>OU015591.1:13829002-15105336 GCA_907165245.1 Habrosyne pyritoides | reverse complement strand
ACCTAACCTAACCTAACCTAACCTAACCTAACCTAACCTAACCTAACCTAACCTAACCTAACCTAACCTAACCTAACCTAACCTAACCTAACCTAACCTAACCTAACCTAACCTAACCTAACCTAACCTAACCTAACCTAACCTAACCTAACCTAACCTAACCTAACCTAACCTAACCTAACCTAACCTAACCTAACCTAACCTAACCTAACCTAACCTAACCTAACCTAACCTAACCTAACCTAACCTAACCTAACCTAACCTAACCTAACCTAACCTAACCTAACCTAACCTAACCTAACCTAACCTAACCTAACCTAACCTAACCTAACCTAACCTAACCTAACCTAACCTAACCTAACCTAACCTAACCTAACCTAACCTAACCTAACCTAACCTAACCTAACCTAACCTAACCTAACCTAACCTAACCTAACCTAACCTAACCTAACCTAACCTAACCTAACCTAACCTAACCTAACCTAACCTAACCTAACCTAACCTAACCTAACCTAACCTAACCTAACCTAACCTAACCTAACCTAACCTAACCTAACCTAACCTAACCTAACCTAACCTAACCTAACCTAACCTAACCTAACCTAACCTAACCTAACCTAACCTAACCTAACCTAACCTAACCTAACCTAACCTAACCTAACCTAACCTAACCTAACCTAACCTAACCTAACCTAACCTAACCTAACCTAACCTAACCTAACCTAACCTAACCTAACCTAACCTAACCTAACCTAACCTAACCTAACCTAACCTAACCTAACCTAACCTAACCTAACCTAACCTAACCTAACCTAACCTAACCTAACCTAACCTAACCTAACCTAACCTAACCTAACCTAACCTAACCTAACCTAACCTAACCTAACCTAACCTAACCTAACCTAACCTAACCTAACCTAACCTAACCTAACCTAACCTAACCTAACCTAACCTAACCTAACCTAACCTAACCTAACCTAACCTAACCTAACCTAACCTAACCTAACCTAACCTAACCTAACCTAACCTAACCTAACCTAACCTAACCTAACCTAACCTAACCTAACCTAACCTAACCTAACCTAACCTAACCTAACCTAACCTAACCTAACCTAACCTAACCTAACCTAACCTAACCTAACCTAACCTAACCTAACCTAACCTAACCTAACCTAACCTAACCTAACCTAACCTAACCTAACCTAACCTAACCTAACCTAACCTAACCTAACCTAACCTAACCTAACCTAACCTAACCTAACCTAACCTAACCTAACCTAACCTAACCTAACCTAACCTAACCTAACCTAACCTAACCTAACCTAACCTAACCTAACCTAACCTAACCTAACCTAACCTAACCTAACCTAACCTAACCTAACCTAACCTAACCTAACCTAACCTAACCTAACCTAACCTAACCTAACCTAACCTAACCTAACCTAACCTAACCTAACCTAACCTAACCTAACCTAACCTAACCTAACCTAACCTAACCTAACCTAACCTAACCTAACCTAACCTAACCTAACCTAACCTAACCTAACCTAACCTAACCTAACCTAACCTAACCTAACCTAACCTAACCTAACCTAACCTAACCTAACCTAACCTAACCTAACCTAACCTAACCTAACCTAACCTAACCTAACCTAACCTAACCTAACCTAACCTAACCTAACCTAACCTAACCTAACCTAACCTAACCTAACCTAACCTAACCTAACCTAACCTAACCTAACCTAACCTAACCTAACCTAACCTAACCTAACCTAACCTAACCTAACCTAACCTAACCTAACCTAACCTAACCTAACCTAACCTAACCTAACCTAACCTAACCTAACCTAACCTAACCTAACCTAACCTAACCTAACCTAACCTAACCTAACCTAACCTAACCTAACCTAACCTAACCTAACCTAACCTAACCTAACCTAACCTAACCTAACCTAACCTAACCTAACCTAACCTAACCTAACCTAACCTAACCTAACCTAACCTAACCTAACCTAACCTAACCTAACCTAACCTAACCTAACCTAACCTAACCTAACCTAACCTAACCTAACCTAACCTAACCTAACCTAACCTAACCTAACCTAACCTAACCTAACCTAACCTAACCTAACCTAACCTAACCTAACCTAACCTAACCTAACCTAACCTAACCTAACCTAACCTAACCTAACCTAACCTAACCTAACCTAACCTAACCTAACCTAACCTAACCTAACCTAACCTAACCTAACCTAACCTAACCTAACCTAACCTAACCTAACCTAACCTAACCTAACCTAACCTAACCTAACCTAACCTAACCTAACCTAACCTAACCTAACCTAACCTAACCTAACCTAACCTAACCTAACCTAACCTAACCTAACCTAACCTAACCTAACCTAACCTAACCTAACCTAACCTAACCTAACCTAACCTAACCTAACCTAACCTAACCTAACCTAACCTAACCTAACCTAACCTAACCTAACCTAACCTAACCTAACCTAACCTAACCTAACCTAACCTAACCTAACCTAACCTAACCTAACCTAACCTAACCTAACCTAACCTAACCTAACCTAACCTAACCTAACCTAACCTAACCTAACCTAACCTAACCTAACCTAACCTAACCTAACCTAACCTAACCTAACCTAACCTAACCTAACCTAACCTAACCTAACCTAACCTAACCTAACCTAACCTAACCTAACCTAACCTAACCTAACCTAACCTAACCTAACCTAACCTAACCTAACCTAACCTAACCTAACCTAACCTAACCTAACCTAACCTAACCTAACCTAACCTAACCTAACCTAACCTAACCTAACCTAACCTAACCTAACCTAACCTAACCTAACCTAACCTAACCTAACCTAACCTAACCTAACCTAACCTAACCTAACCTAACCTAACCTAACCTAACCTAACCTAACCTAACCTAACCTAACCTAACCTAACCTAACCTAACCTAACCTAACCTAACCTAACCTAACCTAACCTAACCTAACCTAACCTAACCTAACCTAACCTAACCTAACCTAACCTAACCTAACCTAACCTAACCTAACCTAACCTAACCTAACCTAACCTAACCTAACCTAACCTAACCTAACCTAACCTAACCTAACCTAACCTAACCTAACCTAACCTAACCTAACCTAACCTAACCTAACCTAACCTAACCTAACCTAACCTAACCTAACCTAACCTAACCTAACCTAACCTAACCTAACCTAACCTAACCTAACCTAACCTAACCTAACCTAACCTAACCTAACCTAACCTAACCTAACCTAACCTAACCTAACCTAACCTAACCTAACCTAACCTAACCTAACCTAACCTAACCTAACCTAACCTAACCTAACCTAACCTAACCTAACCTAACCTAACCTAACCTAACCTAACCTAACCTAACCTAACCTAACCTAACCTAACCTAACCTAACCTAACCTAACCTAACCTAACCTAACCTAACCTAACCTAACCTAACCTAACCTAACCTAACCTAACCTAACCTAACCTAACCTAACCTAACCTAACCTAACCTAACCTAACCTAACCTAACCTAACCTAACCTAACCTAACCTAACCTAACCTAACCTAACCTAACCTAACCTAACCTAACCTAACCTAACCTAACCTAACCTAACCTAACCTAACCTAACCTAACCTAACCTAACCTAACCTAACCTAACCTAACCTAACCTAACCTAACCTAACCTAACCTAACCTAACCTAACCTAACCTAACCTAACCTAACCTAACCTAACCTAACCTAACCTAACCTAACCTAACCTAACCTAACCTAACCTAACCTAACCTAACCTAACCTAACCTAACCTAACCTAACCTAACCTAACCTAACCTAACCTAACCTAACCTAACCTAACCTAACCTAACCTAACCTAACCTAACCTAACCTAACCTAACCTAACCTAACCTAACCTAACCTAACCTAACCTAACCTAACCTAACCTAACCTAACCTAACCTAACCTAACCTAACCTAACCTAACCTAACCTAACCTAACCTAACCTAACCTAACCTAACCTAACCTAACCTAACCTAACCTAACGCTAACCTAACCTAACCTAACCTAACCTAACCTAACCTAACCTAACCTAACCTAACCTAACCTAACCTAACCTAACCTAACCTAACCTAACCTAACCTAACCTAACCTAACCTAACCTAACCTAACCTAACCTAACCTAACCTAACCTAACCTAACCTAACCTAACCTAACCTAACCTAACCTAACCTAACCTAACCTAACCTAACCTAACCTAACCTAACCTAACCTAACCTAACCTAACCTAACCTAACCTAACCTAACCTAACCTAACCTAACCTAACCTAACCTAACCTAACCTAACCTAACCTAACCTAACCTAACCTAACCTAACCTAACCTAACCTAACCTAACCTAACCTAACCTAACCTAACCTAACCTAACCTAACCTAACCTAACCTAACCTAACCTAACCTAACCTAACCTAACCTAACCTAACCTAACCTAACCTAACCTAACCTAACCTAACCTAACCTAACCTAACCTAACCTAACCTAACCTAACCTAACCTAACCTAACCTAACCTAACCTAACCTAACCTAACCTAACCTAACCTAACCTAACCTAACCTAACCTAACCTAACCTAACCTAACCTAACCTAACCTAACCTAACCTAACCTAACCTAACCTAACCTAACCTAACCTAACCTAACCTAACCTAACCTAACCTAACCTAACCTAACCTAACCTAACCTAACCTAACCTAACCTAACCTAACCTAACCTAACCTAACCTAACCTAACCTAACCTAACCTAACCTAACCTAACCTAACCTAACCTAACCTAACCTAACCTAACCTAACCTAACCTAACCTAACCTAACCTAACCTAACCTAACCTAACCTAACCTAACCTAACCTAACCTAACCTAACCTAACCTAACCTAACCTAACCTAACCTAACCTAACCTAACCTAACCTAACCTAACCTAACCTAACCTAACCTAACCTAACCTAACCTAACCTAACCTAACCTAACCTAACCTAACCTAACCTAACCTAACCTAACCTAACCTAACCTAACCTAACCTAACCTAACCTAACCTAACCTAACCTAACCTAACCTAACCTAACCTAACCTAACCTAACCTAACCTAACCTAACCTAACCTAACCTAACCTAACCTAACCTAACCTAACCTAACCTAACCTAACCTAACCTAACCTAACCTAACCTAACCTAACCTAACCTAACCTAACCTAACCTAACCTAACCTAACCTAACCTAACCTAACCTAACCTAACCTAACCTAACCTAACCTAACCTAACCTAACCTAACCTAACCTAACCTAACCTAACCTAACCTAACCTAACCTAACCTAACCTAACCTAACCTAACCTAACCTAACCTAACCTAACCTAACCTAACCTAACCTAACCTAACCTAACCTAACCTAACCTAACCTAACCTAACCTAACCTAACCTAACCTAACCTAACCTAACCTAACCTAACCTAACCTAACCTAACCTAACCTAACCTAACCTAACCTAACCTAACCTAACCTAACCTAACCTAACCTAACCTAACCTAACCTAACCTAACCTAACCTAACCTAACCTAACCTAACCTAACCTAACCTAACCTAACCTAACCTAACCTAACCTAACCTAACCTAACCTAACCTAACCTAACCTAACCTAACCTAACCTAACCTAACCTAACCTAACCTAACCTAACCTAACCTAACCTAACCTAACCTAACCTAACCTAACCTAACCTAACCTAACCTAACCTAACCTAACCTAACCTAACCTAACCTAACCTAACCTAACCTAACCTAACCTAACCTAACCTAACCTAACCTAACCTAACCTAACCTAACCTAACCTAACCTAACCTAACCTAACCTAACCTAACCTAACCTAACCTAACCTAACCTAACCTAACCTAACCTAACCTAACCTAACCTAACCTAACCTAACCTAACCTAATCTAACCTAACCTAACCTAACCTAACCTAACCTAACCTAACCTAACCTAACCTAACCTAACCTAACCTAACCTAACCTAACCTAACCTAACCTAACCTAACCTAACCTAACCTAACCTAACCTAACCTAACCTAACCTAACCTAACCTAACCTAACCTAACCTAACCTAACCTAACCTAACCTAACCTAACCTAACCTAACCTAACCTAACCTAACCTAATCTAACCTAACCTAACCTAACCTAACCTAACCTAACCTAACCTAACCTAACCTAACCTAACCTAACCTAACCTAACCTAACCTAACCTAACCTAACCTAACCTAACCTAACCTAACCTAACCTAACCTAACCTAACCTAACCTAACCTAACCTAACCTAACCTAACCTAACCTAACCTAACCTAACCTAACCTAACCTAACCTAACCTAACCTAACCTAACCTAACCTAACCTAACCTAACCTAACCTAACCTAACCTAACCTAACCTAACCTAACCTAACCTAACCTAACCTAACCTAACCTAACCTAACCTAACCTAACCTAACCTAACCTAACCTAACCTAACCTAACCTAACCTAACCTAACCTAACCTAACCTAACCTAACCTAACCTAACCTAACCTAATCTAACCTAACCTAACCTAACCTAACCTAACCTAACCTAACCTAACCTAACCTAACCTAACCTAACCTAACCTAACCTAACCTAACCTAACCTAACCTAACCTAACCTAACCTAACCTAACCTAACCTAACCTAACCTAACCTAACCTAACCTAACCTAACCTAACCTAACCTAACCTAACCTAACCTAACCTAACCTAACCTAACCTAACCTAACCTAACCTAACCTAACCTAACCTAACCTAACCTAACCTAACCTAACCTAACCTAACCTAACCTAACCTAACCTAACCTAACCTAACCTAACCTAACCTAACCTAACCTAACCTAACCTAACCTAACCTAACCTAACCTAACCTAACCTAACCTAACCTAACCTAACCTAACCTAACCTAACCTAACCTAACCTAACCTAACCTATCCTAACCTAACCTAACCTAACCTAACCTAACCTAACCTAACCTAACCTAACCTAACCTAACCTAACCTAACCTAACCTAACCTAACCTAACCTAACCTAACCTAACCTAACCTAACCTAACCTAACCTAACCTAACCTAACCTAACCTAACCTAACCTAACCTAACCTAACCTAACCTAACCTAACCTAACCTAACCTAACCTAACCTAACCTAACCTAACCTAACCTAACCTAACCTAACCTAACCTAACCTAACCTAACCTAACCTAACCTAACCTAACCTAACCTAACCTAACCTAACCTAACCTAACCTAACCTAACCTAACCTAACCTAACCTAACCTAACCTAACCTAACCTAACCTAACCTAACCTAACCTAACCTAACCTAACCTAACCTAACCTAACCTAACCTAACCTAACCTAACCTAACCTAACCTAACCTAACCTAACCTAACCTAACCTAACCTAACCTAACCTAACCTAACCTAACCTAACCTAACCTAACCTAACCTAACCTAACCTAACCTAACCTAACCTAACCTAACCTAACCTAACCTAACCTAACCTAACCTAACCTAACCTAACCTAACCTAACCTAACCTAACCTAACCTAACCTAACCTAACCTAACCTAACCTAACCTAACCTAACCTAACCTAACCTAACCTAACCTAACCTAACCTAACCTAACCTAACCTAACCTAACCTAACCTAACCTAACCTAACCTAACCTAACCTAACCTAACCTAACCTAACCTAACCTAACCTAACCTAACCTAACCTAACCTAACCTAACCTAACCTAACCTAACCTAACCTAACCTAACCTAATCTAACCTAACCTAACCTAACCTAACCTAACCTAACCTAACCTAACCTAACCTAACCTAACCTAACCTAACCTAACCTAACCTAACCTAACCTAACCTAACCTAACCTAACCTAACCTAACCTAACCTAACCTAACCTAACCTAACCTAACCTAACCTAACCTAACCTAACCTAACCTAACCTAACCTAACCTAACCTAACCTAACCTAACCTAACCTAACCTAACCTAACCTAACCTAACCTAACCTAACCTAACCTAACCTAACCTAACCTAACCTAACCTAACCTAACCTAACCTAACCTAACCTAACCTAACCTAACCTAACCTAACCTAACCTAACCTAACCTAACCTAACCTAACCTAACCTAACCTAACCTAACCTAACCTAACCTAACCTAACCTAACCTAACCTAACCTAACCTAACCTAACCTAACCTAACCTAACCTAACCTAACCTAACCTAACCTAACCTAACCTAACCTAACCTAACCTAACCTAACCTAACCTAACCTAACCTAACCTAACCTAACCTAACCTAACCTAACCTAACCTAACCTAACCTAACCTAACCTAACCTAACCTAACCTAACCTAACCTAACCTAACCTAACCTAACCTAACCTAACCTAACCTAACCTAACCTAACCTAACCTAACCTAACCTAACCTAACCTAACCTAACCTAACCTAACCTAACCTAACCTAACCTAACCTAACCTAACCTAACCTAACCTAACCTAACCTAACCTAACCTAACCTAACCTAACCTAACCTAACCTAACCTAACCTAACCTAACCTAACCTAACCTAACCTAACCTAACCTAACCTAACCTAACCTAACCTAACCTAACCTAACCTAACCTAACCTAACCTAACCTAACCTAACCTAACCTAACCTAACCTAACCTAACCTAACCTAACCTAACCTAACCTAACCTAACCTAACCTAACCTAACCTAACCTAACCTAACCTAACCTAACCTAACCTAACCTAACCTAACCTAACCTAACCTAACCTAACCTAACCTAACCTAACCTAACCTAACCTAACCTAACCTAACCTAACCTAACCTAACCTAACCTAACCTAACCTAACCTAACCTAACCTAACCTAACCTAACCTAACCTAACCTAACCTAACCTAACCTAACCTAACCTAACCTAACCTAACCTAACCTAACCTAACCTAACCTAACCTAACCTAACCTAACCTAACCTAACCTAACCTAACCTAACCTAACCTAACCTAACCTAACCTAACCTAACCTAACCTAACCTAACCTAACCTAACCTAACCTAACCTAACCTAACCTAACCTAACCTAACCTAACCTAACCTAACCTAACCTAACCTAACCTAACCTAACCTAACCTAACCTAACCTAACCTAACCTAACCTAACCTAACCTAACCTAACCTAACCTAACCTAACCTAACCTAACCTAACCTAACCTAACCTAACCTAACCTAACCTAACCTAACCTAACCTAACCTAACCTAACCTAACCTAACCTAATCTAACCTAACCTAACCTAACCTAACCTAACCTAACCTAACCTAACCTAACCTAACCTAACCTAACCTAACCTAACCTAACCTAACCTAACCTAACCTAACCTAACCTAACCTAACCTAACCTAACCTAACCTAACCTAACCTAACCTAACCTAACCTAACCTAACCTAACCTAACCTAACCTAACCTAACCTAACCTAACCTAACCTAACCTAACCTAACCTAACCTAACCTAACCTAACCTAACCTAACCTAACCTAACCTAACCTAACCTAACCTAACCTAACCTAACCTAACCTAACCTAACCTAACCTAACCTAACCTAACCTAACCTAACCTAACCTAACCTAACCTAACCTAATCTAACCTAACCTAACCTAACCTAACCTAACCTAACCTAACCTAACCTAACCTAACCTAACCTAACCTAACCTAACCTAACCTAACCTAACCTAACCTAACCTAACCTAACCTAACCTAACCTAACCTAACCTAACCTAACCTAACCTAACCTAACCTAACCTAACCTAACCTAACCTAACCTAACCTAACCTAACCTAACCTAACCTAACCTAACCTAACCTAACCTAACCTAACCTAACCTAACCTAACCTAACCTAACCTAACCTAACCTAACCTAACCTAACCTAACCTAACCTAACCTAACCTAACCTAACCTAACCTAACCTAACCTAACCTAACCTAACCTAACCTAACCTAACCTAACCTAACCTAACCTAACCTAACCTAACCTAACCTAACCTAACCTAACCTAACCTAACCTAACCTAACCTAACCTAACCTAACCTAACCTAACCTAACCTAACCTAACCTAACCTAACCTAACCTAACCTAACCTAACCTAACCTAACCTAACCTAACCTAACCTAACCTAACCTAACCTAACCTAACCTAACCTAACCTAACCTAACCTAACCTAACCTAACCTAACCTAACCTAACCTAACCTAACCTAACCTAACCTAACCTAACCTAACCTAACCTAACCTAACCTAACCTAACCTAACCTAACCTAACCTAACCTAACCTAACCTAACCTAACCTAACCTAACCTAACCTAACCTAACCTAACCTAACCTAACCTAACCTAACCTAACCTAACCTAACCTAACCTAACCTAACCTAACCTAACCTAACCTAACCTAACCTAACCTAACCTAACCTAACCTAACCTAATCTAACCTAACCTAACCTAACCTAACCTAACCTAACCTAACCTAACCTAACCTAACCTAACCTAACCTAACCTAACCTAACCTAACCTAACCTAACCTAACCTAACCTAACCTAACCTAACCTAACCTAACCTAACCTAACCTAACCTAACCTAACCTAACCTAACCTAACCTAACCTAACCTAACCTAACCTAACCTAACCTAACCTAACCTAACCTAACCTAACCTAAGCTAACCTAACCTAACCTAACCTAACCTAACCTAACCTAACCTAACCTAACCTAACCTAACCTAACCTAACCTAACCTAACCTAACCTAACCTAACCTAACCTAACCTAACCTAACCTAACCTAACCTAACCTAACCTAACCTAACCTAACCTAACCTAACCTAACCTAACCTAACCTAACCTAACCTAACCTAACCTAACCTAACCTAACCTAACCTAACCTAACCTAACCTAACCTAACCTAACCTAACCTAACCTAACCTAACCTAACCTAACCTAACCTAACCTAACCTAACCTAACCTAACCTAACCTAACCTAACCTAACCTAACCTAACCTAACCTAACCTAACCTAACCTAACCTAACCTAACCTAACCTAACCTAACCTAACCTAACCTAACCTAACCTAACCTAACCTAACCTAACCTAACCTAACCTAACCTAACCTAACCTAACCTAACCTAACCTAACCTAACCTAACCTAACCTAACCTAACCTAACCTAACCTAACCTAACCTAACCTAACCTAACCTAACCTAACCTAACCTAACCTAACCTAACCTAACCTAACCTAACCTAACCTAACCTAACCTAACCTAACCTAACCTAACCTAACCTAACCTAACCTAACCTAACCTAACCTAACCTAACCTAACCTAACCTAACCTAACCTAACCTAACCTAACCTAACCTAACCTAACCTAACCTAACCTAACCTAACCTAACCTAACCTAACCTAACCTAACCTAACCTAACCTAACCTAACCTAACCTAACCTAACCTAACCTAACCTAACCTAACCTAACCTAACCTAACCTAACCTAACCTAACCTAACCTAACCTAACCTAACCTAACCTAACCTAACCTAACCTAACCTAACCTAACCTAACCTAACCTAACCTAACCTAACCTAACCTAACCTAACCTAACCTAACCTAACCTAACCTAACCTAACCTAACCTAACCTAACCTAACCTAACCTAACCTAACCTAACCTAACCTAACCTAACCTAACCTAACCTAACCTAACCTAACCTAACCTAACCTAACCTAACCTAACCTAACCTAACCTAACCTAACCTAACCTAACCTAACCTAACCTAACCTAACCTAACCTAACCTAACCTAACCTAACCTAACCTAACCTAACCTAACCTAACCTAACCTAACCTAACCTAACCTAACCTAACCTAACCTAACCTAACCTAACCTAACCTAACCTAACCTAACCTAACCTAACCTAACCTAACCTAACCTAACCTAACCTAACCTAACCTAACCTAACCTAACCTAACCTAACCTAACCTAACCTAACCTAACCTAACCTAACCTAACCTAACCTAACCTAACCTAACCTAACCTAACCTAACCTAACCTAACCTAACCTAACCTAACCTAACCTAACCTAACCTAACCTAACCTAACCTAACCTAACCTAACCTAACCTAACCTAACCTAACCTAACCTAACCTAACCTAACCTAACCTAACCTAACCTAACCTAACCTAACCTAACCTAACCTAACCTAACCTAACCTAACCTAACCTAACCTAACCTAACCTAACCTAACCTAACCTAACCTAACCTAACCTAACCTAACCTAACCTAACCTAACCTAACCTAACCTAACCTAACCTAACCTAACCTAACCTAACCTAACCTAACCTAACCTAACCTAACCTAACCTAACCTAACCTAACCTAACCTAACCTAACCTAACCTAACCTAACCTAACCTAACCTAACCTAACCTAACCTAACCTAACCTAACCTAACCTAACCTAACCTAACCTAACCTAACCTAACCTAACCTAACCTAACCTAACCTAACCTAACCTAACCTAACCTAACCTAACCTAACCTAACCTAACCTAACCTAACCTAACCTAACCTAACCTAACCTAACCTAACCTAACCTAACCTAACCTAACCTAACCTAACCTAACCTAACCTAACCTAACCTAACCTAACCTAACCTAACCTAACCTAACCTAACCTAACCTAACCTAACCTAACCTAACCTAACCTAACCTAACCTAACCTAACCTAACCTAACCTAACCTAACCTAACCTAACCTAACCTAACCTAACCTAACCTAACCTAACCTAACCTAACCTAACCTAACCTAACCTAACCTAACCTAACCTAACCTAACCTAACCTAACCTAACCTAACCTAACCTAACCTAACCTAACCTAACCTAACCTAACCTAACCTAACCTAACCTAACCTAACCTAACCTAACCTAACCTAACCTAACCTAACCTAACCTAACCTAACCTAACCTAACCTAACCTAACCTAACCTAACCTAACCTAACCTAACCTAACCTAACCTAACCTAACCTAACCTAACCTAACCTAACCTAACCTAACCTAACCTAACCTAACCTAACCTAACCTAACCTAACCTAACCTAACCTAACCTAACCTAACCTAACCTAACCTAACCTAACCTAACCTAACCTAACCTAACCTAACCTAACCTAACCTAACCTAACCTAACCTAACCTAACCTAACCTAACCTAACCTAACCTAACCTAACCTAACCTAACCTAACCTAACCTAACCTAACCTAACCTAACCTAACCTAACCTAACCTAACCTAACCTAACCTAACCTAACCTAACCTAACCTAACCTAACCTAACCTAACCTAACCTAACCTAACCTAACCTAACCTAACCTAACCTAACCTAACCTAACCTAACCTAACCTAACCTAACCTAACCTAACCTAACCTAACCTAACCTAACCTAACCTAACCTAACCTAACCTAACCTAACCTAACCTAACCTAACCTAACCTAACCTAACCTAACCTAACCTAACCTAACCTAACCTAACCTAACCTAACCTAACCTAACCTAACCTAACCTAACCTAACCTAACCTAACCTAACCTAACCTAACCTAACCTAACCTAACCTAACCTAACCTAACCTAACCTAACCTAACCTAACCTAACCTAACCTAACCTAACCTAACCTAACCTAACCTAACCTAACCTAACCTAACCTAACCTAACCTAACCTAACCTAACCTAACCTAACCTAACCTAACCTAACCTAACCTAACCTAACCTAACCTAACCTAACCTAACCTAACCTAACCTAACCTAACCTAACCTAACCTAACCTAACCTAACCTAACCTAACCTAACCTAACCTAACCTAACCTAACCTAACCTAACCTAACCTAACCTAACCTAACCTAACCTAACCTAACCTAACCTAACCTAACCTAACCTAACCTAACCTAACCTAACCTAACCTAACCTAACCTAACCTAACCTAACCTAACCTAACCTAACCTAACCTAACCTAACCTAACCTAACCTAACCTAACCTAACCTAACCTAACCTAACCTAACCTAACCTAACCTAACCTAACCTAACCTAACCTAACCTAACCTAACCTAACCTAACCTAACCTAACCTAACCTAACCTAACCTAACCTAACCTAACCTAACCTAACCTAACCTAACCTAACCTAACCTAACCTAACCTAACCTAACCTAACCTAACCTAACCTAACCTAACCTAACCTAACCTAACCTAACCTAACCTAACCTAACCTAACCTAACCTAACCTAACCTAACCTAACCTAACCTAACCTAACCTAACCTAACCTAACCTAACCTAACCTAACCTAACCTAACCTAACCTAACCTAACCTAACCTAACCTAACCTAACCTAACCTAACCTAACCTAACCTAACCTAACCTAACCTAACCTAACCTAACCTAACCTAACCTAACCTAACCTAACCTAACCTAACCTAACCTAACCTAACCTAACCTAACCTAACCTAACCTAACCTAACCTAACCTAACCTAACCTAACCTAACCTAACCTAACCTAACCTAACCTAACCTAACCTAACCTAACCTAACCTAACCTAACCTAACCTAACCTAACCTAACCTAACCTAACCTAACCTAACCTAACCTAACCTAACCTAACCTAACCTAACCTAACCTAACCTAACCTAACCTAACCTAACCTAACCTAATCTAACCTAACCTAACCTAACCTAACCTAACCTAACCTAACCTAACCTAACCTAACCTAACCTAACCTAACCTAACCTAACCTAACCTAACCTAACCTAACCTAACCTAACCTAACCTAACCTAACCTAACCTAACCTAACCTAACCTAACCTAACCTAACCTAACCTAACCTAACCTAACCTAACCTAACCTAACCTAACCTAACCTAACCTAACCTAACCTAACCTAACCTAACCTAACCTAACCTAACCTAACCTAACCTAACCTAACCTAACCTAACCTAACCTAACCTAACCTAACCTAACCTAACCTAACCTAACCT
Source organism: Habrosyne pyritoides (assembly GCA_907165245.1). Classification (NCBI taxonomy): domain Eukaryota; kingdom Metazoa; phylum Arthropoda; class Insecta; order Lepidoptera; family Drepanidae; genus Habrosyne; species Habrosyne pyritoides. The sequence continues at coordinate 15,090,166 of OU015591.1, read as the reverse complement.
AACCTAACCTAACCTAACCTAACCTAACCTAACCTAACCTAACCTAACCTAACCTAACCTAACCTAACCTAACCTAACCTAACCTAACCTAACCTAACCTAACCTAACCTAACCTAACCTAACCTAACCTAACCTAACCTAACCTAACCTAACCTAACCTAACCTAACCTAACCTAACCTAACCTAACCTAACCTAACCTAACCTAACCTAACCTAACCTAACCTAACCTAACCTAACCTAACCTAACCTAACCTAACCTAACCTAACCTAACCTAACCTAACCTAACCTAACCTAACCTAACCTAACCTAACCTAACCTAACCTAACCTAACCTAACCTAACCTAACCTAACCTAACCTAACCTAACCTAACCTAACCTAACCTAACCTAACCTAACCTAACCTAACCTAACCTAACCTAACCTAACCTAACCTAACCTAACCTAACCTAACCTAACCTAACCTAACCTAACCTAACCTAACCTAACCTAACCTAACCTAACCTAACCTAACCTAACCTAACCTAACCTAACCTAACCTAACCTAACCTAACCTAACCTAACCTAACCTAACCTAACCTAACCTAACCTAACCTAACCTAACCTAACCTAACCTAACCTAACCTAACCTAACCTAACCTAACCTAACCTAACCTAACCTAACCTAACCTAACCTAACCTAACCTAACCTAACCTAACCTAACCTAACCTAACCTAACCTAACCTAACCTAACCTAACCTAACCTAACCTAACCTAACCTAACCTAACCTAACCTAACCTAACCTAACCTAACCTAACCTAACCTAACCTAACCTAACCTAACCTAACCTAACCTAACCTAACCTAACCTAACCTAACCTAACCTAACCTAACCTAACCTAACCTAACCTAACCTAACCTAACCTAACCTAACCTAACCTAACCTAACCTAACCTAACCTAACCTAACCTAACCTAACCTAACCTAACCTAACCTAACCTAACCTAACCTAACCTAACCTAACCTAACCTAACCTAACCTAACCTAACCTAACCTAACCTAACCTAACCTAACCTAACCTAACCTAACCTAACCTAACCTAACCTAACCTAACCTAACCTAACCTAACCTAACCTAACCTAACCTAACCTAACCTAACCTAACCTAACCTAACCTAACCTAACCTAACCTAACCTAACCTAACCTAACCTAACCTAACCTAACCTAACCTAACCTAACCTAACCTAACCTAACCTAACCTAACCTAACCTAACCTAACCTAACCTAACCTAACCTAACCTAACCTAACCTAACCTAACCTAACCTAACCTAACCTAACCTAACCTAACCTAACCTAACCTAACCTAACCTAACCTAACCTAACCTAACCTAACCTAACCTAACCTAACCTAACCTAACCTAACCTAACCTAACCTAACCTAACCTAACCTAACCTAACCTAACCTAACCTAACCTAACCTAACCTAACCTAACCTAACCTAACCTAACCTAACCTAACCTAACCTAACCTAACCTAACCTAACCTAACCTAACCTAACCTAACCTAACCTAACCTAACCCAGTCGCGTCGTTCCCCCCGCGAGAGACGCACACGTACAAGGTTGCTCCGCGCAAAAATTTTGCAGAAAAAATCGAAAAAATAGTGAAAAGTGCTCCGATTTTCAAGTGCGACATATCAAAACACGCGGAAAAATCGGCGGCAGGTGACTGTGAAAAGAGTTTTTCGATATCTGTTTTCTTGGAAAAGTTGTGCTGTGAAAAGTGGAAATTTTGCAAAATTCACATCTTCAAAAAATAACGCTGCAAGATCCATCGCGGTAAGGTGTTGTTTTTTGACTGCCAGAAGGTGCTTCCCGACGAGACCCACACGCTGAGCCCTTAAACGGAATTTTCCCGCCGACGCTCGCGAAAGCGGAACGTGAAAAGGGAAAAACCTAAAAAATTGAGCCACGCAACTGGAGGAGTGCGGCAACTTCTAAGGATCAGAAAAGACGAGGGACAGAGCGGCGAGCCCAACGCCGTGTCTGGACGAAAGATCGGGTAACATTCGACCGAGTTACACCATTTTCAAAATTTTTCTCAAAAACTTCTATTTTCAAAAAATTATTACTCAAGATCTAGATCGACGACATATCAATTTTATTACATTAATTCATAACATTAACTAGGCCCTAAGCACACCCAAAATTTTGGAATTATCTGACGAGCGGTTCCGGAGTTAGGAATTTTTGAATTTTCAAGGACAAATCCAGGTACCCCAGGGAACACTCGCAGAAAAACACTATAAATACAGGATTATCCAGAAAAATCAGCCTAACTGATCTGACCCTTTAAAACAACTGTTTAAAGTCTCTTTGTATTTTTTATCCCACTTTTTGTGTGAATTTCGGCATTTTTCGGAAAAATCAAATCGGGGAAGGGACCTACTTAAAACATTCCACCATCAACAGACAGAGGAAAGCGAGACCTTTCCAACGAGCCCAAACTCGAGGAGATTCGACCGAGAATTGCCGATTTTAGATTTTAAGGGGGAAATTGGCCGCCATCTTGAAAAAGTTTAAGTGGCCATAACTTTGGATAGGCTGGGCGGAATTGGACCGGGTTTTCAGCGCTGGCACGCGCACCACCGACACTAGCAAGAAAAGCAAACAGGAGCTCTACATAGAGCTCAAAATTTTACGACCAATTGACACTGCAGTTCGGTGGGCGCGGCGGAGCTTATAAGCCCGATCCAAACCAAATTTCTGTATGACTAAAAGTTCCCGAGATATAGAGAGTCAAAATTTTTACCAAACCTTTGGCCGCCATTTTGGAAATAAGTAAACCTATATAACTCGGGAACCCGTGGTCGTATTCCGACGCGGATTGAACCAGACTCGTAGTCCCACTCTGGACTACGAACTAGGACAAGTAGAGTGACTCTATCTAGAGTTAATATTATTTTTATTAATTTGTTAATGTTATTGTAAGACTGTACCACTAAATCTCTGACTAAAGAATTATACTTGGAGTGACTCTAGGTAGAGCCAAAACAAAATAAAAAACACTTACCTTATCTTACTGTAGAATCCTCGACTCCGGTGTGTACGCCTTCTGCGAACGTCGACTCCTCGTTGACTCCCGTAGACCGCACCTGGAAAAATAAAAACACAAAATTAGAATACATTAAATTAAAATTAAATTAACAGAAACCGACTTACCTGGCTAACTACCTGGAGTGACCCAGCTAGCTGACCGAGAGCTGTAGTTATCTTCTGCTGCCTTCTCCACGAATCTAAAAATAGGAAAAGCATTATAATAACTATTTACACTGTACACTATTTACATTTTACTTTTACACTTTATTTACATTTTATTTTTACATTTTATTTTACATTTTATCCGCACTTTTGTGCCAGATAAAAACCGACGCATACCTCCAAGATGTTTGGGTATAGGACCCCCAAAAAGACAGAGAGCGAGAGGACCTCGCCGAAACAAAAACCGGCGGCTGCCCCAAACGTGAGGCGCAGCATCGGCGAGTGGGAGTCCGCTACCGCTACAGCAGACCCAACCCCCCCCCCCACCCCCATCAACGAGCGCAACGACGCAGGCAGGCCCGGCCAAAACAAGGACCAGGACAGCGCTGTCCCAGGACAGTGCGGCGGCAACAGTGACAACGCGGAGAACTTCAATGGAAATTTCTCCGCCAAAACAGAGGCCGGCCGACAGGACGACCGAAGCGCGGGCCTGTCTAAATAAAGCGAAACTGCACCTAAACACGTCAAGGAACACCAAGACGGAGATAAAGACGGTCGTCGTAGAGGCGCTCGACCGTCTCTACCAACTGGTCAAGGACGCTGAAACGGAGGGGAAAGGGAAAAGGACGAAGGAGGAGAAGGGGAAGACAGCGAGCGCCGAGGCAGGAACGAACACTCCTGACCACGCCCCTGTCACAACATTAGACCCAAACATCTTGGCAAGATTGGAGGAGCACACCATACTACTAAAGGACAATAACAAGAAATTACAGGAAATGATGGAGGCCATCGACGGGCAAAGAGAGCGCTTAGAGCGAGCTGCAACATACGCCAGCGTGACCGCATCAACGAGGGAGGGGTCGCAGCTTCCCACAAGAAATACCCTCCACTCCGTCGTGGTCTCCTCAAAGAATGCACGGGACACTGGAGATGAAATATTGGAAAAGGTTAGGAAGACGGTGGAGGCAAAGGAGGGATGGGTGAAGGTGGAGAGGGTGAGAAAGGCCAGGGACAAGAAGGTGATAATGGGATTCGGGACTCGGGAAGAGAGGAAAAAAGTTAAGGACAGGTTGGAAAGAGACGGCGTCAACCTCACCGTCGAGGAAGTAGGAAATAAAGACCCACTCTTGATCCTCAGGAACGTCCTCCTGGCAAACTCCGATGAGGACATAATAAAGGCCATGAGAAATCAGAACAGGGAGATCTTCCGCGACCTCGGCGAGGGGGAAGACAGGACCGTAGTAAAGTACAGAAGACGAGCCCGAAACCCCCACACCGGCCACATAGTCATCAGCGTCTCACCCTGCATCTGGCAGAGGGCAGCGGCGGCCGGAACGATGCACATCGACCTACAACGCGTCAGGGTTGAGGATCAATCCCCGCTGGTCCAGTGCACTCGCTGCCTAGGGTTCGGCCACGGAAGACGCTTCTGTAAGGAGCCCGCCGACCTGTGCAGCCACTGCGGAGGCCCCCACATGAGGGCCGAGTGCGCAGACCGGCTAGCAGAAGTACCGCCATCGTGCCGGAACTGCGCAAGGGCTAAAATGGAAAATACAACACATAACGCGTTTAGTGTTGACTGCCCAACCCGCCGTAAGTGGGATGAGTTGGCCCGGCTGACCGTTGCCTATTGCTAAGGGCACCCACACCGAAAATCCCCACTATGTGCTGCTCCAAGCGAACCTCCAGAGAAAAAAGCTGGCGACGGACGAACTGCTGGCCGAGGCCAAGAAGCGCAGAGTTGCAGCGGCGCTTCTTCAAGAGCCATACGTGGGTGGGGCCAAAAGTATGAGGAGTCACAGGGGCGTTAGAGTATTCCAGAGCACTGACATAGGAGATGGGACTGTTAAGGCGGCAATAGCCGTCTTCGACGATGACCTAGACGTCATCCAGTACCCGAAACTCACTACAAACAACATCGTCGTAGTGGGAATCCGTACCAGAGCCTGGAAAATCACGCTTGTCTCCTTATACTTCGAGCCAGACCAGCCCATCGAGCCGTACCTCGACCAGCTGAAAGAGATCGGGAGAACGACCGCCGTCGGCCGATACTTGATAATTGGAGGTGACGCTAACGCAAAGAGCACATGGTGGGGCAGCCTAACAGTCGACCACAGAGGGGAGGACCTGTTTGGCACTCTGCAAGAGCTCGATCTCAACATACTGAATAGAGGGGAAATTCCGACGTTCGACACGATTAGGGGAGGCCGGCGATACTGCAGCCACGTCGACATAACATCCTGCTCGACGAACATCCTGGCACTGGTGGACGACTGGAGAATCGAGGAAGGCCTCACGAGCTCGGACCACAATGCAATTAGCTTCAAGATCCGGCTAACTAAATCCAAAGGCACTGCAATAAAGAGAACAACAAGGAAATACAACACAAAAAAGGCCGACTGGACTAAGTTTCATGAGAAACTTAGCCAGTCGCTGCTGGAAAACAAAATAACCAAAACAACAATATTACAAATAGACAAAACAGAACAAATAGGAACAGTAGTCAATAAATTAACAGAAGCCATAAGCATTGCATGCACCTCAGCCATGCCTCTTAAGAAAGCTACGGAAAAACTAACCTTGCCGTGGTGGTCCGAGAAGCTCGCCGAGATGAAGAGGACCGTCGCCACCAGGAAACGCAGGATCCGATGTGCCGCTCCATCCCGAAGATCGTTCGTCGTCGAAGAGTACCTGAAAGAAAAAGAAAAGTATGAATTAGAAGCTGCTAAAGCTCAAACAGAGAGCTGGAAGGAATTCTGTGGAAAACAGGACAGGGAAGGGGTCTGGGAGGGGATATACAGAGTGATCGGGAGAACAACAGTAAGGGAAGAGGATCAGCCGCTGGGGAAGGACGGAAAGGTGTTGGACGCAGAAGGTTCCGCAAGGTTGTTAGCAGATACCTTTTACCCGGAAGACCTCACGAACAGCGACAACACCTACCACCACCAAACCAGACAAAAAGCCAAGAAGGCAAATGACGGGGAACATGATGACCCATGCGATCCGCCATTTACGATGTGTGAGCTAGAGGAATCGTGTGGGTCCTTCAACCCCAAAAAGGCCCCAGGACTGGACGGTTATACCGCCGATATTTGCTGCCACGCCATCAGTGGGAACCCCGAAGTGTTCCTGGCCCTCCTGAACAAGTGCCTTGAGTATAGCCACTTCCCGGAGAAATGGAAAGAAGCCGTAGTCGTGGTGCTGAAGAAACCCGGGAAGGACAGCTACGACACGCCCAAGTCTTACAGACCGATAGGGCTCCTGCCAATACTCGGCAAGATCTTCGAAAAGATGCTGGTGACCCGCCTCAAGTTCCATTTACTACCCAGGATGAGTACTCGCCAGTTTGGATTCATGCCGCAGAGGAGTACTGAGGACTCTCTCTATGTCCTAATGCAGCACATCCATGAAAAGCTCAAAGCGAAACGAATTATAACTATAGTTTCGCTGGACATAGAGGGAGCCTTCGACAGTGCCTGGTGGCCAGCTATCAGAGTCCGGCTGGCTGAGGAAAAGTGTCCTGTGAACTTGAGAAGGGTCATAGACAGCTACCTGGAAGACCGAAGAGTGAGGGTCAGGTACGCAGGGGCTGAACACGAAAAAGGCACCAGCAAAGGATGCGTCCAGGGATCCATCGGTGGCCCGATCCTCTGGAACCTCCTGCTGGACCCGCTGCTGAGGAGCCTCGAACGAAGAGGAGATTATTGCCAGGCGTTCGCAGATGATGTCGTCATGGTGTTTGACGGGGAGACGGCCCTAGAAATTGAAAGACACGCCAACGCCGCTCTCGAGCATGTTCGGGCGTGGGGTGTTGCAAACAAGCTCAGTTTTGCGCCTCACAAAACCAGTGCAATGGTGATAACTAGGAGGCTCAAGTTTGACACCCCGCGCCTGAGCATGGGCGGGACTGGCGTTGGCATGTCCAAAGAAATGAAGATCCTCGGCGTCACCATTGACGATAAGCTCACCTATAACTCACACATTGCAAACGTCTGCCGAAAGGCTGCGGGGATACACAAGCAGCTGGCTAGGGCCGCAAAAGCCAGCTGGGGGCTTAACCCCGAGGTTATACGAGCGATATATGTGGCAGCCGTCGAGCCCGTGGTCCTGTATGCCGCTAGTGTGTGGGCTCCGGCAGCCAAAAAGCTTGGCGTTATCAGACAACTGGGGGTGCTGCAACGCGGGATCGCCCAAAAAATGTGTAAAGCCTACCGCACGGTCTCCCTGAACTCAGCACTGGCACTGGCTGGGATACTCCCACTGGACCTTCGAATTCAGGAGGCGGCCTCGTTGTACGAGGCCAGGAGGGGGGTTCCCCAGCCAGAGCTGGGAGGCAGGGAGATCGAGCGGATGGCATCAGCGATAGAGGCCCCACACCCTGCAGATCGCATTAACATCGAGATAACAAGCCTGGTAGACCAACATCAAGTAAGTGCTAACAGTGACTTTGCCATCCGCATTTTCACTGATGGGAGCAAGTTTGAGGGTGGGGTTGGCGCCGCGCTATCCATCTGGAATAGCGAGCGTGAAACTAAAGCCCTCAAACTTGCGCTACCCGCTTATTGCACTGTCTACCAGGCTGAGCTTCTGGCGATCTGCAGGGCCACAAAGGTCATAATAGGTCACAAGGCGTCTTCGTTTGGAGTCTATAGCGACTCCATGGCAGCCCTTCTAACGTTGCGAAACCATAGTTGCCTCCATCCCCTGGCGGTGGAGGCTCGAGAAAATTTAAAATCTGCGTCTCTCCAGAATAAAGCTATCCGCTTATTCTGGATAAAAGCCCACGCAGGGTTGGTAGGTAATGAAAGAGCCGACGAGCTGGCCAAGGAGGCCGCGTTGGGCTCCAAGCGAAGACCGGATTATGACCTTGTGCCGGTTTCGCACGTCAAGCGTGGCATTCGTACGGCCGCGCTCGACGTGTGGAACCAAAGATACACTGAGGGCGATACCGCGTCCGTCACCAAGTTATTCTTCCCGGATGTAAAGGCGGCATACAGGATCACGAGGAAAATTGACATTACTTACACAAGAACACAATTAATGACGGGGCACGGTGGGTTCTCGGAATACTTGAACCGCTTCAAGTGTAAAGAGAACCCATCGTGTATCTGTGACCCCGCAATACGTGAAACGGTGCCACATATATTGCTCGAGTGCCCGGTCTTCGATAGGGAACGATTCGAGGCAGTACAGCGTCTAGACACAGACCTACAGGCGCACACAATCAAGGACATCATGAGCAGTAAAAATGTCGAAATATTTTTAAATTATTGCCAAACAATCGTGGAGAAGGTAGCCAAAAGAAATAAAACGAGTTAGTAAGAAAGTATTGTTAAATTAATATTTAAACATATTAAAAATTAGCAATAAAGAAAATAGTTATAAAAATGTATAAAAAAGTAGCAGTAGTTTAAATAAAAAGTGTGTGTATAAAAATAAGATAAGATATATATAAGATAAAAAACTGTAATAGAGTAAACAAAAAATGTCATATGTAATAAAATAAATGATAGAATAAGAAAAATGTAATAAAATAAGTCCTGTTGAAACAAGTAAAAATGAACACCTAAACTGTTAAAAAATTGTGTTAGTAGAAGTAGAAATAAATACTGAATTGTCATATAAATTTGTGTTAGAATAAGAGTTAATAAAGATGATGTAACGTATAAATAAAGATACCCTCCCCCCTGTGTACACTCACTGTCCAGACAATAAAAATTAAACCTAAAAATATATAAAACTAGAAATAAATAAGATAAGACAATATAGATTAGATTAGTGTAGCATAGGAAGCCGATAGGGGAACTTCCCCAAAAAAGCAGCAAAAGACGATGAATGAAAGAAAGAAATAGTATGGAGAATGAAAGTGCGAGAAGAATACAAGCGAGAACTGGAATGAAAGAAGTAGACAAATACAGGCTCCGATCATGTCGGAGGTAGGAGAATAAAAGAAAAAAAAAAAAAAAAAAAAAAAAAAACCTAACCTAACCTAACCTAACCTAACCTAACCTAACCTAACCTAACCTAACCTAACCTAACCTAACCTAACCTAACCTAACCTAACCTAACCTAACCTAACCTAACCTAACCTAACCTAACCTAACCTAACCTAACCTAACCTAACCTAACCTAACCTAACCTAACCTAACCTAACCTAACCTAACCTAACCTAACCTAACCTAACCTAACCTAACCTAACCTAACCTAACCTAACCTAACCTAACCTAACCTAACCTAACCTAACCTAACCTAACCTAACCTAACCTAACCTAACCTAACCTAACCTAACCTAACCTAACCTAACCTAACCTAACCTAACCTAACCTAACCTAACCTAACCTAACCTAACCTAACCTAACCTAACCTAACCTAACCTAACCTAACCTAACCTAACCTAACCTAACCTAACCTAACCTAACCTAACCTAACCTAACCTAACCTAACCTAACCTAACCTAACCTAACCTAACCTAACCTAACCTAACCTAACCTAACCTAACCTAACCTAACCTAACCTAACCTAACCTAACCTAACCTAACCTAACCTAACCTAACCTAACCTAACCTAACCTAACCTAACCTAACCTAACCTAACCTAACCTAACCTAACCTAACCTAACCTAACCTAACCTAACCTAACCTAACCTAACCTAACCTAACCTAACCTAACCTAACCTAACCTAACCTAACCTAACCTAACCTAACCTAACCTAACCTAACCTAACCTAACCTAACCTAACCTAACCTAACCTAACCTAACCTAACCTAACCTAACCTAACCTAACCTAACCTAACCTAACCTAACCTAACCTAACCTAACCTAACCTAACCTTTTTTTCTTTTTATAGATGGGAAATGCATTACGCATACCACCGCGCCAGGGGAGACGCGGTGGTTATGTGGGACTCCCTCTCGCAAACTCCCCTTCTCATATCAAAAATGAGAAGGGGCCCGAGAGGTATACCCACTAAAACCCATCTTTTTGCCGTCTGTGTCATTCTCCGCCGGGACGAGGGTACACTCTTACGAGCACTCGTCTACTCGCCCGGCGGTGACCGGCATGACGCCCCGACTTGCTGCCGCGGGTGTTTCCACCCGCGGCTACGACGCCATTCGCGCGTATGCGCGCCTTCGCCGACTCTCTAGGAGTGGCGGGCTTCCCCTAGCCCGCCACTCGAGTCACTGTTAGGGCGGGGGAGCGTTGCGCGCATACGCGCGCCTCCTCCTGCCCAAGCGTCGGCTTCGGATCGGGTCGGGGGCATTCGCCTCCCGCACCCTTTCCGCCTCCTCCTTCAGCCCCATGACCGCCTCAGCGAACTTCTGGGCGGCACCCCATGCACGGTCAGTCTCCACCATGGAGGTCACAATGACCGGCAATGTGGGGTTGCCGCCCACGACGGCCACGAGCTCCCGGCGCTGGTCTGCCCACGCCGGACACTCCTCCAGCGTGTGCTGGGCGGTGTCCTCCAGGCAGCCGTCACAGTGGTGGCACACCGCCGATGGCTCCCTCCCGATCCGGTGCAGGTACCTGCCGAAGCATCCATGCCCCGACAGCACCTGCGACAACCGGAAGGTGAGCGCACCGTGCCTCCGCTCCAGCCACTGCACCAGGACCGGACGGACTGCCTCTACCGTCTGAACACCAGCACTCGGGTGACGCAAGTTGCGCCGCCACTTGAGTATGGCAGACCCTCGCCGCTCCTCTCTCACCCTTTCGACCGCCTCCACTGCAGGCGGGAGCCGGTGTGTGGCGATCTGGCTCTCGCGCCAAGAAAAGACGGACGCGAGAACCTCCGCCTCCAACTCCCACGGCAGGGAGCCGGCCAAAACGCACGCCGCCTCGAAGGACACCGTGCGGTATCCACGGATGGCTCTGATGGCCATCGCCCTCTGCGGACGATGCAGGAGGGCGATTGTCCGGCCGTTCAGAGCCCCGTCCCACACGGGTGCCCCGTACAGTGCCATCGAGCGGATGACGCCCAAGTACAGGCGCCGGCAGGCCGCTCTCGGGCCGCCCAGATTCGGCAGAAGACTACCGAGTGCGGCCGCCGCGCGCAGCAGCTTGGGCACCAACCGACGGAAGTGGCCCTCAAAGGTCCACCGGCTGTCGAGCGTGAGCCCCAAATATTTCATTTGGGGCTCGATGTTAATGCGCACACCGCCCACGACGATGTGGGATCCCGAGGGTGGCCCGTTCCGAGGTCCGTGAAAACACAGAGCCTCGGACTTATTTAAGGCCACCTCGAGACCCAACGCCCGAATGCGACCCACAACCTGGGCCACTCCCGCCGTCGCCAATATGGCGCACTCTCGGTGCGTGCCGCCCCGGGCCGTCACGAGGGTGTCGTCCGCGTAACAGGTGACACTCACCCCGCGGAGGAGGACACCCCGCAACGCCCAGTCGTACCCGATGTTCCACAGGAGCGGCCCGAGGACCGACCCCTGCGGAACACCGCACGACACCACATGGCGGCACCACGCCTCTCGGCTCCTGTACGCCACGGACCTCCCCGACAGGTAGTCGGCGATGACGCGGCGGAGGTAGTTCGGCACCCGGTGATACCGGAGTGCCTCCCTGATGCAACTCCAGGGCAAGGTATTGAAGGCATTGGCGATGTCAAGAGACACCGCCAAGACGACCTCGCCCTGTGCGACTGCTTCCTCCGCCATCGCCTTCACCCGCAGAATCGCGTGCACGGTGGACCTGCCCACCCTGAAGCCGAACTGGTTGTCGTCCAGGTTCGGACCGACCCTCTCCAGATGCTCGACGAGGCGGTTGGCTATTATGCGCTCAAAGAGCTTCGCCACCTCGTCGAGAAGCACGATCGGCCGATACCCGGACGGCGAGTCGACCGCACGGCCTTCCTTCCTGAGCAGGACCAACGTGCCGCTCTTCCAAGCCTGCGGGAAGCGTCCCTGGACGAGACATGCGTCCATTAGGCGGCACACCCTCTCCTCGCAGACGTCCGCAGCTAGCACCCACACCCGGCCGGGAACACCGTCCGGGCCCGGGGCCGCGTTTTTGGCGCGAAGCCGAAGAATTGCGGCCCCGAACTCCCCGGCAGATACCGGCGGTATGTCCTCGGGCCCGGCGATGGGCTCGCGCCTCGCATGCGGTGCCATGGGTGGAGGGGCGTGCTCGCCCCTACGGGGAAAGAGGGCCGCCACCACCGCTTCCACCAGCTGAGGCTGGAGACTCTGCGTCAGAGGGGGCGCCCACTGCCGGAATCTCCCCTGCACCATTCGGTAGGGGCGACCCCATGGATCCTGGTTCAGAGTCTCCACCATGGCTTCTCTGGCCCCGTCCCTCGACTCGCTGATGGCGACTCGGAGCGCCCTTTTCGCCGTCCCATAGGCGGCGCGCAGCGACGACTCCGCGGACTCGTCTCGGGGCCTCCTCCGCCGCTGCCGTTGGTACTGGCGTCTTGCCGCTACGCATTGTACGCGTAGTTCTGCGATTTCGGCAGACCACCAGTACACTTGGCGTCTCGGCGGAAGGAGACCCCGACGCGGCATCGACGCGTCGCATACGCGGGTCATGGACTGGCGCAGCGCTATCGCCTCCTCGTCGACGCTCAGGGAGCTGTCCGGGGGCGTCCACGTCTCGACGAGGGAAGCCTCGATGAGGACATCCCTGTCGAGGCGCTTCAGCATCCATCGCGGGCCGTCGCCAGGCAGCGCGCCGCGATCCGCATGGAACGGAGCCGCGGAGGACGCAGCCACCTCGAAGCGGATGTAGAGGTGGTCCGATAGCGTCTCCACGCCCTCCACGACCTCCCACCCGCGGACCCGGCGCGCTATCGGAGGGCTGGCGAACGACAAATCGACGATCGAGCTCCCCTGCGGTCGGACGCAGGTCGGTTGTGAGCCGCGGTTCAGCAGGCAGAGTCCCGCCGTCAGCGCCCACTCCTCCAATACCGCACCCCGTGCATCAGTGGCCGTGCAACCCCACACAGAGTTTTTGGCGTTGAAGTCACCCATTACCAATGCAGGATGTGGGTGACTTCTGCCGATGAGGGTCTCAACCTGGCCCAGGAGGCCCTCGAACTCTGCGAGGGTTCTGCTCGGGGGGCAGTAAATGCCGACGGTCGTGACTCCACCCACGACGGCCGCAACGCAGCCATGACCTTTCTGGATTTGGTCCACTACCGGTGAGCCGGATGATCTTGGCACGACCAGAGCGACGAAACCGTCTTCGTCCCCTATCCAGTCGTCCCTATTGGGGAGGACGAAATAGGGCTCCGCAACCACCGCCACGTGCGTCGACCACTCGACCATGCTCTGAAGGAGCAGGTCTTGGGCTCGAGCGCAGTGGTTAATGTTGGCCTGAAGAAGATGTAGGGCCATTATTGTTCGGTGGTTGCGGATCCGTCTCCATCACCTCAACAGGTGGCTGGCGTTTGAGCAGGGGCTGGGGTGCACCTTTTCTCCTCGTGACTTTGGGAGCTGGGGCGAGGCAGGCCTTGCCCCCCAGCAGATGTTCTGCTGGTTTTTTGGCCGCCGCACAGATGGAGCAGTGCGGCTTTGCCGTGCACCCCTTGGCCTTGTGGCCGTCCACACCGCAACGGAAGCACTCCTGGCTTCGGTCGACCTCCGAGCTACACTGTGCCTTAATGTGCCCCCTCTGCAGACACTTGAAGCACCGCAGAGGTTTGGGCTCCAGGAGCTTCACGGAGGCCGACACCCACGTTAATTGGAGGCGACCCGCTGCGGCGATGGCTTTTGCGACTGCCACCGGGCACTCCACCCACATATGCCCAACGCCGAATGGGTCTTTAACGACCCCCCCGCTGTTTCGCAGGCTACCTTTGGGACAGCCCCCCGCCATGGCGACCGCGCTCAGCACCTCCTCAGCCGAGATGGAGTCGTCCAGGCCGGAGATTTTGATCTCGGTCGTTTTGACCGGCCTGGAGACGCGGACTGTGTCCCGGCTGAGGACCTCCTCCAGCTTTGTGGCAAGCGCATCGGCGAGCGGGCCACTGTCCGAGCCCGCAACCTCAAACATGCGGGCCCCGGTGGCGCTCACGCGAAACCGTACGGCGGCGATCCCGAGGTCCGCTAGCCTAATTTTGGCCTTTGCCTCGGCGATCACCGCCTCATAGGTCGTGCCCTTCTCAATGGCCTCCGGCGTGAGGGTCACCATTACCGCGGAGGACTTCGGGAGGCTGGGCCTTGCCGGTCTCTCCTTGGTAGGTTTGCGAGGGGGGGGGGCCTGCTTTGGCTGGCTCTTCTTTCTCCCCCTCTTCACTACCGTGCTCCAGGCCCCCTCCTCAGGCCGGGTTGTGTTCGCCTGAGCTGCGGGTTCCGGGGCTGCTGGAGGGGGCTCTGTTGCCCTTTCGCGGGGAGTGCCTAGTGTGCTCGGCCCTTTTTTCTTCGCCGCCTTTTTCGGCTGTTTCGCCCTCTGGGGCTTTGGAGCCTCCGATACGCCAGGGCTAGCCCGGATCGGAGCAGCCTCAATCGGGGCGGAAGATGGCCCAGGAGTGGCCTCAAGAACGTCGTCCGCTCGCCTGTCCGCTGCCAATGGAGGCCGCACTCTTTTTTCAGGCAGCAACCTTTCTTCGAACGCCGCGAACCTGGCGTTTACCATCGTGCCCACCTGGCAGAGGATGGTGCGCACCAGGTCGTCGGCGTCGAGAGGCGCTTGCCTGGACTGAGTCGGCGCTGCCACTTCCGTCTGAGGGTGTTGGCGGTCAAGGCGCTCCCTCATTTCCGCCATCTCCTTGCGGAGCTGCGCGACCTCCGACTGCAGGCGTGCATTGTCCGCCTGCAGTCCTCTCGTCTCTTCTGAGGTGCAGCGGCTCTGCAAGACGGAAGCGACCTTGCCGATGTCTTCGGCGGCGTCCTTCCGGGCCTTCATAAAGGTACCCTTAAGGTTCCCCGACGTGGCGGCGATCCTCTTTATTAAGGCGACGTTGTCTTCAATCGCGCGGCTCAACGCGGTCGCCGTCATGAAGTCGTCGCCACCCGAGGACGCCTCCGACAGGGAGAGATCGCGTGTGCGCGCCCTCGTCGTTCGAGAGGCTGCGGTGATCTCCGCCTCAGCCGTCTGCTGCTCCGCCAGTCTCTCGGCCTCGACGAGCGCCAGCTTGGCCTTTGCCAGGCCCACGTAGTGGCCCGTAGTTGGCGGCCGGCCTCGTCCTCGCTTCCTCATGTTCGGGCTCGCGACCCCATCCAGACTGGAGTCTGGGTCCGAGCCATCACTACCATTTCTGGTCCGTTTATGTGTTTGCCGGGTCGTTTTTGAAGCGACACTGACCATCGAG
This sequence comes from Habrosyne pyritoides, assembly GCA_907165245.1. Lineage (NCBI taxonomy): Eukaryota > Metazoa > Arthropoda > Insecta > Lepidoptera > Drepanidae > Habrosyne > Habrosyne pyritoides. The sequence continues at coordinate 15,074,665 of OU015591.1, read as the reverse complement.
TCAGTGTCCCCTTCCTCCTCGCTGCTCACCATCATTTTCCGATTTGTGTTGCTATGTTCCATTATTGTTCCCACGATTACGGGACGAAATAAATGTCGACCCCCGGGTGACGCCCTTTCCGGGGGCAAGGCTAGTGCCCTTGCGGGCTACTGTGCATTTCGCCCGGTGTGCACAGGGTTTTTACGTCTTGTCCTGACGGGTTTTTAGAGAGTTTTCCTTTCTCGCGGGCCGGCCAATTAAGGCAAGCCCTCCGCTCCGGGTCCCACTACTCCACAACGCCATTTGGTGGAGGTCGTTGCGGGATGCCCGGGCTACGGATCGCAGAGGAGCGGCGTACCTCCTCCGGTTTTGGGCGGTTATTCCCGACGACAGTGTTACCTGCCGCCGGGCCCGCCGGGGAAGGGGGAAGGGGGGGGTGGGAAGGAAGGGGGGAAGGATAAGGGTTTTCCCTTAAAAGGATGGGAGTGGAAGGATGGGAAGAGGACCGAAGGGAAGGATGTGAGAGTCAGCCGCCAGCGCCAAGTGTCCACCAAAAGCTGGTGGGCACCTGGAGCCGACGTTGCCCAGGGTGCGCCACGAGGAGGCCTCTCACCTGCACCCCAACCTAACCTAACCTAACCTAACCTAACCTAACCTAACCTAACCTAACCTAACCTAACCTAACCTAACCTAACCTAACCTAACCTAACCTAACCTAACCTTTTTTTTTTTTTTTTTTTTTGTTGACGTGGTGGGAAACCCATTATGAGTTCGACCCCCGCCCTGGGAGAGACGGGGGGATATGTGGGGCTCCCGCTCGCAAACTCCCCTTCTCATATCAAAAATGAGCAGGGGCCCGAGGGTATACCCACCAAAACCCACCACGGCGTATTTCCGCCTACCGGTTCATTGGACACCCACGGTACCCGCCTAAGCATTACCCGCGGGTGCCCACCGGTCCTCGCCCCAGCCGAAGCTAGGGGCGCCCTCTCCGATGGGGAGGCCGAATACGCACAGCCATCCCCTATCCTCTTGGTGACTCGTTGAAAGGCGAGCGGGGGACTCCCATCCCCCGCCCGCAGTCACCGGGGGGTCAGGGCAGCGGGCCTCAGCCGCCCCTTAAGACCCCCCTCCTCTGTGGGACCCCCGGTGCACCGGGGGCCCACGGCGTACGGCGGCATCCGGCCCTCATTGCCAGACGCCGCCTGCCGCCCCTCTGGCGTTTTTTATAGAGGTTTTCTCCTCGCAGCCCAGGCCATACGTGACCCGGGCCCCCGGTCCCGATTGCTCAGGATTACGGGTTGGCAGACGGCTGGGCATAAAAACCAGCCGCCGCCCTCCCGTCCCCCCACGCTGCCGCCGGATACCGGACAGACGCAGCGCAGGTGGGACGCCCTCCTCCGCGGCGCCAGCCGCCCCTCTCCCCCGACTACGTGCCCACGCTGCCGCCGGACTCCGGACAGACGCAGCGGGCACGAGTCACCCTCCTCCTCGGCGCAAAGCGCCCCTCCTCACCCCCGACTACGTGCCCACTGCCGCCGGACTCCGGACAGACGCAGCGCGGGCACGAGTCCCCCTCTCCGGTGGCTACAGCCACCCCTCATTCGCGCTGTGCCACCGCGCTGCCGCCGAATATCGGACAGACGCAGCGCGGGCATCAGTCGCCTCCGCGGCGGGCCTCAGCCGCTCCGACACCTACCACCATAGGTGCGGTGGCGCTATTGCGCCCCTCCCCACGCGGCGCGAGCCGCTCCGATCCCCACCGGCAGCAGGTACCCAGGTGCAGAGCCGCGAGCTCCCCCTTTCGGGGTATCCGGTTGCCCTGGCCTACCCCGCCTTGCGGGTTACGGTGCGGCTTCGCAGCCGCCCCCTCCCGAACGGCGCGAGCCGCTTCGATCCCCACCGGCAGCAGGTACCCAGGTGCAGAGCCGCGAGCTCCCCCTTTCGGGGTATCCGGTTGCCCTGGCCTACCCCGCCTTGCGGGTTACGTCGCGGCTTCGCAGCCGCCCCCCCTCCCGAATGGCGCGAGCCGCTTCGACCGCTTCGACCCCCGCATGGCAGCAGGACTCCGGATGCATATGGCGGATCCCTCATTGACCCGCCTGCAGAGCCGGTAGTCCTTACGGGTTACGTCGCGGCTTAGCGGCCGCCCCTCCCGGTGTTGAGATCAGCCGCCGGCCCAAGTGTGGTGGCACTCGAAACCGACGTTGCCCAGGGTGCGCCACGAGGAGGCTCTCAACCTGCACCCCAACCTAACCTAACCTAACCTAACCTAACCTAACCTAACCTAACCTAACCTAACCTAACCTAACCTAACCTAACCTAACCTAACCTAACCTAACCTACCTACCTACCTACCTACCTACCTACCTACCTACCTACCTACCTACCTACCTACCTACCTACCTACCTACCTACCTACCTACCTACCTACCTACCTACCTACCTACCTACCTACCTACCTACCTACCTACCTACCTACCTACCTACCTACCTACCTACCTACCTACCTACCTACCTACCTACCTACCTACCTACCTACCTACCTACCTACCTACCTACCTACCTACCTACCTACCTACCTACCTACCTACCTACCTACCTACCTACCTACCTACCTACCTACCTACCTACCTACCTACCTACCTACCTACCTACCTACCTACCTACCAACCTACCTACCTACCTACCTACCTACCTACCTACCTACCTACCTACCTACCTACCTACCTACCTACCTACCTACCTACCTACCTACCTACCTACCTACCTACCTACCTACCTACCTACCTACCTACCTACCTACCTACCTACCTACCTACCTACCTACCTACCTACCTACCTACCTACCTACCTACCTACCTACCTACCTACCTACCTACCTACCTACCTCCCTACCTACCTACCTACCTACCTACCTACCTACCTACCTACCTACCTACCTACCTACCTACCTACCTACCTACCTACCTACCTACCTACCTACCTACCTACCTACCTACCTACCTACCTACCTACCTACCTACCTACCTACCTACCTACCTACCTACCTACCTACCTACCTACCTACCTACCTACCTACCTACCTACCTACCTACCTACCTACCTACCTACCTACCTACCTACCTACCTACCTACCTACCTATCTACCTACCTACCTACCTACCTACCTACCTACCTACCTACCTACCTACCTACCTACCTACCTACCTACCTACCTACCTACCTACCTACCTACCTACCTACCTACCTACCTACCTACCTACCTACCTACCTACCTACCTACCTACCTACCTACCTACCTACCTACCTACCTACCTACCTACCTACCTACCTACCTACCTACCTACCTACCTACCTACCTACCTACCTACCTACCTACCTACCTACCTACCTACCTACCTACCTACCTACCTACCTACCTACCTACCTACCTACCTACCTACCTACCTACCTACCTACCTACCTACCTACCTACCTACCTACCTACCTACCTACTCTCGGAAGGTGCTAATTTTTGGCACGCTCTTGGGCCTCGGATCTGCCTCCTCTTCTTCCTCATTTTCGTTGTGCCCCCTCTTTTGGACTCTTCGGCCCAATTAAAGTATTTGGACGTCACCCGCTCGTCTCTGCCTGCCCGTGTTTGTACTCTTGCCACGGCAGGCATTTCCATTTCCTCCTGCTCTTCCGTCCTCTTTTCCTCACCTTTATACATATTTACAACACTCTTATTAACATTCATCATTCTTTGCATTGTAAGTTCCTCGATGCACAGTTCTCTTTGGCCGTACCTAGTTCTGCCACTCCGTTACGGTGGTCAGAATTAGGACGTTTCCCGGGGACGCCACGTGGACGCAAGAACTGTGGGGGGTCCCCCACCTACCTAGGGGCTCCCTCTCGCAAACTCCCCTTCTCCTAGTGAGAAGGGGCCCGAGAGGTCTACCCACTAAAACCCACTTTGACGTATTTCCGCAACATCGGTTCGTTGGGCACCGCGGTACCCGCACTAGGCATAAACCGCGGATGCCCACCGGTCATCGCTCCGGCCGGAGCCAGGGGCGCCCTCATTTATGGGGAGGCCGAATACGCACAGCCATCCCCTATCCTCCTGGTGACTCGTCGAAAGCGGACTCCCATCCATCAGCCACCGGGGGGTCAGGGCAGCGGGCCTCAGCAGCCTTTTTAGACCCCCCTCCTCTTGCCCCCACCACCACCAGTGGGCGCTGCGGCCGAAGCTGCCCCTCTTCCTACGTGGCTAACCGCCCCTCTGCTGAGTGGCCGCGGCGACGTCTCTGCCGCCCCGACCCCTCCCCTCAGTGTAGGTATAGTATAGTAGTTGAGATGTCACTCATGTACAGAACGGTTAAAATATAAGAATCTCAGCATTAAATTTTAACGGCCACGCCTTTAAATATTCAGACTCGTGTGATCCTAAATATATGGTGTATACCACTTTCACTAAGAGTTATTCTTTAAATACCGGTGGTATCCCCAAACCATCTATACGTATATAAGCAAAACATTTGATACCGTTGATCATGAAATCTTAATTAACAACCCTTCTTTATTTGGTTCTGCAGGAAATTTGCTAAAATGGTTTAGGTACTTCATATCTGGGTGTCCCTCAAGGATCTATTCTTTAACCGATTTTGTTCAATAGACATATTTATGAACGAAATTGTTTCCCTCTTTAGACATTCCTTATGTTTTCTTTATGCTAATGAACTCAAATAAGCCTTGCGGATCAAGTCTGAGTCTGACACCGTACTACTCCAGGAAGACATTGACCGACTGACTCATTGGTGTGATGTCAATAATATGGACTTGAATATTGGTAAATGCAAATCAATGAGATTCTCTCGAAACTTGCACCAATCTTCACATTGTATTGATAACACGATATTAGAGGAAGTAGATTACATTCGTGATCTTGGTGTATGTTTGGATAGGAAGCTACGTTTTATATGCACATCGACAAAATTGCAACCAAGGGATTTCAGATGCTGGGATTTGTTTTAAGAAACAGGAAGGGATTTATAAAACCAGACAGTAAAATCATGCTCCATTCAACCCTGGTTCGTTCTGCCCTCGAATACTATGCACAAGTTTGGTTCTCGCATTAGGACGTGCATATTAACCATCTAGAAAGGGTACAGAAAAGATTTCTTAAGCATCTTTCATACCAATGTAATAAAGCCAAGCTGTTACCCTCCTACAATGATCGTCTCACATACTAAAAAATGAATAGCTTACGTGAACGGAGGCAATTGCAGGATCATGTTCCTATATAACGTGGTTAACGGTATCATAGATTGTCCTCTTTTAGTAGAATCACTTAATCGAGTTTAAACTAAAATTTTTACAAAGATTTTTTTGAAATGAAAGTTTTTTGAAAAACTTCTGCCTGCATTATTTTGTCCAGATTGTTTTAAAAAAATCGACATGTTTTTAGCTATCCAAAAAGGTATGACAGTTGGGCCATTGGTGTACGGTCTTTTGAAAAAATCGATAACAAAGGACTCAGGTAGTCAAATAGCAAGTTACAGTAATTAAGTAACAGTAAGACAGGGTTAAAAAAAAGTCACACATTGTGTTCAAATCATGTAATCTGGTTTTTTCTACATTTTATAATTTATGCTCTACGTGGCCACCTCCATTTCTAATACAGACCCGCATTCTGTGTCGCAAACCAGTTTTCACGACTCTGCTCGTCAACTGACCCCTTATCTCGTTCGCCGCATCAATTATTCTTTGTCGGAGATTTTCGACGGTAGGTACAGGGTGGCCGTCTTGGTACACGATACTTTTCATATGGCCCCATTCATAAAAATAAAAAATAAAAAAATCCATCGGAGTCAAATCCGGGCTTCGTGCGGGCCATGGTATGGGACCGCCTCTTCCGATCCATTTGTTTTGGTAACTTTCGTCTAGCCATACGCGTACACTTCTTGTGTAATGTGCAGGGCAACCGTCGTGTTGGTACCACATGTCCCATCTTAGAGCAAGCGGTAAGTCTTCGAGAAGAACTGGTAATTCATTTCTTAGGAAGTCCATCTAGCTTCGGTGCCCAGAAGTGTGCGTGATGGTAATTCGTTATGCCATCTTTATCAAATTTTTACTCATCAGTCCATAAAATCCTTTTGAGGAATGGCGAGTCTTCAGAGTCGGCGTTCAACATAAACCGGTCCTTCTTCAATTGCTTGTACTGGAGTGTAGTGATATGGATATTGCCCTCCAGTGTGCATTGTGAACCACACTTTCCACTGTGAAATACCCAGACGATTCGCAACAACATTTGTTGACGCGGCCCGGCCCTACCACTTTGAAATGTCGTCTCATTTCATCCGGTATTTACGAGTAATTATATCCACATGTTATGCAGCCTTGATGTTTTAAAATACTCAATATCTGGGTACGATAAATTCACTGTTGGTAATATCAGAGGTCAACCAAGTTTCTGTAAACACTATTGGATGGTAATTATTTTGCAGAATATTAACATGCGAGTACATTCGTCATGGTTTTTATACCTCGTACGTTTTGATAATATACGTTGAAATTAAATAGCATATGACAAATACACTATAACTTTGTCTAAAAAATATACTAAAAGGTTTAACGTGTCTAAAGCGGTAACTTGTCTGGCCTTCGATGTTTCGTCCTTACGGATGTACGAGTATATTCTACCATTGCGGACCCAAACAAACTTGTACCTCAGATTTAGCTTTTTGACGCGTGGCTGCATGCAAGGCTTTTTATTCCGCCATATGGTGATAGGTGCTCCGATATGAAAACTTATGATTATAATGGTATCACAAACGTTCATCTATGTTGACTGGACTATATGTTACGTAGCCTCCTTGATTGTATTATAAGATTCATGTTTGATAGGTGCTGACGTGACGTTTGACTAAACAATACCGTAAAATGGTTGCATGGGTTGATCTAATTTTATTTTATGTTTTGAATTATGACCTTATCTCCGAAAAAGTATGTATCAAACTTCACAAGTTCTACTGCACATAGAGGAGTGGAAGCAAAGGAAGTAGAAATTGCAAATACTCGCTTAGGTTAACGTTATTTATGAAATTGTTTCGGTAATTTTCCATTGCCCTTCATCTCCCAGCAATAGTAATATTATTAGACAACACTACTAATTACATATCGATGTGTAGGTACCAATCAGAACAAACAGACATATTCGAGCACTCTAAAGTTTGTTCTGGCACCGGCATCGGCCCCGTCAGTAAAGTATCTTCCTATAATGATGTTTCCAGATATGGATGTATCTAATTCGACTCAATTTCCAATAGAGAGCCCGCTGCTCTCTATGGCCGAGGACACAGCAGAAGGCCCGCAGTCGCAAGCCACGTCGGCCCCTGCAGTGAGCCATACAGGCTCATATCTTCAGGTAAGTACAGCAGCCCGCTCGAACCGTCGCCGCATTAGTCCGCGACTGCCTGCATTGTGCATCTGTCCACAGGTGGTGGTACAGAAGCACCACTCGCGTCGCAAGCGGGAGCACGCGGGCGCGTGCGCCGGTGCGGGTGCGGGCGACGCCGACGCGCGTCTCCCCACCGCCTCCAGTCCCGTGGCACACGTACGTCATTATTTATCAATCATATACATATTTATGTACCTGATGACCATTCGAACCATCCAAGAGGTGGAGGGGGGTGGGGGTTCAGCCATATCTCACCAGAAATTGTAAAACCAACTTATACAAAGTAACATCAGCACTAAAAAGCGAAAAATTAACATTTAATTCACTACCTAGGTAAATAAATATCCTGAGCAAATTATAACGAAAATAATTCTTATGAAATCACTACAAAGACCAAATAACTACAAAAACCGTAATGTACAAATGTGCAGCTTAAAAATCTGGAATCGCCGCGCACCGCGCTCGGCGCAGGGCCTGTCAAGCCGATTTGGCTTGGCACCGACTTCAAACAGATCAGTAGGTACCTAGGTAGTGAAAAGTTAAATGTTTCATTATGTTCATTTTTTGCTTTTTAGAGTAGTTTTTTTTAAATATTTTTTTTCCATTTTTAGTTAATTTAATGCAGTATGGGTAGACCAACTAAAACGTTGAAATAATAAATACTTTTAGTTTCTAGCACTAACTCTGTTCTCTTCAGAGAAATCTCTCCGAGAAAACTCTTAACCGTTAAAGAGTTGTATCTCCACCAGCTCAGCGTCATGAGTTGAATTAGACCATACGTAAACGTCTCAATAGCTTTAGAAAAAAAATATGAAAAACACTGTTAATAGCTATAACATTGCTCTCGATTTCGCTGGGATTCTATCATCAGGTCCTAACTTGGTATATTAAATCAGGAGTAGATAAATTGAGACTTATATGGTTTTCTCATGGATGCCATTGTCAGAGCTGTAGCAAATTAAAATGGGACCACACCATCAAAAAAGGAAGCACCATCTTTTAAATAAAAAAAGAATAATCAAAATCGGTTCACCCAGTCGAAAATTCTGAGATAACAAACATAAAAATAATACATTCGAATTGAGAACCTCCCTATTTGAAGTCGGTTAAAAATTATCCAAGAAACTGTTATGCGGTAAAAATGTGGAGTACTTTGAGAAAAGTTCCGACTAGAATTATAATTCAATTTGCTAGGAAATTTATATGTATAATAATTTCTTGTTTCTTGGTGCTTCGACAACATTATCTATTTAATAGGTAATATAAATTCCTAAATTTTAATAGACAATTATTTCACATGGGATGTAATTCAAACTCAAGATTTGACTTGGCTAGTTTTTACCAACAATGCCGTAGGTCATTACACTATAAAAGTAGCTGAAATAAACTAATCTAGCCGTATCGACATCTGTAATCTGCCTGATGTTTCTAACTGTGTAAGCTGCTGAACTAAGTTTTTCTGCAAGACATGATATTTGTGTCCCCCATTGATGTTTTGAGTCTAAAGTTATTCCTAAGAAAACTGTTGACTCAACAAGGCTAAGAGCTTCGATGTCTAACATTAAACTACAGCCTAGTTTTTTAACATTGGGTAATGCAAATTTAATATGTACATTTAGTTTTTCTTGCATTTAAAACAAGATTATTAACAGTAAACCAATTTAATACCTGGGCTAATGCACCGTTTACATCGTCATAATTCTATTTCAGTCTATCAACACCAAAAATCACTGAGGTATCGTCAGCAAACAGTACAATTCCACAGGTATTTCTTACGTAAAATGGTAGGTCATTGATGTATACTAAAAACAGAAAAGGCCCTAGAATAGAGCCTTGGGGTACACCCATATGCACAGGAGAACCAGATGATTTAACTCCATTCACATTAACACTTTGAGTTCTCTCACTAAGGTACGATTTCATCAAATTAAGTGCTGCACCCTTAACTCCATAATAGTCTAATTTACGCGTAAGTGTCTGATGGTCAACACAATCAAAAGCTTTAGATAAATCACAGAACTACACTCCAATAACATTCTGCGACTTCTCCCAAGCGTTGAAAATTTGTTTTAAGAGTGCTACCCCGGGATCAATAGTGGAAGGACCTTTAGCAAAACCGTACTGCTCACTATGTTAAAGTTTATTTAAATTAAAGTGAGCAAGTAGTTGCGTTAAAATAATCTTTTCGAATACCTTGCTTAGGGCTGGCAAGATAGAAACGGGCCTATAATTGGTTGGATCACTAGGATCTCCAGCCTTGAACAAAGGTATATTTTACTTTACCTTTAATTCAATTATCTCCTAAACTATTGTAGATTATTTTATTTATTGATTTTAAATGTACTTTTGGCTATATTTTGATATAAAAAAATTCGAAACAAAATTGGTCGAAGTTACTAAAATTCTGATTTGAAAAGTTTATTTCCGGTTTTGTACATAAAAAAAAAAAGAACAAAATCCAGTTTTATATTGTATTTAAAAATATCAGTATACAATGTGTTTCAAAATACCCCGTAAAAATATAATTAATTATCAAAGCCAAAACTTTTGTCAACCCTAGTAAGCTGTCATGTCAGGGAACCAGATTATGTTTATACTATCGAGTGTAGAAGTAAAGGAGGACCATCTTGTATGGGGGATTAGTCGAAAAAGTGTCCCCTTGTAAACAGCAAATTAGGTTTCGAATTCTCACCGAAATAGCGCTAGTGTAGCAAGTGGAAATGATATGAACAGAGCGAAGTGTGCTGGGTTGGTTTCCGGTAATTCTTTAAAACTATTTTCTATTTCCTATTTACAATTACTTAGGGTACTTAAAATCACTGTATAATTTTATTCCATACTCTCCCATAATATATATTATAATAATTATAAAAAATGCGCTGTAACAAAACGGAAATGTATATTTCCTTTTTTATTAATTTTCTATTCTACTCTAATTTGTGGCACTCTATTTAAAATTCTTCCATTTGGTACAACTGCGCCACCTTAATTTGTTCCCTTACAAGGGACACTTTTTAGTACACTGAGATGGTTCTCCTTTACTTCTACACTCCATAGTTTATACGTAGAAACATACGAATGTTTGAGTCAAAATTGGATATCCATAATATTAATACAAGACAAAGGGAGAAGTTAGTTGTTCCATACTTTAGACTTACTAAAGTAAACAAGTCATTTCTTGGTAATTGTGTTCGATTTTATAATAAGATACCGCTTTCAGTAACCAAAATGTCTAATCATAAATTAAAAAATTATATTAGGAAAGTTTTGAAAGAAAAAGCGTATTACAAGGTAGTTCATTATATTGAAGATAAAAATGTATGGAAATAGCTACTCTCTGCACAGTGCACCTCTAATTTTTTGTTTTAGTTGTAAGTAATTATTGTCATTTTCTATTTTGTAGTCTTGTTATTTTTTTTGTTTTTTGTTTTTGAATGTTACCTATATTAAGTATTTTGTAATTGTTGAATATAAAAATATGTAAATTGATATTATAAAATAGCCAAAAAGTCAGATTAGATAAAATTTATATAAAAAAATATTTTATAAAAATATAATATAAATGAATGTAACCTTGCTAAGTTTCTTGCCGGTTCTTCTCAGTTGAAGGCTGACTTCCGAACCGGTAGTAGCTTCAGTAACTTTAAATTTGACCTTCATAAGTGCCTTCCGAGGGCCTAAACTGAATAAATGGTTTTGAATTTTTGAAGATTATTTAACAGAAAGGCCTACGTACCTATTTTACCTAATACTTGTCTACTTTAATAGTTTTTCTATTTGTCATTCATAAATGTTTGCTATTTCAATACAAGGATGTCATTATAGTACTGGCTTCAAAAAATAAACCACATCACCGGTGAAGCACTCTGGCGGAATAGTACTGCCCCTTGCCCTATTTGCTGCCGGCACAGCGACTCTTCTAAAATCTCAACTTTTTGAGAACCCTCTCACACATGGCCCAAAAATTTAACAGAAGACGATTTCCAGCGGCTTCACCATCCACAATTTTGATGGACTTTTGCAACATCAGGGGAATTCACGGAAATATGAATGCAGTCCACCAGCACCTCGAGACTGCACAGCCGACTCTGCTGTTTCTCACGGTGACACAAATATCCAGCCCTAATGATACTTCGTATCTACACTACCCCGGGTACAAGCTGGAGCATAAGTTTGTGCGGCGGGCCGGGGTATGTATGTACATTAGGGACGATATTTGTTGTCGCCGTCTTCATAGCCTTGAAGACCGGGACCTGTCAGTGCTGTGGGCACGCGTAGACCATGGTGGCCACACCCGCATTTGCGGGTGCCTTTACAGGTCCCACTGCGGTGACTTAGACACAATTCGATTATTCGAGCACCTGCAATCGACGACTGACAAAATTATAGAGCAGCACCCTTCTGCGGAGTTAGTGATTTTAGGAGGCTTTAACGCTCACTACGTTGAGTGGCTTAGTTCTCGGTCCACTGACTACGCGGGAAGGACAGCTCACGACTTTGCTCTGGCCTATGGCTTCTCGCAACTGGTTCTTTCTCCTACGAGAATACCAGATATCGAGAGCCATACTAGTTCCTTACTGGACCATCTGCCGACAACGCGTCCGGATGACTATAGTGTTTCAGTGGATGCGCCACTCGGCTCATCGGATCACTGCCTCGTCCGAACGCAAGTGCCTTGCGCGCTGCCTGACTCACTCCGGCCACCAGGTCGCGTCATCACTTTTTTTCGCTGTTCGCTTCACGTCTGAAATGCCCTTAAAGCCACTTTGGCGAGGACTATGCGAACGAAACAAAGTTAAGTATTGTTTTAGAACTCTTGTTTGAAAAATTCACGTTATAGTGTCGTATCGGTAAAGCACCATCTTCCTTTTATCGCATAAGCTCCAATCAGTGATCATTAAAGTATCGCATGCATCAACTTCACGAAACGAGCATCCTGATTGGTCGATATCAATAAGTATTAGATACAATAGAAAATAAAACGAAATTGCTTTAAAGTATGCAGCAAGAACTAATGCATTGTGCTATGACGAACAATGATGAGCTATTGTAGGTATTATAAATTTACCATTGTCCAAAATTTTAGATGGAAGCTTTAATCATGACCACCCATGTCTTCACCAGTCGGTGGCCGGTGTCGGTGTAGCGGGCGCGGCGGATGCGGCGCGGGGAGGAGCGGCCGCCGACGTGCTGGTGTTGCCGCACCCGCTGCTGCTCTCGTACCAGGCGCCGCCGCACCTCTACTACGCGTGAGTACCGCGACCACCACAAGAATGCCGAGGTACGGTGCTACGGGCACGATGCAGGTGGCTAGGTACTACGCTACGTTGTTGCGTGCCGACAGGGGGCCGAGCGCGCCGCGCGTGCTGGTGGACGCGGCCACGGGCACGCGCAGCGTGCTCGCCCTCCCCGGCGACGACGACGACGACATTCAAAATAATATGCAAGTCGCCAAAGGTAAAATTGTGCAGAAGAAAACTCAACGTATAGCTCAGGTGTGTGCCACATATTAAATAATTTATAGTTAGATAATATATTATTAAATAATGACGGGCCAGTTGGCTTGGTGGTTAGAGACCCTGACTGCCGAGCCGCATGTCTGTCTCGATCCATCGTTCACTTCAACGGCACAACCCGGGACGGGCTGTCTCAGCGTCGCGCTTGGAGCTTGGAGGGGTCGCTGATACGTGTTCTTGATGAGAACCCGGCCCCCCTCTACAGCGCAGATTGGCGACCACTGTGGGGTTTTAGTCAGTAAGGGTCTGACATAAATAATACACTGCTTAATTTGAGATCAGGTAACCATAGGTATATGAAGAATGTCCTGGGGATATTTATTTGTTTAATTTGCACTCTCAGGCACTTCGTCACATAGCATGCTTAGATTGTGGTCAACACGCCTATCCTAATATAATATAAAAAATCGGACCTGCGCACCGAGGGTTCCGTACAAACCTATCAATCAATAAGCCCTCTATCCTGAACTTCCATCTGTTTTGATGTGTTTGTTTTCCTCTTTTAGAGGATATCTCTAAGCTCAGTGTGCCTTTTAGCAATGGCCTCCTCAAACGTTTTCCATTGTGTTCTATCTCTGGCAACCCTTCTCCAGTAAGGGCCCACTGTAAGCTTCAATTCATCTTCCCATCTCTTAACTTGTCTTCCCCGTTTCCTTTTTCCATCTCTGGGATACCAGTCTGTCACAATTTAACTCCACTTTTCCTGAGTACTCCTACATGTGGCCTGTCCATCTCCATTTTAGTTGGTCTATCTTCGCAAACCTATAGGTATTCTTTTGATTTCGTTGACATAGAAGTTAAATTTTGTTACAGCTTAATAAAGGTATTATAGACCTGATAGATTTAAAATTATTAAAAATATAAATAAGTAACAAATAAAGTGTGCTTTTCGCAATTTTCTTTGATCTGTGTGTGCTATAAGACATTGCTTCATACCAAATACCAAAGATGCTGAGTTCACTCCATATCTTTTGATTGCGTTGGTCTTGACGGACGGACAATATAGTGATCCTATAAAGGTCCTTTTGAGACACGGAACCCTAAAAATGCGAAAGTTTGTGAGGATAGATTTACGGATGTTTATTACTTTTTCACGTAAAAACTACTAAACTGATTTGGGTGAATCTTGACACACAGATATGATTCACGACATCTCGTCTTTCTTCGTCTTCGAAGTGAATAATTCGTTTTATTGCAGACCAATAATAAAACATGGAACATTTTTCGAGACTCAGACCTCGGCTACTCGTTTGAAAATGGTAAGGGCCAGTTCTACCAAGGTAACCAACAAATAAGCATTTTAGTATCACTTCCGCTTGGACTTAAAAAACGCCCACTCTTAGCCACACTATTTATTTAATTGTTAGGTACACCATCAACATAATATATTTACACCACACATAAAAAAAATTAAATTCAAAACCATTAATTCAGTTTAGACCCGCGAAGGGACTTTTGAAGGTCAAATTTAAAGTTACTGAAGCTACCACCCGTTCGGAAGTCAGCTTTCAACTGAGAAGAACCGGCAAGAAACTCAGCAAGGGTACTTTTTTTTTAATTATTTTTATCTAATCTGAATTTTTGGTTACTTTATTATTTCAATATTATAATGCTTTAATATTAAACATTTACAAAATACTTTATATTGGAAACATTCAAAACAAAAAAGCAAATTAGAGGTGCACTGTGCAGAGAACAGCTGATTCCATACAGTTTTATCTTCAATATAATGAACTACCTTGTAATATGCTCTTTATTTCTGTTCGGAGCAACCGAACAGCTCAGCCTAGTGATTTATTGACAGCACTTTATAGGCACTAACATTATGTGTGCCTTATTTACATATTTTGTATAGCGTACTCACAACCATTTTAACCAATAAAGAAGATGTCTCTACCAAACCAAGAGTCAATCTTCTACACTTTCAAAACATTCTTAAAATGATTTTTGAATATATGATCAGATATCATACATTTTGGAATCATACGATCTATACGTAAAGTTAAGAAATCTATAACATACTTACATTAATTAACCTTCCGAACGGACTGGCGGCGGCGTTAGAGCCGGAGCGCGTGGAGGTGTACTACTTCGAGCAGGGCGGCGGCGAGTACTTGGCGACGAGCGGCGGCGCGCGCGACACGCGCTGCGAGCGCGCGCTGCGGCGCGGGGCCTCGCGCGCCGCCGCGCTGCTGGACGAGCTGCTCGCCGTGCCGCGCCTGCTCGCGCGCCTGCCGCTGGCCCTGCTGCTGCACCTGCAGAGGTACGCACCCTGCCCGCGCCCGGCGCCCGGTCCACCGTCCACCGGCCACCACCATCACCACCCACTATCTCTGCAGGTGCTCGCTGCGGGTGGCACGCGGCGCGGTGACGGGCGCGGTGCAGACGGCGTCGGACTACGCGCTGAAGCCGGCGCTGGCGCTCGTGTACAACGCGCTGGCGCGGCCGCTGTTGGTGTTCGTGGCGCAGGTGCTGGGCGGCGTGCGGCGCGCGCTGGCGCCGCTGGCGGGCGCGGCGTGCGACGCGGTGGAGCCCGCCGCGCGCCTGCTCGCCGCCGCCAGGCTCGTGGACGTACGCATCCAGTGCCACGCGCCCCCGCCCCCGCCCCCGCCCTCGCCCCCAGCCGCGCTGCCCGCCTGCCGCACGTGCCAGTGCCGGTGCCACCCCTAGTACCTTTACATTTAGGATCATTTATCGTAGTAGTTTTACCCAATTAAGTACTTGAAATTTGTAACCGAATGGAAGAATCTATGGACGAGTAGAAATACCATGCTGGTCGTTGAAATTACCAGTAGGTATACTGTTTTTGTTGTCTAAGCAAATCCCTTCCCTACCCTACCATTATGATTCAACAGTACGTCCTTGTAGTAAAATAAATGTTTTATTCAACATTTCTATAGTT
The DNA here is from genome assembly GCA_907165245.1 of Habrosyne pyritoides. Classification (NCBI taxonomy): domain Eukaryota; kingdom Metazoa; phylum Arthropoda; class Insecta; order Lepidoptera; family Drepanidae; genus Habrosyne; species Habrosyne pyritoides. The sequence continues at coordinate 15,058,824 of OU015591.1, read as the reverse complement.
TTTTTGATCCCCTTACCGCGTAAGTAGTTACCCACATACAGACATAGCATTAATTGCAGGGAGGTGCATCTGCATACAAATATTAGGTATATAGCTTGTCCAGAGTTACGCAACCGAACAGCATAGTGATTTTATGCACTTTATGCAATTTAAACGCATTTTGTATAGCGTATCCGTGACTTAGGCGTATTGCTAGATAACCAAATGATTTTGGATCATCATATTAATTCCATTGTGGATCGAGCATACAAGAACTTAGGTTTCGTGATGCGAGTGAGCAAACCATTTTCCAAACTCTCATGTCTAAAAATGATTTACTTCGCTTTTGTGCGAAGTATTTCCTGGACTCCTCAATATACCACGTAAAAATCCGTTGAATTCTTTCTAATCTATAGATAGATTAGAAAGAATTCAACGGATTTTTATCAAACACTTAAATTTTAAATCTAAAAAGTATTTTTCTACATATTCCCACTATAAAATTAATGTTCAGTACATACATATTATATACAGTTTGTCAGTCAGAAGGGAAATTCTCGAGATGGGCTTTCTTCACGATGTGGATAATTCTCGTCTCGATTGCCCTTCACTTACATCAAAATTCTCATTGTGTATCCCCAAGCGTAGCCCACGTCTACCTAACCACAAAGTTTTTTGTGTTCCTCAAAGCCGCACTAATTACGGTCAAAATGAATTCGTTTCACGTGTTACCAACGTATACAATAAGAAATTTAACGATATTGATATATACTTTTAAGTTGAAAAATTTACAAAAGTTATTAAACCTACAGGTGTGATACTTATACACACACATGCATCTCGGTACATAATGGCACCGAGCATCCACTCACACATACACACATGTGCGTGTGTGGTACGTATGTGTGTACATGATTCAAAAAATTCAAAGTTCAAAACCATTTATTCAGTTTAGGCCTTCGTAGGGCACTTATGAAGGTCAAATTTAAAGTTACTGAAGCTACAATCGGTTCGGAAGTCAGCCTTCAACTGAGAAGAACCGGCAAGAAACTCAGCAAGGTTACATTCTTTTTTATTTGTTATATAATTTTTTATCTATTCTGACTTTTTGGCTATTTTATAATTTCAATTTTACATAATTTTATATTTAACAATTACAAAATACTTATTATAGGTAACATTAATAAAAACAAAACAAAAAAAAATATGACAAGACTACAAAATAGAAAATAACAATAATTAGGTACTTACAACTTAAACAAGAGATTTAGAGGTGCACTGTGCAGAGAGCAGCTATTTCCATACATTTTTATCTTCAATATAATACCTAAACTACCTTGTAATACGCTTTTTCTTTCAAAACTTTCCTAATATAATTTTTAAATTTATGATCAGACATTTTGGTTATTGAAAGCGGTATCTTATTATAAAATCGAACACAATTACCAAGAAATGACTTGTTAACTTTAGTTAGTCTAAAGTATGGAACAACTAACTTCTCCCTTTGTCTTGTATTTATACTATGAATATCTAATTTTGACTCAAACATTCCTATGTTTCTACGTATAAACATTATATTTTCATAAATATATAGTGAAGGTAATGTCATTATATTTATTTCCCTAAATAAATCTCTTAATGATTCACGGGGACCCATACTGTAAATTGCACGAATTGCTCTTTTTTGTATAATAAATATTGATTCTATATCCGCTGCTGCTTCCCAAAACAAAATACCATAGGACAAGAGGCTATGAAAATATGCAAAATAAACTAATTTGGCCGTCTCAACATTCGTCAATTGTTTAATTTTCCTAACAGCAAAAGCAGCCGAACTTAATTTAGCAGCTAGAGTATCAACCTGAGGTCCCCATTGCAATTTATTGTCTAATGTAAGACCCAAAAATACCGTTTTATTTACAAGATCAATATGGCTCCCATCTATTATTATTTGGCTATCTACTTGTGCTACATTTGGTAAAGAAAACCTTAAGCATTTAGTTTTCTTTGAATTTAGTAATAGATTATTTGTAGCAAACCACCCACAGACAATTGACATAGTATGATTAACTTTAGTTAGATCTTTGTCTTTTCTATTAACTTTAAAAATTAATGATGTATCATCAGCAAACAAGACAATATCTGTGAGGTCATTTACAACATATGGCAAATCATTTATATATACAAAAAACAAAAATGGACCATAAATTGAACCCTGGGGTACCCCCATTTCGACTAAAGAGCCCTTGGATGTTGTGCCGGTAATTCCTACCTTTTGCTGGCGATTTGATAAATAAGATAAAACAAGATCATGAGCAGTTCCACGAATTCCGTAGAAGTCAAGTTTTAGTAGTAGCGTACGGTGGTCAACGCAATCGAATGCCTTGGACAGATCACAAAAAATGCCAATCGCATCCTGTGAATCATACATATTTACATACATGCATATTCATTCATACATTGCACACACCCACACATCTCACAAGATCAAACAAGCTTAATACATACTAATCTATCCCTTTTGTTTGTTCAATTTATATTTTATTTATAGTCCACAAGTCATGGTCTGCTCTGTATGACATTTATTAACTTAGTCATGTTGTGATATCCTATTATTGGCTCTGGACTCATAATTTCTTTTATATTAAGCATGTATCATTATATGAAGCTGTTGGATATCCTAAGAAATGAAAATAAAATAAATTAAAAATATTCATATTGTGATTAGAGTTTATACCATATTTTATAATTTGTTATAAGGGGGTATTCTCAATCATAAAAACATATTTCTAGGTTTTTATATGTATTTTAAACTGTATAAAAAAAATGTCTTATTTTACATTTTTTATATATTTTTTTCTAATTAAATTAGACACCAAAAAAAGCAGGTCACTGGTCATGGTAGTAGCGGCTGTTCATGTTGTCTGAAATAAAACAATCGAATGGATCATTGTTCAGTAGATCTGTCGCTATCGCGAGAATTAAAGAAATGGCGGACTGTAGAAAAAAAAATTGATTGTTTTGTAAATTTTTTTTTGTTAAAAATCGTTTTAAAAAAATAAGAAAATATTTTCGAAAATAAACAATTTTGGTACGGCCGATAACCATTTATAAGTAGAATAATATGTATAAATTTTAAAGAAATCGGTTGCAAGAGCAGAATTTTTGTGGAAAATTTATACTTACACTAATTTGCTATGCATGGACCATACGGTTAGGTTTTACTAATGGAATATAAAAAAAAATGATTTTTCGAAGTGGGTAGATGAGAATTCAAAAAAATTCAAAATTCTAAACCATTCAGTTTAGGCCCTCAGAAGGCACTTATGAAGGTCAAATTTAAAGTTACTGAAGCTACTACCCCCTTAAACCATTAAGAGCCATACAAACTCTATAAATTCTCGTTATAAAACTAACCCAACCAAGAAGACTATGTAGAAGACTTCCTCTTGGTAGGTAGACTTCTTCTTGGTTGGGTTACTTGTATGACGAGAATTTAGTTTAGAAAGCATAAAGTGCGTAACACCGAACACATTTAAAATAACAGATAAGATTCTTTTTTGTAATGGTGCATCATTATGATATTCGTAGGTTATAGAAAATTCGGCACGCACGGCTATTATGTATATACCTACATATATAAACTAAACAATGAAATTAAAACGAAACGTATTAAATTTAGTCTACGAAAAATAAATACTGACATTCAATCAAAAATAAAAGATGGGAGTGTATGTATGTATGTATGTGTGTAAAATAAAAGAGTGTAGCCCTAATATATCTCGATTGGCGAACAGACTCAGCTCTGTAGCATATGCAGTAAAGAAAATACGTTCTCTTACTGACATAGATACAGCTAGATTAGTTTATTTTAGTTACATTCATAGCTCGATGTCCTACGGCATTCTCCTTTGGGGTAGTAGTGCCGACATCAATACTATTCTTACTGCAGAAGAGGGCTGTTCGCGCAATCTACAATACGAGTCCTGGAGACTCATTTAGAGATAAGTTTAAAAACATTAATATTAATTCATTTCTACTCATCAGTAATATTCCAAATTATATTCCTTTTTTTTCCATGTTTTTTCATATTTATTAGTTTTTAATTCATAATCAATAAGTTTTTATTAATAAATCACGTTTCTTTATTATATTAATAAACATAAAATTTAAGTAATAACCTAAGCTTTTCTCAAGTTAAGCAATTTCAATCTGGCAACTCTCCGCTCAGGAGCCGTAGGTCAGTCGATGAGGTGATACAGAAATGAAACACGCGCTAGCAGAAAGGTGTTTATTGTCGCGAATCAGGAGCACGCGTGGTGGGCGGAGTCGGAGGCGGAGCCGGAGCCGGCGCGGCGAGGTGCGCCACCACCACGTGCGAGTGGCCCCCCGCCGCGCCGCCGCGCCGCAGCGCCAGCTGCTGCAGCTGCAGCGCGCCGCCCGCGCCGCCCGCCGCGCCCGCCGCGCCCGCCGCGCCCGCCGCGCCGCCGCCCTGGTGCAGGATCTTGAGGTGGCGCGGCGCCAGCGCGTGCTGCCGGTACACGAGCTGCGCGGCGGGCGCGCCCGGGGCCGCCGGCCGCGCCACCTCGCCGGCCGTCGGCGGCCGGGCGCGCCGAGCCGCCTCCGCCTTCGCGACGCCGGCGGCGAGGGCCGCGTGGGCCGCGTGGGCGGCCACCACGATGCGCTGCGGCGTAGGGGCGGCAGCGGCGGCCGAGGCGACGGGCGGCGGGGCGGACGGGGCGCCCGGCGCCGCCTTGAGCTTCTCCTTGGCGATGCGGTCGGCGCGGCGGGTGGCGACCTCCATGGGCGTCGGCGGCGCGTCGTAGTCGACGGCGTGGTCGGCGAGCAGCGCCGCGTGCTTGGGGTTGCGGTGGTGGGGGTCGTCGAGGCGGCGCTTGGGCGCGGCGCGGCGGCGGTCGGCGGCGTCGCGCATGGCGTCGAGGCGCGCGAGCGGCGGGCGCGGCGCGTCGTCGTCCTGGCGGCGGCGCGGCTGCGGCGGGCGGCGGTGGCGGCGGCGCGCGCGCTCGGGGTCGGCCAGCGCCTCGTGGCGGTCGCGGCAGGCGCGCGGGGAGCGGTAGGCGCCGGCGCGCGCCGCGTCGCCCGCCAGCTCGGCGACCCAGTCCCAGTTGGGCGCGAGCGCGGGCGGCGGCTCGGGCGGCAGGCGCTGCAGGCGGAGCGCGCGGCGCAGCGCGGCGTCCTCGGCCGGCGCCCAGTCGGGCTGCGGCGCGTGCGGGTGCGGGTGGGGGTGGGGCGCGAGGGCGGCGCGGGCGCGGGGGCGGGGGCGGGGGCCGGCGCGCTCGAACAGCGAGGGCGGCGCGTGGGGCGCGCGGGGGGCGGCGCGGGCGCGGCGCGGGGAGCGGGCGGCGCGGGGCTCGCGGCGGTGGGGCGGCGGCAGCAGGCAGTCGGCGGCGGCCCCGGGCCGGTAGAGCGCGCGGGACCAGCTCTCGCAGTACACGTCGCCGTCGCCGGAGGGCGGGGTCGGCGGACACCACATCTGCGGACGGGGGACGATGACTAGTCTGTACGACACTGACCACTGTGATCGTGTCTCATATTGTGACGTCGCCCTTACGATTCCGTGCACTATCGACATAAAGTGTCTTAGGACACATCTCGTACACGTATTTTGCTTATGGCCAACGGATCAATGCTTTTATTTCATTAAAACGAGTTATTTCATTGGACTTGAATTTAAAAACTAAGTAGAAAGATAGAATGCAGAAAAATCGACAAACTTGAAATCTTAATTAAGTGTAGGATAGTGCATTACATATTGGGATGTATGTTTTTATTTACATTTTGCTACCCCAGTATCTAAAAGCTGATCTGTACATATATGCGGCCGGTGACGGATCTACATATAGTTGTTGTGTACTGACCGGCATGGCCTCGGGCTCGGCGTACGGCTCGTCGAGGTCTACGGCGCTGCAGCTCAGCCACACCTGCGGGAGCACAAGGCGCGGTTACAGACTGTCCCCTCCGCGTACTCACACTACACTACACTACACTACGCTACACGTGCGCCGCACTAGCGGATACTCACCCGACGCGGTGCTGATCCCACTACATACTCTGCACTTATCACATTAACAGAGCCATGTGGGTGGAAATGTCAATAAACCAACGTTGGTCGGTTCGTGTAATCTATTGCCTTATAAATTTGTTATGATTATGATCAACTGATCAAATAGAAATATTTACGAGAAAATTTTGCTTTATCTCCTACTTTCTTTTTTGAATTTTTTTTAGGTATTTGCTTTGTTAAATCACTTTCTGACACGTGGCAATTCGTATTTGCAAGAAGGATGCCGCGTGTCTAAGGTCGGAGCCGAGTCGGCAGCGAATCTTGCTTTACTTGTAGGTTCGCTGCGTACCGCCAGTTTGACAAGAGGACAAATTCAATGTACGGATATGCCATACGTATGCTTATAGGTTTGAGTTTATTTATTGTTTTATGAATTATCACAATGTTATGTAAAGCTCAGTCATGAGTTAGAAGCTTTATAAAATGGCATTGAGTGTAATTAAGTTAGTTTATTCCACCAATATTATAGCAAATTCATCTTTTACAGTAGATCAGACTACATAGACGGAGGCGGTGGGGGGGTTGGGATGCCCAGGGGGCGGGGGAGACGGGGAAACGGGAAAGCGCCGACTCGGCTTCGCTCGTAAATGCTTGCACGTCTATATCCCTGACGTTCGGATCGGGCGTCGTCGTTTTGGTGTTATCGCGCGGTAGCACCGTGCCGGGAAATAAACAAGCATTTACGGACGAAAATCGAGCGGCACCAAAACGTCGAACGTCAGGAATATAAAAATGCAAGTAGAATATTTAAAATTATTTATTATCGTCACGGGATCGTCCTTCGTTCGCGTTCGCGAGCCACGCGTCTAGCGTTCCGTTACGTAGCGGTCGTCGTCGCGGGCCGCCGTCCTCGTGCTCCGCCCCCGCCCCCGGCCCCGTCCCCGGCCCTGCGACCCCGGTGGCGTTGCGGCGCTCGTCCAACGTCCACAGGTTGATGTGTACCGTGCCGCGCGAGCGAGTGCGCGGCGCTGGGGGCGCTGGGGGCGCTGGGGGCGCGGGGGTCGAGGGAGGGGGCGGAGGAGGAGGCGGCGGTGGGGGCGGCGCGGCCGGGGGCGGCGGGGGCGAGGGCGGCGGGGGCGAGGGCGGCGGCGAGGGCGGCGCGGGCGCGCGGCGGCGGCGAGCACGCACCTGGGCGCGCGCGTCCTCGCGGCTGTACGTGAGCCGCGGCGAGGGCTCGGCGGGGGCCGGCGCGGGAGCGAGCGTGGGGGAGGGCGAGTCCCGCAGCTGGCGGCGCGCCTCCTCCCACTCGTGGAGCTGGCGGCGCATCTCGCCGAGCGCGGCGCTCTCCGCTTCGGTGGCCGCCTCGCTGCTCTCCACCACTCGCATTGCATACTTCTCGATCGGACTCAGCTGCGAAACATCAGAGGTGGATATGAGTACTCGAGCAATGAAGTCGTTAAATCTCACATGACAATAAATTCACGCCGGTGAAGGTAGAAAGTATTTGAATAGAAACTTAATTATGAGTGCTCTACTGCGGGACTAGATATGGCGGTAGTGGCGTCCCGGACGGACGATACGCTGGGAGTTCTACTGCTAAGGATAGAGTGTTTTAGGGTGGTCGTGGCTGACCTGGCTCATGAGCGCGGCGAGGTCCCCGGCGGCGGAGGGCTGAGACGGCGCGTGGGCGGGGGCGGGCGCGGGTTGGTCGGGCTCGTCGTCGAGCGGCAGGGGCTGGGTCTCGTCGAACTCGGCGAGGTCGCCCTGGGCCTCGGCGCGCGCGGCATGCGCGGCGGCGGCGTCGGCCTCGTCCTCGGCGGCGGCGAGCGCGGTCTCGAGCTCGCCGCCTGCCCCGGCGCCGCTCGTCTCACCGCCGCCGACGCTGGCGCCCGTCTCCTTCGATCCAAATAACTCCCGAATGTTCACCTGCGGAGGTCCAAGTGCGTTTGACTGTTAATCAGTTTGTTATCTTACAAGTGTGAACTACACTTCAAAGATCTATGATCTTTAAGTATTCTAAATTAAAAGTCCGCCGTTTATTTTATCAAAATCAAGAAAATCTGTAATTTAATTTCTTCTATTTGATGGATTTCCCTGAAGTGAATAAATGTCGCTGCGAGTGTGCGAAATATAACTGACCCCGCGAAGATAGGAGGTGGTGAAGTTTCCGGCGTCGATGGCGAGGTCGCCGAGCGCGCGCTTCTGGTCGGCTTTGCGCAGGATGTTCTCCTCGACGGTGGCGGCGGTGACGAGCCGGTAGACGTGCACGTCGCGCGTCTGGCCGATGCGGTGGCAGCGGTCCTGCGCCTGCGCGTCCATCGTCGGGTTCCAGTCCGAGTCGTAGAACACCACCGAGTCGGCGCCCGTCAGGTTGAGCCCCACGCCGCCGCTGCGCGTCGACAGGATGAACGCGAACACGCGCCGGTCCGCGTTGAACCGGTCCACGAGCGCCTGCCGCTGGTCCACGCGCGTGGCGCCGTCCAGCCGCAGGTACGCGTGCCCGTGCAGCGACAGGAACCCCTCCAGCACGTCCAGCACGCGCGTCATCTGCGTGAAGATCAGCACGCGGTGCCCGCCGACCTTCAGGCGCCGCAGGAGTCCCGCCAGCGTCTGCAGCTTGCCTGCACGGACCCAACATTAAACCACTCCCGCCTTCGATTCGCCGCAATCGCATCGAATTCTTTTTTTTTATCGGACGAATGCTACACTAGAGCCGAGCCGACGAGAAAATTTCGTAAAAGTATGGGGAGCGCGAGATACGGCTCGGGCGATCTAAATTAGTACAGAAAATGACAAGGCGGTCGTAGAGGGAAGCGTATAGGTACCGCAGTCGTACTGCAGCAGGCGCGGGTGCGGGAAGGCGACGCGCGCGCGCAGCGCGGGCGCGTGCAGCAGGCGCGCGAGCGGGCGCGCGGCGCGCTCGGCCGCCCGCGCCACGCGCCCCGCCGCCGCGCGCCACTCGGCCGCGCCGCGCACGCACAGCTCCGCGCCGCCCGCCAGCGCCGCCGTCCAGCACACTGTGAACCTGCACGACGAGCGCGCTCCGTTAGTATCGCACCAAACAAAACTGAACCGAGCCGACTCAGCCCGGGAGCCACCGCACCGGGGTTCACGCCGAGGACGGAAGGGTGGGGAGGAGAAGCTCCACTCGGCCGCGTTGCCTTTGTTATGTGATGCGTATTGGTAGTACGCATAAGAAGAAGGTAAGCGAGGTGGCTACCGCTTGGAGCATCGCCGGCGATGCTAAAATCCAGTGGTTGTCGCATCCCATGGCTCACGCAGGTACCCTACGCCGTAACGTTTCTTACTACGTATTTTCGTGTAAAATATTATTAATTAATTAATCTTAGTAATAAGTAAGTCGATATATTTACTAAAAATAATTAGGGTGTGCAAGTATGCTATTCATTTCATAAAATTTTACCGCCATCCAGTAAGTATTTAAATTTATATTATGGAATATTATGTGCTTATAAAACTTTCTAACAGTCATTCACATTCACATTCTACTTCAATGTAATAACAATAGCAAATGAATTTGTTAATATTATATAATCTTCTGACATCCGTTTTTTCTCAACAAATACACTAAAGTCATACTTAAAATAAGGATTTAATCAACATGTATGTGCATGTAAATGCATTATTTACAATATTTACATGAATACCGTGCAGCTGGCCGAAATTGTGTTAACCTTACATTTTGTTGAGATTGTTATTATTATTATCACAAATGCAGTATTATTTTTTGTTTTGTTAATTTATATATAATACTGCTATAAAGATAACCAAAATTTTTGATATTAAAAGTAGCCCTCTTTTATATATATACACACACACACACACACATATAGTTTAAATTCTCAATGTAGATTCTCAATATGTATGTATATATTTATATGTGTAAATTCATTCTTCATTATGTATATAACAGAAACCATTACACCAAGCACGTGTACTATTTAGTACCTTTGTTTTTTTTTATTTTATTATGTTTTATCATTGCCAAATACATACTTCAACTTCAAATTTTCACTCTTCTTTGTAGAATTTGAAGGTTGATTGTTCAACCTTTGTTAATCATGGTTTTTATATTATTCTGTTTCATCCACAGATTCGCAATAGGGTTGCTAGATGGCAATCGAATATAATAATTGTAGTACGTAAATTTTCACGTATAGTTTATATATAGTAAATGTGGCAAAACAATGTTTGCCGGTTTACTTTAGTTAGTCTAAAGTATGGAACAACTAACTTCTCCCTTTGTCTTGTATTAATATTATGAATATCCAATTTTGACTCAAACATTCCTGTTTCTACGTATAAACATTATATTTACAAAAAGAAATAATTTTACGGTAATTTCTATTTATTTATTTACCTGCATGGTAGTGATTTTATAGTCCACAGTTCACTAAATTAACAATGATCAGTGCCCAAAGGTCGTTTCTCTGATCTCTTTTGAAAATAAGAAATAATATTTTAAGGTATAAATTTGTTAGTTGGAACTCTTTGTACCTTAAAAGAAAGTCCAATGTGTATGTATCCCAAGGTCAAGGCAATAGCGATGTCTTATTGTTACCAATATAATATGTATGTATTGACTAATTTAAGAACGCTGGTTGACCTCGCTCGCGCCTAGCACTTGTACCCGGGGGCAAGCGAGGTTCCCGTTCGGGCTCGCGCCGCCCCGCCCGATGCCCGCGCGGCTCACAAGCGCTATACGGCTTGAAATGCGAACGAACCAAAGTATGCTCATACCTGCGCTCATTCGCGCCAGCGTCCTCGTTATGCCCGGTTGTCTAGCGGAAAGCCACCTATTAGATTGCGTTTTATGCTGCCTCGTTCGACTAAATTTATTTGAGTTATAGCTGGAATAGTTCAGACATAAATTATTCCTTTTTAGTATTGTACTTTTACAGCATTTGTAAATATAAATATGAGATAGATAAATATGAGATCTTAAAGTAGTTTAGATTGACTTGGCCAGTTTTTATCAGAATTTAAAAATATATATATATTGCTCCTCCCACCGAATAATATCGTAATGTGATATAACGATACTTTGCGTTTTATTGCATATTCGTCATGTAGATACATTGTACACCTTGTCTTTTTTCACATTTTTTCTATGAGAATTTTAGAAATTAGCATTTTTATAATAACCATAGTCTTATTATTCTATTACAGATTTATTGTACTTATTTACCAGAATAACATCGCTACTAGTGACTACGGGTAGCACTATAAACAAGATTTTCAATATGTGAAGATAACGATATTATTCGAGTAAGAACAGCAAACTCGCGTTTCAGTAAAGGATTCTAACAATACTATTCCTGTAGTTATTTTATTTGAAAAATATGGTAATGCTGGTTACCGTATAATGATTTAAAAAAATAATAGCAATAACTTTTACAATAGTTTACCGCGGCGTTGTTTACACTCAATGTACGATTGCTGTATTCATTACTGCCGCGAGCCACAAGCAATACGCAACGCTTTCTTATTTTCTAATGATAAAGAAAAGGATAGATTAATACCTATTACACGGCACGTGCTGGCTAGTCGCCGTGTTTGTTTACTTTAAATCAGTACCGAGCAATATTTACGTTGTAAAGTGTTGCGCTCTCAGTTTTAATTGGAATAAGTACTTACTTATCTAATTATTAAGTGATTTTGTGTTTTAAATTAAGGCAGTATTTGTGTGTGGATTTTATACAATAACATGACATAAAAATATTGAGAATATGAACAAAGCTGTTTTGAAAAACCCCCGACCTAGACGAATGTTGGATTCATTGAATGTTTCTGGTCCTACAGGTGAGTAGGTACTAAATAGATATTGTGTATGAGATCGCTGTATGCGTACGTACTGCTCAGCTAAAAGAACTAGGTACCTTCTGGGTAGCTACCAGAGCGTGAATGTAGGTATCTCTGGAATTAGATACCTACAATGATCATGGCAACAAAGTTTATTTTCCTCAAAATACAAATAATTATTAATTTCAACTCTACTGCATACCTATCACACCCCACACAAACTGTCGGAGAAAAGCCTCCTTCGGCATTCCTAACTCTACTATCTAGCATACGTCAGGTTACGTCGTCAGCTAACTGTTTAAAAAACGAAACGATCGCATACCTATCTATAGTATCGTGCATCTCGTCGAGCAGCTCGACGATATCCCTCGGCGGCACCGGCGGCGGGCCGGCGTGCACGGCGGCGCGCAGGTCCGCGCCGTACAGCGGCAGGCGCCAGCAGCGCCGCTCGTTGCCGGCCGCCAGGCGACGCACCGCGGCCCGGCGCCGCGCCTCGAGGCGCGCGGCGGGCGGGCGCGGCGCGGGCGGCGCGGGCGGCGCGGGGTGCGCGGGGGGCGGCGGCGGCGCGGCGCGGGCGGCGCGGGCGGCGCGCGGCGCGGGCGGCAGCGCGGGCGTGGCGGGCGCGGCGCGCGGCACGAGGCGCAGGTGCAGGCGCAGCGGCGCGGGCGGCACGGGCACGCGCGCGACGCGCCGGCCGCCCGCCGCGTCCTCCAGCAGGCGGCGCGGCGGCGCGAGGTGGCGCGCGCGGTGCGCGGGGAAGGCGCCGGCGTCGCCCGCCTCGAGCGAGGCGAGGTCGCCGCCGAGGCGCGCGGCGAGGGCGACGCGCTCGCGCCCCGCGGGCACCAGCGCGAGCGCCGGCGCGTCGATCCGCAGCGCCGGCAGCTGCAGCGGCGAGCACACGGGCCGCGGCTCGAACAGGTCGGGGTGGTTGCACACCTTGCGCAGCTGCATGAGCACGTTGATCACGCTCAGCAGGTTGCCGGACGCGAGGCTCTCGCGAGTTCTGCGAACGAACGCGACCGTCCGGTCAATCGTCTCCTTTCTTTTCGCGACGTTACATTTTTTTGGGCTCCGATGCTATATACGTACTTGGCGCGCGCCATGAAGTCGTCGTAGAGGTACCGCTGGCGGTTGGCGAGGCGGCACAGCAGCACGTGCTCGTACTTGGAGGGCATCTGGCGCTCCACGTCCTGCTTGAGGCGGCGCAGCAGGAAGGGGCGCAGCACCTCGTGCAGGCGGCGCACGAGCGCCTCGCCGGCCGCGCCCGCGCCCGCGCCCGAGCCGCCGGCGGCCGCCATGCCCGCCACGGAGCTGAACCACTCGCGGAACTCCGAGTGCGACGCGAACACGGCCGGCATCAGGAAGTGCATCAGCGACCACAGCTCCACCAGGCTGTTCTGTAGCGGCGTGCCCGTCAGCAGCAGCCGTCTGACACACACACATACGCGCCGTTCATACAATTATATCAATCTTACGATTCCAACTTCGACGGACAGAGATTGACTAGCCGGCTGAACTCTTTGAAAATACACATTATGATGACAGGTTATTATAGAAGGAATACAGACAAATACTATTGTGGACTGAGTTTTATAATTTAAATAGATTATATCATTTAAGTTTGCATGAATGCGTGTATATATAGTGTGTGTTTCGAAGGTCAGTAAATGTGCTATCTACTTTCTTAGCCAATGAAAATACTCAGTTCGAAAGAAAGAAGTAATTTGTTTAGATAATTTTTGCAGCTCACATCATACAATTTGGATGCGTAGTTTTTGCGATAATTAATAATTGACAACGATATTATCGATTAATAATAAATTAATTTCAATTTAATTTAATCCACTAAAATAACCGTCGTACGACGACGGTGAATAATTTTTTTTAAGTAAATTTCGTTAGCTGCGACTTGACAGTAACTCAGATCTTTTTGTTTGAAACGGAAGTGACGGTCCCTAAAAATATTTCCTTTACGGAAGTAGTCAACTATGGTTTGAGCATATGTAATATATAATTTTTAGTTATACATTCAAATTGAATTAATTAATTTTAGTTTGTTACATTCTGTTACTTATAAATCATTATATTGACATTTGCATTTGCTTCTGACATCCAGTTTTTTTTTTTCAAATACTCTAATGGCTATAGAAGGCTTAATACTTAATACTTAAAATAAGGATCTTCATATTCATAGTTATGCATTATTTACATGAATAGCATGCAGCTGGCTGACAATATTATAACCTTACATTTTGTTGACACTTTATCTATGTGGTCACAGTGCTCATTTTAATTATCAATTAATATGTGAATTTTAAAATATGAACTTGAATTATCTTTGCAACACTTTATGTCAATATAGCTTTCGATAACGCCCATTACAAAATGTATTATCAATAAATGGTAATTCAAAATATAGTGCGACATATTTATTATATAATTAATCTTTTATTTTTATTAAGTTTTACTTCAAACGCGCGTAAAAGTAACGCACTAAGGATTTTTTATCTAAGGAAATAATTAGAGCTCCACAATGTTCACTGACACTACAAAGGGTAAATTTAACGGTAGATTGAAGTATATTCGACTCGAGATAAATAACTCACCTCTCTGTTTGAAAGTTCAATAACATCTGCCACCTTTGTGATTTAAAGTTTTTGATATTCTGTGCCTCATCCAATATGAGATATTTCCATCTTTTCCTTCGAAAACTTTGATGATCCTGCACTACCAGTTTATATGACGTTATGCACACATGAAAAGAGTTAGCTTTAGTCCAACCGACACGTTTGAGCTTGCGCTCCTTTATGGTTCCGTAGTAGGTGAGTATTTTGAAGGCGGGGCACCACTTCTTGAACTCCATCTCCCAGTTGAGCACGACCGAGGTGGGCGCCACCACGAGGTGCGGCCCCCACTCGCGGCGCTCCAGCGCCAGGTGGGCCAGCAGCGCGATGGTCTGGATGGTCTTGCCGAGCCCCATCTCGTCGGCCAGGATGCCGTTGAGCCCGCGCGCGTACATGGTGGCCAGCCAGTGCAGCCCCACGTGCTGGTACTCGCGCAGCGAGTGCTTCAGCAGCCGCGGCACCGGGGTGCCTACCGTCGTCTCCGACAGAGTCGTGCCCGTCGGCTGTAGCGACGCCGCCAGCACCGCGGCGGCCTCCACTCGGCGCTCCGACCCCTCCCCCTCCCCCTCGCCGGCCCCGGCGCCGGTCGCCCCCTCCGGCTCCATGAGCGCCTCCAGCGCCTCCGACGAACAGTCGGACGACGAGTCGGTCGCGTCCTCGTCCTCGTCATCGTCTTCTTCGTGATCTGACACGGGCGCAGGTGGCGTCGGCGGCGGCGGTGGCGACGGAGCCCGGGGAGCGTAGCGCCGCACGAGGTCGGCGAGGTCGAGCTCGGCGTCCCGGCGCAGGTCGTCGAGCTCGCCGGCGTCATCCTCGCGGTGCTCGGCGCGCTCCTGCTCGGCGATGGTACGCTCGTCGTCGGCGGAGTCGTCTCCCGAGGGCGCGTAGTCGGAGGGCGGCGGCGAGTGCGCGTGCGCATGGCCGGCCAGGTAGCCGGGCGGCAGCAGGTCGCCGAGGTCTTGGCGCGATTCCCGTTTCAGCGCGTCCAGCTCGTCGCGGTGGTGCGCGTCGTCGTGCGCGGCCTCGCGCTCGGCTGCCGCGATGGTCTCCTCGTCGTCGTCAGAGCAGTCGCGCGGCTCGAATTCCTCGTCGTCCGGGGCGGACGCGATGACAGTGGTGGTGGTGGTGGTGGTGGCAGGGGTGAGGGGCTCGGCGAGGTTGGCGGCCAGCTGACGCGAGTACCTCTCGGTGCGGTCCACGATGTAGCTGAGCTGCTCGTCGAGCGCCTGCTTGCGCGCGCGCTCTACACGCCGCACTCGCTTCCACTCCACCAACTGTAACACACACCAGAGTACACGATTAGACCTGAGTGGAAAGGTTCATATGAAGAAGAAACTTAAAAGACTGATTAGAATTACATTTTAATAACAATGAAATAACTGAAATTATTATTACTCAGTTTTTATTCAATCAAAGGATTTTAATATTATTTTTATTTCTTTTTGATGTATTTATGCATGAAAAATAGCTATTTAAGATGTCATAATAAGCAATATTAGTCTAATCAAACTGTCCTTATGGCGATGTCCGAAGGCAACGTGGGCCAATATGGATAACGATAATGTATACAAAAACTATTGTACCTTCTCAACATTAGACCAGAATGTCCGAATTTCCTTGGCGGCAAAGGCTGCAATTTTTCTTAACTGAAGTTCTTGAGCTTTTTCTGCTTTTTGTGCTGCTAAAGCTTTATCTTGGAAGTATTTCTGCACCGCACGAGCACACTGCCATGGACACACTCAAATTTGTAAACAAATAAATTAAAGAAATAAAAAATGTTTGGAATTAACTTTTCATTTAAAAACGGTTAAATTAAAATTACAAAAGAAGCACCTTCTTGGCAGCTTGTTTCTTCCACTTGCGCTCGTGAGCGAAATCCTGCGCGAGCCATGTCATCTCCTCAAGTAGGTAGTCCCAGTGCGATTTGGCGCGCGGCGGGTCCATGACACGCGGCAAGCGCCGCTCCGCCCACAGCCCCGCTCGCGCCAGCTCCGCCACACGGCCCGCCACGTACGCCTCTTGCCGCGCCTTCTCGACCATTTCATCCGCGGGATTGGTGGTCGGCGCCACCACCGCCGGCGTCGCCGCCGCCGGCACCGGTACCGCTGCCCGTGCCGTCACTTGCTCCGTCGCCACCGCCGTCACCACCGCCGACACGACCGCCGGCGGCCGCCGCGCCTCCAAGAACGCCACTAGCTGCGGCGTCGCCGGCCGCTTGCGCCACACCGCATAGTCCATCATGTTGCCGCCGGCCTGCAGGAAGAACAGCTCACTCAGCTGGTCAGTGAACCTGCAGCGAGAGAGAGAGGAATGTGCGTGAGCGGGAGAGGGCGAGGCCGCGGCGCGCGGTGACCTCGGTGCGCGAGTCTCACCTGTCTCGCAGGGTGCGCAGGCGCTGCAGGTCGCACTCGAGGATGCGGCGGCGCAGGTCGGCGGGCGGCGTGCCGTCGATGGACGCCAGCTTGGTGCGCTTGCGCGGCGGCTCGTCGCCGGCGGCGGGGGTGGCGGGGGGGACGCCGCCATTGACCGCGCTCGAGCCGCCACCGCCACCGCCACCGCCGCCGCCGCCACCCGGCACTCCGACGCGCTCCACACCCTAGGACACGAATGATAAAGAGATCGATGTAATAATATATATTTTTTTATTTTATATTATTTTGTTTGTTTGTTGAAATCTGTTGTCATTTCATATTAACAGTTTACACACAATTATCATTTATAGAATACTATTGCAGCTCAGTAGGCTTTACAAGGTAACGGGCAATAGTTGTTGACCAACTTGATATAATGTATAGGGATACTACTACCAAACCCTACACCAGCTTGTTTTTATGGAAGAATAGATATCAAATGTCCATACTATACTTGAAATTAGAGATTTTATGGACAAGAAATTTCAGATCTGGATATATGAAACCTATTATATTGGTTTTGGTTACGGTTACTTATATAAAATTATTTTGGATTGAAAATTAGTTTGGTACTCAAAAACTAAATTATACTAAACAAAACCAACATTTTGTTTTGGTTCCTATTATATTACTCAATATCATTTTATAATGATTTGTCATAATTTTTAAAAAAATATTTTAACTAATACTTTATTCATAATGACACAAAGATGTTATTGTTGTTATTGATGTTGTTATTGGCACAACAAGAAGGCATCCAATCAATCAGCTTTTTTAAAATATAACTTAACGGGCGTAAAACCTGTCATAACAAATCTCATATCCAAAAATATTAGATTTGGTAATGATAATTTTTTTTTATTTTGGATATCCGAAAGTTTCTGTTATGGTTAGGGATCTCTATAACATCCCTGCTTGACATCACAAAGATACCAACAAAACTTAGCTTCTGTTACCAAAATGTTCTTCAACATCACTAAATGTCCCATCTTAAGAGAAGAGAATTAGATATAGGCAGCAATCAGTATTGAGATAATGTGATGTTGCTCTGCACCTAAGCCTTTGGAGTTTACATTTAATGATGTGGATCTGGGTGACAAGGCTGCACAGCCAGACAGAGCCAATCCCTTCAACACTTCAACAATTTATTATAATCAAGCAACCTGGCTTGGAAGGCTTTGCCTTAGTAAGATAATACAAATGCATAAATGTGTAAATAATACAAATTTGTACAATCCTTCCTGAATACATTTTCTACACAATGGTGAAAATAGTATCAAAATCGATTGCATAGTTTAGAAATATAAGTGGACAAACAGACATGCAAAAAGTCACTTTATTTATACTATTTAAAGAAAGCCATCTTCAGTGGTGACACATTTCATAACAATACAGATTATTTCATCTTTCAAATTAATTGAAGGACACTAATTGTAATGATAGAGAATCTATGAGAGACTAGCTCTGGCTTTGAGGTCATTACCACATCCACTAGCTTGTGTTACACTAAAATTTCCAACAATGTATTATATATTGAAGCATATTCTCCTGTATTATTTGTGTAAATAGCAATTCAACAGCACATGTTTAATTAGAATCATAATCTTTCTAATAGTCCACAAATACCATCCAACAGCTGATTATACTCATCTGCTTTCTGACTTAACTTAAACTGACTAAGAGCAGATGTGATCTAGAGTACTGAAGCTTTAATAAAAACCATGCCTGTTCCAGAAGCTGGAATTCTTAGCCTTCCAGAGTAGGGATTTGAGGTGTCTCTTAAGAGCAGGTTGCTGCAAGAGAGGGATGAGCCTATAATTTTCAGCAAGGTTTTATTTCCCACTCCTCACCACTTGTGTCACACAATAATTATAACTTTACATTAAAGTGACCTACCGGGCAACATTAAACACAATATTAATTTGAGCTGTTATGAAAAGTTAAGACAACATTAAATACCTGCCCTTTCTTGCTCCCTCTTGATTTAAAAACCTAGGTGGTAAACAAATTGGTCTTAAAATATGGCTGAATAACATTCAGATGAGGTCAACTGCTACAAAGTCTGGCAGCTATAGAGGGTACTCAACAATAATTATGTTGAGTTATTGCTTGATTCTTTGATACATACTACCTACAGTAAAGACATACTGTTGAAAATGTAGCCAAACAAAGAGATACAGAGATTGTTGATTGGTCCATCGAAAGGTGTACGTAAGAGTTCTCTCTGACTAAACTAGGTGTATGGGAACATTCATAAATATCTATTACAAATAATGATAATGTAAACAAAGTATGAAGATAACTAACCATGAGTTGTGGAGCAGGACCCGATGCGAGTGGCGCGGTGAGCTCATCGCAATAGCTCATGATGCGACATAGCGAATAAAATTTCTTCGATTATCCCAAATAAACATACAATAAACACCCACCACTTCACGTAAATATTGCTCACCGAATGTACAATTATTATTGTGCTTGTTTTGTTTTTTTTTTTTATATTATTATCCTATTATTACTATGATGATGCGTTAAAAAGACAGTTGTTTAACGGCAATCGAAAAATATTCTTAGTAATAAGCCAAGGGCCAAAGTTAACACCGGCACTGCAGTAAACAATTTTATTGAAACAGAATTTGGCGGCCATATTGGATCATACAATTTAATCTAGCTCGCGTCTCGACAAAGTAATCTTTATTTTCTAACGCACTGAAAAAACATCATGCAATATTTTTGGACGTCATAAATTATTATAATATAAGTAAACTAATCACTGCACATATTTTTCAAGTCCATTAAAATATCTGGTAAATCGATTTTGTTCAGCTTTACTGTTCTGTGATTCCGTTCCGTCAACTGTCAACTTCCGTTTAGCTTTAGTGCTACTCTTCTATCTACTATACCAGCCCAATGACATTCTTAAAAAGAACGCAAAGCGATTTAATTTATATTCATAGTGAAAAGCCGGGCTTACACAAACTCCCTTATTCGATTAAACCTACTCACATGTCATTCCGATCGGCAGAAATATTTTTTAGTATGGGATATATGCTGATGCCTTTACATGCCATGCCAACAAAATGTTTATATGCAGTTAAATTAAAGCAGTTTGGTGGGTGGGCGACCTACATACGCCCTCTAATTGTCCTTGGTCGGTAGGTGGCTAGGTGGTTACCATTATACAGGTACCTATGTATTATGGAGGTATGGAGTGTAGAAGTAAAGAAGGATGACCATCTTGTATGAGTAAAAAGTGTCCACTTGTAAACAGCAAACTAGTTTTCGAATTCTCACCGAAATAGCGCTAGTGTTTTTTTCGAGTAGTAGAGCTCTTAGTGCAGAGTTCGTCCGGGGAAATACTACCACCTCAGCCATTTCTGCCGTGAAGCAGTAGTTCACTTGTATTACTGGGTTTCGGTTAGAAAGGTAAGGGGGCCGGTGAAATTACAGGCATATGAGACTTAACAACTTCACGTCTCAGGGTCGACAACGCATTGGCGATGCCCCTTGTGTTGCAAATGTCCATAGGCGGCGGTGACCACTTACCATCAGGTGGACCGTCCGCTTGTTTGTCGGCCCATGTGATATAAAACAAAAAAAGTGTAGCAAGTGGAAATGATTTGAACAGAGTGAAGTGTGCTGGGTTGGTTTCCGGTAATTCTTTATACTATTTGCTATTTACATTTATAAGTACCCTAAGGTACTTAAAAACACTGTATAATTTTATTCCATACTCATGTTTGTCTATTTATTATAATAATTTTAAAAATGCGCTGTAGCAAAACGGAAATGTTTGTTTCCTTTTTTATTCATTTAGTATCCTACTCTAATAATTTGTGGCCCTCTATTTAAAATTCTTCCACTTGCTACAGTAGCGCCACCTTAATTTTTTCCCTTTCAACGGACACTTTTTAATACACTGAGATGGTCCTCCTTTACTTCTACACTCCATACTATGTATGAACTTAGATATTTTGACGAATGAGATGGAAGAAATACTATTATCAGATATGACAACACTACTGTTTTATATCATTCCTTTAAAAAAATATATATAACTATGTTAACATTTAATCTGGGTAACATAACCAAATTGTTCCAAGCGAAAATATATATATATTATTCGTCCGAACTTTAGTTTTAATACTAATAATAAAAATGCGAAAGATTGTGAGTTTCTCTTTTAAGGATGTTTGTAACTCCTTCACGGAAAAACTACTGAACGGATTTGGATGAAACTTGGCACATGTATAGAGCTGGCCTTAAAATAAGACATGGAATACTTTTATATCGGGATTTTTTTTCTTATCAATTTTAAATAATAAATAACATGAAATAAAACAATGATCCTGTATGAAATCCAAATCCTTTTCTTGAACAAATTTTCAGCTATTGTCGGGTAACATTGAATGCTCAAATTACGTAAGTAAATCCGTCCTTCCGCGTTCGGACAAAGTCACTAAAGTCAGTTTAAGTAATATGATGGCAGCCGTTTTTCTAAAAGTTTTGTCAGGCAGTATGAGACAACTTTACATGCAAATTTGTTTCAGTTGACTTCGCTGGTGTTCCTGTAACAATTTATGAAAACCGCACATAATACTTTTCTTCTCGCTGCCTCAAAAAAAAAAAAAAAAAAAAAAAAATCTCGCTTTCCCGCAATCTGTAGGAGTAATTTTGTGGAAATTATTAACCCATTTTCCGATAGATTGGTACACCACTGTTGGTGTGTGTATGCGTGTGTGTGACCAGAAAGAGAAAAGGAAATAGAGAAGGAGAAACCAACAATCTGTGCGCTTAACCGTACAGTGTTGTGTACAATGTAATATTAGGAATAGCATAGTTTATATATAAGATAGATAATAAGATCAATTACTCTTTCACATTAGGCTTACCTGTAAAGATAGCCGTAAGTTTTATGGTTAATAAATAAATTAATAATGTGTGTTGTTATATAAACAAATTTATTATTTATTGGTAAACCAAATAGATCAAAAAGGGACCGTAACTTATATCAAATTTATACATATGTTTATATAAATAAATGTCTAAAGAAAATCCAGACATTATAAAAGATGCAAGTGAGTTATAATACCTATAACCTAACCTACAAACTAATAAAAAAAATGAGAGCCGTCATGGGACGCCTGGCAGATGTGAAACGTCGAAATTATTTTGTACAAGTAATCTGTATAAAAGACCAGATTACGCTAGAAACTGCGGCGACATCTATGAACACGCATACAATCCTTCACCGCCCGCAACACGCGAGAAGCCTACATCGCGATATCGAGATTCCCTCAGGATTCGACATACATATATACAAGCATCCAACATCAACAGTTGGACCGCGGTCCCCAGGCATGATCTGCGGCAGCTTGGCGGAAGATCTTCCCGTTTAAAAGGAAGAGTCTCATACGTCGCTCCTCCATAGAACTAAATATGGCATAATGTAAAAATAAAATATTACGATTTTTTCCTGAAAAATAATAACTGTTTTAAACATTTATTTTCATTAAACTCAAAAATTCAAAATTAAAAAAATATATTCAAATTTTGACAACTCAATACTTTTAATCAGTCAGCGACGCGTCGCACGCCTGCAATCGGTTTTACGTGCGGACGTAGTAATTATATACTCTTTGCGTGCGGCTATAGATGTTTCACATCAAAGCCTGTTAAATTACAAAAATGTGTGTCATATTTCAGTTATCATTTCTACGCTCTCCCCCAAATTGAACAAACAAAGACAGTTAGTCTTTAATAAAAAATTGCATTAGTCCTAATGTTAATTAAATAAAAACAATTTTCATTAAAATTGTAATTCTTCAGGATGTAATATTATTGTCGCTCTACCAGAGTGAGATAGCAGATGTTTCACATCTTATGCGACTTTATTTTCTATAGGTAAAAAACGGTCGTCTATCTAGTCAAGACACTGGCAGTAATAGTTCTATCTAAAAGGACTTTGTTTCCAAGAAAATCATAGAAAATTGAAATTAGACATAAATAAAAAAAAAAAATATTTGATTTGACACATGTTATGTCATGTTAGCATTCATTTCGGTTCAGGCCGAAAAACGAAAACAATTTTGATTTTTAAAAATAATGACGACTCTATATAGTTGCCGTACTAGTAGTTTTCTTGATAATTTATCTAAAATATAAACAAACAATACTTTTGGTTCGGATCTGTACGTAAGCATAGGATTCCAATAATATAATTATATTCAGAACTGCAAGTCCACGACTTAGACGTTACTATACACGATATTCAGCGGTCAGCCAGTCAGTACTCAAATTTTGTGTAAACAGATGCGTTGGCACGGATAAAGAAATATATCCTGCGTCTAGAGTGTAATTGATGTAGGTAAGTGTAATTTTAAATCGTTAGAAGTCGTCGGATTGAAGTATTAAGAAATGCAATAAGAAGGTGACTATGTCGTTACCTAAGACGAGCAAGAGCAGGTACTAGAAGACCCACCGTGCCGGAATGACCAACGAAACGTTTAAATAGGTTTGGTCAATAACGCCATCCAACAATCGACGTCATCTTTATTAAATTCGATAAAACATATGTACTCACACACTTGTGACTCATTTACATGTTTGCACATAATTTGTGGTATGCTATAATCTTTTGTGTTTATAATTTCCTCCTAGCCAATATCCCATTAAAATATTTATCTGAGCCATTCTAACTATACACACATGTAGACATTGATAACAAAATAACGGCTTCATACATTATATCAGGAATTTTATTACATAAATTGAAGTGCATACTTTTTTATTTCTCACATGTTGCCGCTGTTAAAATAGAGGTTTACTTACAAATTGTTCCAGGGTGGGTCTGTTTTAATCATATCAGGAACTGCCATACCAACTTAAGTAAGTGAATATTGAAATTTATAGCTGTTGAGTGAATCATCTCAAGTGAACTGTTTGATCACTAAGCAATTCTGCTGCAATCAATGCTGCAGTCAAATCAAAATACTAATACATTGTAGCCAACACTATACTGACTGTAGTCAGGTGGACTGTTGGCTTTCCAATGCCATGTAGAACCACCAGTCTCTCTCATTTCTACTAATAATATCAGCCCCTAATATTTGGCCACCCTGGGAGGGAGTTGGTCTCTGCTTGCATACATGTGCAGATGTAGGAAATTACCTGCAATATTATTAAATGCTCCATTCAATATTCAACTGGATTACAATATCATAAGCATCAAATATATTTTAATTCGAAATATTTTATTGTACATTGACAACCATTTGACATAAATCAACTCAGGGTACTTTTTACCGGCCCCCATATTGTTATAGTAGATTTTTCTTGAAGTTTCGGAGTGTCATCTTATAAGAGGTATCGACAACACGTAACAATGAAGTTTCACATCCAATGCTGGGTCAAGGCTGGGTGATGACGAGGGTCCAAGGGTCATGATGGCTTGGCACCATTTACGTATGAATAAATGATTTGCTTAATATGTAAATATAACTATTGCTTTAACGTAATGTAATTCATGCACCCGGCAGGGTCGCTGCCGTGTCGCGGGCGCGGCCGGGTGTAGGGAGCGGGGCATGGGGCGCGGCGCGCGCTGGCGGCTGGCGGCCACGCTGGCGCTGGGCGCGCTGGTGGTGTGGGCCTGGCGCGGGGGCGGGGGCGGCGGCGGCGGGCGGCGGGGCGGCGGCGAGCAGGCGCGACGCGAGGCGCTGGCGCCGGTGGAGGGGCGCGAGCTGCCGCTCATCTTCATCGGCGGCGTGCCGCGCTCGGGCACGACGCTGATGCGCGCTATGCTAGACGCGCACCCGGACGTGCGCTGCGGCCAGGAGACGCGCGTGGTGCCGCGCATCCTGCAGATGCGCACGCACTGGGCTAACTCCCAGAAGGAGAGCGTGCGCCTCGAGCAAGCCGGTGTCTCCAAGGCGGTACTCGATAACGCGATCGCCGCCTTCTGTCTCGAGGTGATCGTGCGCCACGGGGACGCGGCCCCGCGACTCTGCAACAAGGATCCGCTCGTGCTCAAGATGGGCACATATGTGCTCGAACTCTTTCCGAATGCTAAATTTGTGTTTATGGTGCGAGACGGCCGAGCGACCGTTCACTCGATCATCACTCGAAAGGTAGGCGTCGACCGCACTGTGCGAGGATGTGTATACGACGTATATTGTGTATTTTAATCCTTAGTATTGTTTCACTGTATTGACTGTATTTTAAATACAGGTGACGATAACGGGGTTCGACCTGACGAGCTATCGGCAATGCCTGACGAAGTGGAACCACGCGGTGGAGATGATGTACCAGCAGTGCAAGTCGATGGGGCCCGACAAGTGCTTGGTGGTGCGGTACGAGCGACTGGTGCTGGCGCCGCGCGAGACGCTGCGGGAGGTGCTCGCCTTCCTCGAGCTGCGCTGGGACGACTCCGTGCTGCACCACGAGCGCTTCATCAACCAGCCCAATGGTGTCGCGCTCTCCAAGTAAATATACACCTCACCACACCCGCCACATCTACAGTCCCTACTATACTCGCATATCCCCAGGGCTCTATTTTAGGGCCTTTTCTATTTTTAGTATACATCAATGACCTTAAATTTTTCATATCATGTCTTGCGGGAAAACTTAGTTCAGCAGCTTACAATGTTATAAAAATCTGGCAGATTACAGATCGATCGATAGATTAGTTTATTTTCTACTTTCATAGTGTTATGACCTCCGGCATTTTGCTTTGGGGTAAAGCTGCTGATATACAGGTGTCACAAAAGTACCCGTAAAGCCGAAAGAATGTTAAATGGAGCCTCACCACGTCCACACACGAGTACACACACTACACACACTTAACGAAACATACACTCACTACACTCAACAGTTACATTACGCTTAGGTACACATATTACACTCGCACTCATTATATCGTTAAAAAATAACCTAGTTAACCTTAAATCAAATTGAACAGGTACACAAAGACCACTGATTTATAAATCATATAACAGGTACATAGTTGTCATAAAAGGTATGGGATATTGATGTCTATAGAACAGTTGCTTTGTGCAACTAGTTTAGGCATCAATGGTCAAAATGTGCTACTAACTTATGTATACTGAATAAGAGCAAACATGTATAATTTTACTACTTTTTTGAGTCAAAATAAACGATTATTATTATAATATTTAAGATCCGTAGTAATGCTGTATACCCCAAAATAAAAAAAAATAAAATTTTTTTGAATGAAACATAGAGAAGCTATTAAAGAAGACAATTATTAAGTAAAATAGGTACGTAGGCCTTTCTGTTAAATAATCTGGCTCCCTGACATGACAGCTTACTAGGTTTCATGGCTTTGATAGTTAATTATACTTTTACGGTGTATTTTGTAACACATTGTAGAAACTATTTTTATTTTGCAAAAAAGAGCAGTTCAAGCCATTTATAATTTGAGTTCTCAAGCTTCCCTCAGAGAAAAGTTTTAACAAATTGATATCCTCACAGTTGCATCGCAGTATATTTATGCAAACATAATATTTGTACATCAGAATATTAGTCTATATGTAAAAAAGAGTGATATGTCTCCATCAATACTAGAAATAAGGATACTTGTCACTTCTGCATATACGAGTAGACTGAAAAAAGTGCAAAGCTCATTTTTAGGACTTAGTGCACGCATCTATGATAAAATCCTTGCTGAAAATTTAAATTTGCCTTTACAAAAATTTAAGGAAAGAATTAAGACTGTTTTAGTACAAAAGGCTCTCTACAACGCAAACGATTATTTTAATGACGACAGTGGTTGGGTGTAGCGCTCCATCCAGCTGGAGACATCTTTATGTACAAAATCTTAATTTGAAAAAAGTAATTACTGAGTTTATTGTCGGCTCTTCTCAGTAAAAGCAACCATCCGAACCGGCGTTAGAGTCTGACCATTCATAAGTGCCTGTGAAGGCCTATTTGAATATGAACGTCCGCGAGCGCCGCGGGGTGGCACTATTAGACGTACCGATCGGCCTCAATAATGTTATGTCGTGTCACAGCGCGGAGCGGTCGTCGGACCAGGTGGTGCGGCCGGTGAACCTGGACGCGCTGGACAAGTGGGTGGGGCACATCCCGGCCGACGTGCGCGCCGACATGGCGGAGCTGGCGCCCATGCTGTCCGTGCTGGGCTACGACCCGTGGGCCAACCCGCCGCGCTACGAGGGCGCGCCCGCCGCGCCGCCCGCGCCGCCCGCGCCCCCGGACGCGCTTCACCCACCTTAGTCTGAAAATATATTATAAATTGATGCCGCACTTAACCAGTATTTTATTTCATATATTTCATTCCCCCTGTGCAAAGTCTGCCATACGGTAACCACGAAATTAAATAAATAACAGTAATTCCACTAAAACCATTATCGTACGCGTGAATTGGTCTTTTACTACAAATGTTAATGTATAGTATGCATAGAGATACACGCCACATAAAGATTTTTTGTTTTATATCTCAAAAACTTTGCATCTAAATTGTATGACGTCAAATATTATCTACTTACATAAAATTACCTTGATGATTGCATAGTTTATTTTTGTAAGGGTACATAGACTACGAACTACATAGAGAGTGATTATAAATATGAATGTGCTTCAGGGATGATTTTGCAATAAAGTGGGAACACTAATAGTAAACTTTTGTGACCAAAACTATCCTTTCTGTGCTTTGTGCAAACCCGATTTATTGTCATAGGACCGGACATCGATAAGAACAATGTTTGTGGAGTGGAGTTCGGCGAATAGTCTAAGGTAATTCCCCCAATAAATAACAAAATTCTCATTGTTAAGAGTTTAATTTAAACCCATAAACCACTTTGAGCATTTGTTGACACTTTGCGCTTTTTAATTGCTTCTTATAAGACCATTGTTGGACGCTGTGACGGTGTAGTTCATATTGTAGACTGCTTAATAAGTGACTTCCTAGCAACTATAATGGTGGCTAGAGCTGTAAGGTAACCATCACGTCGAAGGAGATACCTACCGCTCGGTGCGGTCACACGCCCTGTTGGTGGTTGGTGCGTTGTTGGTTCGCCGCCTCGCCGCGGCGCCGGCACCTAGTGTCCTAGTAGGTACCGACTGAATTCTATTATTTCGGTTACGGTTACGGATATGAAATTATTTCGGATGTTCCGGTAGTTTCGGCTACGGATATTAGATTAGGAAAAGATGCGCCTCCCTACTCACTCGCGTTCGTGGCGGCACCAACACTATGCTGGGTGTGTTTTTGCAGATCGCTGAGAGTCCCCCATGTTGCAAAGATGGCTACGGCTTCATATTGTAAATTAAACGTGTAATGTACTGTGTTGTGTAGTGTATGTTGTTAAAATTAACATTAGTGTTTAAGTATATTGTTACTAACAAAAATATGGACAATATGGACATGGTCTGAAATAAATGTTTATTATTATTATATTTTTCAATACCGTTTTATACGTATACCGTATATGTTGATAAAATATATTTAAACTAGTACTTAGTTCGTAAGTCGTCGTCGACACAAACATAGTTGTTATTGGCACATCAAGAACGCATCGAATCAATCAGCCCTTTTTAGAGCCATTATTGTAATGTATCTACATATATGAACGGGCGTAAAATCTGTCACTACGTATCTCATTTAGTCTTCGCCTATATACGAAATTATCCGAAACTTTTATATCGGATTCGGTTACGGATAATTTTTTATAGTTTCGGTTACGGTTACGGAGCTCCATGACATCCTTGGTACTGACCTGCGACCGTCTCCAACTTCAACGTTACATACAGGTAGACCGACACATGCTTCACACAAACAGTAACATATGGTGGACGGTCAGCTTTAGTATGATTTGGTATTTTGCAGGCATCCATTCTGTATTAATTATGAATAAATAAATACAAATATTAGATTGTCACAACGGTTCTTAATCGAGGTCACTGAACCACGTACCTTATGCCAACGTTTGTAAGTGTTGACTTCTTGTGACTAATAACTATCATTAATCTGAAAAATTTACTGATCAGTTATGTACCTGTTTCTATTAAAATTGATATCCTTTTATAAACAATGACATTTCAAATAGATATATTTATTATTACATTAGATTAGACAATGACAATCATACAAAGACAGCACATTTTTTATAGTAGCTATGCATATAATAAATATTTAATTATGTACACGTCTACGGAGCCGATATCAAATGTCGAATAAAGTAATCAAACACTGCTAAGATTTTTTATGTTTCAGTTTGTTCAGCGTGCGTTAAATGTATAAACATGAGAAATAAATCGAACTAATATCATAATTCGTAGAATGAATAGGTATAAGACAACGATAGGTGGTCTATTTTTCCTGTTATTATTATATTTCCGTTTGCTAAAGCTACTCGAGTCTCGACTACTCGTACATAATATTTTATCGTAAATGAAGTGTGATCGCGCGCGGTGCGGGCCACGCGGGCCACGTCGCCGCGTCGCGTCGGTCTTACACTGCCATCTACCACACCCAACACTGAACTATCGTCCGGCGTGTGGCTCCCGATCCGTGCACCTTCTACTTAAGCACCGTACAGTAACTAAAGATGGCAGCATACACGCTGACGATTAGGACCAACCACACCGACTGGTGACAAAATATCACGGTGAGATTTGTAACTCTTCGTAAAATGATTGATAAGTTCAATACCGTAGTTCAATGGATGTAGATACCTAATAGAACTGTTATCAGACCTTAAAAAGAGGAAAAGTTCCCAATACGACGTGTATCTGGGTTGCACCAGGCGCGTTATGTAGATAAGTTCGGATCTGGATATGGATACGGATACTTGAATACTACTATTTCGGTTACGGTAAATTATTTCGGATTATCTGATAGTTTTGGTGACGGATGATACTTTATTTCTTGACGTTTGCTACTTACTACAAATACGGAAAAAATAGTAAGGCTTAATAGTGACTATTATAGTTACTCATTCATTTGTATGCAAAACATTCTACGCAAAAAAAAAAAAAAATTAACCAAAAGCAGAATTGTGTAAGTATTAGTTCCTTGTATATTATTCAGTGTTGTTTTATAGGAATCATGATGTATGTATTAAAAATATATTTTAACTAAAACTACTTTTCCCAGGCCTATGCCCCGTCCGTCTAGATCAGAGTTCCCCAAACTTTTTTGTGTCGTAGACCCCTTGCCATGTTTTTCCGTGTTGGGTAGACCCCCTACTTACCTGATGTTGATTTCCTGTAAATTTCTAACTGTAGTGAAGTTTAGTGTTAAAAACTTAAAGTAAAAACACATGTTAATTAATACATTTATTAATTGAATTTAAATCAAAACTACTCAAAATAAAATTTTGTATCTGTTATGTAAAATATACGTAACATTAAATAAACTATAAATAAAATAACATAAGCAATAAGTTAATATTTTTAGTGAGAAGGATGAACCTGATGCTTTAATAATAAATTATCAACATTTGGTGTCAATTTTGTAAGGGTTAATCTTAAATCTCCTCGGCTAATGATGTCCAGTCTGTTTCTTTTTTTCGTTAGGAGATTGGTAACAGCGCTGAACCCCCTTTCCACTAGGTATGACGATGGAAAGGAAATTAAAAATTTCCTCGCTATATTCCGTAATACGGGATAAGTAACGGGTATGTTGTTTTGCAGCCAGAATTGGTGATATCCGTTTTTAAACTGAACCTTAAGTTCTTCGTTTGTACTTAGTTCAGTCAGTTCCTCTTGTATTGAAATTCGTTTCTTCTATGACACCATATGGATTAATTATCCACGGTGGTATTACCATAGTCAAAATATCTTCAAACCTAGATCCACTATCGTGGACCCCCATTTTCATTTCATGGACCCCCAAAATTTTTTTCGCTGGCGTAGACCCCTTGCAGGTTGTCATAGGGGTCGATATAGACCACTTTGGGAATCACTGGTCTAGATTCTTATGTCCGATATGTATTACCTTTAAAATCTTGGAGTTGCCACAGAATGAAAATATAAAAAGCTTTATTTGCAACGATTATCTTTGTAACATAAAAATAAACATACAAATTACGTTGTTTATAACGTTTAACGTTATTTTGAAATTGAATAATGTTGTCTTTAAATTAAAGTCTGAGGAAGTGATTCTTAAGGTTTGGTATGCACAAAGCATTCATTTTAGTCAAGTTAGATTTCATGTACCGACAAAGACCCCAAGATCGCGTAGGAAGAAACTGTTCTCCCATCTTGACAGCCGCACGAATTTGAGAAAATTGTGCCCTTTGTCACGTTTTTACTCATTGTATGATGAATATTATTTTGTATGCTACTTGTGTAGTACACCAAACATAAGAAAGTCTGTATTAAAATCTTTCATTTAGCTCTAATTCATTGTCATGAATCTTTACTCGTTTCATTTGTGTTAAATAATATATCTCAGCGTTTCATTGTTTCTCCTATTATTTTTGCAAGCGGTGATTTCCTGTCATTGACGGGGCACTTAGTACTGTATATTGTTTACATAGAAAAAAAAATGTACGGAACACTTCGTTCGCGAATCCAACTCATTATTGAGTTGTCCAGCTCGTTTGCCACCTTATAGTATAAAAAAATAATAAATATGGAAAATAAGGAACGGTAAAGAATATGGACCCCTCTAATACTAAAAAAAATAGGCCATTTGGTCTCGCGTCTCCCGTTGTCGACCGATTGATTTCATATAATATTTTTTATCACCTACGCATATCATAATGATTCATGCACTATTATGGTGGAGCCCGTACACGATTAAATCTTAGCAGTTATTTAGTTTAAGTAAGTAGTAGCCATATAATATTTGAATGCAGATGTAGGTCCCTGAAAATAGTCCTGCCGGCGCCGTGTGCTTGTACCAATAGTAGGAACTTACTGAAATGTACAAAACCTAATAAAATAGTCCTGCCGGCGCCGTGTGCTTGTACCAATAGTAGGAACTTACTGAAATGTACAAAACCTAATAAAATAGTCCTGCCGGCGCCGTGTGCTTGTACCAATAGTAGGAACTTACTGAAATGTACAAAACCTAATAAAATAGTCCTGCCGGCGCCGTGTGCTTGTACCAATAGTAGGAACTTACTGAAATGTACAAAACCTAATAAAATAGTCCTGCCGGCGCCGTGTGCTTGTACCAATAGTAGGAACTTACTGAAATGTACAAAACCTAATAAAATAGTCCTGCCGGCGCCGTGTGCTTGTACCAATAGTAGGAACTTACTGAAATGTACAAAACCTAATAAAATAGTCCTGCCGGCGCCGTGTGCTTGTACCAATAGTAGGAACTTACTGAAATGTACAAAACCTAATAAAATAGTCCTGCCGGCGCCGTGTGCTTGTACCAATAGTAGGAACTTACTGAAATGTACAAAACCTAATAAAATAGTCCTGCCGGCGCCGTGTGCTTGTACCAATAGTAGGAACTTACTGAAATGTACAAAACCTAATAAAATAGTCCTGCCGGCGCCGTGTGCTTGTACCAATAGTAGGAACTTACTGAAATGTACAAAACCTAATAAAATAGTCCTGCCGGCGCCGTGTGCTTGTACCAATAGTAGGAACTTACTGAAATGTACAAAACCTAATAAAATAGTCCTGCCGGCGCCGTGTGCTTGTACCAATAGTAGGAACTTACTGAAATGTACAAAACCTAATAAAATAGTCCTGCCGGCGCCGTGTGCTTGTACCAATAGTAGGAACTTACTGAAATGTACAAAACCTAATAAAATAGTCCTGCCGGCGCCGTGTGCTTGTACCAATAGTAGGAACTTACTGAAATGTACAAAACCTAATAAAATAGTCCTGCCGGCGCCGTGTGCTTGTACCAATAGTAGGAACTTACTGAAATGTACAAAACCTAATAAAATAGTCCTGCCGGCGCCGTGTGCTTGTACCAATAGTAGGAACTTACTGAAATGTACAAAACCTAATAAAATAGTCCTGCCGGCGCCGTGTGCTTGTACCAATAGTAGGAACTTACTGAAATGTACAAAACCTAATAAAATAGTCCTGCCGGCGCCGTGTGCTTGTACCAATAGTAGGAACTTACTGAAATGTACAAAACCTAATAAAATAGTCCTGCCGGCGCCGTGTGCTTGTACCAATAGTAGGAACTTACTGAAATGTACAAAACCTAATAAAATAGTCCTGCCGGCGCCGTGTGCTTGTACCAATAGTAGGAACTTACTGAAATGTACAAAACCTAATAAAATCCATTCAGTAAGTAGATAGCTACCTACTTTGCGTATTGCAGATGCAGATCCTCACTGACATATGCTGGAACTAATGTGCGATAATTCATCCAAAAAAATGGTGACCGCTAATATAACATCATTACTTACCTCCTATGTATCACACTGTATGATATTAAATAATATTGCTATGATAATTATAAATTGTTATTGCTTTTAATATTCTATCGCCTCTCGCTCCTTACCATCAACACGGTCAACAGATTCACAAAATAAATGAAAAAAAGGAGAGCCAAGTTCAATATAAAAATTATGCTTGGCTGTGGGCTTCGCTGGGCTTCGAAATAAATATATAATGTCATTATATATTTATTCACTATATACTTATGAAAATATAATGTTTATACGTAGAAACGTAGGAATGTTTGAGTCAACATTGGATATCCATAATATTAATACATGACAAAGGGAGAAGTTAGTTGTTCCATACTTTAGACTAACTAAAGTAAACAGGTCATTTCTTGGTAATTCGTGTGGTGTTCGATTTTATAATAAGATACCGCTTTCAGTAACCAAAATGTCTGATCATACATTTAAAAATGATATTAGGAAAGTTTTGAAAGAAAAAGCGTATTGAAGATAAAAATGTATGGAAATAGCTACTCTCTGCACAGTGCACCTCTAATTTTCTTGTTTTAGTTGTAAGTAGTTATTGTTATTTTCTATTTTGTAGTCTTGTTATTTCTTTTTTTTTTTTTAATGTTACCTATATTAAGTATTTTGTAATTGTTAAATATAAAAATATGTATATATTAAGAGTTCGGATCTTAAGGACTCGGCTCGCTCAGCTGAGCGCGCCGCGCCACCGGCCGCCGCCGCCGGCCGCGCGCGCGGCTGTCAGTCTCCTGCAAGCTCTCGAAGCGAGAGGTCGCGCATTCTAGTACCTGAGCGCGCTCGCACGTGGTTCCGCGCTCGAACGAAACTTCAATATCGTGTCTGCATATTTACGTCTTATGATAATCGAAGTGACTTTAAAGGATTGTTTCAACGATTAGGCTGCGCTAATTAACCGCAATGCTGCGGCCTTCCCGTCGTCGAAGCGATAGGTGAACGAAGTCTACCCGAGATGTTTGCGATAATGGTCGGATACGTTTGGGTCGCGGCGTGGAGCGCATGCTGGGCCGCTGCCCCGGCGGGCGGCGCTCGGCCCGAGACCGTCGCGGTGCCGCGTTGCTGCCCGACCGACTACCAGCTCGGCCCCGACGCGCTCGCCAGCATGACTCTGCCGGCGGCCAGCGTCGCCGCCGCCTGCCGTCCCGCCGCGGCCACCGCGACCGGCGCCTGGTCGCCGAGGGTGTTCGCGCCCGCCCGAGCCAAGCTGCTCGGCTACGTGCCGCAACACTGGCGCCTAGCCGACTCCGCCGTGCCCGCCTGCGACGAGCTGCGCGTGGTGCCGGACCACGCGGCGCTGTACGTGCTGCTGGCCAACAACGGGTCCATCATGGTGCGCGGGACGGAGTTCGCGCTGCCGCCCGAGCGGTACTGCGCCGACGTGAGCTCCGCGCTGGTGTGCGCCGAGGACGTGGTGCTGCCGCCCTCCAAGTGCTGCGCCAGGGGGCGCGCGTTCGACGGCGCGCACTGCGTCGAGGACGCCGAGCTGGCGCGCTCCGCGAGCGAGGAGCTGGACGCGCTGGCGAACGGCAGCAGCGTGATCGGAGGCTGGCCGGCGTGCGCGGGCGCGGGCGGGTCGCGCTACGCGGTGACGGGCGTGCTGCGCGGCGCGCGGCTGGGCGCGGACGGCTCGCTGGAGCTGGCGGCGGGGCCGGCGGGGCGCGGGCGGCTGGCGCGCGGCGCGTGGTGCGCGGAGGCGGTGCGCGGCGAGGCGGGCGCGCGCGTGCTGGCGTGCGAGGCGGCGGCGCGCGCGCAGCGGCCGACGCAGGCCACGCGCCACGCGCTGTACGGCGCGGGGCTGGCGGTGGGCGCCGCGTTCCTGGCGGCCACGCTGGCGGCCGGCTTCGCGCTGCCGGCGGCGCACCACGCGCTGCACTGGCGCTGCCAGACGCACTACGTGGCGGCGCTGATGCTGGGCGACGTGCTGCTGGCCGCCACGCAGCTGGCCGAGGGTCGCGTGCCGACGACTCTGTGCCGTGCACTCGGTGAGAACGGCTTCGGCTCTCGTAGTGAACTCCGCGCGGTGTGATCTCTCGCAGCTGTGTTATAATCGGGAATGGTTGTTTCATGTGCCGTGCGGTGTGGTGCAGCGGTCTGTATGCACTTCTTGTTCCTGTCTGCGTTCTTTTGGCTCAACACGATGTGTTTCAATATATGGTGGACTTTCAGGTGAGTGTTATCCTCGATCAGTTTGTTTATAAATGTGTGCTTAAAAACTTACTAATACCCGCTGATTGGCACCGGCAGCATGCTCGTATTTAGTGAGTGAGAGACTTGTCCCAGTCGAGGGCTTTTGGGTATGAGGTAACCTAACCCCCAGAGTTCTGGTTATCTTATACGATTATGACCCCAAAAAATGTCTAGTATGGATTGTATGGAAACTTTGTAGAAAGCCATAAGTAGGCTTGTCAATGAATCACTACTCAAAAATATATCAAAATATATAACTGTGCTAGGATAAAATTTTGAACGATAACGGTCCAAATAATAGTAAACAGAAGTAAACGCAGGATAAATACAAATGAAAATATGAAATACTCACAAGTATATTGTTGCATAAAAATAAATTTGTATAAATCACCTAATTAAGAAACAAAAACATAAAGTAAGACACTACATCGAGCCGGTGTATGCCGTGGGTGTGCATCCGAGACTCGCGACCATCTCGTTCACAAAGCCTTTAGCCGTACCTTTTTGTGGAATCGTCACTTCCGTTACCGTATCGTGACGAAGGTACACTATTCTCTCTTCCCCTGGGTCGCGCCGGTGTGTCCCAAGAATCCCAAGGTCTACCCACTATTTTCGCCTTTCATGAGTGTCATGCCCACGACCAGAGAACCTAGCCCTGTTTGCAGATAAAACGACAACTTTCTCATCCATACAAGAGCTTCCCTGCCATCCTCAGATGACCCCAATTTGCACCCTAGATACTTTGTTCCGCAAATGGTGAATCGATCTTTGAAATGAAATGCCCTAAAGAGCAAAATATGCGTGTCGTACACACGGTATGGAGTCTAGTTTTTGCGTATCGTTTTTTGCACAGGTTATCCCCGGCAATTCCGTACACTTCTAGTCTTCCAAAATGCGTTCGGTTCATGCGCGGAACCACGGGTGCCCCCTGGTACATGCGTGATGTCATTTCCACATGGAGCAACCATCAGGCAAGAGATCAAACTGGGCTTCCCGTTTCCATTTGAATTCTGCCTCCTGATCTGATAACACACCGAAACCCGTTAATTTTAATGGGCGACCACCGCAACGCCCTAATTTCTACCGCCAGAGAGCGCAATTGCTTAAACTTACTCTCGGTTCAGAGCCCTCAGCGCTCGC
The DNA here is from genome assembly GCA_907165245.1 of Habrosyne pyritoides. Taxonomy (NCBI): domain Eukaryota; kingdom Metazoa; phylum Arthropoda; class Insecta; order Lepidoptera; family Drepanidae; genus Habrosyne; species Habrosyne pyritoides. Next base: position 15,022,247 of record OU015591.1, on the reverse strand, counting down.
CGAATTATCCGCGAAGGGTGTATAAACCATCAGAGGCTAACACCTAGAGAAAAAAAAAGAAATGAATTGAAAAAAATTACCAAGCTTAAAGTTTTTCATATTTAAATGTAAAATATTATATTACATATTATTCAGCTTCCATGTTTTCACATAGAACAAATGACACGAGAGGCTTGTGGTAACAAGAATTGGAAACAAAAGCTCTAGTTTATTTATTTGTTTATTTATTCGGTTTACCAACGTATATTACACAATGTCTTATAGTAAAAATCACAATTGAAATAAGCACGATCATAGTGCAAATACAATTAAAGGCAAACACAGCATGCTATTAAAACTAATTTAAATTAGTGCAGTGCGGGAACAAAAGGTAACTAAACGACTTAGTAATAACAAATTTTTAACATACTTAACTTAAAAGAAATGTTTTATAATTTGTACAAGAACAAGATAATATGTCTGTTTTATGCGTCTTGTAAATTCTATTGTGCTCGTTACAAAGTCTTGTAAAAATGCTATTTACTCCAACATTGGTTCTAGACCTATTCACTGTGAAAGGATCTGGTAGTTGATTGAGTACGACTGTTGCACATTTTTAAATAAAATGTTGTGTCGAAGTAAAGGGAGTGCAGCATCAGACGCAAAATTCACATTAAAACCGTGAAAGTGTAACAAACTGACTTTCGCATTTATAATAAACAAACTTTCAACGACTATTTCTCTGCCTTCAAAATATTTTTTCGAGACAAAAGATAGCCTGACGTCCTTCCCCATGACTTCATTACGATTCGATCAGCCGTTTAGTCTAGTTTAGAAAAGTAACAAACATAGTAACTTTCGCATTTATGATATTAGTATGGATATAGATTACTATGCAAATGTTCAGTACGAAATCCAGCCCGTCCCGTTTCTACTTTACTTGCATGTGTAGTAATGTAACATTTTAAATTCATTGAAAATCATATAGTATGGCATATTGCATGACACTGCTAACATATAGCGCTAATTGGAAAAAAATAATAGTAACGCGATCAGTCGGGGGCAGACTCTTCGTTAAGTTAAAAACGTCTCATACTGTTGATAGTATATTAGGACTATATTACATTAGGACTTGTAAAACCTGTTACTCTCGATGTGAGGGTGCCTATGTATGTATTATATCGTGAAGCGGATTTAGATGGACCATTTGTTACAGTTTTAGTAAAGAAACTCCATTATTTAATTGCTTAGTAATGTTATACTCACACCCGGCAGTCAGTGGATACCGACTAAATATGATGATGATGTAGTCTGATGTGAAGGGATTAGAGAAAGCCAAAATGTAAAGATCGCTTACCGCGAGCCGGTGCCGGTGCCGTAGCCGGTGTCGGTACCGAAGTAGCGATGAGTCCTCTGAGGTGGCGTGTTGTGTGTCGCAGAGACTTCCGGCCGACGAGCTTGGAGCGCGGGCAGGAGGCGTGGCGGCTGCGCGTGTACATGGTGTACGCGTGGGGCGGGCCGCTGCTGCTGGCGGGCGCGGCGGCGCTGCTGGACCACCTGCCGCCCGCCGCCGCCGCGCCCTTCCTGCGCCCGCGCTTCGCCGTGCAGCGCTGCTGGTTCTACGGCGACATGGAGATCCTCGTCTACTTCTTCGGGCCCGTCGGCGTGCTGCTGCTCGTCAACCTCGCGCTTTTCGTGTCCACCACGCGCCAGCTCACCTGCGGCCTGTGGCGCCGCGACGAGGTCAAGTCCACGTCCGAGAGGTGAGTCGCCCGTAAATGATATAATCGAGCGAGCTCTCGGTCCACCTATCGCGTTGCGCGACTGACGTCAGTTCATTCCGACAGGGCGGCGCTGGGTCGCGTGTGCGCCAAGCTGGTGGTGGTGATGGGCGTGACGTGGGGCGCGGACGTGTTGTCGTGGGCGGCCGGCGGGCCCGACTACGTGTGGTACGCGACGGACCTGCTGAACGCGCTGCAGGGCGTGTTCATCTTCCTGGTGGTGGGCTGCCAGCCGCACGCGTGGGCCGCGCTGAAGCGGTGCGCGGCGGCGTGCTGGGCGCGCGGGCGCGGCGAGGCGGGCGCGGGCGCGGGGGGCACGCACTCCTCCACGCACCTGCCCTCGTGCGGCGAGTCGCTCACGCACACCACGGCCGCGCCTGCGCCCGCGCCCGCCGCCGCGCCCGCGCCCGCGCCCGCGCCCGCGCCGCGGATCCCCATGGAGACCGTGTGCTGAGTGCCGTGTCTGAAGCGAGCTGTCTGCTCTTTGACTGAACTAGTGGTGATAGCGGACCTGCTCGACGGGCCGCGAGCCGAGCTTTAATGTACAATTAGTCGTACTCTACTATATTTATTCTTCAGTATTATTTTTGTATTTCCGTTGACGATTACGGTTCGTGTCGTATGAGTGCTCGTGTTCGCGTGCGACTCCTTGCGTGCTATCGACGAGGTGATGTGTATACGTGTACGTATAATCATATATACCTGTGTATAGACTGTGTAACTATGGGGCGACCTCGCGAGGTCGTCGGTGAATCTCTTGCCCTGTTAGATTGACTGTTGAACAAAAAATAAATCATGAAACAGTAGCGTATTTGTTTCATTTGCATCCAGCTTTATCAATTTTGAAGTTTTTGCCAACCTTAGACATATAATCGGGGTCAGTTTTCTTTGGATATTTATATCAAAACGTTAAATTCGATACGATAATTAGAATTAGTGGAGCGCGCGCGTTTATGTCTTTTGTTAGGAAGCGCGCGTGTATTGTAGCCGAGATCGAGAGGGGGTGAGGTGCTCGGCCGCGTCGCTCGCTGCACGCACTCGCTCCGCTTTCTACACCACGTGATGTGATGTGATGTGATGTATTGTGATACCGGACAACGCCCTTGAGTGATTCACTCACTACACCATTTAGACACAAATCCGCATCGAACTTACGATTAGATCAATCTAAAAGAGTATTGAATAACTATTCTATTTTGGCGCAAGGTAGCGCGTAAGTAGGTACGCGCTCCCACTTACCTAATGGTTAGGTACGTAATTGGTATGGTGAAACTGTGGTGTCATTTTGTAATGATTCATTTAATAACATACGTGTTAAACTTATACTATTGGTATTTGAAATCAAGGTAAATAGGCAAACAAATACATATTATGTAAAAGCGAAATATGTATGTCTGTAAATTATTTAAAGTCATTGAAAGATCCACAATAAGGACCATTACAAAAGGACCCAATAAAGAGTGGAGATAAAATGTGTGTGTTATCAGTGACGCCGACAATAAATAAATAGTTATTCAACGCGGTTGAGTCATACGTTGGAGCGTGTGTACAATGCAGTCGCCCCTCAAGCCGTCGCGTTGGCAGATAAAGGGCTGATAGTGAGTATCTATTATGGTAATGGGTTATCGCGCGCCCTCGGCCTCGACCCCGCCCTCCCTTCGCACCGCGCCGCGCATCCGACCGCAGCTCGATCCAACTTCTACCACTCACTCCATGTCGCCAGAATTCCACGCTTGTGCCCAGGGCCTCCAATAGGTCAAAGACGGTCATGGTGATGATCTGGTGATTGGACGACTTGTGGCGGACTGCGGCTGCGAGCCGGGGGCTGCGGCGCGTCGGCGGCGGCGCGCTCCTCCGCTCGCGATGCCGACCTTGTCGCGTAAACAATAATACCGCGGGTGCGTCGACCTCGCGTCGCGTCGCATCGCATCGCTTCGCATCGACACCATTCAGGCGGGATCTTTATAGCTAGATGTCCACTAGCGTGTATATGCCACCAGCTACTTGTACATTGATGTCGAACGAAGTGTTTTTGATCGAGAACCCTTACATCCCCATTACCATTTGACATTAACTATTAATTCTCGTCTATTTGTATCATATGCCCAACGTTACATTTCATTATTATTAAGCAATGTGTCGGCGTATTGAAGCTACGCTAACTTTCAAAAACTATTGACAGGCAGGTAACACGAGGCTCGTGGTTGCATAAGAAGTCCTTGAGGTGCTGGCGCGGCGGCGCGGGCGACTGAGTCGCGCTCACGCGTGCCTACTGAGATACAATTAAATTACCCACTCGTGTGTTGATGTCACTTGAAAAGGTCCTGCATGAAGATCTTTAGCAGTAAGGGGTTAGAAACACGAACAAGATCGGCCAGAATTATAAAATTGTGCATAATGTGCAATCGCTGATAGCGGCGCGGTAGTGCGCGTCCTTGGTTCGCTTTGGAGAAAGTCGTGAAAGAAAGGCGTTGACGTTGTCTACACAAGTAAGCAGCTGCAATGGCATTTGAACACTACTTGCCACTCCACAGTCAAAAAAATGAAATCATTCGGCCGATTTGTATAATATGAGTAAGTACGCATTGTCCTTACCTACCTTTAGCCATCAGTCCAACAAAAGGTGTAACGTGATTCAATGGAGTGTGCCGTGACGTCACGGCGTCGCGTCGCGTCGTCACTGCGGCTCGAACTTGGAAGTCATCCAAGTTGCATTGTCATCGGTAAGCGTTAAATGTTACTCGACACCAAGCACTCTCGACCGCGACGTGGACAGGCGGGTACCTTCCAGCATGGATACATTTCTATACTAGAACCACTTATTTACTTATCTATTCAACTTATAACTTGGCATTCATAAGGGCTAATGTCATTTGTTGTAACGTTAAGTAGAGTGGATACCGTTATATTGCTTTAATTATAATGATGCATTACAACTTCAATTATTTTACATGTAGCACGACACTAATATACAAATAAAACGGGCCAAGGGTTCAATATTGATCGATCACATATTTTCGTTACTTAAAACTGGAAGGGGATCCAAAGCAATACTGTGCGTGGAGAAATATGTTTTAATACCCTAACATTTTTACAATGAACCAGGTGGATTTTCCACTTAGCCGGGTCCCCTGCGGCCATCTTTATGTTAGAAATATACCCTTATATACTTTCCTAACCGCATGTGGGCGTACAAAAACAACGAACAAGTTATCCGAAACAACTGCTTCTTTACTCCGTCCGCGCCCGCGTCCGCCTGCCAAACTCCGAAAAAGTTCAAACATGTTCGTGGACTTATTAGGACTGTTTGGCGCAGGAAATCTAGCTTTATACGCACAGCGTTGATTGCTGGCTGTCGGCCGATTTGGTGGTGATAGGTGCGTCTAAACTTCGGTGAGGGTGTGGCTGTGCTGGGGACGCGCGGACGTGAGCCTCGCTATCATGATGACTAGCCATCCATGTATACGTAATGTACAGTCCCTTGACATTTATACTGGATAGTTGTTCAAATTGTAGTAGGACAGACGCACTGTATACACGCGACCATACAAGGCCGGGGGGGAGGGGGGGCGTGGAGGCACCGGTCAATTGGCAATAATTGCAAGCCGCGGCCGAGACGCGCCACATCTTCGATCAAAAGCAATTTACTCGCATCGCAAGGTACACATAATAACATGATACGCATATATACATATATACCTTTAGTCGTGCGCTACTAGCGGGCTTTTATTTACACATTTCTCAACAAATGTCGAGTTTCGTAGAAAGCGTCGAACGAGTGGAGATGTGCCGACTACTTCATTTTTGTACGCTACATATTTATTTTAATGATGTATGTAGGCGCATACGTGACCGGGCGACGGGCGACGTGACGGGGCTGAACGGTTCACTGAAACGTTTACTTTCGGTGGAATTTGCGCGGCATTCCGATCGCATAACCGTGGCCGGCGCGGCGGCGCGGGCGGCGCGCGGTAGCGACGAGTAGCCGTCCATTCATCCACTGCCCACGCATAAGGTATCGTGACAATACGGTATCAACAACAGAATTAAATTCAATTGCTTAAACTAATATACTACTAAATCCATTTGATATCTGAAGGTCGCCGCCGCCACCAAACATGATAATATGACTGTGTCCGTTACCCGCTGATTGAGGATTCATTATATTAGAGCGTTACGAATCGCGTACCTACACGCTGCGCCGTTAAATATTGCAACAGTGATCGGTAGTTTATAGCACAAATACAAGCAATCTGTCAGTGCCAATCTCGATGTGCCACGTTGGTGCACAGTTAATGAAGCATCGTTATGAGTATTTGTGTGATACTTAAGTGTGCAATTGTTGTTCATACATGGCTTTTTCAGCAGGCAGGGTTATACAGAGCTCACTGATGTAGGCGCTTGTAGAACATGCACGCACGGGTCGGCGTGGCGACGCGATGGGAGCGGGGGGCGCGGGGTCGCTTTCTCCGACCCGGTTGACGGGCGGCTGGCGGTGCAAGGGGACGGAGACGGCATCCGCAACACTGTTCCGAGAATGCGCCCGCGCCCGTAGCCTCGTACATGCCCGAACTGCGGACTCCAAAGACAATGCAAACAACGACGTTCGCTAATGGCCGATAACCGCCCGCATTCTATGGCTCGATTGTTTTGAGAAAGTTTCGCAGAATCGCCACTGTCCACATTATTTACCTGCCAGCGCTGACGCGTTTTTACTACCATAACAAGCAAGCGCGTCTGAGTGTCCTAATAAGCCAGTTCTTAGAATTGGGTTTCGAATCTCAATAAACAGATCACGCATTGTCCGCCTGCTTGTTAATCTAGATCTATTTTGTGTCTCGAACTATTGAATACCCAGAAGTTCCCTTTTGTTAATATCAAAAAGAATTTCATTTATCTACAATAGCTTAAACAGTTTTTTGAAAGGACTGTCGATTTTGCCCATCCGTTTGCCAACCTTGAGGAAATCATCTGATAATTCGTTTTCAGAAAGCAGGAAGCTTAGGAAAGCAAAGACTGTAATTCAGTAATGACTACCCAGTTCATGTATTTTCAAATACACCGAATTGTTCCCTTTGTTGATTGTGCGTGACAGGGTCGCGGCGAGGCAGGGCCGGGGCGCGGAGTGCGGGCGGCGGCGCAGGTGCAATTTGCGTGCGTTCTCTTTATAGCATTTATGCAACGAGCTCGAGTCCGGTCCGCATGCGGCACCTCCACACGAGTGCACCGGCACGTCACTACACGACGCGGGTGTGTGCGGGCGACCTGCTGGTGGTGGTGGTATGCGGACAGCCTTGTGCTCGCGTCCTCAGATACCCGCACTTACACACACACGTACAGAGCGCGGCCGGTTATGGAATGCCAGTGCGCTGCACCGGAGGTGGTGCGCCGTTGACCGTAAATGTCAAGTCGTTCGATTACTACCAATATAAAATGTCCCTGTGGACAAACAACAACGGCCTCACCACGCTAAATAGTATCATTAGGTATTGTAGGTGACACACATAATGATCGGCGGGTTATTGCAAATTTTTACAAAATATCGATATCATGTGAGTCAGCCACGTGGCGCTGCCGGTGCCGGTGGCGGTGGCGGCGGTCAGCGGGCGACGTGACATGACGTGACCGTTGACCTGTGGTCATATGACGCAACGACGCCACCTCTAGAAATAGGAAATCGAAATTAGACGTTGTCATTTATTACTATGTATAAGTACCTACCGATCGTTGACTCACAACATCACTTTACATAAAAACAAGTTTCTAAAATTAGGTCGGTAATTAGTTTATTCAGTTATTCGTTCATTTAGGAGCTAATGTCTAATGCGAAGTCGCTGGTATAACGTAGCAACTTGATTAGCGCCGCTTGAATCGAGCTGATGACTGTACTATCAATGGAAATATTACATAGTTTTTTGGATGAATACCAAAAGAAAGACATCCGCTATGGCTTATCTGACAAAGGATTCTCAGATAGGTAGAACACCTACTAGACATAAAACTGGCCTAAGTAATAACATTCCTATTTCAGTGAGAAATACTAGTTACTAAATGCTACAGAGAGCTAATCGCACAAATCCCGGAAGGTGGTCCCGATCTATTGTAGTCTATACAATAGACGAGGTAGGTGGCAGCCGTGCGGTGCCGTGCCGTGCCTTGCGTTCATTGTCTACTTATAGTTGGCATTGCCAACAAAAGCCCAATCTCAGTGCAACGAGCATCGCCGATATGTTGTCATTTGTCATTTGATATAATAAAACTACCTAATGAAATGTTACGCACCGTGCGGGATGGGAGGCGGCGCGGGCGCAGGGCGGCTGCGGCGCGGGGCGGATGCGGCGCGGGCGCGGGGCGGCGGCGGCGGCGGCGCGGCGGTGGGCGCGTTGTTGTTATTGCATCGTCCTCTGTAGATAATGGTGTTTACAATTTAATTGTTCACGATATCTTGTCTTCGATGACGGCTGCTCTGTGTAACCCACTTACGAACCAGATATGTTCATTTTCTAAATACTAGCTTCCGTCCTGCGTTTTCACCTGAATTGACTGGGAAAATTATACTTTCCTGGGATGGAACATATCCTACGTCAATACAGAATAGCTTTCTATCAGTTAAAGAACTATCGGAATCGGGCCAGAAATTCCTGAAATTTTCTACATACACTCAAACAAGTTTTACCTTTTTAAGAAATTGGAATGGATTTATAATTGTCCATTATAGGTATTACCATTTCTGGTTAGCTATTACGTTACTTATAGCTTCATTTTAAATGTATGCTTTCTTCACAGCAGGAAAATGTTATTTTTATGTAAGGTATGTTTATTTACAGTTGTTATTATCACATACCAAGTGGATCTGCATGCTTTATTTCTATTCAGTACATTACAATATTACTAAACTGAGCTATTCATATACCACTATTATTCATGTAGGTTCTCCTCAGTCGAAGGCTCTTCGATCTTTAGAACTTGATCAGTGCCCTTCTAAGATCTGACCTAACTTTGACTTTGATAGCGTCTCAAAACAATTCGATGCAGATCGCTATGAATGGCGAGTGCGATTCGTAACTTGGTTGGATATGATCTTGTCGTGTTTCGGAACCGGTTCAACGCTCTCGTGTGTTTCTATTAAATAATTTGGGGAATTTACAAAGTTACGTAACTCCGCGGGTCACGTAGTTCCGAGACCGCGTCACGTCGGAAATTGCTGTCAAAACGTGTTTGAATCGCGCCGTCATGGCTGACTTTTGAAATACCATCACCACGCTTTAGAGCGTCCTTCTATTGCAGACGTTTTATAGACGACAACATTATATGAACAAGTCATACGCGTCGGATTAAGGATATCATAAATAATAGTTACAATATCTATGCACCCGTCGTAGGGACTAGGGGTAGCCGCCTTTTATAATGTACGGCGATGTTTTACGTAACATTCATAAGACTTAAATATTTAGAAAATTGCTTTAAAAGCTCGTTAGTGGCGCTGCCTTTTCGGCGCGGCGGCGACGCGACGCTGCGCGTGCGCCGCGGCGCCGGCGCTGACGTCACTGCGCTCACCAGATAACGCAGCTTTTAACATAACTTCGCTTCGAGAGTCGGTACTAATGAGACAACCGGCCGATAGCTGATATCTGACACACTTTAGGTGATGTGCGCATAAATCATTGTCCAAAACAAAACTTACATTAAGTACCGCTCAGTTATCGTTATGTAACTAGTAACCCGCCCGCGGCTCCGCACTAGCCCATACGAAGTAACCGTTAACCGATGGCCCTCCGGCTCATTATGTTATCCTCCTTGTGTAACTAGGTGAGCACATTCGATAGCTATTCAGGAATCCAGAATTTATGAACAAATAAATAATGTAAACGGGCTTTTTAGATATAATTCCTATGCAAAGCCATTTATTCAGTTTAGGCTCGCGGAGTGCACTTGTTACCGTCAAAGCTACTGTAATTAATTGAAGTTTAAACTAAGCAGAGTATTGTTTTATTGTGACTTGCACCTGTTATTATTACCTTTGTATAGGTTCGAGTCGATTTCGGCTTCAAATTAGCTATTAGCGGTGCTACAGTGTACTGGACATGTATCAATATGGGTCATCGGTGTTATACACAATGTTTCGACGACCCAATTGTTTCATATATCCAGCCGGTTAAAAGCTGAAATAGCATGATTTGTGGCCGAGCCCCTAACGACGTCGGTCGCTGGACCGGCGCGGCGCGGCGCGGCGCCTGCGGCTCACTACTAGCGAACTAATCACGGGGACTAATGAGCGTCCTTGTAATTTTTTCGATTATTTACTACATATTTCTGGCAAATCTTTGTTTTATATATCAAAAATATTTTGTTACGATCTGAGGATGAACATTGAAGCTATGATGAGGTTCATCAAAGGTAAACGGAACGAGTCGCGTTTGAAATATTGTTCAGTGGTCATTTAAGCATAAACTACCGCAGAATTATAGATACGTACTTAAAGCATATTATTTATACATATGTATATAATTAGCACCATAGAGGGTAGTGAAATAATGAAAAAAAGGCATCTGTAATCCGGGATGTATTACTTACCTACCTGCTGTTCTTCTGTATGCTGTAGAAACCCCACCCACTAAGCAGAATTAGAAGCTACGTACTTAAAACAACAATCTTATCTAGTTCGGATTTCGGGCACTGGTGAATTGCAGGTACTGGTGATTGCGGGGTATTAAACAACATTGATAAGGAAATAGACTTAAGCTTGTATTATTTCATTCCATACATAGTATTATTATTCTTCTACTACCACTAATTGCTACCGGTAAGCGCAAGCATAGAAACGAACCGGCTCTCGAGAGGTAGCTACTCTTAGTTCGGCGGGTACAATGAAGTAACCACCTTGCTATAGTTTCCGAAACCTCAACTTAACTATAGGATTTTAATCCACGAAATCGCCTATGATTGTACGTCGCTCAGTAAGGATGGTACCTTGCAGATATGGAAAGTTGTTTAATTAATTCGTCATAACAAACTTGCTAATCAATTAGACAGTACAAGCGTTCGTCGAGTAGGTAAAGAGGTCATCCATCAGACAGACGAAGTGTTCATTATGTGCAAGTGAGCGACCGGGCGGCGGCGTGCTGCGCGGGCGGCGCGGGCGAGCGCTTCCGACGCGAGGCTCGGAGCAGTGCACCCGGAACACTGTTGGAGAGTTGCTCATGAACAGGCTGTTTGTGAGAGCTGAACAAGGCGCTGGTTGTCCGAGCAACGCATTTCAAAATGTCCAGTGTCTATTCCGAAACATATTTAAAGTGCAATTCGAAGTATTTATAGTTTTGTTTATAATATAATTAAATAAATAAATATCCAAAGACATTTTTCACACCGCAAAAGACATGTTTTCTTTACACCTATTTGTTGTTCTAACATTTTTAATATAGTTTATTTACATTTAACTAAAGTATGTAGGTACCATTTTGTTCGATAACTTTTTGCCATCTCGTAGGTAGGGACATGATCCCATTGCTATAGAAATTTTGGGACTTCTGATCAAAATACTGCGACAAGTGGTTTTGACAGTCCCCTTGTGATGTTAACCTGACACTGCCTAAAGAATTCTGAAGAGACCGAAACAGGTGGCAATCTGAAGGTGCAAGGTCAGGACTATACGGCGGATGCATTAATACCTTCCAGCCAAACATCTTAATTTTTGCTGAGTGGCTAAAGATGTGTGAGGTCTAGCATTATCATGATGAAAAAGCACACCCCTTCTGTTGATTAATTCCGGCCGCTTTCTCTCACCTTCTTGCTTTAATCTCATCAGTTGTTCGCAGTAGAGTTCAGAATCGATGGTCCTGCCTGGTGGTAACAGCTCATAATGAATAATGCCCTTCCAATCCCACCACACACACACCATCACCTTGTTTCGAGTTAACCCGGGTTTCGCCACAGTCTGTGAAGCCTGACCGGCCTTTGACCACCTTTTTCACACGTTCTTGTCGTACGTGATCCACTTTTCATCACCAGTTATCAGCTTCTTAAAAAATGGTTCGGTTTCATGACGTCGTAATAAAGAATCACAAATGAGTACACGGTTCATTAGGTTTCTTTCAGTGAGCTCGTGAGGTACCCAAATATCTAGCTTTTTTGTGTACACAGTTTTTTTCAAATGCGCCAAAACTGTTTTGTGGTCAATTCCCAGTTCTTCAGCTACGTCGTAACTACTGATATGCCGATCTTGCCACTCTTTTTCAAAAATGGCATCCATTTTATCCGTAATGGGGCGACCAGAGCGACGTGCATCTTTGACATCAAAATTTCCGGATTGAAAACGCTTAAACCAAATTTGTGCTACTCTCACAGACACTGCACTAGGTCCATAAACATCGCAATTTTTTTTCGCGGCTTGCGTTGCACGTTTACCTTTTTTGTAGTAAAATTTTAAAATGAATCGAATTTCTTCATTAGATTCACTCATCTTGGCGGTACGAAAAACAAATGCAAATCACACATTTTCCTAATTTGCGAAAAAGGTCGTGGTCGGTCAGGCTTCACAGACGGTGGCGAAACCCGGGATAACTTGCAACATGTGATCACTTGGAAGGGCATTATTCATTATGAGCTGTTACCACCAGGCAGGACCATCGATTCTGAACACTACTGCGAACAACTGATAAAATTAAAGCAAGAAGTTGAGAGATAGCGGCCGGAATTAATCAACAGAAGGGGTGTGGTTTTTCATCATGATAACGCTAGACCTTACACATCTTTAGCCACTCAGCAAAAATTAAGAGAGTTTGGCTGGGAGGTATTAATGCATCCGTCGTATAGTCCTGACTTTGGACCTTCAGATTTCCACCTGTTTCGGTCTCTTCAGAATTCTTTAGGCAGTGTCAGGTTAACATCACGAGAGGACTGCCAAAACCACTTGTCGCGGTATTTTGATCAGAAGTCCCAAAATTTCTATAGCAATGGGATCCTGTCCCTACCAACAAGATGGCAAAAAGTTATGGAACAAAATGGTACCTACATACTTTAGTCAAATATAAAAAAACTATATTAAAAAATGTTTTGAATTTTCTTAAAAAATGCGAAGAAACTTTTTTCCCAACCTATTATGTTGAATAACTTTATAAAATGACTGATGTAATGAAAACTGGCCAAGTCAAATCTACTACTACCTACACTTACTACATTTTTAAATAGCAGCAATTGTTATAGGTATCCAATAAAGCAAAGAAATAGAGTTTAATACTTGTTGATAATGTTATTTTGTTCCTATAAATACATTTTGCATAGAACTTGGCACTCATTTAGATCTCCATTCTTTTTGCGGCGAAGCCCACAGCCAAGCATAATTTTTGTGTTGAACTTGGCTCTCCTTTTTTACATTTATAGACCAGGGCCAAAGCCTTCAAAAATGGTAAAAAATGAAAAAAAAATATAGTAGGATGAAACCCATTAGAAAAGGAGTGGAATATGATAAAAATGAAAGGAAAAATAAATTACGGCCGATCCGAGTTCCGTAAGTGGGTGGGGGTGAGTTTTTAAGGGTAAAAAATGGTTTATCTTGATTTCCGGCAAAACTACACGTCCTATGGAAAAAAGTTGAATAGCAAAGTTGTAGGTAATAAAAAGATCTACAACTTTTGTATTTGCAATTTTTTCACAAAACCTCAAAATTTAGGTGAAAATTTCAAATAACCAAGTTTTTGGTTTTTTATTTATATCTTTTCAAAAATTTTATTTTTTCTACGAAATTTGGTGAAAACTTACCTTTTTATGTCCCAAATACAATGTAATTTATTTGATTTAAAATATTTATTTTTTCGCCTTATTTTAACTTAATATCAAAAAAGCACCCTTATTTTCAAAATTCTGACGTCAAAATATCAGCTTTTTCCAAAAAGTCTGTGGGCTTTCTGTTCGTTGAAATATCTTCTTTCTGATGGTTTAAAAAAATATATACATTACTATAGGAAATGTTCTCAAAAAATGCAAAAAATTGAAACTCAAATTCAAATTTTTTTTTTAATCTTATATACAATTTTGAGGTATTTATTAAAATTTACACTTTAATTACTCAAAAAACTAGTAAGATTTCATGAAAAGGGCTAAAATTTACCGAAGGTCACTCAGGTAAATAAATTTTCATCAGAAAGTAGATATTTTAATGAACAAAAAGACCACAGACTTTTTGGAAAAAGCTGATATTTTGACGTCAGAATTTTCGATTGAAAATTAGGGTGCTTTATATATATAAAGTAAAAATAAGGCGAAAAAATTAATATTTTGAATCTTATTAATTACAGTGTATTTGGGACATACTAAGGTAAGTTTTCACCAAATTTCGTAGAAAAAATTAAAATTTTGGAAACGATATAAATAAAAAACCAAAAACTTGGTTATTTGAATTTTTCACCCAAATTTTGAGGTTATGTGAAAAAATTGTAAGTACAAAAGTTAAAGATCTTTTTCTTACCTACAACTTTGCCATTTAACTTTTTTTCATAGGACTTGTAGTTTTGCCGGAAATGAAGATAAACCATTTTTTACCCTTAAAAACTCACCCCCACCCACTTCCCGAACTCGGATCGACCGTAATTTATTTTTCGTTTAATTTTTATCATATTCCCCTCCTTTTCTAATGGGTTTCATCCTACTGTAATTTTTTTTGGTTTAAAAATTATCGACCCTGGTCTATTATGTTTTTGGTGGGATTTATATGGGGGCAGGGCAGGCAGATGATGACTATTGCTCTTATAAAAGTGAAGCCAGTTCAGAACTTCGTACTTGTGCGTACTTGTAAGTTAGTAATTTACACGTTTGTTTGTAGGTATAATATGTAATAGCATAATACATTAACATGACTAGCTCTTGGTGACCTACTATTTACTGCTGATTGCTTAGTACTTAAACAGTAATTACAATTTAATCACGTAATTACTTATCTACAAATGGAATCGAGCGCGGTTTTAAGTTCTTATTTCTGTTATTTTGTGATAATGTCAAACAGTATTGTAGTGATGCCACAGCAGATTTTCGAACAAAAAAAGGTATTCCGCATAACTTGAAGCATTTGTTCCTAAATAAGTGATTGATTCTAATTTATCGGTTTCAACACCAGAAAGAAAATATTTATTAACTTTTTGTAACTTCAACCTCATTTGTTAAAGTCTTGGACTTTAACAAATGAGGTACAACATAAAGGAATGTTTGTAGCTGTTATCTTGAATGCAACTAGTGCGATAGCGCAGAAGAACAAAGCGGCATGTCTACCACTGCGACAGAAATGAGCAGACTGCGGTACACTTTTAGCTGCCGCACTCAGACTCTCCGTGACACTTGCTCAGTGCTGCCTCCTTATTGTTTTGTACCTACCTATTGCAGTACCTACACCGCACTAACGCGTAATGCACATACTCTCAAATGTTATATTTTGAAGCATACTCTGGTCAATCATTCGTGTGGGCGTCGAAGACTGTCGAACCGTCACGGATGTGTCGCCACTTGAGTGCGGTTGCTCGCTCGCCTTACACAATGTACGTGTCGATTGAATCGACTGGAACAGTACATACATCGGTTACATCGTATACAACAATGGTTAGAGCGCGGGCAGTCAGCGGCGAGCAGGATGTTCTATTGGGTTTCGGCGAGCGCTCACTCGCCTCTCGCCTCCGAAGACGTTAGATAACAACGCGTAATACAAAGCATTTGAACTGTAGAAAGTATTACAACTCATTGCATAATAATAGTCTATACAATGTTATTCGCCCGCACTGGCTGACACTGAGCGGCGGTCATCGCAAACCGGTCAGTGCTCCACTTCGACGGAGACAAAGATTTTCGCGTCCCGCAAACGAAATGAAATTACCGTGTTGATAAAAACTAAGAAGGTACCAGTAAATTATTAGCAGTAGCTTATTAGCATAGTCCTCTGAGTCACTTGCGGATTTTTGTCACCGATATTTCGTCACGCGCTGGCCCGGTTGCCGCTACATGTCTGATTTTAATCTCGTATGAACGTAATTTTTTCTCGTAATTTTGTTGAATGGTGCGTCGACAGATGTGGCCGAAATAGGGATGTGGCAACGGCTCGACTTGTCTTTTGCATACAAAATATTTCACGTAGCGGTGGCGTGCGGCAAAAACAACCGGCATTCAGCCGATCTCTGCGGGCCATTGTTAAAAGGTACGGGAATTCGTTTTGTATATTCACAAATGGCCCGGCTAATGTACTGCGGGGGTGGGTAGTCTCATTTTTTTTTTCGTTAAACAGATCTTTACCAGAAAGCTTTTAAAGAGAAAACGTCAGTAATTTGATTTCGAAATAGAAGTACGTTTTCGATGTTAATGGCCTCCGAATAATCAAAAAAATCGTTATTATTCTGTCGGAGAACATTGTCTCTCACATAAGTATAATTGGTATTTATTATGCTTGAATGTTTAATACTTAATGATAATATTAATATGATAATGCCTGCTGCTATGTCGACTATTGTTCCACCCGACCAAGAAAGGAAAGTCTCCAACGAGACGCCGCCGCGCCGCCCTGCCGGGGACCGGGGACCGGGGACCGGGGACCGGGGACCGGGGACGGGGAATCACTGGAGGAACGATTCTTGTTCATAAGTTTGAAATTAAATATAACTAAGTATAAACTAGGAGGGTTTCCGTTAACTAAATTACTGACTTGATCCCTCACTAACACAATTTGCTCGCTTTATTGGAATTGTTTAAGAGTTTAATATAATACACTGTTAGTCAGTGTCATTGATATAGCTTTTCGAGATTTATCGTTGTAAGCGTGTTGGATTAGTCATTTAGTGTTTATTTTAATGTTATCCTTAAGCTATTCGTTCTGACATGTATATGTACTGAAAAGTTTTCAATGCATTATAGTACAATAAGGAACTTACTATCAGCCCAAAACCTTTCGATCTAAGATGTAATGTTCCGGGATTGAAAGTCTTTTGTAACACGGTATTTTGGTATAAATAAACAACAGCAATTTATTGCTTGGTTTCAGGTTTATAGACTCTACAAAACATTTTAATTTTACGTGTATACTGCAATTTTAGAAAAGGTTGTGCAAAAACGGATATTGCTTACATAGCTGACCGAAAAGGAGGTCGAAACAATTTCACAACACCACACGTCATGTGCGAATGTGTGATGAACTGATTACGAAGGCGAATTAATGTATTAAGTAATATAATTAACTTTTTGTTTGTTAAATATTCTAAACGTAAATAAATGTAAGCATTTTATTATAAAAAAATATTATTATAAACACCAAAATCCAACTGCGTAAAAAAACTATTGAGTAACTAACGAGTGATGATAAATCATGATACAAATTAAATTCGCCACGAGTTCTCTTTTGTTTTATATGCGACTCTACCCAGATGGTTCTATTCTTCGTTCCTGTCAAGGCAACATGCATATCAAATTGAGCATCAAAATCATCCTCTGAGGAACATTCAATTAGATCTAAAAGTATTGCTCTTGTCGAATTCATTTAGGTACCTACACAGATTGTATAGTGTTATTTCAAAATTTGAACACCCTGTAGGTACAGAAAAAAAGCTTTAAAACCGTGCGCTTGCAAGGACAACCGCAGATCGAGTGAGGGCAAAATATATATTATAGTATAGCTGCCGTGTGTGGTAGTTTGCAATACTGTAATGTATATTACGATATATTAATATATATTATAGCTACGTCTGTGACGGGCTTAATGCGCTTTGCGTGCGCAGTCTGGTAAAAAGGCAACAAAATCGGACACGTAGCAGATGCGGCGAGTTCCTGCAGATGTGTACACCGATATAGGGTGGTTGCACTGCACTGCATTGTGTCCTCTGATCAGTATGCGAGCCGCCTGCGCGCGACGCCGCGGCGTGAGTCTGCCTGCTCCCTGCCTCCTGCCCTCTACTCCCAGCTCACCAAAAGTAAATCATAAACCTGAGACAATATTTTTTCAAACATAGCCATCTAATCCCAAACTAAGCTAATCTTGTTACTATGGAATCCAGATTTCTAATGTGCAAATTTATATATATCTCCATATACAGATACACATATAGTATACACAGCACAACACGAAACGATCACAATTTTTTTTTAAGTTTTTCTTTATCCATATTTATTTAATGACTTTCAGAGAAACTTGAAGATCAAATTTATACAGTAGGCAGGTACGATCAGAGAGGACCTTATGCTAACTGTATTACCATTATATTTTACAGTCCTTCACCTGTATTCTGGACTGTCAAAACAATTTCTAATGTGTATAATTCGATGATGCGAGTAGCACATAATCACGCACAGCACATAGCTGGCAGTCTTGTGTGTCGTGTGCTGTGTGTTGTGTGTTGCCGCATATTACGTACGAGCGAGTGCGTGGTGCGCATTGTTAATCAATCACTATCTCTAGCGAGTACTTCCTTGTATAATGCATGCGAGCTTAGAGCTCGGCGCCGCGCCGCGTGAGAAAGCTGCGCCCCCAACTACAGGCTTGTCGCTTCATTTAGATTCAATACGATTATCCGGATTACTGAGTACACTTTCATTACTGCCAGTATATACAATTAAATAGCAGAACACGACCCACACATGTGTCTGTTAATTATTTTTATTTAATGTTTAATCAATGATCTCGTGTATTTTCTCCAGCGCTGACAGGTGCCACAATTCCTTTAACGTTTCCTATATCTCATTTAGACTCGTGTAGTGACATAACTATTACCTACGAGGTATTTATTTATAGATATAAATGAGTGCGTTACGTCTCGCTTGTCGTCACGTCAGTCCTGCTCTAATTATGAATTGACAGCTCGTGTTGTGCGCGTGCGCCGGCACCGACGCGGGGCGGCCGATGCCGGCTGATGCAGCTCGCTCGAACGACACACGTGCGTCGATATTGTGATATACGTACATACAATTCCTTGAACACTTCAAGAACTTCTCTAATGGTTGTTGTTTGATTCCTATAAACATCTGAAATAATCTTAAAACGTTGAAACTAGCACTTGTTACTATAGATGTTAATGTTTTCGTCAGGAAATAGCTGCTCTCTGCACAAGTGCACCTTTCACATGTCTGGTTTGGTTATTACTGTCAATATTCATAAAATTAGGTATTTCTATTTCATTGTTTGCTATATGCTTTTTACACATTTGATAGAAAATTATAGCCAAATGTCAGATTAGATCAATAAATGTAAACATGCTCAGTCTCTCGTCGGTTCTTCTCAGTAGCCTTCAACTGTGACTATCGAACCGGAAGTAGCTTCAGTAAGTTTGACCTTCATAAGTGCCCTCCACGGTCCAAAACTGAATAAAATGGTTTAGAATTTTATTTTCTTTTTCGTTTATGTTCACCGTTTTGGCTATCACATGCTGAAGTATCGACGCGCGTTGCACGCGGGCACGCGACGACGTGTATCGGCGCAGCATCCGGCCGCTCCTCTCTGAACGTCTCCTCACTAATTAACTTGTAGATCACCCCAAGTTAAGAACTAACAATTCAGTGACTGCAAACAAAACTATATCCGTTCAGTGTTCGTACTACCGGATTATATTAAATGAAACATTATAATGACAATATTCGTCATTGTCATTTGCTTGGACGCAGTTCTGTGATATTGATGCCTAGCCAATGCATTACACATTTCAAGAAATTCGGCAGAGCTTTAACACCTGGCCGTATACCTAAAGCTTTGGAAAGCTATTATGGACCAGGCTTGGCTATATTCGCTCTAGAGATGAGCTGGAGTAGTGTTGGTCGCCGCAAGCCGCTACCACGCAGCATATGATTTCTACTTGATGGTTTGTACATTTGCACACAATAACGATAATGACGCGCAATCACTTCCATCTTTTTTGCTCGAAAGTAATCAGTGTTGTTCGTACGTTGGTATTTATCGCAAAAAATCTATCTTATTTCCGACAGCCGAGCGTGGCCGAGTATGGCCGAGTGTGGTCGAGCGCTGAAAAAACACCGATCGCTAAGTCAATGATCGCAATCTACTCTAAGCATGCTTATTTTTTTGTCTGCGCGTTAATTAATCACTTTTTTAGCAACGACTTCTATTTGCCAATGCAATTTGAACTCTATCTCCCGGACTGGTCATGAACCGTAAGACCATAGCGCACGGCGCGGCGGTGCCGAGGCATTCTTTAAGAATTTGATGAATCAATAAATATTCAGATATCGAATAACCTAATTTACTTTATTGCTGCTGTAATTCGATCTATGAGATTCTTAAAGAGTCAATGAGACGAGTTGGTAGAAGGAGTCCGCCCGACCTCTCCCCCCCGTGGGGTCCTGTCCCGTCTCGTCTCATCGTCGTAGCAACTAGCGACCGGTTATGATTCAATTAGACGTCCTTATTAAGTAACAAGCCCCTAACTGTAGCTTCCAGGAAGCTAGCACTAATGGCTACTTACGATGACTATATTTCCGTCCCTTCAGCTCGCCCGCGCTCCCGCCGCCTGCCGCCTGCCGCCCGCCGCCCGCAGTTAGTATCAATTAACCTTAGATTGACCATAATATGGTTAATTAGCTGGTTATAAGCGTTCGTGAATCTGACAGATGATTTCACGGACGTTCATTTTAACTGCATCTCACAGAAGTATAGTAATAAAGAAGGAATCAAATGTTATTTATGATCAAAGTTTAATAATGCTCCTCTGCCAAACATACATCATCATGTATGTGCTACTGTTTTAGTATTCGAGCATACATTACATGAATTCTAGCCCTGCGGTAGTGTAGCTGGGTCGGTATACCCGAAGCCTAGGATAATGATCCACGGTAGTTGACAATAAATATTAAAATTGAAGGTAAAAACCGACAAAGCACAGATTACAAGGCGGATAACTGTGCAATGGTTTCTTCACCGAAAGTCATAACTTGCTCTCGCCTTTGCGGCACAACATTGTAAATATTTAGGTACATCTAACAGAGTCATGCTACGTGGTGGAATATTTGTAGAGTGGGGTTATAATAATATAATAGAACTTCAATTGGTTTATACTTGTAGCATAATGTTGAATATAATTTGCAAGTACTGATTTAAAGTAAATAATTGAGTTAGCGTAGACTTAGACGGTCCTATACAGCTACATGTTTAATTGGCACCGCCGCGGGCGCGGGCGCGGGTTAGCTCGATGGCGGCGAGACTAGATGAAATAGTGCGAGCGCCGCGCATTCCTCCTATATGGAATATCTGGTTTATTGAGTCGCGCCCCAGCCCCGGCCATAGATGCCCCAGCCGCCGCAGCCTTCTGATGCTTGCTCCACTTTATTCTATTATCGGTATTTGCTCATTTTCATTCTCGCTTAACCGCAACCTCGCCGCGCCGCGTCGACGATATGGAATGTCTCATCGTGACTAGCTAATAATACAAGTTAAATTTGTAACGGTTCAGTCAACAACTTATTAAATACGCAGCGTGTTTGTTTATGGATGTCTTATTGCAAGCTAATAGTTGTAAAGTCTCCATTGCACGCGCAACGAGAAGTCTCTTACGGTGAGCGGAACCAGTACGGTAAGTAGTAAATGGTTAAGATTACTTTGTGGCTTTTAATATCAGCAGACAGACAGCAGGCATTGGATCATCCTGATGGTAAGTGGTCATCGTTGCTTACACATATTATCACTATCAAGGTGATTATCATATAGGGCATAGGCATGACAACGCTTAAGTAGCAACTGTCTCACAGGAGAAAATTTTAGAAACACTTCCAGGAGCCTGGCGACTGATTTTCAACATGAGAATGGTGAGCCAAGCGGGTAAGTTTTGTAGTTACCCGTCGAGCAACAACTTTGCTTTATTGTGTATGCCGTTTTGCTGCCTGTCGGTAGGAGTTAATGCTATTAAAACGTTTTGATGCAGCCGGCGCGCGGCGCCGCGGCGGCATCCACCGCTAATGAAGCATCGCGGCCGGCTCGGGCCTCGGGGGAGCGCGCCGCACCCTCATTTTGTGAACCTATTGTCGCGCGAAACGTGAACTATTTGACACGTAACCGCGAGCAATGATAATCTTAGTTGGGTATATTAATAAATCATTATACAAATTACACATTATAATTGTTTTACTAACCATTACGGCGAAGATAGCTACTTGTAATGTCGAATACCGTAGCGTAGCGTGGTGGGAAGGTGCTCAGTACCAGCTTGGCTCGCGGGTGGTACCTAGCCAGGCACAAGTTGAAATTCTGTCGCCGGCTACCTGAATTTACCTGGGAGAGAGTCATCCCTTGTAGGTTTTGTGTCTTTACCACCTTCGGCCACAACATCACATACCATTGTTAGATTGTGGTCGAAGACAAATCTGTATATAACAAAAAACCTAACTAAGCATGAACTTCCCATTCTTTTATACAAAATGACATTGCACGTTGCTCGCTGGCGCACTCGATCATGGGGTAAATCTAGTGACACGTCTGATATCTGACAGTCGATATAGGGTTGTGACATTGACACGCTCTCCCTCCCCACGGACCGGACGTCACTCAAATGTTGTAGCCCCATTGCGTGTCTGCTTCACTCACCAGACACCGGCGTTTGCTTACACATAATGTAAGTTTTAAGGCTGATGTACAACGTAGGTACAGCATTTTCATTTATAGCATTTACTTCATACTATCATACGTGTATTTAAGAATGTAATACAGAAACGTATTATCGATGTATGTCAGTAACCGAGGTGTGCACAGTATTTTATTTATTATCTCTATTTGCATGTCTCATTAATATGTATGTTGTTCGTAACGACAAGTTCATAACGTTATCTAAGCGTGGTCACAGCACAACGCACTTTATATGTCTTGTATCTTTCTAACTGTGTTTATAAATAAACTATTTTGAATAAAAAACTTGCTAAACTCCGATCGTGTGCCGAGCATTGTCACTGTCGGGCACAATACCAATCTCGGGGTACAGGTTTTCTTTCTATACCAAGAAACGTAAATTTTTCCTTAACTATCACCCTTGCATGCTTTGTTTGGTTGTCTTATAATAGATACGAGTAGCTACCGTACCGCGGTGTCACCCGCGTACTCGAGAGATAATGTATCTCGGAATTATATCATAGTCCATGTGCCTCGGGAATTGGGCGGCTTTCTATAATTGAAACATTTTTTTTAAATCTGATGGGTATTTCCGATTCAACATACAAACTTCATCTTTGTATAAGAATGGTTTAGATTAGTTTCTGATCTATACCACCTACCCTCTGGGTAAGTTCCGATGGCTCGCGCCGCCGCGCCCCGCCGCGCCGCTGCCGGGTCAGTGAGTGCAAGATCGGTGAACGCGCATCTGTGACT
Organism: Habrosyne pyritoides; assembly: GCA_907165245.1. Taxonomy (NCBI): domain Eukaryota; kingdom Metazoa; phylum Arthropoda; class Insecta; order Lepidoptera; family Drepanidae; genus Habrosyne; species Habrosyne pyritoides. Next base: position 14,999,171 of record OU015591.1, on the reverse strand, counting down.
CGCCTACTGCGCTGCAGCTGTGCACAACATCCTGACATGTCACTATTGAAACATTACATCGATGAATCGTGTCCATGTGCGAATTAACTAATCTAAGTTATTTCTATTATGCCTTTGAAGGAGGTTAATCTAATCGAACATGAACAGCGTTAACTGTTGAAAGTTTTTTTTTATCGGATAATTTGTTACAAAGATTACTATCTAAATCCATACTTCGATACAAACATTACCACATTACAATACTAGTGTTATTTTTTATACCACATACACCACCTGAAGGGAAGTGCGCAGCCTATGGACATTTGCAACACCAGGGGCATCGCCAATGCGTTGTCGACCCTGAGACGTGAAGTTGGTAAGTCTCATGTGCCTGTAATTTCACCGGCCCCCTTACCTTTCTAACCGAAACACAGTAATACAAGTGCACTACTACTCCACGGCGGAAATGGGTAAGATTACTTCCCAAAAAGGTAGGGTACGGTACTTCCCCAGACGAACTCTACACTAAGAGCTCTACTACTCAGGTAGTGTAGATTCAGAAGTACAAGGTAAGAATATACATAGTTATCGGGATAGCGAAGTGATACAGATTAACTCTCAAAATTGGAATACAATTCCAGTGCTGTCCGCGAGCCGTGACATCGCGCCAGATGGCTCTTATTTAATTGAACCTTTCGGGTATGCCGCTAGCACCACTAGACAGGAGGCACACTTAATATTCTAAACCTGGGTATTAGTTGTTTAATTTTCTGTTTGAATAGTCTAACTGCAAGGCAAAGGACGAAGTGAACTCTAATCCTTCTCTCTACATACTATGTTTGATATTGTTTAAATTGGTTCTAATTATAATAAGAACAAATCATCGACGGGGGCCACGTGGGTCACGAGGCAACGTAAACAAGTTTTTTCATTGTTTGTAAACATTGTCTCTCGCCTCCTCCCGCCTCGCCGCGCGCCGTCCCGCCCGCCGCCGCCGCCGCCGACGCCTCCGGGGACTCCGGGTCTAACTAACTGCACCATCTCTCCAGACTAGAAAGTACACGTGTATATGCTTTATCGACTAGTAAACAGGTTCGAATTGAAATTGAAAAAAAAACCTTTTTTTGAATTAAAACGAATTTTGTGATGTTAAGTTCCTGGGCGATGTAAGCTCAGGCTTCAATTACTCTTGGTTGTAGGATACTAGGATATTTCTTAAATTTTATTTACTTTATATAGACAGACGGACCACAATGGTAAGTAGTCACCACCGCTAATGGCCATTAACAACACCAAGGGGATCCATGAGTTGTCGACCCTGAGACGTGAAGTTACATTCTCATTTGCAGGTAGTAAGTGCACTACTGCTTCACGGCAGAAATTAGTAAAGTAAAGAGCTCTACTACTCCTACACTATTCACACAGTATGGACACTGCACTTTCACAGATGGCTGGTAATCCAACTGTAGTCAGCGCGTGAGCGTGACATCAGATTATTCGGGAGTGAGCAAGTGAACCGTTAGAAAAGTAAACACCGCACCGCAGCTTCAGATCCGAATTGGATCAACAAATGATAAAACTGACTAAACGGTAGTACCTCTTACATTTACGTTTCCAAACAAAAAAAAAATCGAATTGATTTCTGAATTTGAGCTTAGGTGAAGCTGGGAAAGTGGCGGGTTTAGCCCCTGACTGCGAGTCGTGAGCTCGTAACGGTCACGCGCTCCGCGCCGCCTGCGCCGCCGCCGCCGCCGCGAACCTTACCGATTATGTCAACGACCTGGACATATTATCTCCATTCTACTTTCACAACCGAAACATACAATTACACCGTCCCATCTACATTCTAAACATGTCTTACTCATAATTGACAGGTACTTACTATAATCGATAGTTAATTAAAAGAGAAAGCGATCTAAAACCGGTCGTTGCGCTTCGGGCATGCTCGCACTCCGTTGGTATATTGTGTCGAGCTGATTCACCGTAAATCAATCACAAAGACTATCTATGAAAATATAGATTGTTGAATTTTCTGTCCCGAACTTTACTAGCTTAGGTCACTTCTACTCTTTTTATCTTTATCCCATTGAATAAGGGGGTGTCCGTTTGTATATCGTTGGAACCCGGTTATACCGCTGAAAGCTATTCAAGTATTAAAAAGCATAACGTGTAAGCTACACTTAGCTTACCGTAACGAGTAGTCAATGCCCAACCTAAATATGCTTGAGCGAAAATTCAAAAGGAAGGAAGCAAACAAATTAGTTTATTTATTTACTTTATGGAAAACAAACAGCTTACAATATTACAAATAATACATACATAAAAATAGTACAAAAGCCAAAACAGTTTTCACAAATGGGATATTTTTACGGAGACCACAAAAACAACGGACTGGCAAAACCATACAAAATTAAGTAAAAAATAACAAAAAAAATTAAAACAGATAACATCAAAATATAGCATTAATATTCTTTTTAAATCTACAACTTTTTAATAATAATAAATTTCATTTATTGAGGTAATTTGCATCCATTCATTACAAGTATAATCTCACTCAATGCACAAATATATAAATTACAATAATTTTGTCATGGAATAAGTTATTTAGTTATCAACCAGCCTTAGATATTTATAATATGACATATTGTGTATATAGCATTTAACGATTTAAGTCAATGATAGCTCTGTGTTAGTAACGTCGAATTCCGTAAGCTTGAGATTTCGGTGAAGGAAAGTGTGGCAAGAAAACCATACCTGGTACCGTGGTATCTTCGTAACCTCCCGCTGGACCGTCACACTATAATCATAGGTCAGAAATCTGTCGTCAAGTTCTAATGGTGAGTTATGGCAGTTGCACATTTTATTTTTTTTATACTTCTAATGTAGCAAACAAGCTGACGGCCCGTCTGATGGTAAACGGTCACCGCAGCCTATGGACGCTTGCAACACCGTTGGTACCACTCACGCGTTGCCGACCCTGCAAAAATCTCTTCACACCCTTCTTGAAGAACCCCATGCTGTACTCCCTTGGGAAAACCTCGGCAGGGAGCTCATTCCACAGCTTAAGCGTGCGCGGCAGAAAGCTCCTTTGGAATCGCACCGTGCGAGACTAGTTTGGTTCCAATGTGTGAGGATGAACTCCCCGTCTGTGGCGAGAGGTGCGATGGTAAAAAGTAGCCGTGGGCATCAAATCCAACAATTCCTCAGAACACAGTCCGTTGTACAAGCGGTAAAAAACACATAAGGAGGACATGTTTCTCCTTAGAGTTAGACAATTTTGACAATTCTGACGGCACGCTTTTGAACCGAGTCAAAAGGCCCAAGCTGGTATCCAGGTGCCCCCGCCCATAGATGACAGCAGTACTCCATATGGGACCGGCGACTTATATAGTTGCAGTCTTTGCCCCGATGTGAAGTACCGCTTGGCTCTGTTGAGCACACCTAGCTTTTTAGATGCCAGCTTAACCTTGTCTTCCAAGTGACTACGGAACTGAACGCCGTCAGAAATATCAACGCCAAGGATTCCGATGCTCTTAGTGATGTTGTAGCTAGCTAAGAGTGCTATCCACAAAGGATTTTGAGATTGTGGTCAAACAATTGTCCATCGAGAAACAATATTGAATTACTATAATTATCAAGTTGGTACAGCAGCCTCAAAATACGTATAACAATTAATGCGTGCGTGCAACATGTAATTTTTCACTTTAGTTCTAATGGAAGAGGCGACGGGCGCTAATAATGTTGTTGAAGTGAATCGAGCGAAGTGTCGCGGCAACACGCTAATTCGTGTGACGGCGGGTCCCGCGCTTCGAGCAGCCGCCGGCGCCGGCACGCACGTCCACTCGATCTAGTGGAAATATTTTATCACTTACCGGATGGGTTTCTAGGTCATGTTCAGATTTACTTAATAAATCTTGAAAATTGGCTGGAATTTTACGATAACTTATCTACGCTATGCACAGTCGACAAACTTGAAGCGTGATCAGAATGGGCACGTTACACTTCCAAGCAGAAATCGTAGTTAAACAATTTTTGTTCTATAAAAGCAATTTTTTTTTCAATTTTGAAGTAGTAAAGTTCGTCGGCAGAAGTACTACCACCATTCCCATTTCCGCCGTGAAGGAGTAGTACACTTATATTACTGTGTCTCGGTTGCAAAGTCAAGGGGGCCGGCGTACTTGACCTTGAACAAATGAGACATAATAACTTCACGCCTCAGGGTCGATAATGCATTGCCGATGCCCCTGGTGTTACAAATGTCTATAGGCGGCGGTAACCACCTCGATCTGATGGACCGTCGTCTGTCTGTTTGTCGGACTACTTAAAATATAAATAATTAAAGAGTTCGTTAAATCTGACCATATCAATGCGAAAAACTTTTAAAATATATTGGATATTTGTAACATTTTTTAATTAATTATTTTCAACATTAAGAAGCATTAGCATATACATTTTACCTTTTCTTAGAGTAGTAGAGCTCTTAGTGCAGAGTTCGTCCGGGGAAGTACTACCACCTTACCCATTTCTGCCGTGAAGCAGTAGTGCACTTGTATTACTGTGTTTCGGTTAGAAAGGTAAGGGGGCCGGTGAAATTACAGGCACATGAGACTTAACAACTTCACGTCTCAGGGTCGACAACGCATTGGCGATGCTCCTAGTGTTGCAAATGTCCATAGGCGGCGGTGACCACTTACCATCAGGTGGACCGTCTGCTTGTTTGTCGGCCCAAGTGGCATAAAAAAAAAAAAAAAAAAAAAAAAACAAATTGGTTAACGAATTCGTATTTATGTAAAATATTAAAATTTCTACGAAGTGCGTATTCGTTTCGCTTTGCCGTGATTTAACGCTTCGACGATCGGGAAGTGCTCTCTTGAAAAAAATGTTGACCTTATTATTATCTCCGGAGCCGACGACGGACGGTGGCTCCGACGGCGGCGCGTCAATGTTTAGGGATATTCACGAGAGGTGATACATCAAAGGTATGCCTATTAATAACGCGTTTGTTTCCGTACATAAGACGGCTCAGTGACTGACAGACGGGTCTGTTAAAAGTATGTAGCTTTTCTAATTACAAAAGTTCAGCGTAGTGATAAAGCAAAGTTGTGAACTCGAAGAATGCAGTATTTGAATACAGACAACCTTACAGATAATTACTTGTTATATTGGTTTTTTTTTTATTCTGCAAGCTTTCAGACGTTCCGCCTGATCCACTGGAACACACCGCTAGGTATTTGTCCATGTGTTTTTAGTCTAAGGGTACAATAAATATCCTTACCATTGTACAAATAACACAAACGTATTATAAAGTTACTTAAATGTGAACTGATTCCCATAAATAACTGTTTTAGCATTGTTATAGATCAATTTATTCTGAGAATAATATTTTGCTTGTTATCGAAAAAAGATCAATCAGAAAAAGTTATAAATCAAGTAAAAATAATGTTGTATCAGTATTTAAGGGATACCATGACTTTTTATAAAATACAAAATGTGGGTGCTGGGGGCGGGGGTGAATGTTGAGAAGCCTCCGCGTGGCGCACCCTGGGCAACGTCGGCTCCAACTGCCCAACAAGTTTTGGGGGACACTTGAGGCTGGCGGCTAATTCTCAACAAACGGGGAAGGGCCATGGTTCCAATCACCGATCATCCATGATGGTCGATGAAGGGAACCGGGCTACAGACGGTCATTATTCTACTCCCCTTCTGCTTACAGAAGAGCCACTTACTGAGTGGGCGTAGACTGGGGTGGGGCGGTTCACGCCGCTGCACCCGCGGACTGTAGGCTGTGGAGCGGCATCCGGTGGGAGCGAAGAGACGCCGGGGCGGCGGTTGGTTCTGCTCAGCCGTCGGCCACAACGTAATCCTGAGTTCAGGACCGGGGGTCCGGGCTACTGAGGCCTGGGCTGCGAGGAAGAAAACCTCTATAAAAAATTACCCGAGGTGCGGCAGGCGGCGTTTGGCCTTCACGGATGCCGCTGTAAGCCGGGGACTGTGGGTGGCGGATCGGGGCAAATCCACCGCCTGCACTAAGAGTTTCATGCTGGAGGCACCCAGTAGTAAAGCCTGGGTGCCTAAGTGAAGGAGCGATGGCCGATGATCGATGAAGGGAAGCGGGATACAGAGGGTCGTACGTACGTCTACTCTCCTTCTGCTTACAGAGGGAGGTGAGTGGGCGTAGACTGAGGAGGGGCGGTTCGCGCCGGTGCACCCATGGAGTGTGGTGTCTGTGCGGCATCCGGCGGCAGCGTGGGGACGCCGGGGCGGCGGTTGGTTCTGCCCAGCGTCGGCCATCCCGTAATCCTGAGTTCAGGACCGGGGATCCGGGCCAGCCGATCGTAGGACGCATCTGGTCCAGCAGCCCCGTCAACGGCGATAGAAGGAACTCGAGGGAGTTTTAGTCCGTGCGAATAGGACATACCCACCTATGTGCCCTCGGCGGTGGGTATGCGTTAGGCAGTGGGGGAACCCTCGTAAAAAAGGGTGCTTTGGGCTCGCCTCTAGTCTTTTTTGTTACTTTGTTTGTGAACGTGGCGCGCACGTGCCACGTTAAATACCCACGATATTGTTGTAAAAAATGTGTACACGATCGTGTCGGGTTACTTCACCGTACCCTACGCTTGTGATATAATCTCAGATACACCTAAACGTGATAGGTAAACGAAATAGAAGTCAATAGGTTACGCAAGTCAATTTGGATCATCCCGTCATCTTACTCAACTCTTAATAGTTCTGTCACATCCAGACTAATTAGCTTTGTAATGGATTTTTTTTTGTGTACGCCATTTCAATTAAAAAAATATGTACTGAGATGAATGAAACATGCGGCAGCGCGGCGAGCGTGCGGCGCGGGCGCGGAAGGGCGGTGCGGTGGCGCCGCAGGAAATTAGTCTGTCCCCCTCTGACAGCGCCGGCACGTGTCACGCGACACACTGCACCCACGGCCACACCCCACACGCTTGCTATCATACTACGGGTCTCTAGTTTGCTACGGGTTGCTACACAATGCTACGGCTTCGGGGCACCGCCGCGCCGGCTTTCTAACTTTAAATCTACCCAATTTCAGAACTTTTATTGGTAATAGCCACGAGAGGACGCGGATGCTGCAGCACGACGACAACGCTGCGACGAGATCAAAGAGACAGATGGACGTCTTAGTGTGAAAAATGTGACTTTGATTCGCCCATGATCGCTCAATGAATACGTAGGGCACACATTGCACGACTACATTTATCGTACAAGGCCAGGAATACCTATAAGATTTTATAAAATTCTTATGTTCAAGTCGATTAACTATTGACAAGAATTCCATTACACTTCATTCAATATAAATAACTAGCGAACTATTTAACGACATTATGCAAATAGCGAACGAAAAACAGCAAGCATAAGAATTATATTTGTACCGACGCACCACGAAAGCACTTCTAGTTATTAACTAGGTGATTAACGAAATATTAAAATAAAGCACTTTGTAGGTAATTATAATCAACAAATGGATGTACCTACCCACAGACTATTATAAATACATAGCGCTAACGTTTTTCGTAGAAGCGAGTACCTAATTTAGAACAATTTAGAAAATATCAAGAAAAAACTCGATGGTACGCTTAATTTCATTCCTGGGCCGCGAGAAAATGATTTATCCCAAACACCTGCAACCCTATTTCAATTTGGTTTCGTTTTTGCACAATTATTTATTTGCCGACTAGCTGTCCCCGCGACCCCGAGGGATGCTATATTTTCCCGGGATAAAAAATATACTATACTAGTTGCGCCCTGCAGCTTTGCCCGCTTTCAATCCTGGTTATAAACCTTCTTCTAGAATTACTTTATCAATTGCGGAAAACTGCATAAAAATCCGTTGCATAGTTTAGGATTTTATAAAGGACATACAGACAAACATTCATTTTGATAGATATATACTATACTTGTATACTTATACTATTTTTGTGCCAAGTTTCATCCAGAGCCATTAACTAGTTTTCGATGGAAGAGTAACAAACTTTCGCATTTATAGTACAAGTAGGATTCAAGCAGGAGTCCAGCTCCTCTTCATAACATGGGAAAATATACCGTCACAGTGGCATGGAGTGAGCTTGTACTCTCAGGGTTTCAAAAAGATAACGTGGAACTATTTTATGATTGACCATCGATCGGTATACTGGTTGAACTCATGCAAAGCTAAATTATAAAGTACCTATCAGAAGCAAGCACTACGACAAATAAAGCAGAGTCAGACCGAGACTCGTAAAATTAAATGCATATTGTATTGATGTGGGAGGCCACCCCTGCGCCGCTCGCTGGCGGCCACCTCGCAGATGACACTTAACAGCAGTTTAACAAGCTTGACGCCTCGAGTGTGTGCCGGCTGCAGCACGAGGTCGGCTGCGAGCTGCCGGCTGGCTGGCGTGACACAATGTAATATATTAGATATCAAGTACTCAGGTTCCAATATCTTTGAAATTGTGTAATTGTCTTGAAATAGCACTTTACTCATAGTCGACTCTAATAATCTAAATTCAGTTTTTTATTTATAGATTATTACTTTATTTTTAAGTTAATTTTAAGTAGTTTAACTTAGTGTGTAGAGTTATAAGTTTATTTTTTTTATTCGGTGTATTATTTAACTTGGCATGATATTATTATTACTTATTCAATGATTTGAATTGATGACTATTTTTATTCAAGTGTTTAAAAAAGAAGAAACTTTTCTTTCACTTAAAAATTTACAAATAAAATTTACAAATAAAACTTTTACTTTTCAATGAAACTATGTATAATATTCAAAATGTTGAAGCACATGGTAAAAATAACAGACGAACTTGTCACTTAACTCATCTGTTCATAGTCTAAAGACTGATCGGAAGCTCAGAAAGAAAAAAAAGAAAAAGAATCAGGTTAAAAAAAATACATCGGTCGTTGCCGGTTCCTCTCAGTTGGAGGTTGACCTTCGAACCGATGCGGTGATACCTTCAGTAGCTTTGACCTTCTTAAGTGTCTTTGAATTTTGGATTTTGAATAATGCAATATAGTTTGGTTTATCAGTTAGTTAGATGCAGATCGGATCTTGGACATCAAGTTTCTACCGAACTTCGTGCATCTGGTCACCGTGATAATAATTTGACTTTGTTCTGTGAACAGCGAAATTGATTTCAATTTATAACTTTTGACATATTTTTTTTCATTTTCATTTGGACGCTAGCGTGCAAAATAAGATTATTAAAAAGTCAAGTGGAAAATAGCTCTATCGAGTTGATCTAGTTGTGCTGCTGCAGTCTCGTGATTGCCGTCAGTATAATGTTTTATTGCTCGATTCCAATAAACGGTATCAATATCATGCAATAAAGGAAATTTCAAATAAAAACACTCGTTAATATTTCAATTTGAATGATTTTATTACTTTCATCTCGAACGGTACCCAGGGCCGTGAGAGAAACAACACTGCAATAAACATTTATGTGTGAAATTAGTGAGCGCAATCTAAAAGTTACTCTTGAAATTAGTTATATGGTCTCTCCCAGGCTTCTTGACTCCTCAGACCTTGGTGAGTTGCTGACTTGTATTAGTGTGACACGCTAGTAGAAGTGACTTTGTCCTTTGCTATGCAATACATCGGTCATAATAGGCGCTCGTTGCAGAACTATCGTAAATGTTAGGAAATTGCAATACTGCACCACAAGAAGAATTCCACCTAGTAGCGCTGCGGGGAAACCGCAATAAGGAGGCACACATCCTCACGGTGCGCAGAAGGAACGACGTGCTTGGCTAAAGTGTTGGGTGGATCGAAATGATAAGAATGAGCTCAGCACAACGCGATTAAGAAAAAATACATAGCAGCAGACGATCATAGATTCTTCTCCTTTTAATAGTGGTATCTAAAAATTAAGTTTAGTGAGTTTAACTTATACAAGTGCCTATCGCACTTACCTACTGCTGGGTGACTGTGTCTGGAGATCTCCAGCGGTCCCCGACTAATTAATAAAAAAAATTATACAGCGTTAATATAACGCTAACCGCCTCTTTTACCGCTCGCCGACCGACGCGACGTGGAAGCGACCCGTGAGATGTGATACTAAGTATCCCTGTGATCTCCGGACTGTTAAGTGTGCCGACCGTGAAGTGCTCTACCTTTTACTGAAAGTAACGAAACAAATAGTTTATCAGATGGAGGATAAAGTGTTTTGGTAAAGCTGTAATTAAATTGTATGTTTAAAACATATACTTAATGACTTACCAATTAATTTAATTAATTAAAACATATACACAACAATGGTCCTGCATATAAATCTTTGTCGTTAGATTTGAAAAGATAGAATTGTAAAGGGTAAGGCATAGTTAGAATATTTATTAATAAAGTAACAATATGTGGTTCAAGCTTCAGCCCTGAGATTTAACCCGCGTTGAATAGGATAATTAGCTTTTGTACATCTCCGTACCAAAGTAGCGGAATAACAGTAACAATTGCTCAAAACACTATATGCACAATGCCAGGCAGTAGTGTCGGTGCGTGCTCACGTCGACACTACTATTATGTTCTCCGGCTGATATGTAGGCGACCTTGCTCCTGAACTGGATCATTTACGCAATGTCACCGCCTCATAAAAATAGCTTACTAGACGGAGCACCGCGCAAATGTGATTCCGACTGATTTAAATCTGATTCCGCCACTATCGCAGCGTCGGCCTGCACGACTCACTAATCTGATTTGATTTGACTGTTTTATTAAATGGTGTGAAATTGACTACCGACCACAATATGACATTCAGAACTTTTCCAGAGTTTTGTCTATATTGCAGCAAAGTTATATTAAAGTTAGCTGTCCAGCCAGGAAAACATCTATCTATTCAGAAATGTATGCATACGCGAACAAACGCCACACGGGTTCCAAGCAACATCAATAATTGTTAGCTGTAAAAATTCATTCCAGTTAGAGGTGGTGATTCTCGCTTTAAACCATAAACTTGTTTGAACGCCATCTCAGGTTGACCGCATACTACAAGTACTCATTATATATTCATCGATTCATTACGATTGAAAAAAATACTGGAGTATCTGCAGCGAATATAAACAAGTAAGTTTAATGTGTCTCTGGAGGATTCCGCTCCGACAAGAGTCACGGGCGCGAGTGCGGGGCGCGGGCGGGGGCGCGGGCGGGGGCGCGGGCGGGGGCGCGGGCGGGGGCGGCGGAGCGGAAAGCCGTTTACAGACCTACCACAATGCAGTGCTAAGGTTCGTCGCCTCTGCGCTTTCACGTCGCGGCGTCGGTACGCGGGGGATTACCATTCCTTAGCATTCCACTCGAGATACTTAAATTCACTGCTTGGAAAAATAAACGTTGTATTGTCCATTCAATGCAGCCGAGTCGCGTCGCATTTGTGGATGTGATACTCGGACGAAAAACATTGGGCATCTGTACGCGTGAAAAACACTCATATTCTGTCAAATATGGTATTATGTAAGCACTGCACGCGCTTGTAAGTTAAAAAAAATATACATACAAAAAATACCAGAAACTTTATGTATTTTGTGTATGAAATGTCTTAGAAGAGCGGGATCTCCACACTAGCAAAACGTTGCAAAGTTTCTGGAAATAAAATAAAATTGTACTTATTATGTTTTGATAGTCGATTTCTGTGTGCAGACGGTAATTACGGTAATGTTTGTATCTTTTGACTGTCTGCAGGTGCACTGAATTGTACAAAGTGATAGGATTGATTTTCATTAGAGTGTATTATTTTCAATGTTGAACTAACTCAAGTTTTTTCAGAATCTATAGAATGTAACTGACTCCTCGTGGAAGGGGCGCGGCGCCATCGAGTCCTCGCTCCGGAACTGGCGGCAAATATTCGCAGTCGGCCGAGCGCTAAGGTCAGCCTTGAGATGTGCCTGCACAGTACAGTAGGCACTTATTTATTCAATGGAACGTATGATGTATTATATATACAATTCGAGCCTCTCTGTACTGTGGACCTACATCTATCTATATATATAAAAATGAATCCCTATTGCCCTTGGTCACGGCATCACGCATGGACGGCTGGACCGATTCCGCTAATTTTTTTTGTTTTGTTTGTTATTGTCAGGAGAAGGTAATTACGTTTGCGACAGCCAGAAGATTGAAAAAAAACCAAAATGATTTTATTACTTTAATTAAAATAAAAATTAAATTACAATTAAATGCCTAATGAATAAATCATTCCACTTCGAAGTAGGAATATGGAATGATTATTCTTACAAATAAAATGAAAATGAAACCATCGATTGACGTCAATGCTGAGTCGGCAATCTGCTGTTGGTATCCATCGATGCAACTGCAACGTCGGCGGTCTTCCTATAGTTGCACTACGTAATTCCTCCACCCTTAGAACGGCGACTATTTTAGCACGTTGAGTGAAAATGTTGCCGGAACATTGTCGTCAGGTGTTTCATTCCTTTTCAGGATTGCAGATGTAGATGGTTGATCCTTCTTCAAAGCATTCTTGCATTTGCATAGATATCGCCGGGTCATTATGACGATAGTGAGTATGCCCGCACACAATAGTATAGCATAAAAGGGAATTGTAGTATTATAGAAAGTATCTGATTTCGCATTATGCATTTCTAGAGAAGACTGCATCATCAGCTTATCTTGAATGCTATGTAATCCTTGAAGATCAACGGAGTTCAGATTTATGTGTGTCGCTGTGATAGATTGTTTCTCAGCGTTATATGGTATCTTCATAAGTTTCAGGGGATGACCATTGATTTCATTATAGTCGTTTGCGATGGTGAATTCTTCCGATTTCAGGCGACATCCAATGGGAATCGTAGCGAGGAAACTTCCTTGGAGCGATGTATAATCCTTCTGGTTACAGGTGAGTTGTACTTTTGTTTGCCTTGGGAAGGATATGACGTAGTGTTGGTCGTCTAGTTTCTCCATGGCTTCTCTCAACAAGTTGACCGTTGTAAACTGGCAGGATTCCTGTATAACTTGGTTGGTAATTAACTCCTGGATGCAGTCAGATTTGGTGCGGATCTGATGGGTGATTCCCTTTTCGCAGAGATACCAGTTTCTTAACTTCGGGCATTCAGCCTCTATGTACACGAATGACATCTCGTTAGTTGCTAGGAAAGGGAAGGATGGGATAAGAGCCTGCCCGTGTTTGTTAGGTACTACTGATAATCTATATAAATCATAATTTGCTTTAGAAAAAATTGGAAATTTAAAAATAAAAACTATCTGTTTATCCACATAGTACGATCCTGGTTCTATAATATCGTAGTATTCTCTGAGCTCTAAATCTAAAATCTGTTCTGTACTATAGATTATTTTTAATTTCTTAACCATTGATTCTAATATTTCTATATCTATCATAGAATGATGCGTACTAGAACTACGAATAAAAGCTAAACTATTTTCTATTCTAAGTAATTCTTGAGTAAGGTCCTCAACATTTTCGCTTATTACTTCTAAAAGTTGTGCAAATTTTGCGTATTTTATCAAGCTATTTTCTTTTAATGCATCACTCTTTAGTATTAATTCTAAAGTACTATTAATTTTACTTTGGTTATCTACTATTTGTGCCAGTACGTTACTATGTTTGAACATCCACTCTTTACTCATACTAATGTGATTGTTGACTTCGGTTACTATTTTATTCTGATTGGTTTCTAACGTTTTAATTGCCTCATTGTATCTTAAGGCATCATTATGATCTAGGTTTCCTGTTAAACTTTTTATAATTGATCCTAGTCCGTCTACAAGACCTCTTTTAACTCTATTGGGTTCCAAAGATTGTAATTGTTTTAGGATATTGCCAAGCTTACCAGTAAGATAATCTATTTGAATTTCGTAAAGAGAGTAAGTGTCATTAGTCATCTGATTTCGACAATTAAGTAATTGAGTCTGTAGTGAATGAACGTTACTTTCGATGTTATTCAGTCGTACGTACTGTAGAAACGTATGATGGTGAGTAGTAAATCTCATGAGTCCAAGTTTGTAAGGTAGAAGTCCTGGTCCGTCATCGAGACTTTCAAGTTTTATCTCCTGAGGTCGCGTCATTGGGAGGATGGTTATTAGTACGATTCTGTAACAAATTGGCAGCTTTAGGAACACGTTTAAGTCTGGATTTTGCTATAGGTCCACGCTTTTTAGATGTATATATATGGATTGGTAGGTCAGCTAAAACTGTGTCTTGCGTATAACGTGGGGCAGTCTTTTGTCTACTAGCAAGAGGGTTCTTTACAAATACTTGCTGTTGAGGTGCATATTCCTTTTCAGGTTCGCGAGTTTTATTTCTATTATCAATTAGCGCTGTACGGTTACTAAGTGATGAAGAGTTAATTATGTCAAATACTTGTTTCATTCGGTCTCTATGAGCTTGACTGTACTGCTGTAATAGTTGTTGTGTTAAATCGATGTCCTTGCAGTCTCTAGGGTCAAAATGTCCATTCAATAAGTCAAAAGGTCGGCACCTTGTAAAACTATGTATAGAGCTGTTATAGGCTATAATGGCATAGGGCATAAGATTAACTATAGGTTCATCTCTATGCTGTAACTTAAGAATTCTGAGGTGTTCTAGAATAGTTAAGTGAAATCGTTCAATATTACCGTTATCATTTGGCGAGTGAGCTAATATTCTATGATGGTTGATCTTATGGAGACGTGTAAATTCCATGAACAACTGATTAGTAAATTCGGTTCCATTATCTGTAATAATAGTCATAGGGACGCCATGATGGGTACAGTAATGCAAAAGGGCTTGTAATATACTAACAGCCGTTCCATCACGAAGGTGATAAGCTTGACCGTATTTAGTGAATACATCAATGAAAGTAACGTATTTTTCACTATGCACAGTAAATAGATCCATATGGATTATTTCAAATGGTTTGGTGGCTGGGGGTACAACATTAAATTGAGGTCTGACCGGATTTCTATCGTACTTGGCTTGACCGCAGATGGTACATTCATTTATGAACTTCGTTATTTGGTCTTTCATTTTCGGCCAATAATACTTATTAGACAAAGCTAAATAGCACTCATTAATTCCGCGATGGTTAGTCTTACCATTATGATAGTGGCAAATAATTTCTTGTTGCCGCAGATATTCTTTGACATTCTCTAACTCGGATTTGGTTAAAACAAGATTCAAAGATGAGCTTTTGAACTTGTCCTGTATGATGGGAATTATTGAATACATAGCCAATGTAGGACTGATTAAGATAGCTGTCTTAACCTTGGGATTAACGTATTCTTTTATGGCGTTAATCACATCATCCTCCAGGTTATTTTGGGAAAGTTGAATACTGGTCCGTGTGTGAGTGTCAAATGGTTTAGTTACTGTCGGTCGTCTTTTTACGTCATTAACCACTGTAAGATGTATTTGTCGATGGAATTTATTGAGTGGTTCGTCAGTTATGGGAATTTCTAAAATTGGGTTTTCATTACTTGTATGTACCGTTTCAGTAGAGGAAGTTGCTTGCACAGGAATCGTTTCAGATGGGTTGCCCAGTAAAGAATTTAGTTCGTCAATTTCATCAATCAGAGACATAGCTTCTTTAGTATGAATTTCAATACGTGACAGAGCGTCAGCATTGGTGTTTGATTTTCCTTTTTTGTAAATTACTGTAAAGTCATATTCACTGAGTCTGAGTCGCCATCTTGTAAGACGTGAATTTGGTTCTTTTAAATTCATCATCCACTGCAATGGTTTATGGTCAGTCAAGATTTTAAATTTTCGTCCAAATAGATAGGGTCTGAAATATTTTGTGGCCCAAACTATGGCAAGGAGTTCCTTCTCAATAGTACTGTAATTTATCTCGCTTTCATTTAAAGTTCGAGATGCGTAACAGATGGGCTTGTCCGATCCTATTGGACCTTGGGATAGTATAGCTCCAATGGCTACATTTGAAGCGTCAGTTGTTAAATTGAATTCTTTACTAAAATCGGGGTATTGTAAAATGGGGTCGTTAGTTAGAAGAATCTTACATTTCTCAAAACAATTTACATATTCGGTGTCAAGAGTGATCTTCCTACCTTTTTTCAGACATTGAGTAAGTGGTTTGGTGGTACGTGCAAAATCTGGGATAAATTTTCGGTAATAACCGAGAAGGCCAAGGAATTGCTTAATTTCTTTTGGAGTTTTTGGAATAGGGTAGTTTTTGATTGCAGAAATTTTGTCGGGGTTCGGTTTAATACCGTCTTTACTAATGATATGACCGAGATAAGCTGTTTCAAGCTTCAGAAACTCAGATTTGTCCATCTGGATCTTAAAGTTGGACTCTCGAAGTCTTTGAAATACCTTTTCAAGGTTAGTCATATGCTCTTGAAGGGACGTGCTAAATACTATAATGTCATCCAAGTAAACTAAGCAAATGTCATTTTGAAGTCCTCTAAGGACATTATCCATCACACGTTGAAATGTAGATGGAGAATTTTTTAGTCCCATCGGCATTCGAAGAAATTCGAAATGACCATGCTCAACATTAAACGCGGTCTTTTCGATATCCTGGGGATCCATTTCTACTTGATAGAACCCACTTGCCAGGTCGAGGGTTGTAAAATATTGGCATTTCCCTAATTTGTCAAGTACGTCACTAATATTTGGAATGGGATATTTGTCGTCCAATGTCTTTTCATTTAACTTCCGAAAATCTACTACTAATCGCCATTTTTGCTTTCCAGAGGCATCAATTTTTTTTGGTACTACCCAGATGGGGGAGCTCCATGCAGATTCCGACGGTTGTATGATACCTTGATCTAACATTTTTTTTATTTGGTCCCTAACTTCCTGTCGATGAATGAATGGATACCGATAACTTTTAGCGTGCACTGGCACCTCGTCAGTGGTCCTAATACGGTGTTTGATTTTATTAGTGAAAGTTAGTCCCTCTCCTTCAATATAGAATACGTCTGAGTAACGAGAGCAAAGAGTTATGAGGTTAACTTTTTCCTCTTCGTTTAAATGATCAGTCCGTAAACGTGAAACCACATCTTGTACGCGTGTCGATACTTGTTGAGTACGAGTGCACTCGGTATTAAATAATTCCGCGTGTGCCGGACGATCAAGTGAAAATATTACGTCGTTTGGTGTTGGGTTCTCAATTTCTAAATATCCACGGTTATTAGTTACGGCAGTAATGCATTCGTGAACTATACAGTTACAGAGCACTTGTTCGCAAATGAAAGCATCACCGTCGGTAACATCCACAGGGATACGAATAATTTTTGAAGTCCGAGCCGGAATAATATCTTCGTACAGATTTACATTACATGAGTTATACATTCTTATAGGGTTAGACGCAGTTCGGGTCAATAACTGACCTTCTCTTAAATCTATACGGGCTTCCCAACTAGTCAGTAAATCTAAACCTATAAGTCCATCGAAATAGTCATGAAACCGATAAATGAATAACTTCATACTATCAGCGTCATTGAATTCTGTGAAACATGGCAAAGTAATAGAATAGTCATTCTTACTTGTCGCGTGTATGTTTGTCACCTCAAATGGATCGAAATTGAGAGGATATTCAGCAAAGTATTTCGCGACGGCCTCAGGGCTTATAAAAGATTGATTGGCACCCGTGTCTATCAAAAATTTCAAAGGGGGGTCCGCGATTTGAATATAGGGTAGTTGTCTCTGCGTCTGAAGATTTAATTCTATTTTGGTTTTGGTAAAATAGGAACCTCCTGAAAATCCTGTTCAGCATGGTTAGATACTGCCTGTGGCTGAGAATCAACGAAAAGTTGGTTATCCATATTCGTATTATAATAATTTAAATCACAAGTGAAACCGGGGGTAAAGTCAGTATCCGTATAGTCGGTGTTGTAATTGTACTCCGGTTCTAGATAATAGCTGTAATACGAGTCATCGTAAGCCGCACATTCATTAAGGTTCATTTCGCGAGTTTTGAAATAATTCACTGGCGGCGGGTTCCCTAGCTTATTCCAATCATGGCCTGTTACCATATTGGTTGGGGGTAAAACCTTGGGAGTAAAGCGTTGCACTCCACTCATAGGCTGAGGGCCTTGTGGTAAATTATTTCGGGGTGGTAATCTAAAAACATTACTACGTGGGTTATAGTTAGGTGGCCGTGCACCGAACATTCTCTGTGTGTTCGTAGGCATGCGATGTTGAGATTGAATCGGTTCATTAAATTTGAAAGGTTGAGGCGGGGGCCTCATGGGGCGTTGTCCTACTGGAACTGGCCAGTTAGGAGCCGGTAACTGAAAGTCATGTGGTCGTGGAGGAGCATAAGCAATTGGTGGTAGTGAGGGGGTGACCTTAGGGGTCGACTGTCCTT
Source organism: Habrosyne pyritoides (assembly GCA_907165245.1). Lineage (NCBI taxonomy): Eukaryota > Metazoa > Arthropoda > Insecta > Lepidoptera > Drepanidae > Habrosyne > Habrosyne pyritoides. Next base: position 14,980,907 of record OU015591.1, on the reverse strand, counting down.
TTGGGGGCTCGTTACGTTGCTGCAAATACATAATGTTTAATTCTTCTTGTACATATTCAAGAGCTTTTTCGATAGTGATAGGCCGCATACAACGTATACGGGACCCTAATGGTTCTTTCAAGCCGCGAACATATGCTTGCATGGTGACCTTTTTGTATAACTCGCGTTTTGCTTCTATAGTGGTCGCTATGGTCTCATGTAAAGAAACATATGTCATTATCGTACTAAATAAAGTTTGGCAATGATCATAAAATTCTTGGGGCGTTTTACTACCCTGCATAGCCATAGAAAGGTCATTATATAACGCTGTCTCGTCGCGTTGGTCAGAAAAAATATTTACTAAGGCAGTTCGAATGCCTAACCAACTCTCTGGTATCCCATTAGAGTTAATAGTACTCGCAGCGGTTCCGGTTATCTTATTTAGGATTCCGTTCAACAAACACAAATTCGAGAGTTCACTACCGGGCGTTTTACTAAGGTATTGTGTCACTAGTGAGTCACAAATTTTTATAAAACGTGTGAGCACGTTAGGGTTACCATTGAACTCTGGGACAAGGCGAAGGGCCTTATAAATGACGTCCGGTTCATGGGCCATGGTTACGCTAAATAAATTGTCTAGTTCTAAATTATCTAATTCTAAATCCCTATTACTATCTACTGTTTGTCGACGGGCCTGATGCGATTCAGGTTCCCGCGAACTAAAGGCTCTGGGATGGTAAATCTTGAAGTTTAAGATTTCAATGGGAGCAACACAAGAATGATTCAAGTGTACTTACAAGTATTTCATCTCTGGTTTCTCTCCGTGAATCGATTTCTTGATTCTCCTTCCGGTCTGCAGCAGGTCCGTGAGATTAGGATATCCGAGATGGTGCTTGATAGCCACCCGGGCGACTCGTGACGTGATTATCGATATGAGATAGGTCTCGATGTCTCCCGCGAATATCCTACCGACTGCGCCAATTACGTTTGCGACAGCCAGAAGATTGAAAAAAAACCAAAATGATTTTATTACTTTAATTAAAATAAAAATTAAATTACAATTAAATGCCTAATGAATAAATCATTCCACTTCGAAGTAGGAATATGGAATGATTATTCTTACAAATAAAATGAAAATGAAACCATCGATTGACGTCAATGCTGAGTCGGCAATCTGCTGTTGGTATCCATCGATGCAACTGCAACGTCGGCGGTCTTCCTATAGTTGCACTACGTAATTAGGTTCTTATGAAAGAAAAAATTAAGAAAGTTGCGTAGAAAATTAGAAAATTTAAGAAAACATAACGACCATATTAACTAATCTAATGTAACCTCACCGCTTTTGACAATATAAACTCTTATAATGTAACCTAATGGTGTTTGACATAAATGTCAGTCGTTTGACAATATCGTTTAAAACAGAGGCTTGGGTGGGAATTATATTGATAAAAATATTAATTTGTCGGAAGAGCCATTAGTACGGGAGTTGATTTGACAACGAGGCGAAAGCGTTATGACGTCAGCGCTTTGACAGAGTCTGGATTTGTGTTCGCGCGAGCCGAGATAACGAAGACGTTCGACAATCCCGAGCACGGACTTCTCTGCTGGCCGCCGCGCGGACAACTAGTCTAGGAACTGTCTCACGTTTCGTTGTGTTTAGTGTGATAGTATTAAAGTACCTAAGCAAGTTAACCTACCTACGACTTTTTATTTTCTCAAAGAAACATATATATGGGCGTCCATATAATGTCTGACGGTGATGATTCTATCATGATCGGCCCCATATTCCGACAAATTTATAATTTCTTATTGCACATTTCACGGTTGATTCAATCGGAAGATTCGAATTCAATATTTATAGTTAAGACAGAATAGTCCAGGAGGAATCGGCGCATGAGTACCGAAAACTATTCCACCTCAATTTTTTTATGCGATCCTCTTTAAATTGTCCTACTGATGATATAAATGCATGTTGCCATGGGGCAACCCCGTGCCATATTGTTTAAACTGAAATTGTTTAAACAATTGTAAGGAATTGTTGTTTTTCAACCGGACAAATTTTTTTTATATTCTTTATTGAAATACGAATAAAAAAAGTCCTATGACTTTTCACGATAAAGTTAATATTTTTAGAGATATGAATTTTTAAAGGTTCGAAAAATCTCAAATTTGGGTACTTTTGACCCATGAAAAATATATTAAAAAAAAAAATAAAATATAAATAATATTTTTTTTTTAATTCTTTATACAATAGTTAATAATATTCTTAATAGATACTTTTAAAAATGTTATTGTTTATACCTGTTTCATAATTGTTAATTTCACGCGCTCACAAGTATGCGCCGCTTACCTTTAAGTATCGCCGTCTCTCTCTGACTCATGCGCTGCATCGGCCTCTCTGTGTCCTGAATCATTATTTATCATTTATCTTAAAAACTATTAACTTTATCAAGATTGTTAAGGAGAGCAATGTTATAGAAAACAAATTGTAGACAATTTAATTATTAATAACATTGCTCTCCTTAACAATCTTGATAAAGTTAATAGTTTTTAAGATAAATGATAAATAATGATTCAGGACACAGAGAGGCCGATGCAGCGCATGAGTCAGAGAGAGACGGCGATACTTAAAGGTAAGCGGCGCATACTTGTGAGCGCGTGAAATTAACAATTATGAAACAGGTATAAACAATAACATTTTTAAAAGTATCTATTAAGAATATTATTAACTATTGTATAAAGAATTAAAAAAAAAATATTATTTATATTTTTTTTTTTTTTTTAATATATTTTTCATGGGTCAAAAGTACCCAAATTTGAGATTTTTCGAACCTTTAAAAATTCATATCTCTAAAAATATTAACTTTATCGTGAAAAGTCATAGGACTTTTTTTATTCGTATTTCAATAAAGAATATAAAAAAAATTTGTCCGGTTGAAAAACAACAATTCCTTACAATTGTTTAAACAATTTCAGTTTAAACAATATGGCACGGGGTTGCCCCATGGCAACATGCATTTATATCATCAGTAGGACAATTTAAAGAGGATCGCATAAAAAAATTGAGGTGGAATAGTTTTCGGTACTCATGCGCCGATTCCTCCTGGACTAGAACGACGTCTGTCGGGTCAGCTAGTTGTGTTATATTATTTGGTTTGTATTTTCTTACCCTCTCGCTTAATCCCTATGGGAGGAAAATAGCTGGATTAATTAATGTAATTTTTATCAAGAATTCAATCCAAGGATTTTGGATCGGGATGTACTTAATAGGTTTTATAAATGTTGGCCGTAACACATTTTAAGTCCATTAGGGCAAACAATCTTATTTTGGGAATAAGATATTTCCTTGTCTGCTAAAATCCTTGAATTCCTGGGACCCAACTATTAATTGATTACAATATTATAAATGATTAAATCTGCTGATAAGGTACAAACCTTATCATGCCGCCAGATTCGCATTTCGATCGAACAATTTAGTTAGTATTGTTACGTTTATATGATAATCGCCTCGGCGAAAGAGTGGTACACAGCTCGATCAGAACCCGGTGGTCCAGGGTTTGATTCCGAAGTTAGGACCACCACAAGTCACGCTGGGTCTTAAAATATCGTGTATGGTATGTGGGTCTCTATAGTGGTACCTCATCCGTGATAATGGGCGTCAAGATATGTATGTATGTACATTCAGACAAGTTTACACTTGAATTTCATCAAATAAATGTTTCCTCGTTCAAGTGAGTAAATCGGTGTGCCAAAGAATTCATATTCCACAAAGTTTAAGTATGGCTGGTACTCACATTATAAGTGTCAAAATAAAAAGAGGGTAAAATTCGTCGGAGAGTGTCGGAAGTCAGAGCAGCGCGAGAGCCTGCCGCCGTTGGCAGTCGGGACTCGGGAGTCAGGAGTTAGGAGGCGGGTGTCGGGTGTTGAGAGTCAGGAGCGCATTGTTCCCGATATAGAGGACAATCGACGTCTCCGAAAATAGGTCGCACTCGGCACGCTGCCTGCCTGTACCTTAATGTACTCGCCTTCTGCTTGCCTACATGTGGTTTGTTATAAGGTGTCCATACATTTGGATCGTTTGTCTGCGTAGCGTGGTTCTTTTTAGTTGTCTTTAAAATTTAGATTTTTTATTTGTTTTCCGAATGTATTCTACATAAGCTTTTGCCTTAGATGTACTTAATACTCAATGTCCCATGTGGCATGCGTGCTTTTTAAATCATATCGAGACTCGCGCACAACTAGATACTGCCCAAAGTTTCATCGCAAACTTTTGAACCTTTCAACAGGAATGCAAAGATCATAATAGAGAATTGTTCGTAGAATTCTTTATAATCCTTATCGGAACAGTTCCTTTCATATCCTTATTCCATTATTATGCAAAATACATATTTCTTTGAATTTAGCTGTTGCCCTGCTGTTATCGCGTGTTTCAATAAACTGGTATGAATATTATAAGCAATTTAACAAGACACTTAAATATTTTGTAGTATGAGCAGATAGTGCTGGAAAACTATTTCAATCTTTTTGACGTTGTCAACAATATTATTAATGCACCTGTTGCTACATGGAGGTATATTAATAGGTAATTCAAATTGTAAGTTAATTCGGTTGAGAGCCCTAAGCGCTCACCGTTATTGTCCGCGTAAGGGTGTCAGAGCCATCTGAGGCTAACACCTTCGTCACTTCAGAAAAAAAAATTGTAAGTTAAGTGTGAATCTGTCACTAGTTCCTCGGTAGCGAGTTAAATAAGAAAATAACTTTAAATACTTTTGTTATAAAACTTTCATATGAACTTTCCATTTACTACAAAAAAATAAATAATTAAATCTCTCCACTTTTAAAACAGTACATAGGTACATATTGGTAGGAAGCTGACATCTGAACCGGTGGTAACTTCAGTAGCTTTGAACTTCATAAGTACTCTCCTAAAGCCTTAACTGATTAAAGGGATTTGAACCTTGTCCGTGTAAGGGTGTAAGAGCTTTAAGAGGATAAACACCTTCGTCCCTTAAAAATAAGACTTGAATTATGTTTTACTAATTACTCTTCAATATATGAATAATAAATCATGTTATTAATTAGTTACAGTTGCACGGTACTCTAATAAATAATAATATTACATTTTCTTCAGCAGTTTTACTCTACAAAGTTTATTTAACTTAGCTAATTAACTTCTGTAATCAGTATAAACTTAGGGCCATTGCAGATTTAAATGTATGAACCACTGTTACAAGGGCCTAAGTCAAATTAGGGACGTATGTTAAAGAAGTATAATAGGAATGTTGACTGATGTGTCAAATCAGCAACTTTTTATTAATTTATCGAAACGATTGAATGTTCGGAGTTTTGCTTGAAATACCTTGTTGTGACGTCATAATTGTTCAGCATCAAAAGAGCTACTATTTGTGGTTAGATCGGTACTTAAAAATCATATTAATTATTAAATGTAGATTACATTTGATGGATCCGTGTATTTTTGGCTGTTCAATACACTGGCTAGTGTTTGATCATTTATCTTGAATACAGGATAGTTTCCTATTTCTTATCTTATTACTTACTTATGCTCCCGGCATATGACTCGATAGCTTTTGAAAAGTCATCGCCAGATTAAGTTGCAGTGCGATCGAGTCGATCTTATTTACTAACCCTCTAGCCCCGCGGTTTCACCCGCGTTCCCAGGATAAAAAGTAGCCAATGTCCCTCTACATTCCATTCGCCATGTCTGTCCCAAATTTCAGCAGGGTCGGTTCAATCGTTTAGCCGTGAAAATAAGGAAACATACTCACTTTCGCATTTGTAATATTAATAAGGATTTGAGATTTGATGTTTTTATGCAGTACAAATCTTAATACTGAGAAACTTGCTTGTTGAAGCAAATAAGGGTTAAGGCCCTAAGTCAGCGAGCAAATCAGTCACGTACAAAACCTTTTTGAAAACGTGTCCGAACTGGAATAGTACTAAGACCGGCGAGCCTTTTAAACGGTCTTGGGCTTGAAATAAACGGGAGTGTGCAGCTAAGTGGCTGCCCCGTGGCTGCCACATTAGTGGCTGACCGGCTGGATCCGTTACAGTATAACACAAAGAATTAAAGATATATTACTGCGACGCCTCGGGTTATTAGGTCAGAGGAGCGCTCCGTCTGTCTAAATACAAAATGCTTTTATTTCAAGAATACAACGTTAACATTAATTGCCTCAATTAAGTTGTACCCTAGAGTATGCTATATGCACCTTGGTATTTCATATGCGCCGTTTACATTCATACTAAAACAGTTATTCTCTCTTTGTGAATAATACAGATATAATTTAGTAATTTATTAAGTTCTGCTTTTGTCTCTCAGCAGTTGAGTAGTAGGTAATAAAGCTGGACAAACAGCTCATCGCAGATGGACGATGGTTATCCTTACATATGTATCGCGAGCCTTTATGACACATTCCACTAATATTGTAAATACTTAAGTGACTTTTCGAGTATAGCTCAAAGACACAATGTTGCTTTTAATAATGGGAACGCGAGCATCCGCGGCGCGAGAGCTAGTGTAGAATAAGGCGCTTACTTCCTGAGCACTCCCGAGGGAGCCACCGACCTCTCGCCTGGAACGTGATTTAGATTTAGGTCGCCTCGTAGCTCTATAAAACTCTGAAAATTATACAATATTCATATGCACAGCGCGATGAGTAAGGATTTATTTTGCAAGCTGAGATAAAATAAAAGATCTAAAACGTCTTCTGCGATCTTATGAATATTTCACACATTTATTTCTCTCGAATAGCAAGAAATGCACGATATAATCATACGTTATGCAAACGTGTAAGTCCGTTGATGCGAATGGGTACCTAAAATCTATTATGAGCTGTGTTTCGCCTCCAATTATCCTGCTCGATGCGTTATTTATCTGAGAGTCGTTTATAAAGTTTTATTGGGAGACCGTTTTATTGCGTTCAATCACGTGTGAGCGTGGGAGGCGCGGGGCACGCGAGCGCGCGGGCACGCTTCACGCGCTCCTGACGCTGCTTGACTTGTTGTGACAATTTACTATAGACCCCACAAGGATGAAGGACATCTTGGCGTAGAAACATACATCTAACTTCCAATTTCACGTTTGAAATAAAACGCAATCAGTTGAATGTAATTTCGTCCAATTATTGATAAAAAACCACTAACTGTATTGCAAAGCCCTCTAAACAATATTAATGAAGTATCTAATAATGAACATAGTTTTGGAGCTGATTTGTGCCCTTTCTTTTAAAAGTCCCCCGTGTTGATACTAAATGACCGTGTGGACACGACATTGACATCGGAATGTCGACTTTGACAGACTTTGAGCTCAAGCACAAGCCGCAAATCCCGCAGGCTTCCACCGGCGGGCGGCGCGGCACGGTGAGATCGTGTTGCATCTGGCATCAGCCAGCCACCTGCAGCGGTGTTACTTATATTGCAAATTTAAAAACTAGATTTATCTTTTCTCTTTCTGCTGATTTATTCTATAAAGAATTAAATTATTATAAATTAAATAAATTGTTTTTTCGAAGCGAATCTTCTTTAAGCTCGAAATGAGAGGGAAATAAGTATGAAATGATTGGGCAACCTTTATTTTTAAATATTTTAATTTAAATTATAAATAGATTTATTCGAAGTTATTGGTGAGAAAAACTGGAGTAAAAGCATTTGTCTTTACTATTCAGTCGTGAAATTAATTTTAGAAGTGTCCAAAACTCTTTGCATCTGTAGTAATGGCTAACCGTCTTTGCCTTTTTAGGTTATTATTGACAACAATAAGATTACTTACTGACAGTTGCAATTGGTGCGATGATTTGCTGCGGTTATGAATATCTTAAAAAATCCGCGGACATATCTTGTGATTTAGTTTTTATAGCATCTCAACAAATTTTCAAACCTAAATGTTCTATTGCATATTCTATTGAATTATATAAAAAGTGCATAACCTAAAGAGCTTTCACGTCTTGCACGTGCACACATTAATACACGAACTCTTTTTTCCATGTTATTAGCTTGTATTTGTCCACACTCTAACCATTGTAGGTGATGAAGGCTGAAGTTGGTAATCACACTAAGCCCAGAAGGGAACTGGCTCTTAGTATCGTTGTCCGAACACAGCGAAAGATACTTGGCGCGATCACCACACGAATAAACTGTGAATGATTGGTGTGGCTTGCCACTTTTACAAATGTTTGCCAAGCGATAAAATTAAAGGGAGTTTTAAGTATGCTCCTTTAAAGATCGACAAAAAAAGATAAGGAACCACATAATTCGCAATATAACATTATACAGCATTCAAATATTATAATGTTTACAGTTAGATAGTACTGCGACAGGTTGTTGAGCGACACCGTTTATCTGTGCAAGTGTGAAACATGCTCTCGAGTGCGAGCGTGCGCGCCGCGTAGCAGCGCAGCTTAGGGTTGACGCTGACTCCGGAGTGCAAAAATACAAGGTTCAAAGCCATTTATTCAGTGTAGGACCTAGAAGCGCGCTTACGGAGGTCGAGAGCAACTGAAGATACATAGTTTTGGAGCTGATTTGTGCCCTTTCTTTTAAAAGTCCCCCGTGTTGATACTAAATGACCGTGTGGACACGACATTGACATCGGAATGTCGACTTTGACAGACTTTGAGCTCAAGCACAAGCCGCAAATCCCGCAGGCTTCCACCGGCGGGCGGCGCGGCACGGTGAGATCGTGTTGCATCTGGCATCAGCCAGCCACCTGCAGCGGTGTTACTTATATTGCAAATTTAAAAACTAGATTTATCTTTTCTCTTTCTGCTGATTTATTCTATAAAGAATTAAATTATTATAAATTAAATAAATTGTTTTTTCGAAGCGAATCTTCTTTAAGCTCGAAATGAGAGGGAAATAAGTATGAAATGATTGGGCAACCTTTATTTTTAAATATTTTAATTTAAATTATAAATAGATTTATTCGAAGTTATTGGTGAGAAAAACTGGAGTAAAAGCATTTGTCTTTACTATTCAGTCGTGAAATTAATTTTAGAAGTGTCCAAAACTCTTTGCATCTGTAGTAATGGCTAACCGTCTTTGCCTTTTTAGGTTATTATTGACAACAATAAGATTACTTACTGACAGTTGCAATTGGTGCGATGATTTGCTGCGGTTATGAATATCTTAAAAAATCCGCGGACATATCTTGTGATTTAGTTTTTATAGCATCTCAACAAATTTTCAAACCTAAATGTTCTATTGCATATTCTATTGAATTATATAAAAAGTGCATAACCTAAAGAGCTTTCACGTCTTGCACGTGCACACATTAATACACGAACTCTTTTTTCCATGTTATTAGCTTGTATTTGTCCACACTCTAACCATTGTAGGTGATGAAGGCTGAAGTTGGTAATCACACTAAGCCCAGAAGGGAACTGGCTCTTAGTATCGTTGTCCGAACACAGCGAAAGATACTTGGCGCGATCACCACACGAATAAACTGTGAATGATTGGTGTGGCTTGCCACTTTTACAAATGTTTGCCAAGCGATAAAATTAAAGGGAGTTTTAAGTATGCTCCTTTAAAGATCGACAAAAAAAGATAAGGAACCACATAATTCGCAATATAACATTATACAGCATTCAAATATTATAATGTTTACAGTTAGATAGTACTGCGACAGGTTGTTGAGCGACACCGTTTATCTGTGCAAGTGTGAAACATGCTCTCGAGTGCGAGCGTGCGCGCCGCGTAGCAGCGCAGCTTAGGGTTGACGCTGACTCCGGAGTGCAAAAATACAAGGTTCAAAGCCATTTATTCAGTGTAGGACCTAGAAGCGCGCTTACGGAGGTCGAGAGCAACTGAAGATACATAGTTTTGGAGCTGATTTGTGCCCTTTCTTTTAAAAGTCCCCCGTGTTGATACTAAATGACCGTGTGGACACGACATTGACATCGGAATGTCGACTTTGACAGACTTTGAGCTCAAGCACAAGCCGCAAATCCCGCAGGCTTCCACCGGCGGGCGGCGCGGCACGGTGAGATCGTGTTGCATCTGGCATCAGCCAGCCACCTGCAGCGGTGTTACTTATATTGCAAATTTAAAAACTAGATTTATCTTTTCTCTTTCTGCTGATTTATTCTATAAAGAATTAAATTATTATAAATTAAATAAATTGTTTTTTCGAAGCGAATCTTCTTTAAGCTCGAAATGAGAGGGAAATAAGTATGAAATGATTGGGCAACCTTTATTTTTAAATATTTTAATTTAAATTATAAATAGATTTATTCGAAGTTATTGGTGAGAAAAACTGGAGTAAAAGCATTTGTCTTTACTATTCAGTCGTGAAATTAATTTTAGAAGTGTCCAAAACTCTTTGCATCTGTAGTAATGGCTAACCGTCTTTGCCTTTTTAGGTTATTATTGACAACAATAAGATTACTTACTGACAGTTGCAATTGGTGCGATGATTTGCTGCGGTTATGAATATCTTAAAAAATCCGCGGACATATCTTGTGATTTAGTTTTTATAGCATCTCAACAAATTTTCAAACCTAAATGTTCTATTGCATATTCTATTGAATTATATAAAAAGTGCATAACCTAAAGAGCTTTCACGTCTTGCACGTGCACACATTAATACACGAACTCTTTTTTCCATGTTATTAGCTTGTATTTGTCCACACTCTAACCATTGTAGGTGATGAAGGCTGAAGTTGGTAATCACACTAAGCCCAGAAGGGAACTGGCTCTTAGTATCGTTGTCCGAACACAGCGAAAGATACTTGGCGCGATCACCACACGAATAAACTGTGAATGATTGGTGTGGCTTGCCACTTTTACAAATGTTTGCCAAGCGATAAAATTAAAGGGAGTTTTAAGTATGCTCCTTTAAAGATCGACAAAAAAAGATAAGGAACCACATAATTCGCAATATAACATTATACAGCATTCAAATATTATAATGTTTACAGTTAGATAGTACTGCGACAGGTTGTTGAGCGACACCGTTTATCTGTGCAAGTGTGAAACATGCTCTCGAGTGCGAGCGTGCGCGCCGCGTAGCAGCGCAGCTTAGGGTTGACGCTGACTCCGGAGTGCAAAAATACAAGGTTCAAAGCCATTTATTCAGTGTAGGACCTAGAAGCGCGCTTACGGAGGTCGAGAGCAACTGAAGATACCACCGTTTCGGAAGTCAGCCTTCAACTGAGATGAGCCGGCAAGAAACTCAGCAAGGACTTTTTTAAAATGTAACTTAATTCCGCTGCTTTATTTTGTCATTGGACAATTAAACATTGGTTTAACAATATAATTTCATTTAATATCCACTGAAATGTAACTATCTTTGTTTAACTTTAGTTGAATGAGGTAAGGGATATTTTTAATTATATTTTTAACAATTTATAAGACCATTTATTTTTACTAACTCGTCACAATTCACCACTACAGGAAAGCGAGTTTGCCCGGACTAAATCTAATGTAAGACTTTATTATAGAAACAGATGGAGCATAGACTTCATTCGGCTAAGCGATGCATAGCAGAATCGTTACCACTGATAGCCATCGGACATTGCTATCCGACTACTTAATAACTGGACCGGCAGAAATGGTCGATAACTAACACACAACAAAAAAAGTTTGTTTTTATTTACGGGTGATAAGTGCACGCTTTTAAACATTTCCTCTTTAAAAAATACAAAAGAATATAAATTTATTGCGTAGGTTTAGATGGTACGTATTTCAACAGGATAGCAATATTAACAAGATCTTTTTAAATTTTATAGTAGGTAACCATAAAACATCTTAAGTTTTTCATGTGAACCCAATCTTTTTTGTTGTGTGTAATATTTGTATGTATATAATTTTTGATAAGGTTGGTAGGTTTTCTAAAGGCAATTGTATATAAGAAATATGAGGCAAAATCTTGAACTAAGCAAAAGTATAATCAAGTAAGGAATATCGACCTTATATCATGCAGGATTTGAAGAGACACATTACTTGTTTATTTTATATCTGTTTGTATGTCACTGGCAACCCTATGGGGATCGCACGCGAGCCGATTGAGGACGATTAAACGTTAAGTGTTGCCAACATGAAGCCTCCAGCTGACCGTCACCACTGCAGGCTACATCGTGACCATCGACAGATGTTTATCGCATAATGTAAGCTCTGCATTGTTGTTGAACTGTACATGATAATTTAATGTAACGGTGTAAATGTCTATATAAGTACATATGTACAGTACACGAAAACTAGATGAATGATATCAGTCATCTAGTTTTCATAGTCCCAACTCTGCTTTAGTTTACGATCAGATAAATAAACTAAAGAATATCTCGGGATATTTATTATTATAGTAGGTGTATGTAAGCTATTTAGTAATATTATAGATTAATTCAATTCTAGTACGAAGCGGCGAAAACTTGTACTTCCAAATTTTCTTTTGTATTCCCAGCACGAGGTCTTATTTACTTTTTCTTTATTACACTAACTTCCATTCCGAGATTTTAGGCTAGTCCCTAGGGATCTTATGAGTTCCTGGGATGAGAGGAATCCTAAATATACGTTTATTCAGTAGCTTTATACTAGCCTTCCAGGGCCGACACCGAACAAATGGTTTTGAATTTCCATTAAAAGTATCCAACCGATGTGCAGTGAGGCAAATTTATTTCTAATCCGATCAGCTATTCGTAGCTGAGTGGCAACAAACATACACACACACACGTTTCGTATCCTACAAATGATTAGAAATAGGGAAGTTTGTGAAAATGTTGTAAAACTACTAAATGAATTTGGGTGAAATGTGGCACATCGATAGAGAGATAGAAAATGTAAGATCCCTCGTGCACACGGGCGAAACAGCGGGTGGGAACTAATTTATAAGTTTATTAGGATTCATGCTGGCGGCCCGTCTGATGTATACTATTTCGATGTACACCGACCTATAGCCATGCCCTTTCTTATTCCTAACTATTGTCTATTGGTCTATTTACGTGTTTTTATCGCAAAAGTAAAGCCTAGTTAATTAACAAGTTCTAACTTGATTCCCCACTGCTAAAAACTACTCGGCGAACGATAGTCTTGCATTTCATCTCAAGTGCTTAGAAAACAAGTTAGGACAACGTGTGTAAGTTTCTGGTGTCCCACCCGTTGCAGACACAACCTCGCCTCCTGTCCCTTCCCGCGTCTGTCCGGCGCGCTCGGTACTCGGAACTATTCAAATGGCCGGAAACATCAGCGGAGTCTAAAAAGGCTTCTGCAGTACTGCTGAACGGAATTCTTTCCGACACAGCAGATCCTATACAATTGAAATATGTTAAAGTAAATAAACATTTTGTGTTGCTCTTAAGCAGTATCTATTGCTAAATGGAATTTTGTGAATTACATATTATCCATCAGATTTAAAATTGTTGATGATTTTAAGTGACTATAAATATTATTGGTATTACTAAAATCTCTCATGAATTGAGACAATATTGCTCGAGTGACCTCATTAGACCTCTAGTACTCTAGCACTTGGTCAAGTTCCGAACTCTCACAAACGACGCGGCTCCTATTAGAAGTAACCAACATAACATTTAGGTATTTAAACTAATTAGAGGCCGTTGTTATTTACTTTATGACTAAATTAATTAGTTTCTTCCATTAAGTATCTTTTCACTTGTTGTAGTTAAGCCGTCGGAAATACCGTTTCCTGTTTGCCAAGTTTTTTTTATTGATGAACTGGAGGAAATGAAAGTGATCATCGAGGCAGTGGATCGACGTGATCATTACAATTTAGATCATCCGATCTTTTACACTTTAGGAACGTGTACAGTAGAGTAAGTCAGTGCGCAATTAATTGAACAAACGTTGGTCAGATAAACTGCAGTAATATCATATTGACAAGCCGCTGTCTCTCGTACATGGAACAGTATTTTTCCGCACGGTCGTTGGAGAATTTTTAAAAGGACCGTGTCACGTCAATTATATGGACGCAAACCCATCTAACATTAATGAAATGTCGATGGAGTCGATCGGCAACTCTCGGCGCTCGTGTATTATTCATGCGCTGTGTTCGCGTTAAAAGGTTTCAGCGTTTAAAAGCATCGTCGAGTTCCTGAAATAGATCCCTGCAAAGCCTGACGACTTACCTGACGACTATTCGCTTGGAAATTTCCATTCTATGGATTAGCGCGCGTCACTATACAGTCCTCTGACAAACTGAGCTTGACTATTGCCATTTAAAAGTTAGCGTTTTTTTCATACAGCTGAATAACTCCCGAATAAATTCTATGTATATTATGTTATACTAGCGGTCTTTCGCGGGTTTACTCGCGTTTCCGATGGAATGTTACATTTTTTCGAGGTAAAAAGTATCCTATGTGCTAATCCTGGATATGAATGTGCGAAGTTTCATCAATATCCGTTTAGTCGTGTTTACGTACAGAGTCATCACAAAGATCCATCCATCCATCCATCCTCATAAACTTTTACATTTTTAGTAATACGTATGATTTGGAAAGAATAAATACGATTGGATGTTAGTAAGTACCTACTCATATAACACGGAAATAAGATACAGGGTTAACAGTCTCTTTGATACAAAGTGAAACTGCGAGGCAGTTGCCATGCACGTAAAAGTGGCACTAAATTACCTTTGAGACAGATTGTGTCCCGCTGCCCGGACACATGTCGGCGAGTACCCGCGGGCGGCTCCTCTCATGTCGGCGCGCCTTTGATCGCGTGACGTATGGCTCGGCGCTGGCCTCCGCCTCTAGCTCCGCGCGCTGCGCCCATTCCGCCGATACGTACAGATGCACGTCTATTTAACCCGCCATCGCGATGTGAGCTAGTCTGTTCATTCCAACTTCTTATCTCATCAAGGGTTGATTGTACTTTATGTACGCGCCCGTTCATCCTTTGATGGACACATTGTCTAATGATAGGGACAATGTAAGATAAGACTTGCCCTTGGGCGCTCGACCAGCTCGGTACCTACACGAGGAACATGTTCAATAAATTTTACAGTTTCTGGAGGAAATGTGCGGTGATCCTTGACCTCAATCGTGAGTGTAAGTACCTATGCACATTACAGGCATTCTTATGTACTTTACTCTTAATGTTCGTGGGAACAGTGAAGCTCGAATACCGACGTATTTGGCAGAAATGAATCTAATTTACAGTACGTCGCGCGGACATCAATTTAAAATCTATTTGGAGTGTGCACCGAGCACCGAGCGGCGGCGGCGGCGGCGGCGGCGGCGGCAGTACCGGCACCGTGGGAGAAATGCAAATTAAACGTAACATGGTGTTTATTTCATCCGGCCTCTATTCCGAGCACTTGACACGCACGTCGGGCCATGTGCCGACGCGACACATGCCGCGGTCGGAGCCGGCACCAGACCGACCACATGCCACAGCACAGTATGTCAGCGAGCAGTCACTCAAAACCATGACTATCACGTCACACGACGCGGTTTCGATTCCCATCCAGGACCTACATAATATACTATACCTATTTACTCGTCCACATGCAATGTAATTTTTTTGTAGTACACAATTAATGCTGTGTAAAGTTATCAAATTTACTTATTTATTAATTGTTAGACAATATTTATTATTATTACTCGTATTTAATAATTAACGATAGCCTATGCTCCTAATAGGTACTTAAAGCCTCTATTTTAGTGTTTTATCCTGTCCTTGAAGGAACATTTCAGATTATGAGAACGTAAAGACTTGCTGAAAATTTACGTCTTCATTTAATGAATTCTTATATATCCATCCAAAAAATATATTATTAAATGACTCCACCAACACATTGACTAAAGACGCGGACTTTGAAAGAAAGCCTTGTTCTTTGATGCGTTGAACAAGCTTGTGCGAAAATTAATGACTGTTCATCAAATAATTATGCATGTTAAGTATGTACTGTGTCAAGTAACGAGATGACATCCAATACCGAGCCGAGCCACTTAGTGATTCATTTATCTTCATTTATTGGCAGGCTGACGACGCAGACGGCTCCTTGGGGTAGGTCAGTCACCCAGTACCCCAGTATCCAGTATTTAGAGCCCAAAGTTTACGTTGCATACTTTCTATGCTGGTTGTTGTTGTTGTATGTTATTACAAACAGCATCCCATATCCTCCAGAACAAATGTATTCATGGCTCATGAAAATCCGCGCAGCTGTTACTGAGCTAAGCGCTAACACACACACCTTTCGCATTTGTTTTACTAGCGTCCGTCCCGCGGTTGAGAGAGATCTAATGTTTTCCGCGATACAACGAATTTCAAGTCCGAATACCCGTTATGAAGCTAAGTGGTACAAAACACATTCATCAAACTCCCGCATTTACTTATTTGTAATTACTAGTAAGATAAGATAGCTAGATGAAGCAGAGTCCACAGAATAAGTTGGGTTATAAAAGTATGATTGTCCTTTAAACCGCTTTCCACTATTCTGTTTACTAATTACTAGCTGTCCCCCGCGGTTTCACCCGCATATATATATGATATCGATAAACAATATATTCAATATGTGATCCCGATATATCCAGTAGTATTGAGGTAACGGTGCGTCGAAGGAACACTATTATCCTTATATACATATATATGTATAGATTACCCATGAATGTTTTCTTTTTGTGTATGTCTGTTGCCATTTTAAGTTACAACTATAGATAGATTGAAGGTGATGCGCTTTATTATATACGGAATATTCGTCGACATAAATACTAGAGGCGGTGAAATATAATTGCAATTTCGATTGTTTAACAGATTTGTCGGCGGTGGGTTCTTAAACGACAGACAAATGTATGACAAATGTTGAGCTCGGAATAGAGTGTTTAATAAAACCTATTCTTAGCTGTACATTTTTACAACCTTATTGGATATAAATACACGCAAAGATAGAAAGCATGGAACATTTATTTGGCTACCGTTTCCCAAATATTGTCATTTTGTATACATTTACTTCTAGAGTGAACTTCTAAATATAGTGAGGCGCCGGCCGGCGCCGTCGGTACGAGAAATGAAAACTCGATTAAAATTCAATATATTCATCACTTTCTCCAGATCTATGCAAAATGTGGTTCGCCTGACTGTCTAGACTTCTTTTATGTTCATCTCAATTTTGTCTTTTTAATAGGTCGTAGAAGACGAGTATCTATAGGTAAAAGGAAAGGGTGATGCGTAGGTATAGGTCTAACAGAAACACGTAGGATTGACACGCGTGGGTCGTTCCATAAACTAATGCGATTAATTGGACGATTGAAATACGGTTCGCACAGATGCAAACAAATCGACATATCCAATTAAGAATGCTATTTCCAGAGCGCGAAATACCACGTCTCTTAGTCTACACCTAGTTTTTCTCATGCGGGCGCATTACTGCCTACACGCCAGCGTTTAATTTTGGCAAGGGTCGACGGCCGGTCCCGCCGCGACGAGGCGAGCCTGCCCTGCCGCGAGCCGACGAGCTAGCGGAGCGAGGAAGTGCACATTATGCACTACCGCACTGCACCTGCGTGACATATGGGAGCAGACAACGAGCGCCATGCGCGCGGGCGGCCGAGGCCCAACAAAATATTTGCACATACTGCAGTTGAACGGCCGCCACACGCCGCGTCTCGCTCTCGTCCCACTTGCGACACATTGTCCTACCGGCTACAATTAATTACCATTAAGAAGGTGTATGAAGCGCAGATCTAGAATCCACGGGGACAGGTCGACGACCTCGCGCCTATAGATCTAGCACTCGGGGCGAACCTCGAACGTGAGTTCAACCCATTGAAATGTCTGGAAGCAAATTAAAGGCTTGTGAGAATGTTGGAAAAAGATGTTTGTTTATTTTTCAGCAATCTACCTTCCACCAACCCCGGGTGCCTCTATATTATATCGACTCGCTTTAAAAATTAACTAGACTTCGTTCATGCCAATTCGGCGAGGGTAGAGATTTATCTATAGCGGGTCGGGTGTCGAAGGCAAATACGGAAATTCGATGGCAGCACCGCGCCGCGGGACGCCAGCGACGATTGCAAACATATTGTGTTACATTATAGAAGGAAATCTTCAGTGGAGTGTGAAAGTAAATACTGGGGAAATGTGGATAGAGGAAATATACTTTGTTCATATCCGCAATTATGTACTCGACGTACCGTTGTCTACGTATTTTATAACCCATATATAAAGATCATATTATTATAATATGGGATGTGAATTAATAACTTTTCAGAAGTATGGCAGTAATGTGTGTTGATGCGGCTAAACTAAATAAATAACTTGAAAATAGATTGTTTATAATAATGTGTGTTCAATTGGGTTTTTTTATTATTTCATATTTCTCGACATTACACAAAATATTTAATAGTTTGGTGAATAAAGTTTTGTTATTAAAGTTAAATATCTGGTAGAAATATTGTCTTATCGATATAAGTAATGACTTACGAAACCGTAAACATTATACATACTGACAGGGCTGCCCCTTCAAATGTTTATATAATGGAAATAGACAACTAGGCACATATGCTGAGGACTGGAATTGTTCACTAAGAAAAATAATATCTTTAGCCTTAGGCAGGATAGCCTTTTTTTGAATAAGTTGGGGTTTATCGCTTCATCTATTTTATTTATGAGCGACCTGTCTTAGGTAGATACAATATTTTATTTATGTCGGTTTATGTAAATAATTTTATATAGAGTTTATTTATTTTATTTATTAAAATAGCCCACTTAGAGCTTTAATCGATGATGTATAAGGGTAAACATTGTTTTGGCAAAACAAATAAAAAAAAAGTTTGCTTTATCTATGTTTAAAAGTGTAAATAAAATAATTGGAGTGCCTACATTCATACGATGTAACATGTACACAGGTAGGCAGAGGCAGCGCGGCGCTGGTGCGACTCTGGGGGCGCGGTCGAGTACACAGCAACGCGCGTGTGTATCTTTACGGCACTTGAGCTTTACATTACCCTATCTACACACGCAGAGTCAACACTCACCACGCTTCAATTGCAATGTACTCACTACACTACACTCGACTACTTTACATAGTTTACTTCAAAAGTACTCTCTGTACGTACGGCTGTGTGCCAGTGTCGGTGTAAAGCTATACGTCCATTGTCAAGTGAAAAAAATTGGAGGAAAATGTCATTGGGAAAGGAAGACCTACAAAAATCCTTTTAAATCGAAGTTTGTTTGAAATGTTATTGACGTCAGAGCCTCGTATCGTGTTGACAGTTTTCGTGACATATTTTCTTCCCCCTTCCCCTCCCCCCTTTATACGAACCTACTCGGTTGCCATTCCGATCGGTAGAAATCACTTTATAGCATGAAATGTATGCCGAAGCTGTTGTATTCGCTGTATTTTTAACTGCAGTTTAGCGGTCAACTACCTCATTCCAAATGCACCCTCGAGCGGCTCTGAATACGGAGGTCCCGTTGGCACCCATTGGTACGGTACCCTAAAAATTTACAAATCCTATCACTTACTGTGAAAGATTAGCTGTGAAGATATCAAGACTCATTAGGATCAATTGACAGTACCTTCCATCCCATAATTCCATTTGACAAGCTCTTCTTAGTTAGATGACTGTATGTATATAAATGTGCCTCGATATTGAATTGTATTTATTTCTTTGACATTTGGGGCTGGCAGTGGACGATAGCCTTTACAGCGGAAGGAGGTCGCGCTGTGTCCCTGCCTACTTACTATACAAGCTGTAGTGCAGCTTGGAGTCGAACCGCGCCTCAGTTTGCGCTAAGAGTACTTCGCCCTTCAAACCATCATTAGAACACGTTTAAAGAGAAATATTTTATTATCGAGCTAACCTTATTATTTCTGTCAGCGAAATGTATTTATCAATACTAAATATAGCAATTTTAACAGCAAAATTAATACCCAATTAAAATATGTGATGGTATTAAACGAGCAATTCTTATACAAGAGGGGTCTCGGAAATGGCTCTAACGATTTGTATGCAAATTTATAAGGTTATAAATTAAAGTGATAAGGTTTTTCTTTTTAAGTTTATCTATATACTCTCTAAGTTCTTCCTATTGCTGTCACTCCGAAAAGTACTCAATTTTGCAAAGAAAAATGCGGTCACCCAAGTATTTTGTGCAATACATAATTCAGGTTATTTTCATTACGATTTTATATGAAGGCCATAATATTGTGACTTGCATCATGTGAGCCAGTATGAGGCGGCCAGTGTGTACACGCGCGGTACTGCGGCGAGCTCCATCCATCAAAATCTAACAACTATATTTATTATTTGGGTCATAAAAGTTAAACGATGTCTGGTCGGATTGATGATACACGGTTCACGGAAAACTTCTGTAGGTCTGACATTTATTGGAACTCATAAAAGTTTTTTGCCGTTATATTAGGTTGGGGAAAAAATCTTTTCGCATTATAGTATGTATGAACTTGTAATAAAATCTCTTTGGTTATACTATTTGTATCTGGCTGGTTTTGGTATCATTGAAAGTTTAAACTTTAAAGAACATAATTCCAAATTCAAATTAGGAAAATGTGTGATTTTCAATTGTTTTTCGTACCGTCAAGATGAATGAATCTAATGAAGAAACTCGATGCATTTTAAAATTTTACTACAAAAAGGTAAAAATGCAACGCAAGCCACGAAAACAATTTGCGATGTTTAATGAATCAGATCTAATGAACAGTGTACTCATTTGTGATTCTTTATTACGACGTTATGAAATCGAACCATTTTTGAAGAAGCTGATAACTGGTGATGAAAAGTGGATCAAGTACGACAAGAACGTGCGAAAAAGGTCGTGGTCAAAGGCCGGTCAGGCTTCACAGACTGTGGCGAAACCCGGGATAACTCGCAACAAGGTGATGCTGTGTGTGTGGTGGGATTGGAAGGGCATTATTCATTATGAGCTTTTACCACCAGGCAGGACCATCGATTCTGAACTCTACTGCGAACAACTGATGAGATTAAAGCAAGAAGTTGAGAGAAAGCGGCCGGAATTAATCAACAGAAGGGGTGTGGTTTTTCATCATGATAACGCTAGACCTCACACATCTTTAGCTACTCAGCAAAAATCAAGAGAGTTTGGCTGGGAGGTATTAATGCATCCGCCGTATAGTCCTGACTTTGAACCTTCAGATTTCCACCTGTTTCGGTATCTTCAGAATTCTTTAGGCAGTGTCAGGTTAACATCACGAGAGGACTGCCAAAACCATTTGTCGCGGTATTTTGATCAGAAGTCCCAAAATTTCTATAGCAATGGGATAATGCCCCTACCTACAAGATGGCAAAAGGTTATCGAAAATGGTACCTACATACTTTAGTTAAATGTAAAAAAACTATATTAAAAAATGTTTTGAATTTTCTTAAAAAATGCGAAGAAACTTTTTCCCCAACCTATTATCTTGCCTCTTAATAGTCTGAAAAATATTTCAACACTGCTATTGGTCTAACGAAAATTTGATCTGTCTTAGTCCGAAGTTGAATACAAAGCCATCAAGGGATGAAGCAACAACCATCTATAAAACAATCTATCGCATTCGTAATAAGTACACATAGGATAAGCTAACATAACATGGTATCTATCTATAATAATTGGTAGTTGTAGAAACGAAAGCTTCGCCCTGCTTCGCGTGGTATGTGCTTAATAATATAAAGGGCGAAGGAGCGTGGGCATGTGGGCGTACAGAGCCTCGCTTTAAATTGATCTGCTCGGAGAAGCTTGCCCCATCCCCACTGTGTGGGTTTATATCGAGTTCACACGTCGGCGCCGACCGCAGCAACCTATATTGGCTTTATCTCCATGACAATTTATTCTAATGTATTCAAATAATTCAACTAAAGGAAATATAAAATTAAAAGGGCGCTTTCGCTTGGAATACTCGTATTTTTCCCCGATTCTAATTTGTATTCATTAGATAGCTATTCATTGGGCGGCTATTTAATTTTTCTTTTTGATGTTAAGTTATAATTATGAGTTTTGTATCCGAAATAACTAGCTACCCGAATTGTTGTTACAACTGAAGCTTTAATACCACCGTCTGGCACGCCGCAGTTAAATGGTTGTGCCCGTGTGCAAGCACAAGCGCTGCACAAATCTTAATAAGCGGGTTAATGCAGCTAGTGGTTAACTGATTAGAAAGTTAATTACAAGTGGGGAGCAACAAAGTGATGGGAAATTTACAAAAGCGAGGTGACGGCGTTATTGGCTCGCGGCTGGTTACCAAATTAGAGACGGAGAAATATCGCCCGTTACTATGTATCCCCGTTGTGATGCCAGACAGTTAAATATTAAATATTTCAATTTAGAATCGAGATATTCTTCACACACGGGTATTTGATCCTACATGAGCAAATAGACACCAATGTTTGTAACAACATGTGTAGGGTAATTGACCTACTACACGAACCGGCTCTCCATATTAGAGGCAGAAGGAACACGGGACAGGAAACATGTTTTTTTTATTTCTTAGGATATCCGAATATACTTTAGTTGGTATACAAGCTTAATATAAAAAAAAACTATAGTATCCAACCTCAGTAACTGGACATCAGAAGTCTAAAGCAGCAAAAGCTAAATAACAAAAAGAAGATAAAGACTTGTGGAGTATGGATATGTTTATAGAAATAGTCAATTTTACACTAACAGTACCTATTAAGGTTTGTTTTCGTATTTGACTTTATTAGTGAGGTTCATACTCGACTGGTGCTGCATGTCTATCGCTAATAGAAAGCAGAACCTTTTACGCCATCAGTTAAATGCATTATAAAAATAAAACCGGGCATGTGCCAGTTAAACTCGCGCATGTAGGGTTTCGTACAATAATAACAGAACTAACTTGCCAAAATTTAAAAAAGAATTCATGGAGTTTATTTCTTTATTATAGATAATTATCTATAATCTGAATTCATTTTCATGTTCAATATCTTCAGAGAATATATGTTTCTTTTTAAGGGACGAAGGTGTTAGCCCCTGGTGGCTGTTACACCCCCACGCGGACAATAGTCGGACCATAATTTTTTGTGTATCTTTTTGGCTAATAAAAGTATCATAAACAAGTTTTGGACCCCAAGAGTTACCCCCATAGATCCCCTTTTCAACAACAATATTACTTTTATATTATTATTTGATGTTGGATAGATCACAAGTGATATTAGTATAGATCTGTAACTTGTTGTTGTTGTTAAAAAATCTATGAACTCGCTGCAGTTAGGCAATTTCTATAACTGTACTTAATTCTAAGCCGAAGCATTATTTGCACGATGAGAACTGTGAATACCGACACCCAGATACCGAAGACTAACCACAAAGTTTTCTATTATTACAATTTAGTTATGGAACCCCAACCAGAAGCCACGTTCCCCACGTAAGTACACGGGTCGGTGGAAATCTCTTCAGGAATAAAGTTTAATGTCCAACGGTCTCGATGAAGGATGCCATAACCTCTTTTATTGGACGCTTTATTACTTTCTGTTCGAACTGGAACTCGCCGCAATATAGTGCCGCTTGCGGTTTTACGAACATAGTTTAAAATTGAACGCTTCCTGGAGCTCCACTCTGGGCTGGGAGGAACATGGCCATGTCGCTCCTTCCATTCTGTAATTATCTTTAAAACAAAATAAGATTTCCACGGTCTTACGGATCTAATGGAATGCTGTGGAATATATTTTTTTGTGTACACTAATACACGAATGATCGTATATTCTCTGCAAAAAAAAATAATGTATCCATGAAATATTTCATCTATGTGCTTAAATTTATTTTAATCCGATCAGCCATTTCGGAGCCTACTCGAAAACTAGGCAGTTCCCTTATATTCTTCTTCCTATCCCACATTACTGGGATCGGTACTATTCAGTCCATACTTTCGTGAATTTAAATATAGCCGTGTATAAATATATTATCTATATATATAAAAATGAATCCCTATTTCCCTTGGTCACGGCATCACGCATGGACGGCTGGACCGATTTCGCTAATTCTTTTTTGTTGTATTTGTTATTGTCAGGAGAAGGTTCTTATGAAAGAAAAAAATAAGAAAGTTGCGTGGAAAATTAGAAATTTTAAGGAAACATAACGACCATATTAACTTTTCTAATTTAACCTTACCGCTTTTGACAATAGAAACTTTTCTAATAATGTAATATGGCGTTTGACTTAACTGTCAGTCGTTTGACAATATCGTTTAAAATAGAGGCATGGGTCGGAATTATACTGATAAAATAATTAATTTATCTATACTTAGTCCTCATTCCACAGTCGATTCAATCGGAATATTTTATTGTAATGTACAGTGAGTTTTTTAAGAAATGTTTGTTCATCACGGTTAGTTTAGAGCGCCATCACGCCTAATATTAAAAGTTTAATTGTCAAGAATGATAAACACTATGATCTGGTATTTTATTTTTATTAATGATACCAATTCGAATTAAATATTCATTGAAGACAGGACAACGTCTGCCGGGTCAGCTACTTATTTAATAAATTAATCAAACTACATTTAAATGTTATATACATAAAAATATTAATTCATTTATGCTCGAGTTAATATAAGCGTGTTTGTTTATCCACGATAATCTTTAGATAACAATATGTTATTCTAATTTAATTATAATATTCAATACTATTATTTCAAATTTATTTTCTTTATGATTCTTCTTACAAATTTATGAAATCGTTAGCTTAAGTAGCAACTTTTCTGTGCGCATCTGTAAGTCAGCTAAAACTTTTTACTTCGTTTGTTTGTTAGCTAGCGAGCTCGTTCGCCAGCCACGTCGGTAACGTGATCTGCAGGAGGGTCCCCGGCTTCCTGGCACTTGTAGGTTGTGTTGCGTTAGTAGTTAGCGTTGGAAACCGCCGCTAAAACCAAGAGACTTTTAGTTAGAAGATGTTTGTTCGAGAGTGAATTGCCGCCGAGCATGAATGAGTAGGGTCGCCATGGAATGTTAGTATTTACTTCTCTGTGTGTATGTATTTATTTCAATAGTAAATAATATGGTTACAATAGCTCTATGATTAAGACGATGGATCCCGATATGGCAAAGAACGTGGGTTGAAGATCTATCAAACACAAGGGAACGGGGAACCCATAGTAATAAAAATGTGATAGAAGCACATAAAGCTTTTACGTTTTTACCGTAAATACTCAGATTTAGATTTAAAAAATGTTGTGGTTTTTATGTAAATTGACAGAGCTTAGACAACGAATACTATTTATGACACAAACACAAGCGAAACCGCGGGGAACAGCTGGTACATAATAAAGCTTATACTTTTCCTTAATAAGAGTGAAAATGTGGTCATCAACGTATTGTGAAAAACATCCTCGGTGCAATATCCGTTCCCCGTATGCGTATAGCGCAGAGTGAGGTTAAATTGTCACTTTGTATTAGGTATCTTGGCTGCTGGCTCCTGGCTGGCTGGCTGGCTGGCGGTGGTGCGGCGTGCTAGGGGAGGCGGACACCCCAGTGGGGTGCTCTAATTACGAGTGCCTCTACAACTAATGCAATAATTCAGTGCGAACAGCTGCTCATAAATGTTATTGTTGATTTGTTTCACAACAAACAGTCTACGTTTTTGATTCAGCTTATGTCGGTATAGAGACCAGCTTTTCGTACTATTTTTGATTGATATTTCTTTTGTAAACCTAACAAGTTTGTGTAATTTCAGAATACCGACAGATAGATATACAGCTCACCTGATTGTGAGTGGTCATTGAAAAATCTTACTAATATGTTTGGATGTAATAAACGGATTTGAATGAACCTTAGCTAATAGATAGTTTTTATCTCGGGAAAATATAACATTCCTCGCGGTTGAAATCGCAGGGGACAGTTAGTAACTAATAAACACATGTCCAGGAGCATTTCTTAACAAATACTGAGATCCGATCCCAAACTTTGCTCAGTTTGCGTAATGGAAACCGCGTTTTACTTTGATTCTTACATACCTACACTTATATAGATTTAAACACCCAGACAGAACCAACAGTCGTATGCCTAACCACTACACTATCTAACCGTAAATGGCATATAAATGTAACCTTAAATGGAACTGACTCTTAAAAGAAGCTAGGAATATAATATCTCATAATCATAACATTTGTACTTGTTCGCGTGCAAGTATCCTATCCCGGTTGGATTACTGCAACTGAAGTCGCGAAGAAATGAAACCTGAAATGCATTGAACCCTCCGCTCGGCGCACTTGACTCTCGTTGTCTCTCTCAACTGGCTCGACAATTGGCTGTACAATTAATGCACTAAACGATGTCATTTGAGCGCATAAACATGTTGTTTATATAACATTATCGTTCTTTACACGATGACCCTCGCCGAGTCAATTTCCTTGGGGAGTAATTCTCCAGTTTTTGATACTTGATATTGGTCGACCCTGAGACGTGAGGTGATTAAGTTTCATGTGTCTGTCATGTCACCGGCCCCCTTATCTTTCCTAGCCGAAACCCAGTAATAAAAGTGCAATAATGCGTCACGGCGGAAATGGGTAAGGACCACACAGCGCAACCTGGTGTCTCCAACAAACGGCAAATATGAATACAAATCTCTATATTCCGTTTCCTTCGTGCCGCGGAAGGCGCCGACGACGGACAGACGTCCCCTAATTTCGCCGGCGGTACTCACTCAACGACACTATATTAGCGACTAGTTATGACATTATTTATTCTAGCAAAACTAACTCCAAAATAGGTATATTTAAATGTATATAATAACTAATTACTCCCCGCGGTTTCACTCCCGTGCCCAAGGGGTCACATATTTCTACAGATATCAATAGAGCGTATTGTATATGTGAGCCAAATTGCATTGAAATCCGTTCAGCCGTTATCGGGCTGAAAGGTGTTTAACAACATACAGACCCAATTTTGTTATCTTAACTAGTATTATAATATAAAGTGAGAGTACGAATGTGTGTTCTGGTGTTTAAAAATACGTAAACTCATCCGAAAATTCTTTAACTGCTGTAATTCTGATCGAACTGAACTCTTTTATCCATATAAAATAAATGAAAATTACCCAAATCTGTTCACTTCTGAAATGTGAGACGAAATGTGAAAACATACACGAACTGTACTCCTCCATTTAGAAGTCGTTAAAATACTCTTGTCATGAAAGATACTTGAATGTGTATGATGTATCACACAAGTGTCGTAATGACGTGTAAGCGTTGGTCTAGAAAAGAAGCGGTAAAATCGGCGCGTTTGGCGAAATAAACGAAGGGAAGGCCGATCGGTATGTGGCTTATTCGTGAGTAATTGGAAGGCGGTTCTGTCGGAATGTCAGAGCTTGTGTAACGAGAGCCGTTATCTTCGGGTTCTGCTTCGGTTCTAATGGTTTAATGAAATTGGTCTGTGCGCCAAGAAACTGTGGCTAGACTACATTTTCTAATAATTTTCCGACTGAAGCTTCGCCGAGCACTGCCTCTAATTATTGTAATTGGTAGAACTTTATAGACGAAATAAATTTGGAAGCCTCAAGAGAGGGAAACTTTCAGCTTAGGTATCTATAACTTCTTGGCGTTTTCATTTCGCAGGTAAATAAGTATAAATATTTTTTTAAATTGTCTTTTGACGAAAGACGGTAACTACGACGGCTATATTGTGTAGGACGGATTCAGCAGATCACACAGTGGCCCAGACTTGTGGTAATTAATCTTATGATCTGGATGGCTGGCATGTCGATAGGTGTCACGTCGCATGTCCGCCGGTATATATAGCGTGGCGGGGCGGTGGCGGGGCGGTGGCGGGCGGCGGCGGGCGGCGGCGGCGCGACAAGTGTCTCTCAGCAAGTCCGCAATTAGCGCCACCTAATTAGGTACACGTTATTGTCGCGATGCCGACATTACACCGCGATGTGCGCCGCCGCGGCCGCCTCCAGACCTGGTCGTGATGATCTCATCCCGCTTCGTGTGCTGCGAGCACAACAAGCGTGACAATCTGCAGACTTCCGAGTGTTCAACGGATCGTGTGTACAAAAATTATGAGCATATTTTTTTGTACATGTTTTATTTCAATGCTTTGATTTGAAGGGAACGTAAATATTTTGCGAAATGTTGAGCGTATTTGTAAATTAGGAGCCACGACGTATTGGCGGCCCGCCAGCCTTTCCGTTATATTTTTAATATTTTCAAGTTCAGACATCCTGTTATATATTTACTGAGATTTAAAGCGGAAATACATAAAAAGATGTTTGTGAAGCAATGAATCGTTGGAATCAGACTTTTTTTACATACTTGTACCGGTAAAATACCTAACAGGCCAGCTGTGTCATTATAAATGGATGAATCGACAAACTGATTTAACTATATTGAATAAATGAAGTTTTATATTCCGCTGCAGCAGCAACACCGCGCGGCGCGGCGCGGTTCCACGAAGCTGGTCGTGTTGCCTCAGCGTTCCTGCAAAAATATGTGACACGAGACGCAGCGTACATTATACCGATTTACTTAATTGAAATTATATTGTAGATTCAGCACTGCCATCTAGGTTTCGTGTGCTTACCAGGCTCGGCCACAACATCACTTCCATGGTCTCAGGCGGGTCGTAAGCTTCTATGTCACGTGTCAGTGGAAGGAAAAAATAAACCTTTGATACTTTCGAAAATTAAAGAATTAACTAAGTGATTAAATACATAAATCTCGGTAAAATAATTCAAAATAGTCAAGTCTTAAAACGAACAACGAACTTCGGGAACGCTGTTTGTTCAGATTAATGGCATTGAAACGTGAAAGGTGATAAAATGACCATTTCGCCGGCTCCGTGCGTTTTCTTAAGGCTGCGTGAATTTATGACTGACGGTTACGCCCTCCCTCCTTAATGGAGAGTCCGGCGAGGACGCACCGATCGTTTTAAGGCATATTTACCATGTATTTTGTTTAGGACCCAAGTATACCGCGACTGTTACAAACCCGATAAGTGCCGTTAACGTCACGCCAGTTGTTTTTATACGACGTTAACAAAATAAAGATGAATTACTTCCACGCTGCGCTGCGCTGCGAAAAACCGCACAGTGATTTGTTTTGGCGCCGAATGTTGCGCGTGATTTAAGAGCTGTAGTGATGTATGCTCCTCGGCTATTTATTTATTTTCGACTATCTATTTTAACTGACACATTTGTGTATTTTCATTACCTATCACTAACATTTTCGGAAAGTTATGCAGTTTATACTAAATCAATTCCTGTGTGTTATATACACACTAGCTATATGTGGTCACAAAATGAGATCCCACTACTAGTTATCTTATCCTATAGTAATGCTAAAAGTTCGGAGGACTACCTGTTTTTGAATTATTAGTCTCGTAAAAAAAACAATAATTTTATTTCGTTCCGAATCACACGGAATATACCAATACATGTGCTTAATATATTTTTCAGAATCTGAAATGATTAATATATTATTAAATAAGAAGCTACTTTGTTTCTCTTGATGAAAATTGTAGGACAGGTAGCATGGAACTTCGGAATCCACACTCGTTGTTCGTGGAATCGCCAGACAGTAATAAGATAGGTAGCCATTAGCTCGTTGGCAGCGAGTGTTCGTGTAAGGTACATGCATATGTCGGTCTTCGGTTGACTTCCGAACCGTTGATAACTTTAGACAACAATTTACAGTGGGGACCTCATGTTGCTACTCTAGCTGCTAAACTCAGTTCGGCTGCATTTGAAAATTAAACAATTGACGAATGCTGAGACGGCCAAATTAATTTATTTTGCATATTTTCATAGCCTCTTCTCTTATGGTATTTTATTTTAGGGAGCAGCAGCGGATATAGAATCAATATTTATATTACAAAAATGAGCAATTCGTGCAATTTACAGTATGGGTCCCCGTGAATCACTAAGAGATTTATTTAGGGAAATAAATATTATGACGTTACCTTCATAAAAGGATCCTAAAATATAATGTTTATATGTAGAAACATAGGAATGTTTGAGTCAAAATTAGATATCTTTAATATTACTATAAGACAAAGGGAGAAGTTAGTTATTCCACACTCTAGACTAGCTAAAGTTTACAAGTCCTTTCTTGGTGTTCGATTTTATAATCAAATACCGCTCGCTATAAGTAACCAAAATGTCTGATCATAAATTAAAAAAATGTATTAAGAATGTTTTGAAAGAAAGACCGTATTACAAGGTAAGGTTCATTATATCTATCTATATCTTATATAAAATTGGTCACGGCATCACGTATGGACGGCTGGACGATTTCGCTAATTATTTTTTTGTTCTGTTTGTTATTGTCAGGAGAAGGTTCTTATGAATGAAAAAAATAAGAAAGTTGCGTGAAAAACAGAAAATTTAAGAAAACATAACCATATTAACTTTTCTAATGTAACCTCACCGCTTTTGAGAATATAAACTCTTATAATGTAACCTTATGGTGTTTGACATGAATGTCAGTCGTTTGAAAATATCGTTTAAAACAGGGGCATGGATCGGAAAATTGTATTGTAATGTACAGTGAGTTTTTTAAGTGTGTGTTCATCACGCTTAGTTCTGAGCGCCATCACGCCTAATATGAAAAGTTTAATTGTCAAGAATAATAAACACTATTTTCTTGGTATTATATTTTCATTAATGATACCAATTCTAATTAAAAATTCATTAAAGGCAGGACTACGTCTGCCGGAGTTGAAGACTAAAATGTATGGAAATAGCTACTTTCTGCACAGTGCACCTCTAATTTGCTTGTTTATGTTGTAAGTTATTATTGTTATTTTCTAGTTTATAGTCTTGTTACTTCTTTTTTTTTATTGAATGTACCTGTATAAAGTATTTTGTAATTGTTACAAATATATAAAATTGATGTAATAAAATAGCCAAAAAGTCAGAATAGATAAAATTAAAATTTACATAAAAAATTATAAAAAAAAACAATGTAACCTTGCTGAGTTTCTTGCCGGTACTTCCGAAGCGGTAGTAGCTTCAGTAACTTTAAATTTGACCTTCATATGTGCCTTACGAGGCCTAAACTGAATAAATGGTTTTGGATTTTTTGAAGTGGCTTTGACCTTCGTAAGTGGCATACTGAAACCACGGTTGCCGCCGTCATGTTCAAAAGATTAAAGAAGTCGTTGGCATCGATGTACAGACGACGCGCGACGCAGACTGGTTAATGTCGGACGACACGGGATCACACGAGTTATTTCAATATTTTTCATAAATATCGGCGCGACATTGGAACACTGGTTTGTTGATCGGAATGCGCCGCGTTATTTATCGCCGGTTCTATTTGCGTGCGCGTGCGCGTGCGCGTGTGCCATGAGTCCACTCCGCCTACCTACTCCAGCCCACCAAAGGTCCCCGGCCACGCTAACTTCACCCCACACGTAGATAAAACGGCATTTTACTGCTATTGCTTTTTAAACGACACATTACTTGCTTAAGTTCTTCAGAACGATCTAACTCATGCCTTATGATTATTTCTTAGCTTTTTTTACATGTCATAGTTTTGTGAAGAGAATATTTCCATCAAATGTGATGCTGTAGCCGCTCTTGGTCATCGCTCAAAGCCGAGATAGGAAACTAACTTTAACACGATCTGAATTCTCGTAAGATCCAGCAAGTCCATGAAAGGTATTTTCTAACTTAATTTGTCTCAACAAAGCTTTATAAACTAGGGTAACTTCTTAATTATTGCAAAGTTGAACAAAGTAAACAGTGAATAAATTAGAAACCCCTAAAGTAAACAAAATATCCACTCCTAACCACAGTCATTTGATTTCATAAAAAGTATGACTAATTGGAAACTAGCTGTGACTCGTACGCCTCACGTTTCTAAGTAATCTCGCTTTACAGGATAACAGGTTATTTATATACATACTATGTTCAACTATCTAAATTATAGAACAATGATTACAATGCTAGGGACGGATTAGAATCCTTCTAGGCTCTGTACACTCACCTCATTTGGCCCCATTATCACATCTTCACCCATCTTCCCATGGTGAGGTTAAGTGCAAAAACAAGCCTATTTTAATTTGAAACATACCTTATTATATGATAAGGAGGAGATATTCTATATACTACTACATCTATATGTAGTAAGTTGACATCCGCAACAAAAAAGCCAATTCGCTAGATTCCCCTAAATAGTTCATTATTGATAGCTAGTTTGTTATATTTATTATTCAGCTCATTGCAGCACGTTATAAGTTGTATTTGAAAACAAAACATTATTATTCATTGGTGGAAAATAACGAGAACAAACAAGAGATTGCGCGTTAGATTTTACGAACAGCCGCTAAACCTGATTGTACGTTAAATCAAAGCTTAGCGTTAACACAAAATCGTTTAAAATGGTTTTCAAAAAACTCCATGAGCACGCTTAATTGAAACTCTCAATTTAAGCGTGCTCATGGAGCTTTATCATGGACGATATTTTTTTTTAATGTATGACAAAAAAACAAAAACTCTTTTAAATAAATTTCATACGGCCTCCACGATAGCTTCGAGGGCTTTTACCCAAGGTCTTATTGTTGGTCAAGGTCTATGCTTTCGGTCTTCTAATCGTATCAAACCGCGAGCGCCGAGGATCTTCCGCTGTTGGTTGAAATTGATATATCTCCGTAATTGATACAAATAGTTTTACGATCTCACGAAATTCGCTTTCTCTCTTCATAATATTAAATATCGCTGCTTAAAGACAGCTTGGCCCAAATTCATCCTACTTCAATTACAAATGATGGACTTATGCAAGCACATCCGGGGTTTATATTGAATAAAATACCATGATACCTAACTGTAGTATCGGTTAATCTACCAGGTGTTCTAACTGATCTAATAATTGGCAGCCGACTGCAATTGGTTTTTCAGAGTGGATTCGTTATATTTAACTTTCCTCAGTAGATATTTATATTCTGATTTATATTTTTAGTTGGCCAAAGTCTCCGTATCTAAATAGATTGTTACAATAATATATTTGCGTTACGGCTTTACGCGACGGTCACAGTTTATATTTATCGTAAACTAGTCAGTAACATTTTTTCGAGGAAATTAATATCGAAATTGGTTTCAATATCGCCTCGGGCACAGAAACATCGTTAAGGCGCCCACACACTGGTGCAGAGCGGCGGCGGCGCGGCGGCGTGCGGCGGGGAACTGCCCCTGGTTGTGTCCATTTCGCTACGGCACGTCACCGTCACATCTTCCAATTCGCCGCGTCACGCAACTGTGACGCGTCGCGTGTTTGTTTCGGTGCGGCACACTACAATGGAAAGAAACAGAATACACTGCAGTTCGCGGAACAGAATTTGTTTAAAAATCAAAATCGCATCGTGCAAAAGATAAAAGAGAATTAATGTTTTTTTCCTGATAAATCACACGTTCAGTGAGGGAAATATTCGCATTAGCTTTCTTAGTTCATTAAACATTGCTGAATAAACAGTGTGTAGTGTACTTTTAATGTCGATAATCAAGCTGTTCTATGATTAGAAATGCGTAAGAGTTTATTATGTGACGTACGGGAAAGCGAGCTTCATCTTCGGCCTCATCTTCACTTACCATCAGGTGAGATTGAGGTCAATAAGTTTTTATAAATACAAATAAAATATTTTCGAAAGAAAATTAAATACATATACAATTTGCGAATGTAAGTATTGAGTAGTACTGGAAATTGCAGTAGGTACTAATAGTAAATAAAGTACATTCACCTTTATTAAATCAGCAAGTCTACTTTCCATTAATAAAGCATTCATTTATGAATCGCAAAATTGAAAGTTGGTTGTTGTACGTGGGATTTTAACAATGACAATTTGTAAAAGGTGACAGACGAAGCGACGAGAGCGGCGCGGCGCGAGCGTTCCTTATCTCGTAGGAATGCGCATACAAACGGCGACAAATTGTTCGTGCGAGTTGCGTCCAGGTGGGCGGGTGTAAACGAACCTTTATAATTAAATTAAATATTGTAGCAGTCACATATTCAATCCTCTTGCAATACGGAAATATAACAGATTAGTAATGGAAATAGAAACTCTCCAGGGCGTAGGTAAAACTGAACCTTTCTATCTTATCCGGTGCTCAGTATCTATATTACGTTATGATGAAGTTAGTCAGTTTTATTGGAACCCAAAAGGCTAATTTATTGAAGGCATAGTTATACCATGAAACCATAATTTCACATAAAAGTTTAAATTGGACTGAGTTAAGTCTATTTAACATTTAGAATCCATAGCTATTGTTCTCTAGGAGTGGTCCAGTCCAGGTGCGGCTCCGGCAGGCTCGAGCCGAGAGCCTAAGTGCCGCACAGCTTACACCAGCCTCTACATTGCAGACCATTTTAGCCTTTCAATAATGTCCAAGCGCACAAAAACATTTAAGTTAAACAACAAGTCATTCCTACTTAAAGAGTTTATCAGGAAAGGTTTTATGACATGTTGGGTTGCGTTTTGACAATCTGTCGGAACTACACTCGGAAAAAAGTGAATTTATAGTTAAATAGATACTTGTCCTGATTATAGATGAGGTTGAAATAGGTGAGATTGGTGATCTTAGATCACTTTAAATCTATACCGCGCAGCTACCGAGCAGAGGTTTATTTGGTGATACACAGTGTACCTCTCTAGCATTCTTCTTCTATTAGCCCTTATCGCTATTATAAATAATAAAGATTTCTCAAAGAAACAAAAGTAAGAAAGCTTTTAAACTTAGGCTGTGCATGTAGAGCGTTAATGTTGGGTAACAATCGCCCCCCTCCCTCCGGGCAGCCTTTGTCCTGCGTTGCAATGTGGAGAGACTGGCCGCAGTACCCACGTAGCAAGTACTTGCACACCGCACCAAGTACGCAGTTAACGCAATGCGGATATTGTTGCACAAAACGGACATTTATCGTTTCGAAAATATTTTTAACATCAGAATTAACGACATCCATTTGTAAAGCAGTTGATGGAGCAGTGCGCTGCAGTGAAGGGCTTTTAACTTATGATGGATGTAATATTAAAGGTCTGCCAGATTTTATACTAACAGTTTCTATATATGGCTTCATTATATCTCCTCAAATTCGATGCTTCAACATTTTTGCAGAGTGGGTTTCATTAAAATTTTATGAGATGTTCAGTGACTGACAAAACAGAATTGTGGCACATGTGTAGACGTGGTGAGATGGTGGTCAAAACACAAGCTTTAGCAACAGTACAACATGATTTTCCAAAACGCAGTGAACCCACGGCTGCCCGGCTGGTTCGAAATACATAAGCGTAAATAACAACTTTAGTAGATTTCTCAAAGATAAATTCAACAGTGATTTCAACACAGATTGAACCAAAGCTCATAAATATGAAAATACGATCATTGCTACTGATTGTAATCTGAATGCCTACACCATTATATTTTAGTGAGTGTAGCGAAACTACTGGTATCTAACTTTCTATCAAGTTTCTAGCAGTATTGGAACTCTCACTGTCTATTAGATGTCTATTTGATAATACCCATTATGCTATGAAAGTAAATGTTGTAAACTGTCGGTTTACAGATCCGACACTAGGATAAGTGGCTCTATGACTCGCAATTTTGTAATAATAAAGAAAGCTTTCACTGGAAAGTCGGTATAATAAATATTATTTTAATGATTCCTAAATTCCTAGTATCTTTGTTACATAAAAACATTTTGAACGTCGTTTGTTTGAGCGTCGAAACTTTGATATAAAAAGTAGATAAATTGATGTTTATTCGAGCCGCAATGTTGTTACGCGCCACATGGCCCGATCGCGCCCGAGCCGGCCGACCGCACCTCGGCTGCGAGGTGAGCCGACATCGATCACTAAACGATGGGGTCATCACGGCTGCTCTCAGACGCAGATCTTCAGCGTCGGACGTGCAATCAGCGCACCGGCCACTGCAATGAATAACGCCTTCAATCGTAAAGCCTATGACATAGTGAATGAGAATCTCAGACCTATGAAATGAGAAGTCAGTTTAGAACGCTGCACGGCGTCAATTGTCGTTTTCTTTTGTTAAATGTAAGGATTTAACTTTTTGTGGCAGAGCGGTGTGCGCCTCGGCTGGAGACCAAAGATCTATATTCTCGAGTTACTCAAATTGGTTAGATTGATATTACAATACTGCGATCTCTGTCAACATCTTCGAAAATAATGAGTGGGAAGATGTTTATAAATTTATGTAAGTGTTACAATGCGTTGGTATGCAAGGATTTCAATAAATTCCTCCTTTTACTTCACGGTAAAATGATATGGCTCCATTGATAGTTCACAATTTCCTTAGTACTAAAACATGATCCGAAACAAAGTGCTCCGCGGCCTCTGCGGCTACCGCAAACTCAGTAAGACAGATGTTTGACCGCGCCGCAGTGATCATGTCACATTATTTTGTGGTGTGACGTTCTGCATCACTTGTGATTCATTATTTACAGGAAGCGGCTCGGATTGCGCGGCGGTGCGTGAAGGGCATCCAGTCCAACACTCGCACAAAACTATTTTAATATGCATTCATTTATAGCGCTGCATTTTATGTAAATAATGACGTCCAGTGCGGTGCAGAGTGTGCTATCGTAACTTTATCGCGCCGGTAATGAACGGCCGCATCGATAGCCGCATGCGGAAGGCACAAGACGAGGACTGCGGTATGCACAAGGACATGTTGTGATTGAATATTTTACATTCATTCATTAAAACAATTACTAAGTATCGTGTTCATTAGGAGATTCTTAGCATTTGCATTAGTTTTATTCCCCGCTCGGCTCATGACAGTGCGCTCGCGCCTGTCCGGTATCTCTTTGTCTCGTAAAAGTTTAACATCGTCCATAAAGCGCGAGTGCTCGTAATCCGGCGATCTCCCGCGGAGCTAACGCAACGCTCACCTGATGGGCTACTTACCGTCGCTTTGTGTTATGATATCATAAACCTTCAGCCGAGTGCTGCGGATCCAACGGAAACCTTTGATGCACTCATATGATTAACCGCTCTGATAAATCAGTGGCTGAGATTAGGTCCAGTCGGATTCGAGGCTGCGAGATGAATCTTCCTATGATGTAATATTATAATTTTCTCATCAGATATTTCAGAGTCCTACTCTCTCACCGTGCAGTCACCGAATGTATCGCGCATGTAGCCATTGATATGGCTGTGTGGGTACATATTCTATGAATAACAAGGAAATATAACAGTGGCCAACATTTCAGCTTCATTAGATCGGATGCTTTCATCACAAAAGTAGAACAATTGTCTGGGAACTGGCTCATAAAACAATTTGTGAGTAGGTTAGTTTTGAGCGAGTTCTTTAGTTGTGTTTATTACTTCTTAATTTAACGATAAGTTGTGTTTTGCTGCAAACATGTTCAGTATTGATTAATTGTCTATAAAACTAGGGTTTACGAGTTCATTGTAATTTGTGTGAAAGCTTTATGGCGGAGTCGCTGAACTGGATATAGAGCTCACTTTGTTTGCTTTCACTCCAGACTCCTACATTATTTTACAGCTCGTGTCGAGAGTACTGCCAATTATTTTGTCAATATTATTATTGACTGAATAAATAATTAACTGGTTCAAGACTAAGTCTACACTCAACACATCTTAACATATTGAATGTGATCTATCGCAAGTAAGTTTAATAATCTATTTTCACGCTACATTCCTTCGTATTGGTTCTTCAGTTTCGAATACGCTGACTTTGACGATTGGATGATGAAAAGCAGACTGACTCTTACCAGTACTTCAACTATTGGTATTAGCTTTGGAGTCAAATATTACATTAGTCATTCATTACACGACACATAAAGCTCATCAAATATGTGTCGTAAGACGTATCGTTGGAATGAATGTAAATACGAGTAATTATGTCAGTGTAATGAACACACAAAGCGGAACATTTCCCCATTTCTAAATGTGGGAGACAGCGCCGGCACATGCTCAATGCCATCCGTCAGGTCGCGATATTTGATCCACCATTCTACTGTCATCGCTTATTCAGTTTACTAGTTACGGGATGGTTGTTCTATTCTAGTTTATCTATAGCTTAGTTAACATTTTGTAAGTATTCTAAACGGGAATGGATTGTGGCTAAATCACATAGAAAGAGCTCGACAAATTCAAATGTAAATTTGCACACCGGTAGAGTAGGTTCTGAATGTGCTTAGAAGATACGTTTTATTCCGAAAAATGTCGGGAATGCGGCAATACCGCGGGATGGAAGCTAGTTTATAATATGATTTGAGCGAAATATGTTTACACAAATTTCCGATATACGCGTCGGCAAATTAACATTCAGTTTATTTACGTTTGTCCAAATGGAATTTAACTCCCGCAAATATGGGTAATTACTGACTAATATTTATTTTTAACACAACATTATTATTCCAAGTATTCTGAACCTAGAGTAAAGACTTTTATAATGACGTCAATGACTTTGAATTGTACTATTTTTAACCGACTTACTTGAAAGGGTACCTAAAACTTACAGCTGATCTATGAAATGAGATCATATGGCTTACTTTTTCGTTTATATCAAAGCAACTACAGAGCGATTATGGTACATACTCAAATATAGGTCCATCCTATACAATTATTTGATACATTTCTGAGTATTGATATTAAAGATTCTGTGGTTTAAGTTGTAATGTTTTATCTCATACAAAATTTCATTTCAATATTTAGGTAACAGAACAACACATCACTTGCACAGAGTAGTCGCAGAGCACGGGCCCAAATTTATGACGGTTTAGTCCAAAATGAGGGCCAACTTTGGATAAGATTGGCGCCGGAGTGGATCAGGCCAGATAAGTACTGTACTGTACTGACGTACATACAAGGCAATGAATGATTGTACTGGGCTCGCTAGTCGTAAAGCAACAACAGTGCTCTCAAAATAGGTTGTTAATAATTTAGAATTTAAGACAAACAAAAGTTATTTATATACGCAATATAATTTAAACGTTTTCAAATAATATTGTAAATAGATGCGAGCTATTTATATCTGTAATCGTTTCCGAATGACATCGCTTTGTGTGGGCGCGGTGGCGGTGTGCCGCACTGGGCCGGTATTAATATTCAAGTATTACTATACAATAGACAACTCGGTATCACGTTTTCCACATTTTGAAAAACACTGCAACAAATTATTAATGTGGAACTGCCAGTAGACTTCAATTGAACGAAACAAACAGAAATATCTAACATATCAAGAGACTTGTCCTTACTTAATAAGACGATCAGCACATAACATATTTCTTGCTTTTTTAGTTTGTTGTAAAAAAAATAGTACATTATAGTTATCCATATAACTTGATTCGAGTACGCATCATAGGTAAAATCGGAAAAGTTTAAATTAAAAGAAAAAGTTTACAAATTTGTAACCCGAGGGATAAGAACCTATGGATAACTATAATGTATTATTTTTAAAGGAGTAGTCTATCTCTGATAACTTTCATACCCTCGCGCCTCGGCAGCGCAGAGGGTTTGGGTGTGTCATTGTGGCAGCAGATGCAGATAAATTTCCCGTCGCTTTGTATATTTTCGTTTTGTAATAGTAATAATATTTTTATTTATGTTTTTCTCATTTACCGCTGACGCGCATATCCAGTATGGGCTCTGCAGCTACGGCTGCACTTACAACACCTATTTAAATAAGATTTATAAATTACAAGTAAAAATTCTTCAAAATATAGTATCGAAAAAAATTAAATACCAATTACACAATAATGATAATGGCCTCTTCAAACACCATAAAGTTTTACCTATTCAAACACAATTAAAACATATGTTGCTTAAAAAAGATTTTGTTAAAGGTGTATTAAAAAAGGTAATTGAACATTGAACACACACGAGGGCTGTCGTTCAAAACCGGCTCTGTACGACCCGAGCGAATAATATGTATGGCGAACGAACTAGTGCCTATCTTATTCCTCGGCTAATCAATAGCCTACCCTCCGATTTACGTGAGAATTTAACACCAATAAATATCAAACGCAAACTTAAATCTTATTTCCTCAATAAGTTACAGACTGAGTAATGTATGTACACACGTACTCGTATGTTCCCTGTATTGTTTCCCCGAAAATTTATTGATATTGATCTCGTACAGGGTATATTATATATATAATAGTATTATCCATAGTATTGTTTCTTCGAAGTATATCATTTGCTTAACTTTAAGATATTACATGTTGTATAATGTTTTGTTAACAGTGTATTGTGTGTTTTTGTCAATGTAAACTCAATATGTGTAGTATTGTCACAAACCTTTGTGGTTTTTAAATGCTACTATGTAATCATTATTTTATTGTTATTTTTGAGCCTAATAAAGGAATAAAAAAAAATTGACTTTCGTAGTAAAAAAAAAATCTGATCCCCACTTTTTTGGGTATAGTATCCGTCGTATTGATTTTATTCGTATAGAAACCGACTTCACAAACAGAAACTATTCCAAAACAAACTAATACGCACTAAAAAAAAAAATTATTGCATTATTAGACTACTTAAAAGTCAATCAAATTATTACGATAATATAATGTAGTTACAATTATTGTTAATTTTGGAGTCGGTGTCAGCCAACGTAGGCTTATAACTACATACATAGTTATAGGTGAGATGTGCTTGTGTCGCACGCGGCACGCGCGACTTTACCAGGCGAGAGGCGAGAGCGGGCCGCGGCGGGAGGGGTCTCGTATTATTATTGCTAGGTATATTGTAGTGTTTCCTTGGCTGACACCGCCTCCAAAAATAACAATAATAACATTATATTATCGTAATAATTTGATTGACTTTTAAGTAGTCTAATAATGCAATAATTTTTTTTTAGTGCGTATTAGTTTGTTTCGGAATAGTTTCTTTTTGTGAAGTCGGTTTTTTTTAATTTTCTTTTATTTTTTGATATTTAGTTAATGTGAAGTACACTAAAAAAAATTTCTGAATATGGGTAGACCTACTAAACGTGATTACCTAAGGTGTATTATGTATGCCTAGCCTACACATTTAAGGATTTTCCTCAATTTTCTCAGGATTCCATCATCAGGTGTTGTTGTAATGATCATGGGACCATCTGTGAGTAGACTTCACTTTTTATAAATGAATAAATCGAAATCGGTTGGCGTGATATTGAGTTACTCGTTAATTTGTCGCACACATACTTAATGCTAATTGCACCAAATTGAAATGGGACCATTCGGGAAGCACCAGCTTTCAAATAAAAAAAAGAATCATTAAAATCGCTTCGCCCAGTCCAAAGTAATGAGGTAACAAACATAAAAAAAAAATACAGATGAATTGAGAACCTCCTCCTATTTTCGAGAATTAAAATATGATCCTTAAATACAAATTGATTGACTCATAATTTGATTGAAAATCTAAACTTGTCCGTCGCATCTATCTTGCCGATTCCTAATCATTAGAGATTGGCGCAAAACTTCGCCATATGGTACCATTACTGCCTATAGATATTTTACAAGAGATTTGGAGATGTTGTCTCTTGTTGAAACAGGTTAATGTGGTGATCGGCATACTGTTTAGTAGCCATTTACGACCCTAGAGTTGAGCTGGAGTGTAGTTCTGTAGATTCCTTCATCATCAAAGTGGCATGTACTAATCTTGCTGTGAAAGCATTGTTGAGGAAAAACAACTAACTAGCCCACCTGGTACTACTTACAGTATTTATACCAGAGATCTTTTGGAGAGGGACCAAGCGAAAGAGGATTCGGTGTACCCACGAAAAAAGGACAATCTATTCTCCGAATGAATGGAACTTGGTTGGTAATTTTTAAAGTTAATTGCAAAACCTATAATTAAATAACGTAACATTTGAAATACTCAATAGGCAGTCTAGTTAGTCGCTCTAGTGCGCCGGAGAGCTGCAGGTAATTAGAAAAAACGTTACGTAAACGTTGAGTAATCAGACGAGACAGCGGGCGGTGGCGGGCGGTGCGATCAACACAACTAAACATTTAATTGTTTCCCAAAACCAGACGTCTGCTGAAGTGCCCTGCATCGCTTAACTTTGTCTCATTCTGTACTATTTTGGGCTAAAGCCAAGTATCATCCCACTCGCTCAGAGCTATCGTTACCTACTATATCCTAACTAATGGGCAATAAATATAGTTTGAAATTTGAAACAATCTTGTAAATTCGTCGACAGTAAACTTTACCAACAAGGTAATTAATTTAAGTAGAGTTAAGTAGCGTCAGGGTTACAGAAATTACTGTAGAGTTCATATTTCGAGTGCCTCTTGTTATCTAACAAATTAAACGAATATGTCACAGCTATAGTTTTTACCTGCCAAAAACTATTTTTGACTGATTTCTTCAGTAAAAATAGATGAGTGACTAGAACAATAAATGTTCTTTACACACGGCCATCTCATCCCAAAC
This sequence comes from Habrosyne pyritoides, assembly GCA_907165245.1. Taxonomy (NCBI): domain Eukaryota; kingdom Metazoa; phylum Arthropoda; class Insecta; order Lepidoptera; family Drepanidae; genus Habrosyne; species Habrosyne pyritoides. The sequence continues at coordinate 14,938,653 of OU015591.1, read as the reverse complement.
TAAGCAGAGCTTGGAAACATACGGCGTATGTGAAAGATTATAGAGCCCAATAGCCACGGCGCGGCCGCGCGGCGCAGAGGCGTAGGCGCTGCCTACACGGTCGCGTAATGTAGTCTGTATAGACGACGGCCAGACAGACAACGTGTAAGAGAATCGTTTTATTAGTACCCAGTACCCACTCTCACTGACTCACCATTTGTTTTGTAACACACAATACACCGAATTAATGCTTTCTCAAATTGTTTTTTTTTTGCATTTAAAAGTTCAATGTACTTCATGCTAACAAAGATAATGAAATTATTTTGAGATTTGTAAACTGGAAAGGCTGGGTTTTTTTTTTATGATCCGTCAAAGAGCGGTGGTGTTTCGTAGAAGCAGGTAGCGTGGGTGAAAGTTAATGTGTTTTTATTGAAATCAATAGTGCATTATTGTAGAGCCATTTCTTGCCAGATCTTCTCACTTGCGAGATGGCTTCCGAACCGGTCGAACTTCAGTACTTTTCACATTTAGAGCCTTCTAGAACTATATGTTTAAACATATGTTTAAACGACTCCTACTTACATGTATCTTATCAAATTAGAGCATAAGATCGTACGATTTAATGAAATTCTTCGTCATGACAAACTGACAACCAATCACTACGACAACATCGCGACAAATGATGTAACATTATTATAAAGCGTACGCAGCAGTTTCTCGGAAATGGAGCTGACATAAAAAGTGTCTTAAATCTTAATAGATGCTGGTACTTCGCTCTCGGAACTCAGTGCAGTAGGGCTCGCGGAGGACTCGAGACATTTGAATAAATAAAATATTATTCATATTCCGTGTCAGATTTATTTTTATCATTGTTACAGAGCTTTCAGACTGTTTAATCTTTACGAGCGTGATGCCATATAAGAAATACAAAATAATGTTTAAAGAAAATACTGGGTTAAAACAACTATAATAAACACCATCGGCACACGCTGCCCCGTGACGAACAGAATTTATTTATTTTATTAATTTATTAAAAATAGGAGGAAGTAAAAAACTATCACCATATTAGGAGATCACGGCATGCTAATGCACTAAGATACAACGCATACAAACGTAACACTCACAAATAACTTAGTATTTTAATACACACTTTATGAAACGGAACATTCTTTCTTTAGTCTAGCAATTTAGATTTAAGCATCAGTGGCAAGAATTTTAAATTTACACATATGTACGAGTTTTATGTATATATCTTCATGCCTATTATTGCCCATGAGATACTCAGTGGTCTCAGTACTTTTTTCATTTCACCGAAAATATTTATATAGCCAACGTGAGATGTGGAGAGAGCAAGCGTCTCTCGGGTACATTACCGATTGGTGCGAGCTACTGGTAATAATTTGAACTTTGCTCAACCTGGGAATCGAACCAATCGACCTACGAGGTAATAATAAGATTATATATTAATAAATCTGTATATTACGCTGGTATAATATACCCCAGATGGAGTCGATGCGATATGATTTCAAACCTTGGTTTTAGAGTTCGTCGACTATTTCTATCGTATCCCTAAGGAAATATATAAACTGTATTACATTTACTTAACATAATGGATATCTGTATAATATATACACGCGGACTATAGTTTACTTGCAAGTAATACCTCTGCATTATATAAATATACACTTATATCTAATAGCGGTTTGTTTGTGGTGCATAATATTTAAATCAAAGTTGTCCCCCGAGGCGACGCGCGATGCAGCTTGCCAACAACTCGCCAGTTAGTTACACGGCGCGAGCGCGGCAAGCCGATCTGCAACTCTAACATTACATTCAAGACAGTTTAACACTCTCCCTTTCAACCGTATCCAAGCTATAAAAAAAAAAAAAAAAAAATGTTTTTTATTGCTGAATCAAAATACATAATCATATGCAGCCCTGTCTTCAGAACTAGCGCAAGCTGTGTGCCAGAAGACAGTTCCCACCCAACGCTTGCCTTATTCTAATTGATTTAACAAAAAAAAAAAAACTGACATGTTTGTTACAACAATTTTCTTACAAATTATTTATTTATGAGATATGGTGGTCAAGGTCACTGTGAAAAGTGTGTTCGGCAATTATTATCGTCATATGACATGATTTTTAACCGACTTCAAAAAAGGAGGAGGTTCTCAATTCGTCTATATTTTGTAGGCATACATAATACACCTTAAGTAATCACGTTTAGTAGCTCTACCCATATTCAGAAAAAAATATTAGTGTACTTCAGATTCACTAAAAATAAAAATAAAACCGACTTCATAAAAAGAAACTACTACGAAACAAACTAATACGTACTAAAAAGAAAACTTACTGTAAAGAATGACACGGAATATTTAATAATCTGCGGTAGAATTATGTATCTAGATGTCACGATGATGGACAACTGGTGTTGTCAATTATATGACGTATATTTTAAAATACATATTATGTGTATTATTTCCATCAACGACTTTTCTAGCCATTACTACAAAAACTAAACTCTGTTTATTTTAACGGTAGGTTGAAAAGACTAATGCACAAAGTGTGGGGGGTAACACCCTATGGGATGAACAAAGCGTGGGGTGAAACGCCTAGAGCTCCGAATGTTTGTATGAATTAATTCCTCATTGTGATACACACGCTCTATTTGTGGGGGAAATAAATAAGTGATTGATTTATCAGTTGTTTATGATAGTTACATTATTTACATGTGTTATATTGACACATTCCGCAGCCGCTGACTAGTGCCTGGTGGCTTGGAAAATGCAAATTGTGAAATGTTCGATTTATCTCCATTACTCAGCGGCGCGCGGTGTCAGCCGCCGCGGGTCCGAGGTGTGCTCGAATGAAATAGGTATTATTATGCATCCCACGAAACTGTCATCGCAAATAGATTTAACGCGGGAGCCATCGGGATATCGCTGTAATTAATATATTTTGAATGAATGTAATTTTTTGATTGCTTGCTTGGATCATGTAAATGTTATATAATTTTAAATTATTGGTAGATTTTTAAATTTGTGCCGAATGTTGTATTTGTCGATCGCGTCTATGTTGTCTTAAGGCACTGCTTAGGCCAATGTACTAAGTTGACCTTGTAATATTGCAATCAGATAACTCATTTTTTAATTCAGACCCAGACACAGACAAACAGACATGTCCATGCACAAATTAGTATGTAACCGATTAGCGAGTACAAGGCAGTTTCTACCCTGGGGCGGCGCCCCGAGGTTTTAAAATTCAATGACAAATAGTTTGAACACTCAGATACTTCTTGGTGTATTTGCATTGATTCATCGGTACCGTCATGCTGCCTCAACCACAACCTACCCACCTCCAGCACCAGCACTCGCCACCTGTCTGTGCTCTAATAGATCGATCGACTAGTCGACACAGCACAGCTCGCGAGTATCTCTTCTACTAAGTAGAGATATCAGCTACTTTATTCATAGGGCAAGTGGATAAATTGCAGAAGGTGCCTATCGCGTGAACATTATCGGGATCGCACGAGCGAGAGGCACGAGCACGAGCACGAGCGCGCCGCGGGCGGCGAAAGTTGCTTTCAGCGGCCGCTGCGGTTAATGTAACACACGAGATAATATTACAATGATACACGCTACAAGTGTTTCAACAATAAAATACATACATGTTCGCTGCCATATCATAAGATCGAAATCAATTACCGAAAATACCATTTGTTTTTCGAAGCATATTAGTAGAGCTCTTAGTGCAGAGTTCGTCCGGGGAAGTACTACCACCTCACCCATTTTTGCCTTGAAGCAGTAGTGCACTTGTATTACTGTGTTTCGGTTAGAAAGGTAAGGGCCGGTGAAATTACAGGCACATGAGACTTAACAACTTCACGTCTCAGGGTCCATGTGAAAAATAAAAGCACAGAAAGTGAGTGTGACTCACTCTCGGTGAGTTATTATAAAGTAAATAATTATTGTAATGCAATTGTATACACAAAAAGGTACATTTAGTACAAACGAATATCAATTCTTTTAAAAAAAATCGCAAGTTGCGTAAATAGAAGTTCTTGCCATAATCTATTTGTGAATACTAATCGTTTCATCGTAGATTCACATATGGGAAACTAATTAATCATAGTAGGGAATTGAAATTCGTATACTGTTGTGCCCGTTAGCTAGCCTACTCATTATTCGCCGCAAAAAGTTTCTAATGTCTAGGAACCACGCAGTTTTGGATGAAATAGAACTCCGTGTGTCGACATCTTAAGTGGTCGAGCATCAACCGAGGACCGCGCTGGCCGGCACGTACTGAGTTTGCGAACTTTCCACAAAGTGCATCGAGAAAGTCTCGCGCTGCCCTTTCCTCTGATAACCGAGTTACAGCCGCTTTGTGCCGTAATTGTCTGCAATTTCATCTGACATTGCATTTGCTAAGAGAAGCGTCGATCTGTGCTATTGCCACTTTGGAAAACTTTAAATGCTGTAGGTCATGCATGTAACCCGCTTATTATTGAAGACACGTACTATCTCGTCAAGGTATGCAGCTGTTTTTCTCATGACTGTACCGTACATACATAACGGGAAAGTTACGTAAACTACAGAATGTATTCGTGACCTTATAATTTTCGTTGGGTCATTTTATCTCGATGCTTTGTTTAGAAAGGTAATGTAAAGGTAAGGTATTAAATCTTTTCAGAATTGTCTTTTATTTGATTACTAGATGAAGTATTCACTACTCTAATTGCTGAAAATAATCACACTTCCGTACTATCGGAACTACGACCATGCACAAAGGACGAAGTAATAAAAATAATAGATAACCTTAACATCAAAACACGCAGCGGTTTGGACGGTGTAACAACCAAAGCCGTGAAATGTGTTAAAAACCTTATTGCAGACAGTCTTGCAAACTATATCAATAAATGTCTCAAAGAAGGTGCGTTCCCGGATAGCCTACAAATTTGCTAGGGTAACTCCTATATATAAATCGGGACCTAAAACTGATCCCAGCAACTACCGCCCTATCTCAGTACTTCCTGTCATATCAAAATTTTTTGAAAAGATATTATACAGCCGCTTACTTAATTACCTAAAAGAAATAGACTTTCTTTATGAAAATCAATACGGATTTCGTCCACATTCGAATACGTTATCAGCTACTATCGACTTAGTGACCAAAATTAAACAAAGTATTGACAAGAAACAACTGGTTTTAGGAATTTTTATAGACTTAAAAAAAGCTTTCGATGGAATTAGTCATTCTATACTATTAGAAAAATTAAAAGGCATCGGTATCTCGGGAAATGCTTACAAAATATTCAAATCTTACCTTACTAATAGACAACAGGTAGTAATAATTGATAATTACGAAAGCAAGCCAGCAAAAATAGTGTACGGAGTTCCGCAGGGATAGCATTAGCGGTATTGGGCTGACGGGACACATCTCATTATACGCTGACGACACATGTCTTTTTTACTATGGACATTCGATCCATAGTATTGCAACTGAAGCTCAACAAGATCTTCAAAAGCTAAGCATGTGGCTTAAGCAAAATTTGCTAACCATTAACGTAAGCAAAACCTCATACGTCATATTTTCTGCTAAAAATAAAAAGGTTCCTAATTTCTCACCGCTTACTGTAGACAACCAACAAATTTTAAGAAAAAGTCAAGAAAAATACCTGGGTTTGATCTTAGATAGCAGGCTGACATTCAAACCACATATTGAGCATGTAAAATCAAAACTACTTGCACTAACTGGGGCTCTGCGAAATATTTCAAAGTGCGTACCATTTAAATTGCACCATACAATATATAACACATTAGTCAAACCACATCTCGAATACTTGATTCAGGCCTGGGGGCAGGCTGCTCCTACTAATCTACATGACATGTAAGTGACACAAAACAAACTAATTAAAGTATTATTCCACTACAAATATTTAACACCCACCAAAGACCTTTATTGTAAAACTAAACTACTAAACATAAACAAGCTCTATACCTACCATACATGCATATTGATAAGAAAAATACTATCGAATAACATGCACTCACAAATCACATTCAAACATAAAACGCATAATCACTACACTAGAAACAGAGCTAATATAGAACTACCTGTAATTAGAACCATGTATGGAAAAAATACAATATTCAGTACGAGGGAGCACAGCTATATAATAAATTACCAAAAAATGTAAAGGACTGTAACTCGGCGAATACTTTTAAAAAGAGATGAATGAAAATGAAAATGAAAATATTTTTATTCAAATAGGCCTTTACAAGCACTTATGAATAGTCTGACTCTAATACCGGTTCGGAAGGTTGTTTTTTACTGAGAAGAGCCGGCAATAAACTCAGCAATTACTCTTTTAAAAAAAAAACAAACTTAGATTTATTACATAAAATATTATTTAGTCTCATTGACAATACCTGTGTGTTATGGCAATATTGCAGAATTATTTAACAATAATATAATATTATAAATATCTAATGAAAAAAAAAATACAAACAAACTAAAGCCGACCAGCCCCCACAAGCAGCACCTGTTCACAAGTATGACGCATGTGGCAGCCATCGCCCTCCTCGCCATATTGTAGGGAAGTGAGCGACCCGCCACACGACGCCGCCACAAGCAAAGGCATTAAAGCGAGCATGACTAACTTAAGTTTGAAGCACATCAAAAAAAAAAAATTATGAATTTTAGAATACACACAAAGTGTTATCACTGTGACCATAACATGTTCAAAGTTATAGATAAATTTAAATTGCATTCAAATAAAAAAAAAAAAATCATACCATACAACAATACATTCACAACCAGGCACTATTATCATTTAAATATTCATTTATGTTGTAATAAGCCTTTTTTACCAATACAGTTTTAATATGATCCTTAAATTTTTGCAAAGACAAATCTAAAGTCGATGCAGGGATTTTGTTATAGAAGCGCGCACCTAGTCCCAGAAATGAACCTTGTACTTTTTGCAGTCGATAAGCAGAGGTCACGAGTTTGTGCTTATTTCTAGTATTTATTGAGTGCATATCACATTTTTTAGCAAAATGACTAATGTTTCGATGGACAAATAATATGTTTGCATAAATGTACTGTGATGCAACTGTAAGTATTCCTATTTCTGCAAACTTATCTCTAAGGGAAGTTCGAGAACCCCAATTATACATAGCTCGCACCGCCCGCTTTTGCAAAATAAATATAGTTTCTATATCAGCAGCTTTGCCCCAGAGCAAAATGCCATAGGACATAACACTATGAAAATAACTAAAATATACTAATCGTGCTGTATCTACATCTGTTAGTTGTCTAATTTTTCTCACTGCGTAAGCTGCCGAACTGAGTTTTCCCGCAAGGGATGATATTTGGGTACCCCACTGAAGTTTTGAGTCTAAAGTAATTCCTAAAAATACTGTAGATTCAACTAGATTGAGAGCTTCATTATTTATCATTAAATTACAGCCTACTTTTCTCACATTGGGTAACGCAAATTTAATACATTTAGTCTTCTTTGCATTCAAAACTAGATTATTTACTGTAAACCAATTTAATACCTGGGCCAATGCACCGTTTACATCGTCATAGTTTGATTTCAGTCTATCAACACTAAAAATCAGTGAGGTGTCATCAGCAAACAGTACAATTCCACAGGTATTTTTAACATAAAATGGAAGGTCATTAATGTAAATTAAAAATAAAAATGGACCTAGGATTGAGCCCTGCGGTACACCCATATGCACGGAAGAACCAGACGATTTGACCCTATTTACATCAACACTTTGAATTCTCTTCCCAAGGTACGATTTCATCATGTCATGATGATGGTGTACCTCAGTAATAACTGACACAATATGGTAGATTAAACTCACATTATATTATAATTTTAAGTTTCTCATTCTAAGTGAACTATGTAATGTTCTTTTTGGGAAATAAATTCTTTAAACCGAAGTATGAAAATACAAGAACGATGATGCGTGTCGGACATAAACAATAGTTGATAAGAGGAAGGCGGCGGCGGCGGCGGGGCGCGCCCTCTGTCTCACGTCACATCCATCGCCTTCAATTTGTGGCCGCTTTGATTTATCGCCAGATATCCGACAAGTGCGACAACCTCTCTGCTTCGATATCTTTCGACACAATATAAATCAGAAATGCATTTATTAATAAATTGAAACATGATAATGATGTTTGTTGCACATTTAGATGTTAAAATCAACATTACTTAACGCTTTGAATGCGGCTTGGCTTATCAGAAAATCTTGTTAAAAACCAAAAATGTGCTCTAAATAATTGTTAAGGATGCGTGTAACTTTCCTCAAACAGGCCGATAGCTCGGCCGCAGCAGCCGGTCAAACACCTTTCTGATCAAACTTATCAGCGGCACAAACAATCTAATAAAAAGTAATTACTTTCACTAACGCTTCGCTCCCACGGGGCCCGGGGCCGGCCGACCCCACCGAAGATCGACGCGTCTCCCCAGCCCCACATGACTGCGAAACTTAGCAACACTTGCAATCTCTTTTGTGTGAAAATAATTAATAATTTAAGGGTTGTTGAGCACAATGCGCGCTCAGCTCGTCGCGGCACTTAATAAACATCCCCCTTATGTTAAATCGCAGCAGGGGTGTCGGCAGCGATGCCTTAAATCATTCCTCTCCACTTTATATGCAGATGTCGGCGCGTTAGTTCCTGCCGAGCGCATTGACCTTTTTTAACTGATTTGTACAAATATGTGCGATTTTATTTGCCCCCCCATATTTTTATTTCACACAGAAGATGACTACAAAATTTAAGTAAAATCAAAAACTCGATACGATTTTTCGATAATAAATATGTAGACTATATTTCAACCGGCGATAAATAAACAGTTAATTAACTACTTCTAAACCAATGTTTATAAACCTCCGTTTATAAACCAACAGCTGAAATGCACAGGTACCTACAAATCGAGTATCATTTTGAGTATTGTTCATATTTTTCCTAAGCTGCTGTAGTCCCAAGTGGACATTAACAGAAGTGTTTTGTTATGGCGCCATCGTTGCGAATAGGTCCCCCAAAGAGTCCGCATCGAATGGAACTGTCGATGCACACTCACGCCAAAGCTTCTCGCATAGTCCAGATTAGCTCTGCGACACGTGCCGGCCGACTGCTATCCACTGCATATATCCTAACGACATTCCCACCCTTCCCTTCTAAATTTACAAAAAACAATAACCATAAATACAACACAACTTCTTAAATTGTCTTATATCGGATTACCGATTCGTGTGTAATCATATAAATTCAAAGCTTTAGAATTGTATCGAGTTATGTCTGATCTGTACAATAAACGTTAGATTCTCGTGCTCATGAATCTTTTGTGTTTGTTTCATCTTCTCATAATATAATCGAAGCTTATTGTTATTTTATATCCACTATTTATTATTAATATTTGCCAAACAAAGTCAAAGTTATTTACAGTCGCGCTTTATTCACGCGGCATAGTATTCCTATTTGAAATGGCAACTGCACTGCGCCTTACAAGGAAGTAATTGATAACACCAGACGCGCTCGTAAAAGCATTAGTCAAATGAATTTATAGTATTACTATATGTAGTTGGAGCGGTCACGTAACGAGACGGAAGTATTGTCGACTATGCAGCAGCAAACATTTCTAAACGAGTGACAATCGAGTGCAGATAAAGCGCGTACAATGTCATTGTAAATTGCATTGCGTATTCAATAAGCGGGGCTAAAGTAATTTAGCTTTGAATGCAGCCATCTCTATGCAGCCTGTCTCGCTCGCCACTGAATATTTTACACCAGCTTGGGAACCGACTCTCTCCAGCTGGCATTATTTGCCTAGCGGTGTAGTCGCCATCTAATATAATACCGGCCTCGGCCCATGTATCTCTAAATGCAGCAAGATAAATTACGTCTAAATATGGTGGTACAAATCGATGCTTTAATGGAAATACTGAATGCCTACACTTTGAATTCTACAAGAACTCTTTAGTATCTGCACATTTGTTTGGATTGTACACGTTTTGATAAATGTGCATCGAGGTCTGTAGCGAGCTGATATTATTGATTAACATTAAGTTAATGGCGGAAGAAGGAGAGTAGGGTGTAGTGTGTAGTGGACGCTGTCATAAAACAAGATTATCGAAGGAGAAAATTGTTAGTGTGTGGAAAGCGCGTTACTTTTATAAGTTGTTTGTAAGTGTTATTTTAAAGCTGAGGTCGACTCGAGCTAATTTTAGTGACGTTCAACAAGACTCGATAACACCGACCGAGATATTATTTTATAACAACATTGCATTACACCGAGTGAGACGTAACTCGTCGGCGATCGAACAATAAATCACACGAGTGGCACCACATGTTTCAAGTGTTTATATTTATGTGTTAATGTGCAGTTGAACCAATCGGGCCGACCCGCGCCGCGGTGTGTCGGGGCCGCCATTGAAAACCCATTATCTTCCACACTAAATCTCCGCAGTTTATGACCCGAATTATGTCTCTGTGCAAGATGCGACCTCGAGCGGTACGGAACCTTGTAAAACTCCAACAATGCAAATGGAGCTATGAAAATATTTACGATACAGAAGCCATGAATGATCGAAGTACCAAAACAAAGACAAAGGATGAATTAATTGTATTCATAATCATATATGAATAATGAAATCGTTACATCATACAATAAATATTGTTATAACTGACGGTGAGATATCACACGACAGTAAAATGTACATTTCTTGTAATGCAGAGGCATGATGGAATAGAACACATTCAGGTGGAAAGTAAAGACAAGATAAATCAGAATATTCCAACAGTTGATCGTCCCACGTTGAGATATCATTCGCAGAAAGTGGTTGTGTATATTTTTCTAAATCGTATTATGATTTTTCTTAGAAGTGACTACTGGCGCATGTCCGGAATAATGTAGCAATGATTCAATTGTTTAAGTATCTGGAAAAATATCTTTTAGTTTATATGTTTTTTTTCCTTGTTATTTGAGCGTGATTGCAGGATTATTGATGTGGATAGGAATGAATTTCGAACGAATGATATGGAGACAGTGACTTATTAATTCCTCAAAATGTAGAGTTGCCGGTGACTCATGATCTACCAGAGAGTTGCGGTGGAGCTCTATGCTAACTTTAAGGCCTCGGCTACACATTTGGAATCGCTCTGGTATTCAAAAAAATCAATAGGAGATACTAACCATTTACCATCAAGGGAACCGTCTACCGTCAGACATAAAAAATAACGGGACTCTAACTTTTCCTTTATCTCTGTAGTTGATTGTGAAAAATGTGAGTCTGAACTCTACTAGTCAAGTCCCTACCGGTTTCCGACCGTGACCTTTATCAAAAGTTTGTAGTTAATGCTGTGACGGAAGTCGGTCTACCCATCTGGTTATAAACCCCTTCACACTGTTCGCTTTATCGGTCAGTTTTGAGGAATCGCTAGTCGTTCGTGCTGCGGGCCGGCGCAGGTAGTTGATCGGAATGCAGCAGCAGTAAGTGCTTGTCGATTATGCGTCAAACAACTCACAGTCCTGCCCCGTGCCCGTGCTCCCCGGCTCTACCTCATTATGATCTACACGATGTTTTTGTATTGAGACACAAAATTTTGTAAGCGACGATAGCAGGGTAGTGACGTCGTAACACTCATGGTTCAAATCTTACAATGAGCTAGAGTTTAATAAATTCTTCGTAAGGAAAACAACTTTCTGTGCTATCCACACTCGTTTAGATTACCTCAACACTTGCCGTGGTGAGTTTGTAATTACCCAAAAGTATAAAAAATTGTTGAGTTGAAAGTACAAAATTACTAAGGAACCACGTATAGAATCAGTTCCATAAAAACGTTCAAGTGTTAACAAATCTACAAACGCACGTAGTCTGGCTGGCCAATGGTAATTTGGATTAGCTGATTGAGAGGCTGGGAGTCAGCACAACAAGTAGCACAATCTCGAGAGTTAACAGCACCAATAACAAGACGATAAATTATTTAAATTAATAAGATAGAATTTATTGCAGAGCGGATATCACTTGAATGCTCCACAGCTCGAGCGTACCTATTTGTACTAACCAGACTTTGATATAGACGTGTTTTCCTAATCATTAGGCTATTTAACTTTAGTCAAATCAGCGACTATTTATTGAAGGTCTAAATTCTTACGCTGGCTTTAGAGTTTTGAATAAACCATTAGTTCGTGAAGTCATATTATCATAATGGAGGGTCAATTACATTCGTTGGGTTTAGAAATGAAATACCTAATATTTTAAAGTCATATTGAGCATAAAACTAAGCACACGCGTGTTGCACCTATTTTTGCATTATAGGTGATTTTATGCGCTGTTTGGTGTTTGATAATTTACGAGTTTCTTGAATATATAGGTACATATACAGTAAAGTACCTGTACGTATGCGGGTTCCTTAACTCGTATCAGAAATTGTGTCGCTCCAAACACTTAACTGTCAGACTCAATAGATAGTCACCTCACCTGAACTCTTCGAAATGTAGTAGTTCTTCATAAGTAAAGGTGAAAACCTGATTCATGAAATATTTTTGTCAACATAAATATATCCACACGCCCAATATCCCCAAAGAGATAGGTTAAGGTATTATATAATACTAGCGACCCGCCCCGACTTCGCATCAAAATCCGTTGCGTAGTTTTAAAGATTGAAGCATACATAGCGATATAGGGACAGAGAAAGCGACTTTGTTTTATACTATGTAGTGATTATTCTATTGAATAATATTTTATCAATCTCGGGGTACGGGTTCTTAACAAAGAAACAATAATATTATTTTATCCGACCCGGGAATCGAACCGTCGTGCTTGACCAGCGAGGCGACACTGTTGTTTCGTAAATGTTTTTTAAAATATCTAATCTATTAGCCACCTACTGATTCCTACTACAATCATCTATCTATAACTTTGATTTTCAATTTTTTTTTTTCTGATCAAAATAGCAATATACATAGTTATCGTTCCTATACTTAAAACCACAAAAGCCTTTATGGGCTTATATATGGCTAGTGAGTTCGGATTAGCGGAATTATATAAAAAAAATGGACCAGCATTTAAAACCTTAAATTATTGAAATAGTTAAACCTAAAAGAGACAACATTTTATGAGTAACGTTGATACAAAATGTTAAAATTTTAAATAAAAGATTTATGTTATTTTGATCAGAACCCGAACATACATTTTATTCAAATATATTATCTATCATGCAAATTCGGTGCGTGTCCTGCAGGCCTACTATGAACTCTTATTGCGATTCAATTGACGACCTAAAATAAACTGCCCCGCTATTACATACCACGACGTCATTAACGCGATCCAGTTTAGGTTGACGCCAAATCAAGTCTGCAATTGGATGGCAAACTGTTTTCATTCGTTCATTTTTCGTACCATGAGGTGACATATCAACCGAAATTGGATACTTTAAGTGTCAAATTAAGCGATCCAATAAAAGTTGCTTCTTTCTTGGCGTGAAGTGAATCGTTTTGTTAATAACTTTTAAAAAACAGTGAAAATATACGTAATTCAAGGTATTTCAGTTGAATATTTTGTGTTTCTTATATGTTAATGTAAACAAGTGATTTGTAGAGCGTTTTTTATTGTAGATGTCTGACGAATTAGTCCTTTTTGAATTTATGGAAAATGATAAAGAAATAAACACAACACGGCGACAAAAAAGACGTCTAACACGGTAACAATCGGACCCCTTTTATTTGGAAGATGCAGAATTCATAAAGAGATATCGGTTGTCTAAACAGTTGGTATAAGAACTGTGTGATGAACTGAGGATACCAAAGCTGCTCAAGTTGACCGAACGTTACTCTTCGACGCGATTCAACACTGTAAAAAATACCACTTAAAATACATTGGTACTTAAGTTAGGTACGCGTTTGAGATAAAACAGTTTGTAAGTTTACATTATGAAAATATAACATTATTAAACAAACTACACAAGGATACTTGCGCCCTTATTCGTATTACCAATTATTTTAAGTCAGTGAAACGTTAAAAACATTTATAAATAAAATAAATATCTACTAATAATGACACGTAATTTTCTTTCAATAATAGTTAGATATACTTTCAAAACAAATCTCAACAATAACAACCGCCTTCTGTCAAATCCAACATGAGTGGAGGTGCGCTCTAAACTCGTCATAATCAATTTATTTTTACAACAACACTAAACAAACCTTTAATTTGTAATATAAAAAATTATATAAATTACTAATATTTATTAGTACTAATTAGTAATTTAGTACTAAAAAAGCCTTTGTGGTATTTAATTTGATGCTCAATAGCGCAATTTTAAAATATATTTGTTGTTATTTTTACACATAGAAACCGCTAAATCATATCAACTAGGTTTCGAAACGCAACACATATGGTTCGAGTAAAAGAGACAGACTTATGCAACGACGGTATAGTGTTATCTCATTCTCACCGCGGACCAGAGACAAATTTCGTTCGTTCATTCCTCCGTGAGCAATTCAAACGCCAGTCAGCAAAAGGCATTTCATGGTACGAATCATAGCGATTCAGTTTAGGCACCTAAACTGAATTGCATCGGAATTGAATGGCTAAGTAAAAGTTGATGGTAGGCCTGCTGGTGCCGTATCAACCCCTCAAGATGAAACAATATCTTATACTTAAAAAAATACTATGAACTAAACAAGGCAAAAATGGCTGAAACGTTCAAAAGTAAGTTGCTAATCGACATACAATTTATCAAGATGTCGTCTGAGACTGTATCGGAGAGTGGTAGCCAGAATGGTAAAACGCAGTAGTAATATAAAAAAGAGTTTGAAAATAATACGGTTCGATAAGGTAAGTAGCATATAGGTAGGTCATGCTCATGGTGGTGTTAATGTAGCTCAACTTAGTCATAAAACTGTAGTTAGCTCTGGCGGTTGGAAAATTAACAATTCTTTTTTTTTCGTATTTATTTTGTAAAACATAATCTGTGACTGTTTGTTAACCATCAATAAAAGAATAAGTTTAATCTTTTATAACTTGCTCGATTGTCAGCTTCTTCTCTAACGTAGGCAAGAGGTCATAGACAACGCGTTTCACGTTTCAGAGTTCATTCGATCAATTTCCCGGCTCGTATGCTCTGAACGAAAGCATGGTATCGTGGAGTGTTTGGATCCCAGTTTGGAGCAGGCCCCGGAGCCGGCGGCGGCCGGTTAGCGTCGGTGTCGGGTGTCGGCTCCGGCGGTAAACACGCGGCGACGAGCGCCAGCTAACATCTGCACCACTATTTGTTGTAACACCATTTTCTTTAACGCCTCTGTGTATTTTTATAACGGAGCTTTTAAAAGTTTGCGCAAAGTTGGTGATTTCAACACTGAAATCATTGCCTACACAAACATGACTATGATTTTAAAATTCAATGCAAATTCATTGGTCTTTAAAGAGATTAAACAATAGTGTGGTTGATGGTTACAGTATTATGCTTGTTACAAAATAGGAGTTGGTTTGCGACTTGCCTTCGTCCGTGGCTCTGTCTACGTGAAACAATTTTTGCCTCTGAATAGTTTCACTGAAATGGTCAAGGTGAAGTCATAATTGATTTACTAAGCAAATTGCAACAGATTTTTGAGTTCCTTTCGACCATATCAACATTCCTGATGTGTTGTTGTTTTGACTTATACATCATAATACGTTATTTTACTAATGTTCTTAATGTCAAAGTTTATGTGTGTATGTACATTTGTCACCAATTAGGTGCGTAACAGTTGATCGGATTTGAATAAGAGGTCCATATAGGATACATATTATTTTGCGCGTTCCCTAATATTTTAGGGAACGCGTTAGAAACTACGGGGTGAAAGCTAGTAAGTAATGTAAATCTTCATACTGTATGCTACATGTTTTATGATTTGACTTGTTTGTTCCCGCAGTCACCTAGCTACTTGCATTTGTGAGAGTGACAACATAATCCGACTTAAGGAAGATGACCTTATTTACTGCCAGAATGATCAAATGAGCGCGAAAGCTGTGCGGCCAGAAGATAACTCACATTAATTAGAACGACCGTGAGGAAATTAAATCAAACAGTTTTGAAAATATAACTTGAAATAACTTGAATCTTTTGGAGAAAGGCCAATGTAAGAAAATGTATAATATTACTAGCAGTGCCGCGCGGATTTACCCGCGTTTCCGACGGATGTCATGTTTTCCCGGGATAAAAAGTAGCCTATGTGTTACTCCAGGATATTCTCTATCTATGCGCCAAGCTGCATCTAAATCCGTTAAGTAGTTTTCTCGTGAAAGAGTAACAAATATCTGGGGCGACATCTATGAACAAGTAGAAACACCCGAGAATCCTACATCCCACTATCAAGATTCTCTCAGGATTTGACATATATACAAGCTTCCAACATCAACAGTTGGACCGCGGTCCCCAGGCCCAGGTCACCTAGCCTGGCGAAAGATCTTCCCTTTTAAATGGAGGAGTCTCACACCTCGCTCCTCCAAAGTGGTGACCCCGACGTGATCCCCATCACTTCGCTTCAAGCTCAGCTGCATTCACACAGCAAGCCAGCTTTGCCTTTATCAGTTCCATCGCAGCCGACTCACCGTGCTTCCTGGTTCTGCAAGGCACACTTCATGCGACAGCACTCACCGTCCACACCACAGTTCACCTGCAGCACACGTCCGGACCTCAGCTGGCTCCTCACTCTCCGGCGTGGCGGTTTCTGCACACATGGACATACATACAAACAAACTTTCGCATTTATAATATTAGTAGGATAAGAAAGATTAAGCACAAATTGTATTTCATTTCAAACAAGTGTAGGCTCAAACTTAATGCTATTGTAAACCCTTGGAGTCCATATACGCTGAAACGTTCTAGTTTAAACGCGAACTATATTCAGCTTTCGCCGTAATCTACTAAATAAATTCTCTCACAGCTATTTACGTTCCGGACATTAGTGTGTAACTCCATTAGCAGATCGGTGGTGTGAACTGCTTCATGCTCGGGTTGGCGCTGGCGCTGGCGTTGGCCCGGGCGTTAGTGTTGGCTGATTGGCGACTCATCCAGACGCTAACTGAACTCATCGTTCAAGCGTTTCCTGTCAATTCGGTTGGCCGAACTAACATTCGATTGAAGTGCTTATTCGCAGATCTATGATTCAAAAATCTTAAAAGCATTCATTGAACAGATCGATTTCTCATATTTCTATATCGGTAGAAGTAAATTTATGATGATTAACATTTTAGGAAAAAGGACAAATAGTTTTAGAAGGTAGACGAAATGCTTTACGATTTATTAAGATTTTATCCTCGTAGCAAATATTTCTTAAGTAGACTTTCTACTCGACAGTACTCGAAAAATAATTAGATGATTGGTTGTAGTTATAGTATAAGAATACTGATACCATTACATACAAGGCTGCATCCGAATAATTATCATCTACGAGAACTGACCAACTTTTGTTGTCAAACTGAAACTAATCAGCAACTCTAGGCATTGCGCTCCACATAACAGTTAAAGGACTATTTCAATAGATTAGAGTGCCGCGTAGTGACTCAGTCGTTATCGGCTCACTAACGGGCCAAGGTTCGAGTCGAGGACTGCGCAATAATATATCTCCATAATAGGGTCACGTAATGCACAAATAAATAGGCGACGCAACATAAAGAGTAATAGAATAAATCGCGCATTGAGATCGCTTTCAGCGATTTGCCGAAATGAAGCGTAGGTCGCAAAGTTAAATCGCATCGAGCTGCTATGCAACCGGTTAGAATTTATAAACGGCCGTGGGACGTCCCCGCACCATAAATAATAATAGATGGTGATTCAATATTTGGTGTTACGGCACGCATTGTCGAAACGCTTATTCGGATGAAGCTGTAAAATTTAAACATGGGTTGCTGTCTAGCAGTTTAAAAAACATGGCGCGAACTAATTTGTTAAGGATCCTCAAGGTTGAACGTTTCCATACCTCAAAAGTAAAGTATCTATTTGGGAACATTTGTATGGTTACTAGAACTAGTAACGGAAAGTCATAGAATTTTATGTTTTATGGTCCCTTTAGCAGAGTCCCCTGCAAAATATATTTGAATATAATATATAGGTTGATTATAAATTAGTTATAGCCTGGTCATTTACCGGTCTAGATGGTGATGTCGACTGATGAGATTCAAATCTACCTCCTTTTTCTTTAACTAACACGCATCGTATCGCTTTGAGTAAACAGTGAATATATACCTTAAATATACCTACATCGAACATAAAGTCCACATAGTCAAGTCTGACACAAGCTAAAGTGTACTTTATGCATCGATATGCATAAAGTAAACTCCGATGAGTTGGCATATAATTCATTGTCAACTTAAATGAGGTTGCTTGGGATAAAAAATAGTTACCGGAATTAAGTCTCTAAACTAATGATAGTTTGAGAGCTTGTTGAAAGACTTCGATTTCATACTGAATGCCTATTAGTAAATTAGTCACAATTCACGACGCCAAGTTATTTATACGCTAAGTAAAAATCTTTGAACACAAAACACATACACATGTTACATATTGCTTCATAGCGAATAATGTATAAGTTAGGAGCAACATAAGAGCACTTTAAAATAATATATCCCGTAAACGGAGCACCTTAACGCTGGAATGTAATCACAAAGCTCCACAAATCCCTCTAAAGCGCTGCAGCAGCTGTGCGCTCGCTTGATGGAATATAATCACTAAACACTCTAACTTCCACTGTGCGGGATCAAGGGATCAGCTCCCTGGTGACGTCACAACACACCCTTCATTAGAGCAGCCTGTGTGTGGAGCGGGCAACTTCGATTTTGAATAGCGGCTTTATTGCAATCATTGGTTAAATAAGTAATATAGTACTTATTAAAGATTTTAACTAGTTCCAGCTGCGTGACAATAGAGGGCGGAACCCAGTCTTATTGTGAAGGTGCCGCGGTGTTCTTCCGATATCGTCACATCTCCGAAAGACTTTCATTGCAGATGCTTAATCATTCTGAGTGATTGACACCTTCTTAGATTCTTGGCACCTTTAAACTTTTTACGATTCAAATAATATTAAAAATTACATGACAATTTGAAATAGCAGAGACGTTGTCGTTATAAAACTGACGAAATAAACTAATAAATAAGCCGTAAGTGCTTTAAAACACACAGAGTCTAAATAAATACAAAAACCATTATAACAAATTCAGAAAGGTTTAGGAGCTAAGCCTTGAAGCCGCATTAGGTGGGAGGTCCTATCCAGCGGACCTTAATCTGGCAGCCTCTCAGGAGATTGGATTAATCGCAGGCGTTTATCGAAATTCAATATTGACCAGAGAATTGACTAATTGCATTTGTACGAAAGTGTCTTGATGAGTTTCGAAGAAAAATTAGGTTGAACGAGCATGGAGCATCAATAAAGGACACTTTTATTTCGGTAATTTAGTTTTCCCACATGTTGCGTTGAATTAATGGAAAGAGGATCGTTAAAATAAAAACCTCTTTCCATGAAGCAATGGCGATTCCTCAACAAGTGGTTACTTCATAAGTGTACAACCTTAACATCTTTAAAATTTCGTAAGCCACTCTCAAAAGGGTGTCAATTCAAGTGAGCCAGTATTTTTATCCTCGTCATGACCTACGTAATATGCAAATGAGCGAAGTTAATAGAATCCTCAAGGACCGTTAATAATGTAGGCGCGCGATCTCACAACGTTTTGTATGCGGAGCATTATGAACTTTCCTTTGGTGCGAGTCGGCGTGCATACTAACTAAGGGCTCAGCTCAAGGGTGAGACGGCGACGCGTGACGTCACACGTGCGGCGCGCCCTTGGCCCGTGACGTCACAGGTGCACTGCGGCCTCCAATCAAATACTAGTCGGCAATAATACGTTACGTTATGAGAGAAGGAAATTGGTAAGCGGATATTTTCTACCGCAATATTAGAATCATTGTTTCCTGAAACTTGGACTTAATACAAGATGTTTACGTGACTACCTGTTGCTCCGCGGTTCCACTCTGTGTTAGATGATTTCCGAAGAATCTTTAATTTTTATTCTACGTCCCTTTTATGACTGTGAAATGGATTCAAATGTTTGTGTCAGGAAAACAAGAGGTAGGAATGAACTTATAAATAACTAATACTAAAAAGGTTCTTAGGTAGCATTATCCTTGTGCATGCACAGTACCTACCATGTTATACATTTAACCTGCTACATTCCGATACGCATGCGCAACTATGCGGTGGAACAATCTAAAGAAAAATTATCATTATGATTGTTAATTGGCAGTGCACACTGAGCTCGTGGATTTATAATATAGACGAGCGATTTTTATCCGCAGCAGTCAGTCGCCGGGAGACGCTGTGTGTAAATTTTTCTGGATCTATTTAATGCAGCTAAAATGCATACTCTATGGGTATTAGATATGTACCAACTG
Organism: Habrosyne pyritoides; assembly: GCA_907165245.1. Taxonomy (NCBI): domain Eukaryota; kingdom Metazoa; phylum Arthropoda; class Insecta; order Lepidoptera; family Drepanidae; genus Habrosyne; species Habrosyne pyritoides. Next base: position 14,918,223 of record OU015591.1, on the reverse strand, counting down.
ATTTAAAAATAAAGCACCTGCAATGCCAAATGGAATATATTAATTAGCTCTTTTTTTGTTCCGTTTGTATTCTAAGATTCATTCCATTCATCTTAGAATCAATGACACCGTAAAAAATACTATAACATGATGGTAATTGAATGCCAATTACTGATGATTAGTTTTTGAAAGAATAATTAAAAGGAAACTTGAAAATTTGGATTTTCAAAAATTGTTCCCGGCAATAGTAGGTAAGCTTATTGTGAGTTCTGTGTTGTATCAACATACCTGATGAGCTTTAAAATTGTGAACAGGTTTAATGGGTTAACCGACTAGTTGGAAACTGACTTCCGTAACCGATAGTAAATGTAGTTATCTTTGACCTTCTGTACCTAAACTGAATATCATGCATAGAGATATTTATTATAGACACGCATTTACAAGCTCCTATTAAATTAGTATTAATAAATCGACATCGTCATAGGACGGTAATAAGCTGGGGTGCAGGTTGAGAGCCTCCTCGTGGCGCACCCTGGGCAACGTCGGTTTCGAGTGCCACCACACTTGGGCCGGCGGCTAATCTCAACACCGGGAGGGGCGGCTGCGAAGCCGCGACGTAACCCGCAGGGACTACCGGCTCTGCAGGCGGGTCAATGAGGGATCCGCCATATGCATCCGGAGTCCCGCTGCCAGGCGGGGGTCGAAGCGGTCGAAGCGGCTCGCGCCATTCGGGAGGGGGCGGCTGCGAAGCCGCACCGTAACCCGCAAGGCGGGGTAGGTCAGCTCTGCAACCGGATACCCCGAAAGGGGGAGCTCCCGCTCTGCAACTGGGTACCTGCTGCCGGTGGGGGTCGGAGCGGCTCGCGCCGTTCGGGAGGGGGCGGCTGCGAAGCCGCACCGTAACCCGCAAGGCGGGGTAGGCCAGCTCTGCAACCGGATACCCCGAAAGGGGGAGCTCCCGCTCTGCAACTGGGTACCTGCTGCCGGTGGGGATCGGAGCGGCGGAGTGGCTGCGCCACTCGGGGGAGGCGGTTGCGAGGCCGCGACGTAACCCGCAAGGCGGGGTAGGCCAGCTCTGCAACCGGATACCCCGAAAGGGGGAGCTCCCGCTCTGCAACTGGGTACCTGCTGCCGGCGGGGGTCGAAGCGGCTCGCGCCGCGGGGGGAGGGGCGCAATAGCGCCACCGCACCTATGGTGGTAGGTGTCGGAGCGGCTGAGGCCCGCCGCGGAGGCGACTGGTGTCCGCGCTGCGTCTGTCCGATATTCGGCGGCAGCGCGGCACAGCGCGATGGAGGGTGGCTTGAGCCACCGGAGAGGGGGACTCGTGCCCGCGCTGCGTCTGTCCGGAGTCCGGCGGCAGTGGGCACGTAGTCGGGGGTGAGGAGAGGCGCTTCGCGCCGGAGATGGGGATGACTCGTGCCCGCTGCGTCTGTCCGGAGTCCGGCGGCAGTGTGGGCACGTAGTCGAGGGTGAGGGGCGGCTAACGCCGCGGAGGAGGGCGTCCTACCTGCGCTGCGTCTGTCCGGTATCCGGCGGCAGCGAGGGGGGACGGGAGGGCGGCGGCTGGTTTTTATGCCCAGCCGTCTGCCAACCCGTAATCCTGAGCAATCGGGACCGGGGGCCCGGGTCACGTATGGCCTGGGCTGCGAGGAGAAAACCTCTATAAAAAACGCCAGAGGGGCGGCAGGCGGCGTCTGGCAATGAGGGCCGGATGCCGCCGTACGCCGTGGGCCCCCGGTTGCAGGCTGATTGACCCGGCACATGCACCGGGGGTCCCACAGAGGAGGGGGGTCTTAAGGGGCGGCTGAGGCCCGCTGCCCTGACCCCCCGGTGACTGCGGGCGGGGGATGGGAGTCCTTCGCCCGCCTTTCAACGAGTCACCAAGAGGATAGGGGATGGCCGTGCGTATTCGGCCTCCCCATCGGAGAGGGCGCCCCTAGCTTCGGCTGGGGCGAGGACCGGTGGGCACCCGCGGGTAATGCTTAGGCGGGTACCGTGGGTGCCCAACGAACCGGTAGGCGGAAATACGCCGTGGTGGGTTTTGGTGGGTATACACTCGGGCCCCTTCTCATTTTTGATATGAGAAGGGGAGTTTGCGAGTGGGGAGCCCCACATATCCTCCCGCTTCTCCCAGGGCGGGGGTCGAACTCAGGAATGGGTTTCCCACCACGTTAACAAAAAAAAAAAAAAAAAAAAGGACGGTAATAAGCTACCATTTTACGTTAAAAGCTTTTGCTGTATTCAATGCAACAAATCGCTCGTTCACTCCATCACTAATTCAGATGCGATACAGACAGCTCTAGTTGCATGTCAATTAACAGACCTAATAGTAGAATCGGTTCGTTTACAACCGCAACCGCCCCCGCCCCGCGCCCCGCTACGCCCCCCACCTCGAGCCGCCCGCGCCCCGCGCGCCACGAATGCCAGTCGCTGAACTTGACCCCATAAACTTCATGAACACGCTGTGCAGTGCGGTAGTAAAACTCCATGCAGCTGTGGAGGTAATGGATATGGAACCTCATTTGAAGGATATTTCTGGCAACATTTATGGCCTTGTATTTTTCCGCTAGTCAATTAATAATAACACACACTAAGCATCACACAGAAGATTGCGGCCGGATAGGATTGTGGTAATTTATAAGCTTAAGCTACAATAACGAGACATGGGTAACCTGAGCTGCTTTGTGTAAGCTGTGCTAACTGCTGTGTAAACTAACTTTATCAGCTTAAAGCCAGCCGTTGCACGACTACATATCAGTAACACAACTGGTCCTAATTAAGAAGAGAAATGTTTTCTTATATCGAACCACTTTTTTATGAATTTTTTAAATAGACGGTATTAAATTTATATAAAAAAAGTGCGCTTCTCCGTCACAGTATTCAAATGGTTAAGTTATTTAAATATAAAGTTATCTGAATATCCTGTATTTGATTCTATAGGTAAAATAAAGTGGATAGTTTATTGAACTGTAGGTAATTATAAACAATCTAAAAATTCACGTGAATTATTTAGCATTTGACCGTGACAGTTAGTGCAGTTGCTAGATAGCCTGACTGACACGCAAGGTTAAGGGTGGATTTCCACCAAACATGTTTCTTTGTTTTGTGCCTGGGTGTAAATGGCGGTTTAAGGATATTTTTATATAGTAATTAATTAGGTAATAAGTAGTATACCAATTATGTGCTTACCAAAGTACAAACTATATTTAGTTTGAGATCATCCATTTGATCCCATACTAAGCAGCGCTTTACATGGATACCAGATAACTGATATACCACGTATATAACTTTTTTCTCTCTTAAAACATACAAATGTTTGTCATCCAGACTCAGAATAAACAGATAAATGTTTGTCCTGGATGGGAATCTAACCCACGACCTAAGACGCGGCAGCCAGTCTCTGACCATCAAGCCTACTGTCCCCACTTATATGATGAACAGTGAATAAAATGCCCCAGGATAAATAAAAATTGTTACTGTTGGTTTTACTGTGTCCAAGGGATTATCCGGCTCATGCAGGCTTGTAGTAAGTACGCGCGGAATGTGATGTGAAAGTCTTATGTTCGGCTCGTCACGCCGTTTACCGATTACCGCTTACTTACTCGCCGCGTTACCTTAATTGCAGGCAATTTCACTTATCAATTTGTAAGCTATAATCCATTATCAACCAATAAAATGCTATTTAAACGCTGCAATGCTTTGCCTTTCGAATATAATCTGTTAATTATTATTCTTAGTGTTTTAAATTACAGGTAATATTTGTTGAATTTATAAAATATACACACGATTCACATTAATTTCGACGATTAAAAATGTTCACAGTAAACAAGTTTATTTAACATATTTATTTTTTATAGTTTCTGATGATTATGTGCACAAAGTTGTTGGCCGTTACATTCCAAAACTTTTTCACTAACTTTTTGCGATAAAGTGGAATCATGTTATTGGTTTATCAAATTTATTTTCGACATTATCAATGTCACGTTTGGAGATTTAGAAATAGTTATGAATTAAGGGGCATTGACTCTATAGGTATGTGTTGTAGGAATTAATACCTAGCATAATTATCAGCTCAGTTGTAGTGACGTCGAATGCCTAGTGACAGTTGTGGTATTGAATCCTACAGTGAGCTCGAGCTTTCGGTGAAAGGAAATCACTTTAGGAAATAATCTCAGTAGAGGGTACTTCGTAGTACCCGCCTGTCGGACTACCATCCTCATGTTGACGATATGTCACCAACCTGCCGGTTGGACCTGTAGCTGCACTTGAGCTTCAATTCCTTTCTAGGCATTGTATTTTGACACAGTTAGCAAAAACACCACGTAAATGAAAAAAAAAGTGCCTGTTTATTTTGGATGGCCGCTTGCCTCTTGCCCCAATTATAAATATATTATTTTAATAGTAGAATATTAAGGGTGAATTTGGTTATTTTCTTAACCTATTTCTAATCTCGAGATAACTCGACAGTTTGAATAGGCCAGTTAATACAAATAATAGCTTCGCACGTCGACAGTGGACGACATCTATAATTTATAAACACGAATAAAACGTTTCTTTTCGTAATTTCTCATTCTATGTTGTGCATTCCATCACGGCTCACGGCGCGGCTCACGGCGCGGCTCACGGCGCGGCGCCAAGCTCAACGCTTTACCATGTATAAACCTGATGTCTCCGAATACATACCGAAATAGATTTATTTACACAAATTCTTTGATCGCCAGAACTGGTTGGAACACACAAAAAATAGTTAAATTATTGGCTGTCTAAAACTAGCATCTATTACCAATTATTTGTGTTTTTGGTAAGATGGTGAATAAAATACGGCGACGAGATAGCTATTAAGCGTTAAGCTATTAGTGTTTAACACTAATCATACTAACACTTACTTGGTACCTATTTCTACCATAGCAGGTCAAATGTGACTTTATTTTTCCGGCTTGAATGTATGAAATATGGTTGTTAGAATGGGAAATAAATAGTATAACTATATATTAATTACTAAGAAAAAGTCATGAAGTCAAATGTGCAAAAGCAATAAGATGATGCGTGCATTTTCAATGCAAATTTCAAAATGGGTCATTTGACCCGGTTGCGGTATGCTTAGTGTTAAGTAGATAGATAATATCCTCCTTTGTTGAACTACAATAAATACGAAACAATAAAACGAGCACTCAGTAACATAACTAGCTTTATGTACATACGCTACTCAATTAAAACTTGATAACATTTAAATGTTAAAATGTAATAGTGAGGGTTTTGTAGGGACATTTATACAGAACACCTGTTTACTTTACCTTACCATATTATAAACAATTGAAGTGGCCCAGTGTTATGTTTTGGGTTCGTCCACAGCTGATAATAAAATTCTAATTGCAGAGAAAGACGGTCCACCTGATGGTAATTGGTCATCGCCGCCTGCGTTGTTGACCCTGAGATGTGAAGTTGTTAAGTCTCATGTGCCTGTAATGTAACCGGCCCCCTAACCTTTCTAACCGAAGCACAGCAAGCAATACAAGTGCACTTCGGCTTCACGGCGCTAGCATGATAGTAACAAAAATGACCATGTCTTTAATCCTTAATATTTCGCAAACCACTCCCGAATAAAAAAATGTTCTTCACATACCCCTTACATAATATTTTTGAAAAGCCGATTCAACGACACCCCACAAAATTAAATAAACGAGTAAGAAAAAAAACACCCTCGCTTACTTAAATGAATATTACAATCCGTATCTATCATAAATTAAATACATATGTTATTTCAAGATCAAACCATGCTTACAATGTACAATATACAAAAAATCGTATAAATAAGTCGTGAACAGACGGACATGAATTTATAAGAGTTCCATGTTGACTTCAGAATCCAAAAAAACTGACTGATTTAATGTGTTATTAAGTTAACACACGTGAACAAGTAATGTACCATAAACGAGCTCGCAATATTACTATAAAATACATTGATATAATAGATATATCAAATATAGATAGGCAACGAAATGTCCGTGAAGGCGATGATATCGGATTACATCTTTATCTGAAAGATTTATACGAACACAAGGCTTCTTTTGTATCCTTACAAACTGTGTCAAGGATCAAATTAATTAGCTCGGCCTCAACAATAATAAAAGGGAACTTTAAAAATACTCGGAGAGGAATCTAAGGAAATAAGGACGCTGATGATGTGTATACTCATTTTGAGGACTGCATTATATCTGATGGATACGATATACGAAAGTAAAAAAAAAATTACATTTCATTTCATTAACAAACTAACTAGAGACATTCAAGACTTACCAGTGCATACATTTTATACGATAGTTTAGATTTATTTTTATTTAAAGTTTTACTATAATATATCGGATTGTTTGAAGTATGAACTTTTGACAATGAATTGGGCTGAACATCTATTTATTTAACTACCTATTATTTATTGTAAAATCCATTGAAGTTGAAAATCTGTCGCCAAGCACTTGTTGGTGTGTTAAAACAGCTGCACTTGAGAGCCAGTTGCCTTCAAAGCTCTGTGTGCTTATCACCATCGGCCACGTCATCACTTACCATGGCGAGATTGTAGTGTAACATAAGCCTTTAGTTAAAATACGACGTCTGGGTTTGCTATACTTAAATAATAAATATAAAAACATTTTTGTTAAAATTTAAGGCAACAATACCAGCGATTACTCTTTTCAAAACTAACTTCGATTTATTACGTAAAATGTATTTAACCTCAGTGACCATATTTGCGCGTACTTACTTATTACATTCTGAAGTAAGGGCAATGCTAATCGTGTAGAGTGGTATAGCACAGTAGGTTGGTTGGTAGTTCTAATCAATTGCGAGAGGTCATACAAGTTTTAGATAACTACATAGTCGTTAATTAATTGAAATATGTGTATAATGAATTATATTAACGATTGTATTTATTAAACATGGTAAAATAGGCACGAAAATGTGACTTACTATAAAGTTTATGATAGTCTCGCTGGCCAAGCGGCATAAAGCTCGGCTTAATGACTGAAGGTTCGATCTAGGTTCGATTACTAAGTCGGGCACGGTACAGTTGACGTTTCTATGTTAGAAATAATTACCTGTAGCCCGGGATTTATAGCGAGCCCGCGAGACGGCGACAATGCTCTCTACATGTCTCGTTTGAACTTAAAACATTGTACATATTTTATGAATAGATCTTCGCTGGCTACTATAGGTACAGCATCGTAATGTCATCGAGGCCCGCGGCATATTTTCTATCATAAGTAAACTTTCTAATCACGGAGAGTCTCATCCCACTTCAATACATAAATTCCAATAAAGATATTAACGATAGCTGTCGTTTTCAATACGTGACCTTTCGTATTGAGTTGGAGAAGTGTCACTTCCTTACCGTGCGTGTACCGGCCGGTGTGTCGTGACCGAGCGTGACCCGTGACACAGCGTGACAAGGAGTCAGTGTGTCAGTGGGCGAGAGCGTGCGACCGCGCCATTGTGCGCCGACATTCGCCGGTAGCGGCGCGCGCCCATTGTCGCCGCGCAGTGGACCGTGCGCTCACTTGTTGCTCCTAATTATATTATAGCGCAAGCTATGAGCTGTTAGCTATATGAAATCAAACTATGAGTTATCTCAGATGTTATATTCGTATACATGTTGTGGTCAGCATTGTAGGCGGCCTGCTTGGGGCACATTAGTAATCCAGTTATTTCCAGAGCCATACCGAGAACGAACAAGACTCTTCATCGGACTGTTCAATGGATACAACATGAACTCAATAAATTCCAGTTCTATTTTCAATTTGTTCATTACGAATAACCCCAGGTACCGAGTGTTCAGTTGAAAATATTTCCGTTCTTGTTTACATTTGTGAATGTTTACTGGCAGCGCCCGCCTCGTGCATCCAATCTAAATAATCTACAAAAACTGAACGGAGTAGGTACGCTCAATTATTTATGCACCGACATTTAACACAACTGTGTCTGCTTCTTTTTAGTGGTTCATAATTAATTCCACACTGACCCTGGGAAGCATTGAATTAGTAGTTTTGTAAACTTTTACCTGACTGTTTATCTGTTAGTGAGGTGTTCTATTTGTTGATGTCTTAATATATTTTTTAAAGTTTGGAAGGATTTTTCTAATGAGTAACAATTGTATTTTAGGCTTATTTTGCTAACTAATTTATCTGTTTGGTTTTGTGGGTGAGATACATACCTACTCATTAACAGGTCATTAGAAAACTGTACACAGACAAAAAAAAGATTTATGTAAGTAAATAAGTGTTCTGCTTGTAAATTGCGTCTGTATATGTTGTGAAGAAGTTGAGCGATGTCGTTACACTCAGCGGGTCGGCTGGCGGCGCGGGTAGCGGCGGGTGGCGGTCGGCAGCGGCGGGTAGAGGCACAGAATACTCAACTAGTAGCGGTAACTCCGGTGATACAACAAAACAAAAGATCACTTTTACTCGGCCCGCTTCCAACGACGACGCGACCCCGTAATGGATTCCTTCAAGCTTGTTTATTTACAACTTTAATTAATTACTTGTGAGCTTTGCTCCGATTGCTTTGCACTGACTTGCCTGAGGCGAGTTCTAAAACGCACAATAATTATCTACATTTGTGTAGATTTTGTTCTGTTGATCTACCGAATATTAATTAAAAGTGGGCAAGTGCGAGTTGGTTCGCACAGAGGGCTTTAACTTAATATTGTATGCTAAAAGATCTAATTTCATGAGCCAACCATGTAGAAAAACAGACACCGAAGTATCACCATTAAATTAACTCTAAAAATAAAAAGGTATTCAGGAACATTCTTCATACACGGTCATCTGATTCCAACAAAGCATGTTTATTTTTAACATAAAGTAAGAAAAATACATGTAGTTTCTGGAATCACGCGAACCTCGCATTTCATAGGGTAATTGTTGAATTAATTAAGAATGTTCCAAGGTTTAAAAATAGTCCTTGAAACATGTAATTGCTACGGGCGAAGGTTTCTGCACCTTAGTGCAAGCGGCCGTGGTCCGAGGTGAGCCACACGGGGGTAAAAATAAACCTAATATAAGGTGGAAGAGACGCGAGCAATCAACTGCGAACGGAGAGATACCACACGTCTACACTTCTCTTTGATTTATTCCGCAATTGCATTTATTCTGCACTCTTTTAAGATGTTATATTTATCGCATATTTTACAGTATCCAAATCCCTGAAAGATAGTAATTTTTTCATAGCAATCAGTTATCTACTTTGTTCAGTCCCATTGACTTCTTACATAACCTTGGACAGAAATATTTTACTAATATTTTACGTGACCAGTCCCGTGCAACAATATCTTTTTGTACCTACTTTTTCAGTCTAACGTATTGTGTTTCAAACAGTCAAATTACATGGAAATATCAAACCGTTAATGTTATCTTTAATCCTACTGGAAACAGTATATTTCAGATCTTTCTTTTTTAAGATATAGATAATAACTCAGTTGATAGTGACGTTGAATACCATGTGGTAAATACCATTGAGCTATCGTTGAAGGTTTCCACATTCGGCCACAAACCTTTACACACAAAAAAAAAACAATAATGTGGGAAAAGTGAAACATGTAATTTCCACTGTGTAGATAGAATTAATGTCCTTGACAGTGTGGCGTGGCTCCAGTAAAACTCGTAAAACAGTTAACTCCGCGGCAGCACGCAGAGATGGCATAAGCCCCGTCACTCGACAGACGCATCAAGTGTGAAACATCTGCAGCGTGCATCGAGCCACTGAGCCGAGAAAAGTTTCAAGAACTAAAATAAATACTGCAAATAAAGATGTGCCCGCGCTCCACGCACATACTTCGATTAACTCAGTTGAGACGTAAGAAAGAAACATATGTTTGCTATGTTATGTCAACTTTTTACTGAACAATAATATTTACTCTTTTAAGGTCCCTACATCATATGCCCTTGACCCCAACACCATATATATAAGTAGGCCATCTGATGGTAAGTGGTCACCACTATCGAAGGACTATTGCAATACCAGTGGCACCGACATTGGTTGTCGACCCTGAGAGTTGTTAATGAAGTGTGTGTAATTTCACCGGCTCGCTTATCTTTATAATCGAAACACAGTCATAAAAGTGCAATGCTGATTGTTGACGACAATTGTGATTATTAGTTCCCCGGACGAACACTGCACTAAGACTATTACTTTTTCTCTAAATATTTTAAATTATATATTACTAGCTTCCGTCTAGCGGTTTTACCTGGATTCTCTAAGGATCTAATTTAGCCCGTGATTATAGCATACCTATGTCAATTCACGATAAAGTAACTTTCTAATAGTAAAATAATTACTAAAATCGGTACAGTAGTTTTGAGTTCATTCATTACAAACAAAAATGCAAACATGCATAGAAATCTTTTCTCTTTATATTATTATAGTATAGATTACAAGTTATCTTAACCACCAGATGTAAAAATAACAAAACTAAAACAGCAACATGAGTTTCCCTGGTACCTCTGTCGCCACGTCGGCTCAATTAGCCCTGGTTGTAGCCAACACTTGCGTGTCCACGTGGGCGGCAATCTCGGAGCCCCGGCGGCGGCGCTAATCCCTAATATTTGATCATCGTCCGTTATCATTGTTTGGCCAGCATTACCGCTATCTCGTGGCTGCCACCGACGCGCCGCGCCAGCGCCGCCGCCACGCGACCGAGATTGCCCAGGATCAACCTTACAACTATAAACTATCTAATATAACACTTTATGATGCAATAAGAGGCTTCATTATATCATTAAGCGGTTATGTTTATCTATTTTTCTTCTACAAAGTAGAAGCGCTTTTCTATTTCCTTTGCACGATGACTTCGCTTGTGTTAAATAAGGTTGTTATAATCTTTTTCCAACGGTACTTTAGTTCATATTTTTACAAGTTTTATGGGCCTGATTCTTGAAATTCAATTGTAAAATGCCACTTTTTCCCCGGTCCTTAAAATATCCCATGACTTATTTCAATATACAGGTTGTACTCAATTTGAAGGGGTCGACAACGCATTGGCGATGCCATTGGTGCTGCTAATGTCCGTAGGTGTCGGCGACCAATAAAAAAGATCTTGCGAAATCCAAACGCAAAGATAAGCATTTTAAATGTATTCTAAAAGAAGTAAAAACTAGAAAGCCCTCAGGCTACGCGACTATCGATTGGCTTGTATCAAAGTCATGATAGTACTTAAAGTTCGACTCAAACCGAAAACCTTTCAGGAATCCAAGTAGACTGCCCTATAAAGTGCGAGAGATTCTCGCCTCAAAGCTCACCCGGCACGCCCACGAGGCAAATTAAATATATTAAAACGTGTCTCGAGGCGAAGTAAATTAAAGTCATCAAGATTATTGCCTTTTATTGAATGTATACTGGATTAATGTTACTCATTGTCTTGTCTTTATGCTCATGCATAGCCGAATCTCATAAAGGAGTCTTACGGCGTGTAATCCGTAGTCATACGGTATCTTTGCCTACGTTTAAGTTAATTGTGCTTGTATTTTATGAGTCTACGACGCTCATGCATTATGCACTTAGATTATGCACTTAGATTGGGATTAAACGGCCGTGTGTATAGAATGTCTAAGAATATTTATTAAAAAACCGATTAAGTAAGAAAATAAATAAGTAGTCTTGGATCTTTTTACTTTCAGCAATCTGATTCCAAACTCATAAGAGCAATCGTAAGTAGATAACTGACGTAATAAATATTTTTAATAAGTATTTAAGGATACACTTATTTGCAAATTTACACAAATTTGTGCACACAAATGTTTGTCCTAAGTGGGAATCAAACCACAGTTGTCAAAATATCAAATTCCTCATCACCTGTGTTTTATTGAGAAAGTTTTCCATGAGACTCCAAGGATCGTATTAATCTAGACACAATAGCATCTAGAAACTAATTTAGTACAAGGTGTTCGAACTAATAAGCAAAGTTGTTCATTCTGGAATAAGATAACTAAGTATTGTAGCTTCAGGCTACGAACTATTTTATGGTACAACTAGATTTCCGTGCTGCGGTTACACCCGCGTTCCTGAGGGACCTAGTGTATCCCGGGGTATATAATATAGCCTATGTCCATGCCGAATAATTACCATATATATGATGAAAGAATTTTCAAAATGGTTTTAGTTTTTATGTAAGAAGGCTGATGATTACGCAGACGGTTCACCAGATGGTAAGTGGTCACGGCCGCCTATGGACATTAGCAGCACCGGGGACACCGCCAATGCGTTATCGACCCTGAGAGGTGAAGTTGTTAATTCTCATCTGCCTTTGGTTTCACCGGCTCCCTTACCTTTCTAACCCAAACTATACATATTTCCCCGGGCTAGCGCTGCACTAAAGAGCTCTACATGTGGGAGAGTGGTCCAGGTGCCATGATTCCGAAGATTATCCTTCGCATCCATGCAAATTTACAAAGCTGGCAATCTCTCATTAACTTATATAGTATAGTAGGTGTATACAATCATATACATAGTATAGGATAGGTAACAATTATATTATATTTCCAATCGAAAGGCAGTAAATGATAGAAGAAAGTTTTGTAGGGATTTTTTTTTATTATTTTGCGGGACTTAAACCACAACCCACATTATTTTATTATTTAAGTCAGATACTTATTTTCTGTAATTTTATAGAAAACTAGTTTGTACAACTTCCAGGCTGTGACCGAATGCTAGACGGTTACCAACTTTCACTGACGTTGCAGGGTTAGTTTGGTTTTTAGAGCATCCAAAAAAAGTTTCGTAGAAGATGTAGGTTGTCGACAGATATCGCTGTCCTTTCATACTAATACATTAAATTGTTACAATATTGTTAAAATCTGTCTGTCCGTTCCGGCTAATCTCCGAAACGACTAGACCGTTTTTGACGGGACTTTATCTGACAGATAGCTGATGTTATGTGTGTTTTTTTATCCCGGGAATTCAGATAAAGCCGCCAGTAGAAAATAAACAGGTGTTTAGTAAATTTGGTTCCAGTCAGCTACTTGTATTGCTGAGTGTACCGACACAGCCACGTGTAACAGCGCTGCCGGTGATATAATTACACCATCCCCAGCCCCCAGTTACCGCGGGGTTGTACAAGTGCAACTTGCTTGGCAGGAAACAGGAAGCGGAAATTATAATGCGCCCTTGAAACGCGAACCCCTTATGTAAATAAGTACAAAAGAACTTTTGGGTAGGACTTCGTTTTGTCATTACTCCACGGCGCCGGCGGAGAAAAAGAAAAGTCAATGAACGAATATCTTTAGAAGTTCTACAGCGATCCGCAAAGTTGGTTATGTTTACTGAGTAAGAGCCACTAAGTTGGAATTAGATATGTATACCGTGTATATATTTATAGGTCTCTGTAGACATAACACATTTAGGGCGATATCGCTAGGTTAGTGGTAGCATTGAATGCTCTGTGAGAAGGTTGTAGGTTAGTGTCCTGCAATAAATTTGACTTATGCATAAGGCGAAAGTCGTGAGGAAACCAGTTACCAACTTCGGTCACATCGTCACTTACCTACCTACTACGTTAAGGTTTTTATCAAACATGTAAAGAACACACGCTGGGAAATAGGTGTGCTATTGTATTACATATTATATATCGAACATAACCATCAACTGTATCATTACTGGCCTGCTTTAGGTATTTGGTACAATACACAGACAATAATAAAGACGATAATTTACATAGCTTTTAGAACCAGCGTAATGCTGACCTGCTTTGGGAATAAAAATCTGGAAGTCCCATTTCTAAAACACAGTGCTTGTTTCTTAACAAGTCCGCAACTGCGGGCTGGATCGGTACACGCTGTCACACATCATATGTCGGTTTATGCTCAGGTCTCCCATCTGTGTCGAACATGTCTATTTGTTAAAAAATTCAAAATTCAAAACCATTTATTCAGTTCAGGCCCTCGGAAGGCACTTATGAAGGTCAAATTTAAAGATACTGAAGCTACTTTTTCTTCAAAACTTTCCTAATATAATTTTTAAATTTATGATCAGACATGTTGGTTACTGAAAGCGGTATTTATTATAAAATCGAACACAATTACCAAGAAATGACTTGTTTACTTTAGTTAGTCTAAAGTATGGAACAACTAACTTCTCCCTTTGTCTTGTATTAATTGATCTGAGCTTGATAGTAAAATTCAATTGACGAAATGTAGGTACCGTGAGGCCGAGTGTGTAGACTGTAGTTTGATCCAGGGTAAATATACCAAAGTGCAAGATCCGTATGAGCATCAAGTAACTAACCACAACCTGTTGCGTTAACTTACTTTACTACATATGCCCCGGCCATCAAATCTGTACAGTCAGCAATATAAAACAGTACCTATTGATATCAGAGCCCTTAACACGAACATCTACCGCAAGCGTAGCGAGTACTCGCACAAGTTACGCTTGCGATACCATTTTGGCAGAACGAACGCTCACATTTTAGTTAACGTCAACTCGCTAGTAGAACTCCGTTTGCGTTTCACTATCGTAAAAAGAATGCAGATCAGTAATGGTACCCACATTCCACAAAAGATATTTTAAGCCATTGTCGCGGTCTCTAGGGCATTTGGCTCCGGAGCTACAGGTAATCATTTATAACAAAGAGCCCAGAAAACCACAGGTCTCTAGCCCAGCTTTATACCACTCTACCACTCGACCACCGATATTTTAATAAACGACATTATGAATTAGGTTTTTGTTTTGCAAATTGAATCTGTTCAACTATTATGTTGCCAACCATACCTCGTGCGTAACTTTCAGTAATTACCTGTTACCATCAAACATTAGTTTAAAATAAAGTTAGCCAAACTACAGGACATCGCGGGAGTGGCGTGCGGCCGGACGCCGGACGGCCGGACAGGAGATAACAACTTACCAGACACTATTCAACATTTGCTAACTTGTATAATGTTTGTAACAGTCGACGATGTTTTCTGCGTTTTGCATTTTTGAATGCGTTTCCTGGTTTTCCGGAATCAGAATCCGCTGCGTGTATGTTGCAGCAAGTTAGTTTATTGCCGGCTCTTCTCAGTAAGAAACAACCTTTTAGGTATTGGAGTCAGACTATTCATAAGTGCTCGTAAAGGCCTATTTGAATAAAAATATTAAAATTTTATTTTAATCATTTCATTTATGGTCCTTCGCAGGGGCTAGAGGACGGATGCTGGGGCCGGTTTGGGGCCCTTTTAGAAAACGAACTTAATTCGTTTTTTTATGGATAATACAGTTTTAGCCGGAATAAGTCAAATTTAAGGAAACTACTGCTTATCAACTGCAAAACCAATACCAACAACTATATAATTTAAAAAACATTCACTCAGTCAGTCAGATTTTGGTGGGCCCAGGACTCGCGCCTTTATAGTTAAGTTGAATGTTGTGCTTGCATAGAGAATACTATATGGTAGGAGTAGGATGTTAGAAGTATTATTTATTTATTAGAACTCTTAGTAGAGTTCGTCCGGAGATCTACTACCACCATATCCATTCCGCCGTGAAGTAGAAGTGCACTTGTATTCCTGTGTTTCGGTTAGATAGGTAAAGGGACCGGTGAAAATACAGGAATATGACACATAACAACTTCGTGTCTCAGGTCCAACAACATATCGTAAATTCTCCTGGCTTTCCAAATGTCTATAGGCGGCGGTAACCACTTACCTTCAGGTGAGTGGCTGCTAGCTTCACGGCCTACTTGACATAAAAAAAAAACGGAGTAATTAGACCTAGGTAGGTCTGTGGAGGCAGTTTTAAACGGAGTTATAGTTGCGGCTACATCTGACAACGCCGGGGATCAGGTTTTTTATCGGTAAGATATTTGGTCGACTTAATAGCTCGTTATTTTCATTGTTATAGTTTTTTTCTTTTTTCTTAAGATATTATTGAACAAATCCGCCTATAATGCTCTCTAAGCTCCTAAAAACGGTCACCTGGCCACAACACTGAACGCGCTGTATGAAAAACGAAAGAAATGAGAAATAGATTGTTATGGTTTGTTCACTCTGGCTAGTACACTATTTATATTGAGACTCAGGCAAGCGTAGTGGAATGGATTGCCTCTTTGAGGGAGCTGAGTCGGGATGTAACGTAATATATTTGTAGTCAAAAGACGAAGCTGAGAGCTATCTCAGGGCTATTGATAATACGCTACTGGGTTTAAGCATGACTAGAGCCATTGAAAAGGCACTTGTCATGTTACAGCATGAATAATATAAGAATTGAAATCCTATTTATATTATAAATCGGAAAGTTTGTGGATTAATGAATGTTTGAAAACTACAAATCGGATTTGGATGAACCTTTTCACATTGCCTGGACCATTGGATACTTTTTTATAGATGGCAATAAAAACAAATTTAGTAAGTCAAGACATTATGCTAATATAGTAGACAGAAAACCATACTTTATTTAAACTATCGTACGAAATAAAGCACAATTGTGTTTTATTTAACAGTAGATAGTTATATTTTTGATCTAAATCGTAGAACAAAATAGTAACACTCTCACTTTCCAGTATTAAAATCTTTGGCAATACAGTCTATTACGTTTTATTTATTAAACACAGTTAAAGCTTTACAATTCACTTTCGAAATGTCGGTATAGAACTACGTGCTCTCATTATTTTTCTAAGTTTGAGTGTAGAGCAATTTATATGTACCTATTACCTACCTACGCTTCGTCTCGTGTGTTTTTAGTTACATAACATTGTCTAGACGAGACAAAAAGCACAATTTTGTCAAGTGTGAGACGGACCACTAAATATTCGACGAATAAATAAAAAAAATGTTTATTCGATTGGTACATAGTAGTCTTATTATGTATACAGAAAAACAACTATCTGTTCGGTTTTCAGTAACGTGCTATATTTTGAACTAGTTTCCGCTTCGGTTTTCCCGCGTTTCGAAGGATCGAATGATTTCCCGGGACAATAAGTGTCCTATGTTCCTCTCCTTACGTATTGATTACGTATGTGCCATAATGACAATATTGGCTGTGCATTTTAAAGCGAAAAGAATTTAAAATACTAACGTTGTCACAATCTAATGTTTTGAACGAAAGAGAGTATTACAAGGTAGTTCATTATATTGAAGATGAATGGAAAGAAATGATTATCTTGTGATTTATTTTTTGTTTTGATGGTTACTTATTTTATCTACTTTGTAAATGTTAAATATTAAATTGAAATAATAAAATAGCCAAAAAAACAGATGAGATAAAATTTATTAAAAGAAATAAAAATGTAACCTTGCTGAGTTTCTTGCCGGTTCTTCTCAGTTGAAGGCTGACTTCCGAACCGGTGGTAGCTTCAGTAACTTTAAATTTGACCTTCATAAGTGCCTTCGGCGGGCCTCATCTGAAAAAATGGTTTTGAATGTTTTCGAATGCTAATTGGCCGGTTTGACAGCTAAGAATGTCATAGTGATCTTTATCGTGTTTTAAATAAGGTATCTACATCTTCTGTTCCAATGGTTTGTGTGATGATGCAGCTGTACCTTATGCTAACGTAATTGGGTTCATTTTTTAATGACATAGTTATCACTGCTAAGTTGGATTAAAAAGTTTGATAAGTAAGTATCCTTTTTATTTCCTCCTAAACAAATACATCGGGTATAATAAGCAGACACCAGGAAACGTGTTTCAGACATTTTGGGAGATTGCGCCATCGATACCAATACATTTTGACGTGTACATTCATTTCATTTAACTGACTCACATATATTATTTCGATCAGTCAGCCCTATGAATGTTTTCGTAGGTTTGTATGATACGGCCACAACTATCTACACTGTCTATTTATACATATAATGATACAATTACAAGAAGAGATATATAGCTCACAAGAAAATGGGAATAAATGGGGTAATAGATTTACGGAATTGATAGTGTAATCGGGAGTTAATTATAAATATCTCGGGACATTCTTAACACACGGCCATCTGATCCCAAACTAAGCAGAGCTTGTACTATGGAAACCAGATAACTGATATACTACATATATAACTACCATTATAAATACATACTTATAAAAATATTTACGAAAATACGAAAGATATAATATCTTTATGAGTATGTTTAAAAATTGCGTTTTTCAAATGCTACTTGTATTTTATAGAAACGGTCTCGTGATTCGGGTTGTATTTGTAAGTTATCTAACTTTAGTTCATATTACGTTATTCAAAAGGCCAATCTTGCCATATGTCGTATATATATCGATGTGTTTGAAGATGAATAAATCTATGACTGAAATATAATTATATAATTGTAAGGTAATTAGAAAGTCAACGTTGCAATACGTAATGTACCTACGTATTAAAATGCTTTTTAAGCACATTATTATAAAGTTTATAATTAACTTAGCAAACGCGACGCAACACGCGACAAGCGGCGAAGATAAATGATCAATTTACACGTAACATTAACGTTACATTTTAACTTAATGATTGTAGGAATAAAACTGAGGTTTTTATATTACATGTACAGAAGAGACTCGGTAATACATTTCTTGTCTCTGGGGAGATCATTACCGACTGACCGTTACCGATACCGTATTATTGGTACTTTAATCGATGCATGTAATGTGTATGCATGGTGTCTACTTTGAGAATCACTACCACTTAAATCTGTAAGTTGTTTACATCACCCATTACCTTTGAGAGTATTTCGTAACGGTTATACAAATGCTTCAATGAATATCAAACTGATCAAACAATCATTAGACTAAGTGCTTCATGGTGCGAGGGTAGGCGCGATCCCGCTAGTTGTAACGGTATACGGTGCGCACGCGCATAAACAATAAAACGAGCAGATTGCGACGATTAGTCGCGCCTGTGCCTGCGACTCGCGACACACACCACCTGCCAAGCGATGACACTCGCGCCCATTATACACTAATAAACATTATTGTAATTATGGTAATAAGTGAAGATTACTCGCATTCGATGGAGGCTGCCCCGTTAGTAGTACTAGTTAGATGTCTACTTTTTGACAAGACTAATTTTGCGACTGATGACTATCTCCAACTGGTATTCCCCGAGCGCTACAACATAGAATTCATCAAGAAGGCGTGGAAAGATTCTTCAACGATTCTTTGGCTATCCCATTGATATTGTAATACAGCTTTATTTCGCAAAATTTTGACATAAACAAACTAATGGATTAATCTTTTAGGTATAAGTACCCTACCTATGTACATAGGGTTATAAGCGCACAAATTATAACGTAATAATATTTCGCTCGACGTTTCAATTAAGTTGAATTGAGAGGTCACGAGAAGATCACTCTAACTTAAGGAAAGATATTTTGTTAATCATTTTTAAAAACTCATTTGGGTGAAGTGGAATCGTGGTTGCCCAACTGATGAGAATCCCGCTTCTCATCAGCAGCATGGCCGGCCTGCGCTCAACCATATTGAGTAATAACTCTCTCGTTAAAAAAATATACGCTATTGCAGAAAATTATCGCTATAATCCCTGACGTATTTAATAGGGATTCACAATCGAATGAAACTGCTTTTTCCTTAGATGGACGACAAAAAATAATTTTAAGGCAACTTATAGATTTCTTATTTATGATTTAATAAAAAGATGAAACCCAAAAAAACGAAAAATTATTTTTTTAGAATAACACGTCAAACATAAAATAATAAAAAACTCATCTCATATGCAAACTCTGATTTTAATTGCTCACTAATTATCTACAAAGAATTTGTATCTGTTGTCGAGTTCCAATCAATTAAAGTAAATGTAAATGAACTTACCGAAGATATCCTCTGTTGTCGACTCGCTCTCCTTATCGAGGACCGGAATCACAACATTTCTCACTCATTATAGCATAATCAAGTCATCAAGAAAGCGTTAAACTCACAAAGGAATTCAATACAAAAATAACTTAAAAGCCGTTTTGGTTAGATGAAATAATAATCAGCATTAAAAGATGGATTGTATACAATTCAGTACAGAGGCAGATGTTCAATATCCGCTTACACTTTATATCAAAGACATTCGGATACTTTTATGTGAGCCGCATCGACCTTCGTTGAGGCGAGTGTTTACAATTAAACCAGAAAGATTTGCCAAATGTGTTATTTAAACTATCGATGATCGGTTCAACTGGAGATTTACATAATATCGGCTTCATGTAGCGACATCACTGTGGTGAGGTGGCTGTGAGTGGAATCTTTCAATAAGACATGTTAGGGAAGATACATTTATGTCCTAACGTGACATGTGGTGAACAATATCGCCGTCTCTCGGGCACTTTACCGATTCGGGCTGCAGGTAATCGCTTCTAAAAAAAAGAATGTATTACCTTGCCCGACTAGGGAATCGAAGGCGGTTATGTCACTTACCCATTGTAGGCCTACTTTCTAGGTATATTAGCTTTATTTTTGAGATTACGCTTAATTGAAAAGAAACTGGAACAGCGTTTCTAGTGAAAATCTCATGTGACTATTACTCATGTGTTTAGTAGTAATTTATTTATTATTTGTACACATTCTCGATTATTATATCAAACATTCTGTCTGGGTACAGTTCATAAAACATTAAGTACCATAAAGGTGTGTATAGTTGAAACAGTGTAAAGTGAAGCGGAGTCAAAAGTTTATGCGAATGACTATTGATCGCCATTATTTCGGCTCGACTCTACGTGTCCCTCTGCCTCCCTGACCACTGCAGTTTGGCGTACGCCACAGCTAGGCAAGCGTTCACCGCTTCATCACTGCATATTGAATCTAGATTTGTATTAGTATGCAGAGAATAAGTTGAAATTCATAAGAACTGGAGGCAAGAATTGCAACTATGTAATAAAAACGTCGATGTGGATTTTAAACCTACTTTGAATTGTCCTATCGATTTGAAACCTTGCAAGTGTGTGAGATCTGGAAGACGGTACAATAATTTGGTGCCATCAACTAACAATTAACACAACATTGAACTAATCTGATGATGGAGCCATAATGGCTACTAGAAAACTCTTTGAGTATATGCTTATCGGTGTTTAGTGTGACGTGCGTGCCATATAAATTATATCTGATGATAGAGCCTGGAGGGAAATAGTGGAACTCTTCAGATACTTCTAGTTAGCCCCTCGAGCTTCAGCTCAATATATATTTGGCAAGGAGAGCCTATAGCGTGTCTTAAGTTATTTAAAACTATTCACGCTTATAATTATTTCTGATAAATAATAACGTACGTGCATATTGTAATATTTACGAACAATAATTCGTGTTCTAATGGAATTTAAATATTTTATTACTCCAAAACAAATATAAAAGAACGTGATCCACATAAAGTTTACAATTAAGGACAAATTTTACATTACATAGAAACAGATTATTTTATAAAATAAATTATTTCGCAGACAACTATTTATCTAGAGTAGCTAATATCTCGGGGATTCCACACCAGGCAAGCCTGTATCGACGAACCCTAATGAATATTTTGTTTACTGTAATCAATCATCAAATTAGAAACCTAATTCTGAAAAAAATATATATATACTATAAAAAAAAAGTAGAATGAACTATCTTAACCTGTGGCCACTTTGGTAAAGATAGGACTCACCCACCTCGTCCCACCGCACCTCACCGCTCGGTCGTCAGTCAATATTTCATCCGAAATAAATCTGACCATTGGTTTTAAATTATTTATAAACAGAAAAAGATTTATCTCGTTCCGATGATAGTTAAATGTAGTTTATCGATTGAAATGTTATTTTAAGTGTTGAATGGTTGTTTAATATTGGTAATAAAAGTAAAAAGTGAGGCGCGGTGTTTGCCTACGATATGTTAGACTAACATTTCGTCATAATCATAAACTAGTTTTTTTGTGTCGGTTAGTTAGTTTTTTAGGTATCAGTGTAGTTGATATACGCCTCTAGCAATCACCAATCTTCGAATATTTTTTATTTAAGTTTCACTTGCTCAGTCTAGTATTTCTGCAATAACGGTTAAATTAAATAAAAACATAGTTTACAAAAAAATTATATATTAAACCTTGATTAGGATCCTTTCATAATTTTACGCCTCCTGTAATAAACCCGGTTTTTACCACATGTATTATACTTTTAGACCGGTATGTTATTAGAATGTTAATTTACTCGACGGTGGTCACGGATACATATATAGATAGGGCGTACCTACATACCGTGTCTATACACGGAACAAAATTTTTATATTTTAACATAAACATAATAAATTAGGGCGTCAAAGAGGCTGTCATGACGGTCCACCTGATAGTAAGTGGTCTCCACCGCCATTTGCGACACCAAGACATCGTCAATGCACAATGCAAACTGTGATGCACGACGTTGTTAAGTAATGAACTATTACTTAACCGGCGCCGTTTCCTTTATCACGGAGACCCAGTGATACAAGTGCACTAGAAGTAGAGCTTTACAACTTAGTAATATTTCTTTGTACATTTTCTTGGCATATAGGTACACAAAAAATAACCCTTTTCAGGTCTGCTGGTGATCAAGTTTATATCTCATAAGGTCCCCAGTTCTGTACTTGTACGAATTGTGTTTGAGGATCTACATTTATTGTTCAGGTTACTGACATAAGCTACTTGAGATCCATAAAGTCGTACATTAGTCTATTATGTAGTATAACAAGTTTTCACCGAATATTGTTGACATCACAAAAAATATTATATGCCCTAAAAGGAATTGCATAAAGAACTATTATAAAATAATTCATTTTAATTTATTAATAAAATAATTCCTTAATTGTTAACAATAGAATTATAACATAAACATCTTAAAAAATACACCCACATATAACAATTATTATCACAAGTAGTTTAAAAACTCTTTTTTTTTAAACTACACAAATGATTTTAACGCGGTTTTGAGAATTTCTTCGGAGAAGTTTATTTATTTATTTATGTGCGTAATACATTTATATTAGCCCATCCGGGTAAAGCCGTGGCGGGTCACTAGCTTCGCAATTACATGTTAATTCATCTCCATTTTCTCAGCTGCCCTGGTACACTCTGGTAGTCGCACTTGAGAGCCAGTTAGAGCCTAGGCTATGTATGACGGCAACACGTTTGCAATTCCTCTTGTAATAAAAACAGGTGACCATTTACCATCAGTTGGAAGATTGTCGTTTTTATCAAACATTTAAGCTAGTATTATTTATAAACACAAATAAAAATATATGTCTACAGAAGCTCTTACAGTTATCAACATAGCGTGTACTAGGAATACGGTGCATATTGATTGAGTGAATAAATTCTGAGTTCACATCATGCTTATTGCATGTGATTAGCGGCCGCATCTTCCGGCCTCGCGCTGCATTCATTAACTCCTAATGAGAATATTATTATACGAAGAAATACTATTGAATTATTGATGACTCGATAGAGTTCCTTATTGAATTCTTGGTGACAGCGTTCTTCTGATGTGATTGCGCACACTTTTGACTTTTCTTCCGTTTCTGTAGTTGGAGCTATAGAGTATTTATAAAATACAAGCTTAGCTATCTCATTTTTTCCCGGGATAAAACGAAAGTAAACGACATTTGGTCGCAAAATTTTATAAAATCCCCAATGTCGGCCGCTGGAGTATTATAATCTATATATGTATATAAGAAATATAGGGTTCCTTTGACGCACCGTCACCTCAAAACTACTGAACCTATCGTGATGGGACTGCTACCATTCGACGCGGATTTTTCCCTAGATATAGGTATAGGCTATATAATATGATATCGATAAACGCAGGTGAAACCGTGGGGAACAACTAGTATAATATTACACATATTACCTACAAAATTCAGACTTAATATAAAGTCAAAAAATTTTGTAGATCTAAACTATCAGAAGTAATATCTTTTGTTTGCCTCCCTTCCTAGTATTTTTAAAACCAACAATATATTTAGAATCTAATAAACCACTCAACATTGTATAGATGTGCATTTTATAATTTAACCTTTTCCGAAGTCTTGAAAATTGATAAGATGTCAGTAAACGATGATTGATAGTGACCTCCAGGGCGAGGACAGGCATGATGGACGGGACCTCAGATACTCCCTTATCAATAAATTGAAGTCAGGTGTGCTCATGGGACGAAGCTCACCTGTCATCTATCAACGTCTGTCGCGGTATTGCGTTACTTACCCTGCCACCCGATTAACTGAATATCTGCTTTATTATATTTGTTTACTTCTACGATGATATATGAGCATACTAATATATAGCTCAAATGATTCATCTATTTCAGCTTGGATTTTATTCGTAATGTTTTTTTTATAAGACTCAAAATAATTTTATTTAACTACTACACTTACTAATACAGTGTAAACTCTTTATAACGTTATCCTTTATAACGATAAACTCCCTATAACGTTGAAGTGAGCCCAAGTTGGTTGGTTTGCGTTAAAACCCACATATTGAAACACTCTTTATAGCGATACGCCATTCTCTATTACGAAGAATTACGAAGAAATGTGTTCATATTTTTAGACAGTAAATATTTATTATCGGTATTATTGTTTATGTTATGTTATCAGGTAACAAAATACTTTGAAGCTCCGAAACATCCGAGGTCGGTCTAGCTTTTGTTATCCTTAATTGCCTTGAACACGTGCAGTATGACACATTGTTTTCTCGGAAGTGATGGTCCTCGACCAAGCATACTGGGTACCTATCGTATTATCAGTCGTAAACCTACTTTGAAACTGTTAACATGGCCAGTAAACGGAAAGCGATTAGTGTTGACGAAAAAGTTTGTGCTGAAAAAAAAACAGCGGCCACTATCCAACATTCTTTTCGACATGCTGGATTATGTAGTAGCCAAGAAACGAACCAATTTGACAGTGAAGACAATCTACCACTGAGTGAATGGATAAGCCAGTTCAACATACCAAACAATTTTAACGAAGATCTACAATCGTACGAAAATATAGATGAGGATGTAGCCGTAACTGGTACACTTACAGATGAACAAATTGTTGATTTAGTGTCAAAAAGTCAGGAAACACCCGATAATCAAGATGAAGAAGACGATCAAGTGGACAAAGCCGAATCACCACCAACAATTCAACAAGCCCTAGATGCCGCTAAGTTGGTAGAAAAATTTTTGTTGTTTTATCAAGACGATTCCACCACATATCTAGATATGAATAGAATACATAAAATAATACAAAACAAGTACTGGCATAGCAAAAAACGTCAGACAAAGTTATCAGACTATATGTGTAAACAATAATTTATACAAGCATTTATTATCTAAGACATACATATTAAAAATTCTTGTTAATTTGGTTTTTTTTTGTTCACTCCATATAACGATAACTCTCTATAACGACAAAAAATGCTCAGTCCCTTGAGTTTCATTATAAAGAGTTTACACTGTATTTCAAATGTGATGTTGTGGTATGTATGCGTTAGTGTGTGTACGTCTGTTTGTTTTTTACCACTCACAGCCATGACGGCTGCACGGACATTAATAAAATATGACACTCAGATAAATATTATAAAACACATAGATAACTTTTATCTCAGTATATATTTTATATTTATCTATAGTTAATAAAGGATCCCGCAAGAACGTGGTTGAAACTGTGGGGATTAAGATAGTATTCATAAAAACCCCTTATCCTCGAAGAGGCAGAAGAGGAAGTAGGCAGTGATCTAAGTATATCTACCGGTGATATTTTATTTAAGTTCCAACGAGTCATGTGGTGATCATTGTCGTAGAATCTCGGGCAAAAAACAAAATGTCTTTAAAAAATTAAATTAAGAGAGCCTCGCGCTTTCGATTTTTGACTAAACTTGTATACAAATGGTTAATAATCACATATCCTGGGCTACAAGTAAATTTCCAATGAAACGTTAATGTTATCTATGAAGAATCTAACCCAAGACCACCGAGTCTCTAGCCGAGCATACCACTCGACCACCGAGACAATTTATTAAATATTCAAGACATTTTCTCAATCGCGAGATAATTTAATAAAGTTCCGAATATCTACAAATGACAGTTATTATGTCCAAGTAAGGTCTTCCGCGATTCCTCGGAACCCTATAATTTGATCACAATAACGACGTTACAGCTGGAGGGTTATAATTACGAGCCCATAGCCTATAAATAAAGTAACGCCACTCAATCAAGTGTCTATTGTCGAGTGACAGTGACGTCTGTGAGCCAGCCTGCCCGGGCTCAGCCCTCGGGAGCACGGCCTCATTACACTTTATAAACCGACGTCCGTCTGTACACCATAACTAGATAACTTACCATCGCCGGCAACAGGCAGACGGGTTGGACACGCAACATGCTTCCGTATGAATCATTTTGTTTAGTAATTAACTTTAAAACAATTGCTAAGTTATGTATTATGTGAAGTATTATAAATCACTTTGATATAGTTAATTAAACTCAGATATTGTTTATTATCAATTTACGTGTTTTATATTGAAAATAACAATAGTCTGTTCGGTATATGTTCCTCCCGCCTACCATATAATATTACTTTATATTTCATATTCCATTTTATTTTTACTAAGCTTAATTAATTGGAGCTCCCAAAAATAAACAAGGTATTAATCTGATACTCTTTTTAAAAGGTCTGTAAATAACAATCTTTTAGGTAGGTTATCCTAAATCCGAGTTTGATACAAAGGCTGGTTCAATTTTCAGCGACCCTCTGTTATCCCATCCCTCGCGAGGAAGGGTGGAGTAATCCTTTTGGGTTCACAGATTCAAACCTTGAATGGAACCAACAAAAAATAGCAACCCTAAAATGCACTTAAATATTTATAAGGCACCTTTTCAATTGCTTTCAATTAGATACAGATAGAGGGGAGCTTCGTAATAAAAGTCAAGGTTAAAATTGCTGTGTTACTTACCTAATTCTTATCTCGAAAAGTCTTTTTTGCGAACAGCTGTCAGCCCCAAACAAATATAAAATCAAACGACAGATGGCGATATGACGAATTTATAAATATTTTTACTACATAACGGAACCCCAAGAATCCAGATTATACAGGACATAAATTAATATTAGAATTTTCATATCAAAACCAACCAATAACTTCTTATTGGAACTTTAAGGTGAGCACCATCAAGCCGTAACCGTTCGCATCACAGCGTCCTTCAACAAGCCGGAAAGGATGTTCTGCATTTGAATTGAATTCAAAGTCTTTTTTCTGAGCTGAGAACTACCTATGCATCATATTTCCCATGTCACTATTTATTTTGTTTTGAATTGAAAATGATAAATGACTCCCAACGCACAACCTTTTTAAAAATATGCGACGGCAACAAGATACTGAAAAAGAGAAATGCATAATTAAGATGATTAATGAATACGTGTTTATTAATAACAAATGCATTCATCGAGATGGTCATCTGATACATCTGATACATCTGGTAATATTGATGACTCATAAAGTATATCAATCTTTAAAAATAGGGCATGTAATGTAAACACGTAGAAAAATGGAACGAATAGATTGGAATTCCCCAGCGAGGAAAGATCGAGTAATCGGTGCGTCCCACTAATACCACTAACGACCTTTAATAATATGTTGTGTCCCCAATTCAGGTTGGGACTTACTTTCTTCGTGTTTTATTTCGTTTTCCGCAACAATATGAACGATTTCTTCATGATTTTATTTCCTTTATATGTATAAGGGGAACAGTATATGTAGGTATATAAAGTCGATGAAACGGAAAGTAAAGAAGTTTGTTTGTAGCTTTTTAATCGGTGACAATACTGTCCGTCGAACCCCGCGAGAGATGTAGTTCTAAAATCAAAATGAAATTAAAAAACAACAACTTACTATTTCTACCCACACATTCAATATGAACATTATAAATGACATGGTATAAATCTTAAGATTTGTTTTGAGAAATCCCTATTTAGGCCGATCCAGTAAACACAAATTATTTATTTTATCAGAAATTTGATTTAAGCCAGTGGAGTCGGATATAAATTGCACGCACGACTTTGTAATGTCTTATTATACATATATTGATTGGCTCAATGTTCCAGAGGTATGGAGCTCGGCGGGAGTCCCGAAGTTTTTGATGCGTATTCCAAGGTAAGGTAATATTAACGTGTCATTGTTTAGAAATGATAACCGTAAGCCGGGATTAGTAACGTGCCCGAGAGACGGCGACAATTCTCGTCACACGTTGGGACTTTAAATAACTTCGGTGGAATGTAGGTCCTACTACTGAGGCCTATGCCTACCTTTTGGAGTTAATGGGCCCAAAGAAGATATGATACTATAAGCACATAGATAGGTTTCAAAATAC
Organism: Habrosyne pyritoides; assembly: GCA_907165245.1. Taxonomy (NCBI): domain Eukaryota; kingdom Metazoa; phylum Arthropoda; class Insecta; order Lepidoptera; family Drepanidae; genus Habrosyne; species Habrosyne pyritoides. Next base: position 14,889,974 of record OU015591.1, on the reverse strand, counting down.
ATATGTTATGAAATATATTTTTAACAAATATTAACTTAATATTAAAAAAAGCAAGAGTGAATAGGCATTACTTGAGTCCGCGTGTACCATCCTCGACTGCATCGTCACAAAAAAAGAGAGTTTTTGTAAATCTTAGCCCCCATTTTTAAGATCCCACGAGAACGCGATTGAAATCATGAGACGGTAGCTATAAGAGATTATGAAGAGAAGTAAATTTTCAAATTTTCAATCCACAAAACCCAAACAATTTATCAAAACTGCGCGAGGTGCAAAGTACATAATGCAAATCCAATCCAGAGCGATGCAATATAATATTATTTACGACAAGACGAGCTCGCGAATGAACTTGGAAGTAATTTGTTTACGCGGCAGTGTTCCGTGAGTTATGGTTTATTCATATTTAGGCACAAAGACTGTGTAAATACGGCTGATCCGGAAGCGGCCGCGAGATGTTTGACTTCCCAATTAGTCAGTGAAGAGAGAACCGAACAAATGCGCTTCTTCCCGATCTTTTCAACGTACATGCAATTATCCGAGAGCCGGATACCAAGTTGAAAGGGCAAGCTGTTGAAACGTGCGATGACTGAGAGTAAATCACTTGCTTATAGGGTTGGCACACCAACTATATTTTCTTTTTTTCTTCCTCTGGGGTGGGGCCAGGGTTTCTCTATTAAATCCTGATTTTATGAAGGTTCCTTCTTGTCTTAACATTAGCTACAGATCTGAACCTACTATTCTTTTTACTTAGATATCCACTTTTATTGAGACAATTTAATAAGATCGCAAACCTTATCGCAAACAAAGGCTTGCTTTTTTAAGCAATATGTTGAGATGTCAACCCTGAGTATTTGAGGTCACTGAACTTGACCGTTCGCCGACCGTGGGGCAAGGCAGCGGATATCGTAAACATATCACCTATGCAGCGGCATCGGCTGCGAGCAGTACCGTCCTCGCACATTCAGACTTTATTGAAAGTTCAATGCGGCATCCGCGTCGTTGTGTCAGTGGACAATAGATGGAGAAAAAATATGTATTGTGAGTAGTATCTTGAAAGCATTACGAAGAAGTGCCTACCTATACATAGATATCGATAAAATCTGATGATGTATTTGCGAATAGCGATTGCATTGTTCCAAATCCGCTGGAAGGTGTTTTTTTTTTTAAAAGCATAACCCTTATACTAAGAATATAAATGCGAATTTTTGTGAGGTTGGATGGATGTTAGTAACTGTTTCACGCAGAAACTACATAACGGATTAGGATGATAGTTGGTACATAGATAGTTTATAACCTGGATTAACACAAGGGATACTTTTATCCCGGAAAAATGTATCATTCCTCGAAAATCTGAGTAATACCGGGGACAGCTAGCAATTTCAATCACTTCATAATACCAGAACTAATTAGAATTAAACTTGGCACACGGATAGAGCATGCCCAGGAATAGCAAATAGAATACTTTTTATACCGAGAAATTGTAAAATCCTTTTAAACGCACCCGCGTTTGCACCCGAAACGACAGGGCTTAGTACCACATAATCAAACTAGCGAAACATGCTAACTGAGAGACGCTTTTTTGTAGAAAAAGCTAATAATATCCCCAGACATTTAATATCTCAACAACATTAATATATTACACACAAAAACATCCTATCAGAAATTTTCTTGATTACTGTGAAAACAGCATCAGAATCTATTACGCAGTTTAAAACTCCAAAAACACGAACCGACGAGATGTGTACAGATCGTAGAGTATTTTGTATGTATCTGGCGCGATCTAATTTATAGAGGTGGCAACACCACACATCAATGTCTCACATACCTACGTATGAGATGGTATAACTGAACCAATTAGCTGTTATGAATATTAATAACTCGAGAACAGGATAGTGCTATGTAAGTGTCAGATTACGACTCAATATCTCGCTAATCCCTTGTATGCGTACTAGCTACATCCCACAGTTTCACTCTACATAATATTCTTTTAAAAGGGAGAACAGTTTTTTGGCCATTATATATAATATAATATTATATGGTATGGATGTGGAGAGCTGCCAATGGAGTATGTGTTCAGACAAGCAAAAACATTTTCCTCTTTGGTATATTAAAAAAGATTAAAGCAATAGACGAAGGTTTAATCCTTTAGGCCTCCTCAAAAACTGGAAAGTTTTTAAGGTTTTGACTAGAACAGAAAAATATCAAAAGCCTAGGAAAAAAGATAAAAGAATATTGTAACCTTTTGTGGACTTAAATTTTGAAATAATTACAGTTTTAACAAAGAGGAGATTATTTAAGAGCATTTTTATTTAAAACATTAACAATAGGAATACCTTACGGAGTATTACGAATAATCAACTTGAAGTCGCTGGTCGTATAAGTAAGATAAATAACCAGAACATATTTTCTCGACATCGCAAAAACATGTGTTCAAAAGAGATTATAACTTTTGTGAAAGTAAACATACTTATAATTGAGGAATAGTTAAATTTACAAGCGCAGTCGTTAAACAAATTTCCTATTATAAACTTTTAAATGTTAGTACTCTCGACGAATTACACACGCGTAGCCCATGCCCCTATCCGTGCCATAGGCTACGTGTGTGCTAAATTTCAGCAAGATTGATTCCGTTGCTTAGCCGTGAAACATAAAAATTAGACAGCCAGACAGAGACTTTAGAATGTATTATATACTAGCTGTACCCCGTGGTTACACCATCGTTTCCGGGATATAGCCTATTTCCCTCTCCATACCATAGGCTATGTGTGTGCAATATTCCAGCCAGATTGGTTCAGTCATTAAGCCGTGAAAGCGTAACAAATAAAATAAACAAACCCACTACTACTAATACGACAGACCAGTTGGCTTAGTGGTTAGCGAGTCTGACTGCCAATCCGAAGGTCGCGGGTTCGATTCCCACCCAGGGCAAACATTTGTGTGCATGAACATGTCTGTTTGTTCTATGTCTGGGTGTAAATATCTACATAAGTATGTATTTAGAAAAAAAAAACATTATATTTGTAGTATATCAGTTACTCAGTCTGGTTTCCATAGTACACGCTCTGCTTAGTTTGGGATCAGATGGCCCAGATTAAGAATGTCCCAGGATATTTATTTATTTATTTACTAATGAAGTATGTATATCTCATCAGTAAATATGCAAAATAGCTTCTTCATGTACCTAAATATAGAACATGAACTTGAAGTAAAAAGAAAGACATGTAATGGAAATTAAATTGGCACTAGTGTCGTGTGAGTGAGTGACGCGGCGGGTGCGTCGACACACAACGGGCGGCGCGGCGGCGCGGCGGCGCGGCGGCGCCGGCGCACGCGGCGTCGCGACGCGCGGTACGCACTGCGAGAACACATTATGTTATGTAGGTTGCTATCTGTTGGGTACTGACCTCTTTATGCTTTGATCCAATGCTTTAAATATTTTATATGCAAAGAGTTCGACGCTTCGATCTTACTGACGCATCGATGTACAGCTGGGGAAACAATTTGTTGATCCTAAGTAGGGTTTTGATTTTAAGAACAAACTAAATATAATCATGTTCTTTAATAAATACCTAACTTAGAAATCGCCTTACTCATGTCGAATTCATTAATACGTATGAAAATTGTCATTTTCACAAAATTAGGGAGTTTCCACAGCACAAAGCGTCTCCTTGCTAGGTTGTGAAAATAGCAAGTCTCGGAAATGAACAAGAAGAACCAGCAAGAAATTCCGTAAGGTTTTTATAATATTTATAGAAATTGATCTCTTTGATTGATTGGATCAAAATGGAATCTTATGGACTACTTATTTTATTTATTTATTTAAGGTTTACCAACAATTGTTTACATAAAATGCAATACACAAAGCATACAAGAAAAACTTATACCTATGTAACAATCACTTATAGGTAAACACCTCATATATATAAGATAAAAAGCTAACAAGTTAGTTAAAGACATACTAACTCAATATCGATAAATCTTCACAATACGATACATAAAAATTTAGAAATATTAATAGCTATGAATATGAATAAATGATAAAATTTTTGACACAGAATTAAGTGAAAAGAACGAAGCGAACAGTGACCACAACTGACATATTGATACTATTAATAAATACAGGCATGCTTAATATGCCTTTTAAATTTAAGATATACAGGTGTGTGATCAATATTAATGTAGGTATCTAGTTATTTAAGAGAGATCCAATGTTCCACTTATGTCTTCGATTGTACACAGAAATTGTGCAATCTAAGGCGCCGAAATAAACGAATGTAACTGAAGTGGTTCTCAGTTCGAGGAATAGGCCACTTGACTAGTTATTAGCTAGCCAGTAGCCAGGCTAGCCGCGAGATTAGCCAATGTGCTGTGGCCTGATAACACTGAGAGGGTAAATTATTCCGACGCATGACGTGAGGCCTGGAACTGCGTGGGACGATCCTACTTGACAGGCTGATGACCTGTAGCTTAAGAACATTTTAGGATTAGGTCAATGGCACTAGATCCAGTAACGTTCCTAGATAAATGAACATCTTGGGACATTCTGCACACAAAGCTGTTGTACTTACTACATATAATAAACTAATAATTTTTTTCTAAGAGAACTCTAACAGAGACTTCTAACAAGCAGATGAAAATACAACTAGCCGTCCCACGCTCTAGTTATCAAAAATTAAGCATAAATTGCCAAAGGGTTAGTTTAGTTATGATATTAAACTTACGCATTTATAAAAAGGTTCAAACCGAAATCGCCTCAAAGGTCAATCATGCCATTACTGATCTATGAAAAAATATCATGGGACAAAATTCATAGGTATTTTATAATATTTTATGTGAATTCCCTTGACATTCTGCCCCGCGTCTATTCCGGTGCGTGCCGCGGTGACGTATGGTGTAGTCTAGTTTATGCGGTTACAACGTGTCGAAGATAAACAAATCCCATTGCTCACAACGACGTGCCACGGCACAGTAGTGCAAGTGCCTGCATTTCAATACGCGTATATTAATATAGACCTTCCATACATTATCTACCACCTGTCTATCACTACTTATACAGTATTATGTTTATTCTGAATAGTTTGCTAACTTTTAAAGTTTACGGTGGAAATGAATACTGAATCAATGCGAAGATGATAAGAATAGCCAAGAAAGTAACTAGCTCAAATGTGTAGCTAAAGACAATACCTGAAGAACTTGGCGACAGATTTTGTTGTTACAAATGTTAAAGCATAATGTCAAGTATAGAGATGTAGGCAGTGTATCAAATAACAGATGAAATTTATAAAAGTAGCCCATGTCCCTCTTCGATCCATCGGTTCAGCAGTTTAGCCGTGAAAATGTAAGAAACATACAGACACTTTCGATAGTAAAATATTATTATATATTAGTGAGCCAGGCGGAGTTGGTCTACTGTTCCGTCCCGGACTGGCGCCTGGACATGTTGATATCTACATTTCCCTGCGAGACGCTGACACATTAATGTAGCAGCTCGGAATTAGGTTACTGCCACATTAACTCGTCACAGCTTACTTCTTTTCCTCCGCATTTTTATAGCTCCACACGCCACAAACAAATACTTCGTTTTTTATAGTTACACAGTTTTCTTAGCGCCGAATTATATTTTTTCAGTTGAGTGATGAGTAACTGATGCGTAGGTAATAGTTTGTGTAGTTACTGTAAAATCATTCTTCTTGTTTTTTGTGCCGTTTAATAGACGTTTTGTTTTTGCAATCAGTTTGTAGAATATTTATCATTTACGAAATACTCAATATAAACATTGAACAAAATAAAGAAATAACAAGAATAATAATAAACAGTTATTCCTAAAGAATATTCAATTCTGTCTAACCATACTATGTCACACGACAGCCGATCAAAATCGGTAACTGGAAGTTTTTGATAACAGTATTTTTTGTACATTTTTACCTTACGACAGATAAAAGCTGTTTGCGAATCTAAAATGTAACCATGTTTTTGTAAATCTAAAGAAAGATAGATCGAGTTAAGCACCCACAAAACAAAATTGTTTCGTAAATTCCGTTGCAATTCATTCATCGAACGGTAAAATATTTATTGAATCTAATTATTTGTTTGTGTTCGAGCGCAGAGGGCGCGTGCCAACAAGCAATCACAACCAATATCAATTTTAATTTTAAAAGTGCCCTCGAATATACGAGGACCTTCTACTGCTAGTGATATATTGAAGGGCTATTTAATGCTCCGGAGTTCTTATACAATCGCTTAGGCGTGTCGCGCGGGGCGCGGGTGGCGCTGGCGTGGCGCGGCGCATATTCCGCCGCGATTTATCGCGCACACGACATTTTTCATATTGTTTTTGTCAGGTGTCAACTAAATTGTAAATTTGACAGCCAAAGTGGATTATTAAATATTTTTACTGGCATTGCCATTGAAGTAGTGGCGCCATGACTCGTAGACTTGAGAAATATTTCGAAATAGATGTCGCTGTTCACAAAGCAAATAAAATGCCTATTTTTGTATTATTACACGAAGAACAGAGTTCTTAAATATTTTTTCCGACGTTTATTAATATACTAAACTACTTGTACTTTGAAAACCTATGTTGGAAATAAAATAAAATGCATTATAATATTTACATTAATTAATGCAAAAGTCTTAGTCGCACAACCAATCGATTTGAATTTCAATGAATATAGTCTATAGTATAGAAAGGGACATATTATTTAAATTTGAAAACATGAGACCCCACGGGAACAGGTATAATAACGCGGGGCGTAAGTAATTAAAATTAGGTTTATTGCAAAGTTCATTCCCAATGCATGCACCGCAAATTTATTTAAATGTACACCCCCACTCCACAAGCTACATAATTCAGTAGTAGCAACACTAACGACAATGAATTCTCAAAGCGGTACACAATGTCCAATTTGTGCGGAACATTGGCGTGTGCGGAATACTGAGCGCGGGATCGAACCCCCGACCTTCGGAGGAACGCTGTACGAATCGCGCTATATAACATCCGGGCCGAGGAGGACACAATTCGTTGAATAAGGAATTGGGCTTTAAGGAAACTAACCGAAATAATGCGTCCAGCTTGGATAGAGATAAATGAAGGTAGTTTCGGTTATTTATTGGCACCTGCAGTAGTTAAACTTTGTTGGGCTAGTTGTTGATGAAAAGTTAATAAGAGTGCATCTGAGACGAATAAGGGATGTTATGACTGTCGAGTCGAATCGAAAGATAACTGCTTAAAATGATAGTGATTTGTTATTAAGTGATTATTATCGATATGCGGTATAGTTTTTTTTATAGCATCTACTCAACCGATATCAATTCTTTCAATGATTGAAAGCTACACTATTTATACAAGTGACATAGGCGATGTTATAATTCCTAGACACATTTGGATCGCGAAGAAAATATTTTAAAAATAAGTAAATCAGTTTTCTTGGGACATACATGATTTTCATAGAAGAAGTATTTTTTCAGAACTTTGCAATACCGGCAGCATGTTTTTAATGATACGTTTTTTGTCCTGTAGTAGACGTAGAAATCTATCTAATTTATCCTGTTTTTAAATTACATAAAAATATTTTTTCTTCGTCACAATTCGCAATGACAATTATTTATTCCCTACGACCCAGGAAAGCGAAGAGCATGAAAACTCATAAGGACGAAACACAAAAGTTTTTTTTATTTTTTATAAGTTGGGTGCCGTACAGGCAGACGTTCCACTTGATAGTAAATGGTCAGCGCCACCATTAGACCGTGGCCACACTAGGGGCATCACTGTGTTGAGCATTGTGTTAGTTCTATATTCAAAACAATGCACACTATTGAAAATCCTAATCCTCCTAAGCATGCACAAATTTACTATTTATGCCGATCTCTATAGACGTTCCAATAGAGTTGGGATTCGATTAACTTTTTACCAGATGTTAGGACCACACATAAATCTTAGCTAGCACTTCTCTATATTAAGTTAGGCTACGTTGGGTCGACAAGGACCTCTTAGGTCATAAGTCGAATTGATATTAAAATTAATGTATAAATTCTAAATTCCAAGTCGAGCAACAAGTTATTCTCGCAGAGCCGCGGGTAGAGGGGGTGTCTGTCCCCGAGCAATTACCCTAGTTTGTTTATAGAAAGTTATATGTCGAATAATAGAAAGCTTATAAATTATCCCTCGCTTTTAACAACAGCCATTTGACATTTACAAGATATTTGTGTCAAAATCTCGCTTGCTTGTCGCTGTTCAGTTTTAAGCGGAACATCAAAGGAAGGTCGAGGCGCTACATCATTAGTTGCAATAAATTTCGCAGATTTATTGTGTGAAGCTGCAACAATAAATCTGTGTAGACACAAAAACTGAACTCAGGCATTACATACGGGAAGGAAATTTATTGAGTTTTTATGATTTATTTGTAGGAAATCTTTATTTTACATAATATTTCTACGGATTTCTTAATCCTCACTTTACACGTAAAATATAGAAGCTGGATTCATTGCTGACTATATAATGATTATTATTATCTAATTACGTTGTTGATGGCCTAATGATTAAAAAACATTTAAAAGACTTATTTATGCTAGTAGTGAGCTAGTGGTCGGTTTTGCATTAATCGATTTGACCATTTGATTGGGTGGCCATTGATTGAGCAATCGGGAGATCTTGCAAATATGTAACATAATAGATAGTAATAATCCAACATAGGTGAGGCATTTATAATTAACATAATAGGTAAAGCAGAATTTATATTCTATTATTGACAGTTAAGCCGCGTCGCTCTAATTATATATATAATAAATCACCCACCATGTTTACATGTCAAAGTTACAATTAAAATCTTCCTATAGTTTAAGTGACCTTTTGAAATCTCAAATATATAGTGAATTGGGAACCTAAATTAATCAAAAGAAGCCGTTGAAACAACGGTGACTTTGCAAATTATGAGCAATTACAAGCAATACCGTCCCTAGAGACATTGTTATGACGACCCTTTGTCCTCGGCGGCGGTACAGCGGCGGCACAGCGGCACGGCGGCGTATGGCAGCCCTATACGTACCTCCAGTGCTAATGGATGACTCGACACTTCCGTCTTATTACATTTGTAACAAATTATCGAATGACAGGTTCCCTTCCTTATTTACTGTCACTTCAATGGGTATGGGATTTGTGTGAGATGGGTGTCGGGGGATAAGGAATGTAGCAAATCTTGTGGGTGTAAATATTTATAAAGAGTGTATTTCAATGAAAAATATAGAAATCAGAAAACTAATGTTTCTGATTTCCATAGTCCTAGCTCCGTGTGGCAGGATATTTATTATTATTTAAATCTGGGATTAGAGAGAAACTCGTTAGGGTCCAGTAGGTCTCTAAATGGTAAAAAATAAACGTCCCTCTTTCCAAATTGACTTTATTTTTTGTAAGTGCCAATAGTCCGAGTGAGCTGGCTGTGCATATATGTACATACAGACGGACATGGTGAATATTTTAATTTTATTTTGCCATTTAGCAAAGAGTTCCGTAGCTAAAAATAACCCCTTTAATGCACCCTACACTGATACAAGAAGGTAAACGGATACACACACGTATGAAGGTGCTTACAATGATGTGTGATGAAATGAGTTATGAAAAGAATTATGTAACACCGTGATTTTCAAATTTTAGGGATATTTAACAATCTTAAGTCAAACAGCGCGTTTAACCATTATTTTGTTACCTTAAAATGTTTTTCATATTGTGATCAATTCTCACCTACAACTGAAAATAGCCTGCGAAAATGTTGGGTAATAAAGGTCAATGTTTAACATTAATTACAGTAAAACCCATTCCAGGGCAATTCGTGCTGTATCCCGGGATCCCAAACGGGCTGGAGTACCCTTCCAATTAATATTTAATATCATTTCTAACATATTTGCAGTATATTCTTTTATAAATAAAAATAACCATACGGTAATTTTAATTCGTTTTCAGTGTTTGTTATCTTTGTTTTTACTAGTACATACTTAGTGAGTGCTCAAGCTACAGGTCAAAAGTACTAGGTTATAGTCTATGTGAAGTCAGATATAATACTTTTAATGTGTGCCTATATATTTTTGAGCCGGATTTTCTTGTTACAAGATTTTTACCCGACATCGGCAAAGCTAAAAGGAAGGGTATGATTTAAGCAGTCTATGTATATACATAGACTTTTACTACATAGACTACAGAGCAAATGCAAATTCTTTTGTCTTTAGTGTAAATATACTTCGTAAGATTTGTATCACATAGACTCCTTTGTAGGGAGTTACGTAGTTACCCCTTAACGGTAAAATTACTCAGAATAGAAACACTAAGCATTCATTAAAACCAAATCAAGAAATAAAATTGCCTTTATTAGCTCTCGAGACATGCCAATGCGGGTTTTTACTGTATAATGAGGAGGAAATAAATTATGTACCCCATACAAAGCGTATAAGGTACTGTGGTATTTTATAGTAAACTAAAAAAGATCTAGTAATGCTTCAACAGGTTATAGAACAGGCAATGTTGGATAAAAGCAAAGTCAAGTTTAAGTCGCTGATAAAAAGTATGGGTCCCGTAATTTACCTTGAAATTTTATCTATGCATAGCCTGACCAGGAAAATAATGGGACAGTTTTATATTAATGATTCTACTAATATTACAAATGCGAAATGTTGTGAGTGATAGAGATATTAGGAAGTATGTTTCTCTTTCATGCAAAAGATTTGGATTTGAATGCAACTTGGCATACATGTAGAGCACCGAGAAAATGTCAAATCGGGGAACCCGGGAGAAACCGCGGAGAATAGCTAGTATGACATATTGTTACAATGAAAAGTGAAAGTGCTGCCCCCAAAATCAGGCAATTAGTTTCTCTGGTCAGACTACAATGCACAGAATAACTGATACTAGCGCACTTTTGGTACCTACAGCATATTGGTTACATATTATTGTTTTGTAAATCTGTCCACTTTATTATCATGTTAAGGTTCGTCGGAGGATAACGTCATACCCAAGAAGGGTTTATTGACACGAGAAGCTCCGTTTGACATAAAATCATCATAATGATGTAAATTGGCGTCGGCCGCTTGATATTATGTCGGGGAATGTCGTGTAAATTGTCGCTTGATGCTAGAACGTAGAAGTTACCATTTTTTTTCTATTTTCTATATATATTTATTCCAATCACATTCCTAATAAGGTGTTCCTTCTTATAAGGTGTAAATGTATTGTGTATAAATAAATTAAAATAGCTTTATTTCAGAAATCATTTTAATAAGATTTACGTCGAGACTTCCCAGTAAGTAATCAGAAATACTTGTGTTGGGAATGACTCGCAACTTCCCAATTGGATTACAAAGATTTCACTAATTATATGTATTAGTAACAAAGTATGTAATAAAGTGTTGCAGGAGTCACGTTTCTTTAATTCTCTAGTTGGATTATATACAGAGAGAGCTATATACCTATAACAATAATTATATTCTACTAGATACTAAGATAATACTGTGAGTATACACGCAACAAAAGCTTGCGTTCACTTGGACAAACTTTTGTTTTCAAAAGCGTATTTAAACAAGGTAGCGTCATTAAAAGGCTCTTTTAAAATATATTATCATAATCATTAAAATATCTTAAGTATTCTAAAGTAAGCGAATGCAAACATTTTTGTTGTGTTTAATTAATATTTGATGAGAAGTTAGTCAGTGACCTGGCCCAAATCAGCTTCATTTGACATCAGATAACTATGCGCGTTGAATGATTCAGGTTATTTATTGATGTTGGGATCACACGGACCCCTAAACAAGAGCAGAGCTGGCCGTTCCAGGTAATGATAGACACAAATGGCGGTCCCGTTGCACTTATCGATGCGGTGGGAACATCATTACTGCGCCATCGCAAATAGGGGCTAGTTGCCGAACGGGTTTTTGCTTCAACCTCACAGAATAAAACTGTTTACTTAGGAATACTGGTATGGAGGTAAATTGTCTTACGAGTTACAGTTAGGGTGGCGTAACCTGTACTCAAACTGAGCAATGGTTGAAATTTGTAAATATGAAATAATTAAATACCCTGATCCTAAATCAAGCCGAGGTTGTATTGGCAATCAGATAATTTTTAGAGTAGTAGAGGTCTTAGTGCAGAGTTCGTCCGGGGAAGCACTACCACCTTACCCATTTCCGCCGTGAAGCAGTAGTGCAATTGTATTACTGTGTTTCGGTTAGAAAAGTAAGGGGGCCGGTGAAATTACAACCACATGAGACTTAACAACTTCACGTCTCAGGGTCGACAACGCATTGGCGATGCTCCTAGTGTTGCAAATGTCCATAGGCGGCGGTGACCACTTACCATCAGGTGGACCGTCTGCTTGTTTGTCGGCCCAAGTGGCATAAAAAAAAAATTACTGGTATACTATTATCAATATGTTCTACAAAATTTGTAATTTATTTATTTAAAAGACCTGCTCATTCAGTGGGATTCAAAACCACGACATGTGGTTAGGCAATCAGTGTATCTAATCACCCCGCTAACCGGGCCGTCAGATATATACACAACAAATTCAAATTTTAATATCGACACCGTCTATCAAAGTTTTATGAAAATGTTAAAGCTGATATCAATCTGATCTATTAGCCACCTTATAACGATTGAACGGTTTTTATAAAATATTACATACTTCCTGTACGATGTGCTTATCCAACTATCCATTATCAATTAACCAACTAAACCTAGTCAGTCCAATTCGTTACTATTGATCCTAATTATATTATGAATGCCAATATTCATGTTTGTTACCAATCATATAAGTTACAACTGAACGAATTCGAATCAAATCCTTGTTAAAGCCATAGATTAGTCTTTTATCTCAGCAGTAATACCGGAATCTAGATGAAACAGCGATGAGAAAGTAAATATCCAATAAATCTTTTTTCAACGCAATGGTTGTACGGAATGCCGTTTGGATCTTTTTTATTACCTCAAGTAACAAGATTTCTCTGCTTGTCGGGTCATTACTGCCCACTCCACCCGAACCCTACGTATCTGTAGAAATAATGGCCGATCCCGATTTGATTGGAAAAAGAAATGAAAATAACAAATCAATTGTAAATAATGGCGCTTTAAGCTTTAAGTTGCAACCCTAGCGGTTGTGAATAAAAAAAATATCATCACACTTATAAAGGAAGGCAAACGCTAACAACATCCTCAATCCACGTACTTAATGTAACTGTTTGTATCATCAAAGTAATTACTGATGAAGCTCGATCGGTTAATTCGTGGTTGCTGCCGCTTCCTGCCGACCTGCACCGGTTCTTATCGACTCCATCTTGTCTAAGAGTTAGATTGTAGGCTCTAGATTGTTTCTTGTAACACTTTATTTACTGATTGATATAATTAAGCAGGCAGTTGAAGATTGCAAGCGGAAGATTAACAAATAATGTGAAATAGATTGCTTCGCTCCTAATGGCTTAGTAACTGCTTATAAATCAATTATTTAAATACATATTAACGTCAGCAAAGTTTGTACCATAGAGAAAGACATAGACAAGACACCGAGTTAATAAAAAGTGTGGCCCTAAAATAGTACCCGAAGGATCTTAATCTTTCCTCCGATAAAAGCCTTGTGTTTAATCTAGAACCTACCATATATTACATTATATTTTATAATTCCCTATAAGCCAATTTTCATTCAAATTCGAATATCAGTTTTGGAGCTTATTCCTAAGAAACAAAGACATATACAAACAATCGCATTTAGTGCATATAATATTAGTATGATAAGATACGAATGCGTGTAAATGTTACTGTAAAAGCTAGAACTACAGTAAATGCAGTAATACCTAAGACCAACCAAGATACAACGGTAAATTGCAGACCTACACTCCAATAATCATAAATTTCGGATTTTTACCAGTCGTACAATCAGTAAATCTTGGGTCAGGTTACTATAAATTACATTTACCTAAGATTTACAAGTTAGACCAAATTTTTACAACTATTCGAGCTTTTATAGTTTCGCAAAATACTTTTCAATGATTTAAATTCATGGTCATTATATTGACGCTTGTCGCAAGTTCTTACAGTCCTAGCAGCCCGAAAACGAGTTAGTGAAAATAGCTCGCATTAATATCCGGTGGACGCCCAATGTCCATGAATAATTCATGGTAGTGCAACTAAAATAACATCAGTCAATTTGTTGCATAGCTTTGTGTACTGTTTCTCACTAATATGTCGTAGTTTGAATTCATTCATCATGGTTTCACAGTGAAATTTAAATAAAGATTTCGTATCGCTATTTCTGAGTGTCATATTGTGAGCAGAAAACTTACTTTAAGGTCCCGCTGGCGCATGCCGTGGGTTCGTTTCTGCACCAAACATGTCTTTGCGTTCTGTGTCTAGGTAAATACGATATGTCTTACAATTAGTTAATGATCAAAAAACAATGTGTAAAGAATCCTCTTGTGTGAAGAAACTAAGAATTGCTTTCATTCGATTTTTATTTTTTTCTTATGGTATAGATACTTGATCATTATCTGGCAGCCTTGTTTCTATTTATTTTGGAACGGCTTGACATATATGCTTGCTTTATTTGGTTCCTTAAATAGGTATTACAAGTAATGTATGAGAATTGGCAGATTTTCTACTCCCGACTTCTGCCTGAGTCTATTCCATTTTTGGGAATGTTATTGGTCGGCTCGTGGTCATCGGTATACTCTTTAGTCGCCTCTGATGGTTCAGTTGAAATTATTTCTGATTGATTAAGTTGGGATTTAAATTAAGGACTTGTCTAGATTTTAATTTATGTCGAGACGATAGAATATCTTCTGAAATATGTGGCACAACAAAATGAGCTCCAATGTGCAGTCGTATAACCTATGTACCAATATATTATTTCAGTAGTAGTCTCGGAATCCATAAACTAGAGGTTTCATTATAAAGAAATCAGTCGTGAGAGTACTAACTTTGATGTTGAGATTCTGTAGCCAATTTGGTTAGTGAGCACACCTACCTTTTTTAGAGTCGGCTTAATTTTAGGCAAAATGCTTCGGATTTAAAAGTATGAATTGCGTAGTAACATTCAGTATCTTTATAAATAACATCGGGCTTATAGGAAAGTAATATATTATGTACGCTGCGCACATGCACTCTGTGATCATTTGTATGCACAGCGGGGTACATGCGCGGGCGCACGGCTCCGAGCATTTGCCGCGCGTGTGATCGGAACGCGTACATTATGTTTATTATGTAAATACAAATACACTCTACGTTTAAGAAATACCTTTTAAGGCCTTAACGTAGCGGATATTGTGATGAGTTAATTGTGTGGTAATATATATGAGCGCTATTTAAATATATACGGTAATAGTCTGTTGTTTTTGTTGATTAAACTTGAATAATTAACGCTTGTACTTATTACCGCATTATAAGAAAATCGGTTTTGTTTTAGCTTTATTTAATACGAGGGTTGAAATGTTAAGCTTTGATCGTACCCAATTCATCTCAAAACAAACTGAACTGTTCCATACAAATATTTTATCGAGATTAATACATTAAAGGACAGTAATTAGAGAGTGTAGCATTCAATTCGATCAATAAGTAATCATTTCTTAGTGTTGAATTTAATAAAGAAATACTTTCAAGGAACAACTCCGACGAATTGGAATTCTCACAATCAGCAAAACAATCTCACCATATCGACGGGGGAGCCTCTCGCCGATAATATCTAACCATTGAACAATTAGCTTCTAATTGTAGAGAATTCGCATTAAGCTTCAAGTTGTGAAGACAGCGGAATCATTCTTAAGTGAAAACAAGCTTTTGTACTTTAGCTTTGCAACGTGGATTTCATTTTATAGTTTTGTTAGCATTTTATATGTTTGTTTTTTTATCTTTAGAGCTCTGGCGCACTGATCCGGTCCGTCACAAAATCGGCCGCCGTGGAGTCTGTCATACTAAGATACATTTTTTATAAATATATAGCTGTCCCAACAGACGTTGTCCTGTCGAAATGAGTCCATAAAAAAGTTCCCTAAAAAATTAAACGTTGGTATTTCAACACAGCGCCATCTGTTAGAATCTTTTGGAGTTAATAGATAATTGTCACTCTCAATTAATTATAGACCAATAATTTGCAATAAAATAAAATTGCGACTATAATTAAAGATCTAAGCTATCCTATCTCTCAAGTTGGATCGAACTGCACATGGTGTGCGAATTTTATTATAATCGGTTAAGTGGTTTAGGAGTCCATTGAGGACAAACATTGTGACACGAGATTTATATATATTAAGATAACGTTTCTTCGAATTACGACGCGGTGCCAAGCAATGTTCCCCAGAGTCCATAAACTTTACCTACTAGTCCTACATAGTCCTAGCTTAATAACGCATCTAAATAAAACAAGAATAAAATAAATTAAAAGTTTAGGATAAAACCGTATTAACATAGAGTTTCAAAAGTGTTTTAATGATTTTACTAAAATATGCTATGCAAATGGTTGTATTAAAGTCCCGGTCTGGTAGAGTTCGCTCTGTGGTCAGTGGTCGCCGGCGAGTGGGCACAGTGCGGGAAAAATCCCAAAACTCATTAAAACTTCGCCGCAGATTTTCCTCTCTGAATTCATTTTTGATTAACATAGGCTACGGATAAATCGTATTAAACTTATATTTATATAGGGACAAATATACCTAAGTCAGGCACGTTACTAGGTGTCTCAGTAGGCTTCAAGGCAAGTAGTAGCCTTCCGTAATGGGTGGCATGTTCAAAAGTAAATAGGTATTTCAGATTGATTAAGATATCTAAATATATGTATAAACAACTAGCTGTTGCCGCATGCGTCGCTGTGTGATTTTTTGTTATTCTCAGGCGTATGTAGAACACCTAACTGAAGTTTCATCGCTATCGGATAAATAGTGTTTAGTTGGCATTGGGAACCAATATCTATAAAACAAAATATAACCCACGACCTGCGGCGTTAAAGTCTCGGTGTCTAACCATCACGCCTACTGGTCCATTGGTTACTTAAAAGGTACATCAATCAAAAGTTCCAGGGAGGTTGATCAATCTTCTCTATGACAGCATCAGTCTAATATATTGGGCTTTTATTATCAAACAATAGATTTAAATAAACGTGATCTTCCTTATATATTCTTAACTGTAGGTTAATTAAGATTGTACTGACAAAATTCAACTCTAGAATATCACAGCCGAGCGAGGAATTCGCTATTAAACGTAATCGGAAATCACAGTGTTTATGCAGATTGATTACAAAGGGCCTTTTACCCCTGGGCCGTCCTTGGGCCATGCTATAAAAGCACGATTACGATAAGTGCACCGTTAGGTCGTTAATACGAGCTATACACTGCGAGTAAACCTTACATAACCTAATGACATATTGTTATGTGTAACAGTCGAAGCACTTAAAATAACATACAAATTTGATGTAAAATTATTCAAATGAAGTTAAAATATTTTAAGTTATTTAAATTATTTTTAGTTAGATTTATAACCTTTATAACCCACGGTCAGCAAAGGGGTGTATACAGCACACTATAACTTGAAATTCCATATCTATGACAGTTGTATCATCATAGTAAGACCACCACCTCAGACTGCGATTTAACTGGGTCTAAACAAATACAATCGACCCCCTTAACTAACCGAAATACACTTGAACTACTGCTTCACGGTTAAAATTAATATGGTGGTAGTAGGTACCTACTCACCGGGACAAACTCTATAACCTAGAACCTTGACTGTTATATATTCTTTAAATTCACTCCATCAGTCAATTACGGTATCTTTATATTTTGAGTTGTCTCCCCTGAAGGATTTTAATATAGTCACAACGATTTGCGTGACGACAGGGGCGCAGACGCATGCAAAGCGATCGACAATTTGCGACAACTCATAAAGCGATCGTAACTGATCGTAAACACATGAGATGCGCAGTGCATTTCCTGAATGTGTTCTATTAGAAAATTTTCCACTTGTGTAGAAAGCATATCGGTCCCTTTGTGTAGATATTCTTTAACTTACAACTAATTGTCAACGATGTGCATCGGCGATGTACCTGGTCTTGCAAATGACCGTGGGGGTGACCACTTGATATGGACCGCCTACATATTAGACAGCCTACACGAAATTAAAAACAGTCCATATATCAATGCTTTTCAGTATCATGTCTTATCGAAATGAATATGGTTTATACCAAGCAACAGTTCAGTTGTAAACCAGGAGACCCATAGCACAGGGTTTACCTAGTTTGGGCTCCTGTCCTTCCACAATGAATGTTTTTCGTACTGTACAGTTTTTTTCCTTTTTATATTTTAAGAAAGTATGTATTTTTGTGGGAAGAGAATAAACTATTATTATTTCTATATGTAGTTAATTCGATCGAGTTCAAGTTCGTGCACCCGGTCAGTCTATGCAACTTAGATATCTATTCATGCACAGTTGCTTCAAGTATGTAATTGCCGTCTAATTACAACTCCTTACTGAACAAGACGTATTGTACTGTTGTATAAAGGGAAGGAAATACGATAGCAACTAATAGCTCCTTAGTTTGTGTTTAATAGAACATCGCAAACAGATGCGGTGGACAATTAATGACTCTGTATTGCAATTAGCGCAACTACAGTTTGTATCCTACTAACCCTTTTCTACTAATATTATAAATGCGAATGTTTGTGGCGACGGATGTTTGTTATTCTTTGACACAAAAACTACCGAATGGATTTAGATGAAACTTGGCACATAGATAGAGGATGCCCTAGAATAATGTATGTATATGTATATGTCAGGAAAATGCAACAACGTTTCCGTCGTTCGTTTACACGCTGCTATCTCATCAAAAAATAAACAGAGCTTGTACTATGGAAACTAACTAGAAACTGATAAAGGTACCTTATATGTTACTTATTTTATTTTTCATTCTTAGATATGTACTACCCCCAAATACAGAAGATTAATAAGGGTTTATGGAGGCACATGAGAATTGATGTCACAGGTTGAACAACGCATTGACGATGCCCCTTCTATTGCAAACGTCGATAGGGGGAGGTGACCATGTATCATTTGATGGAATAGCAGATGGCAAAAAGTAAACCGGGTTAGAGTTATAACAGAAATATCGAGAAACATAGGTACACAAATAGGAGGTGTATGTATAATATAGGTACTAAGTTTTCCTGAAAATAAATTTAAACAACACAAGCGATGCGGAGTTATATTATAAAATTACTTATGATTATTACCATAATAAAATTGTAGATCACCAATTTGGCTTTCAGTATGGCAATAATAATAAATTGTCCATTTATAACCAAATTTTCCCACAGCTTAGTATACTTGCGCCAATATTGGCCGTAAAACAGTTAGTGTATTGACACTGAAATGTGCTATTTTATTTGAATCCCGTTGGTTTGAACTTCGTGTAGCGTTCATTCATTTTATATCAGAAGCTGGATAGATCAACTTTAATAATATAGGTACTTATTCTGCCTCGTGGTTTTTCACGCATTCCCGAGGGATCGTACGTTTTCCCGTGATAGAACTCTTATAATATAAAGATTAAATTGTAAAATTTAGTGAAGTTTGTTTGTAAGATCACTTGAGAATGGCTCAACCGATTTGATTTTTCATGGCCGTTGAAGTCTGAATAAGGTTATAAGGAAAAGAAATAAATATCTTGGGACATTCTTTTACACATGGCCATCTGATTCAAAACGTAACAGAACTTGGATGAGACTGGAATATCTACCCGGAAAATAGGAAAATTGTATGTGCTCTCATTAATGAGATTTTGTATGTATTCAAGGTCTCACGGTTCGGAGTGGCGAGTTTAGAACGGCTAGTTAAGAAATAAAAATGCGAAATAATAATGTTATGATGAGGAAGACGTAAAACCTGCAATAGTCGCGAAGCGGTTGCAAGCGTAAATAGTTGATTAGAGGAAATCTGGCTGGAGTGGAGCCAAGTCTGAGACGTGTCTAGTTGCTACATCGCCTGATCAAAGCGTACAGGAAAGGGAAGCGTTATTGTACACATTTACAAAGTGAACCGTTCCTTTGTGTCACTTGCACAAGTTACTTTCAGCTATTCACTCTGTGATGTAGTTTCGTCGGTGCTGGTTGAATTGGGTTAAAGTTATAAGAGACTAAAGTTAGTTCAATGTGCACTTGTTTCACTAGTAATAAATATATAATATTATGAAACACTCTTATCCTCTAAGCGGAGAGGACTATGGAAACTAGATAACAGACATTTACACCTAGATAAAAAACAAACAAAAATTTCTTCTGTACCTACCTGGGAACAAAACTGATCACTGCTCGCCAGGAGTGACTTCGACTGCGAGTAAGCCTGAATTCGGGTGAACGACTCTCACAAATATGGATACTCGTAAATTTACCCGCAATCGTTTATCTGTCGTGTTAAGACCAGATGCCTACGGGTTATTGAGTCAGATAGTCAGTACTTAGTACTATCAAGATTATAGACACCAATCTCCGCTCAGAGGCACTCCCAAGAAGTCTATTCCGAAAAAAAAACATAATTTACTTATTGTTAAACGACAATCAGTAATTAAGAATTGCAAGAAACTCAGCAATTCGCAGTTGTCGATATTTGCGCTGCGCTAGCCAGATGTGTAAGTGCATGAAATATGAGTAAATAGTAAATACGTCCCAGTGAATGTGCAGAGCGTTGGCCGCGTCAAACGAGGGTCAACATTGCACACCCGCAAACTGCTGGTTTTCGTTTACACAGCTAACTATGCGGAATTTTACCCTAATGTTACTGAGCAAGCAACATTTTTATAGGCAATATAACGTAACAAATTTCTATACTACGGGTCAGTTGGTATGGTGATTTGAGTTTTTGCCATGCCACAGGTCGTGGATTCGATTCCCACCCAGCCGTGTGTAAAGAATGTAACAGTATATTTATATCCACGTGTCAACCACCGCTATGTAGTATTCGGTCAAATCGTTTCATGTAAACAACACGAAATCGTGTACCGTTTCAGCAATGAAAACATGAAACCAACATAAAGTTAGCCGATGTGCCGCGGGAAGATTATCCAATACGTTCGTGACGGTACATGATTGTTTAAGTTCAGGCCTAGCGAAAAGAAAAAGATAAACAGCCTACAAATACCTTAGAAAACTTTTCTCAGGTGGTCAATATTCCCGAATAATTACATTACAGCCTCAGTATTTCATTTTCGTTAATGCAAACCGCTTTTTAAGTGAATTTTGTAACGAGCATACGTCAAGCTTGAGCAAATATAAATTTTCTTGAACATTCGCACATCAAATATTTCACTGTAATGGTTGAAAAGCTACGAGTATGGAGGAAACATAATCAAAGTAATTAGAAAATTGAATTATATGGGAGAGCAGGAGGAAAACATGTGTTATTTTTCCAGCGGTGTTTCTATCTATACGTATAAATCTGTAGACATACTCTAGCGTTTCTGAACATTGATAATTTCGATAAAAATATGAGTGTAATAAGCAACATTACCCATTTTTTATTTCTTTTTTCTATTTATTCACGCATCACGTGAATATTACCAGTCGGGATTGAAAAAAAATATTTTGTATTTGATTGCCGAACTCTTCAGAAAGATTATTGAATATTTAACATTAACCTTAGGGCCAGAGAACCTTTTTGAACCATTTTTGCACATACATTAGTTTAAATGTGGAAGTGTGAATTCACTTTAACAGCTAGGTGTGTGGTTTGACGTGCGGAATTTTGTAATTTTATAAACGTTAAACAAAATGGAGTTTACGAAAATGCTAAGTAACATTGAAAATATCGTGACTTGATTTATACGGAAAAGGGCATAAAAATTCTAGTATATCAGATATAGTGATTATTTTGTTTTAAATTCATAAGCAATTTGCTATAAAGTAATTTTTGATAAATTCTACAGGAACACGCTGCTCTTTAGCATGATTTTAAATAGGTTTGCCCTGATTTCTTTTTGTCCAATTTCCAAAGTTGTGTTCTATAAATATACTATACATAATATTTTATTATTCCTATTATTCGCTTTAAAAGTTTCGTAATCGATGCGAAAATTTATAAACACGATCATAGCCAAAACATAATAAATTTCAGCCTAGTGAGGATCGTACAACCAGTCAGATATCATCTTTCAAGACTTTAATGTTTACTTTAATATTGATAAAGTATTGAACTCGCTCATGCAGGATAGGTATATCTTAACGTAAAAGATATCGTTTTGAAAATAGTAATTGCAGAGTTTACTACCGAGTCATCCTAGTTTATGGACAGTTCATAACTGCTTTATTTCATTTAATTCAAGATAATGCGCAAATTAATCAAAATTATTTATGTTTAATGTGCACATTCTCACAAGGGGTTTATTGTACGCTGAAGTGTACAAATGTGTAGTGATACCCGACGTCGTGCGCTCGCGTAGCTCACGCCGGTCAGAGTAACGGAGATATTTGTGAACCGCCGCGCGTCACGCCACACGCTTATTGGCTGTTAAAGTAAATTCACACTTCGATATTTAAAATTATTTTATAATAAACCGCAGGAAAAAATAACACATGTTCGCCTCATGGCCTCTTCCACTAACCACAGGGTCAAAAATAGCATTTTGGTTACTCAAGTAGCCTTGATTATATTTTTTTACAGCCTACCGATAGGAGCTATTGTAACACTTTAGACCATTTGTTTTGGTATAGATGAGAGCTAGAATCTTAAGATTTTAGCCCATTTTAAACTTAACTTCTATCTAGCAGTTTGATATCAAAGTTAGGTGATAGTCTTTCTTTTCCGACCTTCGTAGAAAGATACGTCTAGCGGCTTCCAGTTATACTACACACGTTGTCAACTTATATTTAGTGAAGAACGAGAGAAGAGTGAGAATTTTACTTAACATACTGACTGCGCTGATCCACCTCGTCTTGTCCGAGAGGATGCTTTTAATCTATAACCGTTACTTCTGAATGTATGATCTTTCTTATCTTATTGATTCCAGATATGTGACGTCATATATCTATGTCACGGTGTCGCCAATGTCGGCACTCGACACTCATTAAGCAATAAATCATCACTTATTTCGGTCTCGGTCCGTTCCGTTACTCTATTCCCGTCACATCGCGGTATATTTGTTTCATTAACTTTTATTTCGGGTCACCACTCACCACTCACCGTGCGCTTCTATATTATTCCCATTAATCATTTGTAGAGCTGTTACGTGTTTACTTGAGTCGTGGGAATACTCTTGTTGTACCTATATAATATTTAAGCCTAAAACACATAATTAGATATATTAATCTCTAATCTCATCTCGGCGATTTGCTACGAATTTTTTTGTGAAAAGTTGAACCCAATTTCTTTTTTTTTCTTTTTATATTATTCTAGGTTTAGCCAGTACATCAGTTGCCATGACGGTCTTTGGATCCTTATAAGGAACAGGATCAATCATTTTTTTTGGTGTAGACTGACCATTTTTTTAATATATATAACTGCCATTATGGGCTCGATCGTATAAGAAATCTACCATTTGAGGTCAGATATTTTTAACAATCTGTTGCTAAGGTAATTTTGTTCGTTTAGAATGTTTATCTAATTCTGGCGCTAGTTTTGTGACCTATGGGTGCTTAAGTATAGGTATAAGGGTTTTGGAAATCAAGATGTGGTACCTAGTGACTTTTTTTAAAAATAATATAAACTAGTGCTTGACTGCGATCCCACCTGATGGTAAGCAGTGTTGCAATCTTAGATGTTGAGGCGCACTAGTTTATTAAGAGCCTATTCACTCTAACCTTGAAGACACAGCAAAAACCGGGAAAACCGCAGCAGGCAAGTTATTCCAGTCCCTCGATGTACGCGGTATAAACGACGAGGCGAAACGCTTAGTCCGGACCGTAGGAGTTTCGACAACGACCGACTTCGACCGGACACTGGAGGCACTATCTATAAACCATAATGTTAGGCTTGGAATCGCTGCGAGATAAATATCCTGGGGCATTCTTTACACACGGCTATCTGATTTCTAACTAAGCAGAGCTTTTACTATGAAAACCAGAGAACTAGAATGCTACACAAACAATTTTTCTATATAGGTTATAGGCTAGCAAAACCAAATTTTCTATGTGCACAGATATGGTGGAAACCAACGAAATCCTCCGCTGGAAGTGTAAGTGGAAGCCCTATTGTCAGCTGAGATAAAATCCAGTCAGAGATACCTTCTGGAAAACCAAAACTATTAGCAAAATAAGTTGCTAAAGGTGTACCATTTATGGGCAGGATCGACGGCAGTAAGACGAGCTAAAAGCATATCGTAGCTGTTGATTTCCAAGAAACAATTTAACTGATGACTTGGCGAAATAATGTCAGAGATCATGCCGTATAAATACAGGCAATTATGCTCGTGTACATAATGGCGCGTAATAATATAGTTATAACATAAAATTACTCAAGATAATACAATATCTATGGTACTTCTAAATGGGTCCAGCATTCTTGTTTATAATTCTGTTATAACTGTTTCCTTAGGGCCCAACATACCGTTGCAGTCGTCTTATATGTAGGATGTATTTATTGGTATACGTTCTATAATTATAATAGAGCAATAAAGACGGTTATCAAAAACGGTTTAACAATTTAGCCTTATTAAGTGCTTCGGTGCTCGTCCCTCATGTACCCCCTTACCGAACTGACCGAAATATAGTAATCCAAGTGCGCTACTGCAGAGCAAAAATGGGTATGGTGGAAAAGGTCTTAGTGCCGAGTTCGTCCAAGGAAGTACTACCACAGTGATTTATCAAGGTTAAGAAGATGGGACGCAAACATCCAAATTTACGGTATTCCGTGTGCCCAAAATACAGGCGTGACGGTGCGTGCGCCCGCGCAGCCGAGGAGTCAGAGCGTGGAAGCATCTCGACTGTAACTTTTTTGCTGTACAACTGTTATTCACATGACATATTATAAATATACTATTTATACGCTTTGTTCTAACTGTAATGTATAAGATTGTATTATTTAAATATGTAAAGCAATAAAATAAATTCAGTAATTTGCTCAGTCAATTGGTAACTAACAACAGACGGCATTTACTAAGGAAGATTCTCCGCCACGCGGTTCCAATCGCGTTTCCGAGATAAAAACACGTATCTACCCAATGTCATCAAATTATTTATTTCAATAATATTATGACGACACAGTACGTCTGGCAGAATTCTGGTCTAAACAAATTTAGCCAAAACGATCGACACGTAAAAAAAAAAAATAATAATATTAGTCTAGCTATATTACTGGCTGTAAAAACCATTGGAAGGAATTATAACAAAAAATAAATATATAGTGTATTTTATATTTGACTTATCACTAGTCCCGCGCATTTACGCGCATTTCCGAGGGATCTTACTCGGGATAATAAGATAGCCTATGTCATCAGGGAATAGTGTAGTTTTCAATAGATGAAAGATTTGTTATATCCATTTTGTACTTTCTTCCTACATCCAAACGTATAAACTTTTTCTCTTTGTTATATCAGTTCCATAAATAATAATAATTAGTTGACAAACTGACCAATATTCGTAACAAAAATAATAATAAATAAATATCCCGGGACATTCTTTTTTTACACACGGCCATCTGATCCCTAACTAAGCAGAGCTTGTACTATGGAAACCAGATAACTGATATACTACATATACTACTTTTTATTTTTCTAAATACATACATTTATAGATATTTACACTCAGACACAGAACAAACAGATGAGAATCGAACCCGCGACCTTCGACTTGGCAGTCAGGGTCGCTAACCACCAAGCCAATTGGCCTGTCGAAAATAGTTAAATTACAGTTTGGATAACGTCTAGTCTCGATCACAAATGGCGTTCTTGTAAATTTAATTAACAACGTGACATGTCAACAAAATGCGAATATACCGACCAAATATGTGACCGAGCTATTAGCAATCCATGAACAATCTTCCCAAATTAGTATGTGTTGTTGACATGCAATCGAAAATTGACATAATTTTTTTATATCGAGTCTCTATCTTCACTTTGTTTTTAACCGACTTGATTGTAGAACTGGTAGATTTCACTAACTTGTTATTTAAACAGTTCTCTTTGATTCGTTTTAAAGAGTTTCGCTCCAAATGCTTCGATAAAACAAGTATTTGTCGGAAGTGGAACTGTAATGGCATTATTTTTTATTTAAACTCCAACCTCAAACGCTGCGGAAACGGTAATATTAACTTAAACGTACAAAATATTTACCTTCCACATTCATTACGCAAACGGAAAAGGTATGGAACTTACTGCCGGTATCTTATGTTTTCCGGATTTTTCAATCTTTTGATGAAATATTTGTCCAGTTGCATTACAGTTTATATTTATAGCAATACAAACTGACTGGGCAGACGTTGTCCTGCCCAGTAGATGCTGGTATAAACTATAAGTAACTTAACTACACCAGCACCTATCGGATCTTAGATCCAGCCAAAATATAATAAGAACAAAATTATCTCGGCCAAGAAATGTCCAGGTGATCCAATAAGAAGAAGGACCACATCAAAATCCGTCAAACCGTTTAGAAACTAATAATGTTACAGGAATAATATATGAAGAGGATAAAACTCAGGAGCACTACTACCGTTTACCGTGGAAATTGGTACGGTGCCCTGATCGAAGTCTGTACTATGAACTCTACTATTTTAAAAGTAACATTTTTCAGTCTGTCTGTACAATTCTAAACTCTAGAACCACTACAGAGAAATGGATGTAGCTTATAGTGTCAGTAAATTGACAAGGTAGTTAACCTGATGATAAGTGGTTTCCGGCGTACAAAGGCATTAGCAAGACCTCGATACGATTTATTCCATAACGATAATATTATAGACCCCAGCTAAACATACGAGTATCTATCATTTATAATAGAGATGTAAAAAATATAATAAGGTTCAAATAATAAGTTACAATGTATTTTACTCGTATCCGTTTTGCAGTGCATCTTGTTTTTGCTTTACTGTTATTATTCCCGTCTCATCGTAGTCAAGTGTTCGAAGGCACTCTACTACAAATCGCCTATTGAACTGATAAACGTTTAAGTTCTCTGTCACAGTACTTATGAACCTCATTATATATGCGTGTTCTAATGGCACCGCCAAAATGGAGAGGAAATGTTCAGGACAGTTTGTTAGTGATATCACTTCCACATGGTCGAGTTAGCATACCACAGCCCCACTTCCACATATTAGTAAAATAAAGTCTATTAAGTAATCAGTGCAGAAAAAAGCTATTTATCAGTCTTCTGGGTGGAAGTGAGATGGCCATCCCTCCTGTCAACAGGTGACCCGGTGTGCTTCGGTTGAGTGAGCATCTGTGGCCGCTGCTAACCTGCTTTCCTTTCATTCATTCATTCATTACTAATTACGGCTCTATACTGTCCTTAGAAACGCTACCAAATGGAGGTTGCATAGGAAACTAGACAATGAGATATATTAACTAATATAAAAAGACGGTGTGAATTTTGTGAGTTTGATTGTATGTATGAGGAGGGTAATCTCCGAAACCACCAACCACTGCATCTACGAGTATTTAAAAATTAGATTCACTTATAGAAACCTAACCTATTCCCGAGTGACAAGCCATATTGTACCCTGGCATACAAAAGATCGTAGGTAGTCATAAATAAAATAATTATCCTGAGACATTCTTACACACGATTATCCTGTACTAAGCAAAGCGAGAATGATATACCACTATAAATACACACGATTATACATACAAATGCATATAATTATTTCTCCTGTGTGAAACTAAAACCCAACTGTTGTGTGACAGTCAAGCTTCTACGTTCGTTGTAAAAAATGTCACTTTCATCTCGTGTCAAACTGTAGTTATCTGCTCGTGACATTTGTTTACACAGGACCAACTAATATTGACTGGGCCGTAGACAAAAGAACCAGGGCTAATGTTTGCAGACGTCTTGCCGGGTTTGCTTAAGAGTTACTTACAATTGTCTAAGATAAGATAGGCAGCGGACTTTATACGTATCTGGGACATTCGATAAACGCTCGTGAGAAATGTTATCGAGTGTTTGTGTAATTGACGTTCCGATAACTTAGTTTTACCATCAATACTTGAGACGACTTGTCTTAACTGGGTGTCAGAACTTAAACAACTAGATAAGCGTCATCTTTTGAACTGTATTAACACCGCTCAGGGTTTTCGGGAAACTGTTTATTGAACAGGAGCTACTTGTGAAACCCAGTATAGGCAGGTTTATGAAGGTCAAAGCTACAGAAGTTACCATCGATTCGGAAGGCAGCCTACAACCGGGAAGACCCGGCAAGTAACTCAGCAAAGTCTGCTTGAGCTTGCTTACCAAGTCACTGAATTAATCTTTTTTTTATGGCCATAATAAGTCATTGAGAAAGTGACTACAATGTAGTTTTTTTTTCACAACATCTCGAAACTAGATAGTTATTAAAAAATCTAGATAGTTTTTTGAAAAATAAAAATTATTACTTATAATAAAAATCTAATTTCACAATGATTACAACAGAAACATTCAAACAGACTGGTTTATTATTAGTACTGATAACATAAGATAAACGGACACACGGTCGATATCTGTTATCAATCAAACGTTATCTGCTATTCACTCCGCGGAGTAGCATCCATTCCTGTCGCAGTTTGTCAGAATGTTGTGTAGAACATGTTGCGTTGTGTTCGTGTTGATGTGTGCTGTGCGTGTTGGTGTCGGGAGCAGGGTGCTGGCTGTGTTCCCGATGCCGAGCCGAAGCCACGCCATGCTCGGAGAGAGCCTGGTCAAAACACTTATTGATGCCGGACATGAGGTAGACACATTTAAAAAATAGAAGTGAATGTATGCATTTCACACGCGAATGAAATGAAATCTTGACAAAACCATTTGTCAAGGTTTCACATATTGCAGACTAAATCCTATGATATACCCATTTTTATCTCTTTGTGGCGCTTTTTCGTTTCGTTGGGTCTCAAATCACAACGGTGCTAAAGAAGTTTTCACTTCAAGCATTTCATTAACGGTAGACAAAGCCTAATGTGGTGTAGATGAGTTTTATTTCTCGATTTTATATACATTTTTAAATAATATAAGCATGCGTTAGCAGTCGCTCAGGATGGAGCTATGAGAATGCCGAGAATAGTGTTAGTCCTATAGGATAGAATGTTCGAAATAAACCAGAAATGTGTGCAACTCCTTTGCTGTTAGTATAATTAATATCTTGCCGAATTAAATAATAATAAATAATATATAAACAATATTAAATAATAATATAAATTAAAACACATTTAACTTACAAAAAATACTGACTCCGAATTAGGTATGGGCTCTAATCCTATATAGTTTTCTAACTTTAAACTAGGACAACGACTAGATTATGACTAGTCTCCGATAGTAACCATATACTTAAATAATACATGTGTATCATCCTAAGGATTGTGTTATCTATCTGCTATGCACTTGTTTTGGAGATAAAGTTTTTTTAAATGGTTTATCTTTTGTGTGTTCAATGCCTGTCAAGATTTGTTACTGAATAAATATTTCAAGAAAATACTTCAATAAAGGAATTGC
The DNA here is from genome assembly GCA_907165245.1 of Habrosyne pyritoides. NCBI lineage: Eukaryota > Metazoa > Arthropoda > Insecta > Lepidoptera > Drepanidae > Habrosyne > Habrosyne pyritoides. Next base: position 14,860,370 of record OU015591.1, on the reverse strand, counting down.
ATTATATCACCAAACTCTACAATCAGGCAATAGCAAAAGATACCTTGTAAAAACGTATATCAATAACCTATTGCTTGTTTCTTATCATTTACCGATTGAATTAGAATAAGAATTTAGATATTTACAAAATTAATGCCAGGTTAATAAATAAATAAATATCCTGGGACATTCTTTACACACGGCCATCTGGTCCCAAACAAGAAAATATATACATACACATATATTTACACCCAGACACAGAACAAACGCACATGTTCATGCACACAAATGTTTGTCCTGAGTGGGAATCGAAACCGCAACCTTCGGTTTGGCAGTCAGAGCGCTAACCACCATGCCAACTGACCTGTCTGTTTTGTTTATAAAAGTAAATAAGAAATCTGTGCAACATATGATTCGTTTTCATTTCAGGTGACCTTCGTGACTACCATGACGAAGGAGATGAAGCATCCAGGACTGACCGTGGTCAACATCAGCTCGGTACTCACCCAAATATCGAGTTGGTTTTCATTTACATAAATTATCTTCCAAAAATGTTTAGGCCGGTAAGGTAAATGGTCTTAAGACTGTATAGACCAAGATCAAGTCAAGAGGGCTCCATTAACCACGTGACCAATTCATGACAGACTATTTCCTCTCTTCCATCGCTGAATACACTTTAATGTCCCACAGATTTTGTAACAAAATTTAGCTAAATTTATGGATGAGCCGCACCCTTACATATACAAATATCATCAATGGAAACTGTACTCTATATTGGATTTCTTTATTAAATGTATCATTTAAACAGCTACCTATGGTATGGCGATGAACCGATGATGGTAAACCATGAGTTAACCTCTAGATTGGATTAAAACCTAGTCGCAAATCCAGTATCTTCCTAATAATGGGCTTAGATTATAAACTCATATAACATCTTACTGAGAATCCAGTTATAACGAGACTTTCTCCGAAGATAAAGAAAAACTATCTGTCATGGAACTGGTGAGGAACCCTCGACCACCGCAGCGCCTGCTGGAGATCGGAGCGACCTTCGCACAGCGAGCCTTGCAGCATGACGCCGTGCAGGAACTGCTTGCTGACACTGACGTGACGTTTGATGCTGTCGTGGTGGAGTGGTTCTTTAGTGGTCTACTGGCTCCGTAAGATTTTTCATTAGTTATAATTAAAATGAGTGACTTGGAAAATTTAGTAGGTATGTATGGAGACGTGAGAGCTAAAACGTATAAAACATATTGAGCTTGTTATAACTAAAGATATCAAGTTGCTATCGTTATTTATCAACATTGCGGTAATCATATTTTAGTGAGATAGAGAGAATATTTAGGACTAGCCATCCCTCCGGATTTTACGTGCACTCCCTAGGGATCTCAGGATTATAATATACCCTATGTCGTTAAAAAGATTTTAGATATTGGTTTAGTAGTTGTTACCTTCTACTTCTAAAGTTACAAACTTTACCTCTTTATAATATTTGTAGGTATAGCATATGTGTTATGGTTAGCACTCCTGGTATATCATGAAAGCAGAAAAATTGGTAATTAATTAGTACATGTCATAGGCGCCTGGTAGCAGGGTCAGGTACATATCCGTATTGTCTTTGTCGCCTAAAAATTTATCTGGTTTCTGGTAGTACGGTCTGCATAGTTTAGTATCAGTCAAAAATGTCTCAAGATATATTTATTTATTTAAATTTCTATTTCTATTTTTATTCCCATAAAAGAAAAACAATTACGTCATCTGCTTCAATGCAATATACAAGAGCGTTGCTCTGTTTTTACAATCGATAAAAATGACCTTATCTATTTAAAAAATACGCAACTTTAATGCCAAAGAATGTAAATTTTTATTATTACCTTAAAGCTGGTTCTCATGTTTATTCATCCCAATAAATGTTAGTATGTTTTTTTAAATAAATTTATTTATATTTAAACAATTTTATTCAGATTAGAATTCTTACGTGGTTGCATTAATTCTTGTTTTAATATTGATTGGCTTTTATTTGCATTGATCGTATGTAGGTAATCGATATATGAAATTGATATACCCATCAAATAATAAGAATTTTTAATTGAGTCGTGTAAATTAGGAAGGAGGCAGTATGAGCTTCTGCGAGCTTGGAACTTATACCAATAAAAAAAATTATAGGCTATCATTACTAACTCCGTTTCCCACTACACATCTACAAACACTGTAGTAAATTTAAAATAAAATATAAATTTACCAGGCTAGCGGCAGTGTTCGACTGTCCGCTGATATGGTACAGCGGACTGGACACCTCCTGGATGACTCTCCAAATGGTGCACGAGCAAAGCAACCCAGCATACAGTGTGGACATACAGTCCAAACACTCGCTCGCATTCCCCACGAGTGTCCGCGAGAGGGCGTACCGACTCTGGCAACAAACTTATCTGTCGTGGTGGATCTAGTGAGTTCCGATCAAGAATGTTGGTATTTAGACTATAATCATAAAAACAATTGAATTAGTTTACAGTTTCAGACAGCTAATAGAATCTTGGTCAAAATATTCTATGGAACAGTTGTTTTTTCGCAGATACAGCTAGTATCGTTTAACTTATAGAACAATTCACCTTGATTCATGCACAATATATTTACGTCAATTTATCCAAACTAATCAATTTTGATCTTACAAATGTTTTAATTTATTTAAGGTGTTTTATTTTTTATTGACAAAACAAAGCGTTGATTCAAAAAAAAATTCAAAATTAAAAACCATTTATTCAGTTTAGGCCCTCAGAAGGCACTTATGAAGGTCAAATTTAAAGTTACTGAAGCTACTACCGGTTCGGAAGTCAGCCTTCAACTGAGAAGAACCGGCAAGAAACTCAGCAAGGTCACATTCTTTTTTATTTTATTACTTTTTGGCTATTTTATAATATCAATTTTACATATTTTTATATTTAACAATTACAAAATACTTAATAAAGCTAACATTCAAAAACAAAAAAAAGAAATAACAAGACTAAAAAATAGAAAATGACAATAATTACTTACAACTTAAACAAGAAAATTAGAGGTGCACTGTGCAGAGAGCAGCTATTTCCATACATTTTTATCTTCAATATAATGAACCACCTTGTAATACGCTTTTTCTTTCAAAACTTTCCTAATATAATTTTTAAATTTATGATCAGACATTTTGGTTACTGAAAGCGGTATCTTATTATTAAATCGAACACAATTACCAAGAAATGACTTGTTTACTTTAGTTAGTCTAAAATATGGAACAACTAACTTCTCCCTTAGTCTTGTATTAATATTATGGATATCCAATTTTGACTCAAACATTCCTATGTTTCTTCGTATAAACATTATATTTTCATAAATATATAATGAAGGCAATGTCATTATATTTATTTCCCTAAATAAATCTCTTAATGATTCACGGGGACCCATACCGTAAATTGCACGAATTGCTCTTTTTTGTATAATAAATATTGATTCTATATCCGCTTCTGCTCCCCAAAATAAAATACCATAGGACAAGAGGCTATGAAAATATGCAAAATAAACTAATTTGGCTGTCTCAACATTCGTCAATTGTTTAATTTTCCTAACAGCAAATGCAGCCGAACTTAACTTAGCAGCTAGAGTATCAACTGATATGCCTAATAATGTTTATTCTATGTAAAAAATATTACAGATCTATTTATAATAAAAAATACTGTTTTAGTTACATGACACAGTACGTGGAGATCCCAGCTTACCGAAAGATCTACAAGACACCGTTAGAGATGCGCGGCCGCACGCTCCCTGACTACGAAGTCATAGTGTACAACGCCTCACTGCTTCTCATTAACTCGCAGCCGCTGTTGGGCCAGATCCTGCCACTACCAGCAAATGCTAAGTACGTCGGTGGACATCACGTGGAGCTGCCCGCAAAGCCTTTACCACAGGTACAGCAGATCATTACATACCTACAATTCTCGACTACACAAATCTCAATTCACAATATTATCAAATGCAAGCAGACGAGTCACCATACGGATACTGGTCATTGTCGCTTTCAGCCTTTAGCGACCCCTGAAAAAGTGTATATATACTCGTACCTAATATGACTACACTTTTGCAGAATCTACAACAGCTTTTGGACAATGCGAAGAACGGTGCTATTTTCTTCAGCCTAGGATCAAACATCAAGAGCAAGGACTTGCCTCAGGAGATGAAACAGGGTCTCCTGGATGTGTTTGGGCAGTTGGAACAAACTGTGATATGGAAGTTCGAAGAGAAGCTGTTCAATTTGCCGAGGAATGTACATATTCTGGAGTGGGCGCCGCAAGCCAGCATACTGAGTAAGAACTGTTAATAAACAAATCATTAGAACTGCAGTCTGGGTTGCAAGGTTATTAAGTTGCTGGATAGTTCAGTTTGAATTGATCTATATATTCCAGCGATGTCAAAATATAGCGTATTGTATTTTCAGATCATCCAAATACCGTTCTCCTAATCAGCCATGGAGGAATGCTCTCGCTCATAGAAGCCACGTACTCCGGAGTACCCATCGTAGGTATTCCATTCTACGGAGACCAATTTGTTATGATGGACCTGGTAGCTAACAGAGGACGCGGTATAAGAGTGGACTTCAGTGATCAACTTCCGCAAAAGATCAAAGATGCAGTAAACGAAGTCCTTGGGAACTACAGGTTTGTTCATCAAATCAATATTTATTGAACAAACTATTGGATGTTACATATTTCACGGTCAGCTAAACTATGCTTATTTATTTACGATCGGTCACGTGTATATTGTTTTATAACAACATTTAGAATTTTTTGAATAACAAAAGTTTCACCTTACGAAAAATACGAATAATACTTCTGAATTTGAATTTATCGCTAGAATTTTTTCCTCAAATGATTCAGAAAGTCACACAAGTTTTTACCCAAAAAAATCCCGAAGATTTAGGAGAGATAAATGTGGCATTTTAACAGCGGAGCGGGATTAAAAAGGTACTTCTGTCCCTTCTTACGTTTACCTTTTTAATATTAATGATTATCCACCTACTTATACTTCCCCCACGAGGAATTAACTTATGGTTGATTACTCGCTGCCGGAACATTGTATCTCATCTATTATTTTCTACTTTAATCTTACTTCTACTTACATTCAATTTGTTCCATAGATACTGGAATAACGCAAAAATTGCATCAGAAATCATTCAGAGAAACCTGGTGTCTCCGCAAAAGGAGTTGCTACATTGGATCGAATTGGTGATTGAAACCCGAGGTGCCAGCCACCTGCGTTCACCTGCACTGCTAGTTCCTACACTAGAGAGACTTCACGTAGACATCATAGCTCTATTCGGACTGTTTATTTGGTTCCTCAGTAAAATAATTAAGTTGATTAAAGTTCACATGCAGTCCCCTGAAGATGATATTGAAAAGAAAGATAATTAATTTTAACTTAATTAAAATATTTATTAAATGAATAGTTGCTTAGTAAATTAAATGAGTTTGTACAATCACCTACTACATTGCTGTGTCGTGTTAAGTATAAAATAAGAAACCCGTTTTAAAATAAAAAATGTAGAGCGTTATTTTAAGATGAGGACACGAGTACCATCGGGGTCCGTGCGTCATGTAGGATTACGCTGTAAGTTGACGTTTGCTGCCCCAAACTGACCTAAATAACTAATAAAATTGACCAAATGTACAAGAAATAAAAATAACAAACCTTTTTTTATATTTTCTGTTCTTATTATATACTACACTAGAAGCTCTGGAATAGCCACTAACAACTGTGAGAATCCCTGGTCTAAATTGACAAATAAGAGATGAACGCTTCCAGCCACCGAAACAGACAAAAACACGGAAGTGACCTTACAAATTACCTCTCGTTTCTTTACGTCCAAGTGGACGTGACACGCCTGTCACAGGTCAATCGATAGATTGACGACGCGACGTCATCTCGGCGAGTCACCGACCGTGACGCCAATGCGCCGATCGTCTCTCTCGGTGTCTGAACTTGAACCCACCACGGACGAAGGTCGAGGTTATATATAGCTCGTAAAATGTCCAATTGTTTAGATTGGTTTAATATTAGAAGCAGACGCACATGTTTTGGGGTTTTGTTTATAATTTGAGGAATTTTATTGGTTACAGTAAAAAAGTTAATTTGGTTAAAATAATGATCAAATATTGACCTGATGGAATGATGTAGTATTTTGTATAGGTTTGTGTGACCACAATCTCTTCATAGGTAAGTCAATGTACATCATGTAGGCAACCAAAGAAAAAAATAATCTCAAGTGTACACCGGTAGGTGCATGCTACCACCGTGCTATGGTTGCATTGCGATATTTTCCTCCACCGAAAGCTAGAATTGATTCTACGATTCGAATACTCAACCTTTTTTCCGGCATTGGGCGTCTACTTTCCTATCATCACCTTAAAAGTCTTTTTTCAATCTAACATTTTATTGAAAGTAACACCTTATGTATCTAGAGAGGAAACTGGGGAATATTTAAATGCATATTGTTATAAACATATCTGAAGGTCTCTGATCATATCAGAGGCACCAATTTTAGGGGGTAAAAAAGGGGCTAACATACATACATAGTAACCCCAAAAGCACAGAGTAATTTTTTATACTGGAAACCCACAAGTTTGTGAGGTATGTCCGTTGTCACGCAATTCAGCTTTACATCATAGTTGTAAACAATATTCTAAGTATGGTTTAGGGTACCGTTGTGGTGACTGGAGACACGACATTCCAAAGTAGGGAGTACACATTCTGTAGTTACTGCGGCATTAGTTTCTAGCGTAATTAATTTGAACGTTGATAGAAGGTAAGCCACATTATATTATAAACTTTCAGATTACTAAAGCTTCTCCATAAGTAGGGGGCACAATGGGCCCGGCCGGATTGGAAATCATTTAAGTAAATAAAAAAATATATATACGCTTATTTTATACTACGAACAAGTAGTCACTATTTAGGTATCCCATATGAGGCACTAAATGAACTAAGTGATAACTTAATTCATTTACTTTTTCTTTCTTTCTTTAATTGATTTATCTAAGAAAATATGTATTTAAATATCTAAAAGTATGAAACAAAGTCACAATTATTGTCAGTCTGCTTATCCGCTTATATCTCCTAAACTACGCAATAGATTTTGATACGATTTTCATTACTGCTTAGAGATTTTTTTCTGAAAGTTATATGTGTATAATACAATTATCCCATTCGGGCAAAACCGGGACGGGTCGCTAGTTTATGTATTATATAATGCAAGAAAACGTGGTCAATGTGAGCTATTTAATAAAGCTTATTACGAGCACTAATACTTTTAATATAACACAGTGATTTATATTCGTCTAATGAAAGCATTAACCGATAGCATCGGAACATCGTCGGGTTACATTGGGGGAATAATCCTTGGACGAACGTATGTTGCATTAATAAATTAAGTTTTATTGTCATACTAAAACGTTAGTTAGTATACGATCAAAGTGAAGTGAGCCTTATTACCAGCTCGAAAAGATCTAATACATTTTGAACGAAGATATTTATTACTCGAACGGTAGTAATGAGACGATTAGAGCAGTAATCAACAATCATTAATCGTATTTAGTGAACGACAACTTGACTATGATCTGTTGTTATGTACGAGAATGTTAGATGCGGGAGTATGTATAGCATTTTAATCAAATGCGAAAAAGTTGGAGAAATTAATTCATCTTTCCCACTAATCTGCGACAAGATCAGAAGTAAATTGAATGATCTAAAATGATTGGTTAAATTTATTTGAATGTCAGTCTTAAGTAATGATATATAAACTATAGGTGAGTTATCCGCATGCATATATATTCATCTCTCTCTAGCAACAGGCACACCGTAAGGTGGTATTTATTTTCTTTTCCATTCTTCGCGCGTATAAGTAGCTATCTAGTATTTACACTGTTTTTAAGAGCCGTGATGTTGGTGAATGTCGTGTCTATAATATAATAACTATGTCATTGGTTTTAAGGGAAGACTAATTTAGGAACTCAAATTAAATACATTATAATGCATATTAGGTACACCTTAAACAAGGCAATCAATGTTAAACGTTGTTTTCTTGAAATAAATGTATTTATACGTATTGTATTTACATAACTAAACATTGTAATCTATTAACGATATCTTACAGTTCACTGGAAAACCATTAGATAATAGTTACAAGAACAATAATCATAAATTAAACTATGTGTAATAGGCCCCTAGCGTCACCTACATAATAGTAATATTAATGATACTCAAATTATTTATTGTCAATAAACAAAAATCGAAGCAACATTGTGTATGTAGAGTACGTCGACTAAACGCCATACAGTCCATGTGATGATAAGTGGTCACCATCACCTATGGGCTATTACAATACCAGGGGCATCGCCAATGATTTGTCGACTCTCATACATGAAGCTGTTGTCTGTTATATCTGTTCAACTATTAGTACTATATGTATATGAGATCAGATGGTTGAGTAATTGCCCATTAATCCAGAAGTGGTAAGCCGAGGTGTTGGGGCTCACAATCCGCTAATATGTTTCTAGCCCCAGCGTGACATGTGGTATTAAACTATATTATCCTCGATCACATTACCTACGCCAGGTTATAGATTTAAAGAAATGATTTGTAAGAAATACAAAGAAATGTTGTTTATACTAATACCAACCTGGGAATCAAACCAGGACCTGCCTCTATCTGAGCTTTATTTCTATATGAGCCTAGGATATTTACATTGATTGCATTTTCAGGATATCTTATATTGTGATGAGTACACCCACAACACTTTCGCAGAGATTTAACTGTTACTGTGTATCGACACACTAACTCTTTAATTTTCTAGGAAAATGTGCTATAAAACAAAAAAATTACAAGGGAACAGCAGATAACTATCCTGTTATACTGCAAACATGTCGTAGCTTATGTATATATTTTATAGTACATCGAAAATTGATCTTCAAATAATTGTTTTACTTTCTTGGAAGGGAGACGATGATGTAGTCAGCCCCACACTCGGGAATCGCTAACAAGTTTACTGAAACTCATTCAAACTTCCGCAAATTTAGCAACAAATTAGCATTATTTACATAAACATGAGTACTAAACGATTCTGAGACTTCACATTCAGACCGACGTTTCCTTTCTATATTTTTGGCAAGTTATTAGCTAGCCGTTAGTAGTATAAGACCACATGGTAAATGATCGAGAATTGGAGGTACATTCTACCACAACCGCAGCATCACATGTATATGGATCATATCTGAAATTTGAATACAATACATTTGTGGTACTGAAACTAAACGTAATATTAATATAATATATATAATCTATAGGTATAAAAAGTAAACTTTTAGAAGTGGCGGAATTAACGCCCTGTGGAAAATGTTGTCACCTATTATTGTATCACTAATAGCCCTAGAAATACTAAAAACAGTAGCCATGTTACGAAAAGTGGTATTAAAAGTTCTAATCGCCTCGATCGATGACGTGCAAAAAGAAAATAGTTAAGTCATTCGTTTCCGACAACCTATTAAAATTAAATAACTATTATAGCTGAACTGAGTCGACCACCCACAGCTTAGCGGAGTACAAACCACCCAACGCTATGTTATTACAGTAAATTCAAGGAATTACGAATATCATCAACGTCACAACGTCAGTAGTAGTAAGTACACAATGAGCGATGGAGGGAAATAGGCAGATTAGTGTGGAGCATTCGTACAGTGCAGCTCGTTAACAATGGAAGTGGAACAGTGGACCACAGATGTAGGCCTCTACCACTCACATAAGGTACTAGACATGAGCGACGTAATATTATATTATGGATTTATAAGAAATTTTCGAAGTACAGCTCTTTGTGCGATTTCAATTTCCGTCGTGAAGCAATACTACTGCGTTTCAGTTTGAAAGGAGGCCGGTCAAATTACGAGCTCATGAGACTTAACAATTTTTTATTATGGTCGACAATGCTTTGACTATTCCCTAGTATTGCAAATGTACATAAACCAACCGTATAACATCAAGTGGACCGTCTCCCTGTCTGTGGGCCCACTTGACATAAAGAAGATACGTCAAGTACCTATGAAGGAGATAAAGGGTACCACAGATAATTTTATTGATTATATTATTTAGAATTTCACGGATTGAGAATTAAAGTTAGTCTGGTTACTCATAATGTTAGATGTACAATTAAATCCACTACATTATCCTAAAGTATTCCGTGTAAAACTAAATAAAAATGAACGCTTGAAACATGACACTTGCACCGAAGCGCAGGAGCTTCTGACGCGGAAACCCTACTGTGCAGCTGTTTTGGGAAATTGATCGGATTTTGTGGAAGCCTCTAATAGAAATTTACACTCACACCGGGTTCGATTTCCACTAATGTTTCTAAGAAAACTATATTATTGTTACTAAATGCGTTACTTTTCATGGATTTGGCACCGACTCCAAATACGTCATTCTATTTCAGACAAAACAGTTTCATTGCAATATTTTACTATAATGCGGTTGTATATTGTATTGCGCTTACAATATTTGATGATATTGAAATACTTGTAATCTCATTAAATCAAATACGCTTTTGGATTCAAATTTTCCACATACTGCGAACTGATTTTATTGAGGAAGCTTGCGAAATAAACAGCTTTAGGCCAAGCATTCAATCGGTATTCCCTGGCTTCCCATAATTGAATTGCTAAATGCAAGTACCCACTGCGGCACACAACGAAGCTTCTGTTACAAAAATAAACTTGATTACGCTTTTATTCTGGTAGTCGAGTCGAGCCGCACAAATATTTCATTCATCTCAACGCAGATTTTATCATTAAAATAAACAGAAGATACATCTGCGCAACTATCTCTGTTAATCTGGTGAGTCATTCAATAAACAGTTAATCAAAATCAGTCCATCGGATTGTGTGTCCGGCCAATTTCCATTTCATTGCGCCAATCAGCTTTCACTTAACGATTTCCTCTAATTATTTGGGTAAGCGTGCGAACAGCCTCATTCATTCATCTGTTGCTAATTGTGAATGAACGAGTCGTCCTTGGTGTCTGTACACGTTCATTCAATTTGTTCCGACGTAACGACCTCGTTCACACGATTTATGTTATTCTACTATTTTTATTCTTCTATACTATGAAGTAAACCTACCGGTTCTAGGTCAGTAATAGACATTGAACAATTGGCTGAGTCAACTCTGGATGGAAGGTCGAGATGTATAAGGCGATAAGGGGACTTGGAGGCTGCGGCAAAGCCCATGGATTCAAATTAACTCATCAGCTTTCTGTGACAAAAACTGACATGAGAAAATTAAAGCACATATAATTGACTAAAAGCTAAGCTCTCACATAAAAGTAAGTGTAGTGAAATATAAAGTGATGTAATGTTAATGTAATGGGTGGAGAATTTAACTGTTTATACTTTACACAGCTTATTCTGCCAGCACTTATTGGAGGTATACAAAGTATTACCTTTGTTTGTATCGTGAGTTATAATATAACTCGAGTTAACCTAATAGTTATAATATAACTCGAGTTAACCTAATAGTTATAATATAACTCGAGTTAACCTAATAGTTATAATATAACTCGAGTTAACCTAATAGTTATAATATAACTCGAGTTAACCTAATAGTTATAATATAACTCGAGTTAACCTAATAGTTATAATATAACTCGAGTTAACCTAATAGTTATAATATAACTCGAGTTAACCTAATAGTTATAATATAACTCGAGTTAACCTAATAGTTATAATATAACTCGAGTTAACCTAATAGTTATAATATAACTCGAGTTAACCTAATAGTTATAATATAACTCGAGTTAACCTAATAGTTATAATATAACTCGAGTTAACCTAATAGTTATAATATAACTCGAGTTAACCTAATAGTTATAATATAACTCGAGTTAACCTAATAGTTATAATATAACTCGAGTTAACCTAATAGTTATAATATAACTCGAGTTAACCTAATAGTTATAATATAACTCGAGTTAAACTTATAGTTATAATATAACTCGAGTTAACCTAATAGTTATAATATAACTCGAGTTAACCTAATAGTTATAATATAACTCGAGTTAACCTAATAGTTATAATATAACTCGAGTTAACCTAATAGTTATAATATAACTCGAGTTAACCTAATAGTTATAATATAACTCGAGTTAACCTAATAGACCAAAAGACAGGCTACGGCTTAGTTTACACTCCAGGATTAATCTTTTTCTCCTTTTTGTTAAGACTTGATTAGTCTTATATTTAAGCTGTAGTTTGTTTGTTATTCATACAACGATACTACGCTTGCATAAACTCTCAAAAACATTTCAACGCAATGTTGCTCATTTAACGTTGGGTATTTCGTGCACCTTTGGAGTCGTAACTCAAACTTTTCTGGCATTACTTTCGGTAATGAAGGCAGCGTTCAACCGAGCTGGTGCGAGACCAAACAAAAGTTAAGGAATAACATGTTTGTTTAATTGCTTCACTCACGTGGATGCGATGCTCTGGTCCTGGGGGAGGCTGCTTGCTTCATCATGAGTATTGAGGAATCTATAGATATATTATAAAGAGAGAGTGTAAATTTTGTTATTTTAGATGTAATTGGTGGGTAATCCTGAAACCTCATCAACTATTTTAGATGTAATTGGTGGGTAATCCTGAAACCTCATCAACTATTTTAGATGTAATTGGTGGGTAATCCTGAAACCTCATCAACTATTTTAGATGTAATTGGTGGGTAATCCTGAAACCTCATCAACTATTTTAGATGTAATTGGTGGGTAATCCTGAAACCTCATCAACTATTTTAGATGTAATTGGTGGGTAATCCTGAAACCTCATCAACTATTTTAAAAAGCATTTGATAGATATATTATTCCGGATGAACATAGGCAATGTTATAATCCGAGGATATATTAGAACCGGACCGAAACACTAGTATGTCATAAAGTAAGACAATCAGAACTTAAGAATAAATATCTAATTTGAAATAAACTGGTCAATCTAGAGCGTAAATGTAGACATTCATACTAGTAACGTTTTCAGAGTCTCATAGGTATGTATGCGCTTGCACGAGCCAGCTTCCAGTGTTTAAAAGGGACAATAAAGTCACCATTAAAACGCCCTCATACATAAATTTACAAGTAATAAAAGAGACATTAATGCTTCAAGGAAGACTCGATCATAATAAACTTGATACTCAATTCTATAAGGTAGATATTGAATGTATATTATACAGTAGGCAGTATACAGAACGGCGTTACTTTTAACGTTCTTCGAAGTTATAATCTCATGGAGCTCTAACACCGCTATTTTGTTCCCAAAGTTGAAATTAGAATACTTCTTTAGACTCTTACCACATAAAGCTACATCGATACTATGACTGAATTTGACCTTTAGAAAGCACCAAACGTCCAACAATTTTGCTATATATGCTAGTTTTAATTATATTGATTAGACATACTACAGATATCGTCTCGACTGAAACACAGCTTTTTCTAGTTCAGGCAATATTTGCTATTTTAATTCTCTAACTTCTGGCTGATAACAGGTAGACGGTCCACCGAATAAGTTAATTTCCCCGACCCCTTTATCTATCTAACCGATTACCGACACAGTAATACAAGTGCACTACTGCTTCACGCCAAAAATGGGTGAGGTGGGTGAGGTGGCGGACGAACTCGGCACTAGAGCTCTACTACTTCTGAGTTTAACAATTCCGTGATATAGTAGTGAATTGTATTGAAGTGTTTCGGTTAGAAAGGCCGGTGAAATTACCTCGTTACGCCTACTAGACATACAAAAATAAATCTAATAAACCTATGAAAAATATTTTACAACCTACATATATTTTTACCTGATTAATTTTTTTATGAATTATTAATTAAAAAGTGTTGATAGAATAGAGAGCAAGATAATAAATCATAATCAACGCAAATATCAGAGCGCAGATGAGGAAAACCACAGCAAGCGCCTCGGGCACGACCATAAACGACGCAAAAATAACATTTCGAGAGGAAATAAAAAGTGAAGGTTTACAACCACTTGTCATATTAACTAGACCACTTTCTTCCGTCGCCAAATAATGTAAAAACAAAAATTAATTTGTTTACACGACAAGCTAATGAGTGTAGTAAAACAACGCGTGATCACGCTCAAACTAGCCGAGATGAAAGTGGGTTCCGTTTGATTTACACCCGCGGTGCGTTTGATGTCGCCGTTAATATCCTTCCGTCAGGTAACCTCTGTTTATTAGGGGCTGCAGTCAAATGTGACTGAATCCGTGATAACTAAAACCTCAAATGAGATGAGGAATTGTTTATACTAAATGTGGTTCGTAAAAGGCGTTTCTATCACATAGAAAGAAATGGGAGATAGACTAAATAACTTAAAGCATTACACAATCCATAAGCAGGCAAATTATTATTATAGCTCATGCAATATTTTACAATTTTAGAAACTATCAATGAATCTAATTAAATTTCTGACAGCTCAATCAATTCTTAATATTTCTGGATTTGATAATCGACGACGCGGCTCCTGAAAATTTCCAGGTATCTAGTTTTTAGTAGACGTTAAATAAACTACAGTTTAATTCCGAACTATTCCTCTATTTTCTATAATGTTGATTTACAAATATTGAAACAAATTTATTAAGAATTACTTAGAGGTCCTGTCATTTTATCATAAAACCGTTTCTTGCCTCGGTGGTCAAGCGCTATAAATCCAGTCTTAGAAACTGGCGTCTTGGCTTCGATTGCCAGGTTAGACAAGGTAAACCTATTTCGTTTGTTTCTAAAAACAGATTGAGACCCGAGTAGTCCAGGATTAGTAATGTTCAACTTTCAATATGTTCAATATATGGAATTACCCCCTGAGGGATAATCAGCGTGAATATATATTTAACTGGTTCTGTACCATAAATAAAATAAAAACATTCTTCATAATTTTGATTTGCTCGACTGAATTTTCTTTGATACAAAAATTTAAATATTTGCATGACTCGAATAAGCTTTCGCAGGTAATTGAATTTGCAGACCAACGCCGCCGCCGGTTCGGAAGGATGGTGGAATCTTATGCCGAGAAGAGCCGGCAATAATATCTAAATCAAACTATGGAAAATCACATAATTTATGGCTTTATTATATTTTTACTCACTTGCCAAGTTCTCTTTAGATTTACGATGGGAGTAAAATGTAAATATATATTTAGTAGATAGAAAAATAATGCAGTATATGTATATCACAGTTATTGGTTTCCATAGAACAAGCTTTGCTTAGTTTGGGATCAGATGGCCGTGTGAAAAGAATGTCAAAAGCCGGGAAATTATGGATTAATCTTTGGGAAATAATTCTTAATTAAAAGTTAAGGATAAAAGTAAATACACAGGTAGGTGTAACGGTAAACGAATAGATAAAATGTATGATATAAACCTTGATACGCGTGCAAATTGCCGCAAAACTAATTAGCAACACAAACGTCCGTGTTTATAGAACAGACTCAAACACATCACCGGACGCCCGTAAAAGTTAAATTTTACTTTTTATTACGTGTTTGTCGATGCGGCTTATACCGGAAGTCGTTACAACTCGGAATTATAACAGTATCTCTATAATGTCTATGGATGAACGACAAATGAGCGGTTGTCTATGATTTCTAAACTACATGGTAGTTTACGGACAGTTCATTTTACAGCTCATTCCCTTAAGTGCCATCCGTTATGTTCTGTGAATATTTAATATCGGTAACCTCTAATTGTTTGTTGTGGTTTCACGGCTAAACTGCTTCACCGATCTTGCTGATATTTGGTACACACGTGCCCTATAATGCGACGAGGCAATATTTATAAATTTTAACGCGGGAGAAATTGCGGTGTAGATACTATTTATTATAATTCTACCCGTGGAAATGTGAATAGGTTGATTAGTAAGGTAACGCCTATTTTAAGGCATATTGATTTCTTAACTATATGCCTATATGTGATCCCGAGCTCACAAGCGGTTTAGAGCCCCCTTATCCTCGAGTTTCTAGGCACCATAAGGGCGACCAAAGAGGTCAATCTCATGACGTGCAGCAAGATCATGCAAACCTTTCAACAGAAAAATGAAAGTCTATTGAACACATTACTCGACGAGGCGGAGGCAGCCATATATAACAACGAGACCCCCAAAGTCCTTAAAGGGAAAATGACAGGGAGTATATATAGAATATGGCTGCGTATAGCACAACTGGTGGCTTCGTGGAGGAAGAAGGCGAGCGAGCAGACCTACCTAAATTCAACACTCCATCGGAGGAGCCCATAGTCATCACAGCCCGGTGCACAAAAATCATGCTGGACGACAGGATCCTAGGAATGGCCAAAACCATTTCAGGAGACCTTGGTCCAGGAGCAGCGTGGCAAAACTGGGCCATACCCAAATTCAACTGGGTAAATGATAAATGGGGTTCCTGGATATGGCAAAACAACTTGGATAAGAAAAACTTTGATGCGGAGAGCGACGTCGTAGTCACCACCACAACCGAGGCAGCCAAAGACCTGCGCGAAAACCTGGTTCCAAGTATTGGAGCTACAGCCAAAACCAAAGTGCGCACGATGGCATCCATTCTTGCGAACGGGTTTAAAAGGGGCTAAAAAATTGCGACCGTCTAATGGTCGACGAAGCCCTTATGAACCCCTTTGGATCCGTCGTAATGGCAGCTCGGTTGTCTGGTGCCCGCGAAGTAATCCTTATCGGAGACATAAACCAGTTACCCTACATTGACAGGGAAAACCTTTTCTCTCTAAAATATCAACACCCAAACCTGGTAACTTCCATCAGCCAGGAGTTGTTGTGCACACATCTTAACCCGATGGACATGGCATACGCCCTAAACGAGGTATACAATGGTATATACTTGTCCAAACTTCTAATAAACTCCATGAAGCTAATGAGATATACGGATGCGCAAGTACCCAAAACACTCCCTAACACCCTATTCCTGGTCCATACCCAGGAAGAAAAGACATTCCTGACCAGCAAGGGATATGGAGAGGGCACAGGGTCACGCGTCCTTACCATCCACGAAGCGCAAGAAGCCCCGTACGAGTCGGTTCTCATCTTTAAAACAAAGGCCAAAATACTCCCTCCACGACAGCGTGCCGCACGCGGTAGTGGCGATATCGAGACACACCGTTGGCTGCACCTATTATGCAGACGACGGTGATGACGCGATCGGCAGGTTTATCCAGCGGGCGACGGCCGCGTCGTAAAGAGCCATTTTCGAATACAACTTAAAAATGACCATAAAACATCGAGATGCAGTTGTCATGGAGAGTCTTTTGGGAGCGAAGCCATCCGAGGCCGTTAGCTTAAACTTTAATATTTAGAATTATAAATTTTGATGAATAAGTGTAACTAAATTTAAGTAATGCTAAGTTATTTATTTATAATCCATGTATCGGCAATAGAAAAATTCAATGTAACACTATTATTAAGGAACCACAAGCCTCAGTTCAAAACAACGAGCTGAGCACGCGCGGAAAGATGTTAATTTTTAGAAACACAATACAATTGATCATAAAATAATTTATCGTAGAATCTTCAAAGAGTACGGACTAAGAGTCCGTAGAAAATGTAAAAAGAAATAAATAAAAAAAAAAAAAAAAAAAAACGCGTCCATAGGCTGCGGTGACTGTTTACTATCAGACGAGCCGTCAGCGTTTTTTGATAACTTAGTAGTATTAAAAAAAAATCTTCAAAATAATTTCATAACCTATTGGATTCGTTTTAATGATTTAATATATATAGGTATACAATACAAATACTAAAATATTGTACAAAATATATACTTTACGCCGAAGTTTCAACTTGCCTTGTCGCTGTATCTCGAGCGCAAAACCAATCTCGGGTTACATGAAATCATTTGTCATAAAGAAACGTCAAATTTTTGAATTGAAAATCGGAGGCAGGTTCTCCGGTCTCTTTGCCAAGCTCTATACTAACTACTAGACCACATGCGATATACGTCTTCTTCTTTACATAGTATAAAATAAAGTCACATTCCGCAGCTGATTGTACATCAATACCGGTTGTTCAATAAGTTTTGTCGTTCGATAAGAGAGGGCGTGGCCACTATTCCAATTTTTTTTTTTGTTTTGTTAGTACACTCTTCATATGAACGTATGTGAAGTTTCATTTCAATCTGTCAATTCATTCTTTGTTTACAAGCCATTTAGTGTCGCCGTGTCACAGTATTTTTTACGATGGAAAAAATTAAATATCGTGCAGTGATAAAATTGTTATTTTTGGAAGGTGTAGCACCAAAAGAAATTCACGAACGAATGTTAAAAGTGTATAATGATTGTTCACCTACAATTAGAACAGTTGAAAGATAGGTTGCTGAATTTAAACGTGGTGTAACACCCGTGCGAAGCCGGGGCGAGTCGCTAGTATAAGCACATACGGAAATAACAATGAGCGATTACCTAAAACGAAAGCTTTCATTGAATTAAATTGTTACTTTCGTAAGGGCTATTATTTAAAGGCTTGAAATCCATTTATTTTATTATATTTACTTGAGTAATAACTTCGTTTAGTTGAAAATAGTCTATTGTTATCCATTGAGGCCTAGATTATAGTTGAACTAGCTTTTGCCCGCGGCTTCGCCTCCGCAGACTTTAAGATTTGGCAAACAGAGATTCTTCAGTGAAGGCCTGAAGTTGCTAGTTCAACTATAAGCTAGGCCTCAATGAATAACAATAGAATATTTTCAACTAATTTCGAGTAGTAGAGGTCTTAGTGCAGAGTTCGACCGGGGAAGTACTACCACCTTACCCATTTCCGCCGTGAAGCAGTAGTACAATTGTATTACTGTGTTTCGGTTAGAAAGGTAAGGGTGCCGGTGAAATTACAGGCACATGAGACTTAACAACTTCACGTCTCAGGGTCGACAACGCATTGGCGATGCTCCTAGTGTTGCAAATGTTCATAGGCGGCGGTGACCACTTACCATCAGGTGGACCGTCTGCTTGTTTGTCGGCCCAAGTGGATTAAAAAAAAAAAAAAAAAAAAACTAAACGAAGTTATTACTGAAGTAACTATAATAAAATAAATGGATTTCAAGCCTTTAAATAATAGCCCTTACGAAAGTAACAATTTAATTCAATGAAAGCTTTCGTCAGTCAGATTTGTTCTCTTATACAGCTGTTTCTCGCGGTTCACCCACCGCGGTCCGCGACGCATCGCCTGTCCGCGCTGTTACTTTATTTTCACTTAGGATACTTTCTGGCTAGTTTTCTTTTATAGTCATACCGTGATGTCAAATATCTATGGAATTGAATAAATTGCAATATTTTTTTCAATGCGCTCTTCAGCTTAATTATATTACAAAATATTAGTCCCAGTTCTTTGACAGAGACCGTCCAAACTTGTGCAAAACAAAATAACAAAACATTTACTTCACGAGAGTTATAAATAATATGTATGGCCACATAGGTATATTCAATGCAAAACGTGTAATAAAATATCCAGTAAATTGGCTCAATAGGCGAGCTGTAACAATAGATTTACACTAAGTAGGGCTCGATCGGCTTGACGTCAATACACGTACTACGGTATTGAGGCAAATCCGTTACATTCCCATTACCAAGGATTTACTTATAAATACATGGAAATCTTACAAATGTTTTGCTTTCACAAGAAGTTCCATTATTCGCGTATTTTATTGTTGCTCGTTAAGCTCGTAATTTTATCAAGCATACTCTTTTTTTCAAGTGGGTTAATTGAATACTGAGGAGGCATGTTATAGTACATACATGTTTTTTATTATTTTTTGTCTATCTATTACGGTCCAAAAGATACAGTCCACGGCCTCACAGCAGAATCTTAGTAATCTTTGGGTACAGTAAAATAAAAAAAGACAAACCATAGTAAATTAAACATACGGGCAGTCATTGTTAATTTAAAGTTTTTTCGTATTTAATATATTTTCGTATTTAATGTTTTTTCGTATTTAATGTTTTTTCGTATTTATCTCCGAAAATAAGCATAGTAAGTTATATATCAATTAACACAGCACGCGTGAAATGTTGTTTGTTGATTTCAGCCGACAAAATATGTTTTGGATATGAAAAGTGTTAAAGTATAAAATATGTATTTTTATTTCATTTATCCCGATAAACAGACAGATAGTCTCCCTAACGGTAGGTACTAGTAAGTGGTCACCACCTATGTGCATTTGTAACACCAGGGGCATCGCTAATGCATTGAGAGTTCCTGAGAGGTGGAGTTGTTAAGTCTCATGTCCCTGTATTTCTAGCTAACTAGTATAAATACATAACAGTTGATATTTAAGTCTGTGACTCGACTATGGCCTCACAGTACACAAAAGATGACACCACTCGGTAAGGAGAACGTGTTTGTAAACAGAGTGGCGTCACAGCTCGCATACGGTACTGCGGTGCCTTTCGCGGAAATAATTGTATTGTTTTCAATACCGATGCTTTTGTATACCTTGTGGTGATCGTGTTGCATGTCATCGTTTGATACATAGGATATATGATAGGTACTATATATACCTTTTTGGGTGATTAAGGTGTTAAATGACTTACAAGCATAACATCAAGTACCAATGTAACTAAATAAAATAAATATTCTTGGATTGTTGGCTTCTTTGGTTCTTCGTTGGTTGGATTCTTTGTTGGCTAATCAGTAGGAAAAATAACACGCTTCTTTGGTCGCAAATTAAGAAGAGATTGTAGTATGGAAACCAGATGGCCATTTTCGCTCACCAATATCATACTTAAATGATTTAAGGCATGAAATTTTATTAATTTATAAGAAATACGTCATTCTGACATGGCTCTTGAGCATTAAGGCGTCGCTGAACTGGGTAGTGAAAAAGGGTGCCCATGTACTACAGATGCATACATCTATAAACTATTTGTGTGTGTCATAACAATATAATAACACACACAAATAGTTTATGCATACAAAAGCGAGTAAGTGGGAATCGAACCTATGATCTGTGGCACGATATCAGGGTATCTTAGGACGGCCCGAGTAACCGAGTTACTGGAGGAATTTTTCATAAAACGTTTTCTGAAATAGTTCCTTACAAAAATTAAGTATTACCCATATTACTAAGAATTTCCACGGTCAAACATTACATCACCGCTACGGCGGTGTATAATGGGGTATAATCAGTCTGTACCCACGCGTAGAGATCGTAATTAACTAAAACTACTCTAACCGCGTTAATAACACCGGCTCATTCGGTTACCAATTACCACCCACACTTACACTCACACTTTAGGCATGGGTCTCGGCTCTGGAGAACGTTAAGCTATATTCCTGGGATGTATTTCTGACTCTTGTTTTTTCCAGTTAAACAAACACACAACTCAACTAATGACACTCCATTGTAGTGTTAATTACAAATTGGCTCATATTAATTCAGAAGTTTCTACTAACTAGCTGTACCACGCGGTTTCACTCGCGTTCCGAAGGGATGTTTCATTTCCCCGTCATAAAAAGTATTTGTGTTAATCTAGCTTATATACACGTATAAATCATCTACGTGCCAAGTTCCATCAACATCGAGTAGTAAATAGTAATTTTTGCATGAAAGAAAAAAAACACCCATCCATTCTCATAAACTTATGCATTTATAATATCTATTAAGTAGGACAGGATATAATTTAGCCTTTGCGATTGATAATGTCTACTTACTTAGCAGACCCGACAAATTCGACCAGTACTTTGTCGAATCAACTTCGCGAGTAGTGTAATGCAGGTTTTAGGTTTATTTTCATTAGCATGCATTATTTCAATTTTAAGTCTTACTTACAACATTTTTTTGGAAATTTATTGACTTTATCTCACATATCTTCCTCTTCGTAAATTCCCAGCCGTGGAAATGTAAAAATATTTATGTTATATTAAAACGGCAATTACATAATTCCTACTAAACCAAGCGGCAGTAAAACATCTTTGCGCAATAAACGTAAAAATTGTTAATATTCACAGAAGGTTGTTTACATGAAAAATATTTAAACGCGTAAATTTCCACGGGTTGGTGAAAAAATACCGAAACCACATTTCCCAGACCGGCTCCCGCGTGTTGAAGTACATCTCAAACCGATCAAAGCAAACCGTTGCCGATCCAATAACGTTCATACACAGCCCATTACATAAAGCACGGTTTCCCTTGCGAGTAATGTAGAAATTGTTAAAACGTTATCGATTTGCGGCATCCATATAAATATTATTCGTTCGGTCGAAACTAAATTTATTCGCAGTATTTTTGAGTGAAATACACCTGGTTGTTCATGTACTTCAATAAACTCTCGCCGAACTACTTCTACTGTACACAAAACTTTCTTTATGTTATACTCTGGCTCATATATTTGCAATAAAATATGTAAATAAATATTATTCAACTTCATTAAATATTTAGGTTTGTTGGAACTATTTATTCGAATGTAGGACATTCGGTTCAACTGCTAAGATTAGAGAGACCTAGGGAGCTTTAAATACACATGAATTAACCTAGTTGTTACATTAACCAACAGGCAAGCTCGCCAATACATGTTTAACTAGTTTCTGACTTTATAACTCATTTGGATATGAATTTTCAAACTTCCGTCTTACTGTATTGTATACTCTAAGAAATCTCTAAATATAAGTGTCTATTGAACAAAGTCATTATATCTGTCTGTCTGTTTGTCCGCAAATATGTATATGTAGTATATCAGTTATCTCTTATCCATAGTACAAGCTCTGTTTAGTTTGGGATCAGATGGCCGGGTGTAAAGAATGTCCCGGGATATTTATTATTATTTTAATAAGACTAAAAGAGGGTTTTTTAATTTGGTCTAGAGCTGTGAAACTCGCGTGCCACTGTGTTAGTGGTGACGCTTGTCTTGTCCAAATTGACAGGAAAGAAGCTACCTCACTCTTCTCAAATTCAGGAAAATAATGAGAGGGTCATAAATTAAAGTTTACTTTGGTGCTCGGCAGGGACAGTATTGATATTACTGTATTAATTATGTAGCCTATGAGTTTAATAAATTGCTATGGTACTTTCAAGATCTTTTGCCTGAAGTTCTGCTCACCCATTTTTTAGACACGAGGCAGCGAAAGAATTTCAAGTAACTAATATGCAATTAGATTGAAACGATGTGTTGTCGTTGAATCAGAGCAACGAATTAATTTGATTTATTGTACAGATATAGGGAACACGCACGGCGGAAATAGCCTCATGCCACTATTGAAGTATGGATATGTTTTGCAAATTTGCAATTCTCATCATAGCTCATTTTGTGGTAGAATTATTATGAAATAATAATAGATAAATGTAAAAAGTTTCTCTAGTGCTGGAACAGTACAAATAACGTAGTATATGAACCTAATAATTATAAATAGGAGATAATGAATGGTTTTGAATTAAAAAAAATAACATTAAAAACAATTTTAAAATACCTGGTTTATGTATAAATGGTTTATGCCTAAAGTAAGTGAAGTAAGTAAGTGGACTCTACTGTGACACTGATGCGCAGGTATTACTCGTAAAATTCAACCAGGTTTTTTGGGCAATATGAGACAGAGGGTGTTGCCAGAAAATAGTAAAATTAATGTTACCAACAAACTTTCCACTTTGTTAAGCGAGAGGGAGCAGCTGTTCCTCGAACTTAGCTAGGCTGTGCTCATCCGTCACAATTATCTGTCGCAGTTGAAAAACCTACGCAATCACTTTAATGCTCTGTTTAATCTTATTTTATTGTTCTCGGCGCTCCTCTCATAAATATGTAAACGGTTTTTTATGCCTTTACTCAACTCTTATAGCCTTTAAGCTTCCTTGCGCTTTGTAAAAAAATGTATTTTGTAAATCAGGTGTTCTAAAACCCAAACGGTACAGCGCACAACTCCAGCCGCTGCAGCTTAACATAGGTTTAGCAGGTTAGACCGCCTTAGAGCTGAAGTGTTCACATCTATGGGCAAGTGAACATGATTCTTATTTAGTTTACTAGCTGTACGCAGCGGTTTCACCCGCGTTCCCGAGGTATTTTACATATTGCCGGGATAAAAAGTATCCTCTGTGTTAATTTAGGTCATAATCTATATACGAGTATGTGCCAAGTTGCATCCACAATTATCATGGATACTCCTTATTAACAAAGGTGTGCCCAGGCAAGAGCTCGCTTAGTAACGGTATTTGGAACCATTACTTAGGGAGCTCCCGGTCCGGTTCTATAAATCTTAAATGAAATGGAAGGTTGTCTAAGAGAGTTATCACTTTAAATTCAATGAATGTATCCAAGGCAACGCGAACGCGGCATCAAAGAGAGTTAGTATAGAGCTAAAATGGCAACCAAGTTATTTAAGAGACATTTTACCTGTACTTGAAACCAATATAATTAATTTATTTAATTGAAGGCTTCTCGAGTAAAATTAATTACTTTATAAATTCAGTAGGTTATTAGAATAAATACACTGAGAACCACTTTCGAGTTAAGATTGGCACTTTTCTGTAGGTGCGAACTGAGGTAATCAAATTATACGAAGGGTTACTTGTACTTTGAAGTTCAAAGAAGCCGAGTTCAAGGCTCCCTGGAAAATGTAATTGTTACTGAACAGTTGGCCGGAGCTTCGAGGAATTGCTTGGACTTCATTAATGTATCGGGTGGAAGGTTTGTTAAGTGTTTCGTCGTCTTGACCCTTATGCCATATTGATATACATAGTATATATACGAGTATATACCTAGGACAATTAGCGTTTAGGCCTACTCTTAAATTCCAGCGAGTGGACCTAAGGGTTACCTTCTGCATTTATTTATATGAGAATCAAGCGACCCGCACCTGCTTCGCCTAAACGGAGTAATATAAATATACACAAAGTTTCAAAAATAAATTATCTAAATGATGGTGAAAACCGCAACAGAATCGTACGTAGGTACTTTAAAAGGTATAAGCGACATACAAACAGACTAAGGAGTATTTGGAGATTTATTTAGCTGAATGTCTTCCCGGTTCTTCTCAGTTGAAGGCTGACTTCCATAACGGCGGTATCGTTAGTTCCTATGACATTCATAATTACCTTTCTAGGGCCTTACCTGAATATTCAATTCTGGTTTAGACTTTGCTTTGTTTATAAATAAGTTAACTTTGTGCATGGCCCGCGGCACCGAAGAGCTAAAAAGTGTGGGCAGATTAGGCTTAAGCCGGAAACATTTATTATCATCAGAAGACAATTAGACAATCCGACAGACGGTCCACCTGATAGTAAGTGGTCTCCGCCGCCTGGACATTTATAATAGGTAGCTGCCAGTAAGACTGTCAATGTGCAACTGTCAAGTCTACCGATGGAAAGGATGAGGTTCTATTGCAACTTTTGAAACAAATAATACCTGTTTTCATGCCCGTGTTTCACTCATAATAAAATTACTTTAATCAGTATGTAAAGTTGTCTGTAAATTTCCATAATCTATTTATAAGGCAAAGACAAATAGTTAAGTACCATATTTGACTCTTTTGTTTGTGATACGTATTATTTTTTTTTTTTATTAAGCAGCAATAATTGACTTTTAGCCTAGACTTAAGAATAAGAAAACGATTAGTATCTTTTTTACATGGAAATATTTTATGATTATGGTTCAATTTCGACCAGTGGGCGAACAAAAGTATATATAAACATGTACACATATAGACAAAAGGTTATTCAATCATTCTATTTGTTCTACAACATAACCTTGATACTTGTGCAATCAAAACGCATTTGTATCTAATGCTAACCGCAAGTAGGTTACACATTACAATGTACTTTATATTTTGTTTCCGGAAATTATTAGCTCCTGTTATTGTGACTCAATACGATACGATGCGTAGGTCGAGCAAACTTAGGTAATACAATACCTACTGCATTAGGGGCTAGGTCAGTCATTAGTCATCGGTTATTGCTATTGTATAAGCTATTCAATGGGAATGGCATAAGTGTCATTTCACAACATCCATTTGTCAGTTTTGAGTTTCGAATTTACAAGCCACAGTCCCGCGGCTACATCCGCGTTCCCCACGAACCGAATGTATCCCGGGACAT
The DNA here is from genome assembly GCA_907165245.1 of Habrosyne pyritoides. Lineage (NCBI taxonomy): Eukaryota > Metazoa > Arthropoda > Insecta > Lepidoptera > Drepanidae > Habrosyne > Habrosyne pyritoides. The sequence goes on along the minus strand of OU015591.1, from coordinate 14,834,275 downwards.
ATCATATAACCCTATGTTTTTCGGGAATAGTGTAGCTTTCTATCAATGAAATATTTTTTGAAATTGAATAAGTAGCTTCTGAGATTACCTCCTTACCAACGTTACCTGTTCTTTACCTATATCTAATATTAGTGTTGATTTATAAGATTAGGTTGGTATTATAAACAGAAGTAACGTAGATATGTCTTTACGCATTGCTCAGGCTTGGGCTTACAAGAAGAAACATGACAACAATTAGGTACCTATCTTCTTAATATATATAAATCTCGTGTCACAATGTTTGTCCTCAATGGACTCCTAAACCACTTAACCGATTATAATAAAATTCGCACACCATGTGCAGTTCGATCCAACTTGAGAGATAGGATAGTTTAAATCTCAAATTATAGTCGCAATTTTAATTTATTGCTAATTATTTGTCTGTTATTATTTGACAGTCACAATTATCTGTTAACTCCAAATGATTCTAAGAGATGTCGATACCTTTCGACTGGGTTGAGTAAGTCATCAATAGATGGCGCTGCTATGGTAAATCTACGAACGTGTCATATAAGCTACAATTCAATATCATGATTACCACGTGTTATTGAGGCTAATGTATAAATTAAATTTATTTTGTAGTAAACGAAATACCGTGAAATTCAATTATTTCTTCTTTTTTAATACGGCTGGACCGATTGGAATGTTTTTTTTTGTTTGCGTTTGGGTGGTGCCCTGGATGGTTTAGATTCACAATTGGACCCGGTAGGTGGCGCTGCGAGCGAATTCCTGCATTTTTGTATGGACTTATTTCGACAGAACGACGTCTGTCCGGGCAGCTAGTATTATTATAAAATACAATTATTACTAAAATTTTCCATTGAATTTGACCTGAGTTGACATTTATGAATAAATGTGCGGTTTAAAAATAAAATTGTCTGGGTATGTAAGTAAGAAGGCAGAGTAAAATATCTTACCGAATATGTCTAGTCTATAATAAAAGAGCAGTAGTTTTTTTTATTTCTTTCATTATTTACAAATTTATTTGTGACTACAAAAACTACTAACGCCATCTAGCCTTTTGAATTGGTAAAAATGTACCAAACAACCGGTAAGAGGGCGTGGTTCAATGAAACTTTTCATGGAACCATTGCTGCCAATTTGCTGATAATTTAGTATAGCTATTCACCACTAGATGGCAGAGTAATGCAGTCAGACCAAATTGAAAAATAAAAATCATAGAATAGTATTAACAAGTTTGCCATATATATCATTATAATTTTTATTATGTGCAACAATAAGTGTAAAATTAAGTTTCATTCAAAGATTATCAAACAACATGTACAAGCTAGTATCACAATCAAATGCAACCAACCACCGCTAGATGTCAGGGCAGTACCTAATCTAATTTATTTTAATTATTTTACCTATATTAAAAATAATAGCCATTGATAAATAGTAACTTATTAAAGGACTAAATGACTTTAAAGTGCCGTTAATTACATTGATTAATAACAAGCGCGGATGGTATAAAGTAGGTAAGTGCATCTATAAACAAAAACAATAAATTTGGCATGAATAACAGTGCAATTTTTCTGCAAGCAAAAATTAAGGTGTTAACGCATAAGTGAGTAACCTCTGTGTTAGTCAGCCTTGACCGAGAGCAGCGAGAACAAAGTGCAGTGTCGTCTCCAGTAGAGTAAATAGCTGCAGACATGACAATTTGTAATCGTCGATCTTTATCTTGAAGGTAATAATAAAATTACTTACAGGGCGCAGAATCTTGCATCACAATTCCAGGAAACTGTAACAATGAAAAGTTCATATTTTATAAAGGTGGAAACAAAATAATTTTAAAGTGAATCTTTTATTAGATCGTCTCAAACTTTTTGGTCTGTGTGTTGCATGTCGCGTGACGGTCGGCCGCGGAATATGTATAAAGTAGGGATAAAGTGAAAGGCGCTCGCCAGAGCAGCCAAGGCCAATATTAGTTGGAGATTTAGTCTACTTTTATCATTCCAATTTTCCAAGTGTAAAATTAAGATTGATAAAGCGATTTTTAAACCTCAAAAGATTGAGGGTCGCTTTTTTGTTTCATCGAATTTCAAATCAAAACGGTTCTAAAGTGGCTTGCTCTTCAAAAAATGGATTCTTAGGATTTGCTGCGAAACAAAGCCTACATCCACTAACAAAGCTGTGTCACATCTACACATTGAGTCTATGGCAAAGTGCAGAGTCGCTATGACGACGCGCGGCAACAGCCAGTTCGTTGACCCGCGTCACATCCGCCGCGCCGCGCGCCGCCCGCCCGCGCCGTCGCCGCCCGCCCGCCGCTGCTCCGCCCAGCATTAGTAAACAATTACAACCTTTTGTTTATCACTTAGTTACTGCGGTGTTCATGAAGTGTGTTTATGTGACAGTGTTTCCAAGGGCGTGTTGCGTTGGGTGTGTTTAATGGCGGATAATCCACGTTTGTGGGCTCGCAGGGGAGCGATGGCGATAAGGTAATATTGAAGTATTATTGCCCTATACTTGCTATCGCATTTTATTGAAATTGTTCTTATCGTTTGCTGAATAGGCACAGCTCAGACATTTTATTCATACATACTACTTATATGATATTACGTAAAACATATTTATGAAAACCATAAATCTGTATACATAATTACATACTGTTATTTTCTGTTAAATGACTAGTAGGATTCTAGCATTTATCTGTCCCTTCCAAACCTAGGATTTCGAGTCGGGTTTGGAGGTAAAATATAAAATGGCATTTATTATGGCGGCTATAGAGTTTTCAAGGATAGCTCCACTTCGCTAACGCATGAATGTTAAATATTCGCGGCTCTTGGCACGCAGCGGCTGTTGCGTGACGTCACGGCCATATTTTATAACTAGATATCACAATTTATTACTGTAATGTAGCAAAAGCAACTCGAGAGGGAGTGTTAAATTATAAAACGCTCGTTATATCAATTTGCATGTAATGCCGTAACATTAATCGCATAATTCTGATAACATAATGTTCATAATAGGTATACGCATAATATAAATAAATACAGCGGGCCGGTTACAAGGTCGTAGGTTCGATTCCCCCCAAAGACAAACATTTTGTGTTCGCATGAACATGCCTGGTAGTTATATATCTGGATCAAAAAGAAGGTACTATGTTACAAACTCTGCATAGTCATGGTAGGGAAAAATGTTAAATCCAGTTGGCTTGGTGGTTAGACCCTAATTGCCGCGCCACAGGTTGTTGTTCGATTCCCACTTAGAACAAATGTTTGTGTATGATGTATGCATGAACATGTCTGTTTGTTCTGTGTCTGGGTGTAAATATATAAACCTAAGTATGTATTAAGATGCCAATATTTTTTTTATGAAATAGTAGCTACCTATATTAGTTATCTGGTGTCCATAGTACAAGCTCTGCTTAATTTTGTATTAGGTCAGTTCGCCGTTCGTTGTGTAAGGAATGTCCCAGGATATTAATTTATTTAATGTTCCGAGAATTTAATGGGCATGTATTATTTTTATAATTCGGAGTACTCGCTGATCAAATTTATCCTCATATTACCAACGTCGGATTACTCTAATGTAAAGGTAAAATATGGCTATTGGACAGATTATCTGTACAAAATCTGTCGTATAGCCACTTTTTTTTGGGATAAGTGATGTTGTTTATATCAGTATTCTAACAAGCAGGAAGACGGTCAACTTGATAGCGAGTGATCACCGTTACCGACCTGTACATAAGCTTAGAAGGCTATTAGTTCTCATGTTCAGTTTGTCAACTAGATGGTGGTACCCAGCCAGGGTAAGAACCACCGTGCTTCCTCACGTTGTTATTATTTACCGAAAGCTTTAGCTCAATGGTGTATTTGAAGAATCACGACGTTATTTACGGTATTCGACGTCACTACCAACTAAATATGATCGTATATCACTATATCTACAAAGTAGAAGACAAAAAAGAGCTCTTATTTAAATCATCTTTCTTTTATCAATTGCCCGTTGCCAACGTGAAGGTGTCAGGTGACTCATTTAATCTTCATTCGTACAAAGACATATGAAAACAAATCACGACTGATACGCGTACTAAAATACGCAAATAAACAAAATATATCGTGAGGTGGCAACATAAATAAATACTTTTATATTCTGTTAACTGTTGTGTGTCACGCGATAATTATTACATTATAAACATAATATTATTCTGGCAAATGATGTAGGTAATACTATAATTAAAGCAATGTCGCTATGAGGACACACCCAAAAGCTTTTTTTTATAATGCCTAGCCTAGTTTATTTGCAGAATATATAATAAAACGCGTTAATGTAATTCAATTTAATTTTAGCCTTTTTAGGGTTCCATATTCAAACTCGGAACATATGTGGAATATTTGTACCTATATATAAAAGCTGTAAGCTAAAAGTAACTTGATGACCCCAACAAAGTTATCAAATAAAGTCCACATGAATATATTTTGGATACCCCTATGAAGGTGCGGGTACTTCTCCGTCCGCGAACCATATCGTGACAAAATTAAATTTCAGATAGATTTTGAACCTAAAGAGTTCGTATAAAATAAAAGCTCCTTGTTAATTAAAAATCGAAAGAGGTTTCTAAATTAAGGGAAATTAAAAACTGTAATTAATCGGATTTGAGATAACGATATTTTAAGCGATAAGTGCTTTAAATAAGTAGTTGGTGTTGTTTCATTATTTTTTTAATTCAGTAAATATACTGCAATCTCCGCCACGACATAACTGCGAGATGATAATTGTCAGTAAATTCTTATGAAAATGCAATTTTTTCTTGTCCCCACGTAATAATTGATTTATCAATCAGTCAACGGCAGATATTTATAATTCAACATTTTAATATAGTAATGTTACTGTACGTATATACACGGCGTCCCACGGATATGCCACATGAAGGGAAAGTACCTTGGATATTGTAGATGGAACATTTTACTGAAAGAAGACATTATTTGAACTTTAAAAACAATTTAAACTGCATTCATAGATATTTAAATAATTACATGGTTGAACTGGAAATCGAACCCGTTACGATCCTGTTGCCGTAGTCGCAGTCGTTCGTACTCTTTTGATTGTTTCGCTCCATGTCGATTTTTTGATCTTGTTGTGGTGGATATTTATAATAATAGGTACGTCTAAGTTCTGCTTATAGCTCATGGATACTTTCATACTGGTTCTTGTAAACTAATAAAATAAAATCTAAAGGGGTTAGATCTGGGGATCGCGGCGGCCATCTTATTTGTCCATTTGTCCCGATCCAGGGATGAAAGTGTTCATTGAAATAGTTCCTTGTTCTGTGACTATTATGAGCCGGAGCCCCATCTTGTTGAAAAGTAAGGTTTTGTTGTTCTGCAACCGGAAGATTATTTATCTCATTTCTCAAAATCTCAAGTATTTCTAAATACCTTTCCGTATTCAAATGCCCTTCGTAAATATGTACTATGAGGTCCTACTTATTACGTATCTCTTTATCATTTTATCATGCACTTAAATTATAATAGGGAAATGATGCGTACTTCTCAAGTGTGTACATTTATAAGTAATAGGTACTTATGATATTGAAATATGAAGCCTTTCGATCGGTATTATAAAGCTACAGGTAATTATTTTTCTCGTGTAACGAGTTCGATTCCAGGTTCAACGATGTAATTATTTAAATATCTATGAATGCAGTTTAAATTGTTTTTTTAAATTCAAATAATATCTTCTATCAGTAAAATGTTCCATCTACAATATGCAAGGTACTTTCCCTCCATGTGGCATATCCGTGGGTCGCCTTGTATAGTAAGAATTGCTCTTTGAAAACCCATGCGTGTATAAAAAGTCTGACAAATAACAAACAAATAATCAAGAAGACAACTATAGACTTGACGAAATCACTTTTTGACATTGCCATTTTTTGTACGCCTGAAATAATATTTACGGACAGTCAATCGTTAATAATTGAGCATGACGACGAACGACGAGCGACGGCCGGCCGGGCATCGATCCGGCTGCACCTCGATACAACGATGTACAAAGTTTATTGCGCTTTGGTTATTGAATATTGAAAGCTTACGCTTGACGGATCAAGTGGATCACATTTTGGTGCTTTTCATGACATTATATTCAGGTGACTGTTTCATATCGATTGAAGTTAGCGGATAGGGCCACAGAATGCATTATTATTATCATTATTACTATTACATCTGTGCATTAAAGTTCTGGATTGGAATCACAATACCAGCAAATTACAATTGACTAAGTAACTAGGGTCGACGGAAGTGATTTCTGGCCGAATTAAATATAATAATAATAATAACCGTTGAAATTCAGTTCGAGATTGACTAAAATAATTATGTTTTTAAAGTTTCTGTTGATTGTATATTTAAACAAACGAGATGATTAAAATTATCTTTTAGCTTATCAAACTCCTTGAAACAATGCCAATTATAATTTCCTACAAAAATAACAATCAGAACATTGCACATTTCGGCTTCGGCCAAAGCCTCCATTTTGGCTGACACCGTAGTTTTGTCGGTCGAACTTCCTATAACCCGAAGTCGATATTGTGCCCGAGATACAGCGAGAATAGTGACATATCATGTTGAGGCAAAATATCACAAATTTCATGTTACCTTCAATATGCTAAGGTAAGGTAATCTACGTTAAAATTCGAATAATTTATAGCAAATACTAAGTAAAATGTAAACGACAAGTATTAAATCAGCAGTTGGGTTTATCTCTGTAGATAACCTGTCACGTAGAACACGGCTTGTATTCACATTACTAAGTAACTTCTCCCGATCATCTTCACATGATTTGGGAAAGAGTGAGCTGAGATTTCGAACAGATTTCCGTATAAAAATATTCGCCTTCTTGATTCAGAACTTAACTATTGATACTTGCAAACCAGCATATTCGGAATATAATATTGTTATAGAGTAGAGGTGCACATTCCGTGATACCCCCAAAGGGGGCAAAAGTTTACCTCTCAACGTAAGTTTGGGAACGCGGGTGAAATCGAGAGGCGGAAAGCTTATAGCCTAAATTTACTAACATGCTAAAAAGAGGACAAGGCCAACGCGCCTCTACGGTGGCCTAAAAAGTTTTATCCGTTAACGAAAACAAAACAGTTCAATTTCAGGCGTAAACAAAGGGATCCCCGAAATTATATTGGGTGACTTAGAAACGATTTTCAACGAAGAGTGATTTCTTATCAGAGGTTAGATTCTGTAAGATAAATGACACTTGCTCGACGATGTTTCATCGCGGCCCCCATACTCCGTCTCTTTCGCTAACTACCCAATCACGTGAGAGGTTAGGTCTCCGATGCTTTGCACCGGGTCGCCAACGAAGTTTGTATTAGCTGGTTAAGGGGGAGTTGGTGGCCGGTGGACACGTCGCCGCGTCGGTGATGAGTTGATGGTAATCTGTTGCGTTAGCCGTAGACTACCTACACGCGGCGCGCTCCGGTCTCGGTCGCGGTCGTCGTACGCGCGTAGTCAGCTGATCGTTAACATCGCGAGACGTCGCGTATTACGCACGTCTTATCTTACACTTTTTTGTTTTTTATTAAAGTGAAAACGGTGAATTACAAGTTCAAAGTGACATTCGAATTTAAGGTAAATATTTTGAAATGATTTGCAATATATGTGATAAACATTTTTGTTGGTTTGTTTATATAATTATGCTCATATTTTGAAATGATATTATAGTTATAAAATATTTGGGATGCTACTGCGATACAGAAATGAGATGTTTCATGCATTTTAAAAACAGTAAAAGAAAATCTGAGCATTAATTATTTCGCCAATTCGGTAATCGAGTAGTACAGAGCTCCATCCGATCCTGGGTTCGATACGAGGGTCGGGCAAGACACAATTTACATTTCTTTGTTATAACTGGAGCCCGGATTGGTCATGAGACAACGGCATTGCACATATATTTCTTGGCTCCACTGACACCTCTGCTTACCTCTTCGTAAACGATGGGCGCGAAGATATATTTATTTATCCCATGAAATATTTTCTGTATAAGTAACACACCATACAATTGATTTATGACAATGCTAGACAGACAATGTACACATATTGAAATATTGAAAAACAGATGCAGTCATACCTACCTACTATTTATATGCATTTACTACATGTGCGTTCAACTGACTAACACGTGTAAACGAACCGCTATCAGTCATCTGATTCCATACGATCATTATTAACCTATTAACAAGTTCCTCCATTGGCCTGCACTAGTTTGTAATTAGCTTATCTGTGGTATAGATTAAACGCGTATTAAATATTTAAGGTCTACCTTGTAGCGTTGCCAGGCTTCAAAACAAGTCGGATGCGGATAAGCCTTTTAAATGCCTGTCCGATTTATATTGGAATTTCAGGTTCCAATTTCATTTCAGAAATGAAATGTTATGTGCGTTATTTGTTCAAATTACATACGAAATCTTCAAGCCCAGAGATCTCAGTAATGAGACCCACATTCCATCGAAATTATCTAAGTCCCAACGTAACATCTAGTGAGTATCGTCGGTATCGGTCTAGCACAGTATCAATCTCTAATTACAAATAATAATTTCTTCACATGTCAAATTACTCGATAGCAAAATAGCTAGTTTATCTGGTTCGAGTGAGATTGTTTAGTGTGCTGGTGTAGAATTCAGTAGCAGGATTTATCACAAACATACTAATAGGGTGCAGTTAAATAATCGTGAGAAAAAAAGTCTTGTGATAATAAAACTATCGATCCTTAATGATGTAAATTAATTAAACGTACTAAAATACAAATGGGAAGCCCTAAAATACAGCGTCGATAGGATAGAGGAAAACAAATTACACGGAAAATTAATCGAGCTCATGTTGATGAATCATGACGTTCACAAAAATAAATAATTTAAACGTCACTATTGCCGTAACCTAGATGTGCACTTTAGAAGTTAAATAAAAATACCTCACTACCCAGCGAGCACAGAATCTCAGTTATAGATTTTAAAAATAATAAAACTATTTTTGATGTTTTTGTTACCATTTTAACACGCCACCCATCCCTACATTTGGAGTTTGTTAGAGAAGGAAAAATCTCCCCTCTCCCTCCTTTCTCAACTTCTTCAAGTCAGTTCCTACGTTTGGGACTTACAATGACACAGACAGACAAAGGGCTAAACATCGCTTTTTTGCGTCTCGTACCGATGGCTTAATCCACTGTCCATCCTCACGGGACACGACGACAATACGAATCCCATTGGTTCGGTATTTATTTAAGGCTAGGAGCAGTCCCCGCTGCTTTACCCGCATTTCCGAAGGAATACGAGAAAAGTACTCTATTTCCATTTTAGTTTCAGGGCCTGCTCTATCTATGTGCCAAGTTTAATACTAAATCGGTTATTTTTGCATGAAAGATTAACAAACATCCATACATCAATACATCCATACATCACAAAACGTTCGCTTTTATAATATTAGTGGATATTAACAAAGTATTTAAAAAATCTAATCTTAACCTTATCTTGAAAAATAGTACATAGAATTAGTGGCGATAAGATTGATAAACGTATGTAAAACAAACTCACTATTGATTAGGTACGCACAAACAATGATAACCTTTTATCTCTGTTAAATTGGCTACTCAATTGAGATAAAAGAATATTTTATTTATAATGACAAATTCTGGGGTATTTTTCAAACCTAACTTCAAATCTCAAACCATGCTGTAGGTCTGTTATAGACATTTATAATATCTACTGGTTATTTAATACCCAAACCTAGAGCAGAAAAACATCATGCATTCAAATACTGGGCCTGCTTTTGGGAATTGAACCCACAAACAGTGGCGTGTACTAAGGGTATTTAACTACCAACCAGCCGGCCCGCCAATTTTTTTTGCAAACCCGGTTTGTTAATCCGATTATTGTATATTCCACCGTAGCGCTTAAACTACCGAGCCAACTATGAGGTCTAATTTTTTTTAAGCCATGGTATCCAAAACCATACTTGTTGAGTTAAACATCTTGTATTTTTATTGGAAGACGCCTAAATACATACAGGTGCGGAGAAAGATTAAAAAAAGCAGCCAAGTTCGCGGCCGATTCGCACCACCTTACACATTTAACAAACCACAAAAAAACACGTTACTTGTATGGGGACTTTTAATATTTAGATTTAGTTTAGTTGCTATAGCGGTAATTTCAACAGACAGACGGACAGCGGAGGCTTAGTAGTAGAGTTGGGTACGGCACCCTAAATATCAACGCTGCTTTGGCGCTCAGACATATATTGATAAACCATAATCAATATTATTATCGGGCGATTACAATCGATTTTCATTTACTTATAATTTTTTGAACTGCATTGAACTGAATTTTTTTGTCAAAAAGTACTTAGGAAAATGTTGTTTAAATTAATTTTCGTTGAAAGTGCTGTTCTTACACCTGGAATTGAGCATTTTCTACCCAATAATTAAAACATTAGAAGGATTGAAAACCCCATTTAAGTCTCCTATAAAATACGGACAGAACATGATATTGACATAGAAGATTTTGTTGGTTATTCAATAATCATAATACCCATTACCTTAAATACCGCACAACAACAATAATCACAAAACATGTACGAATACAATTTGGGATTATTTGATTAGCATACGGAGTGCGTCCCAGTGACCTATTCCGGTATCACACGGCTGCTTTATTACCCGACTGCGGCACGCAAGGGGGAGGGTTCTGTGTTTGCGTTACATCGGAGTAATGTCCACGCGCGCCCCGAAATAACCGGGTAATTAGGTAATGTAAACTGTGGTTATCGATTAAGAGTAGGGAAGCCATATCGTGGACGATGTGTGATACTTGGTATCACTCGTACCATTAGACCACAGAATAGGTAATAGGTATTTGATTAGGTGTAGGTTTTTATGAGGATCTGTAAAACTTTATCTGTAACGTAAAACCTTCATAAATCACAAAATAATATTATTTAAATAACCAATAATATTATGTGCATTATTCCTATCAAGTTAATATTAAAACCACGATATATACCTAACCCACAAGAAGCATGCATGCACCGCAGAAGTAAGTCACATCCTTACCAGGTACCTCGCATCATCTACCTACAACACAGTCATCATCTACCTACCCTGTTCACAATCCTTTGGGTACGGTGATATATGTATGCCTTTCTGTCCATTGGGGTTAACATTTTACAAGATATCTGTCAATTTTATTTACAGTTGACCTCCATGACGCTTACCTTTTTTTGTAAATGCTTTTTTTGCAATCCTAGTGCACGGTATACTCTTTAGTTGCCTCTTAGAGATAATTGAAGGTGGTAGTGTTGGTTGTGGCTACCACAACTGTGTCTGTACCTTATTATGTACTACTGTATATTAATGCCTAGTACAAGTTGAGCTCTTAGTGGAGAGTAAATCCGGCGAAGTACTACCATCACACCCATTTCTGCAGTAGTGCATATTTTTTACTTTTTTTTGGTTAGAAAGGTATTGGGACCGGTGCAATTACTGGTGTGGCAAATGTCCATAGGCGGCGGTGACTACTTACCAGTAGGCGGACCGTCTGTCGGCCTACTCGACATAAAAATATAAGCTAGACAAAAAAATCGTACAAATTCAAGTCATGGTCCCACTAGTAGCCCTACTTACTTTATTTGCCACCAGTTTGTGACGCACCTGTGGATCGACAGCTCTACGCCGCGCTCACTCAAGTTGTTCCCTTAACAAGGCACACTCGGATATGTCGGATTCCTCATTAAACTTGACAGTTGACATAGTTCGCTAGCGGTCACCCGTCAGCAATACTGGATGTAGGCTTCGGATAAATATAACAATAAATAATAAATAAATATACTAGCTCATACTTTAGACACGGTCGTCTGAACTCAAACTAAGTAGAGCTTCCATGTATTATTGTAACCAGATAAATGACACATACATTTTCTACTTTTTTCCTTCAAATAAATGCTTACAATTGTGTATATTATATACTCTATTTTATATAGATAGTTTTACCTAATTGTTATTGCCACTATATTTTGTGCTGTTATTATTTTGGAATCAAATCATTCGCGGGCTATGATATTGTGTTTTACTCAGTGAGTACCAAATTAAGCGAAGCACCACCTAAGGGCTTATTCCACTGATTGACTCGAAGACAAATTTCAGCAAAGTAGCGTTTACAGTAACTGCGTTTAATATAATTTGGCACTGAAACTGGGTTTATCACTTAATTAGTTAAATAACTTGACTTCCGAACCTTTAGTAACTTTGGCCGTTATAAATGTCCGCGGGTCTAAACTGAATAAATACTAAACAGTTATTATTATTTTGTTGAAATCGTCTCTTCATCGTTCACTATGATGAGTGAGACTCGCAAAGGAAGAACTTGTATCAATATAAGTCGTGTTTATTATATTTATATAATATATATGTATAATGGTTTTAGATATGGATATTCAGTCGCGTGATTTGCAATAACAAATGTTATACAATGCATTTAATATAATATAATATTTTCCTATGATATAACATAAATGATTTCAATACCTAGAAACCCATACACATTTATGCAATTCAATTTGCCTCGTTTATAAATATTTCAATGTTTATATTTGTGTAAACGTTTGTATATTTATTAAATAAAATGAAGGATTGAAGCCTTTGAACTGCCATTAGGGTCCCTAAAAGTAAAATTCCATCTCGAAGAAAAACTGTTTTTCAAAGTCACAATACAATGTGACTTCTCGAAAAATAAAATAATAAAAAACAGCTTTCTATTACACTGTTCTACTATTATTTTAAATAAATATAAAACTATGTTTGAGTCCCACAAGGGTCAGTACTCTCAGCGTAGTTGGCTCGGTGTAGGGCCCTCAGCGTTCTCCGAACAGGATTGTTCGAGGGTGTAAAAACCATAGACTGCTAAAACCTCTATTTAAAAAAAAATGCAGCTGAGATTTTAATATTATATAAATTTTAAAAGTGCTATTAACATACACGGACATTTTTATGCTATAATCATTATTGTTGTTAGGTAACAAGTATATTTATTGATAAATTTTTTTGGTAAAAATAAATGTGTTTTAATATTAGGTAATGAGGCAAAATTACAACGATGATTCGATTTAAATGATCGAATATACCTATTATCTTTATAAATATATAAACATGTTTATGCGAACATTGATAAGGAACATGTTGAACGGCTGTTATTCTAATAAATCTATATTTATGTAGTGCGAATTTTGTGTGTTTATATGTATTCGAAGGAATCTCCGGAACCACGGCACCTATTTGAAAAATGATTACATCATTTGAAAGGTACATTATTCCGGATGGATATGCTATTATATTATCCCGGGACAGATTAGATCTTTCGGGTGAAAGCCCGTCACGGAAAGCTAATAATATTATAAAGATGAAAAATTCGATTGATTCGTCAGAATATCCCTAGGATATTTGTACCTACTACATTAACGTGGGTGAAACTGGGGGATGGTAACTGGTGTTTTATTAATTGGTAAACAAACGACTAGGTACTCACCTTACCTTGCAAGGAAGGCGGTGATATTATCCATGTTTCTGTAAGCACCTTCTCAACACCTGAAATAATAAAATAACAAATATGTTAAACAAAAATAATTAAAGAAATACATCGATCTCTGCCTAATTTAATACCAATGTATATTATTTTCAAGGAAGGGTGTGAATTTTGTGGGTTTGTCTGTCTTCCAAACCATGGCACCAATTTTCTTTTTAAATATATACTTATATAGATAATTACACCCAGACACAGAACAAACGGACATGTTCATGCACACAAGTGTTTGTCCTGGGTGGGAATCGAACCCGCGACCTTCGATTTGACAGCCAGGGTCTCTAACCACCAAGCCCGTCGTTGAAAAATTATTTCTCTATTTGAACGGAATACTAATGCGGATGGACCTAGGCTATGTTGTAATACCGGCATACATTAGATGCCTCGGGAACACGGGTGCTTCCACGGCACAGAAAGCTAGTAGGTATATCATAAACTGAAACACTATTGTGAAAAAATCGTTTATGGCTATTAAGTGTAAATCCCTACTAATATTATAAATATGAATGTAAGTTTGTTACGCTTTCACGCGAAAACTATTTAACCGATCATCACGAAACTTTATACACATATTTTTGAAGGTATTAGAAGTAACATAGGGTCCTTTTTGTACCGGGAAAATGTTACAACCCTCGGGAACGCGGGTGAAACCGCAAGGGACAGCTAGTACATATATATTTTATAATATAGATAAGGGAAATCAACAAACATAGTTCCATTTACCGCGGTAGCGACCATGTCTATACTATCTGGGTAATTGGAGTGTGAATTCTATCGGCAGACATAGATAAGGCTGTTTTGATCTAGATAAGGTATTACGGTTGACGGGCCGGTTGGGTCGGTGGTAGACACCATGCCTGCCACGCTACAGGTGGGTTCGATTCCTATGACAAATATTTATGAGCATGAATTTATCTGATGGTTCTGGCTATATATAAATACTTCCTGTGCGGCAGTTGCAGAGCTTAAAGAGTCTACGACGTCGATAAAATATTAATTATAAATATTTTATTATCAAATTATATACCTAAATGCCAATCAAATACCAATTAAGACAACTGGCCCGTCGATTATATATTAGATAATATCATTATAATATTATTATAGTATCTAGGATAAAATTTGCTTTTTACACAACACTGTTTGAACGAGTAGTTAAACATTTACGATCGTGTTTAAAAAAATCAAAATGTAACACTCGATTGACTGAACTAAGTCGTTATGAAGCTCGACCGTGGCAGGCGCAGCACAAAAAGTGTCATGAGGAGCGGAGCATTCAATATCAACAACCAATATTCGCAATTTTTTGTAGATATATTACGAGGGTGAAATGATTGATCTTTCAGAAATGCAGAGCAACGGATTTTCATGATTTTTTTGCATAGGTATTATTTCTTGGCTGGATGAATGATACGATGATTCGTACTCAATTGCATGGCATGTAATGGTTGATATACCTCGCTTAAGTAACTTTCTCATTTTAATATTAAACGTATATTAAATGTTTATTAACTTTTAAATTTTAATACGATTTCTTATAATTAATGTTACTATAATTTATTGTATATATATATATATTTTTATAATTATTGTATCCTATTTCTCAAATGTTTAATTAATAATAATAATTTAGAATTTTAATTATTTATTTTTGTTATTGTTGCATTTATAATAATAATTTTTTGCTATGTTACCTGTTTGTGCTTTCTGTGATGTCCTATAATTGAAGAAGCACTAGGTGTATAAACGCTGTTATTATTGTTTTAAATGTAAGGTGTGTTCTTTGTTGGACCTCCAAATAAAATAAATAAATAAATACTAATAGGGCCGCTAGTGTAGTATATACTGATATTCAGTAAAATAATTATATATAGAATTATATTTAAAACTTGGCTTAGTTTGGGATCAGAGAGGGCCATGTGATATGAATTTCCAACTAATGATTACAATTAACTATTGAATGTAAAATTACACCTAATTAGTTAAGGTATAAAGTTTATTTCTTTATCACATTCTTCAAGGAAAAAACGGGCTTCATAGCATTTAGGGGGAAAACATAATACGGAATGATGTCAACCGATAGACCACAGCTCGTTCAGTGGTGATTTTACTACTTTTATTAACCTCTGCAAAGTGTGCGATCGCTTAACATCAATCCGATTTATAATGTAAACATTTCAATAAAATATCGAAATCGCACATGTGTGAAGTACCAGAAGCACAAACAATATGCCATAGCGATGGCCTTGAGGAAAGAAGTATACAGGGATGTACATCGAAAGCTTCTTACGAGTAATTGAATAATAAACTCAAAAATTTAACAGAAATTTGTTTTGGATATCCTGAGCGTCACCCCGTAGTTTCGATTCGTACAAAAGAAAACCATGTACATTGTACATCCATGAATATATCAGCATTTATTTAGTAATCTGGTTTCCATGGAACAACGTCTACTTATTTGGGGGTCGGGTAACCGTGTCTGAATAATGCCCTACGATAGAATATTGTGAAACTTGCTCTCCCTTGCTATTTCACCCGCGTTCCCGTTTGGGATAAAAAGTATATTCCCGGCCCATAAAATATGTTTACGCAAATCTTGTCCACTCGCGCTTTTATTTTGTTTTCGCTTAGTGTTACTTAAAAATGGCGTGATGTAACAAACTTGGGGTAATATAAGCAACTTTTATTTTTCATATCACTGGTAGTACAAGAGATTAACGGGTTCACATCAACAAACTGCAGGTTTATTATATTTGTTTAGATATATCTCGGATAAATCTTACTTATCGATTTGTTTCTTAACCGCCTAAATATAAACTCGTTATGAGTCAGATCTATTTTGTAGTTACGACCGGAACTAAACCCGTTAATTAGTTTTAGAAAAATGCTTACAGGTATCAAAGCCCGGTCCCTCCTCTTAAAATTCATTTTTCCAAATTCCAACGAGTCCTATAAAAAAATTTACTTACAAAGCAAAGTAGCTTCTTTTTCTTTTAAAAATAATATTTTCGTTTTATGTTATTACTTAGTGTTTTGGCATCCCTAAAAATTACTAATATCAGTAATAGGGGCGGTAGGAGTATCTGTGAGGTGGTCGCGTCAACCTTGTGTGGTGACGTAAGTTTGTGATCTATTTTGTGGTCGCCCGAGTCTCATGTGCAAATGTGTTTGTTTAGCCTACGATCTATTCGTAAAGCTGGCATTGTATTTTGACTGATCAAATAAGATAATCATGAATATTCTGATTTATCATAACCATGAAATTATTGCAAATTATTTTTGAGTAAATATATAACCTTTACGTATATTGACCTGAATCTCACCTTATTTACTATGAGATACAAAGTTTCTTTTTGAACAATCTTCCGTCCGGGAATTGACCAATCTTGCCCACAACTACTTGCTACTAATATTATAAATCCGAAAGATTTTCTTTAATGATGGATAGGTGGATGAAAGTATGGTTCTCTCTTACGCCAAAAACTACACAACGGAATTGGCAACACTTGGCACCTACAAAGTTTATAGCCTGGATTAACATCTAGGATAATTATTAACTCGGGAAAATGTAACATCCCTCGGGAAAGCGAATGAAACCGCTTATTAAAAAATAATGTCATTACTTAAAAGCGAAGTTCGCGTAAATATTTTATTACTATTAAAACGATTTGGATCACAATGTAAATTAGATTAATTCATTGACATAGAAATCCTTAGTAGGTGATGATGTCAGCCATTGTGTTGGAATTAGATTTATTAATAAAATTGTATTTTAATATAAGGAAATATTAAACGGTGTCATGTACCCACTGACATCCGCCATAAATGGTACTAATTAATTAGCAAGTCGTTCATATAACTGATAGGGATAATCCGAATTTGCGCGGCGCGGATTCCCATGAAATCGAAAACCTATGGGTTTTCCTCCAACACAAGTATTAAAACAAAACCATTGACGCAAATCGGCGATAAGTTGAAGTATTTCGTCTAAATTTGTCACTGATAACGGTTCTAACAATTACGTCGATTGTGGTCCTTATATAATATACAATATTTAGTTCGAGGTTCAATTGTTTCGATATATAATAGGATGAGTTTGTTCTCATCATGGGAAGGGATGATGTGACTGGAGGTGCTAAGTAAATAAAGCTTAGAAAGGAACAGGCTCTCAAGCGCAGCTGCCTTTAGCCAGTCTGTGAAATACCTACAAAGTAACAGTGAATGTAAGAATACATTGATAGCACAATATTGTCCACCATACTTAATTTAGGTTATAAATAAGAACTTGCGCCGATTCATGCAACAACTAACTATCAAACTATCAACACAATCTGAAAATAATCACCGCCGGGTGCAAGCTGGTTTGGATTCCGTAAAATAATTATAACTATGTATTATGATACAATTTATTATGTGGCTCATTCACATACATGTTGCAAAATGCATCCAAAGACTTTGCATGGACAAATGAATGTATTAACCCCTTTTGGAAATTATTTTTAAATTTTTTGTCATGGTGGAACCATAATTGCAACACGTACTCTGTAAACAAAATAAAGAAAACATATCTAATATATACGGTTAGAGACATCCCGAGTGTAGGTTGAGTAATAGGCCCCTTGACACCATTTGTCAGAACCCCTAAAAAACTGGCTGTTCTCTCTCGCTTGGAAACCTAGAGATCAGGGGCTCGGTTCTGTATGGAAGATGACACTAACTCGAGGATGTTTCGTCGCGACCTCCGTGCTAACTACGCTAATAATACTAATCACGTGAGAGATAAGCTCTCCGAGGCCTCCGTGAAGCGGCGTATTAGCTGAATAAGGGGGCAGCACGTACATCGGTAACTACACTTAATAATAAACAGACATGAATAGAATCTCCAAAGAGACTGAGTAACAAAAAAACAGGTGTTTTGTATTTGCTTTCGTGCTGGCATAGGGATGCGCGGGCGCAGCGCAGGTAACAACTTATTTACTCTACATTCGGCACTACAGACTCCGAATGTTAGTAGTAGTTAGTGTAGTAGTATGCACAGACGTGAAAATACTTTTATCATTGAGTATCTGAGAAGATATTGATTTATGCAGTGTTTATTTATGTGTTTTGTTCTGGTTACGCCGACATGTGTTATGTGTGGTAAATTATTGGGTGAGTGAGTAATTCTTCATATTCAGTCTATTTATAAGTGCAATATAAATCATTTCAAGGTATTGTATACTTTGTAGCCGTATGTATGTAAGATATTATGCTACTATTTATAGAAAATATGGTATGGTGTTGTTACAACTCATAATTATATCTTCTTTTCTATAAATAGTTTAAAACAAAGCCATTACTTATGTCTTTCTGTTTATTCGCTTATGGATTTAGTACTATGCAAAAGATTTTGATGCGGTTGTCACTATAATTATCGGGCGGGCAGCTATTTTTTTATTAGGTAGTTATTTGGAAAATTGAACTTTTACGGTATGGAACAAACTTTTTTATAGTTATTCTTAAAAAATTCATAGGACGTCAGTCATAATTTAGCCAAAGTAACTTACTACCTATGAAGAGTGGAGATGATAATATGCGTTTGGTGTGTTTGTAACCATTTACCACGAAAACGGCGTAGTCCACTTTATTGTGGTTTTCTGCAAATGTTTAATAGGTAGGTACGTACCTTGATATTCCACTAAAGAAAACTGGCTTAGGGGCTAATCACACTGGCGACGTGTTCGCCGCATGCTCGCTACGCACTCGCTCGCAAATCGCCAGTGTAATAAGGCTGTTAGTATGACAGTGATTTTTCATATTTATATATACCCCCATATATCATACCTAGTGCTAATGTGTCACTTATCATCAGAATGTCATCAACATTGACCAACATAATTCATTCAAATTTAATTAATGAATAAAGGTACCTACACAATTATAAATAGCATAATGGTGTAACCAGATTATGGCGCAACATCAGCAACTCAGCATGTTATAGCCAATTGATAATATTTGTTTAATATTCAGTAGATGTAGCTATACTGCATAATACACACCTTCAGTGATTATGCTTGCCACGCTGTCTGTCGATGCATAATTGAGATGAGATGGTCGCGATACCTGTCTGCCAAGGATGGTTTAGGACTTACAAGGACATGGCCAGCAATGGACTGGAATATCTACAGTTCCGTCTTTACCATAAGGGTACGTGGGGCACGTGTCCAGGGTTCCCAACAAAGGGGGTATCGAATGTTTTTCCTTAATTTACAAAACAGCCGAAATGAGAAATCTCCTACAATTCGACGAAAAATTCCTCTTAACATAACTGACATAATATAATAACGAATTAAATTAATAATTTTGTGTTGAAATTAATTTTGTTTCTTTTGTTTTCGAAAAGGGTCACAAACTCGTAAGTAATTTTATAATCTTAAATAAGACAGTAACGGGGACTCCAGACAGAAGGGAAAACTGAAAACTACATAGTAACATCGGCGTTTCCGCCACCAAAAATCACTCAGGGCGCCTATAGAAGATGTAAATTGCTTTAAGCTTCACTATAATTTTGAGTTCTTTTTGTTTAAATAAATAAAATAATAATAATGTTTTTATTGCTGAATCAAAATACACAATCATATGCAGCCCTGTCTTCAGAACTAGCGCGAGCTGTGTGTCAGAAGACAGTTCCCACCCAAGTTTGATAAAACATTGAGAATGAAACATTGATTTGATGAAAAATTGAGGCCACCCCGGTAAGTTATAGGGATACTTGTGATGGGGCTACCTCGCAACTTCCCATAGGTTACAATTACAATGTTGAGACATAACTAAACTAAAATGAAAATAATAAAATAAGCTAAATTTAGGTTACAAGATCATTACATAAATTATTGTAGCATGTACAATGTTATCTACCGAAGTAAAAAATAATACCCTTGCATATTAAACTAAATATAAGATTTCAGTTGATAAGAAAAACACCACGATATGAGTAGCAGTCTACGCACAATATTTATATTTATTAATCTGCTAATTGTCCTGCAAATGTTACAAGAAATATGATATTATTGTATATTAATATACAATATTAATATTATTATGTAATACCTATAAAACTACCGTGCTATGTCCGAACAATAACACCGTGTGAGTCAAGTAGCGAGCGGCCAGCATCAAATATTTTGTCATCGACGAATTGATATTTATAGACTATTTATATTCGCGCTAGATCCAAAAGGCCCGTTTTGACAACAAGAATTCATTGAAAAATAATCTTGATTGTTTTTTTGATAAGGTTAATTTATTGATCATCATTATCATACCACACCATAGAGTTAATTTTCCCATATCACTATTAGCTGTTAAACGGGCCTGCCTATTAGACTAGACAACTATACCAAGGCACAGGCTGTGGGTTTGATTTCCACTCGGTACAAACATTTAAATGATAGATCATATCGCAACATCAGAACGATAGGGGCTTAACTCAAAAAATCACTTTTGGCACATCTCTGATTGGGTTACTTTTGCATTGCGCGGGGAGGGTGGGTCCCGCTGTTAAAGAGGCTGAAGTATCGGTATGCTTATTCTATCATTAAATTGACTATTACTATTCATCAGATAGAGCGTACTTTGTTTAGTCTCTCTATGATCGTAACTCCATTTTGCAACATTTTGAGTTAAGCCCTTATCGTACTGAGGGTACGATATGCCTTCTTCTGTATCTGGTTGAAGCAACAGTATTATATTAACTTAGTTTGGGATCAAATGGCCGTCGGTGAAGATTGTACCAGGAAAGAAAGAGTTGTGATGTAAGCCTACCAAATAAAATAAAAAAAGGAAACACAGTCGATTTTTTTTTTTTTGCCACTTGGGCCGACAAACAAGCAGACAGTCCACCTGATGGTAAGTGGCCACCGCCGCCTATGGACATTTGCAACACTAGGAGCATCGCCAATGCGTTGTCGACCCTGAGACGTGAAGTTGTTAAGTCTCATGTGCCTGTAATTTCACCGGCCCCCTTACCTTTCTTACCGAAACACAGTAATACAATTGCACTACTGCTTCACGGCGGAAATGGGTGAGGTGGTAGTACTTCCCCGGACGAACTCTGCACTAAGAGCTCTACTACTCTAAAAATTGATAACCTTAGAAAGTTCTTCCAGCAAGGGTATTAAAGTTCTAAATTTGGATTGTTTAAGCTATTACATATGTTACTGACCGTACCTCGCATCTTTTTAAAAAGTTGTGATAGCTCAAAATGTGGTACAAAAGTTCATCCGAGTCAGCCAGATTTGCTTTATTAAAAAGGCAAGAGAACATGTTGATTTGGCGGGTACATGAAATATTTATTCAAATAGCCCTTCGCAGGCACTTATGAATGGTCAGACTCTAGCACCGGGTCGGAAGGTTGCTTTTACTGAGAAGAGCCGGCAATAAACTCAAAAATTACTCTATTTAAAAGAAGACTTTGTACATAAAGATGTGTCCTGCTGGAGCGAGCGCTACACCCCAGCATTGTCGTAATTAAAATAATCGTTTACGTTGTAGAAAGCCTTTCGTACTAAAAGTCTTAATTCTTTCATGATGTAAATTATTAACTGTCTGGATGAAATATATGAATACCAATATCCATATCTCTGAAAAAGCCTACCCGCTAAGTATGAGTCGTTACACATTTAAAATTAAACTTAAGAAGCACCTAGGCCTGACAAGTTAGCGGAATCATCGTATTTATTCTCATATACGTATTAATGTATTTATTTATATACATGTGTGTGTATTATATATGTATATATCTTATTTATATAGTGTGTAGGTATATGTAATATTGTATTTTTGTGTAAGTTTATTTCAATATTTTAAAATATAGGTACAACAGAATATCATGTAGAATGTTTCCATAGGTTTTTACAAGTACACATAATCTCGACTATCTTTTAGTGCACCTGCCTCGCTTGTTTCTGCATCACCCCAAGGTAGACAGGTAGAAAATGCCTAAGGCATTATGTTCGCCTTTGTACTTACAGTGCATAAAGTATAAATAAATAAATAAATATGAATATTTCCATCCTCCTCTAAAAACCGGTCATAGATATTCTATCGATATTTTTTTACGGGAATTGTTTGACATCTGACACGTCAAAGTATGCCAAGATGACAATTAATGAAAATTTTAGTGTCACAATATAAAATTTCATTATTAGTATAAATATATAAAAACAAGTATTACACAATAATATGTTCCAACATCCCGCCACATGTAGGTAAGTAAGTACATAAGCACAAATGTATATAATGTATTATATAAATAAATTCAACAAAATCGGTGTCTGTTTTCCTCTCCCTATTGTTCTGTTCAGATCTATGTCGAATCAAGGTCCTACCTACAGGCTAAGCCAGCATCCAACATGACACAAAACACCATTGTACATATATAAATATTTCAATGAGGTAAAAGTAAAAACAACTTTAATTAGGTTATTCATACCTATCATATGACAAAAATACATGAATGAATTATGATAACAAACAAAAACATATGCTTATAAACTTTTAGGTTTTCCCTCGTTTTCCATTTTCATGCAAAAACAAGTTTAATTAAAATATACGAAGATATGAGGACAGGCCAGTCGGTAGTCATTAGCGACCCTGACTTCCAAACCAGAACAATTCAGGACAAAAATTTGTGTGCACGAACGTGTCTTTTTGTTTTGTCTCTAGGTATGAAATATTTATATAAATAAGTACAATGTAGTAAAGAAAATGGTAGGATATATAATAAAATATCAGTTATCTGGTTTTTTATAGTACAAACTCCGCTATGTTTGGGATCAAATGGCCGTAAGTAAAGAATATCCCAAAATATTTATCATATCTTAAAACATCGTACTAATAGTATAAATACCACAGGTTGAAAGGGTTTTATGGCTGTTTGATACTCTTTCATGTAAAAATACCGAATTAATTTAGATGAAACATGGCAAATAACTAGTTCATGAACTGGGGTAACATGTAGGATACTTTCATTCCAGGAAAATGTATCACCCCTCGAGAACGCGGGTGAAACCGCGGGGGCAGCTAGTACCCATATAAAAAGGCACACAGACGAACATAGAACCACTTACTTTTTGGAAAGTGTCGTTAAAAAATTGAGAATTCAGTGCGATGGAATAAGTCGGTATTTACATAAGGCCCGCACCCTAATTGTGTAACTTAAACTTAAGTATCTTGGATTCAATGTGGAACCCTATTTCATAATAGATTGATGGTTCGACGCGGGAGCAGTGTGGCACAGCACTCGTAGCACCGTCAATGTACTACAATATTGTCTGCAACGACGACTTCGAGAGCATTACATAATTACCCTGCCGGTTCCTACTAGGACGAAGAGCTTATTGTAAGTTCCTAACGATACTAAATGTTGAACGGAAGTTAGTTCTACGATTCAATTATATAACCCTGAAATGGCCTTCAATCAAAAAGTTCTGACAATATAAATATGTACCTCCTATTTTAACAACACCAAATTGTTGTCTATTTTAAATGCGTGTATTCAGATCTAAACAAAAAATATGCACGTATATTATAAATAGAATGGATTACGTTAAGCGGAAAAATATTTATAACGTGCTGTGGTCTCGTGATATTCGGGTTCGATTGTTTGTAAAAATAGGTTCGATTTACTATTAATAAATATATAGGTTATAAATAAAAACGAATAATTTGTATGTTACAAAATATGTACGTCTTAAACACAAAAAAAAATGATAATTGAAACAAGTTAAAAAATAATTGTTATATTCTTGTTTTCATTCTCATTATTTTAGGCTTGTATTTATTAATTATTCTTTACGCACTTCTGTTGTCTACATTGTTGGTATGTATATGTTAAGTGCGTGCTCCGCCATAGTTGTTTGATTTCTCAACTCCCTCACCGCAATTTACTGAATAGCTATATGTATATACTCTTACTCATGTTCTAACTCTTGAGAAACAAAACTTCATTCACACCATACTCTCGGAATATACTACTCAAATCCACATTATACAGATATCCTACCTATTGTACTTTCTGTGGCGATCCTCTTATATAGCCACCTTAAAATCTGGAGCGAAAGAAAGGATCTTCTTGTAATCCTAAAGTTCAGCGACAGAGGCGAGATAGAATTACAAATTGTAATGCGAAAACTGATTCCTCTCGTCAGTAATTTACCTTTAAATGGGAACGGGACTAAACACACAAAAGATAACATTTACCCACTCGGTGGTTATTGCGTTTTGATTAATCCGCGCATCATTTAAAGTTGCATAATACAATTTTCCGGCTTAAATCGACTAATACTTTATATAAACTTAAATCAGTTTTATTGGTGCCTCCGGGATCGAAACCGCAAAACGATTTGATTATATCACCTATATTTCCTCCTAACATGGGAATTCCTATTTATTCTATAAATAAGATCATGTTATAATTGTCCTATGGTGTGGGTATAAATTGACATCCTAGTGGTAATGATTATTTATTTGGGTTCGCGCAGGTTGGACGCGCGGACGTAGCATGAGCGTATGAAGATGTGGAGTCATGTCACCGGACGCCGAGGACTTCGAGACAGCACGACTGAGAGCGGAGGAGCATGTCCCTGTACATGTCGGCTGGAGGGTCCTGCCGGAGACTGCGCCCGAGGCTCCGGCCCTAGCATGGACCGAAACCGAACGGCCCGGGGAGGCTTCAAACAGCCCCGGGGAGAACAGACGCCTCCTTCCCTCGGACTCAATACCGAACTCAATCCAATCTGGCGTAACACTGAACGTATGGAAGGCCTCAAAGAAATACGACAAGTACCCGCATATGTCAAAGTCGATGAAAACGAAACAAAAATCGAAGACGCAGAAGAGGAGAGAGAAGATCATCGCTTTGTTAACTCCGCCATATTTTATCGTATCGATGATTATTGTAATTGTAAGTGTAAAATATTATCCATCACCTTTATCTATAAACACAATTTAGGCTAAAAATAGATTTTCATTCAAAAATAAAATGATTATTCACAGCGATTTAGTTCCATTTTTAGCCTTGTTTACGAGCACGTAGCGCCACCAGCAAGGCATTCGCCAAAATTACAAATTATTAAAATTGTTATTCAACTTTATTTATTTACTATTTTAAATTATTGTTTTTTTTTTTTTAGGTATTCATCCATTTGGGTAGTTCTAAAGATTTCCGTGCGAAATTAGAGTGGCTACCAGGCCCTTGGTGGCAGGAACCGTGGCGACTACTCACATACGGCTGCGTTCACGCTTCTACCGCTCATTTAGCGCTGAATGCGCTCGTCGCGCTTGCTGTAAGTTGAAACTTTAACCCCGCTTTAGAATATTGATTTGGATTTTTGTGACATCTGTCAACTTTTAATTTAAGTTATTTATTTAAGTATGTTTTCTGTTATACACAGGTGGGTTGGCGTCTGGAGCATGAGCAAGGCTGGTGGCGCATGGTGCTGGTGTGGTGCGGCGGCGTGGCGGCGGGCGCGCTCGGCGCCGGCGCCCTCCAGCCTCACGTGCGAGTCGTCGGCGCATCCGCGGCAGTGTACGCGCTGCTCACCGCTCACCTACCGAATGTTTGCATAAGGTAACCTAACTCATTATTTAAAGTACTGGAATAGGCGAAGCCACAACCTATGTAGTGGTTACATTAGGTAGGCAAGTTACGGTTCTCGGTCGAAGCTTTGGTTGATTACTCATTCTAATAAATGTAGGCTAAAAACATGCATGATGTGGTTCGTTGGGAATAACCGAAAATTACGTTTTATCACTGTCAAATTAATTATTTTCCTGCTGACCCATATTTATATTTAGTATAAAATTGACATCAAAGTCATTAAACAATTGTGACCAAGTTTTTTTTTATCTCAATAGGTATTATTACTATTGATTGTGGATTATTTTCACCATAACTAGTAAGTATTTTTTAGTTAATTGTTGCCTAGTGTGATTAAAAAACATCACCTGCTATAAATGCCTAGGATCAAATAACGGAAGCCTA
Source organism: Habrosyne pyritoides (assembly GCA_907165245.1). Classification (NCBI taxonomy): domain Eukaryota; kingdom Metazoa; phylum Arthropoda; class Insecta; order Lepidoptera; family Drepanidae; genus Habrosyne; species Habrosyne pyritoides. The sequence continues at coordinate 14,807,633 of OU015591.1, read as the reverse complement.
ACAACTAATTTGTTTGCAGATTCGGTCACATTCCTCTGTGGTGGTTCCGTCCCCTCAGCGTGCTGGTACTGGGCGCGTCGGAGGGTTGCTGGGCGCTGATGCGCACGGCGCCGGCGGCGGGCGGCGCGGCGGTCGCGGCGCACGCGGATTCCTCGCACGAGAACGTGGCGTGGTCCGCGCATATGCTCGGCGCCGCTGTCGGTGTGCCACTTGGATTTGTTGTGTTCTCCGGTAAGTCTTTCTTTTAAATATTTATATATATATATATGTATGTAAGAAAGAAATACCCCATTTTACAGTTTTGATAAATACCTACGATAACAATTGGACAAATCTATTCTTCTAGGCTTCTAATACAAATAGAAACTTTTTTATTGAGACTAATAAAAGTTATCTTTCCAGGTGAAAACAATTCCAAACGTTGCATTCTAGTCTGTCGCGCGATCTCAGGAGCGCTGCTCGTCGCTGGCGTTGTGACGGCGGCCGTATATTACAGTCTCTGGTACGAAGTCGACGAAACATGAACGCTGAAATTTGTATCTTGATGTTATTGAAATAACGTCTGGTTTTATGTGCAATTTGACGCTGCCGTCCGCTATTCGAAGGTACCATAGAATAGCTTTTGATTGAAATTTATACTTCATTTTGAAGTAATAGTGTACAAATTCGACTGAATCTCAATGAATAGTACTGACTCACGTGTCTTCGCTATTAAGTCTTCCTAGGCTAAATGAAACATTAAGTACCTAATATCTTATTACAAATAAGATTTATAAACCAAAAATCACTAATGATGTGAAGCATGAAATTGCTAATATTCCGAAGTCGCTGTTTGTCACGTGACATTCCAAGGATGAGAGAGCGAGGCGGATGCCTCTACACTGATTCAGTTTAATGGAGTTAACGAATACAAATGGAAAAGACCCCAATCGAAAAAGACGAAAAGAAACTCAGATTTAGAACTCTTGTTGAGTGTTGACATTCTAGCTCTAATTGTAAGAGTCTAGTCATATTGCCTAGTATATTAATAGATTTAAGAAGCAGCTTGCATTATAATTAATTATATATTATATTATTATATAATTATGTGATAAATGTAAATAAAAAAACCAATGTTGTTTATTCAAAAACGCTTTGGGACTATAACTACTGAAAGTGGCCTTGTAAAAACTTACCAAAAATATTAGCATTAAGATGATATATATACTAAACATAGGAGATAATTGATAAATGTTCAAGTTAAACATAAGTTAAGGATTAAAATTTGAATATGTAATGGATTTCTGTGAAATCGTATCAATAATTGTTTTGCATCAAAACTTTGGCCAGTAATTGTTATTAGTTTAGTATTAACTGTTTAAGGATAATACTTAAATATTTCGAGACAGAACAAACATTCTAATGTGTTTCAATCATAGACGTAATATTAAAAAAAAAATGTTTCCTCATGCATACATACAAATAGAAAAGTTATATAAATGATATATATAATCTATGCTGAGTCTGAATTACGGAATTGAAAATCGATTACGTTTTAAAATCATTTTAAAAAACTTCATTAGAAATATCACTATGTATTGACGTTTTGAAAATCTGACAACGTTTTTGAAGTATTTAGAGTAATTGCGTCTGGGTACAATCAGGCTTGAACCAAATTCACAAAATGTATGTATTTTATGAAATTTAAACACGTTTAACACAATCATGTCCAGTGTTTTCAGTGCAAGTCTCCTTTCAAATTTGTAGACAAGTTCAAGTGCGTCGTAAATCGAAATAATCTGAAGTTTGTTTAAAGTCTTGACTATTGTCAGTCATTACATAACGACTGATTCTGTAAAAGTTAATAAAATCAATATAATTGTTACCAAAGAGAAATGTATTCTAGTCAAATGCTGTATATACATAACTGACTAAGATATAAGTCAATCAAACAGAATTAGAAAAACCTAGACTTTTTTCTGGACTCCTTTTTATTGAAACCTACTTTCTTGATTTAAATAATATACCAATGATAAATTATTTTTATGTTTGTAAAATCCACGAAACATATCACATGTGATAATATTTTTCAGATTAAGATAAAATTTAAATAATATTAATAAGTTAAGGCATTAATTTATTTAATGAATAAAAATAAAAAGTCTAAGTATCATTGTGGCTTGTAATGTGATACTTACACCAAAATATGAATCAAAGTTACGTTTTTATATTTCCTTGTTTTATTTATGATTTTTTAAGTGCCCTTAATATGTTTCCTTTTCTCCTCCGGGAGTTGATAATGTTTAGATTGATTGGAATAACAATTATAATCCCAGGATACATAAGATCCCTCGGGAACGACAGTGAAACTGCGGGACGGTAGGGCTAGTCAATAAAACATTCTGCGTTGGAATATCGACAATAACACCAAATTACAAAAGTCCAGTAGAAATTAAACATTGCATTTTGGGATGAATACAGTATGCACGTAGTAAACAAAGAGAGACAGAGAGAGAGAGAGATTGATCGTCTCTCTTCTACGTTTCATTTAATTCAATTCACACACCGTACATACCAAAAGCAGTTTAACGTTTCCACTTTGTCCTGATATACAAAATAACAGATCAAAGGCTACTCACTAGAATCCAGGACTTTGCAGCTTCAATCAAAAAGTTCCCGACACGTTTTCCACAACAAAACATTGGTTACACACTTGTTTCAAATGTGACGAAAAACGCACGAAATATATAATAAACATTAAAATCACATTAACACGGCACAAACATTCATTACTGTACTGATTTCAGTATTTTTAATTTATAATTTGCCAATGAAAATGCGCGGTAACACAATCGCGCGATATTTTTTTTGTGGAATTAGGTCTTCCATAGTAATCACTCTGTTTACTTTAAACAAACAAAAATTGAATTAAAAAGTCATAATAAAATTAAGAAATATTATTAATTAGAAATTTAAAAGAATGCAATATAAAATTAAATGATTGTCAAAAATTGTATGATACTGACACTCAGCGCTTGCTCTCAGACCTTGAGCACAAGGAGATCTGTCTTAGGGACTTAGTTTCTAGATATGAAATTGCTCAAAAACAAATAAATGAGCATATATTGGCGGCGACACACCTGGTTGACTTATGTAAGTACAATGAGGACACATTAAGATCTCTGTCCCATAATCATATATGTGATTGTGACCATTCACCAGCTGGGCCAGATGAGTCGCTTCCAATAGCACGAAACTTACTGAAAAACTACTACTAAATAAACGAAACAGACTGATGTTCAGGTCATGCAATTAAATTCCAATCCATCCAATCCTACAGTCACAAAGACAATTGTTTTTTCGGATAAAATAGGATCTGACTTTGGCTCAATAATCAGTAACCAAATAACTGATTCAGTCATGAATTATTGTATGCCAGGGGCATCATACAATCAAATAGTAGATAAAATTTTGCATACAAAGTTTGATGAACAAACCATAATTATACTTTTAATTGGCAATGCTTTAAATATCAGTAAAAAAGATTTGATAAATAGTCTCAACTCATTACCAAAATTAGGGGTAATGAAAATAATGTTATGTGCTTTCCCATACTCTTCAAACTACTCAGATATGGAGAATAATTATATTTGGCATTTAAATAACCATATGCATAATGTTACATGTCATAGTGCTAATTTTATATATTTTGATACTAACAAGTTTGTTAGTAAGTTAAAATTGAAACAGGATATACTGTTTATTCCAAAAAAACTTAAAAAATTAATTGCATCACTTGCAGCATATAATATTAATAGGATAAGGGATAACTCAGTAAGAATAAGTAATTTTAACATTAATATTCAGAATAGTTCCTTAAACAAAAACTTTTGACAACAGAGAAGCTCAACAGTTCGATTTTTGTAATACATCAGAATATTAATCGCTTCTTTGGCAAAATTCTTGATATTCATTTATTGTTAGATAAAATAACTATAGACGTATTATGCTTTACAGAGACATGGTTGAAACCGGGCACTATGCTTTTTAATATTAAAAACTTTACAGTTGCCAGTATATTCAATAGATTATCTGCAGAAGGTGGTGGCACAATAATTCTTATAAATAATAATATTAAATTCAAGGATCGGAAAGATATTTGCAGCCTCTCTGTTGAGCGTGTTTGTGAGGTGTCTTGTGCAGGGTTGCAGAGCTATATTATTGTTTGCGTTTATAGGCCACCGGCATCAATTTTTTTATTGTTTACCTCTATAATAGAAGAGATTCTTCGTAAGTTATTTAATAATTCTAACAAGTCAATAGTTCTATGTGGCGACTTTAATTTAGATACTCTTAGTAATTCATCTGAAAGTCGGAATTTAGTTGCCTTATTCAAATCATTCAACTTAGATTTATTATAGTGAGTCAACAAGATCTACATCCACTTCGGCTACTTGTATTGATAAAATATTAACTAATAGTAGTATACTGGGGAAATCGATTATTAGTGGTGTTCGCTCGGATTATAAGGCTCAATTAAAATAGAAAAAATATAAAAAGAAATAGAATTGCCATTTAAAAGACAAGTATTTGAAGTAACGAAAGTAATTAGACCTACTACTAAGGCAAGATTAGACACCTTTAAGAATAATTTAGAACTGAAACTCTGTAATACAATATATCATAGTAATGAGCCCAATGTCTTGTATGAAGGTTTATTGTCCGGGATTTGCGATAATTTTAATAGAGCCTGTCCTACTAAAATAGTGAAGGTAAATAGTAAAATGGGATTTAGTGACTGGGCTACTAAAGGTATTCGTAAGAGCAGGGATAGGTTGTATGAACTTTATCATTTCAAATATCCTACTCATAACGAGGAATTTCATAAATATGTTAGAAACTTTTCAAAAACGTTCAAGTTAGTGTGTAATCAAGCTAAATCTTACTTTATGTGTAATAAAATAGGTAATGCGAATAATAAAATAAAGACAGTCTGGAATGTTATTTATACGGAAACTGGTAAAATTAGAAATAATAATGAACAGGTAACTCTTAAAATTAATGATAAAATTTTAACGAATAATTTAGATGTAGCCTGTGCTTTTGAAAACTTATTTACGAGTATACCTGGTAAAACTACTAAAAGCCTTAAATCATGTCCTATAGTAGCGGAATCTTTACTCAAACAGCATATTCATAATATATTTCCTAGTTTTAAATTTGAGCATATTAATGCTAGCGATATCTTAAATACTTTTAATTCGCTCAATATGAAAAGTACTGAAGATTTATGGGGCTTATCAGTAACAATCGTAAAATCAATAATAACAGTGATTGCACCGGTTTTATCAAATATTTTTAATGAATGTATTGATCAGGGTTGTTTTCCTGATTTAATGAAATACAGTAAAATAGTACCTATTTTTAAGTCCGGTTGTAAGGAGAATCCTTCTGATTACAGACCAGTTTCCGTTCTGCCAGCACTTAGTAAAATTTTTGAAAAACTGCTGCTTAATCAAACGTTAGGTCACTTTACTAAGCATAAGGTATTGCATGGTCATCAGTTCGGTTTCACGAAGGGAAGATCTACATCCGATGCGGCAGCAACATTGCTGAGACACATTTATGGCGCATGGGAGGATTCTCAGGATGCGATTGGCATTTTTTGTGATATATCCAAGGCTTTCGATTGCGTTGACCACCGTACACTACTTTTAAAACTTGACTACTACGGAATTCGTGGAACTGCTCATGATCTTGTTTTATCTTATTTATCAAATCGCCAACAAACGGTAGGGATTACTGGCACAACATCCAAGGGCTCTTTAGTCGAAATGGGGGTACCCCAAGGTTCAATTTTAGGTCCATTTTTGTTTTTAGTCTATATAAATGATTTGCCATATGTTGTAAATGATCTCACAGATATTGTCTTGTTTGCTGATGATACATCATTAATTTTTAAAGTTGATAGAAAAGACAAAGATATAACTAAAGTTAATCATACTATGTCAATTGTCTGTGGGTGGTTTGCTACAAATAATCTATTACTAAATTCAAAGAAAACTAAATGCTTAAGGTTTTCTTTACCGAATGTAGCACAAGTAGATAGCCAAATAATAATAGATGGGAGCCATATTGATCTTGTTAATAAAACGGTATTTTTGAGTATTACATTAGACAATAAATTGCAGTGGGGACCTCAGGTTGATACTCTAGCTGCTAAGTTAAGTTCAGCTGCATTTGCTGTTAGGAAAATTAAGCAATTGACGAATGTTGAGACAGCCAAATTAGTTTATTTTGCATATTTTCATAGCCTCTTGTCCTATGGTATTTTATTTTGGGGAGCAGCAGCGGATATAGAATCAATTATTTATTATACAAAAAAGCAATTTACAGTATGGGTCCCCGTGAATCATTAAGAGATTTATTTAGGGAAATAAATATAGTGACATTGCCTTCATTATATATTTATGAAAATATAATGTTTATACGTAGAAACATAGGAATGTTTGAGTCAAAATTGGATATCCATAATATTAATACAAGACAAAGGGAGAAGTTAGTTGTTCCATACTTTAGACTAACTAAAGTAAACAAGTCATTTCTTGGTAATTGTGTTCGATTTTTTAATAAGATACCGCTTTCAGTAACCAAAATGTCTGATCATAAATTTAAAAATTATATTAGGAAAGTTTTGAAAGAAAAAGCGTATTACGAGGTAGTTAATATATTGAAGATAAAAATGTATGGAAATAGCTACTCTCTGCACAGTGCACCTCTAATTTTCTTGTTTTAGTTGTAAGTAATTATTGTCATTTTCTATTTTGTAATCTTGTTATTTCTTTTTTTTGTTTTTGAATGTTACCTTTATTAAGTATTTTGTAATTGTTAAATATAAAAATATGTAAAATTGATATTATAAAATAGCCAAAAAGTCAGAATAGATAAAAAAGAATTTAATAAAATAAAAAAGAATGTAACCTTGCTGAGTTTCTTGCCGGTTTTTCTCAGTTGAAGGCTGACTTCCGAACCGATAGTAGCTTCAGTAACTTTAAATTTGACCTACATAAGTGCCTTCTGAGGGCCTAAACTGAATAAATGGTTTTGAATTTTGAATTTTTGAATTTTGAATTCATTCAGCCTACTGATATAGGATCGCAGAGCTTCATTTTTGGAGCACAATTAAGCGGTTAATTGTGCTCTAAAAATGAAGCTCTGCGATTGGTTGATTTAAAGGGCAGAATAAAGAAATGCATAATTTGAATTTAGAAGAAACCATTACAATACATTCAATATGTGTGCGGTATTGTTCAAATTTTTAAGGAAATTTTGAATTTAGAAGTACTTTCCATTTTTTTAAAACAATTCTAATGCCTAGGTGGTGTCCTTTGTTATTTTATGTAATTAGATAAGGAGGGATTTGTGTACACAACATAAACAAAATATGCTTGATATTTTAATTTTGCAGTATATGGCTATTCTATTCTAATACATTTATACTATAATTGAGGCTAGATAAGTTAAACATTATCATAATTATTTAAATAAATGCAAATGTTATTCTTTTAAAAAAATGAATCGGAATTCTTTGAATAAATTATTTTGTTAAAAGAAATAGTAGTAAGACACAAATCTATGGTAATTCTATTAATGTATGAGATCATTGCCGGCCATTTTATAAATAAATATTTTAAATACTACAATGTTCGACCAGAAATACATCATCGATTTTAATTTATCTTCAATTCATTTCAGTAACCACTAACGCCATCTATTGACATTTTATTGTATCCCCTGAGTTGTCCACTCAAAAGTACCGAATCAATTAATCATTCTAGATTTCTTGTTGTTATATATTACTGGTCGAGTAGTTCTATAAACATTTATCATAATATACATCAAACGCACACACAGGCACACACTGTACAATCATTGCTTGAAATCTTCCTCACTCGTTCCGATCTATCAGGGAGGTACCGAAGTGTTCTACAGTCTTGCTCTCAGCAGCTGAGTCGCTTACATTGTATACCTAGTTCTGTACACCAGCACTCTTCACACGGCGTTGACAGTTCCGCTATGATTCTCCCCACTCTATACATTGTGCCGTAAATATTGCAGCCTGCCAATTTCAGTAGACCTGGCCCCACACCTGGTATTCCAGCCCCAGGCCTTGGTTCGTCATGAGCAACTGTTACAGGTTCTTCAGATTTAGTGACCGGTGGGGATTTTGTCGTAATTTGAGTTCTACTCGGCATTGGTTTAAAAGAACTTACATGCTTAGAAGTTGTCGTAGGCGGGCGAGGGGTCGTCTTCTTTATAGCGGTAGCTTCACCTAATACCAGATGGTCTATTCTGTTGACTGTATTCTGATGAGCGGATATTTTAGGTGGATTGTATGGACGAGGTGGTAAAGGAATAAATGGTGCAATCGTAGGTTTCGGAGATGGTTTTTTGGTTGTTGTTACAATCATAGGCGTTAGTCTTGTTGTTGGTGGTCCTCTTGTTGTCGGCTTTTTATACTGGGAAGGGGTTGTTGATTCATACTCACTTAAGAGTAATTTCAGAACACTTCCAAAAGAAAACCCTTCGTCTTCCTCTTCCTCATCATATTCTAGTGAATGATTATTTGTGTGGTGTTCTTCTTTATGTTCTGATAGGACTGTAGTTATTGGTACTGGTTTCGTGCTTGGTATTTCAGTCGTAGTCGTGGATGTTGTGGGTGCAGTTGTTTTACTCATATTTGTAACTCCATTTGTAGCTCCATTTGCAACTCCATTTGTCATAGAACTGTTATTTATTGTATTTTTAATTGGTTTATCACTATTTATGGATGTAGTGCTATTTGAAATGGTCATATTATTTTGCTTGAAAGGCCGACTGATTTGAGCCGCAGTTTGGTTCTTTATTTCATTTGTAGTTTTATTATCTATTTGTTTTTCCGTTGTTGTTGTTTTTGGTGCTAATGTTGTCTTGTTTTCTGTATTCAGAAAATATTTAGGATTATTAAAAATCGGAGTAAGTACATATAGAATATGGTTAAAGTATGTCACCTACCTTCATCACATATGAGATCACCACAGCAAAGATCGCCAGCATTGTTAGTAGCGGGTCGTCTCCTGCACCCTGGAGGGGTCAAACACGGTCGAGGGGAGCAGTGCAGCTCACCCCAAGCACATGTGCACTCAGAACAAGACAGCGTGATGGTGTCACCTTCTGGTATCCGTCGACCATCGTTTGCTAAGCATTCTCCTAGAAATAAGGCATTTTTTTTAAATATCATGGGAAGTCAGTAATGATTTTGTTGATTATTTTGGATTTCTAGCTACCTTTATTTATATCTAATTGCATTGACGTAGTAAGATGTGGTACTGATGATGCTGGCGTACTTGAATAAACTGAATAAAAGTCATCCATGATTCCAGGACCTTTTGGCATGAACCCTCCTGAAAAATTAACTTGGTTAACACTCAAGACATAAGTAAAATCATCATATTAAATATGAATTGTATACCTTCGGTTTCCATTGGTGGCGAAAATAAATTTACAGCAAGTGTTTCCACCTTAAACGTGGTACTTGCACTGGGTAGCTTCGACACAGCTTTGTTAACTTCAGAAATTCGATTTCCAAGAGATGTAGATACTGTATACTCGTGCATAGTGCCTAAATTATTGTGCATATTAGAGTATCCTGTGTTAGTGAGATCCATTTCGTGAGTCAAGCTCGGGTACTGGGGATCCTTCTCCGATACGAATACAGGATATTGAGTAGGATTATACACATCCTCCCTTCTAGTAGCGTAAGGAGTGTCCTTCGTATCAACGCTTGGATAATATACTGGGAATTTATCTTCTCGCTCCAACATTGGATACGTTAATGTTTCTTTTGATGGTTCTTCATCGACAACCGCGTCAGCTGCCACAAAAGGAATTATCCTGGAAATAAGAAAAGAAATAGTTTAATAATCATAATTTTTTTTCTATGGCTTATCACCATATGAAGTGCTGCCTGTAGACACCAGTGAATTTTTGGCAATAGATTTGATGGTGTGCAGCCAGGCGACTACTGCCAACGTGTGATGATTTTCTCACGATGTTTTTTTCACCGAAACATCATGTTCATCGTAAGATTCGAACCCACGACATTCAATTTCACGGCCAACTGAGCTATTATGATCTTAAAACTTGCCTTTAGATATTTATGCGTTAGGTCATCGAACCTAAACAAAACATAATATTTTACTTACTTCAAATTAGGTAGCGACGGTGGTAGAGTAGGCTCTGCATAATCATAGTCGTAGTCCCCTTTAGTCTTTTTAGAGCTATTATTAGAATCAAGTAAATTTGGTGGTAAGGCTAACTTTGTAACTGTAGGCATTGGCTTAGGTGCTTTAGAAGTAGAATGGCTGGTATTCGTCCTCAATGAACTAGTTACATTAATAGTAAATGTCTCATTTTCATCAAAATCACCGTAAACATTCCTGTCTGTGATAATATCATTAGGGTAGAAGGTGTGAGCTTCAATGCTATCTATATTAACAATGGGTATGCGAGGTTGAGTTTCGGCCTGTATTCTATCAGAGTCATTGAATGTATCATTCAAGGGCAATGACGTAGATAGCTCTGCGGTACAATTAATGGTTCCGTTTATCATAATTCTAACAGAACCTTCAGGTTGTTCCGTCGATGTCTTTTCAGATTCAGTAGTGGAAGCTTCTTCTACAGCTGCGATAAGTTTCGCAGCGAATTTAGGCTTTTGACTCTTTTCCGTGGTAGTTGTAATATTTTCTACTGGCGATTCACTTGAACTGACTGGTGGAGGTTCGTTTGTTTTCCTTTTCACTTTGGTAGTAGCAATGAGATGATTGTGAGTAACTGAAGCAGTCGGTGTGTTCTTTACAGCATAAACGCTCGATAAAGTATTTTTGGTGGTGGTTTCTGGTTTACTAGATTTGGATGTGTGCAAAGCTCGATCGTCGTATCTCGTAGGTAGCAGGCCGTTGTCAGGTGCTGATAAGAAATAAGGAGCTGATAACCCTGAAATTCAAAACATTATACATTATTTATTTGCACATATTGAAATATGTTACATTAAACATTATTAATACTAAGTAAATAACACTACACAAAAACTCCGACGGGTACCGCAAAGTAGAGGAAGTATTCCTGGAAATACGCTTTGCCGTGGCTTTGTCGATGATGGGCTAATTGATGTAGTGATGCAATACCCTGACATCCACGATACAGGTCGTGGGTTCAGTCATGTCTGTATGCTGTATGTCTAGACATATTACCTATATAACTATGTATTTTAAGTAGTATATGTCAGTTAGATATAGAAAAAACTCTACAAACGTTGTAAAATAAATATTCAAGGATACATATTTATTACTTTATTAACCTTTTCAATTATGAACCTTACCTAGTGGCTTATGTTCACAGTGATACTGATGCGCGCAGCATTCACCTGGTCTTAACAAGGGCGTACATCCCAGCAAGGGAGGGGCACACGCCAGTGGCTGACATCGCACTCCACCACGGAGACAAAAGCACTGAGTACAGTTCACTCCCGATTCTGCAGTCACTACTCGCTCACCTTCTGACACCCATGTATCTTCCACTTGACAGTCTGGAAACCACGAGTTTATACAATATCAAATATAATGCAACCAAAATTTACAATATAGACTTACAAATATTGTTGATTTTTCTCCAATACAGTCTAGCATTAGAAATCATGTATGCACCATATTTTATATAGATGAATAAAATATTTGCAGAAAATTAATGTGATCGTACCGTGTGTATGAATTTCATCTGGCGGCTTCGTGCTGAGATGCTCGCAGTAGTACCGCTGCGGGCAGCAGGCCCCAGGTGCAGGTCGAGGCCGACATCCAGGAGGCGGCGGCAAACACTTCGGCCTCACGCACCGCCGCGCTCCACCGAGGCAGAAACACTGCTCACAGGCAGTGTTAGAGCTCATCGCTGACCCTGCCGCGTAGACCGTACCTCCCTCCACGCACGCTGGAAACACTCGAGTTTTATCAGTAAGTTAGACAGCCAGCAGAACAGATATAAAATGAGGAAAAGGAATTGTTCTAGATGACATACCATGCAGAATGGAAGCGGGTGTGGCGATGTCAGATAAGTCATCGTTCTCGAACCTAGCAGACGCTCCATGCTCCATTAAAGTTACTCCATCTGGAATGAAAATACGACACTGTAAGGCGAAAGATAAGCAGTGCAATTATATCTAAATATCCTTACAAGCTTTTAGTTCTTTGTACAAAATAAATAATATGATGATCTTCAGTCTCTACAGGTAATACTTATTCGAAGAATGGAAAGGTTAATTAACAACTCGAACAACAAATCGTGGTAATCAGTTCATTAAGTACCTGGACAGTGCAGCTCTGGACAGCAGGACCCCCGTCGGTGCAGTACATGACAGCGATGCGGTGGCGGGTCCAGCAGCGGCGCGCACGCTCGGCGTCGGCACGCGAGGGCGCCGCGTGCGCACGCGCAGTTCAAACACGCGTCCCTCATCGTCACCGATGTGCCCTCCGTGAACCATCGCCCCTCATAAAGACAGCCGTGGGGGAGCTCTGGAGCGCCTGGAAACATGATAATTGTTTCCCAGTTAGTTATATTTATGATAGTGCAACAACTTCATTGTTATAAAGCCGTAAGCCCCTGGTGAATAAGAAAAAGCTATTTTTCAAAGTGTCTTTTTTTTTTTTTATGCTACTTGGGCCGACAAACAAGCAGACGGTCCACCTGATGGTAAGTGGTCACCGCCGCCTATGGACATTTGCAACACTAGGAGCATCGCCAATGCGTTGTCGACCCTGAGACGTGAAGTTGTTAAGTCTCATGTGCCTGTAATTTCACCGGCCCCCTTACCTTTCTAACCGAAACACAGTAATACAATTGCACTACTGCTACACGGCGGAAATGGGTAAGGTGGTAGTACTTCCCCGGACGAACTCTGCACTAAGAGCTCTACTACTCTTATACGATTATTTACAAAATTATTTTATGATTTGCCTAAGCATACCTATTCTCTATAACTTTTATCTGGCTAAATATTACGGTTTAAAAGATACAGCACAGATACGGCAGACGGTTGATAGACTCAGTCATAGAGTTAGTCAAAAAGTAGTTGTGCGACATTTAACATACCAAGTGCTCTAGTGCTGCGTTCATTACGTCCAAATTCTCGAACAGCAGCTATATCTCTGTATAAGCCTGCAAGAAAATTAAATTTTCAGTCAGACAATATTTAAAGGCATTGTCGACCAGTGGATGCCGTGGATAAAGCCAAGTGCCGCCCATTTTATTCGTGAGAAAATTATGTTATATCCATAAAAAAAAAACATGACATTTAAGACCTAAACATAGCCCATTTGATCAATATATGCACCTTATCAAAAAAGCAGTAAAGTAATTTTTTATGTAACACTTTGAAACGTCTAATCGGCCATGATAGTTTGCCGCTAGCTTTTTATACTTCTACCTTTTTACGAAATAAAATATTGTTGAAGAATATAAGCTCTTGTACAATACATGATACTAAACCTAATTCAAGTGGTAAGTATTGAGGTTTATGGTATGACGAACGGGTATGTTCTGGGCGCAATGCGCGGGCGCATGTGCAATAAAAACCGAGACCAGTCCGCCACAGCACGGCGCGATGGGGCTCGCAACCAGATTAACCACCGCTTCCTGTCACGATTGAAGTTTATATAACATGTTTTGACGAATGCGATGCCCTTTGTGAATTCTAAACAAATGCAAAAGTGATTTAATTTGTTCGATTCACGTTCGGATCAGAGCAATGGATCGGTATGACTTTTTTTGCACTAGATTCCCAATCATTTATTCAGCTGGATGGATACTTTTTCAAAACTAAGTCCAAAACCTATTGTATATATATATAAAAAAAAAGTTTTTATTGTTTTAAAAGTAGTGTGAGTTTGAACATAACAAACAACTTTTACATCCTTACACGGGAATTATGTGATCACTTAGCGCTCACAAGAAAGGGTAAATTTATGCAACCGCGCCAGTTTTGGGCTGAACCTCGGCTAAGGAAATTTCTAGGGACAAAGACTCATAAGTTTGCTTTAACCCTACCAAACTACTATTAATATAGTTGTTCAGTATGACTTAATCAAATTAGAATTTAGAAAGATGTCGAGTTATTGTCTCCACCTGGATTAAAAGACATAATGTGTCTGAAATTGAATACTATACCAGGCGGTATCGTCACAGCAAATGTTAAACGAGTATATGAGCCTTAATGGGCCTCGGCTCCTATAAACATTATTTATAGAGCTAAAAAGAGTAGGTGTGAAGGCATAATGACAGAACAAGAACATCTTCCAATAAGTGGGCCGCCTAATATGGCGAATAACGATAAAGTGACGCAAGCAACACTTCTGAGCCAAGAACCAGTATTGTAGCGACCAGGAACACACCGGCCGAACCACCCGGTGTTGGCAGCCGCGTGGGAACCTTGCACTGTGAATGAACTAAACACCATCGCTTCTAGTTTATGACATTGTGTATTGCAATAGTATAGAATCTTTTGTTCTGCAGTGACAAATAAGCCTTTAAATTATTATTGCAATTGTAGATGATTAACGGTTATTTTCGAATTTTAGAAATAATATTTGTGTTTCATTAAAATACATTTTACTAAATGATTGAATATACATATTTTTGTTTTTTTTATGCCACTTGGGCCGACAAACAAGCAGACGGTCCACCTGATGGTAAGTGGTCACCGCCGCCTATGGACATTTGCAACACTAGGAGCATCGCCAATGCGTTGTCGACCCTGAGACGTGAAGTTGTTAAGTCTCATGTGCCTGTAATTTCACCGGCCCCCTTACCTTTCTAACCGAAACACAGTAATACAGTTGCACTTCTGCTTCACGGCGGAAATGGGTAAGGTGGTAGTACTTCCCCGGACGAACTCTGCACTAAGGGCTCTAAAAATATAAATATAGATGAAACATGATCAAGCATGTCGTCTCAGGATCAGGTTAATTATGACAACGCACTTAGTTTGTCCTGGAGATAGGTTAATATAAAGCGATAATTTACCTGAATACTCTGACGCCAAGATACTGTTCGCGTATTTGATTCCTACACAAAAAAGTGTCACATGAACATGAATGTTATATGTCTGGCTGGGCATATATTCGAAATTGGTTGGTATAAGATACTTAATGGTTAGTCAAAGACTTTTAGACCTATGTATCGCATATTATTTAAAACTTTTTAATGGCTTTAAGTGTGCGTTTTTTTTTCTATGAATAATTTATGTCATAGTCAGATTATCCAATTGTTTGTTATTCTCAATATAAATAAAATAAAACTAATCTGCATATTCTACATCATATTCCTCGATTATAAGCAAATCAAATCAAGGTAAAGTCGAGAGCTGAATCCATTAGCAAATGGCAAATAAATTGCCAAAGTAATTTACGGAATGTCCGAAACCCTTTCGACTCTCCCGAGCCTTCGGCAATAATTTGCGAGCAATTGTACCTTCAGTCATAAATCACTCCGTTTCTTCTGGGAATTAATATTCTGCGGTAATCTCGATCTTGGGATACAAATTTTGGTACCGAAGTTTCTGTCAAATTAAGTCAAGCGATGAAAGTTTTAAGCCTTAATACTGATGTAAAAAGAGGTAGAGAAATATGTTTGTAAATACTTATTAAGAAAAAAATGGCGGTACACAGCTCATACTTAAAAATAAAACTGCAAACTGTAATTGCAAAATAAAGCATTAAACTAGTTTAATATTAGAGCTTGTAATAAATGTTTTCTTGTACCGTATTAAATAAGGAATAATTAGCTTTTCGATTCTCGATCGATTCGGTTTATTACTTTATCCTATTAATATTTATCAATGTGGAATTTTGTGACGATAGATGCTATGAGTCTACGCAAAACTAACTTAACGGATTTGAATGAAATTTGGCAAATTAATAGTTTATTGACTAGATTGATACATAGGTTAAGTTTTATCCCGGGAATTTTTCATATTCCTCAGAAGCTGCGGAGGACAATTAGTTTGGAAATAATTTCTGCAGAGACAAGCAAACAAACTCCACTAAAACAAAGAAATACCGCGCATGATGTGGCGGTCGTACCTACTTAGGCGTGGGTGGTCTCTTGACCGCAAATCGAGAGCTTAGCTGTAGGGAAGGGAACTAACGTAGTTTATTGCTCCTTTGCTCGATTTGAATGAGCAGATATAATATACGTTTCAGTAAAATAAAATAATTGTTGTATTTGATTCCCTTAAATGCCTGGTACTCGGTACAAGCCTAAACATAAAAAAGACTTGTAGATATTAAATGTACATAATATATTAGTAGTTAGTGTTTTTTACGTTAAATGCCCACAAAGTCCAATCTAATAAACACATTTGATGAGTAAGTTTTGTGGTTATTAGTAAATCTGCAATAATGCGCGGATTTATACAATAGCTGTCCTCCGTGGTTTCACCCGCATCCCCGAGGGATGTAACCTTTTCTTGGGAAAAAAATATTCTACATTTTATTGTAGGGATATCTATCTATGTGCAAAGATTCATCCAAATCCGTTCGGTAGTAATTGTTTTTTACATCCATCCTCGCAAAATGTTCGCATTCAAAACAATAGGAGGACAGTATAGGATTAATAGATTTAAAATATAAATCATCGCACATTAAAGTGGAATAACAAACATTAAAAAACAAAATCTATTTCAAATTTACCTTGACGACAAATTTTCATAGCTGTTATTCCCATAAGCGTTAAAAATAGATATTGCTCGTATTTTCATACCGTGGAGTAGCGGTCTCACGCCTTCTTGTCTTTGTGACAAGTTTCCAAATATAACATTATAAATGAGAATAAAGTGACACTGGCCTTATTCTGTGTACCTAACTGTAGCGTTAAATATTACGGTTAACACGAGTGCGAAGGAGTTAAGCCATTAAAATGTGAGTTCAAATGAAAAATGCAAGTCAGAATCATGTTTGTAAGCGTCACACACAAGGAGAAGAATGAAACGGTCTTTAATTGTTAATTGAAACTTGGGACTTGATAGACAACATTAATAATTATGAAAGGAAATTCAAAGTTCCTATGATCACCTCCTGGTTTTATCGTCAGTCCAGCTCGTTGATACCACAGTAATTCATTGTCACCGATCCTACATAAGTACGTGGATAAGAAAATATAGTAAAATTTGGAAATACATACGTTGTAAGATATATAAAATCGCGTAATAATATCCTGGGATATTCTTCACATGGTCATCTGATCCCAATCCCAGGCGCGGATCCAGCCCACAAAAATGGTTGTGGTCACAGCCATCCGAAAATCTACAGTGTGAGTCGGAGTATGAACTCGGTCATGATAGATATAGTACATTACTACAAAGGTCTTTTGATTTTATAAAGGCATTGGATATAATATCATCTGCCTATCGACCTCACGACCTCGAAGACCATGGAAGTGTGACGTCACAAGTCTATTAGGGTTGTGGCCCATCGTACCCACAACGGTAGATCCGCGCTTGCCCAATTAAGTAGTTTATCGATATCTGATGAGCGTTTGCTCGAATGCGTAATTACGTCACAAACATGAACACTTTTATATTTATAGAACTGTTTGAAGCCACCTGGATCGTCAAATATAAACGTTTTACCCCGTTATGATATCAGGGCATCGAGAGAAACGACCTCAAAAAAATGTTGAGATCTGAACACGAGGTAATCCTCATGTGGTAAAAAATGGAACACCATAAAACAATGGTAAATGACTTTTAACAGTTAAAACACCAATAAAATATTTGCCACCTTTCGTACCGGTTAAGTAGATTGGTATTTTTCTTTCGCATAAATTATCATTAGAACAATGCTAATAACTCGCCGGTTTGGTTAACCATGGCAATTATACGTTGTCCAGCTCTAGTGTAACTGTACGTGAACAATGGTGTTCCCATGGTGGCTCATGGGAACAGACGGACAGACGCTTCCGTTGCTAGCGGTGCCCCGCCCCCTCGCCCCGGTGCCCCTGCGCCCGGGCTCCGTCGGGGAACGTGGTGACCCCAACATTTTTACTGTAACTTGACCATTGTTTCATGATTCGTACCCGCACAATGATATTGTATTTCTTTTGTTAGCTAATTAAAAATGAGGTTGCTTTTAAATAGAGTTGTGGTTTCTTGTCGGCGAAATTTGGCTTTGTTCTTTAATTGAATAAACTTGTAGTCTTTATTATTTTATTCAATAATAATCATTACGAACCGTATGTTTTTTCTTGTAATAAAATAAGCGATTGTTAATGGAACCCCCGGGTGGGAAAACAGGTCTGTGAATAATAATTTATCGTTTAACTCTAGGTAATTTAACAGTTTTTATGCTAATAACCTAATTACCTACATTCTTTTTTATTCAAGTTACTCATATGAAGTTTCGTGCAGAAATATACTTTTTTATATTCGTAACACCTTGTAGAACAAAGAGAATCAAATCTGTATAAAGGAGTTTCAATTATGTAGTACTGTGACTCTTAAAATTAATATTATTCTATACTTTTGTTTATTAATTTGCTAGCACCAAAACTTTAAATTTTATGTTAAATGGCTTTACGCCGATATAGTCAGCTAAACATCTATATATATAAAAATGAATCCCTATTTCCCTTGGTCACGGCATCGCGCATGGACGGCTGGACAGATTTCGCTAATTCTTTTTTTTGTGTTTGTTATTGTCAGGAGATGGTTCTTATGAACGAAAAAATTAAGAAAGTTGCGTGGAAAATTAGAAAATTTAAGAAATAATAACGACTATACTAACTTTTCTAATGTAACCTTATGGCGTTTGACAATATCGTTTAAAACAGAGGCATGGGTCGGAATTAAATTGATAAAATAATTAATTTATTACTTAGTGCACATTTCGCAGTCGATTCCATCGGAATATTAATTAAAAATTTTACATTTAGTTTTTGAGAAGTGTGTGTTCATCACAGTTAGTTCAGAGCAATCACACCTCATATAAAAAGTTAAATTTGTGTGTATCTTAAAGCATTAGGTTCATAAATACTATGGTTTTTGATTTTTTTTTTAATAATCATAGCAGTTTGAATTCAATATTTATAGTTAAAACAGAACAACGACGGTCAGCTATCGAATATAATAATTGTAGTACGATAAATTATCATGTATGGTTTTTAATAAAGTAAATATGGCATAACAACGTTTGCCGGGTCAGCTAGTAAATAGATAACTTTACCGTGGTCAAACTGAGATGAGCTGGTCTAATACTCAAGTGATCCGTAATTCAGATGCAATAGATACATATGCCATTCTTTTATAAACTAAATAATCGTGAGAAGCAAAAATACTCCGACAAGTGTATCAAATATCAACGCGACTCATCGCAGTGTTATCTGGCGTATCGGATCAGTTGAAGCGGATCGGACATCCCAAACAGGTTGTAAATATGCAGAGGGTCGTTACATCATCTGCGAAATAACTTCTGAGAATGAATACCTAACTCTTGGCCGTTTTATATACTAATACTAAAAATTCATCTGTCAGTTTTGCGACTCTTTTTTAGGGTTCCTTCGTGACCCGTGGTACAAACATGCTGTGATTTAGCATGGCATATATTAATCACGCCGACAAAGTTGTGAACAAAAATCGGATGATTTTTTTACTCGTCTATTTCATTGGGAGGGGCTCCACACATACTGGAAATATTGAAGAACATTCTTCGATTTCGGGGTTCATTCGCGGCATATTAAGCATTAAAATGTGATAAAGTTCACGGTAGGAATATATTTGATAAGTCAAAAGGAAAACTATCACAGCTTGGTAGGCTTGACATATTAACGATTAAATTATAAAACTACGGAACCGTACAATGCGCGCGGCCCCGCGCTCTCGGCCGTAATTTTATTTAGAGGATGGTTGTTTTATCAAACATATCGGCTTAAAGCAGGTATAGTGGTTTTTAATGTTATATATAACCCTGAATAATTTTTTGCTTTACATATTACATCTAGATTTGATTCAATCAACTGCCTGTTTTAAACGTGTTATTCCTAATTGTTTTATATGAACCTACTAGCTGTCCCCCGCGGCTTCATCTACATTTTCGAGAGATGTTACATTTCAACAAGATAAAGGTATCATATGCGCTAATCCAGGATATATACTATCAATGTGCCAAGTTTGGTCGAAATCCATCAAAAAGTCTTTGGGTGAAAGGGTAACATACATCCACCCATCCTTAAATTCTCACAAACTTACGCATTATAATATTAGTTTACGCATTACGCATAATACTAGTAGAATACTTTTTGTCAGAACAATTTGTCCAATAACTATAAAACAATAGAGCACAGAAGATTAATAATTATAAGATTGGCAGCTTACAGCTTTAATGATGGCTACATACCAAGGATCATGACTCTGTCATAAGTAGGTGTTACACGAAATGACAAAGCTTCCCGCGAACTAGACGCTACCATGTGTGGAGCCGTACGAACGGCACTCGCTTCACATTATGTATTCCGGTTGGAGCCACGATCGCAGACATGTAAACATTCTAAGTTTGTATTGGGACCCATTCATTGCCTATACTAGTATGCCACACGACACACAACTTTAAACTACCTCAACGAAACTGAAGGCTCTATTTCTAAGTTATTAAAGAAGGCTTTGCAACGGCAGGGAATTTACCAATGGTATGTTTTATTTGGTAGCGATATAGCGGGTTCCTACATTAGCATAGATTATCGCTACGTTAACTTTGAAATGAGAAAATTCTTCGTGAATTTATGAATGACGTAACAACCTACGTTCAGCTCATAATCTTAGATAACAAATATACTCAATCGGTTAGTATTTTATTATGCAAAATATGCTTTTATATGAGTTTAAAGACTACATGAGTTTTAATGATTTGTCCTTCGGATTAGCAAAAGGAAATATTCATTAAATGATTAGTAATGGAATAGTTTTGTATTTGACCATAATCTCACCACAGTAAGTTATGATGGCGTAAGTATACATAGCATATAAGGTAACTGGCCCTCAAGGGAAGTTGCTGGACACTACCATAATACTTTGTGGTAGATTTACAACTTAAAGTGTCAAAATTCAAAATTCAAAATTCAAAATTCAAAAATTCAAAATTCAAAACCATTTATTCAGTTTAGGCCTTCGGAGGGCACTTATGAAGGTCAAATTTAAAGTTACTGAAGCTACAACCGGTTCGGAAGTCAGCCTTCAACTGAGAAGAACCGGCAAGAAACTCAGCAAGGTTACATTTTTTTTTATTTGTTATATAAATTTTTATCTATTCTGACTTTTTGGCTATTTTATAATTTCAATTTTACATAATTTTATATTTAACAATTACAAGATACTTATTATAGGTAACATTAATAAAAACAAAACAAAAAAAATATGACAAGACTACAAAATAGAAAATAACAATAATTAGGTACTTACAACTTAAACAAGAGATTTAGAGGTGCACTGTGCAGAGAGCAGCTATTTCCATACATTTTTATCTTCAATATAATGAACTACCTTGTAATACGCTTTTTCTTTCAAAACTTTCCTAATATAATTTTTAAATTTATGATCAGACATTTTGGTTATTGAAAGCGGTATCTTATTATAAAATCGAACACAATTACCAAGAAATGACTTGTTAACTTTAGTTAGTCTAAAGTATGGAACAACTAACTTCTCCCTTTGTCTTGTATTTATACTATGAATATCTAATTTTGCCTCAAACATTCCTATGTTTCTACGTATAAACATTATATTTTCATAAATATATAGTGAAGGTAATGTCATTATATT
This sequence comes from Habrosyne pyritoides, assembly GCA_907165245.1. Classification (NCBI taxonomy): domain Eukaryota; kingdom Metazoa; phylum Arthropoda; class Insecta; order Lepidoptera; family Drepanidae; genus Habrosyne; species Habrosyne pyritoides. The sequence goes on along the minus strand of OU015591.1, from coordinate 14,785,762 downwards.
TATTTCCCTAAATAAATCTCTTAATGATTCACGGGGACCCATACTGTAAATTGCACGAATTGCTCTTTTTTGTATAATAAATATTGATTCTATATCCGCTGCTGCTCCCCAAAACAAAATACCATAGGACAAGAGGCTATGAAAATATGCAAAATAAACTAATTTGGCCGTCTCAACATTCGTCAATTGTTTAATTTTCCTAACAGCAAAAGCAGCCGAACTTAATTTAGCAGCTAGAGTATCAACCTGAGGTCCCCATTGCAATTTATTGTCTAATGTAAGACCCAAAAATACCGTTTTATTTACAAGATCAATATGGCTCCCATCTATTATTATTTGGCTATCTACTTGTGCTACATTTGGTAAAGAAAACCTTAAGCATTTAGTTTTCTTTGAATTTAGTAATAGATTATTTGTAGCAAACCACCCACAGACAATTGACATAGTATGATTAACTTTAGTTAGATCTTTGTCTTTTCTATTAACTTTAAAAATTAATTATGTATCATCAGCAAACAAGACAATATCTGTGAGGTCATTTACAACATATGGCAAATCATTTATATATACTAAAAACAAAAATGGACCTAAAATTGAACCCTGGGGTACCCCCATTTCGACTAAAGAGCCCTTGGATGTTGTGCCGGTAATCCCTACCTTTTGCTGGCGATTTGATAAATAAGATAAAACAAGATCATGAGCAGTTCCACGAATTCCGTAGAAGTCAAGTTTTAGTAGTAGCGTACGGTGGTCAACGCAATCGAATGCCTTGGACAGATCACAAAAAATGCCAATCGCATCCTGTGAATCCTCCCATGCGCCATAAATGTGCCTCAGCAATGTTGCTGCCGCATGTCAACTACTAAGTACGATCATTTCCTTCGGATCTTTCCTTTCCAATCGGCAAACTTGTCAAAAACTTAACAAAGCATCGGGAAACCCACTTCTTTAATAAAACAAATGGCTAATAGTGGGCGGTAATAAAGAACTTTCGCAAACAGTTAAATTAATGAAACTACTTGATAAGTCATACAAACTCATTGATCATACAACGGTTAGTTAGTTCCTATTCATTATGATGCTAATGAGTGATCCTTGTCATAGTGCGTGCTCTAGTGACACAGTGGCAGAGGAAAGTGTATTAGTCATGCGCATGCGCAGACGCAGACAAACACACTGTTCTTCTATGCTGAGGGCATTGTGATTCAGTTATTAACAGACGGTGAGGAAGATAATGAAGTAACTATGGAATACGAGCACTGATTTTCAAGCAATGAATAAATATCTCATGGCCGTCTTATTCCAAACTAAGCCAGCTTGTATTATCGAATCCAGATAACTGATATACTATTTTTGAAGTGAAAACTCCTTTAGCGGCGTTGAGCACTTTTCTAAGGATGTGTATAAAATGTTAAACTTGCGTGTCCTGATCGAAAATTCGTAAGACGGTAAAAATGCACACCGTTAATGTTCAAGTTTTCACTTCTGCCGGCACTCCCGGAGTGCAACCTGTTGTTTTTATTTTTGAAGGGACTCACTTGTTAGCTTCTGGTGGCTCTTACACCCTTACGCGGTCAATTACCTGATATACAACACAAAATACATACTGATATAGATATTTACACCCGGACACAGAACAAAGAAACATGTTCATGCACATATGGTTGTCCTGGGTAGGAATTGAACGACCTGTAGCAGGGTCTCTAACCACTAAGCGAAATGCCCCGTCAATTGCCATTATACCAAATTCCTTAGCAAAAAGAAATAGAAATTGAGAGGGCATTTAAATAAGACAAGCTGTACGACATATGACTTTTACAGGGAAGCGGTGAGTTTGATTGATCGCGATGACAGGAGCTGTCAAATAAACCAACATAACCATGCCTGAAAAGATCATACCGGATATTTGAGTAACTACAGCTGCCGAAATTCAAACAGTGAGAAGTTTTTGGGGTGTGAATATGAATCTCACAGTGAGCGATTTTAACACGTTTTGGTAGGGTACAGATGTAGAAAATATGTTTGTAAGCGAGCACCTATAATGGCTTTGTATGAATCGGAAACACAGTATGAATGTCTACAGGACACGATTAGCGAACCGAGTGCTTGCTTTTCAGTTCTCTGTCTGGCATAAACAAAAAAGACTTACACTTAAACTAGTTTTCAGATAATAATATATGTTTTTCGTCGGTGTTAAACTATTTGAGAGCGATTTCGTAATATTACGAAAAAAAAAGTGACAGTTAAAAACTCATCCCGACTAAGTACATATCTAACAAAAAGATATTTTTTATATTTGCGAATAGTTTATTCGAATATCAAAATGATGAATCAATCAATTCCCAACTGCTACCGTCTTTTGAATTAGCATAGAGTGAATGAACTTCCAAATTAAATTATTCAAAATTAATAAATAAACGTCCATTAAATGTTTCTACAAACACATAACGCCGTGTACGCGTGTCTAATGGGTTTGTTAATTTCAATGCAAATATTACGATTGGCTCTCGTTCGCGCGTTGAACTCTTCTGTATGAGGGAGTGAGATGCGTTCAAAGCCTCGCTAAAATATTGTATATCAAACTGTATTTTGTGTACTTTAATCTACTTTAGGAGCTCTAATAATTAGTATTGTTCATGATGAATTTAAAACACAAAAATAATTTCACAAATTAATTGACAAAGTTGTAGAGTTCACCAAATGTTTACTTTGCTCTTGAAATATCAGATTAAAAAAGCGAAGCGACCACTATGATGTTGTTTCGGGTTATATATTTATCCAAATTTTACTAAAATAATATTTAAAAGTGACTATTTCGTAAACGTTTTCATTGATGTCACAAAAATATCAAAACGATAACTAGAATTTTGCTACAGACCGAGACCGAGTATGCAAATTAAATAACCCTAAAACCTTTACAGTGAACAAAACACACACAATACCAAAGCTCTAAGCCGAGACAACAGGCGATACAAAATAAATCACCAAAAACGTGCACCATAAATTTGGCGCACATTTACACCACCGCTGGAGTCTGGAGGCGCAGACGCAGACGCACAGCAATAAAATGAGAAATGGGCGGTAAACAAGGCAGTTATCCTTAGCATATGTCACTGGGGTCGTCGACCGGCGGATTTGCATGGCACACAAGGACCTGCGGCGTGCGAGCAGGCGAGCAGCGCTGCGAGCGCGAGCGGCGCGGGCGGCAGCATGACGGTGCGGGCCGACGGTCCACGCCACACTGACACTCACTGCGGACTGCGGCCTGCGGCTGCGCTGCCGATCCTCACTGCACTACATACGGCACGGCACACCGCACAGCTGCTACAGCCTGCCAAACATCACCGGCCATTCAGAGCAGCTCGGGGCGCATCCAATTAGGTTCCGCAGATCAACAGACTTCTAATTTCTTATTGTTTTAATTCCAAATACAGCAAAGTTTACTGACGTAATTTTAATGATGATAAAAGACAAAGAACTGACTAAAGTTAATAGTACCATGTCAATAGTCTCTAAATTTAGTTTAGGTTTTGTTAAGGGTAGGTTTGCTACAAACAATCTTGAAAATGTAACCTTGCTGAGTTCTTGCCGGTTCCTTCGCGGTTGAAGGCTGACTTCCGAACCGGTAGTAGCTTCATTATCTTTGATCTTTATAAGTGCCCGCTGCGGGCCTAAACTAAATAAATGGTTTGGCATTTTAATGTTTTTTGAATCCGCGTCCCCAGCATGACAATGCTCTCATATTGTCATAAATATCTATGAAAATTGAATTTTATAACCGCGGCAATAAATACTGAAATAAATGTCACACAATTTTATGTTTTCTGCCGATCAGGATGGCGACCAAGCCGGTATGAGTAAGGGACATGTAACATAATTACTATACTATATATCTATGATATATTTCTTTTGGGAGGGCTCCTTGTACCGATTTTTGACCGTGTTTTTTATGTTAGAGTTAACTGGCTTTTGCGCTCTGCAGCTTGAATCTTTCTCATTTTGGATTTAAAGTCCGCTGATGAATATAATGATAATAAAGAATTTGAAATTATCATGCTAAGTAAACAAAGAAAACATTTTATATAGCGTTAGAATTGTCTACGTGGCAGGAAAAATTGTGTTATCTTCTATCAATATACAATAAAAAAGTAATCTAGATAAAAAACTGAGCAAGAAACTCTTCCATATCGATAAGATTGAGCGAGCAAAACGAGTATTCCCTTTGTCCCCTTAGTCTGTGCCCGCATTATGGATGAACACAGCATTTTTCCTGTTGTTTCCTGGTTGGAGTCAGGTTATTATTATACATGTCTCATATCACAATATGTTTTTCATGATATATCAATCATTACTAAGTATAAGCTTATTCCACCTTCCAGCATCTTTATTTAAAGTTATTTTTTTACTCTATTTACCTTTTATGTTAGCAGGAAAATCCGACTTCCATCTCGTGACTCTCATCGGAATGTAACCAAGTAGATCATCTCTCTGATCGATACCAAAACTTCTAATTTCTGATTGCAACTGTATAAAATACTGCAATCCAATCAAGATGTACTTTAAGTACAATGAATCCAATAGCGAATCAATTTTTTGCATCGCATCGGTCCGACTGTAAAAGCGCCGCCAAACGACCGCCTAAAATGGTGAAACTAGTTTTTCAGCGTCTCGTTGTGTGTGAAATAAGTATAAGTGTAAGAATAAGTTGGAAGGGTTGCTTAGCGGCACGATGACTATAATTAAGTATGTGTCGGTAATTAGCTCGGTTCCAGGGAGTGGACGTGCGCGCCCGCATCGTCCCTCGTCTCGGGGCAAAAAACCAGCGCTCCCAGTCCCAGGCACCGGCACGGGCGCGGGGAGCGGAGGCCTTCTGACAGACATAATCTATAGCTTTTACAATACGTGCAATAAAAATTGCTCCATGAATTTAATGATAGTGTGCGCATTAAAAACCTGTGATGTAATTTCAATTATCACCCGAAAAGGGGTAAAAATTTTAATTGTAATGAAAATTACGTCCTAAAGTGATACATAACTTGGCCGTAAGATTTACATATCGAGCTTTAGTCGTCGACAGGTATAAAGGTTGGCTAAAAGACTGGAGGTCTAGAGCTCGATTCCCAGGTTGAACAAAGTACAGTTGATGTTTCTTTGTTAGAATTGAGTACCTGTAGCACGGGTTAGGTAGAGTTCCCGAGAGACGAAGGCAATGCTTACCGCACGCCACACGAGGACTTCAGAAGACAAAATCTACTTATTGGATTTGCATGAATCTTGACACATAGATAGTTTGTTACCTGTCTTAACGCATAGGATACTTTTGATACTGGGGAAATGTAATATACCTCGGAAACGCAGGTGAAATCGCGGAGGACAGCTAGTTTTTAATATAACCTTACTAGAGCTACTCACAGTTTGATAAAATTTGTGAAAGTATGATAACAATGCCTACCAACATGCGGGCTGCAAATTAAGTACTCGTTTTTCTGCCATAGCTATTCGACTACTAGGTATAGTGAGTATATACATACTACCAATATACTTTTTCGTATACTCCTCATTGAAGTTCTCCTGCGCTTTGACATGGAGCGGGCAATCAGGTGTAGTGATCAGATACCTTGAGTAATATAATCTTGTAATATCTTAGTGCAGAGTTCGCCCGGGGATTACTCCCACCTTACCCATTTCTGCCCTGAAGCAGTACTGCACTTGTAATTCTGTGTTTCGGTTAGAAAACAAAGGGGGTCGGTGAAAGTACAGGCACATGAAACTTACCAACATCTGAGGGTCGATAACACATTGGCGATGCCCCTGGTGTGAAAATGTTTATAGGCGGCGGTGACCACTTACCATCAGGTGGACCGTTTGCTTATTTATATTTCATGTGGTATAAAAAGACAATAGTAGCTACCCCATTTTCGTAATTCGACTCACGCCCTAAAATTTATGTGCATGAATGAACTGTCTGCTTATTCTGTGTTATATATTAGACAGAAAGCCTTGTGCGAAGAATATCCCAGGATATTTATCATATTAAACATGTGATTCCTTAAAACAAGCGCCCAAGTGCGAGTCGGACTCGCACGCGAAGGGTTCACCATACTATATTTAACAAAACGTCGAGAAAAATCTGTTCTGTGTATGGGACCCCAATATTTTTTTTTACTTTATTTTATCTATAGTTATATTCTCGCATCTATAGTAGTGCAATAATTTTAGTATCTAGGTACCTATTACAGTTAAAGAGATACAGCCCTGTGATAGACAAGCGGAAGGATGAACAGTAGAGACTTTGTAATAGTGACCCTTTCTTTGGGTACGTAGCTAAAAAAGCAGGAAAAACCACTTTAAGATCGGCATTAGCAATCACCCTGGTAATGTAAATTAAAAAACTTTTGATCTCAAGCTTTACCAACAGCTGTTCAAAGTTTGTAACCCTACGACGTTGTGTCGAATATATCATCAGCTGTGTTTATGGGTTACCAGAGGTCACTATCACCAATCAGTATCCTTGAACACTATTATGGAAACTGTCATAAGTTCAATTTTGTCCCTCCTTTTTGTTTGATATTATAGAAGGACCAAGGGTACATATTGCGTCAAGTTCTAACGATTGGGATTGCACTCGAAATCGTTTCTGCAATCAATTATGTATTACATTGTACGCTATGACTGTTGTACCGCACCGCTCCCGCGCCAAACCATCAATCTATTATAAAATCTGCTTTATCCGAGAGATTCATACAATTTGGATGCAGTGCTGGCAGACGATGATAATAGCTTAGTGATTTATATGCTTTACCTAACTTCTCCTCATCATCAGGTCATCAGTCCAGCTCTGCAGTAGCTCTAAGAACAGCCGTACTACAAAGAACCTCTCTGTTTACCGTTTTTTGCGAGAATATCTCTTACATTTCCAGTGTCGGTACGTCAAATGAACACGATTAAACAATATTTTTTGTATTAATTAAAAGCCTATTACAATTAAGGCCGGCCTCACACCGCGATGCACCGTTAGATTCTTAGGAAGTAAACGTGAGAGTTCTTTTACGCGACTATTCATAGACTTTACTATAACAGTAAGCGAACAAGAACCATGACAAGCTGGTACTCAAAATATGTCCTGTTGTAACGGTAAACAAAAATACCTACATAGGTGACAAACACAAATAAAAAGTAAATAGTCAATCATAAATGACATGCATTTTTCTGTTGAGTTGGAGTACGCGGTGGTTAATCTCCCGAACTAACGCATCAATTCCAAAAATTCTTTCCCCACTCGAAAGGTATTATTTCGGATAGACATAAGTTAAGTCCCGGGATTGGATACATTAGAACTCTCGGGAATCTGAGTGAAACCACAGCATAGAAAGCTAATAGACTATAAGTACCTACGTACCTTATGAGTAGGTAATCATCCCTTATTTCACGGAGGTTTTTAATAATCTATTTAAGTAGTAATAACTAGTGTAGTAATAGTAAAAAGCGATAAATAGTTTCCATGATATTCCGACTAACCAAATCATTGATCATATGCAGTAGCATCATCTATGACTCTATCTCAGGCACTATGGATTATGCATATTTTATTTAATATATTAAAATTAATAAATCGATCCGATTTTTAAATGTATACAAATTAATAAAAACAAAACGTGAAAATACTATCTGAGACTAACACTTTCAAGTTAAAAGAAATACCCAAATGATAAAGTAGTCAAAGGTCCACACTAAAGAGTTGTTTCAACTTTTACAAGGATATTTTTTCCTCTTTGAACCACCCTAAAAAAGAGAAGGAGTTGGTCGGAACCTTATTTTTTCTTAAATTACAATTTTACCAAGTGCGAGATTCATTGGTCACCGCACAAAACAAACCACACCTTAAGTGTAGTATTCTAGGTAACAATTATACAACAAGAAGCATTATGCCGGAGATGTTTGCACCATACCTATTAGTGACAATTACATTAACTCAAATTAAAGTAATTGCATCGCGAGTAATCTCGACGGAAGCCGTAATGTGGATAAAAAGTTCTCACGATACAATCCCTCTGTTACTTGAACCTAATATAACTGAACTTGACTGTATATCCGTCTATTATAGCCTATACTCCTAATATTATAAATGCGAAACTTTGTGAAGCTGGAGGTATGTATGTTTGTTACTCTTTCACGCAAACCTTTCTGAAGGTTCCTTAACTATACGGATACTTGGCAAATAGATAGTTTATAACCTGGAAAAACAAAGGATACAAACAAAGGATACTTTCATACCTTGGAAATGCAGGTGAAACCGCGGAGATCAGCTAGTTATTTTACAAAGGATGGGAAGTAAGTTTTAAGCGAACAATCGATTAGAATAAACATGCTAGGTACACATCCTTGTACAAAATATTTGACTTTGGATATAGTAGAGTTCTTAGTGCAGAGTTCGATCGGGGAAGTAGGTACTACCACTGCCGTGAAACAGTAGTGCACTTGTATCAAATGTAAGCGAGCTGGTGATATTACAGGCACATGAAACATAATCTTTCTTAACATAACAATTCATGTCGCAGGGTCGACAATGCTTTGGCGATGTCTTATCTTTGCGAATCTCCATTGGCGGTGTTGTCCACATACTATAAGTTGAAACATCTGACTGTGTGTTGGCCTGATTGACATTAAAAAAATATTGAAGATCCTCATGTCATAACCCCGTAAAGAAGGGCATTAGACATACTAAGGCTGTGTTTCTACTAAAGATGCAGATGCGGCGGGTCCGCCAGTAGGATCGCTACAATTTCATAGTTTCGTGTTATAGCTCTTTAAGAGCGCGGGTATAATTCAACGCCATCTATGCCGTTTCAGGCATTGTAAACATTATCGAGTTACGGACTAGTTCTAAAGCGACCAAGTTGTTTGCCAACTTTTTGAAAGGCTACAATTTGCTGTAGTACCGAGCTTGAAACAAAGATGGAGTTAGTAGTTCAGTAAGTAGAAGAAGTAGATCAAGATAAATATTTATATTACAACTTATATTAGCAACATTGTTCGGGCGATAACTTTAAATATGGTGTACTATTTTATTTGTGAGCCTATATTCATGAAATGCCCATATGGCTATCTGTTGCCCCAAGATACGTCCCAGTTTCCTATTAAAAACCCCATTAAAATTTGTCTAGTATTTTTTTTTCATGCTATGAAGGCCGACAATCAGGGAGACGGTCCACCTGATGGTTGTCGACCCTGAGTCGTGAAGTTGGTAAGTCTCATGTGCCTGTAATTTCACCAGCCCCCTTCAGTAGGTTAGAAAGGTTTCTAATCGAAACACAGTACATGTGCACCATTGTTTCATAGCGGAAATGCGTAGGTAAGTTTCAGAGATGTGCATGTAGAAACAGACAGACAAAGTTTTAAAATTGTTCTTATTGTATTCTGTTAGACTGCCTACATAAAACCGCAATCAGATTTTGGTAAATATTTTTAATTAACAGACACAACAATTCTACAATTTTATTTTAGTGTAAGAATATAAAAAGAAGTAGTAGGAAGATACATTTTCATACACAGGTTTCCTCTGCATTCCTGAAGGAAAAATAAATAAATATCCTGGGACATTTTTACACACGGCCATCTGATCCCAAACAGTATACATACATAAATAGATATTTACAACCAGACACAGAACAAACAGACATGTTCATGCACACAAATATTTGTCCTGGGTGGGAATCGAACCCGCGGCCTTCGGTTTGGCAGTCAGAGCACTAACTACCAAGCCAACTGGCCTGTCGAAAACCCAAACTCATGGAATTTTCTGAACTAGATCAGTAGTTCTAGAGATTATAAATTAATGCAGACATACTCACAAATTATTTATGAAATATTATTAATTAGTTGTACACAATTAATTCAAAACGATGGCTTTAAAGTTGATAACATTTTACTACCAAACCTAACATTTTAATAAAAAATAAGTTCGTAATAATAAAGGTCTGTGGCAAGCTCAATAAAGCTTGAAAAAGGTCAATGGCACTTCAAACGAAGGATTTTACGCAATATTTGGCAACAAAGCAAACCACTTCTGATGGCACTTTGCCGACATAGAGAACATTTTTAAAGGCTTTGTGGTAGCGGAAGTCGACCGTTGCTTCTACAAAGCAAATGAAAATTTTCATCAAAGCAACTTCATCTAAAAGAGATAAGACAGTTCAAAAAGTTTTTGAATTCGGTCGAGTCATTTCGGAAATTACCTCCTTCATTCAAACTTATAAACTTTATTACCTCCTTGCGCAAGCTCAACTCGCACCTGGTCGGTATTTTCAGTTCTTTATACCTTTAGTAAATAATTAGCTAATAAAAAATATTTTTATCGTTCTGATATCGCAACATTCACAACAAATATACTTCTATAAAAAATCAGTAGTCTTTAGCCCAATAATATAGAGAGTATACAAATAATTTTATAGGCAACTAGTGACTCGCCCCGGCTCCACCTGAGAGTGACAATATTAATGAATCATATAGATCTATATTATTGTGAAAACCGCATCGAAATCTATTGCGTAGTTCAAAGAACTAAGTGCACTTACATTCAGATATAGTAGTAATAGTAGACTTTGGTTTATACTATTTTAGATAGTTTAAATCCAAATTTGTATAGTAGGTAAAACTTTTCTGACTATAATTATTAAGAAAACCGAATCAAAATCTATGGCGTAGTTTACAAGAACTAAGGCCGTGACATTGTTTTATACTAATTAGATTTTGTTTATTTAAACTCAAGATTTGTATATTAATGGTTATGTTCCCATAAAGAGATGAAACTGTCTCGATTGCAGTCTGTTGACCCTAACCGGAATAACACGATAAAACAAAATTCCTATTTTCGAGTGTTTTGTTAAATATTCATAATTCAAAGCTTGAGGATTTTACGCTTGAGTCAAAGCCACTTTGAAAACATTTATATTTTATATCTAAACAAGTCTAAATATTTTCGTCACGCGCTTTCGCCCGCGTTTCCGAAGGATATTCCCGGAATTAAATTTTACAATATCGGATTATATCGGGATAAAATAAGATATGTCCACACGGATTAAAATGGTGAACGATTTTTTTTAAACAGGTGCCGTGTCATTATATTAGATTAGTAATAACAGATACTCTAATCGTCCTTTTCTAGAGCCTAGGGTTTCTCCATTGCTAAAAATAGAGAATTTTAGATGTGCTGGAGAAGGTAAGCTGATTATCGTGATAAAAATATAACGGAGGATACAAAGGTTTCTTTTACTTTCTTTAATAAGAACTATTTTATTCAGTTTAGGCCTGCATTTAAATAAGTCTATCAATATAGACAAGATAGCCAGCATCAATAATCATCTGGGCTGTAATTCTGTATGGTAAAAGACAATAGCTCGACAATGTATCGTCGTTTAGTCCCTCTATTCTAATAGAAACGATTCGCTTCAAAATCAACAACACAAGACACAACAAAAATAAAAGAGTTTTCTTTATCCTGGAAACATTTAAAAATTTTGAATAGATTTTTAGCACTTTTTCTTTATTTATAATTACATAATAATATGAATTAATTTGTAGCTCAAATGTACAAAGAAAAAAGCTTTGTTTGTATGTCATAAAATATTTTAAGTTTTCCAAGTGAACGGAAACCTTTTTTGTTGTGTGTACCTATATTAATTACGAGTAACTTTAATTGACTGCTTGTATGTACAATCGTCACCTCAAGCAAGTCGCATAACGATGCTCTCGTATGTGCACGTACGCAAATATACTTTCTCCATTTGCACCGGTATCGTAACGTTATAAATTGATTATTATTCGGGCGACACATCGGCGATGGCGCAACGGCCGGTCGCGTAACCGTTGGCTGTGGGCTCTGCCTAAACATTGGCGGTCATGACTCATGGATGTATCAGGTTCCAATTGCATATCATCAAGATTGCCTGGGTGGTCGAGGGGTATAAAGCTCGGCTGGTTCGATTCCCGGGTCGGACAAAATACTATTCACGTTTCTGTGTTTATAAATGATGGGACTGGGTGCGTTGGTAATTAAAAATATCTTCAGTAGAATGTGGACGTATAAGGTAGCTAGTTACATTGAAGATAGAGATGTCTGGAAATACCTGCTCTCTGCGAAAGTGCAATTTCACATGCTTGTTTTTGTGATATTCCTGTTGTTTTGTTTCAACTTTTTGTTTTAAGTTCGTATTCAAACACACCATTTTAACATTTGAAATCTGACTTCCGAACTGGTAGTAGCTTCAGGAACTTTGACCTTTATAAGAGTGCCCCGTGGGCAGGAGGCTACTGGAGGCCCAGGGCACTAGGAATGGGGCCTCTAAGACTATGCTATGGGAGCCCTAAGAGCGCGACACATCTGTCGCATGCGTTCTCTGTACCCTCTGACCGTTCAACGTCTTCCATTCCGAATTTTGGGGTCCCATGGAGCCCTGCGCACTTGCCCCTTGACTGAATAAATGGTTTAAAATTTAGAAGGTTCTAGCCAGAAATATAATCTTGGATTCCAAAACACCCAAGTAATTCAGTACATGTGAAGATTGGTTAAGTTATTGCAGGAATTACCTGATTTAAAATATAATGCAGTCATGTTGAATGGGATTACCAAAAAATCAAAAACGGTCCTAACTCCACAAACAAAATTCATCTAAATCCATTCAGCCGTTTTGGCGTGATTGAGTAACAATCAGCCATCCATCCAAACTTTCGTATTTAGAAGAGTAGTGAGATGTTACAAGTATATCATTTAGCATGATTGATATTGTTTCATTAGTCCCACTCTAGAATACCACTTCTATTTCCCATTCACCAGCACCACCTTCAATTGCACACGGAAATCTGATTGCGTGCAATTGCCGTTGTTTCAGTTTCATAATGTGATGAAGATGGGCTAATCTCGTCTACAGAAATGTTACTTTCGTTTCCGCAGTAGGTTAGAAGCTCAACAAGCTATTACTGCGACCAACTACATGCTTATTTGCAATATTATAATTGCAATGTTTTTGTCTGCGGTTACCTTCTCCTGGGAGCGCGTTTATGTAACATCTGACCTTCCGTATCACGTCTACCTAGCCTCCGTATCTATCTGTAATAACACCATAATTCTTGATTTGACTGCACAGATCTCAAGTTGCATAAAGGTCTACCTCGATTGGCTTTGAGATCGCAGATATTTGGTTTAAAAGGTTTTTTTGCCCGACCAATGAAGAAGATTAACAAAAAAAAAAAAATTAAAGCTGAAGTGGCAGTGGGCTGGTCACATCTGCCGTAGAACCGATAACCGTTGGGGTAGACGTGTTCTAGAGTGGAGACCACGGCTCGGTAAACGTAGTGTAGGGCGCCCTCCAGCTAGATGGAGCGATGATATACGCAAGCTGGCTGGCAGCGGTTGGAAACAAAGAGCTGAAGATCGAGCTCAGTGGCGTGCCATAGGTGAGGCCTATGTCCAGCAGTGGACGGAGATAGGCTGATGATGATGATGATGATGATGATGATGATGATGATTTTATGTGAAGCATCACTTAAAATACTGTGATACTTCTTGTCTTAAAACACGATCATCTGATACCAAACTAAGTAGAGCTTGTACTATGCAAATCAGATAACAATTTAAATATATATTTAGATGAAAAGAACATATTATATGTAATATAAAATCAAATACCTCATTTGCATGGTACTAACAGTAAGGCTCCGCTTAATTTAAGATCAGATGGCAGTGTGTAAAGAATGTCCTTGAATATAATGAAAAGTCTAAAAATATCAAGACACAGAATAAACCGATATGTTCATGTAGACATTATTTTATTTTGAGTTGAGGTCTAACCTACGGCCTGTGACGTAACGGTCAGAGTATCGTATCATCTAGCCAACCGGTCCATTAAAAAACTTATAAGTAAAATGGAGTCATGAATTTTGGCTTTATGTCATCATCCAATCACCACAGACTGATCCTCATTTACATTGGAACCAAACCTTCCTTCCTACACATTCATTACCGTAATAAACATCGTTTAGCTGTAAAGGTAGAATTCGACGGAACAGCACTCGCACTTTACATAATGTACACTACTAATCATGCGATACTAACCCTTGTAACTACAGCAATAAGAGCTTCGTTTACATCTGGACCGAGTTCACTTGTAGATATAGCGGATTCATTAATTAAACATAGCGAGTCGTTGAGTGCTAATTACACTTTAAATAACCTTATACGATGAATTGCAATCGCCAGGTCTAAAGTAGGTGTTTTGCTTAGAGAGGTGCTTCCAGTGCAGTTATTCTTGTATAACGTATGTTTCTAAGGAAAGTTACTGACCACGACAAGTAACGTAGGTATCGAATATTGGGGTACAAATGCTTAGATGAGGATGTAGCTCTGTTGCCCTTAAATTAAATTCTCAAACTGACAATTATCTAAATATGAAAACAGTGTATTTATATATACAAAAATAAAAAAAAATAAAAACAATAAAAAAAAACAAAACAAAGTGAACAAACCAACCAACTTGGGCTCACTTCAACGTTATAGGGAGTTTATCGTTATAAAGGATAACGTTATAAAGAGTTTACACTGTATATTTATTTTCAGCATTCTGATAGAGAGTGTAAAGAGGTATTTACCATGCTCAACGTGCAAATCTGTTGCCAAATTCTTACCGATGAGTTTCGGCAGTTGCAGACTAACGATGCTCCTGGTATTGCTAATGTCAATAGGCGACGCTAATCCCTTACCATCAGATGAACAGATGAATGTAATAAGGCCTTGCAGAAATCCTAATTGGCACCACCCTCAGAAGAGTGTAGTTCACAAACAAATCTCAACTGATCTGAAAATTTTTAGATTTATTATTAATATTTTTTCGTCTCTAATATTTAGAAAGCATAAGTTACGGAATAATACCACCTTTATCTAAGAGTTTAGAAATTATTGCTCAGATGTTTCTAGCGTTCACCTTGTCTGAAATTTTATTTACTTTCTTTCTTTGTCTTTAATAAACCTAGGGGATTATAGCATTCTCTGGTCCCACATAGCTGATAGTCAGACATTTAAGAATGCATCATACATAGTTAAGTGCTTGCTATGTGGTTCAAGGACTTAACTCTACTTAAAAAATACATTGTTTGTAACCATTCTTATTGTCTTTGGTACATGCAAAGTCATGTAGAAACTTTTTGAATTTGGGCTTGTCCGTGACTTGGCCGAAAGCTTTACTGTGTCACCTGCGAGGACGATATTACCCGCATACAAATGGTAGATGCATCCGGAACATTATTTACGTTACTATGCTAATTGTACACTAAAAGTTTCCAGTGGTTCCACCCTCGTCCTCTCTTATTAACTGTGAGATAAAAAATATCTTATCAGTAAATCTAGAATTTTCTTTCTACCTATTTACCAATTTTAATTCAATTCAAAACCGTTACTATGCAAGTGGTTACCAATAAAGACCCATACATTTCTTAAATTTACAAGATAATATATTAATGCGTGAGTAAGTTGCTTTGAAGCCCCCAAACTACTGGCACTACGATACCAAGTACCAAGAAATATAGAGGGACTAAGTAAAAATCGGAAGTTATATATATATTAGCTAAGTAATTAAAGAGGGTTAGCCACCGATAGCAATTACAACTTTAAATTGTTAAGTATTCGTGCCAATTGTACCATCATAAACATTAATTTAAAAAACACACACAGAATAGAAAATCTTAAAGCTTCGATCAGCTATAATTGTCCCGGCAAATGCTAACAGGCTTAACAAATAATGGATGCTAAAGTAACCACTGGGCACGTTTCTAAGTTTATTGACCTCATATTGACCATAGACACATTATCGAAACGGTGATGTAAAAGCCAGTTTTATAATTACATCATTACCATTATCGCGCCATAAATATTACAAACATGGCCGCCTGGATTTCAAATAAAACCGTTTAATTTAAATATAAACATTAATAGAGAGCCGTTGCATATTTAAAAGCTTAGAGTATTATATCATACGAGCGACTGATATTCATCTTGTAACAGAAGTGTTATGTAACCACGGATTAAATACTTTGTGTCTCGCCCTACAGCTGCGGGTTACGTAAGAAAACGACAACGTTTAACATCGCACGACCACTTTATTTTAATTTTAATATTATTTATGTACAAACGTATAAAAAGAGATGTTGCAAAATATCACATTCACTGTCTTGTACTGTTCTTGCGCCACCAATAAATTAAAGTATTGACAGTCCGCGCAGGGAGCCTCGTGAGGAGCCAGTGACGGTTCCTCGTTCCCACGAGTACAAATGCATTTCGACAAAATTTATCTGTACTTGAAAATATCCAGTCCCTGTGCAACAGTCAATGGCTCCCTAACCTTTACTAATGACTATGATTTATTGACGACCGATCTGGTCGACTTGTCCCTGGAGGTTGTTGATGACCTCAGAGGGGACCTGGTCGCCGAGGATTTCGTACAGGTTGATCCTCTGGTTGCCGGGGATCGACTCGTAGGCCGCCAGCTCGATGCCCTCTTGTACCTGGAGAAAGAATCTCATGTTAATAGACAATCAAGGAATTGATAACGAATTTATGTTGTTCATTACATATAATTACTATATAAAAATAAAATCCATTGATTAGGTTAGGTAATAACATAATGATACTAATATAATAAATGTTTAAATAAGGTTTGTGAGGATGGATGACTACTTCCAAAAAACTACCGAATGAATTTGGAATAATCTTAGCACATTGATAAAAGAAGATGCCCTCAAATAACATATAGGATATTTTTATCCCGGAAAAATGTGACATCCCTCGGAAACGCGGGTGAAACAGCGGGGAACATCTAGTATGGTCATATGAAAATCATTATATTACCACATGAGGTGCTATTAGTCAATTCTGAATATCTTTTGATCATCAACAGAGAAGTCATTAATGTCACGGCCAAAGTAAATTCAATGTTGCAAGTTGAACTGTTAGAATAATTCATTAGAGGCCGCTTTTGGTTTTGCTACTCATAAATTTGTTTGACACTGAACACAAACTTTGTTTAAACCAAAAAAAATATTAGAGCCACCTAAAACAGTTCTTAGTCGCAAGTTACTGTCGATCAGCAGTTTCTGGCACCCATTCCAGGGCAACCTTTCTCTAGGTCTTAGTAATTCCAAGCCCTTACCTTGTGGATCTCAGCATCCTTGGGGATGAGGAAGGTGTTCTGAGCCTGCTTGATAGCCTCTTTGGTGAAGGCAGCCCCCTCGCGTTGGGGCGCGGCTGCTACGGCCGCCACCACCACCAGTAAGCAGAATACGTAGGACTGCATTGTGGGATGATCTCAAATCGTCTCTTGGGAGTCTGCAAAATTTTGATATTGTTAGAGATTGCGTGTGTACTTAATTGTTAGGGAACTTAGAGGGAAGTTTTAATATGTGTTAGATTTATAAAAAGAGATTATCTCTGGTAATATAGAAATGAATATAATAATGATATAGATACAAAAAATATGCTTATTAAACTCTAGTTAGAAAACAGAAAATTTCAAAGTACACAAAAGCTACGCAGTCAAAATGTTTGTGGTTGCGAAAAAATGAAAGTGCACTATACATTAACGATTTAAACTGTGATGATTCTCGAAGTTCCGATCACTTCCTAACAGCAGAAAGGATTATATAAAAGCGGATGAGATGTGTATCGATGCGTACGCGCACGACAATCACGCGCAAACGAAAGTGAACGTTAATCAGTATAACACACAAACACTTTTACCACTTTAACACATTATCACTTGAAAGGGTATTACGACCTATTTTGTGTGAATGTGATGGTCATATCTCACCTGTAAGGTTGCTGAGGAGTGGTGCGCGGGCCCACATGTTCGTCTGATATAGCCGCCCCCTCCCCGCGCTCGGAACTTTCACCGCGAGGGGGCGCCTGCGCAACACTCCTGACCATTTATATGAGGGCCATGAAATGGACTAGTGCTCATCACTAATTGATTTATTTATACTGTATGTTACAACTGTTGCGTTTAATTACCACCATAACAAGAGCTAATGGAGCCGTAAAGTGATCGTAAAGCTACACCATGCTACCCTCAAGACTCTACCGGTGTGTGTCAACATCTGCATTTTAGCTAGTTCCCTTCCATTAAGCTTTCTGCCTACAGCCGCCTTCACCATAACGTGCCATGGTGAAATTGTGGTCAAATACAAACCTATATGTTTTATACTGCTGAATATTATCTTCCATCATAGATTTCTATGTAGAACAGTAGGTCACTCAACGACTGCATCCACCTGGATACTCTTAACTTTTAAGTCTGTATAGGCTTGTCTTTGACCACAATCCCACCAAAGTAAGTGATGATTTGGCACTAGGTGGTAAGCACATAAAGCCTAAAAGGATCTCAAGATTTCAACTTAAGAGTGGAAGCCAGACTGGGTACTACAAAAATGTGATATGGCTTACTCGCGATTTTTTACTTCACCGAAAGCTAAAGCTCATTGTAGGATTCGAACCCACGACTCCCAATTTCTCAGTTTCTGTCTACATAGAAACTGGCCTTTTGCTATTAAGTTCATTAAAGTAAAAACATTACAGCAAATTTATTCCTTAAGCAATGGATTTTGAACTCACTATTTTGTTGATTCATGATAATAAGAATTGGTTCTATTTGTGAAACATACAACTTGTCACATGACGTCATGAACTTTCGCAAGGATTTCTATCAACCTTTCCGACCAACCTGGTTTTCACTATTCCTATTTCCGCTATTCGATCAAAAGCCACGCTCCGCTTCAACCTCGCTGATTTCATAGCCTCATGTTCCGAGAGGATTAAACCCATCACGATTCGGAATAAAACGTCGCGAAATATCCTAATACGTACAAGTAACTATCTAAAACGCGTATAAGCAAACTCTAAAACGGACTAAGTTTTAGAGTTTGCTTCTACATCCTTTCCAGTATTGGATGTTGTAGACATACCATTATTTTAGTACAAATATTGAATGAACAATTATTTAATATTCTTATTAGCTTTTACGCTTCAACTTCTCATCTATGTTTATGTTTAATTATAATAATGAGAATTCTGATTTATTATTTCTGCTGCCAATCATATTAATATCATTATGCGTCTCATGGTGTAAAGCAGCGACGAGTAAATACTACCACCCCAATGTATCTCTAGAGTGTCGTAAGTGTTGTTTTTTATGCCACATGGACCCTTAAACAAGTAGATAGGCCACCTGATGCTAAGTGGTCACCGCCGCCTATGGACATTTGCAACACCAGGGGCATCGCCAATGCGTCGACCCTGAGACTAAATAGAAGGTCACGTGCACTAACTCATCCACTTCTAAATAACCATTCTGCAAACAGTAACGTAGTCTTCTTAACCATGGGTGACATTTCAGACGGGAGAGCTGCCGCCCAACACTTACCTTGCACTAAGCGGTAAAGAGAAACAAAAGTATTTCTAAAGAGGGTTAACATCAGACATGCTAGTAGGCAGTCCAGAAAAAAATCTACAATATATTTTGTAAATTGGTAAAAATACAACTAATGCCTAAAGAACTTCGTGGAAGAATTTACAGTAATGTTTATAGATACCATACAATGTTGGATGATAGCTCAGTGGTAGTTTAGTACCAGCTTCCTTCATGTTTTATGTGCTTACCGCGACCACAGAAATGGTCAAAACATAAGCGACATAAGAAAATATATTCTCCTTTTTACATTTTATCAGCTAGCTATTAATATACCTATGTATCAAATGTTATTTCCAAACTTCATTAGCCCAGAAAAATATTTACTGGGACAAAATACAACCGTTATAAAACTAGCCAAAACCTGACTGACATGGAAACCCATGCACCAAAAATGTCAGGCCTAGCCTAGCTTTGCTCTACTTTGTTTTCGTTTGTGATTCGAGAAGTTTCAACTTTTCGTATAGGTACTAGAAAAGGATAGTGACTTGAAACTTATGGAATACAAAAAAAATGGAAAGTTAACATTAAAAATAGATATTGTGTCCACTAGATATATTAAAATTAGAAAATGTAGCGCGAAACGTGTTTTTTTTTTTATAGAAACCTGTTTAAACAATGTTCTGATAACAAAAATATATATTTACTGAGGACGTGTTCCGGTTGAGTCGAGAGTTGTCACTGCGATTTATTGTTGCTTATACAAATATATATTGATCAGCTACCATCGTGCGGATTCACCCGCTTTCCTGAGGATTCTTATGTATCCCGGAATTAGAGCCAGTCACTCAGCAATATTGTATCTTTCAGTGTAGTGAGAGTTTTTGAAACAGGATGACTATTCGTTTCAAAATTCAAAACCATTTATTCAGTGAATTCAATTACTAACACTAAGGGGTTTCTGGAACCCTTTATCGAATGGTGGAAGGTTACTTTGTAGTTCCCACCCATCTCTAAGTTCAAAATCTGTGGCTAAACACCTATCGTTTCGTTGTCATCCGACAGCTATGCCTACTTGAAACCTAAGGCCCCTAAACACCATAAATGGTTTCGAATTTTTAACACAGTTTCCATCTGAGCTTTGTATGTCTGACCAAAAATCAAACTATAAATTATATATCTGGTCTAACGCGTCTTAACATAAATTCTTTTACATTTTCTCCAGTTGACTTGGGACAAATTAAGAAGACCATCTTATCCATTAAATCAAAAGCTGTTGGTTGTGATAACATCAGCCGCAGCATGATCATTCCAAAACTAGACCATCTCCTTCCCGCCATATCCCACATCATTAATTATTCACTTGCATCTGGTATTTATCCATTCTTGTGGCGTAAAGCTTATGTTTTACCCATGCCCAAGATATCCTAATCTCTCTCTCCCCAGTCACAAATAAAATAAAATAAAATTAAGTCCAATACAGTCTGGGTTCAGGCCCGGTCACAGCACTGTTTCCGCCCTCCTCAAAGTGACTGGTGATATTAAGACCAGCATGGAGAGGACTATGGTTACTGTTCTAGTACTAGTTGACTTCTCCAATGCCTTTAATACTGTCAGTCACGATATCTTTTTATCCATCCTTTCCTATTTAATGGTCTCTCCTGAAGCGCTGGATTGGTTCTCATCATATCTTCGGGAACGTCAGCAGGCGGTTCACGTTGAGGAGTCATACTCAAGATGGTGTAATCTAGAAACTGGCGTCCCACAAGGCGGGATTCTATCTCCTCTCCTTTTTTCTGTCTTCATAAATATGATTATCTAACACCTTCAGTGTTCGTATCATCTGTATGCCGAAGTCTTGCAGCTTTACTCTCAAGCTAAAGTTGAGGATTTAGCTGATGCAGTCAATGCTGTGAACCACGACCTTGACGTATTAAAGAATTGGGCTGACAAGTTCGGCGTGGCGGTTAACCCCAGTAAGTGCCAAGCAATTATTTTTGGGAGTCATCGCAATATGTGCAAGGTGGGTAGCACTACTGTTCCACCCGTAATCTTCAATGGATCATTAATTCCCTTCAGCTCTAACGTCAAGGATCTTGGTTTGCATCTTGACTCTTTACTCAACTGGCGTCCCCAAGTCGCAAATGTAAGCCAGAAAGTAATTACTATCCTGCGCTCTCTCTATCGACTCAAAAATTTTCTCCCGTCTCATGCCAAGGCAATGCTTGTGCAGACCCTAATTTTTCCCATAGTTGACTATGGTGATGTGTGCTACTTTCACCTGAATGCAGATCTACTCAATAAGTTAGACCGTCTTCTCAACAATTGCATTCGATTCGTCTTCAACCTACGGAAATATGATCATGTGTCTGCGTATAGAACACAGTTAAATTGGTTACCCATTCGTCAGCGCAGAAACATGAGAGCACTGACTACCTTGTTTTCTTTACTCTTCTCTCCCAGTTCTCCGTCTTATTTATCCTCTGACTTTCAGTATCTGTCTTCCAACCATAATAAATATCTTCGTTCCTCTCATAATCGCCTTCTTCAATGTCCCACCCATCACTCTGACTTTCTTCATTCTACGTTCTTCATTCAGTCCATTCTACTATGGAATGCGCTCCCTCTTGAAATCAGGATGGCAAACAGTCGGTATTGTTTTAAGATTAACGTTCGGAAACACCTACTCACTACAATGTTAGCAGATTTATCTCGGCTCTAATTTTACTCCTTCGTTTAATATAAATATATATGTATGTATTTATTTATTAAGTTTATATATGTAAATATATTAAATAGTATGTTTATGTAGGTTTATATATCTGTTTTGTCTTCTTAACTATAAATATCTCGCATTATTTCTTGGTGCATCTACCTTTAATTATCTCTGCATCACCCAAAGGTTGTCTGGTAGAGAATGCCTTTGGCATTAAGACCGCCTTTGTACACTACTTTGTACATAAAGTATTAAATAAATAAATATATCCCTACTAATATTTTAAATGTGAATGTAAGTTTGTTTGTTACGTTTTCACGCGATAACTACTTAATCGATTATCATGAAGCTTTGTACATATATTCTTGGAGGTAATAGCAGTAACATAGGATACTTTTTGTTCCGGGAAAATGTTAAATCCATCGGGAACGCGAGTGAAACCGCGGAGGACAGCTATAATAAGCAGATAATAAAATAGCCAAAATGTTAAATTTGATAGAATTCATATAATTTTTTTTTTTTTTTATTAATATATATGTCCTGGGACATTCTTTACACACGGAAACCAGATAACTGATATACTACAAACACTACTTTGTTTTTTTCTAAATACATACATATATAGATATTTACACCCTGACTCAGAACAAACAGATATGTTCATGCACACAAATGTTTCTCCTGGGTGGGAATCGAACCCGCGACCTTCGGCTTGGCAGTCAGAGTCGCTAACCACCAAGCCAACTGGCCTGTCAATTTGGTTGTTCTCAGTTGAAGGCTGACTTCCGAAACGGTGGTAGCTTCAGTAACTTTATGGGTGCCTAAACTGAATATATGGTATTGAATTTTTGACTTACTACCCATGGCCGCATCTCTCCTTACCACGGTGAAATTGTAGTCAAAACAAGACCATGTACAGAAAAATCTGTAATTAGGAGCAACAGTTTCAGTGATAGTAAGAATCTTGCAAAACTTACAAGTACTCTTTGAAAGTAAATGTCGAGCTTAGAATGATTGGGAAAACACTTGCAGCTATAAAGATGACGAGTGCCTATCTCGTTCGCAGTATAACGTGTGTTGCAATGGTTTGGGATGCACCATCTAATGCATTTGAAACGTGTGAACTGTTGCGACAGCCCCCTGAAGCGTGTACAAATGAATATTTACGACTATCTCATGTTTTAATACTCATATGACATTTGGTACTTCCGCGAAATATACGCTCATTGTTTAGTCTTCAAGTACTATGGGTATTACGAAAATAACTGTTAAATCCGCAAAACAATAGGTATAAAATAGAAATCTAGGTAAATTATTTGCTAACATGTTTTTATCGTTTTTTTCCTCATGTAGGCCAACAAACAGCCAGGCGATAGATCTAGTGGTAAGTGGTCACCGCTGCCTTTGAACATTTGCAATACCAGAGGAATTTCCAGTGCATTGTCGACCCTGAGTCGTGAAGTTGTTAAGTCTCATATCCAATTTCACTGCCCTACTTACCCCCTTATTTGAAGCACAGTACCTACCTAACACAATAAGTATAACTGATTCATAGCCTACCTATAGTTTATCTAATATAAGAACCCCGTTTCACGTTTCAGATGTTATATAAAAATTTACTTTTTTTCCCTGCATACAATCATATACGGATTAACATGTCCAATAAAAGGCAATCTGCTGCACGACAATCGTAAAAAAGGAGGATAAATAAGCAGTTACAATAGTAGTTACTTTAGGTAAAGAAAATGGTTGATCGGGAAGATGGACACAATGAACAAGCCAAATAAAATCACTTCAACTATGCCAAAACAACATTTTTAGACTCCGTATTCTTTTTAAATTATACAACCATCCTAAATGGTAGTTTAAAATATAGAAAGAAAAAGAAAGCCAATACATTAATTTCGAATACACTTTTACTAAATCGTAGTAGATACTCGCGAGCTACGACTCGCTTTTTTTCTAGCTTTTATTTATTTTTATTTCATCTGTATCCGTCCTTATTGAGTTAAAAAAGAAAGCAACCAGTAACATATGGACTGACAAGCGACTGACGGAGATTTAAAAAAATAATAATTTATCTTACTAATATCATATATGCGCATTTGTGTGTGTGGGTATACTTGAAAACACAGAGCTCCGTAACGGCTTATCGAATTTGTATGAAATTTGTGAAACTTATAGAATCTGTTTTGGAATTAGCACATGAGATACTTTTCATCACGGGGAAACGTAAAATCCCCACTAGACCAACGGTTTTAGGGCGACAGCAAGTTTAAAGGTAATGCGTAAAGATCAGTGAATTCTTATAATCAAAACTGTTAAATGGAGATTAGACAGAATTGAGCCTTAGAAACGTTATACTGCGTAGCTCATTAGAAATTCAAGAATAACCTTCAAAACGAACACAGCTCGCTGACAATATAACAAAAAGAATATCGGAAAGCTTATGATCTCAGCAGTACGCTTGTATGAGGTGTGGGGTCAGGGCAGAGGTCGGATGCGCTGGCGCAACGCACACATCACGGCCGCGTTGGGCAACGCTGCCGCCGCCGCCCGGTGCGCAGGCACAGGCACAGCCGCACTGGTCTCAGAAAAGCAAACAAAGGAGAAATCATATAGCAAAGAGAGGATCTGCTCTCGACGTTGGTACTTATTATAATGACGTTACAAGTCCCATTCATACAAATATTATCTAGCTGTCCGCCGCGGTTACAACCGCGTTCACTAGGGATGCCACATTATCAAGGTATATAAAGTATCCAATGTTAATCAGGCCAAGTTTCATCCAAAATCCATTCAGTAGCTTTTCCTATCTATCAATTCATACTCAGAAACTTTCACATTTATAATATTAGTAGGATGCAAAAATAAACAGATAGTCTGATTTGAATTTTTTGTATATTACATGTTCACGACTAAACGGCAAATCTAAACTTCCTGAAATGTTGTATACATCCAGCTCATGGTACGAAGCGGCGGCAATTTGAGGAAACCAGCTATCAGAAATTTTGACCCTCAACCCGGCCCGCAGCAGACGTACCGGGTGTCGGCGAAGGGCGGATAACGCCCTCTTCCAGCCCCCCTAAATGGGTCCAGGGGCGACAGACACGGGGACGTCCGTAGCCCCCTACAACATCAGGACCCGAGGTGGTGGCGCGTTTGTGGTGTTCCACGCGCGCCCCTCAGAGACATCGGGGGGGGAGTTAACACCTCACTCCCCCCCCTCGACCAGACGGGGCCAGCACCAGCCGGGGGTTGCGGAAGCTGAATACGTGCCCGCGACCCTCGGCACTCAGGTGTGTGAAGGAACACCGGAGGGGTTTTAGTGGGTATACCTCTCGGGCCCCTTCTCATTTTAATTGAGAAGGGGAGTTTGCGAGAGGGAGTCCCACATAACCACCGCGTCTCCCCAGGCGTGGTGGTATGCGCAAAGCATTTCCCCTCCTAAAAAAAAAGGGTGCCATGGCGAAAGTTGTTTTTTTTTAATCATTTCTAGCCAACAGGGTAAGGAAACCACAACACGGTAGTAGGGGACTTTCCATCTTCCCTCTGCCTGGCCATCCCCCTCAATTCAAAAATCTCGCCAAAACACCTAATATTTATAATAAGCTAAGTTATTTGTTTGTTTTAAGAGTGTATATTTATTACTATGCTAAAAATTGTATACCACAAAAGTAATAAAATATATTATAACTTTGCTGAGTTTCTTGCAGGCTCTTCTCAGTTAAAGTCTCACTTCCGAACCAGTGGCAACTTCAATCATATGACTTTCATAAGTGCTCTTCTAGGTCCCAAACTGTTTCAATGGCCATGAATTTCAAATGGATTTAGTTTTTCACAGAAATTACACTTGGAAGCCTGTTCCCTGCTTGCTATTGTGTACTGCACTGGCACATCATTACATACTACAATGAAATTGTACACAAGTGTCAATTAGTCTACCGTCAAAATCATATAGAAAGTGAAAGTTAACTGCGTTGAATTCCAATTTTGAAATCAGCCTGCAAGTCAGCAAAAATAGTTCGTGCATTAGTAATAGACCCTTTATCCTAAATATCCTGGGAGATTCTTCATACACGGTTGTCCGCGCTCATATTAGGCAGAGGTTGTAGGTACTGGGCTTGTAAGATATCTAATACTACTAACTAAAACTATCCTATTAATATTATAAAAAGGGAAAGCTTGTGAGGATGTAAACTAAACGGAATTGGATGAAACTTGGTACATACATAGAACACTACGTTTTATACCAGGTAAATGTAACATCCCGCAAACGCTTTTCAAATACATACTTATATAAATAGATATTTGTTCACACATATGTTTGTCCTGGATGGGAATCGAACCCACGATCTGCGGCGTGATTGTCAGGATATCTAACCACTACACCATCCAGCCCATCAGATCATCAAAGAGATCGTTGCAAGTAGGCCGTGGAAGCCCTACATGGCTGGGGCTCGGGTGACCTTCACTATGTATGTTAAGTATCCATGTTTGGTGTCAATTATAGACATGCTAGGATGGAGTCGTTTACAGCTGTTGGAATACACTGATGGCTAGGTTCAAAGTTATTGGTAAGTGTTGAACTTACTTCAATGAATATGTTGCAATGTTCCGCAATTTCGTGAGAGTTTCGAGTGCACTCTTCCAAATTTGAATTTTTAAATCTGTGTTCTGTCATTCATTCATTTGTTCACGTTATTTGACATCTCTGTGGCATTTATGTCAAGCAAACTGTCACCGTGATTTATTTCGTCTTTTTTTAAATATATTTAAAATATACTGTTATGTTCTTATTTATTTTTCATCGCGACTTTGAGCGCCATCTGTCGAAGTAAAATGTGTGGCGACAACAGCACTGGCACTTGCAAGCTTATCAGCAATGACGCAGCAAACAACAGATCGACCTCTGGTCTAGGAAAAGGAGTGATGTGGCGACATCTATGAACACGCCTACAATCCTTCACCGCCCGCACTACAGTGATGTGGCGACATCTATGAACGAGTAGAAACACACGAGAATCCTACATCGCACTATCAAGATTCTCTCAGGATTTGAAATATATACAAGGATCCAACATCAACAGTTGGACCGCGGTCCCCAGGCATGATCACCTAGCCTGGCGGAAGATCTTCCCTTTTAAATGGAGGAGTCTCATAACTCGCTCCTCCACAAATGTAACCCATTTTTACTTTAGTGCGCGCACGTCGTTCCTGACGTAGCCTTTATGTATTTCACAATAATCCTTAGAATAAGTAATAGATAATAATAAACAGTGGCGCTTTGTTCTATTATTGTGTATGGTTTTATATGTGATCTAATTCTGTGCAGAAAGGGTATGGTGAAGTGATCTTTTTTATAAATTTCATTACTTTATTAGAAGGGTACAAAAAATAAATTCACCATACTTTGATATCTATTGACTTATTCTATAATATTATTTATTTTTTCAAAATATACATATAGTATACTGCAAGCGATAAATTAATATTAATTATATAGACTTAATCGGTAATTTGATGACTAAATTAGTATATGTGCTGTGTATCCTTAGACTTGAATTTCATGGTACTTTCACACATTAGTACTGTGTTTTGGTTCTTTTGATCTAAGGTTATCTTAGTACCTACACATAAGAGTTTGTTGTCTTAAAAAACTGTAATAATAATATGTATTTGTTCTTTGTTAAAAATACTTATTAATATTAATTTATTTTGTGGCTCAAATTTTACGTATAGTATGTACGTAAGTAAAGAAGGTAGCATTATTATGAAGCTTTCCAAGTGAACACAACCTTTTATGTTGTATGTTTCGATGAAATGGATAGGAAATGCATAATTTATAGGACGAAAATAAAAGGCCAATAATCAGTCTAGGTTTCTTTTATTTGTAAAAAAAACAATAATTAAATAATACAGTGAGCGCATGCGCTTATTGCCCGGGAAAAGATACGGTCTTCCGGAGCAAGAAGCTGCTTCGAATGACAACTCAACGAACTGACTGCAGACAAATATAGTCGGGAAACGAACTGAGAGAAACATCGGCTGTCTACATAGATAATAAATTAATTAACTCTAGTGTTGAGCCACCGACCGTCGGATCCACAGATAACGCCACTAAGTGCAATAAATAATGTAGTACGTGCGATCACATATAATCTAATTTACAATCAAACTACCTAATCCATCTAGTTTCGTACGGATGATTATACCAAATTCGTTTTGCACCAGTTTTTGTAACGAGCTGCGTCCACTCACAGGGTTTGTTCTTACCATGATCTAAAGGAACTAAAACTACTCGGAATGCTTAATTTTAATGTCTGCGTTTGTCATGTTCTCGTTTTACAGCTAGCAGTAATGGCAACGTGGCGTGTCTGTCACATGTTGACTAGCTTGGTTGCTTACATATCGTACGTTCTCACGATTCTCTCACTAAAATAAATAACTTATCTAAGCCCTCCGCTTTTGCCGTACAATATGACCAAATACGGTACGCATCTTCCTTCATCATGATCACATCAGCGATAGTGTAACAGCGACCTAACACGAAGACTTGTCTACGTCGCTTCGTTATTTGACACATTGCGAGGCCACCTCGCGCGCCCTAATCTATGTATTATAAATAATTTGTCCAGCTAATACACATAATAAATTCGACCAGCGATCTCCGGCCGTCTACCTTCTAATATCGGCGACGAAAATAGTTCTCGTCGCCGTGTATTCAATTGACGAGGAATATAATTAATCCTTTCGACAGGGTACGCCTATAAACCTAATAGTCTCTAAGTAAACTTACAGTTTCAAGAACGAAACTTATTTTCTATAAAATGCTGATAAGCTGAGGTTTCATCGACTATGTCCCGAGGTCTCTCACTGGGGCGAGCTCGTGGTGGAGTTAGATGACTCTTCTATCCTTTCCACAGCTTCTGTTATTTCTGGAGATGTGGTGGTGAATTCGCTCGACACGTTGTTATCTGTAGCTGTCTCAGAAGATGCTGTAATATCTTCGACTTGTTGAGGTTTCTCGTTGCTCTTCTTCATAATAACCTTTGTGGGTCGGTTGACAGTTGGTACATACGTCTGATTTATGATTTCAATGTCCTTTTTCTCAGTTTTTTTATCTTGCTTATCGTCCGATACATTATCAATGATTGGTCTTCGGGTTGTGGGTTCGACTTTGTCATTAGGGGGTGGAGAGTCGGTAATGTTGTCGGTATCGTCGTCTTCAATTTCGATGACCTTTTGTTTGGTTACCGGTGCCTGGTTCTTACCTTTAGGTGGTATTTCAGTGATCGAATTTAGGTTTCTATTGCTGTTTTTGCTCTTGTATCCTGCATTTACTGGAATAAGTTCTTCGGAATCGGATATGTTGGTTGCAATCGGTGGTACTAAATTACCAGAGGAATCTGTGTGATCACTCATTGTTGCGACATCACTGACGAGTTTAATGAGTTCAGTAAGGACATTATTTTTCCTACCCGAAGGATGTTCGATAATAGCCGCGCTTTTTTCAGGATCTCCTGATATTTTAATCAATTCTACAGTATCTGTTGCTGTTTCTGATGAACCGTAAGTCGTAAGAATGAATTCCGTGGTCTCCCCGTCAAATGAATTTTCATTAGAACCAATTTTAGAAACCGTTATCACTTCTGAACTAGCTGGCTGTGGGTTTGAACTGGTTGCAAAAGGATCTTCTGTTGATGTTGTAATTATTTCCTTTGCAATGTTTTCAGACTCTTCATGAGGATTTTGATCACTTGTTTCAATTGGCAGTGAACTAAGTTCAGTTTGGGATGTAACTTCAGTGGCGACATTCGATTTTGCTATGGAATCAGTAGTTTGTGTTTGGGCGTCTTTCAAGTTAGGTTCGGTTTCTTGAGATTCGGATACTTTATGAGTTGAAGTATCGATCTCTGGACCAGCGGTAGTGACATAAGAAACGATAGATTCTGAAGATGGTTCCACTTTTTCCATGTCACTGTCGTCTAATTTAATAGCAGCTTCAGTAGTCGTCGATGTTAACGGAATTGGAGTAGCTGTATTTTCTGAACTGAGTTCTGGGCTACTAGTAATTTCTTCAGAAACATATGAAGGAACGCTCAGTATTTCAGTAGGAATTGCAGATCTAAGATTTGGTGTCGGACTATCCTTAACAATATTTGCCTCCGTTGTGGTCAATAACTCCGTTTTGAGTGTACTGTATTCAGTCGAAGCCTCTGAAACTCTTTCCGTTGTTACTGTTGTATCGGGAAGATCCTTAGAAGTTGTCGTTACTGGCTGTTTGACTTCCGCTTCCGTCGAAGGAGAAGCACTCGCATGGATCACTTCTAAGGGAATATGCTCATTGTCCAATGTCGGTTCTTGTACAAGTTCATCTCCATGATTGACAAGAACAGATAAATCATCAGGTAGCGGCGGGAAGGCTGGATTATGATCAAGGAGGGACAAGTCCTCTTCTTCAATGATAGGTGCTTTTGTTGTACTTGCAACGATTATTGGCTCAGGAGTAATTGGAGGAGATCCCATTGTGGCTATTATTGGAACATTCGGGTAAATTTCACTGTTAATAGAATCCTGTGTCGAGAAGCTGATTTTAGATGCTTCGTCTTTGTTTTCAATACTATCAGTAGTTTTAATATCTTGCGGAGACGAAATTAATGCGGGAGCGGTGGAATGCACTTCAATGACAGTAGGGGCTTCTGTTCCAGAATATAGGAATAATTTGTCACCCTCCGAAACCTTAATATTCTTTTCTGAAGTAGCCTCTCTTGCAATGAGTGGTGACTTGGAGGATGAATATTCAGCGACTTCAATGCTTGGTGACGGTAGAATTTCTTTGATCTTCACTTCAGTAATGACAGGGATCTCCGAAACTGGTGTAATTTCCTTGATGGTGATCTCTTGCTTGATGTTTTCTCTTGGCGCGGCTGGGGGGGCGTTAATGTCGATTTCTTCGATGGGCATGCTGGAAACTGATGAAGACATCCCAGGGAGAGCCGTCACGCCTGAAAAATAAAAATATTTTACATTACTTGAGTACTTAGTGATATCAAAATTACCTGAAACCCATTTAGCGAAGTATAATATTTCTTGTGTAACGATTGACATTTGAAATTCAATGGGTGGACTAAGAACCCGGTTAGAGCCATTTTTATTAATTTCATTGGTAGACGCTATATGTAAATTGACTTACGATTGTTTATTTAGGGAATTAACAAGATGGTCTACGCTTATCAGTGAATATCTCTTGACTTCATATAATTTTAACTCAGTTCCTATCAAAATCAAATTAATAAATTTACTTGTCTTAAAAAGATAACAAGGCTAGTAAAAGACCATCTCTTGGAATTATCCAATTTAACTTCGCAACCTCAGTATGAGAAACAAATTTGGCGATGAATTGGACATCTAGGAAACCGGAGGACAAGAAAATGTCAGAAGTACTAAGAAAGCTGTCACCTGTAAATTGATGATAATTTATTAATGATGTTAAGCTTATAACTTGGACTCATATATCGTTACCTCTTAGAGGACAGTTGTCATACTCCGGGCAGCAGCGACCCGGCACGAGCCTGGGCGTGCAGTCGTCACGCACGAAGCACGCTATGCGCCTGCACACCACCTCTCCCCCCTGACAGTAGCACACGCGGCACGGATCAGCCGGATCTACCAACTTCTCGCCGTTGCCGTACACGCGACCTTCTTGTTCGCACTCTGGAATTAATAATTCTGTTTTGAAGAGAAGTAGATGAGGAGAAAGGGTTCCGTGACCTATTCATACCTGTAATAGTCTTACATACAGGATAAACTACATAATGCTTATATACAAATGTTATTCAACTAATATCTTGAGAAATGTTACCTGAATATTCATTATCCACATCAATGTAAAATATTAAAAAATACCATGAATCACCCAACTCAAATAAACGCAATTAAAGTGACAAAATATTCAATCAACCTTACTTCAATACATCCACCTTGTTAGTGAAACATATGTCGTATTTTGAAGTGTAAACATTTTTGTCACATTCTTGTGCCGTGGTACTCGAATCAGTTAAATAATGAAACAGCTGTCAAGGACACGGTACAATATAACAAACTACGAACATAATTTGAACTCTATGCCATAACACTTAACAGCTGGTAATCATCAAAAGCTGGTACAAATCGACTTGTAGGTTATACAACAATCCTTTAAATCATTTGCATAAAAGATCGACTGTGGCGTATATACCGTAAATACTGTGATTTTAATATGGTTAAGGATTTTTAATAATGAGACCAATTTCCTCTAAATAACCATTGAGGGTGTATCAGTCTCTACTCATATATATATCTCTCACTGATAGAAAACTACTCGATTCCCGAGTGATATAGGCTTTGTAGTAATCCCGGGTTACATTAAATCTCAGAAATGCTGGTTATACACAGGATGTTAGCTAGTTTTCTTTTTACTAGTTCACCCTGCGGTAGAACGTAGTGGGCATATATTTCAAGGCAAAAAGATAATTTTATTAATTTTAACTCAGTATCTCAACTGTCTATGATAAAGATGAACACAA
Organism: Habrosyne pyritoides; assembly: GCA_907165245.1. Classification (NCBI taxonomy): domain Eukaryota; kingdom Metazoa; phylum Arthropoda; class Insecta; order Lepidoptera; family Drepanidae; genus Habrosyne; species Habrosyne pyritoides. Next base: position 14,753,033 of record OU015591.1, on the reverse strand, counting down.
TTGGCTACCGAGCGAAAGAGAACAACCGAGTGTGAAGAGTGGGACCGAAATCTTACCACATTGATAAGTAGGGCAGCAGTGATCTGGTCGGTGTAGCGCCTTGCACCCTGGACGCGGCTCGCAACGCTGCTTCTCGCACTGCACCCCGCCCCCGGCGCAAGTGCACTTCTCACAAGGAGTGGCTCCCGGGAACTCGTCCCCTGGCATGTACACCACGTCTCCTAGGGCACAGCTACCTGAAACATTGAGGATCGAATTTAAAACATATGACTTATTAACACCCATTAGGTATGTTTTAAGAGGTAGGCAGATTCCACTGAAGATATATCAAGTCCCGAAGTGACATGTCGTGAGTCGTATTTCGGGCACATTACAGGTCAGAACTAAAAGTAATCATTGAGATACAAAAAATCTTCACTATTAGTCTGTCGGGCCCGGGAATCGAACCCAGGTAGCCAAACTTTATACCAGTCCACTTTCGATTTAGTACTAATTATAGAGACAACCTAAGATATAATTGTTTGACTCAACTAGCTAGGTGTGTCTTTTTCTTACTAACCTACAGCATTTATTCTCTCAAACGTATATTTAATTGTAATATTTAATGCTTCAGTTATGAGTATCGTACTGATTATTGGACGGGGATGATAAGCCCTTATTTATAATGTGAGTAGCATTTGCTTGCTGAGAAGAATCCGCAGAAAAAAACAATTAAACTTAAATCTTACCTTCTTTCAGCCCCATATCAGCTCTGGTCACATTCGGAAGTGGACCCAAAGGACCTGAAATTAAAGAGAAATAAACAATAAGGTAAGATAAACCTTAAATTCGCAGCTATAGAATCTAATTTTGAATATTTGACTGAAGCCACTTCAAGAGCGGGGCTAGATTGAATTCTGTCAATTTGCATCGAATTTCCTCCGTCTGACCTCGCACTTCGCTGAGATAGGAACGGAATTTCAAGTAAGAGCTCTATCCAGTCACTTAGTCTCATATAATTTGTAAAATAGAACGCAGTACTTTTTTATTACTTTACGACGTAGATTTTTATCAGAAAATTGATCCTACTTTTAACATTAGCCTATAAAATAATGCCTTGTAGGCTGTGCTGGCTCTGGCATTATTGGCGCTTTGGGCAGAATTTCTATGGCACCCTGTCTGTATAGACACGATTGAGACATGATTGTGATGTAGACACCACAAATGTGGAAAATCAAACAACCAATATTTTTCTTAAAAATTACTCTTCTAGCCTTTCCATCGTTAAAGTATCGAAGTCTATGTTTTTTTAAATATCATTTTCGATTCACAAAGTTACCAAGTTTGTCAATCTCGAAATCATCATCGATCGCTTAAGCTTAGAAAAACTCCTTTCTCTACTCGCTACCGTTACAGATTAAACGTTCCCGGGGTAACATTTTCTCAAAAGATAAAGGTATTATATGTATTATGTGTTAATCGAGGTCGGTATATTAGTACGATGAGAAGTAGTATAAGAATAATATATAAGATAATGAGTGAAGAATAGCTATATTCTGCAAGGAAACTCGACCATGAATTCACACAGTCACTATGCCCTGTCTTTCTTGCGACCCCGGATTTAGATGAGAGGTCCACTATCCGCGTAATCTTTGTGATCACTAGTTCGAGTTTTGGTTTGTGAATAGCATCTCACAAGTACGCTTGATTACGCATGATCATACGATTCGATCGCGAAGATAGGACACGACATCACTTCAATATACTTAACAGTGCAATTCATAGATACGATATACAATTAGTGCCGCCCACGCAAAAACCGCCGTCAAATAGACGTAAGCCTTTAATAAAGACAATTATGCAAAAGTAGGCTTATTATAAAATAATTTAAGTAAATGTTTGCTTGCATGTCAATAATATTTTTAATGGCTTACCAATTTAGGTCGTTTGTTTGTAAATAGCCAATAGCTGGTCACATTACAATATGCCTGCATTTTATTGACATTTGACGTTGCTATTTTAACTTGGCTTTAATTATCTATTTTCACAAGCCATAGAAATAAGGACTTAGTTACTAACATAAACAAATATATACATAGAAAAATACAAAAACACTTAAAATTACATTAGTTACTATATTATGTACACTAATAAAACAAAACCGAAAATAAAAGGTCCTCTAAATGCTCCATGGTACCCATGATACTAGCGGCGTTGCCCCGTTGGATGATTAAGCTTAGTCTCTGGGCAAAAAAGTCCCTGGCTCTCAAGTCCCCAGAGGCTAAGACCAAACGCTTGCCTATATCCTCAAAGGCACTTTTTGTGTCAGATGACCATGGGCCCATAGTTTCCATCGCAAGAGCCGCAAATTCATAGTCGTCCGATAGACATGAGTATTTGCGACGCTTGAGGATCTGTGCATTTTCCGCAGCTGCTCCTGCCCCGTGACGCGTGCTTGAGATGTGGGAGGGTGCCAGTGTATCTACACAAGTAACGTCCCACACCAGGGCACGACCTAGTCGCCACGGCACTAATGTCATACCATCCGGTCTCTTGCCATCGTCTCTGGAGAGGCCACAAGGCTCCAGTTTTGCTGGAACAGCGGCGGTGACAAGAGCCCGGCGGATTATACCGTTAAGTGTGGCATGGCGGTATATGCGGCCTGCACTTTTTGCACAAGATAGACCATGGCGCCCTAGCTCATCGACATGGTATCCACAACCGCGGCAGGTGTGGCGCTCGCAAATTTTAGTGCCTAAGCGAAGACATATGGCGATACGGAGCACCGTCGCGTCTAAAATGGTACCTATGTTGAGTGACGGAAGCGAGTGCAACCAGTGACCTGATTCCTTTTCCGAAACTGCAAGTAGTCTGGCTTTATCCACGTCATTAGAATGCTCAAGAAGACAAGCAAACGTTAATTTTAGCTGAGGCAAATCCCACCCTCTCTGTGACTCTCGGTTTACTGGAAGGTTTTCCCCCGGATATGAAGAAATCCAGTGAGCCACTGCATCCGCTTGACCACTGACACGAACATCAGCTATTTTAGTTTGAGAGACTACCATAATTGTGACAATGATGCCTCTAGCTGACCTGCAATTTGATTGAATTTTATACTATACTAGCTGTCTCCCATGGTTTCATCCGCATTCCCGAGGGATGTTACATATTCCCAGGATAAAAAGTAGCCAGAAAGTGCAATCCCAGACTATAATCCATCCCTGTGTTAAATTTCATCCAATTACGTCCAGCCGTTCTGGTGTGATTGCGTAACAAACGACCATACATCCAAATTTAAAAAAAAAATCAAATAATAGTAAAATACTATTAATCCAGAGAAAAGTCATTCAAATACTAACGAAATAAGGTTTATATTGCAACAACCCTTATTTGAAATATTGTTATACTTAACAAACGCCGGAATATTACAAAAACCTTTTGTCATCTTTCTAATCACTCTCCACGACTTTATCCCCTCGAAGCTCAGCTCAATTCAGCTCAGTTAACTAAGAACCACTCTCAGCATAATCTCCCGTTGAAACAATACGACTAATAACAACCCCACTGTAAGTTGTCTCGATTCTGTTCTCGAGTTGTTCCGTTTTTTCAACCCTTGGGGACAGAGATGACAGATGGTCTCCATCCCCGACCTACTCTTTATGGAACTGTCAAGTGTGTCCTGATTTATTGGTCGTTAGATTTTTGTAAGAAATTCTGAGGGACTGCTTGAAATTGTAACTATAATGTTATATCATCTTCTTTAGAAAAGTATTACAGTGTACTAGGTATCTTTCTTTTCGTTTTTTATTAGTTTAGGTTATGTGTGGGTACGGTGAGGCACACAAGTTGGTCAATACATAGAAATTTACGAAATACCTCTGTACCCTTAAACTAAACCATAGTGTAGTACGTTGTACCGTAGTGTGTTGAGTCCGTAGAAAATGTAAAAAGAAATAAAAAAATAAAAAAAAAAGAACCATAGTGTAGAGAATGATGTTATAGTAAACATACATTTACAATACACAGGGTGAAAATATTTAGTTAAACTACTTATGTTTTGACTGTACCTATATTTCCTTTATGGGAACATCTATGGCGGTACTCAAAAAACTCATAGTAATATTAAAACATAAGTAATATTGTTTTGAATATGAATTCCCGCAAAGTACCCGGAAAGTACCCTTTTACGGTGCAGATTTTCCTCGTTTCACTCTCATTACAATGTCTTATTGAAAAGGTTTTATACAAATAGCCAGCAGCCCTCCTCGCCCCCCTCCGCCCTCCAGTGGGATAACTAACGACTCGGCTCGTCTCGTCGCCATTGTGGGCCTCCCCGTCCATTATACGCGTTCAACGCTTTGATTTATCTTTCCAAACACTCTGAATATACTCCGGTCTGGCAAATTTGTTTTTACGTTACGCATTTCTGTCCATTTCCCTTGTACACGATTTTGTTTGAATGCAATATTATTTTTCATGCTTAATATTCTCTTTTCAACCGTGTAATTAAAGAATTAAATAGGTACATGAGTCGTTACATAGATCGTTAACCTATAGACACACCTGTCATATTTGTATGGGATTTTTTATTTTGGTTGGTATTTGTCTTCGCATCGATGCGTAATTTAATAATTTATGTAAATAAGACTGTTCTGGACATTCTTATTTTAAATCCGAATGACATTTTAAAAAATAAAGTATATATAATTAAGTTTTGTTAACATGAATAAATGGACTGAAAAAAACATCAGTCGAATCTCTAATGTATACCTTTACATATTCTAGTGTAGTATTTTCTTTATTTACTCAAGTAAATAAAGCTATAGCTGTCCCCCGCGGTTTTACCCGCGTTCCCGAGGGATATCACAATTTCCCGGGATAAAAAGTAGCCTATATGTTATTCCAGGATATGCTCTATCTATGTGCCAAGTTTCATCCATATCCGTTTAGTAGTTTTTGAGAAAAAGAGTAACAAACATACTTACATACAAATCTTTCCTCTTTATAATATTAGTATAGACTAGCTGTCCCCTACGGCTTCACGCACTTTCCAAGATTAAAATGGAGCCTATATCTCTCTCCGTGCTATAGACTATGTGTGTGCTAAATTTCAGCAAGATTGGTTCTCCCGTTAATTTCAAAGCAACACTTACGCATTTAGAATAATATTGTGGGAAATGAAATATTCTAATCGCATGCGGTGTCCGTAGAGTACAAGATCAATGTTCCTAATGACGTTTATGTGTGGAATATGAAGCGTGGGCGCGTAATTGAATTTCAAACGGTTTTTCTCCACGCAGCGCGGCGCAGAACACATTATCACTCCCCTCGGTGGTCGAGTGTTATTGGTACCGCTGCCGTAAGTCCTAGGTTCCATTCCCGTTCCTTTGTACAAATAGGTAATGTTTGTGTTAAGCTGTATGATAATTAAAATATTCACATATATCTACACTTTTTACCTTAGTCTTAGAAATAAATGTATTTGCTCACTAAATGCCTCGTTAAAAATAGCGGTGAAAACTGACGCTCAGTACAGATCCTCTACTTCAGAAAGAGGCGTTAAGATTATTAGTTTATTTTTAATTGTTACACGTATAACATACAAGCTGTCTCCCGCGGTTTCACCCGCGTTTATCGATATCATATATAACCATCTAGGAAAAATTCCGCGTCGAATAGTAGCAGTCCCATGCCGATATGTTCAGTAGTTTTGAGGTAATGATGCCTAAAATATATATATATTATAATAGATTTGGTTGCGTAGTTTTATTTAATAATAATATAACATTGGTTGAGCGTTACTAATGTCGCTCAGCCGCACTTTATGCTCACGTGGGTACTTGTTTGTAATGAATTGGAGCAACAATAAATTATGTAAATTACTATTACAACATACTACTACTGTGTTCAGTACCTACTGGCATCTCTGCACACCTCTCTGTGCATAATGGAGGGATTTGTTTATTTGTTTACGTAAAAAGGTTTTTGTTGAGATTATTTCATTCAGACATAAAGGGAATAATTTAAATTAGGAACAGAATTGATTCCAGAGGTAAATATTCCAGCCATGTGAAAAATTTCATCCGAATTCGTTAAAAAATCAACATGAAAATATTCATACTTATGATGTAAGTAGGATAAGTACTATATTGAAGGGCTCGTTGGTATTGGCTGCCAAGCTCACTAATTTAAAGATTTGCATCAAACTATAGCTAATACCTTTAAAGGAGCAATTCTTGTATATACATATATATATAATTAGGATCTCGGAAACGGCTCCAACGATTTTCATGAAATTTAGTATTCAGGGGGTTTCGGAGGCGATAAATCGATCTAGCTAGGTTTCATTATTAGAAAACGTCGTTTTATCCGTGTTTTTAGGCAATGAAAACTGCTACAATACCTTTAGATGTAAAAGCACTTATACTTAAAGGTACGCCCTTTATGATCGCATCTAATTTGTATCTAGGTATATATGACAGTGCTTTAAAAAAGAGAATACGGCAGTAGTCACATTAGTAAAGAGAACCCGAGCAAAGCTCGACCATCCAGGTACTGTTAATTATGTATGTTAGATGTATAAATAAAAGTTAGTATTTAATTAGTAGTATACCATGTGGTATTCAGCTCTCTAGTTACTATAGTCAGTTAAGTTCAATCACTAAGCTAATCAGATGACCACTAGAATATTTATTAAGTGAAGTATAGCTAAACCTGTCAACCAGCGCGCTGACCCCGGCGCCTAGTTAAGGTCGCGGCTTAGTTTACTAGTAATAAACTATATAGAGCGCTAACCCTATCGCTCACCTCTAATGAGGTTCATGTACTGAGCCATGGCAGAGGCAGTGACTCCCACGGCCTCAACCTCGGCCTCGGTCCCGGCGCCGAAGGCCGATAGCCGAAAGGCGGGCGGATCAACGAAATCTAGGGCGGGCGGAACGACTCCTTCCTGTTTGCCCCTCCGCGAGCGTTAACCTCGTAAAACCATACGACAGCTTCACTTAGGTAGCGAATTGTTTATTGGATCGTTTCCTTATTTACAAGGAAATCCGTTTTAAGAGCAATGTACGGAGGAAGAGTATTCATGAAATGTTTGTGGAAGTATTTGGGATGGGTTTGCTGTAGATAAGTAATATTAGACGAGCCTGTGTGCTCGGTGGTTAGACTGCCATATCAAAGTTCGATACCCATCGAGAGCAAACATTTTTGTGCATTAACTTTTGTATGTTCTGTGTCTGGTAATTGGCAACCACACACATATACTATGTATTTAGAAGAAGAAAGCAGTATATTAGTTCCCCTATTACAAGCTCCACTTAGTTTGGAATCAGATGGCCCTGTGTAATGAATGTTTCGGCATATTTATTTATTTTTATTTAGGTATTTTATTTATTGATGATGATCTAGTTTATATTATTATTATAGATAACCCTCTTTGGGAGCGCTTTTGTTGCTCTTAGTGCAAGGTGTAAGTCAGACATGTTAGTATGTAAGACATGGGTATACTCTTTAGTCGCCTCTCACACCCTAAAGACGATTTGTAAGGTAGTATACGTCGTCACTACCACTCTATACCGACGCCACAGAGTATTTACAAACCAAGAGAGAGAAAGAGACAAGATCATACTGATAACACAAACAAAATAATTCAGATAAGGTAACATTCTTACAAGAATTGGGCTAAGAAACACATAAAAATTTTCATCAAAAAACCTATCACCAGATACCCACAACACACTACTCCTTGTGTGTAATACAAGCGGCACGCTCCCCGCAGGCGACCGTCCCTTCATTACCCGGGATGGGGCCTTCATTACCCGCACTACTTTAATTAAAATACATTCTGTCTTCATTTAGCCCCCTCGCTGTCAACCGTGTACTTAGATAACGCATTTTCCTTGACGCTCTTTTATGTTATAGGGCAGCCCGCCGTTTCATTTGCGAAGCGTTTAGCTTTATATAGGTTCGTTGTTACTTTGTTAATAAGAACATTGTACCTATGTTGTATTATTATATATTTATATTCTCATGTGTAATTTTAAACCCTTTCATAATTAATTCATTATTGATATTCAGAAGAACTTACTGACTATTTTTAAACACATGTACATTACTACGAATATCTATAGTATAGTTATTGATACTCATGGTTTAATTAATCATCAATCATAAAAAAGTCGGATTATCCACAAATCTTAAATCTATTGGCCCTTACATCTTATTACGGATTACCTCCGATAATTGAACCCCGATCAGTCGTTTGATTCCTGTTCGAGAAAATCTTCTAAATAAAAATCCTACAAACGCTTTATGATTAGGCATTGAATGAATAGTTTCATCAGGATTCATTAAAATTTTATCATTTTGAAATCACAGCACTTCAATTATATTTATTGCTATAGATAATTGGTTGCGTAATTCAAATGTCATCTTTAGTGCAGCGTACTAAGAAAGCAATTTCTATGTGAATAATAAATCAATACTAATCAATCGTCCATCAGAAATCGATATATTATCTGAGGCGGCGGGACCGCGGCGGCGCCGGCGCCAATTTGCCGCATTCTAATGATGAACACGTTATGGCGCTAGTTTAGTTGATACATTCGTCTGGTGGATAGCGGAGAATAGATAAAACAAATAGTTGACAAGGAAAGAGGCGTCGGAACGTGACTAGTTTCCTTTTGGCGCAAGCTATAGGCGGTAGACGATAGTTAGCATCATCAACTATCTGAGTCTTTCTCTCCATTCGGTGCATTTTATTTCAAGAGATTGGGCAGAACTTAATGTCATTTAGTTGCCTTAGCCAACCCTTTTTGGGAATGTTTTTGTTTATTTATTTATTTTTAAGCCACAACCATAATATAATTAACATAAAAAATACATTGGTCAAGAGTTAAATTTGCACTTCACTGTTGACTTTCTTAAAAGAGTTAAAAAAAAGAGGGGAAAAAATCTCCCTAAATATTATATTCAAAAAATTGAAAACCATTTATTCAGTTTACGCCCTCGGAAGGCACTTATGAAGGTCAAATTTAAAGTTACTGTAGCTACTTTTCAAAAATTCAAAATTCAAAACCATTTATTCAGTTTAGGCCTTCGGAGGGCACTTATGAAGGTCAAATTTAAAGTTACTGAAGCTACAACCGGTTCGGAAGTCAGCCTTCAACTGAGAAGAACCGGCAAGAAACTCAGCAAGGTTACATTTTTTTTATTTGTTATATAAATTTTTATCTATTCTGACTTTTTGGCTATTTTATAATTTCAATTTTACATAATTTTATATTTAACAATTACAAGATACTTATTATAGGTAACATTAATAAAAACAAAACAAAAAAAAATATGACAAGACTACAAAATAGAAAATAACAATAATTAGGTACTTACAACTTAAACAAGAGATTTAGAGGTGCACTGTGCAGAGAGCAGCTATTTCCATACATTTTTATCTTCAATATAATGAACTACCTTGTAATACGCTTTTTCTTTCAAAACTTTCCTAATATAATTTTTAAATTTATGATCAGACATTTTGGTTATTGAAAGCGGTATCTTATTATAAAATCGAACACAATTACCAAGAAATGACTTGTTAACTTTAGTTAGTCTAAAGTATGGAACAACTAACTTCTCCCTTTGTCTTGTATTTATACTATGAATATCTAATTTTGCCTCAAACATTCCTATGTTTCTACGTATAAACATTATATTTTCATAAATATATAGTGAAGGTAATGTCATTATATTTATTTCCCTAAATAAATCTCTTAATGATTCACGGGGACCCATACTGTAAATTGCACGAATTGCTCTTTTTTGTATAATAAATATTGATTCTATATCCGCTGCTGCTCCCCAAAACAAAATACCATAGGACAAGAGGCTATGAAAATATGCAAAATAAACTAATTTGGCCGTCTCAACATTCGTCAATTGTTTAATTTTCCTAACAGCAAAAGCAGCCGAACTTAATTTAGCAGCTAGAGTATCAACCTGAGGTCCCCATTGCAATTTATTGTCTAATGTAAGACCCAAAAATACCGTTTTATTTACAAGATCAATATGGCTCCCATCTATTATTATTTGGCTATCTACTTGTGCTACATTTGGTAAAGAAAACCTTAAGCATTTAGTTTTCTTTGAATTTAGTAATAGATTATTTGTAGCAAACCACCCACAGACAATTGACATAGTATGATTAACTTTAGTTAGATCTTTGTCTTTTCTATTAACTTTAAAAATTAATGATGTATCATCAGCAAACAAGACAATATCTGTGAGGTCATTTACAACATATGGCAAATCATTTATATATACTAAAAACAAAAATGGACCTAAAATTGAACCCTGGGGTACCCCCATTTCGACTAAAGAGCCCTTGGATGTTGTGCCGGTAATCCCTACCTTTTGCTGGCGATTTGATAAATAAGATAAAACAAGATCATGAGCAGTTCCACGAATTCCGTAGAAGTCAAGTTTTAGTAGTAGCGTACGGTGGTCAACGCAATCGAATGCCTTGGACAGATCACAAAAAATGCCAATCGCATCCTGTGAATCCTCCCATGCGCCATAAATGTGCCTCAGCAATGTTGCTGCCGCATCGGATGTAGATCTTCCCTTCGTGAAACCGAACTGATGACCATGCAATACCTTATGCTTAGTAAAGTGACTTGACATTTGATTAAGCAGCAATTTTTCAAAGATTTTACTAAGTGCTGGCAGAACGGAAACTGGTCTGTAATCAGATGGATTCTCCCTACAACCGGACTTGAAAATAGGTACTATTTTACTATATTTCATTAAATCAGGAAAACAACCCTGATCAATGCATTCATTAAAAATATTTGACAAAACAGGTGCAATCACTGTTATTATTGATTTTACGATTGTTACTGATAAGCCCCATAAATCTTCAGTACTTTTCATATTGAGAGAATTAAAAGTTATTATGATATCGCTAGCATTAATATGGTCAAATTTAAAACTTGGAAATGTATTATGAATATGCTGCTTGAGTAAAGATTCCGCTGCTATAGGACATGATTTAAGGCTTTTAGTAGTTTTACCAGGTATACTCGAGAAGAAGTTTTCAAAAGCACAGGCTACATCTAAATTATTTGTTGGAATTTTTTCATTAATTTTAAGAGTTACCTGTTCATTATTATTTCTAATTTTACCAGTTTCCGTATTAATAACATTCCAGACTGTCTTTATTTTGTTATTAGCATTACCTATTTTATTACATATAAAGTAAGATTTAGCTTGATTACACACTAACTTGAAAGTCTTTGAAAATTTTCTAACATATTTATGAAATTCTTCGTTCTGAGTTAGAGATTTTAAATGATAAAGTTCATACAACCTATCCCTGCTCTTACGAATACCTTTTGTAGCCCAGTCACTAAATCCCATTTTACTATTTATCTTCACTATTTTAGTAGGACAGGCTCTATTAAAATTATCGCAAATCCCAGACAATAAACCTTTATACAAGACATTGGGCTCATCACTATGATATATTGTATTACAGAGTTTCAGCTCTAAATTATTCTTAAAGGTGTCTAATCTTGCCTTAGTAGTAGGTCTAATTACTTTCGTTACTTTAAATACTTGTCTTTTAAATGGCAATTCTATTAATTGAGCCTTATGATCCGAGCGAACACCACTAATAATCGATTTCCCTAGTATACTACTATTAGTTAATATATTATCAATACAAGTAGCCGAAGTGGCTGTAGATCTTGTTGACTCACTAAACAATAAATCTAAGTTGAACGATTTGAATAAGGCAACAAAATTCCGACTTTCAGATGAATTACTAAGAGTATCTACATTAAAGTCGCCACATACAACTATTGACTTGTTAGAATTATTAAATAACTTACGAAGAATCTCTTCCATTATAGACGTAAACAATAAAAAATTTGATGCCGGTGGCCTATAAACACAAACAATAATATAGTTCTGCAACTCTGCACAAGACACCTCACAAACACGCTCAACAGAGAGGCTACAAATATCTTTACGATCCTTGAATTTAATATTATTATTTATAAGAATTATTGTGCCGCCACCTTCTGCAGATAATCTATTGAATATACTGGCAACTGTAAAGTTTTTAATATTAAAAAGCATAGTGCCCGGTTTCAACCATGTCTCTGTAAAACATAATATATCTATATTTATTTTATCTAATAATAAATGAATATCAAGAATTTTGCCAAAGAAGCGATTAATATTCTGATGTAATAAAAAAGTCGAACTGTTTAGCTTCTCTGTTGTCAAAAGTTTTTGTTTAAAGAACTATTCTGAGATTTAATGTTAAAATGACTTGTTCTTACTGTGTTATCCCTTATCCTATTAATATTATATGCTACAAGTGATGCAATCAATTTCTTAAGTTTTTTTGGAATAAACAGGGTATCCTGTTTCAATTTCAAATTACTAACAAACTTGTTAGTATCAAAATAAATAAAATTAGCACTATGACATGTAACATTATGCATATGGTTATTTAAATGCCAAATATAATTATTCTCCATATCTGAATAGTTGGAAGAGTATGGGAAAGCACATAACATTATCTTCATTACCTCTAATTTTGATAAAGAATTGAGACTATTTATCAAGTCTTTTTTTACTTATATTTATAACATTGCCAATTAAAATTATTATTATGGTATTTTCATCAAACTTTGTATGCAAAATCTTATCTATTATTTGTTTGTATGATGCTCCTGGCATACAATAATTTATTACTGAATCAGTTATTTGGTTACTTATTATTGAGCCAAAGTCAGATCCTATTTTATCCGAAAAAACTATTGTCTTTGTGATTGTAGGACAAGGATTGGAATCTAATTGCATGACCCGAACATCAGTCTGATTCATTTGTGTTATTGGAAGCAACTCACCTGGCCCAGCTGGTGAAGGGTCACAATCACATATATGATTATGGGACAGAGATCTTAATGTGTCCTCATTGTACTTACATAAGTCAACCAGGTGTGTTGCCGCCAATATATGCTCATTTATTTGTTTTTGAGCAATTTCATACCTAGAAACTAAGTCCCTAAGACAGATCTCCTTGTGCTCAAGGTCTGAGAGCAAGCGCTGAGTGTCAGTATCATACAATTTTTGACAATTATTTAATTTATTATTGCAATCTTTTAAATTTCTAATTATTTGAATCCTTTCTTTCCTCAATTCAACATTTTTATAAAAACATTTTTGTTTTTTAACTACTGAGTTTACTTTTCTAATAAATTTATTTAATTTTAAATATTTCTTAATTTTATTGTGACTTCTTAATTCAACTTTTGCACTATTTGCTTCAGAATTTGCCGGCTGAGTACACAAATCACTCCCAATCAGCTCATCATAGAGGCTCAATGTATTGTTGGTTTGGTGACAACTTGCTTCGGTTTCCAGGCGGTTAATTTTGTCCTTCGCCTGACCCAAGCTGCTCTCCAGACCAGATAACCGAGTCAGTGTTTTCTCATAAGTGGTACTACACTCATTGAATGTAGCCACCACCTTCTCTAAGTGGTCGCGCTGGTCAGTGACTTCCATGTAGTTGTTGTGAAGCTCAGCCAGGTCCTTCTTCAGCTGACTATTTCTGTTGTTCACATTTCTAACTTCCTCCTCGCCTTCTTCACGTTCCTGAATTAGCCGGTCACAGAGAAGTTGGGAGGCCTTAAGGTCTTCTAAAGCCTTTCTGAGCTTGATCTCGACATCACGGGCACAGGCCTTGCGAGTCATCATGTTAACAGACATGAATCCACAGACCCTGAAGTGCAAGGACAGAAAGCTGAGAAAGTGAACAATTTAAAATTCTATATGCTATCTATTACTGAAGCAGGTTCAATGTTTGTTTTATCTTTTATTTGTAGGTAGGTAGGTATGATAAAAGGGGATATTAAACTAAACTAGGGGCTATTACTACTTAAATACAAATATTATATGTATATTGTTAAGTACAGTGTACAGTGTTAAACTATGTATTAAAGTGTCTGAGGCAAGTTATTCTATCATCAACTTTGCTTCCACAAATTTGTCAAACAAGGTGAGATTTTAAGGTGCCAAACTGAGTAATGGACGTCGCTCAGAGATCTGAGCCGTGAGTAGGGTTAATGTATACTATGTTGTGTGTAAAAATGAACATAAATAAATACAATACTCCCCAGGTTTTAAGTCGTTCCGTTCAAATTTTGTCCGTTTCGAGCCGTTGTTTGGTTGAATTTTTTCGATGATTGGATTGATAATCTGTATTGATAATTAATACTAATAATCTTGTTAATCACTTGGTGCATGGTGCATGGTGCACTTAGCTGCCTCTTTTTAACGACACCTTAAAGAAGTATCTGCTACAGTAAATCATTTATACTATTAAAGAGTATCTCACCTGTGTTTATAATTTTTTTATAAACTGACTTCTGCTGCGTCATCGACTACACGTTTTTTCAGTTAGTCCATCCACTTTTACAATCAATACAACATTAATTACGTTATGGTAGTAACTACTAGTAAAAAAAGTTATAGTAAGATTCGCTACGATTTTCATTAGATAGCCAACGGCATCGCCCTATGAAATGGTAATAATTGTAATAATCGCTAATCGCCCCCGTCCCGCTTATGATGCTTGTTCCACACATAATGACCTGTTATTGCTAATCGCGGACGGGGGAATGAAAACATTGAATGATTCATAGTAGCGGAATAATTAGATGCCATTCTAGCTGTTTGATCGATTGAATAGTCTCGTGATGAGACATGTGACCGTTTTTCGAATTCACTTTTGAATAAACACATATTTCTGGAATTAAATTATTCCACTTACTAATGAAGAAGTGGTTCTATCTTCTCACAACTCAATAATACGTTTATATCAAATTCAGTAACCGGAGTGGTCCTACCAAAATGCTTGTAGGTTTGCGGGTATGGTATAGTTAACAAAAGAGAGCATAAACGTCGCGACGAAACCTCGTCGGGCCTATGACTTATACCTCACAGAATAAAACGCCAGGATGAAATTAATACAATGTTATAAACCACAGCATAAGTAGGATCTTAAATGCCGTAATCGAGAAGGTCGGACTGATCAACAGGAGGAAGACAATTTCGACTCACCGGACGGCACTTATTACGACACAAAATTATTGTGTTAGTTAGATCCTAAATACCTATAAAATTTGCAGAGGTCAAACTTCAAAGTTACATTTATTATAAATTAAAAAATGTATGAGGATGTTACGCTGTATATAGCGCCTAAATAATTCTTATAGACTGATAAGTTATATACTGGAATACATATATTTTGTCAGGAAAGTATTCAATCTAATATATCAATCGAACTCCAGGTCGAAGCAAGTATTAAATACGCGAAAGGTAGATATTAGTTTCTCATTTTGGGACCCAGAATCATACCCTAGATTGGCACTAGCGTTACATCTCATTTGTACTGGGTAACAATTGTCATCCGGTTATATCTGATTAGGTTCGATTTAAAAGCTAGAAATGTAGTCCACTATAGTGTTCATAAATGAAGTATTCCCCACAGTGAAAACTCAATAAACTAACAAAATAAAACGTGTAAGTTTACCGTTGCACTGCAAATTTTCTCTGCAGTGCATTGCCGTAGAATACACACAGACAAACACTTTTATCCACGCAAACAACAATATAACATTGGAGGTTGCACTTCGATTATTTTATTCATTCATTGGCAAACTGAAGCAGTTTTGGTACCGTGCCGCAAACAGCTCAATTCCCTCACCATTGAACGCTATGACCTTAACCGTGTGACGAATTCGTCGTATATAGCGGCAATGTAGATGGAATGAGGCGATAGGGGCGGGTATTTCTTTGGTGGTGAAGGTCCTAGGACTAGATTCGGGTACGGGGTGTCACGAGCGATCGATCGGCATACGCCCTTGTTATGACTTTTATCAAAGCGCCGAAATGCAAGCTCTATTTGTTCATTCAACTCCGCAGTTCTAGACAGAATATTACTGTGACTAATTAGGTGCTAGGAACTATTAACTATTTACTAATTACAATAGGATATATATCGAATAATATATTAGAGTGTTTTTCCTTATTTATTTAGTAAAATCAGAAAATAATTATTATATAATTAATAATTAGTTTGTAGGTACTTATTTATTAGAGACAGTTCGTTTGTTAGTTCTTCCCCTATCTACCTATTTGTTCACATGTTATATCCGGCTTTATGTCCGTTACCTTTATCCGGGATCAATAGTAAAATCGTGGAGGGAATGTAGTGTAACTCTCGTAAAAACGTCGCAATTGCATAATTCTTATATTTCTTTTTTTAACTAATTATAAAAAATGAATTTGCATTCCTTTGGAATCTGTAGTTAGTTAGATATTGAATAATACGTTAGATAGGTAGTTGTTTAGGTTATATAATCACTATTCTAACAGTTCTTTTAAGAGTCGTCCATTCGTTAGATTAGTCATTATAACTAAACTCAATCAAACTGACGTTTTTTTCCGTGTTTGATACAAATCTATTAATTTAATTTAAAGCTAATAATACACCAAAAAATAAACTTGCAAACCCTATAAATTCCATGAAAACGATAACGTTTAACTTTGTTGAAGGCTGACTTACGAACGGGTGGTAGCTTCAATAAATTTGACCTTCATAAGTGACCTTCACGGACCTAAACTGAATAATTTGTATTTAACTTATTTTTTTAGGTACGTCTGTTAGACTTAAAGCAATATACAAATAGTTTATTTGTTTGCATGTGCACCAATTAGATCGGAAATAGGTAACAGTACCATATTTCATCCTTCATTTTCATAAAGAAAAGAACAAAGAAAGTATTGAATGTAGCAACTTGTAAAGTTAAAATTAATAATGAGACCTTCACGCCCTCTATCTTCGGATGAAATTTGCCACCTAGATAGTTTATAACTTGGATTAGCTGGGGAAAATGTATGATCACTTGAGAAAGCGAGTGAAAGGACGGGGAACAGCTAGTCTTGTCAAACCAAATAAAGATCAATTGGACCTGGCCTGACCTGGAAAACTCAGGACTTTTAGTCTCTAGCTGAACTCCTTCAATGACTAGCTTCTTGCCGGTTCTTCTCAATCAAAGACTGACTTACAAATCGGTGGTCATTTCAGTAGCTTTACCTTCATAAGTGACCTTTCTAGAGCCTAATCTAAATAATTGTCTTGAATTTTTGGGCCACCCAGGCAAAAATGACAATAAATCGCAAAGCTTTACAATATTGCAGAGCTACAGTTTTTGATGAAAAATAATTGTACCAGGCCTTTTCACAAGCCTTACACAGAATATTGGTTTGTATAAAGATTATAAACACGTCTCCCAGAAAGTGAATGAATGTATAAATTGGTTTCGCGTTAATTTCGTACGTGTGTGCCGAGCTTAAAGAAATTCTAGAAACATGTAATTTGGGTTTTCCTCGAACATTACTCAACTTTGACTTAAGACTCAAACGTGCTCGCCAAGACCGCTTCAGACGTAATATTATAAATTAGAAACGTTCAATCGTAAGTTGAGTCATAGTACCTCTCGCTAAGGTCTGGTTTTCTGTAACACAAGCTACCGTTTCAGTTTCAGAAACATATTACAATTCTTGGGTACCAATAATTATGTAAGAACATTATTTTACTTATAATTATCATTTACTGTCAGCTAATAATTTCGAAAAGTTCTCTATTTTATTTTATTCTAGCTTCCGTCCTGTGGTTGCACTCGCGTTCCCGAGGGAGTTAATGTTTTCCCGGGGTAAACACTGAAACAAAATCACTCAGGAATAATGTACAATTCTATTTGTGTTTTTTTATCCATGAGTAGTTTCGGAGATTATCACCTAGATCCAAACTTTACCTTTTTATAGTATATTTATTTATAGATATATAAGTCTGTATATACGTTTGCCTGAACCACGGCCCAGATGTTGATGGAATTCTCGTTAAATGTGACTTAACTCTATGTCACTTAAGCAATGGAAATACTAGTTAGTAAGTCGCTTTTAAATAACTATTTTGTGCTTACTTATCTTCGCCATACTTGCTAATGGCTATTTGAAAATAGCTCAAACTACTTTCGAAACATTTCCAGTAAAATGTAGAACATAACCCATTAAATGGATCCCTCGTTCTTTTAGTTTTCTTTTCTAATAGTGATACACGGTTTAAAATTGTTTTTTTATAAATATCTGTTCTCGGAATACGTTGCAATGCGTTTTTTAATCCAGCTTTTAATTATTATTGTTAATCTTACCGTGCTTTCTCAGAACAGCCTACCAAAGTTTGATAATAATCAAATTAATGGAAGACGAACAAACAAACTTTGATTTGTAACATATTAAAGGTGAAAATAGGCTTAATTGTATTTTACTTTTTGCAATCATATTTTAATATCAAGTATTAGCATTAGAAGAGTAGAAACATTAACTTCAGTAGAATTAACCAGGTCTCTAGACGACTACAGATCCCTAGTTAATACAATAGGGAAATTATCATCATTTGCCTGTTCTCTACCAAGTCCCAAAAGATTGTAGAGAGTTCAGTAACTTTAGCCAGCAAGCATCTGACCAGATAAGAACTCCTCTAGGGAATAAACTAATTAAATATATGAATGTGTGAGTTGTCTCCCACACTTATCCATGTGTAGTAAATTAGGGAGCATCCAGCCACTAGCAGGGCGGGCGTGCACAAGCGCAATAAATAACAGTAGCAACGTGATGTTGCGGGCCCCAGAGTAATTTATGCATAAACTTTAATACTTCCGCTTCGTATTCCAGATTGTGACATGCTCTTTGTTGGGTAATTACTAATTACCCTGAAACGCATCGTTTGTTGTTATAATCATAAATTATAATAATTAATTCATGCGTCTAACTTGGTTAATTATTTTAGATTTATTCTCTTGAATACACAATAGGGACAGTAAATCTAGTTTAATAGTGTCGGTCGGATTACTTCGTTTTGCGAATGGTAAAGATTGTTTCCGACTGTTATATAGTACGTGTATCAGCTGACTAGTCTCCGTAGTACCAATATTAATCAATAACATATCCTTATATCTTTCACCGAAGTTAAATTAACTCCCAACGTGACATGTGTTGATAATGATCGCCGTTTCTCGGGCACATCACCAATTTCGGGATACAAGTAAATATTCTAAACAAAGAAACGTTAATATTACCTCGCTAGAATCAGTAATTGAATGCTGAACTTCCAAGTCTCTATTAGAGATGTAAACCACTAGACCACCGAGGCGATTTAGTACATTTAAGTGAGTGTATGTCACAGGATATTTATAGTGGCATTTCCACGAAACGTCGCATCCTAACAAAACAAACTAATAAACAATCCGAGACATGACAAGCGTCCATCATAAATATCTATATTTCCAACATAGTAAAGACCGTAAAACGACCTACGTCGCACATATATATAATACACATACTACGTAAGGGACAAAACGATAGCATAAATAGACGAAAAACACGTTTTCCCCATTACGGCGGGCTCGGGTCTGCGCCTTCACTTATTGGCCCCGCCATCTATAGACTACCGCTGACTACCAATACCAAGGGCCTGGACTTGGAAGAGCTGCCCAGACATCGATATTACCGTATCGATAGTTCAGTCAGTCGATGATATCACAAAGGTATTAGAACTAGGACACCCTCTGCCACGTTACAGGTCGCAGGTGGAAGCGTGCTTCCCAAAAATATATGTCTATATTAGTAGGCATATTATATTTTAAAAGTAGTAAGTAAACTATGCCCTCGAGTTTTCGCTACGAGACAGGGTTCGAAAAAAGGACATTAAAAAAAAACAAAAGATTGCCCTGAAATATATTTATTAAACTAAGTGTAGGAACATTTAAAAGATTTACGCTTTACTTGTCATCTCATATCATTATAGCACATCATAGCTCACCCCGTAAAAAGAAAATCAGTCCTATTACCAAAGGTCAGACATTTGACATTCAAACTATCGATAGAAATATTAAGACAACACTAGACAATGTCTATTTTGTTAAGGTTTTTGCACGTAAGTCATGTTTATTTAGATCAAGTCGAAGGGAAAAGTTAGGAGTACGAGGTTTTCCTCATAAACAAACAGTCGATTGGTATTCTAAGCATCACCCAGTAGCTCATCACATGTACCTACACCACCATAGAGTCACATGTTCTATGAAGTCATTTTATTTTCAAATTGTTTATGATCTAATGAACCTTTGAAGTCACGTTTCTTTTCTTTTTTCATCTATTGTGTTTTATGTTTTTATTAGTACCTATCGATCTGCAGTCGTTATATAAGTTCAAGACAAATACAATAAGAAGAGAAATATTTGCATAAAACCTATTTACGGATGGAAAACGTGTTTTGAATTGGCTACGAATTTGAATGTACTTGACATTAGACGAATCCCTAGTAATTTGAAAATATAGATTCATATATCCTTAGTAATTTATTTAAAAAATGATATGTGTTTGCTATGTGCCTGTGTTATCGACGACACATTTTGCCACCCCATCTATTAGATGTATAACGCTACAAACATGTTCTATGTAATGGAGTGTTTATGTAAGTACCAAAAGTTGGCTTGGTGGTTAGCTTCGATTCCCACCCAGGACAAACATTTGTGTGTATGAACATATGTCACAAACACAACACAAAAAAAAAGTATATGTAGTATATCACCTATCTAGTTTCCGTAGTACACGCTTTGCTTAGTTTGGGATCAGATGGCCGTGTGTAAGAGAATTTCCCAGGATATTATTATTATTTAAGAACTACTAATACTTAGTACGTCAGTTTCTGGTTACTTCATATACAAGTTTTGCTCTAATGTCCCAAGATATTTATTGATTTCATCAATTAGTCAAACATCTGCCTATTTTGTATAGCAAATGCATTCCATATTCCCAGGTATTCCAAATGTTATTGTTCTCCAATTACCTCAGATATGACGGAATGTAGTGTTTACACGCCGCGGCCTCACTTCCCACTGTCTACATGAAACATCTCCATACATTAATTCGATAGACTTGTGAATGACTATGACTTTGTCCAAGACTTAATTTATACTTTTGTTAATATATAGGGTATATTGGTGCGCTTTCGATCAAATTGCGTTGATCGTCATGAGAGGTCCTTTCATTCTCTCATTAGTTAAAAAAATATATGCTGATAATAATGCATGCAGTCTAATCTGATATCTCATGTAAAACAAAAGACGATCTCCCAATGTCATTGTTTAATCGATATTTAATTATAGAATAGTATTTCTTTTTAGACCAATTCTTCGGATGAAAAATAAATGTGTCTACAGGATCACTTTTTGTGGGCATCAACCCACCAGACTACATGCTCTTTGTGGTGCTTAAAGAGACAGGCTCTAATAAGAGGCCAATTTTGACTCGATTAAAAATATCAATTTGCTGAAAGTAATGTTTTCATAAGAGCAATTGACACAATTACAAAATAAAATAAATATAACTAGTACCTACTTACGGCAATTAAAAATCTTATCACAAACGGACTGTACAAATTAATTACAATGTCTTTATTGTATAATTCAGCAATTATACTTATGTAAATAAATATTTTCATACTCCTCTTACAAACGCTCGTTATTTATACCTGTCAGTTGCATTATTGCAAATATTGGTATCTCTTAGTTTATTACTTAGATATTTAGGAGATATATTAGGGTGATTTCTTTAAAACTATTAATTTCGAGTTCGAGGTGCAACGTAAGCTGATTTCAATGGGGTCTGAAAAATTAGTGTTAATTTTAAGAAATCTCCTAATATTTAAGAACAGCTGGGCCAAAAATAACAGAAATAGAGCAACAGTTACCAATATCCTTAACTCGTGCCATACGCGGTCACCTTAATTAGTTCTTTTTAATTTTAGGTGGTTCGCGAGCGTTCAGATAGTGCACCTGATGGTAAGTGGTATTACCCATGGACATTTGCTGGAGATGCAGCTATAGGACCCATCGGCAAGTTCTACCGATAGATTTAATTTGATCTGTAATTGAGTTTCATTTGATGTTAGGCTTTACATCACCTTGGTCGAGTGGTAAAATGGTCAGCTAGATAGCTAGAGGTTTGATTTCAGGTCGGACTAGGTAATATTACCGTATCTTTGTTTAGAAATGACAATCGCGTGGGATTGGTAGTGTGGCCGTTGGAACCTAAAACCACATCGGTGAAAATTGGCATGAAGACATATTATATTACGATTTTCATCAAAACCCTTGTCCTCATTCAAGCCCTTCCAATTCAATAAAGACTTTAATGAAGCAGCACATATTAAACCTCTCGAGTATTGCAGCCACAATCACAAATTGACCTTCAACCTCAGTTATTCCCAAATGGCACATGACATGTTATCTGTGATGTGGGCTATGCAATTCCCATGGCTAGACACTGGTCCGTCAGGTGGGGCGGGGCGTGGGGGGCGCCGGCCGGCCGGACGGCATTCCGCGCGTGACTCAGGTGGACGCCACTTTGTACGTAGCTGGATATCTGAATGTCAGTTTTCCTTAATTTTACGGGTAACTTAGTTATTTGCACTTGAGCTCTCAGGATATGCTAATGTAAGAAAAAGTGAATTTAATTGTAGACTAGTATCTCCTAAACCGTATTTTTTCTATAATTAGTTTTTCGCCTGAATTTTGTATTTAAGATAAATAACATATTTTAACCAAAATGTTGTTCTTCAGTACATAACATTTTACATTTTATTGCTCCATTTAAAATTACATTTGTTTGCATATTATTTTAACATCTTTACTAGAAGGCTCCTATCCCACTCTTTACATAGATAGAAAGAGAAATTTGATTCTCTGATCTCAAAATAAATGCCAAAGTTTTTATGAAAATTGCCAGTTATAAATGACCAGATTTTAATTTTTTATCTATCTGTCTGATAGTGTGTTTTGAATATAGTCCAAAACAGCTAATCGAATGAAAATTAAATATAGCATATGGATAAAATATACGCTAGCCTCCGTCTCACGGTTTCACTCGCGTTCCCAAATTGCTATTTTATATTTCCGGAAAATATGACTAATTTACTGTTTCGCAGCTTATTCAAAACAAGCTTGTAGACAGACAGACAATAAATCTAAAAATGGTTTTCCCACAGGTATCCGGGTACATACCATGCGGCGCGGCCGCTGTCTGTAATGACCGCGCACATCTTGCTATCTCTCGTCGGAATGTCTTATCGCCATCCAATATACATATTTATAAATACCTCAATCCATAATTATACAGTTACACCTTTCGCAAACACCCTTTACTGTTACATTTGAAATCCTTGCCGTATACCTACTACAGTATAGAAGGAAAGGGTCACGAGGGAACCGCACTATATTTTCTATGATAGGGTACTTAGAAGTACCCCCTTGCTTGGCTGCCTTCAAATTTGTTTCGAAAAAGATTGTTTTAAACCCGGCTTCACCTGAATGTGGTAATAATAATGTACCTAATAGAAACTTTTCGGTCGAAACTATTAAAACTTTGATGAAAACTGCATAAAGATGCATTGTGTGGTTTAAAAGAAATAGACACAATAGTGACTTGTATCGTATTTAGAGATATACCATTAGCCGTAATCCACATAAACAATTGCGCAAATACTCTATAATCAGTTATCAATATGTCAACGCACTGTACAGAGTTCAAAGGCCGAGCTATCTATTTACTTTTACCTTTAGATACATGTGACGTTCAACCCATTGAAAAATACCACCGGTTCAAGAAAAATACATATTAAAGATTTATATATAAATTCTACTATTTCGACAACCTTACTGACAATAGCATTTTAATATGCATACAGTACGCTACCCTGAACCGATCACCAAAACATCTGCACTAACAAAATTACAAAACCAGTATAATCTCGTTAGCTTACAAGGCAAGTTCAGCTTCCCATTAGATGTTCAGTTTATAGCAGTTTGGACAGCAGACATGTTTATCAGATCACGCGTGACTCCGTGCCCCGGTAGTGACGTGACCAGGGTGTGATAGGAACGTATGTGTAAGATGTAACTGTTACCAGGGTTAGAGATGCGGTACCTTGCGCCGGGACCGCATAATCACGACAAAAAAACATTCACTAGGAAAACTTAAGTTATTGTAAAATATATAAAAAAGCTTTTTTAATAACGCTATCTTGTTGAAATACCCACCTCCTATTGGCTTTCACAAAAGCCTAAAAGTAATATTTAAAAAAAATAACGATTTTACGATCAAACGATTTTTTGTTGAATGTACGTTTTAATGAATGTATTTTACTTGCAAAAGAACGATTATATCAACTAGTAGATTGATAGGGACAAATACCTGTAAACAGTTTACACTTTTAATCATGGATTAATAACGATCGGGCTTCTGGAAATCCCCTGCACATTTACGCATAATTTGAAGCATAACTGCGTCATTAAAAATATATCTACTCTAACACTTATACTTCCCAAAACACACCTTCAAAATCAATATTTTAATAGGATCCAAAATAGATTCGTGGGAATTTAATGACGTAAAAAAGTAAACGTTTTGACCTTCAATCATAGCGCATGAGATGACTCAGTAAGCCACACAAACATTATTTTCTATTGAAAAGCCGACAGAGGTCTCGGCAGAACGAGTTTACCTTTGAGGAAAATAAATAAAAAATACATTATTTTAAATAACTTTTGCGAAAAACAGTGATTACCTTTTATTACTTTTTTATTGCGCACGGGGCTTTGAAGCGAAACAAGCTAATCTAAAATATCGATAAATAGTAATTCATCTAATGCTGTGATGTGGTCGCGTCTCATCTCGGAAAGTTCATAAAACTCGTGTAAATTAATGTAGATTTGATATTAATAAAAACACCATTACATTAAATAAAAATATTAGTTTTTCTGACAAACAGGCAGGCGGCCCGCCTGGTAAGTGTACACCAGGGACATCGCCAATGCGATGTCGACTATAAGGCTTGAAGTTGTTATGTTTCATGTACCTGTAATTTCAGACAAGTCTCTACTGCTTCACGGCGGAAATGGGTATGGTGGTAGTTCTTCCCCGGATGAACTCTGCACTAATATCTTTACTAATTAACATATAAGTTTCATTTAGTTTTATTATTTATATAATCATGGCCTTTATCATAGCAGAATTGCTTAAAAAAATATTTACTCTACATTTTTAAAGATAAAAATAACACGTCTAACACGCCACCTCAAAGCTTCAAAAATACCACTAATGTTAAAATAGCAAACGCGACTCCTAGCAACCCTATCATTTCCCTGCCAGCTTGTATTCTGTTCCTTTGTCTAAGTGACATGTTTATCATATAGCACATGCATATGTCGCTCACCTGCACTAGACAATGCAATGAAATTGATCACGACCAGAACAATATAGGCCGTACGCGACGCCATGCCGATGCCGCCCCGGGATCTGCAACAATACATCATATAATTATAAACACACACAATACAATACAATACAACACAATTTATTATAATACACCTAAACAAACAAGGCGCTTTCCGCATTTGCCTAAGTGATACGCAGTTTTGAACTGGATAATGTCAACGACTCCGTTACACTGATTATGCATAGCTCATCCCGCGTTGGAAATACCCATTTGGGTGTGTTCAAAACAAAATTGATTAAAATATACATCGGTAATTAATATTCGAAATGTATTACATATGTTATTCCCCAAAATCTGTTATATTTTCGTATAATATATAGATTTTTAAAAGTCGTTTTCGATTTCAATAAGTTGTGGGTAAGGAGGACAGTAAGTTAATATACGAGTATATCCTTAATTAAATAAAGTTATAAATAAAAATATGTTAAAAAAAACTTCCTATGGCATTATATTTGCCGTTTCGATTTTAGGCGATATTTTTATGCCATTAGATTTATCACATTTTCTTACTCTGAACATATGACTGTGACTCTCTGTGAGTGACTGTGAGTATCATATCTGTAGGATACACAGCTTCCAGTCATTTATGATAGCAATATAATAATTTTTCATAAATATTAAGTCATATAAACGATATAAAATCGTTATACACGGGCCAACATCGCTTACTGAAGTAAACAGTAATTTCAAACATAATTTGAATAATAAGTAAAAATAAGTACGACGGAAAACTTATCCAAGAGTACGAGCGAATAGAACGTAAATTAATGAAATTATGCGAAGAACTCCAAGATAACATGAAGTTGATCAAAAGATTGGAGCAAGAAGGATAGACAACTAACTGACAAGTTTCCAAGTCAAACTGACAACTTAACAAGTCAGTAGTAAAGTTTTTAAGGTACTATTCTTGATCAAGAATAAATTTGGTAATAAAATTAAATTATATTAAGTTAATTAGTGTAATTATATTAACACTTATAAAGGTCGAAGCTACTAAAGGTACCACTAGCTCTAAATTCCTCAAAAAAAGGAGGAATCTCATGTTCTATATCAAATGCACCTTGATTACAACGCCACAAGTAGTAGGTCCAATTTCCACCGAGAAGATACATTTGTGTGTGTGCACTTGGCTATTGGCTTCATTACTACGCGAAACTATTAATATACGTATATACCTACACGTATACATGTATGTATGTTTATCATGTTATCAGTTGTCCGGTTACCATGGTACGGTTTGCCTGGGATATATCCTAGGATATTAATTGTGGTTGTAACAAAAGCATACAGTTCCACAGCTCGGGTTCCAAATTCTTTGCTCAAATATAGTCGGAACGCGGTTGAAAGCAGCTCTATTATTTAGCTGTTTCACGAGACTGTTGAGACCACAGAGTCACCAAGGTCTGTTATAATTATTTTATTAGCCTTCAGCACTTTTCCGCTTGTAGAAATTAACATTTTCGTTGGTTCTCTGCGGGCTCATTGTTCGTGAAAACAGTTGTGTTTCGTAATCAAGTTTAACGTCGGAAAGCAACGGTGCGCTGTTTCAGTAAATATCTAAGTTCCTATTCTAAAGGTTAGTGAATAATTTCTGACACTAGTTGCCTCCCGCAGATGCACCCGAGTTCCCGAGGTATGTGAAATTTTTTCGGGATAATCCTAGGGTCAAGTTCTCTAGATCAGATCAATAGCTTTTACATGAAAGAGTAGCAATCTTCCATACCTATCTACACATCCTCATAAACTTTCGCATTTATAATACTAGTAAGATTATCAACAAATAAGTTGCGTTAAAATATTTACTGCCTCCACTCTAAATTGAAGAATCCTAAAAAAAGGAGAGGCACCAGGCGCATCGCGTTGCAAAAAGACGTTAAACGCGAGATGCGCAGGCGCAGAGCGAGGCCACTGACCCCACTCCTGCGCAATCGCACCCCCACTAGATCACACTGAGCTGCACGTAATTCTATCTACGATGCTAAAACATTTTTAAATTAAATTTGACAATTCCTTGACAAAACGGTAAAAAAATAATCTTAAAATAACGGCAACGAATGCCATAAAGTATTTACAATAAATTAATCTAATGATACAAATTAATCAAATGTCTTATCATAAAAATAAATATACATAACCTAAATAATTGGAATAACTTATTTGCGAACACAGTCCGCCCGTTGAAATCGTTTAGAAGCAATGAATTTTAATCAAGCTACAAATCGCGGGAACACGTCGAATGGGAACGAGCGAGTGCACAATAAATAAAGAGTGACACCCACTTATCGGGTGTCCCAAATCAATCCGGCCACTCGGCCTGTGTCCCATTGACGAAAATAAATGTATTTCAATAAGAGAACCGTGTCACGGTAATTCCGCGTAATTTGACATTCGACGCGGGTGGACGACCGACGCGGCGGCCGGCAGTCATTTTCCAATCGTTATGTGCGCTCTCAATAGGATAATCGTTCACTCGCTCGGTCATCGTTCACCAATCACCAATCATTCACTCGTCTCCTGGAGACAGGGCTTTCCGTGTGAAAGTTCCCTTGGGACGGTTCCGAGCGACCGTTACGACTTTACCGTCATGCGTAATGGCGATTTACTTATTATGTTTGCGGATGGGAGCTATTGGCGTGTTGGTTGGTGGTCAGGGCAAACATTTGTCTGGGTGGAAAATATGTATAATAATAGTAATAATATATATTCTAAGACTAAACAAAAAACTACTTATATAAATATATATAGATTAACTAGCCGTCCCCCGCGATTTTACCTACATTCCCAAGGGAATTAACATTTTCCCGGGATATAAAGGAGTGTTATTCCGGATTTTAAACGTGCCAAGTTTCATACAAATCCACTCACTAACTCACAAACTTTCGTATTTATAATATTAATATGGTTATCTGGTTACCATAGGAATGAATCGGGATATTTGTTTATTTATGGAAATTTTCCAATCAATATAATTCAGTTCTTACAACTATATATGTCAATTATTGATGAATGGAATAATCAAAGCATTCACTGTTATTCTAAATTACATAATAAACGACAAATCAATTGTTTTATTAACTGATTACTAAGTGACCGCAATGCAATTTATAATAACGACTTTACAATATTTGTGTGAATAGGCAGTAACGCTACACGTGCATAGAGAATAAGAGAGCGGTGCCCCAAAAAAATCTATTTCATGAGTAAACAATATTGTCGTGTGTCGGTTACGGTATTTTTTAGGAAAACCATATTTCGCATTTTTTTAATATATCTTTATGTTTCCTATTATAAATATAACATCCCAAAAGGAAGTTCTTAATTTGTCTTTAAGAGAACATTCGTTTAATTATGCCGCAGAATTTATCTATTTAGTCTTAGTTCAGGTTATATTATTATTAATTTTATAGGTTTGAAGTGTCTGGGTTAGATACCCGGGCCATGCAAGGATTTAATTGACGATTATTTGCTTAAAAAATATTACCTGTAGCCCGTAATTACTATCAGCACGCACTATATTTGGTAACTGGAACCCACCACTTCAGATATATGGGATTAAAATATATATGCTGTATTAATTAATTTTAACCCCGTTATTTTATTTTCGACGATGAATTTGATAACGTTTTCATAACAACAGTTATTTTGTATTGACTTTGAGGTGCTAACCGCAGGTGGCTTCTAAGACCTAACGCAAGCAATTCGGTTAGCGCTGAGAGCTCTCAAAAGAGGGACTTCATATCGAATGACGTTCACGACTCTACATTATCGATAATCAGATAGAGTCGCGAAAGTACTTAACTTGGCAGTACCGGGAAAGACTTCGTCAGCACAAATACTGTGGAGAGTCCTTCACGAACTGACAGGTGTACTCGTCGACACTTGACGATGTTATTCTTCGCTTACTTCCCGATAGATCTTCAGGCTTGTGGTCTTTGGACTTGGAAGTCAAACTTTCACTCTTTCAGGGTACTTTAACGCGTGTTGATTTATGTTACTGAAGGACCTTTAGAGTGGGCGGTGTAGACGGTTATGAAAATTTATTATTTTCTAGTATTTTGTTTATCGCCTAGGTTCGATTCCTAGGTTAGGCATGCTTAAATTAATTATTTGTATACAGTAACAAGTAACACTGCTTATCATGTGTCACATTGGGATCTTTAAGATCTTCGGTGTAATGTGGTTTCCTTATTGAGACACCTGCTTACCTCTTTGGGTAGAATAGACGTGGAGATTGATTAATTAATGTTATGTAGTAATTACATAAAAAAATATGAGGTGCACTCATTTTTTACAGTAGCTTTCTATTACAATTGATACTTTAAGTCAAATCAAATGACAAATATAACAGTGTAAGTTTCAAGACATCAGACATCAGTCAACCGAAAGTGAAGGTATTGGTCGCTTTCAAAATGCAAAACTGTCAAACGGGTTGGTGACACGACGAGAAAAATAAAACAAAAAAACGTATCCTTCTCTAATGCCAATAAAGTGTCGTGTTACATCAGTATCGCTGATATGTGCGGTTCAGTCGAGTTGTAACCGGATGCGAATGTGAAATTAATTCATGAAATTGTCGGATTGACACTTATATGGGTACAGTTGCTATACAAGCGGTTATAATTTCGGCTGAGAGCCCCTAGCGCTCGCTAAAGCGTAAGCGTGAGAGCCATCAGAGGCTAACACCTTCGTCCCTTCCAAAAGCGGTTATAATTTACCTATCTCATGTCCATTATCTCCTCTATTTGCTGAGCATTGTTGCCATATTTCGGGCACAATGCCAGGCTGAAGGTAAATAATTTCTGATAAGAAAATGTTAACTGAATCTTGTCCGACCTATGAATCGTAGCTAGGACCTTCGGTCTTTAAGACTTAATACAACTCACTCACCGAGACGACTTGATAGAAGAAAAGTAATCAACATATCTATCTATGTAATGTTTAATGTGGTCATATTCCGAATAGGACTTTAAGGGAAAGAAAAATCTAAAGAGTTGCCCAGAAAATTTGATAATTCTGGAAAAACTGAAAGTGCGTGGTTTGGAATCTAATTTCACTGTCTTTAACTGAATCATGCCGCTATTACATGTAATGCTATGTGGAAGTAGCAACAACGACCACCGGCACCTCCAGAGTGGCGCAAAGCCCCGTATATGAGCTTAAATTCTAAAATAACGTAACTATTGGATATGACGGCATCTAAGTATGAATAAGTATAGCTAATAGATCCGTTAACCACAATACAAGCCATATTTGGCTAACCGGCCAAAATCGGAACAGGTTGAATGTCAGACAAGCAAACATTGTTTTATTTGGCTCTGCCTTCGATACACATGCCAAATAGCTGGGTACTCGGGTTCATATTGTATGCTGCCTTACAATGAGGCATGCCTCAAAAATGAAAAAGATTGTAGTTGTATTTAATCCCTAATATAATAATCGGGCCAGTTTAGGTAGAAGATAGACTGACAAACATTTGTTTGCAAAAATATGTCTATTTGTTCTGTGTCTAGGTGTATAGTAGTATATCCGTTATCTGGTTTTCATAGTAGTTCTACTGAGTTTGGGATAAAAAACTGTGTGTAGAAAGCCACAGAATATTTACATATTTAGTTTACTTTGCCTATAGGTACTACTCGCCGTGTTTTAGTTAAATTGAAGCAAGACGATTTCACACTATATTTGAGTCGTTTAATCAAGTAGTTTATTGTAGATGATACCCCATTAAACCCCAATAAACTCTACGGACACCTTGAGCATTGCACTATGTTCAATGACAAGCGTGCAGCAAAAAACCGAAATATTATAAAGAGAAGTTGAGGAGAAGCTCTTGAGGCAGCCTCGTGGAGTGTGGAGCCGGCCGAACGGTGCACTGTGGTACATTGACCCAATAACGCATTAAAAACTTAATGCCTGACACAAAGCTAGCGGTTTTGGCGCCACCGAACATAATCGTCAAGAATGCGGCCTCAATTTTGTTTTTTTGCGATTCCCCATTTTGGGACTTCGATTAGAATTGCGGTTTGCGTATTGCTTTTTTGTCGGTCCTCTGGGGTATTTTTAGATGCCCACATAATGCAGTTACTGTTTGCTTTTTGTGTAGTGTATTCACCTCAGAATGATGTATCGGAGATGATTGACATCTGAATTATACTCGTCAGTAAAAAATCCAAAAGCGATTAATTCCTTGTCGGTTCTTTTCAGTCAAAGCCTGAATTCCAAATCGGTGGTAACTTCAGTCGTTTTGACCTTGATACGTACCAATTTCTGGCCTGAATTTAATTGAAAACGCCTCGTAACTTAGAAGTTATTCAATTGGAAAACATTTATATATCTCTACTTAAAAGGGGTCTTAATTTTACCGCAATAAATTAAAATAATAAAACAGTTATATAGCAATCTATAGGTCCTATCTTGAAGGAGCCGGTACCCTAAAAGCTTAGTTATGGACCCTACGATCGTCAAATATGTCTCGACAAACATTCGAGTACCGCACGAGCCGCCGCAAATATTAGCGCAGTCCCGACATAACAACCGGGCCGCTTGTCACCGAACATAATGTATTGAAGACATGAAATATAATATTCACATAGTAAACAGAAATGTTTGAATATTTTGGCACGGCCGCGGCGTACAAAAGCCGCTTCTATTTACATAGAAATAACATGTTCAGGCAAAATTAATTGCATTCAGAATTTCTCTTGGGATCATTAAAATTCATGTTGCGAACTTAATATTTTATAAAGCATATTTGTCGACTTATAGGGCTCTTTTGACGCTTTTTTTTTTAAGAACTCTGTGAGGTAACGAGCAAAACCTTAATGCTCATTATTTTGCAGTTGGGGGTGTCTAGGTCGTGGGTTCGATTCCCACACAGGATGAACAAATGTTCATCCAACTAGTACGTTCATACACACAATATTGTGTGTATGAACATATTAGTTAAATAACTATAAAAGTACCTATGGATAATTTTTTTTTGTATAAAAGTAGTAGTTACAACAATCTCTTTTGGGATCGAATAACCGAGTGTGAAGAATACCAGGACATTAAAAATAAAATGTGCTCAGCCTACTCTACAATAACATGCGTAAATACGATTATTTTGTAATGTATGTACTACACTACGTTAATAAAACGAGCGTATCGAAAAAGCACATATGCGAATACGTTAACACACGAAACGAATTATTTGAGTAACATCGACGTCACCGCACAAATATATTGCGTCAGTAATTGTTTGACGTCGCGCCGGCCGACAATGGATCTCACTCTCTATGAATATTGTTATTGTTAATGTTAATATATGAAAGCGTAACTGTCTCTGCAGTGCGGCTGAGTCACTCTCGTGTGCAACACACCGACACGTGCGCGCCCCGTTCATACTCTGTACCCGCTGCGTTTGAGAGGAAACTCAAGTCACGTGAATGTTTAAGATTGTGCTCAGCGATAATGTGATATCCTGGGACATTCTCACATGGATCCCATCATCATCATCTGATCCCAAATTAAGAAGAGCTTGTGCTATGGAATCCAGATACTCGATATAAATACTTCTTTGTTGTTCTTCTAAATACATCCTACTAACATTAATGCGAATGTTTGTATGGATGTATAAATATATGTTACTCTTTCACGCAAAAATTACCAAACGGATTTGGATGAAATATTATTATGGGACACATCGCCTGAATATAAAACATAAGACCTTCATCCCAGGAATATATAACATCGCTCGTGAACACGGATGAAACCAAGGGGGACGTCTATGTATTTGTCTAGGCAATAAACTATCTGTGTGCCAAGTTTTATCCAAATCTGTTGACTAGGTTTAAGCGTGAAAGACAAACAAACATCCATACATTCTCACAAACATTCACGTTGAGATTTGAAATGCATAAGCTTATTTAAAAAGTGGGGGTGGTAGATCCGGCTGGTACTACAGTATACCCTACCTTTAACCTACCAACCCGATTTCCTCACGACCTTCAACTCAGAATTGCTAGCTATACTGATATAGCACCATCAGCTGCTATATTTAGCCATTTAATCTATCTTTCAGTTGTCATATTATAAACGGTATTAATTTAACATTTTATTTAAAAGAAATGCGTTTAAAAATGCATATTTATGTTAATATTCTTTATTTAATGCGCGACACACGGTCGACTTTATTCAGTTAATTTGTCAAGATGTCGTAAGTAATTTATTGTACCTAAAGTTTTAGAAATTACAGGCACATGAGACTTAACAGCTTCACGTCTCAGGGTCGACAACGCATTGGTGATGCCCCTAGTGTTGCACATATCCATACGCGGCGGTGACCACTTACCATCAGGTGGAACGTCCGCTTGCTAGTCGGCCCAGGTATAAAAAAAAAGTTCTTTTTAGTCTTAAATCTATGCCAATAAGAATGTTAATAAATTTTGTGATGTGAGCCAATATATAACAATAACTAATTAGTATTTATGAAAACATAACACCTTAACGCGCCAGTAGGCTGGGTGGTAAGAGACCCTGACTGCCTCGCAGCAAGTCCTGGGTTCGATTTCCAACAATTGTGTGCATGAATGTATGTTTGTTTTGTGTTTAGGTGAAAATCTCCATGAGTATTTATTAGGTGGAATGTAATATATCAGTTATCTAATTTCAGTAATTTCCATGAACACGTCTGTAGAATAAGTCAAAAGTTGTATAATATCAATTATCTGGTTTCCTTAGTACAAGCTCTCCTTAGTTTGGGATCAGATGACCGTGTGTAAAGAATATCCCAGAATAGTTATTATTTACTGCCTATCCCCTGCAATTTCACAAACCTGAGGGAACTTAGATTTTCCCGGTATAAATTATATCCTTTGTATTAATCCAGTAGGCCGATATACATTGCTTCTCTTTCTATGCGTAGCTATGTAAATGAGATAGCATTCACCCCATGGCCAATCTAGTAGAAAATACGCCTCAACATCGATTCCGAGAGCAGTACACAATCGCCTAGCAGGTTTTAAAATATCTATGTCCCATGCCCAAATCCAAATAATCGTTTTGTGTAAAATGTTTTCAAACAACCATCGATCTAACCATCCTTAAACTTTCGCAATTATAACATTAGTATTTTTAATTTCCTACCTGACATCACTAGAGCCGTCATTACAATAATATTCGCGAAGTCCCACGACCACGTACCACTCAGCAAACAGACGGACATTAGACAAATACCTACAACTGTTAACATTTAAGAATACCGCGTCCAGCATAATGATCAGTCAATATATAAAATCTATTGACTCATCTTTGGCGTGTGCACAGCCTACTTACAGCTTAGTCACTCTGAATACAATCTTGATTTGACGTGAGTACACGGAATATTTATATGATGATTCTACATGTAACCAGTAAATATTCAACCATTGACGCGGGTTCGCTGGCGTGCTGGTTAGGTAGCCTGACTGTCATGTTACAGGACGTAGGTTCAATCTCATATTGTGTAAACTATATAAAATATATGCATTAATTTGTCTGTTTTTGCAATATTTTCAAAGTATTTTAACATGCTGTCTGTTGAAACTCTACTTAGTTTGTGATGACTGCATCAAATGGCCGCGCAAAAAGATTTGTAAGGATATAATTACTATTTAAAGTTTATTTTAATTAAGCCAAAAATACTAAAACCAAACTTTACAAAGCTAAGTGCGTTGAAGTCTTTTCCATTAATTTGCTGAATACTAAAAATAGAAGAGTGAAACAAAGTAACATTAGCGAACTGACCGAGCTACATATTTAATACTGTGTCGCTAGGTCCCGAGCGCCGCGGCGCCGTGATGATCGCATCTCGCGTTTTTCTTATCTTTTTACTCTTGCACGAAGCGCACACAAGTCAAACTAGTTTCGATATATTTGCACGTAAGGGTACGTGTAAGAGAGACGGCGCAATTTATGCCAACTGGCGAGATAATGGCCGGGATTATTGCACTTTAGGATCGGGACACGGACCCCTAATTAGCTGTTCAATGGCTATATAGATCGCCTGATGTTATGGAGGAGCGAGAGCTGAATTTTTCTCCGAGCTATAGCTTTTCCAGAGATGCGGGGTGCATCTGCCAAACTCTATTAATATGAAATAGCCCTAATGCCATTAAACCGAACATACATATCGCGCTGTTGCCGAATGTTTGGGAATTGGGTGATGATGCCAAAGTGACAGTAAAATGGTAATTTTTGAAGCTGTAGAGCCAATTACTAAAGTTGAAGAGATCTAAAAAGCTTTTGACAGATAAAAATGCCATAGAAAAATAATGTGTAATAGTGGATTATCGCTGATCTTGGTCTTCTGTTGTCGAACTAAATAAAAGATAAAGGGGGTATATTAGTCGTAATATCACGTAGCCGATTGCGACTGAGCCAATGGGCAATCCAAAGCCATTATCCTACACTGGCATGTTAAAAAGATGGAAAAGAGTTAAACATCTTCATTGAATTGAAGTTGGGATGAGCCGTGCGCAGGCGCAGGTTGAATATCCGTGGCGTCGCGCGCTCCGTTGTCAATGACCTACTTAGATGCAAGTGCTGGCACCATGCGGCCGCGCTAGTGATGACACTAGCTATTTTATCATATACTAGCTGTCTCCCGCGGTTACACTCGCATACCCGAGGGGAATTCAACATACATTTTCCTGTGATAAATATCCAGTGAATCAAATTTTGTTCCCGATTTCATTGTTTATCTTTTTTTTGCGGTATACCCTAGTGGATTTCTTAAAATGAAAGCCAGTGATAGTCCCGCCTTAGTTAATTTCAGAAATTAGTGGGATCAAACAGACAGACAGTAAACATTTTTATAAGTACGTATATTTTGATATCACAAACTGACACATAAATATTATTTATTTATATATATTTATATACTGATGTTTAAAGAACGATATTTGCCTCACGGACATATGTTACCTTTTAGAAATTATTTTCCTAATTTGAATAAATTTGTATTTCACTCAAAGCTTTAAATAAATAAATATCATGAAACAATATCTACTCACGACTAAATAACTGTTAAATATTTCTACCAAAACACAGAAAAAATGTTTTCCTGTTCGCAAAAACTTATCCCGACGGTTGTTAGTCGGGAATCAATCCCACGACTGTAAATTTTGCAAAAAGCGTGCAATAGCAGTTATAGCTCTGTCAAGCTATTTTATAAATGGATGCCATCACTAATTTACTGTTCTTGGAGTCAGTATACGGGCTTTGTTAATGACCGTGCTAATTACACAAGCTATATTATTATATCGATTATGGGCGACGGGCCTGCATAATTACGTGCTTGGAATTCTGCGCGGGCGCATCTGTACATCACCGGCTATTATATTTTATTCATCATTTTATAACATTCGTCTGATATAATGTATATTTTTTTCATTTTCGTAAATGATTGCTTAAGTAGTTATTCTTACAACCAAAATTACAATTTAAAAATAAATTTTATTAAACATATTTATTTCTTTGTTAACTCATAACTTCATAACAATGCGGATGGAGTTTTGACACTTTATAAGCAATAAGACCACCTTAAAAAAGTGTGTTAACATTTTTCTTTGTTATAAATGACAATGATAATCTGAATTTATAACCTATGTTATCATGCTATTAATATTGATCAAGTCATTGACATACTAGCTACCTTCCCGCGGTTTCATCAGCGTTTCCGAAGAATCTGATGTATCCCGGGATTATTACAAATCCTATGTTGGTCGGAAATGGCGTAGCTTCCTATCAGTAAAATAATTATTGAAATCGGATAAATAATTTCGAAAGTTGACGAACCAGTTGGTTTGATTATTAGACCCCTGACTGCCACGCACGAAATGATGACTGGGTGTAATTATCTATAATACAAAAGTATTTATTTAGTCAAATATATCAGTATATATATTACCAGTTCTCTGGTTTCTATATGACCATCATAAGTGCCTTCCGAGGGCCTAAATTGAATAAATGGTTTTGAATTTTGAAGTTTGAAAGAGACTGGCCGTGAGAATAAAAAAAATTGTCTTAGTTTGTATTACCAGGAGGTAATCTCTGATGCATCTCATATTTTATATCATTAAGTAAAGATGACTACTACTTGATAACTATTTGGTTATATGCCAAGACTTTAATGCAACCGCAAACGCACCGCTGAATCCCGTCGCGTACCGCAGCCCTAACAAAGTACCCCATAAAATTACTGAAACACGCAAGAACAGGTTACAGCGTCGTTAAAACAACGCTCGTTAAGCGTTATGTGATGATAGTTATGTGGACGTATGTATTATGTATAATATCACTCGATATTATCGTTATTGATATTATATCCGGCGATTGTGCACGTAAGCAGTATTGTACGT
Organism: Habrosyne pyritoides; assembly: GCA_907165245.1. NCBI lineage: Eukaryota > Metazoa > Arthropoda > Insecta > Lepidoptera > Drepanidae > Habrosyne > Habrosyne pyritoides. The sequence goes on along the minus strand of OU015591.1, from coordinate 14,715,209 downwards.
GTAAGTACGGAGTAAGGTGTGGGCAAAATGGGAAAAACTTGACCGCATGGAATTTTAGCACGTAGTTTTTAATAGTCTTGTGACTTCTTTATCTGCATGGTAGTAGCTAGAATAATAGACCTTTTAGTGCAGAGTTCGTCCGGGGAAGTATGCACTAAAAGGTCTTAATCCTTACCCATTTCCGCTGTGAAGCACTAGTATTACTGTGTTTCGGTTAGAAAGGTACGAGGGCAGGTGAAATTACAGACACATGAGACGTAACAACTTCACATCTCAGAGTCGACAACGCATTGTCGATGCCCCTAGTGTTGCAAATGGCCATAGGCGGCGGTGACCTCTTACCATCAGGTGGACCTTCTGGTTGTTAGTCGGCCCATATAGTATAAAAAAAAAGGGAAATTACCTGGCTTTAAACTACTTTTGTTGATTATTAGTGCCAAATGTTGTTAAGAGCACTTTGTCATCGGCATACCTTTCAGCCGCCTCTAACAACACCCTAGAGATGAGCTGCCACCACCACATACCGCACAAATTTAAATATTCTAATCTGTACGTGCTTATAAAAGAAACTCATTTATTAGTCATCTTTATTCAGAGATAATGAACTAAACAATAAACCCCGGCTATTTAAAGCATTGTAAAAACTTAATTAAATAAATAATAGTTACCTACCTTCGTTGATTGAAACCTAAAGTTTCTATTTCCATTAAAATCAAGTTGAAACTACTCATTTGATACAGATCGCGGAGATGAAAAAATACGGAACGCAGTAAGTTCCCACCATTGTAGTTATTTAAGTAAATCTTCTGAATAATAAACGAGACTAATTAGTGCCTGCATGTCCATTGCAGAGCCGTAATCGCTTTGTTTCTGCCCCTCTTTGAGTATTTGCGTAATGTTATGTCATTCATAATGCGATGGTAACATATTTGCACTTAATTATTCGAATATTTTTATTGTTGCTCTAATTTGACACGGTTTAGGAGAATGTAGTATGATTTCGTTATGGTCGCTAATGAAGACCTTGCACAGTTATACAGTCATACAGAACCTACACTAATAAAAGTTCCAGGTTTTGACCTTACATCCTAGCCTACTTATAATATAAATGCAAGAGTTTATGGGGTTGATGTTTGTTGCTCTTTCACACAAAAACTACCGAACGGATTAAGATATAACTTGGCGTACAGATAGAAGATAGAATGTCCTGGAATAACATAGGATAATTTTTATCCCGGAAAAGTGGAATATATATCGGGAACGCGGGTGAAACCGCGGGAGACATCTAGTGGGATTATATATTAAGTTTAGGCCCTAGAAGGGCACTAACAAAAGGTCAAAGCTACTGAAATTACCACCCATTCGGATTAGTCTTCAATCTTGAAGACACAAATAAAAATTGCTTCAAACTGCCACAGAAAAACGTTGCAAAACGCTAAATCTAGCTAACAATTCAATTAGTCTGTCTCGAGTATCTGATTGTTATGTAACATGGCGGACAGGCGGACGGGCGGACGGGCCGGGCGGACGGCCGGGCGGACGAACCGTTACGAACTGTCCGGTGCGATCAATGTCCTTGTCAACACTCTTGACTGTTGTTTACGCTCAGTTACAATATAATACAAATCTTTAGTATCGGTTATACATCATTTTAAATAAGTACTCTTGAGATTTGGCCTTCCAAGGTAAATATATTAAAAGAATAAGAATATCTCTAATTTCACGCGTAATATAAAAAAAACGTATCGTGCGTAACTCACAAAGGTATGTGTAAACATTATTAATTGTAATATATGCGATAGTGAACCTGTCTGGTTGTTTGTTTGCCAAGTTTTGTTGTATGGGGTAGCTTAGTACCAGGTGATGGAGATACGACTTACGCCTGGAAACGTATGTAATGCAGCATACTATTACATATTCTTCCAGCTCTAAATGTATGCATCACGTCAAGTAGCTTTATTCAGGAAATGCATAAAGAGAAACACTCGTTAGCAGTCATGTGGAAACTTAAAGTCTAGGGTTTCTCAAAGTGACTTTCATCAGTTGATGGCAGGGGCTGGGGTACACAAGGTGGAAACTTTTTTCTTGGCTCTGTTTTGATTTGAAAATAGTAGTCCTAAAATCCACACAGCTTACGAGAAATATAAACTAACTATTTATCTATTATTGTTTTTAAGAAACTCGTCGTATTGATAGCAAAACTTTTCTATTGCGAGTTTCAATTCTTTTCTTTTTATAAAGGGGACTCTTGAAACTAAGGGATAATGGGATAAGTTTGAGAAACTCTGGGTCTATAGGACAATAGGCTTAGGTAGTATACAAACGGATGTAGATACATACATATTTCAACGTATCTTAGAGCTTCCGGGCAGGGCGCGCTCTCAATCTGTCTGCCTCACAGGAAACACGAGCTAGCCTACGTCGCATTTCAAAGGCATTCAGACCTTTGACATACCATTCTATGAAGTTATATTTAGACGTTTGAATGTAGAGATAGTTGCGGACTCATTAAATGGGTCTTCATTAGTGATTCTCTACTAACAAAGTTTCAGGAAGTGGAATAGTGTTTGATGATATTTAACATACGCTGTGTCATTTTGGCAACTCGGACATTAAATCACGCCATTTATTTTCTTTTTATAATGAATTTAAGCAAAATAACTATAGAACATAAAAACTTACATGAAAAAATGTGTAACTATGATGAAATATATAATTTAAGTAAGCTAAAAATTAATTATTTTATTATAAAAACCGTAAATTATTATCTCTATTTGTAGATCATTAAAAAAACAATTTTATCTAAAACATTGATGGTAGATGTTCATGTAGTTAAACCGAACGAAAGAACTATTTTGTCAAGTATTCCAAAATGCAATGCCGAGTGAAGCCACGGTCATATATCAATGCGAGACTTGACAGTAAACATTGAAAGTTGAATTGAAACCTTCACTCAGCACATTCAGATACATGACTAGCATAACTCAAACTCTTTCGGAAGTGAAGTCGTGCTTAGAGCGGCGCGGTGGCGCGGCGGCGCGGCGGCGTGTGCGCATAACGAGCCTCGATCACGGAACAAAAAACCTCTTGGACATTGAACATTGAGATAGATATCCTAAAATACTACTGTTCTTCTTGTGACGGTGTAGGGGTAAAGCCTGTCGTACCGTCATGTGCGACTTGCGACCCCCAGGATTCGGCTTGTATGACCGCAAGTTTGGTCAGGCCATGGGATGGCGGTGGGTATGTTCTTCTTGTGACTCTTTGAAGAGAAGTCTTTTGAATGACGTCACATATTGACTTGCCCGTTGGTGTCGTGGTTATTTTAATTCAAACGTTGTTGTTAAGTCTTACGTGCCTGTAATTTCACCGGCTCCTTTACCTTTCTAACAGAAACACAGTAATACAAGTGCACTACTGCTTCATGGTGGAAATGGGTATGGTGGTAGTACTTTCCCGGACAAACTCTGCACTAAGAGCTACTACTTTAAAAGTAGATGCTCGGAATATTCCGCAGGTCGTGATTTCGATTCCTACCATGGACAAACATTTATGTAAACGACCATATTTGTTTATGTTTTTAAGATAGCAAATATGTAATACAATATATCAGTTATCTGGTTTCCATAGCACGAGCTCTGCTTAGTTTAGGATCAGATAACCGTATGAGGAATGTCCCAGGATATTTGTTTATTATTACTTTTATAACTATAACTGAACGGACTTCGTGAAATAGACATATATTATATCCTTTAGCTTTCACACTTCAAAAGCTACATTAATCGATAGGTATACTTTTGAAATATGTAGACATTGGGTGATGGTGTGGCCAAAAGAGGTAAATTCCTAATGCCAAGAAGGGAACTGGCTTACAAGAGCTGTCGGAACACACCGAATGGTGTTTGGCTTCCAACTTGAGGGTAGTGGTCACCTAGGCGGGTAGTACAAAGTACTCTTCCACCGTGCTATGAATTCCTCACAATGTTTTCAGATGCTCATTGTTAGATTCAAAGTCACGCCTCATATTTATTATTCGCCGTAAAATATCTTTATGTCTTATGTTGACTAAAATTAACTGAAGAATATTTAAGCCTCGTGGCTTTCTGAACTCTGCAATTACTTGAAAAAACATTTTCAAGTAAACTTTACACATATGAACGGCCTCAATTAAGTGACAAACAATTGTACAGTGTAATGTAAAGACTCATTACTTGTCAACGCCGCCGTAGCTCAAGATCGCACCGCTCCAGTACACTCACTTACAAAAATGATACATTTTAAAAAATCTTTTTTGTTTGTCCCTAATATCACCATGTAGTGGTGACCAATCCGATAATGTATACAAAAAAGATTAATTTATTTGTGGAATATGTTATTTTACTTTTGGATTACATAACGGAATCGACCTAAGTTTCTTGTCGGTTCTTCTGAGCTGAAGGCTGGCTTCTGAACCGATGATAAACCTTATCACAGTTAATATAAAACATATTCTATCCTTGTGCAAAGTTTACTTTAAACACTTCAGTTGTTTATGCGTGATGAGAACATACAAACATCCAAACTTTACCCGTTTATAAATTAATGGATTAAAACATAACTTCTCATAAAGCACGGTAAACACTGCGGCCTCAACTCTTCGCAGCAAATTGACAATATTCCCCACGGCCGCGTGTTGCAGTCACTTGACATTTGACATAGTCATAATAACGTACATAATAATTTGCATTTTAATTATACACACGCATTGGTTTTATAAAATCTCTGTTTAATCTTTTTGTCCAATATATTCAATGAAGAACATACAGACATTCAATAAATCTAACTTCTGTAGTGAGATAAAAAATAAAGATCTATGGTACCGACTTTGGCGGTCTTTCTATTCCAACACTATTTAAAACTATCCAGAGGTTCCCAATCATATAGACCCTCGAACCCCTTATTAAAAACCCAGAAGAAGTTTTTCCCTTATAAACAATGTAAGCATAATAAATAAATGAATACCCTAGGACAATATCCTGGGACATGTGATTTTTAAATGGGTGGTCTTTGGATTGCTTTTGCAAATAGTGATAATTTCCGGAGAAATTTAGATATGCTGTCAAACGTAATCTTGCTCCTAGAACCAACATGACGACGTACCTCTTATACTACACTTTGAGAAACCCTACCCTAAACTTTTCACTTTAGAAAATAAGCGATTATTTTATAGATTGTTTGGCAACAAACTGCGGAAGGAGGAAAAATCTAACATCACGTGAATGAGACGACACGAGTGATGTACATATACATAATATAGTTCGGGAGGCTTCGGCGCCTGTCACCGAATGTACTCTAGCGACCTTCGTACACGTACGGCGAAGGAATTTTAAATGAACCGATCATACGCACATGGTTTTCCTCAATATTGCCTAAACATAAATAATGATGACATCTTTGTGAATAAAGAGCGACCTCACGGAGTGTCAATGTAGATCAGTCATTGTTCTCTACGCCTTCAATTAGTCAACTACATAAACATACACCATAAAGCCCAGCTTTTGGCGGTACAGGGTTCGATTGCTATATTAACATATTTTTGTTTAAGAGTAATTGGATTAAACTGGAATGATAATTTTCTCGAGTGACGACGTTAATGCTCCCCACATACCACGTAGGGTATCAACATATATTCGGAAGAATATGAACCTTGGGGATAATGGGCGTGAAGTTATTATAGGTTATAAATAAATAGAAAGTAAGCAGATACTGCTGCTGATTTAGCTGTGCATCTCCTAACATAATAAAATTTATCTCTATTCCATAAAGTGATAAGGAGAGAGACAGACATGCATTTAAAAGGCTGTTGCCTATGCACATGGCGCCCTGCGGTGTCTATTATATTTACCATTAGGTGGACCGTCTGTCAATTCATCAGCTAAAAAAAACACAATAATAAATACAATTTACGGATTTACTGATATACTATGCCGTCGGAATGCGAAGCCAAAAATGTAGGATATTTTTTAATCATAAAGATGTAATATGTATCTATGATAAATGCTACGAGTCAAACAAATATTTTAATAAGAAATTCTACCCCTGACGCTATGTCCCACATATTTATAATTTATCAATGTTTTTTTAATATACTATTCAATGGCATTTCTTTCAATCAATATCATGATTTATTAAGGCTAATATGTATAATGTGAAATGCATATTTCCGAGCTGTCAATCCATCTCTTCGTTACGACTCACTAGGTTATAAAACCAAGAGAAATGCCTGTGGCTTTTTATTACTTTTTTATAACCAGTATAACTTCGGGCTTTCTTCATCTAACTAAAGTGAAGATGTTAGCTCAGTAGCTTGAGCTTTCGATCTTAAAATTGGAGAAGTTAGTTGTTCCATATTTTAGCTAAAATTAAAAAGTCCTATTTTGGTAAGTTATAGTGTTCGATTATATAATAAAATACTGCTTTCGGTAACCAAGATGTCGGATCATAAATTTTAAAAACCTTATTAGGAAAGTTTTAAGAGAAAAAGCGTATTACAAGGTAGCTCATTAAGTTGAAGATAAAAGTGTCTAGAAATAGCTGCTCTCTCTGCAAGTGCACCTTTCACATGCTTGTTTAAATTGTTATTATTAAACTATTTTAAGTGACTTATACTTGTGTAAAATTAGAAAAATAGTTTGGACGAAAAAGTCGAGTTAGATATAATTTTATAATTTAGCAACAAACAACTTTGCTTAGTTTCAAAATATGTAACCTTGCTGAATAATGACTTTCTTGCCGGTTCCTCTGAGCTGAAGGCTTCCGAACCGGTGATACTATCAGTAAATAAAATAAAATAAAAAAGCCTTTTATTTCCTACAAATTAATTTTACATATAATTTTTACATTAACTTATCATTAAACGCTTAACTGATTAAAAATTAATATCTACTTATTATATCGTTTATGTCCTATATTATGTAGCTATTTACTGTTTTTATTTACTAGTATTATTATACTTGTTTGATACTATATACTATTTAAACGCTTAACTAATTGATCTTAATACCTACTTATTCTTATTTTTTTTCTATATTATTTACCTATAACTATTTAATTTATTATTATTAATATACTATATAATATTTGCTACTAGATAATATTTACTATTATTATTAGCTAGCTTGGTTAGATTTTAGATACCTAAATAATATAATTTGTAGGAACCCCATTATTGGGTGAAGGCCTCCTCCAAAGATGCCCATTTGTCTCTGTCCTGTGCAGTCTGTTTCCAGTTTGGGCTGGCTACTATTTTGATCTCATCGTCCCAGCGAGTCTGTGGTCTTCCTCGATTTCTTTTACCTGGTGGTCCATTCCAAAAAGTCCTATATACGATCGTCGATACTATCAGTAACCCTTATAAAATTAATAACATTTCGATTTTTTTATACCACAGGGGCCGACAATCAATCAGACGGTCCACCATATAGAAAATGAGCATCGCTGCCTATGGACATTTGCAATAATAGGAACATCCCCAATGCGTTGCCCTGAGACGTGAAGTTGTTAAGTTTTATGTGCCAGTAATTTCACCGGCTCCCTTACCTTTCTAACCGAAACACAGTGTATACAATACAAGTCAAACAAGTCCACTGCTGCGGTAATGGGTAAGGTAGTAGTACTTCTCCAAACTCTGCACTACTCAAAATATTCGCAATACATATTTATATTAATATTTACACCCAAACCATGAACAAACAGACATGTTCACCAACACACAAATATTTGTCCAGAATGGGAATTAAACCTGCAACCTGCGGCGTGGCAGTCAGGGTCTTGAATCACCAAGGCTACTGGCATGTCTGCCAACTGAGTGAAAAACCCCAAAGAGGTTTCCATTGAAGACAAGATACAAATACTAAATCTAATGCATGGAGGCTAAACTCTACCAGGATTACATAACCCTTGCTAGGTTAACATTATAACTTATTCGTGCCAGGCGCAGTGGAGGGTTCCGTAGTACTTAGTACATTTTATTCGACTTTTACTCGTTTTACTTGTATAAGTCTATCTAGTTATGTTTTTCTTGTAACTTCATTATAATTACTATTACCGTGCATTTTTTCACATTTTAAAAATCAAAGTTTTAACTTGTAGTGTATTTGACTTTAACAAACATAACCATTTTTAATGTCTTATATTTGGCGACATCCCCGCTTTATTCCCCCTAAGAGTTGTCCGAAAAATACATCAGTTTCATGTTTTTATTTCACAACTTTATCGGCGTGATTAATGTGTATAACCACTCCAAATTACAGCTTTCTAGTACTAAGACTCTCCGAGTTAAACCACGGACAGACGGACGAATCCAAAATATTTACATGTAGTGTATTTTATGTATGTATAAATTGTGGTTTTTGTAGACACATACTCGTATTTTCAAAATACCTGTTCGGTTATATTATAATGATTCTAACAATTTGAATCTGTTAATCGAGTTGCCTGTGCCTTGAACGACGTAGAGATGCTGCAGATAAGTTAATCTGTGGCATTAATCGGCATGAGGCCAGCGCACAAAGTCCAACATGGCGCTTACAGTTGACTCAGAGGAAAACCCTAGCTTAGTCACAGACGCGCAGCTTCCTTGTTACGTGACCCACATACTTATATGTGTTACAGGTCGACTTCTGAATAAGGCATTCCATTATACGTATGGATGCTTCCTTATAATTGTGCCAATTTTGATGCTGAACCGAATGTAAACATTTTACCGCTCGGTACGCGGTAGGGGCTAACTGAGACTTCGAGCGTCAGACGAGTGAGCGTAAGACTTCAAGCGTCAGATGACGTCATCGTTAAAAATTACCAGTACCGGATTTAGCTCAAACCGACCTGATACGAGCTCACATGCTTACGCATCATTTCTCGTGAGAATCTTGACACTCACTTTTTTTAAGCCCGACGAACAGTTAGGCGGTCCACCTGATGGTACCTAAGTGGTCATCACCGCTTATGAATATTTGCAGGTACAGGAAGCACTAGGAGCCCTACCACTTCTAGATATCAGAACTAAATGTTAACTCAGTTGACCTTCTTTATTTTTGAAATACTATAAAACAAAACACCAACTACTTCCAATCTCAATTAGACGGTCATCGATCAGTTTCAGAAAAAGATTGATCGTTTGACCGAAATGTGACCGCATTATGTTAATAAAATCGATCTGACCGACATTCACGACCTAGACGCTTTATCAGATGTCAGATTCTTCAATTTGTCTGCGACAGATAACCATCTAACAGACCTCACACATGCGGCCATATTTTTCGCGTATATTCGACACCAACCCTTGTTATATTATATACTTGTGATCCGCCCTGGGTTCGCCTGACTATATACTGATATTTAATTATATATTTTTTTATAAAAGTATATAAATCACAAATTTCTCAGAAAAAAATACCAAAACTATGTTGAAAACCGTAACTAATCCATCGCGTAGTTTAAAAGAACTAAGCGCACAAACAGACACACATAAATAATGACTTTGTTTTAAATTATTTAAATACATAGGTGTATTATACACAGGTCATCGCAATTGTAACCTACACTCTAATTGGAGACTTAAAACCATCAAATATGATTGACATTGGTACACCAGCATTGGCGGAAGGTCAATGATATTTGGTCGCTTTTCGCGATACTTATGTAAGACTTGTATTTTGAACCGTATTACACAAGGTTATTGATGAAATATTCTAAAGTATGGTTGTTGTATTGACAGATTGTTTTATTAAATTAATATTTATTGTAGGATATTCCTATCTGATCCAAAGCTAAGCAAACTTTATAAATATATAGGTACTTTATTAATAGGGCGGGTTCATAAAAAAAAATCAAAAAATTAAGGAATGAAGGGCTTTTCTTATTTATTGTTATTATAGATTACCACCCAAATGCGGAACAGATATGGCCTAACATATAAAAGTTTGTTCTGGATGTCGTACCAACAACCTGCAGAATAACTGTCTGGGCAGCGATCACTAACCGACCCTTAATAAGTTGGTGATATTAGAATACACTTTTAAAATTAGAAATTAAAACAAAAGTAACCCAAAACAGAGCTACAATTAAACACAACTTGCACAATTATTCAAACAAAATTTAGAAGCGTTTCAAACTCTCTTCTAAAGCTTACACAGCAACATTTTATCCAATATACAACAACCTATAAGCTTTGTTTATTTTTACAACTGGACTAAAAAGCTTTCTATTTCATCAATCAATCACTTGACCGGTCACAAAAAAGACAAACCAAACTGGTGAGGTTTGCACTAGTTATTAAATAAAAAAGTAAAATTGCTCTAGTTATTTAATAAAAAAAACATAATTTTCTAGATCACCAGCTAAGCGAAGTTCATATTTGGAATTCCCCGCCTGAATGTGCGAAAGAGACGGCACTCGCAGAAAGTCCCGTACACTTTCACCCGAGGCCGTGAGCCCGTCAATCAATGGCGGCCTCTTTATGCGCACGCGCCGATCTAGACCATACTTAGATAAATAACGGCAAAATGCATTCATTTGATCTTAATCAATTCTTCCGTTACAATTACGTTGCACTTCTAAATATCGACCCTAAAGTCAAATATCCTTTAGTAACACCCATCTGATCCTAAAAGAAGCAAACCTTGTGATATGGTAACCAGATAATTGATAAACGAACTACAGGTAAAATGATATATACTTTTTATCCTTCTAAATATAATATAGAACAATTGCAATACTCTGAAACCAAATTTTAAATTCATATTCGAAAAGGCTTTACTTATTCTCAAAAGAGTTGGTAACACTCAGTCTTTAAAAAAATAGTAAGAAATAAGTATCAATATAGCAATATGTAATTTGACAAAAATTTACAAACTACTAAGTCGGCATCTTTTCCAACCACAAAGATAATCACTGAGTTGTAAGCTTATCAATTGTGACTAACATTGAACAATTTAATTATATACATACCTATGTACCAATTATATCTAATTAATATGCAAACTACGGTCAATGAACACCGCCGAAGAGTTATAATAGTCAGTTTGATTATCCTCTAAAATAAAATTGAGGATACATTTGTGTCTTCCTCACCATATTTTTCCGAGACAATTATATAAAATTAACTACCTTCCGATGTTGTAGTAAATTTATGAATTCATCCTGCTACTGGAAAGGGCAGAGCAACTACTGGCAACTTAGCTTGTTGTAATGTAACATTATAATATGGCATGGTGATAATGACAACGTCTTGTATGCGCAGCAGCACGCTTGGACGGAAACCAGGTCGGAGGGTCACAGGTGCCCTCAGGGCTGGGCGGCACATTCAATGTCACATATATTTTCCGTGTCTTATTAGTTCAGTTTGTAAGCCGTAAGAATTAACAAATCTACACTTCACTAATATTTTAAATTAAAAAGAATCTGTCTGTACCATTATGACGGCTGTAACGGTTTAGTTGTTAAAAAGTTAAAAAGGTGCTGGTTAATGTTTTCAACAGTTTAGTTTTAAAATTCATGGAATAATAAAGTTTAATCATCACAAACAAATGCCGGATTTTTTCTAAAGATAAATCTTTTCTAATGGCTGTTTTACAGTTTCCCCAAGAGTATACAATATATTCTTCCATTATCCTTCAGAGTATTTACATCTTTCGCGAGAAATAATAAATAATTTTTAATGACTTAATGGAAAAGCGCATCAGTATTTTCTTTAGCACAATTACTTATTTTATATCACCCTATATCCCATGTGTTAACTTACAGGAGGTAAACAAATTAATAATTAATGTGGGATCATAATGTTTCATTTCAAAATTTGACCAAACACCCTGAACATAAAGTCGTTAATAGCGGTACCGTTTAACTCCTTAAAAGTATCCCGTTTCATTAAGTATAATATTGCGGGTCATAACATGGTGTACAACAAATATCCTAGTATGTGGGCAGGTATCATATATAAAAAAAACTCATGCGTTTTCTAGACCAATAGCAAATAGAATTATGAAGCACGTCTAGTGCCTTCAACAAAAATTTAAGGACAGAAAAACTGGGAATCGATCCAACTCGCTCAGCATTGAGGATTGAAGGCGTTATTACACAAACATTAATAAAAATATGACATCTTCCAAATGGTGTGGTTAGTGTGACAAGTAAAAGTGTGTCATGCATCACCTGCGCATGCGCCGGAGACTTATTTATTCCGTGGCCTGAGTCAGTGAGTAACGGAGATGAAATTGACGCTTCCTCCGCTCAGCTCAGCGTGGCACAATTACACCACGACATGACTGACAAGACGACGGGCCAGACCCGTGGGCGTTGTAGTTTGTTACCCTAACTGCTACCTCACAGCACGAGAGTTTGATTACTACCCAGGACAAGTACTTAGGTGCATAGATATGTCGGTGTGTACGGGTGTAAATATCTACTTAAGTTTGTAGTACATCATCGAAGTAGTTTCCATGGTACAAGCTCAGGTTACTTTGGGATCAGATGTGTGTGAAGAATGTGCCAGGATATTTATTTCTGTACTTATTACTTTGAGTGTTTAGTAAATTTGTCGACCACTTGCAAGGTTACTAAAAGAAGTGATTAGTTTGTGCTAAATGTTTTGTTTAGACCAAAATTAGGAACGACACGTCTAGACATAATTACGTTGTTTTTAACTGTTTACTGGCAATCACATAATTTTATATACATAATAATATATCTCTATAAAAGGAGATCAGCGGGACCTACCCTACGTGCCAAGGAGTCCGCACTGAAATGAAATAATTTTATAGTTTTTTATAGTTAGACAAACATTTTTAGGCAAGCATTTCGTAACCTCACAAAACTATGGGCGATTTTTGCCCCAAATGTAGAATTCATAACCATTATTCACTTTAAGCTCTTAACGGGCTCTAAAAAGTCCAAGCTAAGTTACCGCCAGTTCTGAATAAATCCTTCAAATGATAAAAACTGGCAAAAATAGAACAACAGTAAGTAAGGTACCATTTATTTGCAATCTTCAAAATCAATAACATCTAACTCGTTAAAAATCAAACGTCATACTTGTATTAAAACACAAATAACTCACGCTACAACTTTAACATGAACAACCGCGTGTATAAAACACATTTTCATGTTTTTCAGTGATCTAACCGCAGAGTAACCGACGTCACACTCAATAAGTACGCGTATAGACAATCGAGGATTGTTCCGCTCTTGTCGCGGCCAGGCTGACAAAAGCATGTTTATACACATCGTATTTCTTATAAGAAGTACTGTTTGATATATAAGAATGTTATAGAAAATACTACCCTATATATGTATATAGATAAAGTTCATCTTTAGTACGATGGCAATATTCATTGGCATTCTTAACAACAACAGTCGTCATTTTAATCAAAGGAGAAGCCTTTAACTGCTTTTATGACTGGTAGCCACAGCTCTCAATCATATCTCAGATTGTTGTCACTCGTCACGCCAGAACGGCTGAACAGATCTGGATGAAATTTGGCATAGATACAGATTATAGTCTGGAATAGTACAAAGGCTTTTAGTCCCGGGATAATTTGACATCCTTGGGGAACGCGGGTGAAACCGCGAGGACGAGTTGTACATAGATTCAAACAGCAAAGCGATGCTCAACATAATACCAATATCCAGTCAGCGCGTCAGCAGTCGAGCATTTATATCAGGAAATGTTTGTAATTTATCTTACAAAACATCTGTCATCATTTATTAGTGTTTGTTTTGCAAGCTGGTGTTCCAGTGTTCGTTTGTGAACTGTACCGCGACGGTGCCGGCGTGTTAATGTGTTATTAAACATCATTTGAACATTTGAACCGGATTCTTTGGCAGTTTCTGAATTTATGATCGTTGAGTTATTTGGACTATGAACGAAGGCTTTTAAGATAAATGGTATCAAAGGTCGGGTTTCATCCGTTTGGACTAACCATAGTTCTCGGAAACTCTTCTTTTGCTGCCTATACTATTAAGAGGTAAAGTTGAATAGGAATTTGAATTTAGGAAGTATTCTCTGGATGTACTAATCCGATTTTGAAACTCATTCCCGAGAGACATGGGCTATGTTATAAGCCATGGATTCATCTATATTATATGGATTCATCTATATTATATGGATTCATCTATATTATATGGATTCATCAGATTCTTCGGGATCATATTTCAACCGCTGGTAGCTAGTCTTTACTACAAACGCAGCAAACGCCACAATTAATTTGTAAAATGTAAAACTCGCTCCCGAATTGTTCGCCAAATTCTAACACTTTCACGGGACACAAATGAGTTTCCATTCAGTACATAGTCTGAGATTAGATTATAGTTAAAATCAAGGCACCAGTAAAAGAACACCCCAACGCGAAGTGTCACTTAATAATATTAGTAGAATTATCATTATTACAAGAACATACGGCAAATTGAAGGCAATAGGCGTAGCAAAGGTATGATAGCATTTAGCTAGATATTAAGCATTTTGTAAAGACTTGTATCAATAAAGCATTATTATTATTATATTATTATGAAAAGTAATGCTAATCTAAAAAAAAAAATTCTACAAAAAAAACTAGAATTCATGTAAAGATGTTTAAATAAACAAACACAACATTTCTACACAAACCCGTCCTCTTAGTCATGTTAAATAACAGCAATTATATAATTTATTCGTTTTAGTATTTATTGACGGTGTAAATTGATTAATATTGACTTCGACACGTATAGGTATGTATAAACAGGGTATAAATCTACTTCGAATGGTAAATAAAATCATGGTTTATTTGGACATTGGCGATACGTAACATTTATTTAGTGTTGTAAATCTACTGAGACACTTTTTAGGGTACCATTCCCAAACGCTAAAGCTCCGCTGTCCGTCGGTCTGTCACAGGGCTATATCTTTTGAACTTTAATGGGTGGACTATGATGACACTATGACCGCTATAGCAAATAAATTAAAAAGGAGGCTCCATTCCAGAAACGCGTTTTATTCGGCGTTTTGATAAATATCGTACGTTAGTACGGTATCATAGCATATGAGTTCGCCTCGCACTTGGCCGCTTTTTACAATAAAAATAGTATATAAGTGGGAATTACCTAGCTTAGTGGTTTATATCATCTCCAAAAACCTAAAGCATCTCACTATATGTATATATTATATAACTTTGAAAGATTAACCTATCATATAATTTAGTTAATTTTAAGTAGGTACTTTTGTATGTCGATTTATAAATATTGTTTTATTCGGTGTATTTTTAATTTGCTCGTGTAATATAAATTGTACGTTAGACAAGGGAACAAAAAATATATAATTCACTAATAAACTGATTAACACTTTCTTTCACCACTACCGTCTCACCATGGCTCAAGAGGCACACATTTGCCGCTTGTATGTGTTAGTTAACCAGGGATATACTTCAAAATTTTGACAGGCCAATTGGTTTGGTGGTTAGCGATTCCCACCCAGGACAAACATTTGTGTGCATGACCATATCTATGTGTTCTGAGTGTTAATATCTTTATAAATGTATGTAATAAGAAAAGAAAAAAGTAGTATATCAGTTATCTGGTTCCCATAGTACAAGCTCTTCTTAGTTTGGGATCATATGGCTGTGTGTAAAAGAATGTCCGAGGATATTTATTTATTTAAAATACTCTTCTACAGAGTTATGGTCTCTTACCACCACTCCAACAGACCAATCACTGAGCTATAAATGCCCTAAAAATACATAAAATCTATCAAACAGTACGAATGTTTTAAATCCCAAGAATTAATGTATTGTATACTTAATATGGCTGATGAAATGAGCTACTAGTTCCATTGTTAGTACACCGGTACACACTGTACAAGTACAGCATATTATGTATATTCTAACACTACATTCGTATTCTGACGCGAACGAGAGCCGCTGAACGTGTGTGTGCATTCATTACATTCATTCAATTTCGTTATTCATATCGAGTGTGTGGAAAGTGTGGGCGCGGCTTTATTAAATGTACCCACGAGTACAGCCGGTGCCACAGTGCCGCATATATACCCTTAATACTTCATAAATATGACTAACATTCGACATTACTCACTGGCCAGAAACCTGGACTTTACCTGGAAAATCTATCGTTATTACAAGCTACTTAAAGATTATTTTCTACTGAAATTACTCTACATCGATGATGTATTATAAAAGCCCCAAAAATTTCAAGTCGTTCTATTATTTTGTTAATTTCACGGTAGTTATTTTTGTCTAGAACTAGACTATCAAATTAATAAAATTGCATAAGGTTCTGCTAATTACATTTGCCAACGCTACAATGAGATGAAATCTTAATTTTGCACAATTTCAGGCACAGACTATCACTACGTCTGACCCTCCTTCAAACGACGATAGATTCGACACATAGTGACGTCATAGTGTGGCAAGTATTGCCTAGTAACCAATATAGGTAACAGTAATCATCTCAAGACACAACGGAAGCAGATCTCAACGCGGAAGAATAATAGAGTGGATTTTGTATTCTTACCCACATTGTTGTTATTTAAACAGAAATGGCGTAAAAACTAGGCATTGGATCGTTAAGTGACGCAAGCAGGCAGGTCGGCTAGTCTGCTACTCTACTTTCACTTTCCACTAACAATGGATCCAGATTATTATGTAAAAAAAAAGGGAAAAAAGTCCCGCACCCTCCGACGCGACGACACTAAAATGAATAGAGAATTTCTCTTATCTTTGGCGAGAAAAAAAAGACGAGCCGAAAGATAATTGAATTTCGCATTCCTTTAACGAAATTCCGAACAGGTACGAAGTTGTTCACACCCGTCATCATTTTCGAGAAATTAATCTGTATTGTTGACGTGTCTTTTTTAATTGGAATTAGTACAGAGGTAAAGTAACTACAGCGCATCCAATTACAATGGTTTTAATTTAAGTCTTAGTTTGGATTAAAGTGGACTTTATTACGGTTGTGTTAAGTACAATTTTTCTTATTGTGTTAGAGGAGAGTTTAGTTAGAGCTCTTGTAGTAGGAGAACTCGCTTCCTTCCCGGGAATCCGTCCATGATCCTCAGAGATCTTATGTCATCGAAGTTTTGCTTGAATGGTATCACTAGATTAAAAAATATTTACCTCTTTACAATATTATATAGTGGTAGAGTTCTAATAAATTCATTTTAACAGCGCAGAGTTTTAGAGAAAAATAACCCTATGGTGTTATAATAAGAACAGCATCACCGTACAATTAGCAATTAGATCGATAGACTAACCTTATCCTAAATGAAATATTCCAATGGCATTTTTCATGACAGGTGTCAAAACGGGACAAATTAGACCTCAACAACCGTAGATTACTGAATTAATTTAAATTATATTACAAACCAGTTATGATTACTAAATTATTTAAGTTACCATCAAATAATCAAAATCGTAGTTTTATCACTGACTTATAAAGAGCACGCGAAAAAAATACCAATAACCACAAATGATTAATTACAAAACTCGTTCACAAATTAACAGTACCATAGAAGTCATGTTTGACCGACGTGTAAATCCACAAGTCACAACTAACACTTAAAATAGAGTCAAGAGCATCTCAGCGTGTGTCCAAGTGGAAGTGAGCGGGTGTGCAAGCCTCACGGAGTGTTCCTACATAATTGCCTCTCATATCCAAGCGGAACAAAACTTACATGTCCTCAATTTCAACCGTACAGTTTTACATAACAAAATAATTTAACTTGAATACTAACTATCATCTCAATATACTTCTTTCTTGCATTGTACCCGCCCCTGATAGAACAACCCTACACCATTGAAGCGATGATTGCTCTGGAAGTGACATTGAATGCCGTGACGCAAGTCGTGGGCTCGAATCCTACAATGAGCTTGATCCCTTCTAGAGTTTGTGTGCTTACCACTTTTGTATGGTCATCATGATTTACCATGGTGAGATTGTGGTCAAACAAACTTGAGCAGTAAAGCCCTTAGTGCAGAGTTCGTCTGGGGAAGTACTACCACCTTTCCCATTTCCGCCGTGAAGCAGTAGTGTATTACTGTATTTCAGTTCGATAGGTAAGGGAGTCGGTGAAGTTACAGGCACATGAGACTTAACAACGTCTCAGGGTCGACAACGCATAGGCGAGGCCCCGGTGTTGCAAATGTCAATAGGCACCGATGACTACTTACCATCAGGTGCACCGTCTGCTTGTTTGTTAGTCCGTGTGAAAATAAAAAAACAAAAGCCTATACATACCTAAAAAATCTCATCAAGTACTCGAAAGAGCCCTTATGGAATTAAAATTTTCCATTAAAGCCAAGAAAGTCACATCCATATCCAGCTCATCACCTATCGCTGTGGACAGTTGTATATGGAATACCTCCCTTCATGACTTCGTGTGCCACTTTCAGCCATATCATCACTGTGTGGTGAACTTGTCAACTGTATATTTAACATAAATTTACCTTTGCGAAAGAAAAATAAATACATTTATTTTTATATTAACCTGTGGTAATATCTAGGCTGATTATAAATAAGACGATGATGGTGACTGTGAAGTCACTCAAGCCTATAATTACACCTCAAAAATGTTTTAGGACTATTTTAATACATAATGTATTCGTATCACTCCAAATCTAAACTGATTTAAAATTATCAAAACGGCCATAAGCTGGCTTCTTTTTTAAGATTAAAAGTAAAGCTTTTTATTTAGTTTAGGCCCATTAACGGCACTGACGAAAGTCAAAGCTGCTCATGTAACTAACCCATTACCTGAGGAAGACCGGTAAGAAATTTAGTATTTTTTTAGTATACAGCTGACCTAAGATTAGCCTCAGACAAATAAATCAACAAAATTAAACAGGAAATTTTACTAGCGACTTTATAAAGCAAGCTCTTTTTCAACTACCCTTTTTAAAGAGCCAGTTAAGTACGTCCCCGAACAAGATAAGTACTCTTGCGCTACCATTTAAAAGCAAACTGAATGCAGAGTTGATTCCAGCGTTCCTCACAAAGCTATCTGAAAGCTTGTAAAAAGCTCGCTTTACAGAAAAATTTCAAAGTAAATTACCACTCTGCATTTCCTTTGAGCTTAGGATCTGTTTGTCGGGAGCTTTGAATAATAAACTTAAAAATTTGCTCCTAATATTTTTTATACTTTCATGAGATTAAAATAGTAAACCCTACTAAGTAAACGGATGCGATGAGAATTCTCGTAAAATTTAAACAAGGAGTGATTAGACTGGGATGGTAAACGATCTAATATCTTTTTGTCTTTACAATCTCACGGTTTATCATTAAGTCAGTGAGGTACACCTACATTGTGTCAACGTGTTCTAGGATGGTTGAGGTCTGGTAATCAAGTGTGGTGGTGTCCGGGTGTCCGGTGCATTGTTGCTATGTGGTCACACGTCGCGACTAATTGCAATTCCGCGCACCGTCGCCGCGTCGCAGCGTCGCGCCGCCGCGGCCGCCGCGCCGTCCGCTCGCGCCTCGTAACACACCCCGCGACAAGCGCCGCACGCTTGCGACACCCCGCGACATCACTCCCAATAGCAAACAACCACAAAGCGAATTATTAACATGGATTATTCGCGATTCACGCGGCGCACCGACAATTATGTTGCGCAAGTATCCGCATTGGTATCGTACTTATACGAAACTTTTATATTCGCCGCGCGCGTCGCTGACTCCGGCTAATTCTACCGTTTTAATTGCATAAGCCGTTTATAGACATTTATAGCACAATAATCATCGTTTCTATGAAAAAAAATTGTATCTATTATCTGCGTTATTATTACCGTCGCGGCCGCTTCATCTGCATACAATCGAAGGATCTAAAGATCACGTGCATAGTAATTCATTCGTCTGTGCGTCTGCGGCTGTGCTAACTGCGAAATGAACAGCTACTTATAATCGTAACCTACATTCAACCGTACGAGTTCTAATCGAAGAACGAGTGACCCGAGAACACAATTGCCGTAACTAACCGGTATTAGGTTGGTCGCAATAATAGGAGCGTCCCGAACGCGACGTCGCGCGTCTGCGGCCTGCCTAGACCTCGGCCACTGGCTATGACCTAGGAACATCACCAATAATACCCCAAGTTTGATACTCACGCCGAACGACGACTCGATCCAAGGAAAACCAGCCTGACTCATTTTTCTTTAATTTTTTGCGGCGATGATACAACAGGTTATTGCATTGTTTTTTGGTGTTATGCAAAAAAGCAAAACAGAGGTCGTTGCGTCACTAATTAAAATTCCTTGTGCAGAGTGATGGTGTCGCAGCCTTGCGCAGGCGCAGGCGATCGACGTGGTGATGGTCGGACGGGATCATTGTGGTACAGCCAGCACCGGCTCATCACACTTGACCCGACGACTACGAGAATTGTGTAGTGACAGCTAGCTCATTAGCTAACATCGTGGTTATAATCACGGTAATAATAGTAATGATCTAAATTGCCGCTAGATTTTTTCATTTGTTATTATTTACCGCACGATACTTCAAAGTTTGAATAAGATGAATTTCTATCGTTCTATAGAGTCTTATTCCTCGAGACCGTATCCTCGCCCACAAGGATCTCCGTGAAATTTCCCAGATTCGAGTAACGATGAATCATTTGTGAATCAGTCAGCCTTTTATTTTAATTTGGCGACCTTTCATTCGAGCATGTATTGACTGAGATATATAACAAACACTGTGACGACCACAATGGCAGGTATGTCAACTACTTAATGGAACACGACAGTAGTTCACACGCAAACCCTTCTCTAAAATATAATCACCCTAAAAAGTACCTAATAAATCGCGAATCGTCCACAGGATGTATATTGCAAATTTCCAGTGAGAAAACGCCGGGAAAGAAGGCGATTGATCAACGTTTACACTACGAAGACATAATGGAAATTGACTCACCGGTTCATAATAGCCGTGTTGATGTATCGCGACACTCGAGTGTTGTACCGGGTAATATTTCACAGCACAATCGCGTAGTTAATGAAATTGTTGGATCAGCGCACGGTCGCCATGCCGTCCGTTCGCGTCGAGGTTTTAGGCGCGAGTGGCGCACGGCACAGGCGGAGGCCGGAGCATCTCGCCGCGCCGCGCCCGCCCTCCGCGCCAGCCGAGTCGCCTCGTCGCCGCGTCGCGCGCGGATCCGTCCTTCAGTGCATCGCGACCCGTATCACACCCCTCATATCACTTGGCTTCTATGTCAATTCTAAATTCTGTTGCAATTCTTGATAATCTAACCGTACATAGTTCAGTCCTTAGTCATTTTTTTCTAAGTAAAGATCCATGTTACAAAATCAGAAGCTATGCCCAGCATGTTCTGACGCAATTTTGTCACTTCTCGAGAAATTTCATAATGATACTTCTCCAGTAAATTGTTGTTATTTGTTCAGAGCTGCCTATTTCTACAGTTTCTAGCTATACTTAACAGCGGCATTAACTCTCACACGCCGATTCAATATATCTCGAAACTACAGTTAAAAAAGGATTGTAGGCAACTACCGAGTGTTGCTGTCAATGCCACAGCCTACCATTGAACCTACTCCAGCTGATGTCAAGCGAGCATGCAGCGATGCGGGCGATGCTCACTGATCAGCGCTCAAGCGTGCTACGCAACGATCAGAACGGTTTCTTGCTCATTATACCACTTATACACTATCATGTCATTACATTATTGCGTCACATTCATTACTTGCTTCGATTACTGGTATTTCAAGAATCTATTTCAAAGGTTCCCGAACTTTATTGTCTCGTTTTTTTTTCGACTATTTACCTGATTAGACGTTACCACCTACGCCTATGGACATTTGCAACACCAGGGGCATCGCCAATGCGTTTTCGACCCTGAAACATGAAGTTATTAAGTCTCATGTGGATGTAACTTCACTGGCCCGCTTACCTTTCTAACCGAAACACAGTTAGTTATACAGGTGCAGTATTACTTAAGGGCGGAAATAAGGTGGTAGTACCAACTTCCCTGCACGAAATGAGCCCGAAGAGCTCTACTACTGCAAACATATTTATAACAATTACAAAGAATTGTGCAATATCCATTTTTTTTTCTTTAGGGTTCTCTGTTGTAAAACTACATATTAGCTATCATATCTATCCTAACATAGATTCAATTTAAGGCCAGTTCAAGCAAAACGTAATGCACATTGCATATATCCAATACAAATGCAGCTGCCTCAAATAATGTTGCGTGTGTAATGACTCACATTTGGCCTTGAAGGGGAATAGTGTACGGTTCCGCTGTTAGCCAGAAATAAACAATTTTCTAATCAATAGTGAATTAACATTGAAATCGCAAAACAAATGCGTACAACAGCCGTGAAAGTACCGTGGCGAGTGCAGTTAGCGAGCGAGCCGTGTTTACGTTAACTGAGTACTTAACTTCTTTAGGGCTACCATACATCATATATAGAAATAAATATCTTGAGACATTCTTTACACACGCCCATCTGTTCCCAAACTAAGCAGTGCTTGTACTATGGATACCAGATAACTGATTACTACATATTACACAACTTTTTTGTCTAAATACATGCTTGTATAGATACTTACATCCAGACACAAAACAAACAGATATGTTTATGTACGCAAATGTTTGTCCTGGGTGGGAATCGAACCCATGACCAGCGGCGTGGTAGTCTGGGTCTCTATCCACCCCGTCAATATAATGAATATAATACTAGAAAATGATGAATGAATTCAAAAAATGATGTTTGTAATATTGATAGGTTTAATAAAGTGTCAATAATATATACTTCGATTTAATTATCGGAACACACGAAAAGTTGGCGTTCAGTTAGAAAACTTAAGATTATGTATGGTTATGATAATATAAACCTATACATAAAAAAGCTTTTTATAATGTTATTTGGTTAAAATACGTACCATTTGACATACAATTTAAGAATACTTCATTCATATTATGATCTAGAGCTAATGAAAAGCTAATGCAACAATTACGAGTATATACAAAATTATTCAGTTTTTCCGAGTTAATGCAAGATAGATCTACATTGCACAGTAGTAGGATTATAAAAGGCAGCACTAGTAAACAACTTACAAAGTAAAAGTTTAATAAAAGCAAAACTAAAAGAAATATATCGAAAAAGTATTGAAAAAATGTAACCCTGCTGAACTTTTCGTCGTTCGGTCAGTTGAAGGCTGACTTAAAAACCGGTGGTAGCTTTAGTAGCTTAAGTGTTAGGTTAAATTTGAAAAAAAAACTCAAGTGAAGTCTATTAATAAGGGTCTGTGAAGGCCTACATGTATGAGGAATATCTATTAACATTTCTGCCTCCTAGAATGGTCGCAAATCCTGAATGACTCGTCATTATTATAAACAGAACGAAAATATATCACAACCTCATGCACTTCATGAAAGGTATAAGAAGCGATAGCGAGTAACCCTAGCATTGTATTGGACAATAGATGGAGTCGGTCACGGTATATTAGGCACTGAGCAAGGAGGTAATATGTACAAGTGTAGCCTTTCAAAGTACCTATAGAAATTGTGAAAAATCTGGCTGTGTTGTTATATACCTAGACTACCAAATAATGGTTTAATTCTCATCCAGGAAAATTTCTGTCTAACCTGTCCATATATATATCGATACCTAGTATGTATTCTGAAAAAAGTATAGTATATCAGTTATCTGGTTTCCAAACTACAAGGTCTACTTCGTTTCTTTTTAGACGCCCCTATATAAAGAATACCCCAAGTATTTGTTCAAAATTAATAATAATTCTTAATACATTGAAAATTTACCAACTGTGCCATAATTACTTTGACACATGGAGTGTCTTTATTGTATCCAATGCCTTCTAAGGTCGATCCAGTAGACAAATTATATTAATCCGTGGCACTGAGTTACGTTTGTTCCTACTCTGTGGACAATGGCAGGGATCAGTCACGCGGAGGGTCCGTTTGTTTGTTGAGATTAATAAAGTTCTTCTTGTCTATGGATATGACAAAATTACTCAAGCGTTAGTTTTACCAATAATACAATACTTTTAGGTACCTACACTTCTATGTTATTAAATTATCGATTTGCAAATCTATTATATTGGTAAGGGATTGAGTGTATGTGTGTTACTGCTTTGTTAAGGCTGATCAGATTTAAATGAAATTTGGCACACAGATGGACGACCTTCTGGCTTAACATATCTAATGTTGTTATCTGAATGTTTGTCTGTATGTCCTTTGGAGAATCGTAAGCAATGCAACGGATTTAATGCGGTTTTCAGGAATAGATAGAGAAATTCAAGAGGAAGGTTTATAACCAGGAAATTATTAATTAAGCAAAGATGTGGTGTATGATAAAACTCCTTACATAGTCTCTATGCTAAATCGCCAGATGCCTTAATTATAACGACATTATAATGTCAACTGTCTATGTATATTAATGAAACGATTTTACATAATATCATGATTCATTATTGGCGACGAGAAAAAGTCAAATAAACATTGTGTAATTAGATATTATGAAATGGAAAAAGTAAGAAAATATCGTGGCACCCTACGCGGGATGCTCACACGACTCGACACCTATGTCGATCAGAGGGCAACGATGTCTGACGAAGACATTGCTGCTCGCTTCCGGAGCCTGAAGGAGACGATCCTGGCTATACGGGAGGAACAAGAGAAAATCGAGAACAAGACCGTCGACGACAAGGACGATGACGCTTATGATCAAGAACAAGAATACAGGTACGAATTCGAAGAACTTCATACAACGATAACAACCAAACTTTTAACAAAACAGACACATAATGGAGAACAACAGCACGGCCAGCAACAGCAACAACACATAAAACAAAGTGAATCCAGGCATAGAAATACACCGAAGATACAATTTCAACCCCTACAACAATCAGAAACTTTCAACAATTTCAAAAAAAGACGAAGTATATTTTCGATTGAACGACATATCGGAAGGACACATGGAAACGAATATCTTACTGTCAACATTATCACCAGAGCTCCACGAGAAACTTTGCGATTTAACATTACCGGAAGAACCAATGAATATGTTATTTGCTGATATTACTGAAATACTTGACGACTACTTAGACCCAAAACCTAGCAAATGGGCACTACAACACAAATTCATGACAAGAACGCAAAAAAACGACGAAACTGTAGCCCAGTACGCCGCAGGGTTGAAGAACTTACCACTAACTGCGAATTCAATTGCCAACACTGTCAGAAAAATACATCGGAAAGCTTTTTATCATTACAATTTATAAGGGGATTGAAAGATAGCGATGCACGTACAAAAATTTTACAAGACCGAACAGTACATACATTCAAATCACTGACACAGATTGCGATATCTATTGAAATGGGAAAGGCAGAAAACGCTTCAATGATTACTAATGAACAACCAAGTACCAGTAGTGACCACATTAACAAAATCACCCCATACAAGAGACCGGCAGGACCAGGACCAAGTCCAAGACAAATTACGACTAAAGATCTAAAAGGAAAATGTTTCCGCTGTGGTGCTGCGAATCACAAATCCAACAAATGTGGCGCTATAAACGTTACATGCCATAAATGTAATAAACTCGGTCACCTAGCCCGTGTTTGTCTTCAACGCCACTCTGATGCGAGTCTTAAAAAGAATAACCCGAATACGAACCTAGTAGAAGACTCAACGACAAGTGACCATGATGACTGGAATGATATTAATATCCAATCTGGAGAATCATCTGAGAAATATATGATAACGGTACATATTGAACACGTTAAAATAAAGATGGAATTTGACACTGGGGCTACACTAACTTCAATGTCATTACAAGGACAATGAATTTACTTTGCATGATGGTTGTTTATTTAGAGGATCACGCGTCTTAATTCCAAAAGCACTTCGCGAACAAGTGCTAGACGAACTACACCTCGGTCACCCAGGTATTGTAAAGATGAAGCTATTGGCTCGCAGTTTCGTATACTGGAAAGGAATTGACAACGACATTGAGACCAAAGTCAAGTCATGTAGAACCTGTAGATTGCAACAAAATGAACCAGAGAAAGCACCACTGCATCATTGGGAACAGCCACATGGCCCCTGGCAAAGACTTCATATTGATTTCGCTGGACCTGTACACGGACACCACCTATTAATTATTGTAGATGCATTCTCAAAATGGACTGAGATTATACCAACCAAGTCCACTACAAGCTCTTGGTGCATACAAAAATTGAAAGAACTATTTTGCACCTTCGGAACACCTCACATCTTGGTTTCAGATAATGGTCGACAGTTCGTTTCGGAAGAGTTCGAAAAATACTTGAAATATTGTATGATCACTCATAAGACCTCCGCCCCATACCACCCTGCAACCAATGGGCAAGCTGAGCGTTTTGTGCAGACAGTTAAGAGAATCTTGCGAACCTTAGAGGGGGAAGGAGGTAACCTAGTAGAGAAGCTAGTGACAGTGAGAACTCGTCTCCGACGGACACCAAATGCTAATGGTCAAACTCCGTACCAGCTTATGTTCGGCAGGGAAATACGCACGGCACTACATGCTATGTTTTTAAGAAAAGGAGAGAAGACCGCACCAACCCTTCAAGAGGTTAATGTTAGACAGTTCAACCCAGGCGATCGGGTACAGGCTCGTGACTACACGAGTGCCACGCAGCGGTGGCAGTTTGGAAACATAGTAAAACGTTTGGGTCGTCTTCACTATATTGTTCGCACCGACAACGGTGATGTCTGGCGCCGACACCTCGACCAGCTCTTGGGTGCACCCTTGATCCGCAGCAGCTAGGAGGGGAGAGATGTGGTGTATGATAAAACTCCTTACATAGTCTCTATGCTAAATCGCGAGATGCCTTAATTATAACGACATTATAATTTCAACTGTCTATATATATTAATAAACGATTTTACATAATATCATGATTCATTAAAACATAATATTTGTAAATCAAAATATTAGTCTGTATGTCAAAAAGAGTGATATGCAATACATATACATATAAATATACTCCATCAATACTAGAAACAAGGATAAACTTGTCACTTCTGCATATAGACTGCAAAGTTAAAAGCTCATTTTTAGGACTTAGTGCACGCATCTATAATAAAATCCCTGCTGAAATTTTAATTTTGCCTTTACTTAAATTTAAAGAAAGAATTAAGACTGTTTTAGTACAAAAGGCTTTCTACAACACAAACGATTATTTTAATGACGACAATGTTTGGGTGTAGCGCTCGCTCCTGCAGGACACATCTTTATGTACAAATCCTATTTCGAAAAGAGCAATTACTGAGTTTATTTCCGGCTCTTCTCAGTAAAAGCAACCATCCGAACCGGTGTTAGAGTCTGACCATGAATAAGTGCCTGTGAAGGCCTATTTGAATAAATATTTCATTTTATTTCATTGAAAGCGGGCAAAGCCGCAGAGCGCATCTAGTAGACCATACATATAGTAGACATACACATTGGGACTGCGAGTGAAACCGCGAGCGGAAGCTACTCTATGTTAATATTATAAAGAGGTAAAGTTTGTAAGTTTGGATGTAGGAGTTAATGTCCGTCACTACTTAAACAAATTTCATAAAATCTTGTTAGAAAACTACATACACTGTTATCAGCCTATGTCACTCGAGAAACTATTGGACTATAAAGTCCCGAGATACATTAGATCGTCCGGGAACGCGGGCAAAACCGCGGGACAGCAGCTACTCAGTACTGTAGAAGTTTACTTCTTCATACAATGACGTGAACAAATGGCCAATCACTACTAGTATTAACACCCAATTAAGTGTAGTTGCAATTATTACTGTGAGATGCTGTGAACAAGTCAATTCTGTTGACAATCGCCGTTCTGTCCACGCAATTACTTCATCAATTATTGTTGAACGATGATTGTAAACGACAACTAATGGGGCATACGTAGGTACTATGCGCATGTAGCTACGTAGATATATATTTGTTATATGATTTGATACGAAAACATTCGATAGATGATAAAACACAGAACAATACTTAAACCGATAGTCATAGGTTGTGGGTTCGATTCTCATCCAGGAAAAACATTTGAGTGCATGAATATATGTATGTCTGTTTGTTCTATGTCTGAATGTAAATCTATATAGATATGTTTTTTGAAGAAAAAAAGGGTATATAATGTAGTAAATCAATTAAATGGATTCCAGCACAGGCTCTGATAGTTTGGGATCAGATGGCCGTGTGTGAAGAATGTTCTAGGGTATTTTATTTATTACTCTTATTAAATAACTCATTCTGATTTTTCTGTTAACTAGTATACGATATTTGTTGCTGGCAGTTGGCAAAAAAACAAAAAGGGAAAGATTATTGTCAGAGACAACTTTGTTATATTAATACCAAAAAGATTATTTTTATTACTCTTCTAAAATTGTTTTACTTCAACCAACGTTACCAATGGTACTGTCCCCTCCCATCATGTTTTTCGGGGATGAAAATCCTGTGTACTCAATGTTTTGTAACAATTTCGCTATGAAACTGTATAGGGACAAACAATAACAGATTATTTTCCATGTCCTCCCCATTTTCGGAAACTCCTACCAGTTTTCGTAACATTTCTTTGTTTAACGTACATGTATGTATTCTTCGTGTAAGCTTATTTATTCAATTTATTTCGTGAAGCGTTGGAAAGGCGTGACGATGTTATTTTATAAGAGCTTGTTAGTGCTTATATAAATAGAGCATGTTTATAAATTAATATTATTACGTAAATAATTAATCTTCTTTAGAAATACGTTCAAAATAGTCACTCTTCTGCATAGGCTCTCAAACATGTAGTCATTATAAAAAAAATCTTAGAAGAATTAAATTAATAACTTAATTATGTTATTATTTCAATCATAGCACAGTGCAAGTAAAAATAAATGTATTTTTAATTAATGAAAAAGAACGTTATTTCTCTTAATTCCAGAATGGGGGCCCCATTGCGAAAACTTTTCACGACCCTACCACAACACATAAAACGTATGTGTTGCCCCAAGCTACGTCGCTATTATCTACCTGTGAAAACCACATTAAAATTCATCTAGTAGTTTCCGAGATTTGCGTGTTCCACCAGACAGACGGGCAAAGTTTTCAAAAATGGTCTTATTGTTTTCTGTTACATTCCCTATATCAACAGCAATCAGTTTTTGGCAAATATTTTCAATACTGTCACGACGGTTCTACAGTTTAATGTACCAATAGATGGATAGATAAAACATATATCTAAGGATATAATATATTTTTGGTGATTTATTTCATCGTATCATTCCGGTCGAAGGCCCTCCTCGCTTCACGGCCGCCCGCGCGCCGCTCGCTAGCCGGGTCACTGCGCCACCGCTACACGCGCGTGGAAACTACCCTTCACGCGTTATAATGTGCTTTTATATAAATAACACGCCCTTACTGCCCACAAATAGGTGTTACAGACCGCTGGATAGCTCTACGTTATACCTTTACAATGAACACGCCAGCTTTTCTAACAAAAAGGAATTTTTAAGGTTCCATAGTAACACTGGGTAATATAATATTATAAAGAGGTAAAGCTAGTAACTTTGGATAGATAAGGGAATTTCTGAAACTGCGCATATAAATCATATACAAATATTACTTTACTATTACTCCCGAGTGAGAGGATATAGTGTATAGGATTTTGGTTGAAATTTCTTTTTATACCTTTATAACGTTTAAAAACCTTGATTCTCTCGGGAACGTGGGCGAAACCACGGAATATTAATATGTTTATCCCCCAAACGATTCGGGGAGCAAATACGGTGAAGCCCGCGAATTGTATTGGTGCTAGTATATCAAGCCACCTTCGTTCTTAGTCATTAGGACAGTAGGTTGCTTATGGCATACCTAGGCTAATTTTTTTCCATGTGATTATTGTACCATTTGTCTGCATATAAAGCTCTCCCGGACGTTTTTCTTGACGACTAATTCAATTAGTCCCTTAATTTAGCAATCAAGTTTCTTGTTCGGTCTTAACAAAAAAAAAGTACATATAAAAAGTTCAAATGTAAAAGTTGTTCGATAATAAAACGAAAATACGCAAATCCAGAGAACTTTCGGGATGTTTTACGCAATTTACGGTCGTGAAAACTTTTGTAACATAATTTACTTAGAGAGGCTGACTAATGAACTGTTTGATAACTTCAGAACAAAGCCCTCCGCCCCGATTGTCTACAGTACCATTGTAAATTAGAAATGTTTAACAAAATATAAAGAAGATATTGTTGTATCATAAATAATAATAATAATAAAAATTACTTATGTAAATTTGCTATATAATAAATCCTTTTAATTGACCCCAAGTACGTCGACAGTTCGACAAACGCAAATGTACCAAGGGTGCGGGTTCCCTTACTTCTTTGGCGAAAGAATCTGTGACACATGCCTAAAAATCCAAATTCATTTTTAAATTTTCTGATAAATACACAGTGGACTTTATTGGGTCATATTATAGTTAGTACAAGCCTCTTCAGGCTTTTGTGGGAATGTATCTACCTATTATTTTGAAATAAATAAATGTCCTGGAACATTCTCAACACACGACCATCTGATCCCAAACTAAGCAGATCTGGGAAACTGATGTAGGTACTAATTACATATCCATTTTTCTTTTAAATATATACCTATATAGATATTTAAACCCAGACACAGAACAAAGAGGCATGTTCTTGCAGACAGATATTTATCCTGGATGGGAATCGAACTCGGTGCTGTGGCAGACAGGGTATCTAACCACCAAGGCGACGGGCCTGTCATTATACATATTTTGCTAACTATGGAATATTATCATGACAAATCTCGTGCTCTACAAACGAACAAACATAAAAACATATTTATATCAAAACCCCGTTACTAGTTAAGCAAACGGTATCACATTACAAGCTCTGCAGCCAGGTGTGGTGGCGTGATCGACACCTGACTCAGCACAACTCAGCAGAACTCAGCACGGCGCGGCGCGCACTCGCAGCGCCAGTGAGTCAGCAACAATTGCTGCAAGCTTGTAGGTCTTATGCAACTTGTAATAGTTAAATTTGCTAGATATTGATTTAGGGTTCTGTATAAAACCAACAAGAAATTATTTCATGATTTTTTTTTTGTAGTAGAGCTTTTAGTGCATAGTTTGTCCGGGGAAGTACTACCACCGTAACCAATTC
Organism: Habrosyne pyritoides; assembly: GCA_907165245.1. Classification (NCBI taxonomy): domain Eukaryota; kingdom Metazoa; phylum Arthropoda; class Insecta; order Lepidoptera; family Drepanidae; genus Habrosyne; species Habrosyne pyritoides. Next base: position 14,684,019 of record OU015591.1, on the reverse strand, counting down.
CGCCGTCAAATAATGCACTTGTATTACTGTGTTTCGGTTATAATTACTAAATAAACATCGTTGGTATATTCTTTACACACGGCCATCTGAAAACGAACTAATAATAACCGAAAACGAGCTTGTACTTATTAATAATATGTAATGGCTACATATATTCTCAAAAAAGAAAACACACCTTCCTCAACGTTTTTAAAAAAAAATTAACATCTATTTTTGTTCGTCAATTGTTATTGCTTAGTTCTTTTAAACTTCTCAATAGATTTTAATGTGATTTTTATCATAATTTTATATTTCGTCCGGTCCTTATGTGTTTAATATATTTTCATTATTCTACTCATATATATGTTATATTATGTTTTTCCTAATTTCTCAATATGTTCTCTAAAATGCATGAAACAGTTTACAATAAAAAATAAAAGTGTTACAAATGCTTAATAGAATTGACTAATTACGGATCTCCATAAAAAGTAGAGTAGGTACTTGCCCACTAATTAAGAAATGATGACTCTAAATTATTTTAACCAACCAATCAATTTCCGTCTACACACTAATCTAGAAAATTCTAAATACGTTTTAATTATTTTAACGAGCATGTTAATCAAGGAAAATCAGACAACTAAATTGAAAAAAGGAAAAAGTATTTTAAAGCCTGTCCTGGGTTCGAATCCTGATCTTTCGGTGAAGGAATGCTTTGGTAAGCACAATTGTAAGGTAATTTATGATAAGTACCTGGCCTAAAGTTAGAAATATACCACCGAGCACCAATCGCTAGTTTTAGCGGACGGTCCACCTGATGGCAAGTGGTCACCGCTATGGACATTTGCAGTATCGCCAATGCGTTGTCGACCCTGAGACGTGAAGTAGTTAAGTCTCATGTGCCTGTAATTTCACCGGCCCCCTTACCTTTCTAACCGAAACACAGTAACACAAGTGCACTACTGCTTCACGGCAGAAATGGGTAAGGTGGTAGTACTTCCCCGGACGAACTCTGCACTAAGAGCTCTACTACTCGACCTATTTGAGTGTTCTGGCAATTGTACTTTAGAGCCTGTTCCCTTTAAGGCTTTGTGTGGTAACCACCTCCGGCCATATCATCACATACCACTGAGATGTGGTTAATCAAGCCTACTTGCCAAGAAAAATTGCTGTTACATAAATTAAAAAATTTAAAACTTGCTTTTTACATTACAAGTTCAGTAATAACTTGGCTTGGGACTCCCCTATTGAGTTTGAAAAATCCTGTGTTAGGAGAGACCCTCTAGGCCTAAATCATATTTTACTTCGAATAACGAACTAAATATTTTCTCGATGACACAATATTATTTGTATGTCAGTTTGTTGACGCACTTCAACTAAAGAACAATAGAAGGATGGCGGCGCGGTGCGCGCGCGCACGCACGCGCGCCCGCGCCCGTGACGTCACGACCACCCGCGCGATTGGTTACTTGATACATGATACCGATCGATCACCAGCACATATGCTTTGAATACATAACATGGTGAAATAAAAGACGAGCATTTTTATTTGTTCTTTGAAATTGAAAGCTATTTTAGTGTGAAATAGAAAATAAATTGTTAAGAGTCTATTTTAGTGGCCATCATCATCTGTCGGGCCTGTTCTTTCTTTTGTATAATGTAGACTTTCGGTGCTAAATATTACAAGAGATATGACAGATTTCGTCCTTTGGAAATGCTTTTGTTGGCCACTCGGTGCGCAGTGCAAAGTGCACACTAAGTACTATTTAGTCGCTTGTTATGACTTCTCTGATGTGATGGTGTATTTTTATTTTTATTATAAATGTGCAAATCTAAGCTATAATTGATGGTTATGAATGATTTTATATCCATTTGGGTGATGTTGCTACCTGCTACTGCTGCATACTGGTGTTTCAGCAGCACTAACCGTAAGAGCTAGTTCGCTAAATAAGTTTTATGTGCTTCTTACGTTCGCTGCCGCAACAAAGTAATTTATGGTGCAATAGAAAAAATTCAATCACAATAAATAAAATAGTTTGTCCAAAAATTACAGTCAAATACGATTCCGAATATGAAAAGGCTCACTCCTGAAATTCTTTGTCTGTACCACAATGCACTAGCTAACGAATAATCTCTCGGCTGATAAAATGGTTCAATAAACAAATATGGATAAAGGAATCTAATCGTGTAATTCCTGCTAAGCTTCATTAGTAACAAATCCTACATAGTATGTATATATTAGTATTGTAAGAGTTAATAAATAAAAAATCTACTAATATCATTAACGGCAATGTTTTGTGAGGGCGGATGTATGGATGTTTGTTACACTTTCACGCAACAACTACTTAACCGATTTTGATGAAACTTGGCACATAGATAGTTTACCTATAAGCTGGATTAATATATTGGATTCCTTTTATCCCAGGAAAAGTAACAACCCTCGGTAACCCGGGCGACGCTGCGGGGGACAGCTAGTACCTAGTATCCATAATACCGAGTCAAGCGGTCAAGTCAACCAAGTCCACAATTCCTATAGGTACGTGTATGCTGTAATGTCAGTCACGGGCTGGATTGAGGGCGAGGCCCAATAATTACTAACTAGCCCCAAGAGACGAGCCGTCGATCACTGCGAGTTCGGCAAACTCAGCGACAGTGCGACCTACTTGAGAATTTTCATTTATACGGTCCCGTAGCGAATTCGTGATCTATTTGCTGGCAGTTGGCGGGGTAGGTACCTAGATACCCTGATTATTACGCCTCGGATCGTGAGTTCGATTTCCATCCTGGACAAACATTTGTTTTCATGAAAATGTCTGTTTTATACTACATATATGTAAAAGAGTAAAACAATGATTAATTAATAGAACGCTTTAATAAATGCAATTAATCTATAATATGGTTATGATAGACTCCACAGAAACAGCAACAAGTTTTCAAAATTGTAACACTATAATTACTTACTTAAAACATTAATAAATCAGCAAAATTTTAATCTAAATCATAATTGTTTAAATAAAGAGCGGAAAGTTTAAATAGACATTTAGTTTTTACATATAATTCAATGAAGTAATTAAAATAATGAATATAATAATAATAACAAAAGCGAACCCAACACCAAATTAATGAAGCAGAGATTCAGAACGCCGTCGCCTGCAGAATGTTGTCGCCCGTCGGCCACTTCGCTTCTGTGTCTCGGAATGGTCGACACGCCTTTATATAGTGACCGCAGGGAAGAGGGGGCGCTGCACGTGCAGTGCTGGTTATGACAAGTTGGCGTGGCGTGATGTTTTAATGACGCGCCGATACGGCCATACTGATGAATGGCGCGTCCCCTGCGCCTACCTCATTTTTTATCTGATGAGAGCAAAATATGTTCATTAGGATTTACATTAATAGATATATTGTAAGTACCATTAAGCAGGCACTGATCATTCACATCACAATACACAATATTCACGTCACAATATTCATGTCTCATAGCCTCAGCGCTAATTTTGACAAAAGGCTTCAAGACCTCAACGTCTTTTTTTTAGCCGTCTCGACACAATTGAAGGATATAGATTCTCGAAAAGTAACGCATGATGTCTCATAGCCTCAACGCTAATTTTGACAAAAGGCTTCAAGACCTCAACGTCTATTTTAGCCGTCTCGACCACATGACACAAACGTATTACCACCATTAATCGATCTGCACGTTATTATGAATGTCACTTATAGAGCGACCATAATTTGTCTCACTTTGTCTCTCAGGGTTCTTGTTTATATTATCATCCAGGTTTAGATTCATTGCCGATATGGCTATATTGCTATGGACACCAAATTGTGGTGTAGCTCTAAGATTCTCATGACAAACCTTCCTTGATCGTCCCCGGCCATTGATTCTGCGCACTTCATAGCGATCTTGAGGTAAAACCTTTTTGATTTCAAATGGCCCGGAATATTTTTGTCCCAATTTTGTATTTTGTCGTGGAGGTTCACTTACGAGTACGAATTCTCCTTTGTTGAATCGTGTAATTTTTGCTTTGCCTTTGTCAAATCGTTCTTTATTTTTTAGTCCAGCTTTGATTATCCTGTCTTGAACCGCCAATCGCATGGATTCTGGATCAACTCTGTCATTTATGTCATCAATCAGTGAAATTAATTCTGGTGGAACAGATCCTTTTTTACCTGTGAGTAGTTCGATTGGTGTTTTACCAGTGGTTCTAGAAAAAGTACAGTTAATTGCCAATTGTAGTGCATTAATCGATTTTGCCCAATGAGTTTTCTGCATATTTTTTATTACCGTTAGTCCACTTTTTAAAATTCTCATTACCCTCTCAACTTGTCCGTTTGCTCTACTTGTATAACCTGCACATTTGTGTAATTTTATACCAAATTTCTCACAATATGATTTGTAATGAGAAACGAATGCGCCATCACCATCAACTATTATTCTCTTAGGTGCTCCAAATAAATAGACGATTTCTTGCAAATGTCTAAGCGCACTTTCTTGATTTTTGCTTTTAGCATGCTTTAATATAACAAATTTTGTGTATGCATCAATGGCAACGAACACATACTCCTTTTGCGTCGCCGTACCGCTTAACTTGCCCGATATGTCAATATGCAGCGTGTGAAAAGGCTCTGGAATTTTATCGATAGGATGAAGCTGACTTTGAATTGCTCCTGATGGTCCTTTCATTGTTTTACAGACGACGCAGTGCTCGACAAAGTATCTGATAACAGAAGAAGAACATTTTAGGAAACCAGAAATGTTCTTTGATCTTAGCAAGAGTTTTCTCCCAACCCATGTGCTTTAAAGATTCATGATAACTATTAATCAGGCTCCACTGATATGATTGTGGCACAATTTTTAAAAATTGTGTCTTTCCATTAACGTCAGTTTTATAACATAATACATTATCTCTGAGGGCGTATTGCTGATTTTGTTCTTGATCATTTTTACAATTTTTGATAATCTTACTCAATTCTGCATCACGATATTGTTCCATTGTTAGCCAGTTGTCATGATTAGTTATACTCAATACTAGTTTGGTTGGATTCCTGCTGAAGAAATCAGCATGTTTCAAGCGTTCACCCTTTCGATATTCTACCTCAAAGTCAAAGTTTTGTAGGTATGCCCACCATCTGTGGATTCTAGGTAATAGTTCTTGTTTGTATCGTGAAGCTTTAACTGCATTACAATCAGTAGCAATCGTGAACTTTCGACCGTAAAGGTAGTGGCGAAAATGTTTCACTGCTCTTACAATTGCTAAGGTCTCCAATTCATACGAGTGGTAATTTGATTCAGCCTTTGTGGTACGCATACTAAAATATCCAATTACGTGTTGTCGTCCTTCCTTGATTTGTATTAATACTGCGCCGAGACCAAGGGAGCTTGCATCAGTGTGAAGTTCAATCTGTAACCCTTCTTGAAATATAGTTAGTAATGGTGAAGATGTCAGAAAATTTATTATTTCGTATCTTACTGCCTCGTGTTTCTCAGTCCATTTCCATTTTACTCCAATTTTTGTTAATTCATAAAGGGAAGCCATTTTAGTCGAAAAGTTTGGGATGAATCGTCGGAAGTATCCAGCTAATCCATTGAATTGACGTAGTTGTTTAATATTTTGGGGAGGGGCAGTTTTAGAAAGGGCCTCTATTTTTGTAGGACTTGGCCTTATCTTGCCTTCGCTGACCACATATCCAAGATACTCAATCGAGGTTTTCATGAATGAACACTTTTTCATGTTAAAGGAAAAACCTGCTAAGGTTAAGGCTTCGATTATCTGCTTCAGTTTCTTCATACCTTCTTCAAATGTTTTGCTGGGGATCAATACGTCATCTATGTAAACAAGAGCTGCTGTACCACGAAGATTTCCAAGTGCTGCGTTAATTGCTCTTTGAAAAACAGACGGAGCATTAGTAAGACCAAACGGCATTGTTAAATATTCATACTGGCCATCAGGGGTTATGAATGCAGTTTTCTCAATCGATTCTAAACTAATTGGGATCTGGTGGAATCCTGATGCCATGTCCAAACAAGTAAAGTACTGCGCTTCAGACAATTCATCCAACTGATCTCCAATAAGTGGCAGAGGGTAATGATCCCTAATGGTGTTGGAGTTCAACTCTCGATAATCCACGCATAATCTATCTTCTCCATTTTTCTTCTTCACCAATATAACAGGACTCGCGAATGGTGAGCTACTTTCTCTAATAATATTCTTCTGTAACAAGTCGTTAGTTATTTGCTGTACTTTCTCTCGTTCAATAGGCGCTAATCGGTAGGGTCGTCGTTGCACAATTTTATCCGGGTTTTTTAATCTTATAGTTAATTCGCCAGTGGTAATCCTAGAATTAGAAATACCTTCTACGAAAAACTCACTGTACTGGTTTATTAGTTCACTTAATTTCTCTAAGTTCTTAGTATCTGTAATGTCAGTATTGATGTCTGTAGTGCGCATGAGACAGACACTTTTCGTTTGTATCTCTTTGTTGCTGCGGGTGATAACGGTTCTGTTCTCTGCTAGATGGACTTCAATGCCAGGGGTTCTTAATAAATCTCTTCCAATAATTATTTTTGTAGGTATCTCATGGTCGAGTACAACATGTAAGAGAATTTCAATGTAAATGTTTTGTATATTGCATGTGGTTAGGATTTGACTTACTGATATGGTAGGAACGGGCCCAATACCCTTCAAATGTGTCATTATGTCCTTGCGTTCACCAGCAATCATTGATGCAGTAGATTGTTTTATTAGTGAGCAATCGGCACCACTATCAAACATGCTATCTATGGTTAGATCTCCAATTTTAATGGTAATCAGATTATTCTCCAGCTTACCTTTTTCGCACAAATTAACCGATTTCTCTGAAGCCATTCGCTTGAAGCAAGTCTCATACGTATGACCAGAGATGGAGCAGAATGTGCATTCCTTCTTTCTATCTTTTATTTCTCCAGACATAGCAACAGCGTTCCGACTGCAATAACGAGCTCGATGACCAATCTTCCCACATACGAAACAAGTAATGCCTTGATCAGACCTTGAATTTCCATTTTCAGTCCTTGGTCTTTTTAATTGCACATTTTCCCGTGTTGGATGTGGATACTTTCGTTTGTGTCCACTCATAGTTTTTGCAATAGCGATCAACTCCGGGACAGTCTGTGACTTACTATTTAATAGCTCTGTTCTAAGTCTATCATCAGTAATGCTTCCAATTACAAATTCAACTGCATCTTGCTCTGTAGGATTCGGTTTAACTATTCTTTTGAACATTCTCCATACTTTAGAAATATATTCTTGAATGTTAGGAGCGGCGTCTATGGAGTAATTACGGAATTTCAAGATTTCATTAAAATACCTACTCTCTGGTTCAAATGTTTGCAGCATATCATTTTTCATTTCCTCCCAGGTGGTGGTTCTCAGTAAACACTCATCGGCCCACATTTTGGCACGTCCTTGCAAGGCGCCCGCGGCTTTCAGTCGTACTTCGTGATCTTGAAGATTATACTCGCTTTGTGTTTTTGAGATAAGTTCCACCCATTCTCTGACATCCATTCCATTATCAGGGTTATAAGAAGGAAAATATACATCTGAAATACGTATCTTGGGTGCTTCCGAAGGATTAACCAGTTTAACAAGATCACTGATTGTTGTGCGATTCTCACTTGACATCTTTACAAGCAATTCAGTCATGGTATCTCTCAAAGTATTAATCCAGAGGCTAAGATTCGGTGGGTGCGAGGAAGATGGTCCCTCGTCGTTTCTTGAGTTATTATTTTCCATGGCGTGGCTTTTAAGACCCGGCTTCTGATAAAAGAGTAAAACAATGATTAATTAATAGAACGCTTTAATAAATGCAATTAATCTATAATATGGTTATGATAGACTCCACAGAAACAGCAACAAGTTTTCAAAATTGTAACACTATAATTACTTACTTAAAACATTAATAAATCAGCAAAATTTTAATCTAAATCATAATTGTTTAAATAAAGAGCGGAAAGTTTAAATAGACATTTAGTTTTTACATATAATTCAATGAAGTAATTAAAATAATGAATATAATAATAATAACAAAAGCGAACCCAACACCAAATTAATGAAGCAGAGATTCAGAACGCCGTCGCCTGCAGAATGTTGTCGCCCGTCGGCCACTTCGCTTCTGTGTCTCGGAATGGTCGACACGCCTTTATATAGTGACCGCAGGGAAGAGGGGGCGCTGCACGTGCAGTGCTGGTTATGACAAGTTGGCGTGGCGTGATGTTTTAATGACGCGCCGATATATGTAGTTACAAAAAATTGTTTATGTATGGTTATCAGTTATCTGGTTGCCATAGTCATATTATACAAGCTCTGCTTAATTTTGTATCAGATAAGTTATGAATCTTGATATGATGTCTCAGGATATTAATTAATTTATTATAATCGCTCGGGGCTGTCAAAGACAAAGAAACACAATCTTTGTGTCTGATCTCTAATTTGACTCCAATGTTTCAACTTCTCTTTATGTATTTATCAAATCCAGACTGTCTGTGATAGCTTCATTAGGCTCTAGTCCTTTCTGTCTCCCGATACTTCGTCTCTGGAGCTCGCTAATCATAAGGCTTACAATGATGAGATTTAATCAAAACACAAGCATACATAGTCAAAAAAGTGCTACCATTGACCAGGTAAAGTTTGTTATATATCGAACGATGATAAATACCACAATTCTTCTTTACTCATAAAATTAAAGTTCTGAAATAGGTACCTAATAAAAACTTTTTAATTTTGTTAGATTTTTTTTTTATATCATGAAGTCCGAAGAGCAGGCAGAATTAATAAAAAGAAGGAAAACTGCCGATTCTATTCTCGGAAGACATTCTGTTGAGTGTGAAACGATGAAATAACGAGTTTACAAACCGCACGGTGTTAAGGAAGGGTTGCGCGACCCAATGTTCATTATAATTTCACACTCACGGGGCACAGCGAGGAATTATTCAAATAACTCAGTCACCGCGGTCGTGGAAGCACATGAGTATCATTTCCAATGTAGGTCGCGTAGGCTGTGTTAATTATTTACCGTGTTAAGGTCTTGAACTGGATCGCACAAAGTTTCGGAAAAAACCTCACTAACTGAATAAAACTGTAAAGTTTCGGTTACGCCCAAAATTATTGCTGTACGTAACCGTACATATGAAGTCCGTGAAGTCCCGTGGGTTTGAAGCGAGCTGCTGGATTTTACTTGTATCGGTGTTTTATAAAATAAAGATATGTTTGAGATATTTTATTTGCTGATAAGAATTGAAAACTGGCTTATGAATTCAGATTTATATTATTTACTAGTTCTTGGTTATGATAATTCTTAGATATTCCTTGTTCGATATATCTTTTAGCCAAATTTAACTAAGATCCAGCTATTGTGTCGTGAAACAAACAATAGTTACTTTCGCATTTATAGTAAGGACTATCTTCCATCCCGTGTTCCCGAGTGACCTTACATTTTCTCAAGATAAAAAGTATGCAATATGTTATTTCCAGGAAATGCTTTACACATGTGCACAATATTTACAATATTTATCCAAATTCGTTATGTAGGTAATTTTTGCCTGAAAGAGTAATGAATAACCATACACCCATCCGCTCTCACAAACTAGGTAGGAAGAATAGAGTAAATTTATTAAAAAACTAAATGTCCCCCGCGGTTTCACCCGCGTGCCCAAGGAATGTTACATTTTCCCGGGCTTAAAAGAAGCCTATATGTTATTCTAGGATATGCTCGATCTATGTAACAATTTAAATCCATATCTTAGTTATCGTTGTTCTTACGTGAAAGAGGACCAACATCCATACACACTCACAAACTTTCGCATTTATAATATTAGTAGGGTCGGAGGCTCGTTACTCAATTCTGCTGAAGCAGCTGTGCAGATAGTACTTCATACAATGAGGTCGCAAGCCCGGGCTCGTGCTGTGCGTGAAGCTGTTTATAATATCAATAGGCCCGTGTGAGCAGCCAGCGTTACGGCCACGCAGTATTTTCGTGTATCTAATAATCTGCCGCGACGCTTTATATATTCAATTAGCTTCCGCCGGCAGTTTTACCCGCGTTTATTTATTTATTTACCTTAGTTACCTAGTTATAGTAGTTTTAAAAAATCTCTGCGCAAAATTTTAACTTTATCTTAACGTTTCGGAGCCTATTCGAGACAAAGTTTCCGACAGACAGATAAACATTCTAAAATACATCATTAGATTGAATAGGCCTCGAAAATATAATCAGTTTTCGATATAATTTTGGCATTCATTTTGAAATCACAGACAGACTCTTAATTTATTTATTGGTAGAGTATTTGACTTTACAATATACTCAACTCGGTCGCAAAACTCGCACATTGCAAATTCACCGGTAGACGTTTAGTCCGTCACTGTTCATTTGTGGCGATGAATTTGTAATTTTATTTAAAAAAAAACAATTACAGTTTTGTGTACTGAACCAGCTCTTCAGTTAGGTACTGAAATTTCACAATTTGTTACTTCAAATATACCTAATAAGTAATTAAAGAGATATATAGGTAGCATCTCAATGAGCGAGTTATATACGGAGGCGTTATATAAAGCGAGATAATTCATTATATTGATGTGAAACTGTATTCGTGCGATAACTCAGGTCATCGCTCGATCAGCGGCGCGGACGCGGAGCTCGCCGCTTGTAATGAGGGAATTCCTGCACTTCACTTGTCAACATGCAAAACAAATTAATAAGGCTTTGGCGCCACTAAGTTACCACAGTCAATATTTGATACAGTATAACTACTAGGTTTATGGGCATAACCGGATGTGGATGGTCGTAAAGGTTGTTGGAGCCCGACGAAGGTATGGATGGTCTGTGTGAGATATGACACTCCATGTTTAATGTCATCAACACGACAAACATTTGTGTGCTGTGTGGCATTAAAATTTATATAGTATATTACTGACCTGGTTATTAAATTAGGTACATAGAACATACATACAAGTTCTGCTTAGTTTGGAATCGGATGGTAATCCACCGCGTGTAATGTTATGTTTCAGGACTTTTATAAATTTACCGAGATTGGTGTCATGTCTACTGATATGCCTATGGGGGGCTTCTTAACGGGCCAGTTGGCTTGTTGGTCCGAGATCTTGACTACCACACCACAGAACAAACTTGCCATTTGTGTTATTAGAGTTATCTGATTTTCATAGTACAACTGCTGAGTTTGGAATCAGATGGCCGTGTGTAAAGAATGACTTTATTATTATTTTTCTCCGTTTCTTTTTCAACTTTTGTAATGTAATATTCGTTGGTATCGATTCAGTGAGAATAAAATTAAATGTATTTTCTTTAATTATATTTCTGACCAGCTCCTAACCAAACTGATCATAAGTTGACTGTGGCATGGTTCCTGCCGGCGGCGCGCGGCGACGCGTCGCCCGCCGCGAGACGTCGCGCTGCCTCAGCGCCAGTCGCTGATATTTTATGAGTCGCAAAACGTAACAGTGTCCTCTGAGCTTTATATCTCTTGAATGATGAGTTGTGAACACACAGGCTGAAGGATTTAAGGCGAAGGCGATCGTTTAAGTGGTTTTTGATCATTTTTTTATCCTTTAGATTAATGTGCTGCAAGATAGTAATCACACGTAGCCTAGAAGACTATGTGATACTCTCAAGTGCCACTGCCGGACCACATCAGTTAGTATGAGCGGGTACTACAAAGTACCCTGGGTTTTCCTTTACCGACAACAGATTATAGGTTTTTTGCTCAAGACCTACGCTACGACCATTAGTGACACAAAAACATGGCGATGAAAATCTCTAATAAGAATATAATAACCAACTTAAAAAATGGAGGTTCTCAATTCAACGTATGCCTTTATAAATGCAATTGAAGCAACATTTATATCTCTGCTAAGAGTGAAAATCAGTAAAAAAAGTCTATAATGTAATGTTTAGGAGTCGTATCTAATATTGTATTTCTGTGTTTCTTTTAGAAAAGTAAGGGGGTTGAAGGAATAACAGACACGTGAGACTTAACAACTTCACGTTTCAGAGTCGACAACTTATCACTGATACCCCTGGTGTTGCAAATGTCCTCAAGCGACCACTTACCATCTGGTGGGGCGTCTGAATTTTTCGCCGTACCTGACAGCTTTTTTATATAGAGCCCAAAAATAATTGCCTTGTTGGCGACCTAATGAGCTGGGCCTTATGCCAGAGAGCCGTTAAAACCCCTGCAGGTTAATTGCTTTATTTGTGACCCGCGGCTCCCGGAGTCTTGGCGCTACAACGGTACTCTGACGTCAGCAGCAGCCAGCCCGAGCCACCAGGTAGTAGTCGTACTGACAGAGTCATTCCTAATCCTAATTAAATAAATGAGGTGAATGAACTGAGCGTAAGAAAGTTTTCCTGTAATCAACTTATTAATATAAACACATTTCCAATCAACTACGACTAGCTTTAAATAGTTAATGTGGGTATACGTATTATACACACACAATTTATGTGGCAAAAAAAAAGATTAAAAAATTTCTAGATGTGTTTTTTTTATATCTCAAGACATTCGCGCATTGAATTCATTACACACAGCCATCTGATCCCATACTAAGCAGAGCTTGTACTTACTTTTATAAGCCTTTCCTTTGAAACTGATATACTACTTACTTTTCTTTTTCGTAATACAACTGAAATTTGAAAAATAGTACCCAACAGTATTGAACAAAATCGTATTTTATTTCCTCTATGTATTATTATGTGGTATTTAATGTGTATTTTTCCTCGAATTTAAAATCTACCGCGTTTTATCCTACTATCAGGTGAAGGGTCCGCACGGTTCGGAAACTGGAGTCATTAAGTTAGTCGTCAGTAATTTATTCTTTTTTCAAACAAACATGATGCATGGTAAGTGCTAATATGGCTGAAGGTACAAGCACATCAATCGGGTAAACCATATAGGCAGACTCACTTCACCTACTAATACTAGCTGAAAAATATAGGTACGAATCTTATATTCTGAACTAGCTCCCGTATCTTGGTTTCCGTGCATTCCCGAAAGACCTTTGTAATCTCCACGATAAAATGAATTTTAATCCAGAAAAGATTATATCTGAGTGCCAAATTTAATCCGGTCAGTAATTTCGAAGCCTATTCAAAACAAACTTTCAAACATACAAATAGACAACAATTCTGTAATCGATAATGTATGGTTAGGCATCGTATATATAGCAGTTTTCACTTTAACTTGTCATTTATTTTCGAATCTCAAACAGGCTTGAATTTTAGTTATCGGTACACTTTCGAATAGGCCATTCAAGTCGCTTCTCCAGCTTTACAACTCTTCAGTACTTGTAAATGCAATGTTGCGTTCGATTCCAATAACTATTTGATTGGATAAATTCAGAGCGAACACCAATAGCATCGAATATTCTAGTGCTGCCCGGAGCACCTCGGAGCGAGCCCAGCCCGGGTCGGGGCTCGGGGCTCGGGGCACGTGCCACGTGTGGGACCCGGGTGTAAAGAGCATACATCTACAGTAGATCCATAATTTATAAGTTGCTAGCTTTCCGTGTCGCGGTTGCACCCGCATTACTGACGGATCTAATGTGTCCCGGGAATATAAGCCTTTGTCCATTTGGAATAATGTATCTTTGAAATGGTAAAATTCTTTTTTAAATCTACACTAACATTATAAAGAGCAAAGTATTACTAAGCAAGTCTGTATTTTTATATATTTTTCTAGTAATATCCACTACATGGACTGAAACCATAGATTCCAAATAATTGGGCAATTGGGGCAGAAAACTGCAAATTGGCAAAAGAATCGACTCTATTAAATGAATGAAATATCTTATTCAAATAGGCCTTCACAGGCACTTATGAATGGTCAGACTCTAACACCGGTTCAGAAGGTTGATTATTATAGGATTATAATCCATCTATACAAATTATTTGTTACGTTTTCGACGAGTGAAACCGCGGTTCGGGAGCTGGTATTGTAATATTTTATTTCACATTGTTTTTGAATCTACGAATTATGTCGAATTCTCGTCATCGTAATGTTTCTTAATGATGCCTATTAAATAATAATGTTGTTGCATAGACTCATAATTTCCAAGATGTTTGAGGAATGAAGCTACTGTTATGAATGTACTAGGGACACCATACATGCTTGCTAGGTATCGACCCGCCAACCCAGCCGCCCAACTTTGTACGAGCGGAAATCTTGAAAATGTTTGCAAAACTGAGAATATTTTTTCTACTCATACAATAACTTTATCGGTGAATTAATTTATTTTTCTAATTAGCTTAGTCGGAATAACTTCATCATCTTGATAAAGCTAAAAACAGGCATTGAACATTTGAAATTTGTGTTTGTTTGTAATGAATTTACTTTATATGTTATCTACTGGACCTGAAAAATCTTCTTCATTATTTCAAAGGTACTTTATACAGCATTTACATAGGCAATGTTACAATCCCATTAATTCAGTGGAAACCGCGGAACGGATCTAATCACACACAAAAATTAAATAAGTTGTATAATATATTATAATAGATAAAGACCCAACTCTAACAATTCACTTAGAGACAATACATACTATTCTTATCAAGCTAGGAGCCAACGAATGCATTCTAATACTTCCTAAGAGTAGTCTAATATTATTTAGTAATTAACATGAACTAATAGCGAACCTGATTGGGTGCATCAATTCTAACTCACTATGTATTAATAATATCAGGTACGCTATTAGTTTGTCTTAATTACTAAATAATATTAGATTACTCTTAGGAAGTATTAGAATGCAGGACCAACTGTAGAGACAAAGTGGTAATTACGCCGCCCCCGAAGAATAAAATGATTCTTTATGTAATGATTATTCAACAATGGGATAACACTAAAACTATGGTAATATTAGTAATGATTGAATTGAACGGGAACTGCGATTACACTTTACACCTTTCGCAAGTACAGAGTTTCATTTTCTTTGAAAAATTACATAATTATCAAGCTTAGCTTTCCACGGTGAGTGTCGCCGCTCGTATCAACTGAAAGCTTGGCAAGATTTTACGCTACTTCTACTGTTTGTTGGCTCTACTTGAGTAATTGAGCATTTCTATCCATAAGGCCTTTCAGTTAGCTTCGTTTTAGTACAAAATAGCTTCTGTCTTGCATTTCAGCCGCGTTCCCGGGGGATCTAATGTATCCCGGGTGTATAGCGTGGCCTATGTGACACTCGGGAACACTGTTGTTTTCTATCAGTGATTTATGTTTTAAATCGGATGAGTAGTTTTCGAGATTACCTCCTGCATCGAAATTTACAAACTTACAATATTAACTTTATATTATTAGTAAAGAGAGCTCAAAATCGTGTATCAATGTACATCAAAGAGAATTGTCTCAGTTTTAACTGTTTATTTACTTACACGGAATTGTTTGTAATGTCTCTATGGAACAACTATTTTTCTAAAACCTGTATTTAATTGGTGTAATAATCCCTCATTATCTTCGAAGTTCACGGGCAGATCAGCAGATTTTTCTAACTCGGTTAAAATTTGACTGTAATATGAAATTATAGTACTTAATTGAAAACATCTTCTATTAAAAGACGTCACGAAGACGACTCATAGCAATTCGATACAAATATAAACGGTTTTATGATAAAGAAATGACAAAAAAAGGATATGACATATATAGAAAACCTTTTCGCCTTACGCAACGTTGAATCAGTATGTACAGAATTAAACTTAAAGTTAACACATCGAGATTTGATAAAATAATAATTTGTACGCCTGATCCTGAAAAACATGAAAGTTGAATTAGTTTATTAAGAGAATGGTAGAAGTCCTATTTCCATTTCAAATCCTATCAGTGACAATGTCAGGTTATTATTACGGAAGCACAATGCGGGAGCGACGCCCTGTTCCATTAATTCCACCACTAGCCCGTGACGACATGTTGCACAATGTTTGTTTAAATCGAAAACTACTGTTTTAAATAACCTTTTGTTCACGCCGTGTGAAGATAACATTATCAATACCTCAATCTAAAGCTACATACAATTTACATTTTACCAATGTCCCTTTTACAATTACATTATATACATTTGTAAGATAAATGGAGTGTTGAATTGTTTCTCAAGCTGAAAATTTGTGATGACAGCGTACATAATCTAAATTAATTAAAACAATGTCACAACTTAAACATAAACAGATATCTATTATGTTAATTGGCTCTAAATACCTTACTGTTAAAATACTAACTTCTGATGTTCAGCAATTAATTGAAAACGAGACTACGCTACGTACTGAAATGAAAATACATTACACGGACAAAATAGCGGTATTCCCCAGTAAATGAAATGTCATCGAAAATCCTCATTAGGTTTTGCTAATATTGCAGTAAATATCTATGTAATTGCCAAGTGCGACAGAATTTATTCCAAGGTTCCGTAGAAATTCTTACGAAAAATATGTTCCTATAAGTAACTTTACAAAAATATTCAAACACCAATATATCCAAACAACTAATATAATTAGCTTTTAAATATTGTTCGCCCTCATTGATTGTTTTTTTTTTAATAAGCAGAATCGCATAATAAAATTGCTTTTTCTCAGTCAAATCATTTGTCCGGAACAATTTTAGATCTGATAAGTAAGAAAGAGTTCTACTAATAGAAAAAAAAGGAACATTTCTTGACTTTAATTCCAAATGGTTTAATTAGTAGAACTGCCTGTGGATCATTGTAACCATTTAGGTAAGTAAGAATCTAGCTCACCATACCCCTGCAACTATTTAATAGCAAACTTTTACTTTTTTGTGTATTGCCCTAAAACTTTATGAAAAAGCTGTCTGAAGTTCACAGCGAAAAGAATGTTACTGTAGAATTCGAGACAACAAATTAAGTTGATATATCTAGCTATACATATCGCCCTTCATTTTATCCGTCGTACGTTGAAGCGTAGCAATCACCGTTGGCTGGGATTAATGCAAACCTTTGTGTACAAGTTATCCGTCTCTCAATTCCAGCGAGCCGACTTCCAGGCGGCTTACAGTTCCACGAGGAACTGAAAAATAACTTGTGCTTAACCTACTTTCCTACATTGTTAGCTATCACACTAAATTGGACTTTATTTCTATGTAAGACAGCATATTTCAGCATGTTAAGTGTCAAGATCATAGACCCGTATCGGGAGTACAGCTGAAATTCAACCCTATAATGATGGAATAAGGTATAGTTTTAATGAAGAGATAACTTTTTCCGGGACTTCAGGAGGTCACTAACCCAGAAATAACAATAATATTCACCGAAACGAGAATTACATTGTTTTTATGACTTTTTTGTCTCATTGGGAACTGAAATATCGTAGGTGAAGCAAAATCATTATTAACTGAAAGAAAACAGTATTTTGTGCTCAGAATATTATTTAAGGCTTTTTATTTGTATACGTAGCTAGAGCCCCGCCTCGGTTTCACGCGGTTATTGCGCAAAATTTCTCAATTTTGGGTTCGAAAGACATAGTTATTAGAACTCAAGCAACTAACTAAAGACTGAGAAGAAAGTTGTTAACGATTTCGTTAGCCTAATGACTCAATTAAACTGGAGTTTTTATCGTGTATGTAGCAATTATTAAATGTGTTATTACGAGTTTGTCTTTTAGGTAGTCGTATTAGTTGGTAGGTACCTTTATATAACAAATATTTATAGGTAAATAGATAGATTCTAAATACACAAACCTATCTCGTGAATAAGTGTAATCCGTTAAAAAATCTATTCAGCTGTGTCTGAGATCGGCCTTTACAAACAGACAGGCAGCAAAACAGAAAAAAATATATAGTACGTAGTGTTGTAACTGTTTATTCATGTCAAGTATTTTCTGTGAAACGGTATTTTTCATTTATCTTTTAAGTATTTATTTTTTCTGTTATCTAAAGTCTTCCAAGAATCATTATTGAGGAGTAGGTGCTACTTGGGTAAATAAAAACATTGTGAACTTGGCTGACACACTGCCGCGTGCATTCATTGCGTCCATCCACAATAAGTGGTGATCGAGTTCAAGGAACCAATCATGAATAATTTACTATCATTGGACTCAATAGCCAATTCAAATAAATGTGTATTATACAAACCAAATTTTTCCTGTTGCAGTCGCTTCATACGTAACACGACTTTTATATAAATTTTGTAAAATGAAATAAGTCATTCTATTACAATCCCGTTACTTGAGAACAAACAAAAAAAATTACAAAAAGTTCGCTGAGGACAGGATTCGAACCTGCGCGGGTAGAACCCATTGGATTTCAAGTCCAACTCCTTAACCACTCGGACACCTCAGCTGTGGGAAAGCTTGCGAAATAAACGATAACTATCTGCAGG
This sequence comes from Habrosyne pyritoides, assembly GCA_907165245.1. Lineage (NCBI taxonomy): Eukaryota > Metazoa > Arthropoda > Insecta > Lepidoptera > Drepanidae > Habrosyne > Habrosyne pyritoides. The sequence continues at coordinate 14,665,681 of OU015591.1, read as the reverse complement.
ATGTTATAATCATGTTTGTGACGTAGTTGTATGTATTCGAGTTTTATACATGAAATAGATATTTGGATTAATGAGATATGTTCAGTAGTTTTGAGGTGATGGTGCGTCAAAGGAACCCTATTTTTCTTATACATAGGTAAAGTAGGTATGTAATTTATTTTTCGTCACACAAAAAGGTTGCGGACCAGAATTTCAAATTGTTTTTTTTTATTATTATTATTAATTTTCTCATGGGGGAGGGCCCATGAGAAATTTCACTTCAAAAACAATTTTTAGTTATGGATAATTACAAAATGTTTGTAATTCACTCACGCATGGACGGTATTACAACTTTCTGCCCCGGGAAGACTTAAGATCCCTCGGGAAGTCAGGGAAAACCGCAGGGCGAGGGATAGTCGCATTGAGTGGGATCGTCTCCATCGCCACAGCCGACCCGAACCGAACCGAATCAAACCGAATACAACCGTTCTTATGTACATGTGTATTTCATCTCATTCATTTCAAACAAACATTGTTTTAACAATACAAATACATATGTATATTATTATATAACTTATTTACTCTAAACTTGTTATTTACTTCATATAGTAGCTACGTGATTCTGACTTCAAATTCGCAATTACCTGCCCTTCAAGTGCAAAATTACTGAAATTTCTTATAATTGGAACCATTTTTTGATCCGTTTGAGAGTGGCTATTAATTTAAACAAGCAAGAGTTTCGAGCAACTCAAAGTCTATCGTTTTGTATATCACAGGTTTTACTCGTATTCAAAAGGTTATTTTGTCCTTTGAAGCCAGATATCTACATTCAAATACTCTTACAATTTTCTTTTAAAAGCCTTAAAATCTTTCTTCTTCGAAAAATATCGAATTACATGAACATCTAATGAAGGATTCGAGGCCTACCTATTATAGTCCATTGTTCTAAAGTGGTTGAGAAGGTCTTTATTTTGTTTTTTATTACTTAACGGGCTTTAAAGTAGCAGTATTATTCCTGAATAGGTCGGTACTAGAGATGCCGATTATGACTTTGGTGACTAGCCGCTTAGTGGTAATGAAATGTTAATAGATTGTTATTTAATTTAATAACTCATGGATAAAATTGATTGAGAAATACATACAATACAAAGTAAGAAGCTAGATAGTCGGGTTTACCGACTAGTCGGAACAGCGTTAGTCAAACCGTACTTGGTTTGACTAACGCTGTTCCTGTTTCCATATTTGTAAACTGCATTTTTCCGAATTATTCTGGTCATAAACGACCAGAATAATGCGGCGTTTTAAATACCTACATCTTAGCGTTTTTCACAGAATGTAAGTAGAATATATAAAGCACATTTATGCAAGTTTATGCACATGTTGTCAAGTGGATCATTTGCAAATGGCGCACAATCGGAGTGTCAAAATGGCGCAAAAGGAAAGTACCTCCTCGTGAGTATGGTGGCAAGTTGTACTGCAGTGCTGCACACCGCGCGGCGCGTCCTCGTCGCGTCGTGTCGAGCGCCCTCAAGTTGAGCGAGATGCATTTGTTTGATGCAGCGCACACAAATCATGCACTACACTATCGCTGAAGCCCGCTGATCAACTACGACAGAACTACTCTCTCGATGCTCGCACGCAATTATAATTCATTTTACGAACTCCAATCCATGTAAATAAAGTTAGTAAGGATAACTATTCCCATGTAAAATTTAGTCTTAGAACATCACTGTTATGAGCTAATGAATAGTTTATATAAGACACCATCTTCATTTGACTGTATACGTCCATATTGGTGGACATTGTGAACTTTCCTCAACACGAGGCCTACAGCGAGTCATTTAATTTCATTCTAAATAAACGGCCATATATAGTAATTAAATAATCAACTCAGCTAATACCATTTATTCTACATACCAAATACAATTGAAAAAATCACAAACAAACACATTATACGTAAGTATTGTACAGAGATCTGTGTCATCAAACTCATATAGATTTTTGTGAGAATGTGATCGTTGGTAGAACCGCGCTGTTGCTAACATAGCAACTTTACAAGTACCTGCACTCGCGTTGGTTTCACATTTATACATACGTTTTACATTTCAATCACACAATACTTTTACATGTGAGATAAATTGTTGTAGCATAAATTGAAAAGTTTAAGCTATATTATTGTTCTATTCAGCCAAAGGCCTAATCAGTCTTGTCTATTATATTTGCTTTATAAATAAAAATGTATGCAGCTGTACAAATAGTCTGTTTTAAATTCAACTTATTTAGGCAACAGTTCAACAGCTGAGGTGTCCGAGTGGTTAAGGAGTTGGACTTGAAATCCAATGGGTTATACCCGCGCAGGTTCGAATCCTGTCCTCAGCGGCTTGGCATTTTTTTTTTGACCAGCTTTCTTTTGAAGAATTCATTTTTGTAACCTTATGATACTTTTTGTAAACTGCATTAAGTCTAACTAATTGAAAATAAATCTTAATAGTGATGTTGTTTTCGACTAGTTTTACGTAGGTTCCTATTTAAAAGTGTGATAACGTCACAATAATACCTATAAAGTTGCCAACCCAACGGGGTGGAAACTCCATAATAAAAAATATGTAAGCGCATCAATAACGCATGAATTTTTTTGTTAAAAAATTAAGATGTTAATAGAGTAACGCTGCATTGAAATGCATTTTTTATGTAGTTTTTTCTAGACACAATACCAAAAAAAAAACCATTCCATTCCAATACGCGAAGAATGAAATTTAGCAAAGCTAACTATCATACAAATGTTATGGCAATCTGTAGAAGTTGTAAAAATAAACAGGAAAATAGAAACAGCAACAAAAAAAATATCTAAATGAGTGTTTGGTTTTATGCTTTAGGCCGGTTTCAGGGCATATTTAACTATTGTGCCAAATTACTCACTCCGTACGCACAGCTATAAACATCGCGCGCCAGTGAAACGGAATATCGTTTTGCCATCCATCATGGCAGCTGTGTCATTCATGTTTTGTTTTTTTTATACAAATAATACGTAAAAATAAATATCAAATGTCTAACAATGCCGATGGAAAACTAAAAAAGACTAGAAATAAAACTATTTCAATAGCGTGACAGTGTTATGTATCCGTGCTCAAACAACTTGGGAACGTAGCGAAAAATGTTCAATGATAGTGCGAGTTAGGTGCCGCGGTAAAATGCCTTGCGAGAGCTGTGCGGTGCAGTTCAGCGTGTTCAGACGGAAGCGAGTGTGCAGCGAGTGCGAGCGGTGCTACTGCAGCGGATGCCTGCGGCGCGGCGGCGGCACTATGTGCGCGCCCTGCCGGATTCTCTCCACACGCCCGCTCTCCCGACAGACCATCACCCACCTGAAGGTGCGGGACCTGCAATGCTTCCTGCAGCGCCAGAATGTCTCCACCAGAGGATGTGTCGGTATGTACAAATGATGTCCTACCTGTTCTAACTGGCGGCACCTACATACTCCACACTGTACCTCTCAATTGCAGCAACTTATTGATAACAAGTTTTCTTGCATTGCACTGAGCAAATTCATTTGACATAGCAACAGTTTATTGAATGTCAATTGAATCATCACCCAACCACTTGATGTTGGGTTACAGCTTTCATTAAAACAAATTGCTGTATATTTGCTCCGTAATATTAATATATTTTGCAATATTGAGATTGATAAGTCTTAATGTGTTTTCTCTTACAAAATATCCACAACACTTTTTATATTGCTATCATGAACATTACTAAGTGTTTATTTTCTATTAATCGATTTACTTAGTTTAGGCTTATGAAGGGCATATATGAAGGTCAAAGGTACAAATTGTGAGTGGATTTATCTTCCTCAGTTCTTTGGGTCATATTGACCGGAAACTGAAATTTAACTTGCAATAAAAGTCATAATTATTAATAAAATTTATTGCGACTTCATGACAATTATTAATCATACATTCACTATATATCAGTATTGTAAAATTATGGTGAAGTCTTATCTTAACAAAATTAAGGTTTTCTGTCATAGGTTCCTTGGGTCAATAATACCCGAAATAAGAAAAATGTCCTCGGAGCAGAAAAGCCCATGTTTTGTAAAACCAAATGGTATCGAAAAATGGTAAATTTGTATGGTCAACAACCCCATTTGAAGTCAGAGATTGTTTGTGTAGTGCAAACCTAATAAAACTTACACCAGGCATTACCAGGTATGCTTCTAATGGCATAAGTTCTTTTGATTGATTTCTAAATAAGTGTATAAAATCTATAATTTTGATACAAAGATATTTCTTCCAGAAGGATCTTCCCGTTTTGGAAATAAAGGCAAGCGTTAGTTGAAATGAAGTTGATGACATGAAGATGCATATCTAGGTGTTCTTATTTTTGCTGGAGTTTTCAAGTCTAATGATGATGTCTCATACATTCGGAAAAAATAAAACAAAAATGCAATTCTGTTGAGCACAAATCACAACAAAATAGAAAAACATGATTCAGAGCAAAAGAAACAAAAAATTATCATGGACTATTATGCGAAGAAGGGTGCTGTTGGCTTTCTAGACAAAATGGTTTCGGCCTATAGTTGTAGAGGAATGAATCGAAGGTGGCCAATAGTCACATTTCATAATATGATAGATATTTCATGTTTCAATGCTTAAGTATTATACTATGGCACCCACCCTGACAGGAACACAGAAGAGTACAAAGTCGGCTGTTTCTAGAGAAATTAGGCATGGAATTGGTAAATGATTACATCAACTGTCGGAAAACTCTTCCTCGGACAAATGCTTCACAGGAATTAGTACAATGAGTGCAGTCAGATGTTACTGAGACAATGAATACTTCCACTACTCAAAAAGGTGTTGTGTAGGCCTTCATTAAAAGATAAAAAACTTGAAAAAAATGTAAGAAACATATATGTCCGAAACATTCTGAAATTTTTTGCCATTGGTGTTGCCAAGAAAATGAGTAATATACATATATAGTCCTTTATGTGTTCTTATTTTTATTTAATAAATGTGTTATAGAAAAAATTGGATGACATTTTCATTGTCATGTCTTTTATTTTTCAAACTTTTACAACATCAAGATCCACAGTGACTACTTCAGTAATTATCAAAATTGAAATTGTCTATAGTGGTAGGAGATTTAAAAGTAATAAGTCCTGCCCTTGGACCTGAGAATAAAGGGCTTTGAATTTTTATGAGTTATATTTTTAATGTCTCTGGGATATAGGGATCCCAGAATGGTTAATAGTATGTACATTAATTTCCACACTAGTATATCTTTATACTACTACCAATGAGGCTACAACTTAAACTTTTAATGCTTAAATAATAACACAATTACAGAGAAAGAAGAGCTTGTGTCACTATGTGTGACTCACGTAAACAGTGCGTCTTACCGGCGTCGGGGCTCTCGCAACGGCCCCTTCAGCGGTCTTAAGGGACTCACCACAAACATTAACGACTTCCTCAACTCTGCCTTTGACATTCGCAGCTCTGCTCATCCAGCGCCACCACCCACACGTAATTATAAATCTTATATTCATAAAAAAATTATATATTTATTTATTTATTAGATATGACACATCAACAGTATACATATTAAGCATTAATAATATATATCCTGGAACATTCTTTACTCACAGCCAGCTGATCCTAAAATAAGCAGAGCTTATACTAGTAAACCAGATAACTGATGTTCCTACATGTACTATATTTACCAACAAGCCTTCTCAAAATATGATGCAGTCTTTGGTATTAGGTTACTTAATATATACCCTACTACTAGAAATAAAAAGTTTCACATCACAATGAAGTGATGAATTTATATTTCTCTTTGCCTCTGGCATCTGGGTGCCTGCTATAAATATAGTAGGTTTTTGTTGGGTGATAGCTGATCCATTAAGAATATTTGGCTGTGGGTAGCCTAGTTCTCATCTCCTTTATGTATATTTATGTTCTTTTTTAGGTTTTCTTAGCTTCTAACCACTATAGAAGTTTTTTGTTTTGTAACATGTTCAGGTGGCTGTTACAACTCTTCGCATCTGCACCAGCCCTCACCTAACGCCGGACCTACTGCTCCGCCCATGTCGCAGTTCCACCCGGAGAGATTTACCACCACTCCAGGTGACTATCACTATTCTTATTATCATGAGAAGTAATTGCGGGCCAGGTGGGGTGGTGCTTAGAGACCCGGACTGGCACTCTACATGTTGTGGGTTCGATTCCAGCCCAGGCCAAACATTTGTGTGCATGAACATCTGTTTCTTCTGTGTCTGGGTGTAAATGGTGTAATATGTAGTTAATATAAAAATAATAACACAATAATATGCCATATATAATTGTGTTAAGCAAGTAGTAAATCAGTTACTGGTTTCCATAGTACTAGCTCTGCTTACGATAAGTTTGAAACCGGATGGCTGTGTGTCCAATTATATTTATTTAAATAATTATAAATAATAAGCAGAGTGTTGTGTGTGTACTGTTATTGGGTATTTGATTTCTTAATTATAAATATTAGCCATTGGTAAAATAATAAATGTACATTATATTATTATTTACCTTTGGATTGAAAAATTAAAATATTTCAGCCTTAACCATTTACCTTTTGAACTAAATTTATTCGTTAGTCTAGCTAGTGGTATAGTTTATCTTTGAGTAAAAAAGCATTGACAGAAGGATGGACGTGATGAAAAAAAGAAATGATTATTAATGGTATGCGTGGTCGGTCATGGACATGCGGCATGCGGCATGCGGCGCATTACTAGCGACAGTCGGTAAGTGCGCGAGTGGTGTGTGTAGGTGGCGAGCGCGACATCGTGGTGGAGCCGCCGCCGCGCGCGTCGCGCAGCCCCAGCGACGCCAGCGCGCCCATCGACAGCGCCGACTGCTTCGAGGTGGAGGACCTGGACGACGCCGGCTGGGAGTTCCTCGCGAGGCCTGCGGACCCGCTGCCTAACGGTAAACATACACGCGTGTGCCACCCATGTTAGCATAAGCACTTCACAATTTAACGTGCCCGGTATTACGTTAAAAATAATAATAAGCCTCATTATTTGACTCGAAATCATCGTCGATCCAATTTCAGTTTAACTCCGACCCTTATCAATTTATCTGTGAAATGATATATTAATTTACTGTCTAGATTCGGAAGTGCTATTCAGCACGCCAGATAGTACAGAGCCGGCACCCCGCGATCTCGAGCTGCAGCGGGAGCGGGAGCGGGAGCGGGACTGGGAGCGGGACCGGCAGCGGGACCGGCAGTGGAACCGCGACGCGGAGGGGCTCGGCGCGGAGCTCAACCCGCGCCTGGCGAGCCCCGCGCGCGCCGCCTCCGAGCTGGAGCTGCACCGCTCCGACTCGGCCGGCACCAACACCGACACCGCCAGCCTGCAGGACGAGCCGCTCATGGACCACGACACCGGTATACATTACATCTACTATTTATGATCGGATGACTCGGTGCTCGTTGAAAAATGTAAACGATGAATACCTTACCCCAATACTCAATACCCACTCTGCAGATGAGTCTTAAAATTTGCACGAATCTACATCAACAGGGGGATTCAGATCATAGTAGTGGATCAGGATCTCGAGATCAAAGGCAGGCTCGTTCGAAACTGTGCAACTGGTACCAGCTCTGTAGTACATTACGGAAGTAGTGAAATTGATATACAACGTTATTTTTGTGATATTACAAAAGAAGGAAGGTCCTAAATCGTGGTTCATAAGGGTCATAGCTCAAGTTTATTATATTTCACAACAAAATAGGGACCAATATCTCCATAATTTATATATTTATTTCACAAAATTACAGATGAACATATCTTAACTTTGCGAGCCACTGTAAGGATCTTAGATTAAATGCAAGTGTAACTGTGATGCGCAGAGACGACGAGTACAACGCCCCAGCCGAAGCAGATAACACTCGAGCAGCTGAGCAAGGCGTCGGAGCTGGAGGCGCTGAACGTGAAGCAGCTGAAGGAGCTGCTGGCGCGCAACCGCGTGGAGTACCGCGGCTGCCTCGAGCGCGCCGACCTGCTCGAGCGCGCCAACATGCTGTGGCAGGACCACGCGCAATACAAGGACGGTACGACTATTTTTACTCATCTGGCCGATCGGTGTGGGGGTTAGCTACCCACCCAGGACAAACACTTATACTTCTGTGTGTACCAAAACAAAGTATATGTATCACATCAGTTATTTAGTTATCACAGAATAAATTCTGCTTAGTTTGGTATCAAATGGCCATGCGTAAAGTAATATAATTTAATTTATTTATTTACGTTGTTCGTTTCATGTTTTTGGTAAAAACAATTAGGTAAATTGACGGACTATAAATCGGTGATAGTGACATCGGACCCAAACAGTGCATATGCGATGGTTGAATCCAAAAGTAGCGACTTTGATATATTACGAGTCGGTGCCAACTTAATGTAAAATAAAACCTGTCTATAAATTGGAAATGAGATGCAATTTGTAGTCGCCACTCGAAATATGTACGGTTTCTTAACATTAACGTTGGGTTATTGCTGGGTATAGAATTTGCTTATCACGCTCGTCCATAGCAGCAAAATAGTGGCAAGTTTATTCAATGTAAGATTACGCATTAATAATAGCGGTATTCAAATTCTGAGGAATCTCGGAAAGTTCCAATAACGAACAGTGGTAACGGTGGTTTTCCAGAGTTGGACAACCTGCCGATCGAGGAGTGCTGCAAGATCTGCATGGCGGCGCCGCTGGAGTGCGTGCTGCTGGAGTGCGGGCACATGGCCGCCTGCACCGCCTGCTCCAAGCAGCTCGCCGAGTGCCCCATCTGCCGCCAGTACGTGGTGCGCGCCGTAAGGGTGTTCCGCTCATAAGCAGCGCGTGACCGAGTGCCCCGTCCGAACAGTCTTACCCCGGCAGCGGAGATGAACTGTCGATAATGCGTGATGACAGAAGTGACAGAAGTAACGGGGAGGGAACAATGGCCAGTTATATGCAGCAGGTAGGAATCACACGGCCCGTCTTGGTGTTGGTACAAATATTGTGTGTCGGTAAAAAGCGTAGTTGTCGAATAATTGGAAAACCGTCCGATGATTAGCTACCACGTAGAATAGTTTATATCGACGTACAGCTATACGATCGTCCGCATCTAGATTTGTATAAGAAGTATGTGAATGAATTATTTTATAATGGTAAACAATTAAATAGGTTGTCAAACAAATTGAAAAACACATTTAACACTACATAAATCCCAATTATGGTCCAAATGCGCAGTAGTGATAAATCGAGAAAAACGACATTCTAGCCATACGTCTGGCGTCCCAGTCTTAATGTAAGCCATACGAGAGCACATACAATCGATTCAGAGAACATTCGTCTGCGCAAGGGTCGGGTAGGTGAGCCATCGGAGGCTAATGTTCCAGCACATTCACATCGTTGCCCTTGGTCTTTAAGTCAAATAGGAGTAATTCACGAATTTACGCGCTCCAACATTTATAGTATGGCCTCTTCGTAAATGGTGCAGATGTACCGCTGGCTTCAGTTGCCATTTGACCAACGAAGAAGATTTAAAAAGGTGTGCATTTTGCTTGTACGCTTTTGTCAGTTTAGTATGAGATTTTGGGACCTTACGTAAATATAAAATGCTCAAGGCTTTCAGTTTATCTCGATTTATCAGTTAACTGTTATTTATTTTTTTAGTTTTACGATACCGACAAGGTTATCGCACAAATACATTCATAGTTATTAGGATTTCAATCAGGAAAGGCTGCGACTTCGTTCCTACAACTTGTAACTGGACAAGATCAGCTTGCCAACCAGCGGGTCAATCACGTAATATTGTTGTAGTCGGTTTCAATTTGTAACTGGTTTTGCGGATGTGAATAGTTATCCCCTATTTTTGTTTTTTAACTGTGTTTGTACAGTGCTTGATGATAATTGACAATCTAAAATTAAAATTTGATTCCGATCCAATGTCCCTTGATTGAAGTAGATTTTTGAAGTTACCCCAATTAAAATTTCTGTCAAAAAATACAACAATTCAGGATTGAATCGGAATCGAATCTAAATGTTTGCCGTAAGAGGTTGTTCCAAATTGAAACACATTACAATAAAGTTGCGCATTCCTCGTGCTGACACACTGTCACCCGAACTAGTTTTATGCCAAAAGTACAGAACTGAAATGAAATGTAAATAATCATATATTTACGATTTTTATAATCTTTTATTGTTATATTGCTCGTTATTGATAAACTTAAATGTATAATCAAATTCTGCCTCGTTTACAACAAGAATGTATTCATTGTCCACACGAAGCAGCTTTTATATGTGCATGTACGAGTACATACAGTATACAGTACACCATATATTTATGGAAATTATAAAATGAAATATACGGTGGGTTAGGGATGCGAAAGCAAAGTCCATAGAAAAAGAAATTGTGTTTACAGCAAAGTACCGTTTTCAGTTACTGAAATTTTGCTTTCAACGAGTGTCTACATTGACATAAAATAATAAATAGTTATTAGTTTACTCTCATAATATTATTTTTTAAACGGCTATTTGAATTGATGAACTTTGAAAACTGTCGTAAACTATTTTTAAATTGAACAAATGTTTTATTTCGTTTTATTATTAAATTCTTATTAGGACGTAGCTTCAATGTGGCTGTGCAATTGCTTGATAAATGTATTTTTTTAAGTATTGTATAATTCACTTCATACATCGTGTTCACGATCGACTGCCAGCTCCTCGGTAGTAGATTAATGTGATAGAGCTGTATAATTTAGTCGCTTGTGAACATGATAGTAGTATTGTCTAAGCTATGAAGTAAGGTGTAGCGGCAAGCAAGGAGTATTTCTTGCTTTTCGTCTAGCGGCAAGTCATCATAGTCGTTTTGAGGTTTACCTAGTTATAGAAAAAATAATGGTCATCTTACAAGCAACTATTGGACCTATAGATGCAACTTATTTCAAAAGCAATAATGTTTATATTTCTATAGCATTCTTGAACGACAAAACGGACATAATAGCATGCCGCTAGTTAAGTTGTTAAAACATTACAACAACTTCATAAAAAAACAGAAGACATGAATTTAAATGTCAATTTTAAATCGTACTTTACGTTAATTTTAAAATAGATCGAATTATTTCGCAGCGAAGGTACACATTTCCTCAAATTTATGCTTTCATATATTTGAGTGTTATCAACGATGCAGTTACTTACATTAGAATTGTTTGTACTTCCATCATACAACTTTGTTATTATTGTACATAATTATATCATATTTTTGTACACGATTATTTGATAGAAAACCTGCCCGGCTAGTAATAACCTTCACATGTAACTTGGCTAACGAGATAATCAATTCTAAAATTGTTTAATTAGACAAATGGCAAACATAATTATGGCACATCAAACACATTTACGTGTTTGGATTCAAGAAAATTCTAATAGTATAATATGATAAAGCGAATGTTTTTAGGAGTTTGTTTCTGCCCGCCCACGAAGCCGCTGTAATGGCCGAATGGATATCAATGAAACTTCGCACATAGATCGTACACCGTCAACCAAGGGACATGCATAACCTATATTCACGATATCAAAACAGACCGGCGATAATTAAACCTGGATAAGAAATTGTTGTAAAGAACAATAATATATTGTTTATTTTTAATCGAAATTGTACCACGAGTATGTAGGTAAATAAATTAAATACACAATAAAACCTCAACATTTATTCCTTTACAAATTAAACTTACCACAATAAGACTCCTCAGCCTCCTCATATTAGACCACAATCTCACCTTATAGATAATAACTAGCTCGGTAAGTTTGTTTAAATACAATTGAAAAAGTGTATAGTTTCAAATAGAACGGAATTGGGAACGAAGTAACTAAATCTATGAGTTGTCTTAACTAATCGCGACGGGGCAGGTCAGCAGGAGCGGCGAGGCTAATCCCGGCCGATGCCGTGGGTCTCGGTGGGCGCGTCCACGCGGATGATGGCCGACGCGAGCACGAAGTAGCCCTCGTACTCCACCTCGCCCGGCGTCGTGTCGTAGTGGTAGTGCCCGCCCACGCCCTCGCCCCACCCGTGGAAGTGCTGCACGCGGAGGTCCAAGCCCTAGCCGATATAAGGACATCACATCTTTAAAAAGCTACAGTGGTTTACAACCTAGCTATTATACAACTAGCGACTCGCCCAACTTCGCCCGTGTGGAATAATATGAATGTAACACAAACATTACCGGAAGAAATCAATGATGAAAACCGGATCAGAATCTAGTAGTTTAAAGTAGAGATAGAAGCAGAAAAACGGACAGATCGTATCATACTATTCAGATATAATCAAAACGACATATAAACCGTACGTTACGAGTCCAGAGTGAACGGTTTGATGTGTGAATGGGTGGTATAACAGTGAGTGTGTGTACTGACGTAGTCGCCGGTGACGAGGGTGCCGACGTGCGTGATGGGCGCGGGCATGCGGAAGAAGCGCAGCCACGCGTCCACGGCCGCGTCCGACCGCAGCGGGCTGGCGCTGAAGTCCGGCATCACGTGGTAGCGGCCGGCGCCCGCGCGCAGCTGGAACGTGCCGCCCAGCCCTGCCGAGGTGCGCTTTACGATTAGCACGAACATCTCTCGCGAGCCTAGCGTTGTGCGCGCCCGCGCGATGTTAAATTGTCAATGCGAACCAGCTTTTTTTGACGCACGGCAGGATGACGTTGACAACAGCCCTGTTGTTTATACTTCACACGATTTTATTATAAGTCGCTTCAGTGGTCGCGTGGTGTAAAAGTCGGCTAGAGACCCGGGACGGGTTTGATTCCCAGGTCGGGCAAGGTACCATTAACGTTTATCTGTTTATAAATGATTATCTCTAGGCTGGTTATGTGCCCCTAATGTTTAATAATGTGTCTCTATCTATCTTCTAAGTTATTGAACAAGTAAGTATAATTATTGCTGGTAAATAAAATACCGATGAACAATCTCACTCACCAATGATTGTATCACCAAAATGATTTTTGAGAGTTTCTCTAATTGCGGTTATAAAGTTCGATTTCCCATTACGCTTCTTTGCAACAATCTTGATCGCCTGAAATTATGATAAAATAGCAGTGTAAATATGCAGCTATACCTACTTAATATAATCGAAAAGATACAATGATAGCTGAATACGAAATTGTCTGCTCTCAAAAGTAATTATCAGCTTCTCTGTATAAATCTCTAAACACTTGTCTTCATAGGTTAACTGAGTAACGACGGGCCAGATGGCTTGGTAGTCAAGAGTCCCCGTTGCCACACCATAGGTCGCGGGTTCGATTCCCACTCGGGGCAAACTTTATTGTGCATGGACATATTTGAAGGTTTTTTGTCTGGTTAATAAATAATAATAACGTTTGGTTGTAGATTGAAATTAAATGAAAATATTTTTATTCAAATGGGCCTTTTACAAGCACTTATATAATATAATTATTAATAGTCTGACTCTAACACCGGTTCGGAAGGTTGTTTTTTACTGAGAAGAGCCGGCAATAAACTCCGCAATGACTCTTTTTAAAAAACGAACTTAGATTTACATAAAATTTATTTATCATTGTGTGTAATTCAAAATATTATTGTTTAATAATTCTTCACTTCGGGATAATATACAGGTTCGTTTAAAAAAAAAAAAGTAATTGCCGGCTCTTCTCAATATAAAATAATCTTGCGTACCGGTAATAGAGTCAGACTATTCATAAGTGGTTGTAAAGGTCTATTTGAATAAAAATATTTTCATTTTTACCATGAGTATATACGTACGAGTATGTTCCGGTAAACACCATAATACCTCGCTAGCGACCTTAAGTAAGAAGGTTGAATGCTAGAGCGGACTGGAGCAAAATCACTAATATTAAAACTAATTATTTACCATAATCACTAGCGTTAATCTAAGTCCAACACAAGATAGGGGTTCTGGTAGATATACATCCGTGTTTTTCAAGGGGTGGATTGTAGACAGAGATAAATAGATAGTAGATAGTAATGACGTACCTTCCCTGGCTTCCCGTCGCTAAGGAGGTAGTTCCCGAGCAGGGCGGTGCGCGTCTCGGCGGCGGGCAGGCGGCGCTGCCGGAAGCCGCTCGGCGCGCCCGCCTCGATGGACACCACGCGCGTGCCCTGCTCCACCGTGCCGTTGTTCACGAACAGGTTTATTATACCCTGAAGTTAAACGCACCTACAATGTAACACGTCCTAATGACTAACGCCGCGGGAGTGTCGTGTCGAAGTGATCTGGGCCAGTTGAAATAGCTGAGTGATTGTCAGACCAAAGCAAGGCCTAGACGGCTACATAACTCAAGTAAGACAGCAGATTTGGAACTAGAGAGTGGTAGGTAACCTTAACAACAATAAACTACCTCCTCGAGTCTCACTTTCGCTATCACCCTGGTTTTTTTTTGCAAAAAAATGAGGGAACGTTACTACCCGAGGGAATTTAGACTCTTTGAATTCCTTTTATTGGACAATATTCTAATGCAAGTGGCAACATTATTTTTTTAAGAACATAAATAGGCACAGACCCAGTTCTGAACATACTATATTCCACATATCCGTGTATTTCTTAATGTTCAATACAATGGGTTAGTGTTTAATAATTTATCTTGAATTATATATTGTTCCCTGTTTACTCTAAACGTGAAAGATCCGATTCCAGGTTACATGAACCGTATGCCTGGTTTAGAACCTTTAAATGGGCGTACCTCACAGTTGACCCCGAGATGCGGCCACGGGCCCGCGCCCGCGCCCGCCAGCAGCGCGGGGTCGCGGCGCAGGTGCCGCAGCAGCGCCTTCAGGTCGTACAGCTTGTCGCGCTGCACGAGCGGCAACAGGTACGGGGGGCCACCGATCTCTACAAGCTTCACGTCGCCGCTCAAACCTGGTCAATTCAATAACACTATTGCAAAAATCATTAAGCCGTTCCTATTAATTATTATGCCGGTGCAATCATTTTACATACGGGCATCTGATTTTACGAGCAGAGGTATTTCCATGGTAGCCAGATAATAGATTCAATCAACAAATTCATCACCAATTATTTTATTTATGTATGCATTTTATTATTGATGTATATCTATAGCCGCACGTAAAACCGATTTCTGGCGTGGCGACGCATGCCGTGGCGACGCTATATGATGAGTTGTCAAAATTTGAATATTTTATTTTAATTTTGGATTTTTGAGTTTAATGAAAATAAATGTTTGTTAAATATACAATTATTATTTTGGTGGAAAAAAATGGTAATATAATTTTTTTACATTATGCCATATTTAGTTCTATGGAGGAGCGACGTATGATACTCCTCCTTTTAAATGGAAAGATCTTCCGCCAAGCTGCCGCAGATCATGAGAGAATCTCGATATAGCGACGTAGGCTTCTCGCGTGTTGCGTGGTGCGGGCGGTGAAGGATTGTATGCATGTTCATAGATGTCACCACAGTTCTTATCGTAATCTGTTATTTTATACATATTACTTGTACAAAATAATTTCAATGTTTCACATCTGCCAGGCGTCCCGTGACGGCTTATTATATTCATTGCGTATTTTGCCTTCAAATATAAATGTATATGATTAAAATTCATGTTTAATAAAAGCTTACAGGAACTACTTAGTTTAAAAGCCATGTAAGTTCGTAAAACAGCTGTTAGGGATTTAAGCTTTTATTAATGTCAGTAAAAATCAATGGTTACACCAATTGTGTAAACACTAGAGAGCAATAAAACAAGTTCAAGTTCGTGCGATAAGGAACGCGAGATCACGACGCGGTCGGCTCTGCGGCGCTATCTAAACTGTTATATTTGTGACTTTTATCATATGTTTATGTTAGATAACTCTCTGAATTTATTGCTTCATTGAATTGTTAAACTTGTGTTAAATTACATAATTACTTATGTCATTCATTACCTACATGAGGAAAGATAGGGCGTGCCAATAAAAGTACCTCGTAATTTTGGTAAATAGTGGAATAACGGGACACTCACCACCATATAATGGTTTACACAACGAAGAAAAATAACTTTTTTGTTATGGTGGCCACATGTAAGGACCTATCTTGAAAATTCTTGGTTTCTTATGAGACAGACGGACGGCGGAGCCACTACATAAGGTCTAGTTGGCAACGTTATTTGGCTCGGAACCCTAACAACGAATAGAAACTATAGCGACTACCTCGGCTCGCCTCTCAGCCAAAAAAACCATCTACGAGTTGAATATAATGCGAAGTACGTACCTGGTGCAGCGAGGTTGTAGGGTGGCAGCGTGAGGTCTGGTGTGTCCACTACGGATACCTCCACATCCTCAAAGGTTTGGCGCAGACCGCTGCTCAACACTATCGTAAATACAAATCATTATAAAAGCACTTCAAGTAACTCAGTGGATTATTTAATTGAATGCATAGTGGGGAGGCACTTTGTAGTAAGTACCTGCCTTGATGGCTTTCACCCCAAAATGGATAATCTATCGCATCGCACTAAACCCACCGATGTTTTTACAGCTGCATTTGCCAATGCCAGATCGCCACTGGGGTTGCCTCCATCTTACCACTATCGCTTAACATGGTGATATTATAGTCAAACACAGCCTAAACACACTAAATCGCAAAACTACAATGTTCAATTTCTTTGATATAGTCGTGATATTAAATCTAATTCTAAATCATGCGGGTGGCGTGATTTTAAACTACCCACAATTGAAAATAACGAAAGTCATACCGCTATCTAGGCATACATTGAAAATTTAAGAACACTACCAAATATTTACCGTTTTCGCACACTGTACATTAAAATCTACCAAGAATATTATGACGATTTTTTTTAATACTTTAAATGACAAACAAGCTATAAAATAAATGTGTTTGTGCGATCTTTATGAGGGCGTATCATAAAGATCGCACAGACACATTTATTTTTTAATCAAATGTAAAGGAAGAACTTACCCGGCACGATTTGTTCGAGCCCTATAGCCGGCAGAGGCTTCTCCACGATGGGCACCCTCGAGTAGTCCACAGATGTCATTCTGCGTGAGAAAAAGTTTATCCATAAGTTGCCTAACGACTTCTAGACTTTCTATTTAGGCACATCTAGCTAGATATGTTTCTTAGTAATAAAAAAAATACAAATAGTGTTTGTTTTGTTCTTTTTTATAGTTTTATTCGTAACAGCACATTAAAATTAGTTAATTCAGTAATGCAAATATAAAAGTACATACCTAATAACTTTATAGTTTTTGTTTATTTCCTTCCAATTCGTTTGACTTCCTGTATCGTCAATACCATATCAATAATTAACCATTTGATTTATAAAACAAATTATATGAGTTTTTTTCATTAGTAGACTAAAATACAGGAACAACCATAGTCTAATGTTTATCAATCAGCACGTGCGCTATTCATAATTAACATTAAACTTAGTTCTTAAAATGCAATAATTAATAATTCATGTCTAAAAGATAAGTTTACTATATAATTAGTGTTGTTTAGTGAAATCTAAGGTGACGTCGTTTATTTACACGACTATCAATATGAAGAGGAAAAATAGCAAGTGACATAAAAGTAGAATAGCGAGTGATTCATGCAACTAACTATATTGAGGTCACAAGACAGTTTCACATACCTTTCTGTGGTGTTCAGGGCCGCGGCGTCCGCACCGATCACCGACGCGGTAAACACTAACAAATACTGTATGGAATACATTTTTTTTGTCTCATTTAAAATAATTAAACAAATACGTACATTGCTGTGTAGAATCAAAGTAGATTTGAATATTTTTTTGATTCTGAAGACCCGTTGTCCTTGACCTTGGGCTGGAGTGTCAAAATGAGTCTATAAACTCGGGCGTCCGTCACCGCAGCCGGTAGCACTCTCAGCCGAGTGCGCGGTTATCATTCAAGTAGGTTTTATCAATGTTTGAGAGCTTCTGTTGCTTTAATTACACTGTCAAGAACACTTGTTTATGTTTCTTTAAGTAAATAAGTACGTTAGCGCTGTCATCATTAAGTTCAATTTGTCGTATTACAAATATAGTGATTTCAATAATTAAAAGGAATATTAAGTGAATAATATTGGTAAATAAAACATGATTAACGAAGGTATTCATTTATTGCTATGGTCGACTTAATATTACTCCAACATTGACATTCAAATATGTTACAAGGGACACGACAAACAAATAAATACGAACAAAACCATTCCACACTAGTTTACAACCAGACATCGGTACTAAACTATCCACTAGAACTAAGATAATTACACAGTCATAAGCTAGTCCTGCCAGTAAATTAGGTACACAAGTTCACTTACACTACTGTGATTTTTGGCGCAACTAATCAGAGGCTTTGCCCCTTTCTAATATATTAAATTATATTCTAAATAAAGCGACACAGGTAGCTGTCAGAGAAATGAATAGTTACGCCTCGAAATGTCGAGAAATTTAGCTCTTACCTCATTTATGTTTACTTAAAGAGTAATGCAAGGGGAGTGATCACCTAATCGATTTCAGCTTATCATATTCGACAGCTATCTTGATATACTTTTCACAGCAAATGCTACAAAATTCATAATTGCTAACATATTCTTTCTATATAGTAAGTCCCAATACGCAGTAAATTCAATTAAATAAGTCATATCCAAATCAGCCCCAATTAAACAATGTCATTGCTTCATATCACAGTCTAAGGTTTTACTCAATTCACATTAAAAAATCTCTCAACCAACTTACTTATAAAACATATTGTTTTCCTTTAATTCCCACATTATAACACACATTCAAGTAAAAATATTAAATACTTTAACTACAATATATACATATATAGGACTAAAGCTAATTCAATAACATTATAAGACACAAAATCGCAATAATTCTAGCTAAATTAATAACATTTTCCATTCACCATTATTAATTTAACACTATAATATTGCTATATAAACCTGAATACTTGGGTTTGGTACTTACCATTAAGAATTTGTGTGTATGTCTTAGGTTAACTCTAGAAGCTCAATTGAACTGGGCAGTTTTATGCATCATGATTAACTTTACTTATAAACTGAGGCACATCTCGAAAGCAATCGAGGAAAACATTATAGTAAGTCTACTATATCACATAACTGTTGCGTATAAATGTACCTAATAGTATATATTGTTTACATTAAAGTTACTATAAGACAAGTAATTAAAAAAAAAATATTCTCAATCGATAACAATGTTAGGTACTACTACACAAAACCTTTTCACATATAACAAGTTTTAAAGATATGCTATTTACTTGATAACAAAAAGTACAGATAGAAATGTCCTGGAGCTTTGCTCAGAAATGGCTTCCGTCCCCAAACTAAGCGGAGCTTATAACTATGGAAACCAGTGTACTTATTATACTACTTTTAAAGTTGATACTTATATTAATATTTAAATCCAGACACAAAATAAACAGACTTGTCCAGGCGTACAAATGTTGTCCTGTAAATTAGCAGTCTGACGCCACATTAAATATTTCTGAATGTAGTTGGATAAATTGATAATGGTGCCAACTCTATTGTGCGTCGAACTAACCTTCAATTAAATCTTTATTTTATATTGTTCAAGTGTAATGAAATTTTATGCTCAGTCACATTCGTTATTATTTTTTTATAGTATTGTATGTATTCGGAATAAAATAGAATAAAAAGTTATAAATAATTAATCTAGACGCCAACATCAATAGCAGCAGCAGACACGTCACAATTAATAACACTATGACAACAGTGATTTTACCAGGATTAATTCAATTTAAGACCCTCCTTCTCTTTCCATGTTATTGAAATAGAAAGAGTAAGAGATGTTAACTAAGTTTAAGTAAGCGTTGCACAATAGAATCAGCATTAATAGTGTACTTACTGGTTGTAAATAACATTAATTCAAGGAAGTATACTGTTGGTACAAAATTTTATTACTGTTTCAGATGGACATCGTTAGCCTTGACTAATAAGTTACCTACCTAACTATTTATTTCATAATCAAGTTTCTAATAAATATGGCAGGTATAAGAGTCGAGGTTCTATACATAAATATTTGAGTAACGTTGTCTTTTTAACATTTAAATTAAATAATAAATACTTAGAAGAATACACAACATGGTCCATTTAGTAATGTTAAATATTTTTAAACGGTCGGTTCTACTAGTGGTGGTTAAATTAATACGTTATCTAATTATAATCATGTCAGTCAATATCATAACGGTCACCGTTTGAACGTGAACGAGCATAAGCGACAATCGGCTCAGTTTCTACCTTAATCGGTTAGCAGGCAATCTAGCGACGATTACAAATCACGGTCGTCGTTCCAAATAATGGACTCCCGCCAGCAAAGTTACAGTAGGCTCTCGTCATAGGGCGTACCTACAGGTCGGGATGCGGGTGCAGCGTATGCGCCTGCTCGTGGTACAGCTGGCGCGCGTAGGCCACGTGGCGCGCCACCCACGCCGCCAGCTCCGCGCTGTCGCACTGCACGCGCGGCCGCCGCACGCCCTCCGCGCCGCTCCCGCCGCCGCCCCCGCCCCCGCCCCCGCCCCCGCGCACGCCCAGCTCCACGTAGTGCGCGCCGTCCAGCGAGATCACCTGGCACGACACCAGGTTGCTGCGGAAACGAATCGTGTATTACAATCGTACGCACCGAAGAGGTCGCCGACTTCGGCTTCGACCCCTCGCGTCGGACCCAGCTTTTCAAACACCGGAAGCGGCCCCCGTAATTTTAGGTGAGAGAAGATCGGGAAGGAGCAAAAAGACGATCGTCGCGTACCTGAGATGCGTCTCCATGACGAGCTGCGGGCGGTGGGGGCGGTGGGGGCGGTGGGGGCGGTGGGGGCGGGCCTCGGGCGCGCAGGTGATGATGCGCAGGTGCGTGGCGGACAGCAGCGCGCGGATGTCGTGCGGCGCGGCGCGCACGGCGCGGTGCGCGAGGAAGGGCTCGGCGTAGTCGGCGCCGTTGAGCGCGTGCAGCAGCGCCGCGCCGCGCGCCGCCGCGCCGCAGTAGCGCGCCACCAGCGCGCCCGCGCCCGCCACCACGCGCGGCGCCCGCGCGCGCTCCGGCACCCACTTGTCCGACCTGACGCCACACATCGCTACGTTAGCTTACGCGCTCGCGTCCCGCTCCGTATTCATTCCACGTATGTGCGAAATGTACGAGAGCGACGGTCGACTCAAAATTTTAAATATATGATGTGATCGTGCAGGCGTGTAGACGTATGCCGTCGCCCGGTACCTGCGGCTGGTGTCCCTGAGCGCCGAGGCGGTCTCGGCGGCGAGGTCGAGCACGCCGATGACGGGCTTGGTGACGGTGCCGACGAGCCCCTTGCCGACGCCGGCCAGCAGGCCGCCGAAGCCCTCCTGCATCGCGCCCTCGTACGTGTGCTTCACCAGCGACGTCATGCCGCCTGCGCAGACCGAGCGGGCACGCGCCCGCATGTTATTGAAAATTCATTTACTTTTTGAGTCAAAACTTCTTATGAGCATTTTGCGTCGAACTGAGAACGAAGGGGGACCCCGTCACGCTCGGTTCGATGACGCTGAATCGGTTCACTCGCCTCCACTCCACATGGACCGCACTCGTGTCGGTGACAGACTTAATCGTGTATACTCGACACTGTCGCCGTTAAAATAACGTTTCTATTCTTACGTATTATATAAAAACAACATATAATCAGCGTACCTTATAGTTAAAGTGGATACAATTTGGGCTGCGTGTTACTAATAGGAAATAATTTGTTTCACATCGAGGTAAGCTCTCGTATTTCTTTTCACTTCTATCGTGCGGTCACGGTACACACACAGCCACGTTTTGTACTATTCGAGAAGACTATTCGTCTCATAACATCATCAAAGTGTGCAGTTAATTAAAGTATTGAAGTATTGAAAGTGTTGTTCGTCTTTTAACAAAAATTATCCTTAAAATTGTAGGTGGGCATACTAACAACATGCCGCTGACATTCGCGCCAACAGGAGCAGGCCGTTGTGGTAGCGCCTAGTGGCCGCCTAGAGCCGTACATTAGACATGTGAGCGAGTGGTATACACACCGAGGATCCCGAGGCCGAGGCCGCGGAAGCCGGCGGCCAGGTGCGCGCCGGCGGCGGCGCTGCGGATGCGGCGGCGCGTCTCCTCGTGCGCCTCGTCGCTCACGACGCGCTCCAGCCCGTCGCCCAGCGACTCTGCGCAGGTGCAACGTGGTAAATTGGTGCGTCTAAGCAGCGCCTTCAATACTCACTGGGTGTATCGTACCTGTAACCTTGGCAGCGGAATTAGAGATGCCGTGAGTGACGTTCTTGAACAGCGCGCCCACGTTGCCCTCGAGCAGGAACCCGCTGACGCCCTCCGACACGTCCGCCACGAAGCCCAGCGGGTTGCCCAGGAAGTCCACGGAGCCCAGGATCATGGCCGCCTGCCACTTCAGCACCTAGTCGTAGTCAATAATCATTTAAAAAATCACTGAATCAATATTGCTGTACACCGGCATATGTATTAAAAGCTATGTATGGTAGCATCGATAACTTTGTATACCTTCATGTGCCCACCGCGGGTGTAAATTGAAACACCATTTGTTCTTAATATTTCTAAAACTCATTCCGAATTTCTTATTTTGCGACTTTTTTTTCGTGTTTTATATAGATTTGGTATGTAACCGTATATGTGTTGAGGATTAAAAAAACATTGAAAAATATTCTTCTAATAAATCTTAAATATATCATTGTTTTTTTATTAGACCTTTCCCAATTAGGTTGACAAAGCGGGACCAAGATCGCGGGGGCACAATAAAGAATCTTGAGAATCTTTTAGAAGAGAAACATCGAAACGAAACACAAATGAATGATAAAAACCATCTATACTATTTAAAAGTCATTGATGCATAATCAAAATGTTTCCCTGTAATAAAAAAGTTTCACTTGTATCATGTGTCTTTACGACACGCCCTGTTTTTGACACCCAACACTATCAACACTAGCAATGAGCGCACGTACATCCTTGAAGTGCGCCAACATCTGCCGGGCGAGGCAGCCGGGCGTGTCGAACACGTGCACGCGCTCGAAGGGCTTCAGCTCCACGGCGGCGTCCTCGAACTTGATCAGCGTCAGCCCAAGCCGCCGCTTCAGCGCGCTCAGCTCGCCCTCCAGCTTGTTCGCGGTGCACATCGACAGCCGGATCTACGTGAGGTGGGACACAGAACGTTATACGGTTAAGCTTCGAGTTCCGGGGCCTAATCTCGAACTCCTGTTTCCTATTAGGTGGCGGTGTCAGATCAATTGTGATTTCGATATTACAAGGCCATTTAAATAGAGCGATGGGTTTGAGTTGCGCGATGAGAGTAGCTTGCGCATGAACTAACCCATAACTGGTTGAAATCATTTTATTTTGCAATGGGTATTTATGCCTAATGGTGCTTTTCCAAATTTGGTTTATTGAAGTGTATTGTTCGCCAATGCTCTTATTTTGAATAGTGCATCGTATAGACTCTGTAGTCTAAACTACAGGATTCAATTGTATGTACTCGTATATAATTAACTAGTTATTTGAATGTCAGTACATGATTGATTATGTAAAATATTGAGATATAATTCCTCATGTGTCATTTCCTATGCGGACTAGTAATTTGGAGTCATATTTATTAGTTTTTGAAATGTAAAAAAAAACAAATCCTAAAAATATGATAAGATATACACATGAGGAACTCGAGTTGTTATGTGTGTTTGTATGCATGCATGTATAATTAATGTCTGAAGAGTGTGGTAATATTATGACTGATAGCCTAGCGACATGAAAAACAAGTATAATTAAATCTAACCTTTTTTGCCATCATAAACTGAACGCAGTGAAAAAATAATAAAAAGCGTTGTGAGATTCAGCGCTGTCTCGTGAAATATTAAGTTTAAGGTCATTGCCACGTTAAAAACTAGGAATCATTTCGTTAACTACCAAAGCGCCTCCTGTAGGTACATTTAATTTCCTAATGCAAAAATCAAATAAACATTATATGTGCGCCTACACAATAATAATTTAATGGACATCTGTGGATTAAATTTGGCTCAACGATGAAATAGTACCGTTACATTAAAGTGTGTTCGCATAGAAGCGGAGGGTATGGTGGGGGTACCTGTCCGGGCATGATCTTGATGAGCGCGAAGTAGTATCTGGTGGCGTGGAGCGCGGTGAGGTCGGCCAGCACGCGGCGCGCCTCGTGCTCCGCCTCGTCCGCCGCCTCGCTCCCCTCCGCCGCGCCCGCCGCGCCCGCCGCGCCCGCCGCGCCCGCCGCCCACGCCCACGTCCACAGCTGCAGGATCAACCTAAACACGCCGGCACACTATACCAGCGCCTATATACTAGCTATATACCCCTCCCTACCTTCCCATCGTGTGGTGGGATTAAGAGGTGTATTGTCGAGAACTCATTTCTTGGTTCACTCCTATAGACACAGATGTTTGCCTGCACATTTTAGGATCCTTTCATCAGCGATGACTCTTGATTAGTTAATTGGTCAGTCGATGGATTTGATTTCAATTCTTTACATTAATTTTGGTGTCGCAATCTTTAAAAGCCAATATGGGAAGGCTGCGATGACAGCATGATCTAAATATCATTGTTATCTGCTTAATCCCTTAATTTTTATGGTCATGAGAACATAGAATTGCCCAATGTGCCAAAGGGACCCTTTTACTGAGTCTACACCGTACACCTTTTCGTCTATCTGTAACAGGGGCCGTAGATAGTCCAGATGCCTACCTGCCACATCGCCCCCATATATTTTTAAAGACTCAACACATAGGTACCACTCTCCAACCGAATCGTAGAGGCAAGCAGCCACACTATCGCATCGATTAATGAGTACAGAAAGTTACCTCTCCTCGAGCCTGACGGCGAGTGGTCTAAGCGTGATGACGAGGTGTCTGAAGAAGTAAGCGTTGTACTGCGTAGTGGGCGTGGCCTGCAGCTCCAGCGCCGCGTACAGCGCCGGCAACGGCGCGGCCCCCGCCGCGACCCCGGCCAGGGCCCCGGCCCCGCGCTCCGGCAGGCAGTACAGCAGCACCGGGCTCGGCGTGCCTAATAACTGTACAGACAAGTAACATATTTATCTAGTAGTAGTAGCTCCTACTGTACAATATCACAACGAATGTCGGGATTGAATTTGCAGGTTTATTTCGAAAACTTATTACTAAAATAAAGACATCGGTAAAACGTAAATTTTACATAGCTACTACTATGACCGCTCGAGCGAGAAATGAAAGGGCACGAGACGAGAAAAACATTTATCAATCAAAAATAATGAATAGAGAAGAATCCGGTCGGGCCGCACCTGGTTATCCCACTGCATATCCTGTACGGTGAGCACGAGCGACGTGGCCCGCGGCGCCCGCGCCAGCTCCAGCAGCACGCCGGCGAACAGCGCGTGCACCAGCTCGGCGGCCGGCGCGCGCGACACCAGCGACACCGACAGCCCGCGCAGGGACACGCGGACGCCCCACTCGCGGCTCGGCGGGACCGAGTCGTCCGACTCGCCCTCTATCCATCCCGGCTCCTGCATCGGGGCCACGAAATTATGGCACGTTACAATATTTATAATGGACTTTCACCAATTTCGTTCAGTCAACAACGACGTTCCTCGTGCACAGATTATTACTAGTCGCACCTCGAAGTCTCGGATCCTGACGAGGCTGGTGGGTCCGTCGGCGAGCAGCGTGACGAGCAGCCGGCCGGAGCCGGGGCGCAGCGCGTGCCAGGCGACGGCCTGCTCGGGGGGCAGGTCGTCGGGGCCGGTGGGGGAGGCCAGCGCGAGCACGACGCGGGCGCCGGGCGCGAGCGCCATGAGCGAGAGGCCGTCGGGCTGCACGGCGAGCGTGCGGTAGCCGCACGTCATGCGGCCGGGCGGCACGAGGCGCCACGCCTGCGTGGTCTCGCGCCGCGGGTCCGCGCGCCGCAGCGCCAGCGGGGCCGCGCGCCCGGGCCGCGGGGCCGCGTCCTCGATGTCCAGCACCTGCGACGCGCACGAGGTACCGCTCTACACGCATGCGGGGTGCGGGGAACCGACCTGCGACTGCATCGATACCAGCAGTCGTAGGTCGGTTAACTACGATTCGATAATACTAGTCAGCGATCATTTTGTTATTGCCTTTTATATTATAAAAGCGATTTAATTCCTGCAATTTATGACATTTGTCATGATTCTGGAATGTTGGTTCTGTTTATTTTTTAATCTTCATTATTTTATTTTATTTATTTATTTTAGGGAAATTATCAACTACAATACATGTTACAATAGTTAACAGAGTTAATAGCAAAAGAATAAATTACAAATTTCCACTTATAGAAACAATTTAAACTTGTAGTAAGCAAGTACGAGAAAAAAAAAATGTTAGTAAACAAAGAGGAAGTACTTAACATTCTTTTCGCACACCGTTACACAACGTTATATACGTGGGTGTGTTCGGTTTCTAATTTAAATTATATTTAGTTGCATAATACTAATGATAAATAATTCTAAACAGGGAATAATAATAAATCATGATCACAAAAGAAAGTGGGAAGCACTGTAATTAAAAGAAAATAACAGCAAGTAGGAAGATTATTCTTAAAGCAGAACGAAATAACTAGTAAATTGTTTAATATTGTTTTTTTTTAATTTAATAATGAATGAGCATACATAGAAGTTAAAAAAAGGGAAAAATTTTACAACTTACATCACTTCCGAGACACAAATTCTAAGCTTTTCTTAAAAAAAATCAAAACCATCAGTAATCTGCCATCATGTAACGTTCCCATCTACACTGATACCTTTCTTCCGTCATCTTTTAGGTCCGGTGGAAGCGCTCTCCCTATTCCCAACTAAGACAATATATTTTAAGCATTCTCCTTCATTGTTTTTATGAAATCATAAATAATCATACCTAACTTGATACGTCGTGGCGGAAGTATAATTTTTTGTATCTTAATATTGGCTCATTTATTACATTGGCTTTATCAACAGTTAAGAATTATCTCAACTATCTGACGTCAAATAACTGAGTTCTCGGGCCGTTATACGCGGTGAGACGTGCGAGGGGGTCACGTAATGTATGCACGTATGCGTGAAATAAATTCCCAGAAGGCGAATTTCAGCAAAAAGTTTAATATCCACTAACTAATAACTTGTGCTCTGAAAAGGCAAAATTAGCAGGTAATTACTTTTAAGATAACTAGATAAGATACCCTAAAATCTATAGGACCAGAACCAATTCAGTACATTTCGTTCATTAATATGGTAATTGAAAATATAGTAATCCGAAGAGATATCCAGAGAAACAAAAAAAATATGTTTTTGAAGTGAAAACTTCTACAGGACCGTTGGGCATTTTTGATATGGGAAAAAACAATTAATCTCGCGACACTGTTACCGACACCTTTGTATGTACGTATCTACATAATTTACTAGCCCCGATTACACGAGAGTTGAGACATTACCATAGAGTGCTGCTGGGCGTCTGTGGTTTGCGGCGTAGAGTTACCGTCGTGGATTAATTGATTCTTGGGGCCGCGCCGCCATAGCTGGGCCCTGGCAAATTATTTATTTGTTTTACTACAGCGACATCCACAATAGAATAAATTGGGTCGTCGGAAGACAAGAAAATATTAAACAAAAAAAATGGACATAAACAATCTAATGTAATAATATAATTGTTTCACTCAGTATTTGTAAAAACATTTTTAGATAATATAGAAAACGCAGCTGACCTGTCACCGTATCTCTTCCTGCCGAGTACCACCTTGGTAGATCCGGGAGGCACTTCGAGCACCAGCACGTTATCATCCGTGGTAGCAGACGAGGAACTGTGTATGTTGGCGCTCGTCAGATTTGCATCCCTATTCATCGAAGTTACGAATATTACTATAGTTATACTACAGTATTACTAATTTAGAACGAAAGCACAAATGGTACGTTTGAACTCGGATAGCGTACAAATATAACGCAGGTAACGATGCTCTCAAGAATTCTGAAACGTCAGCAGTGAGCACATACCTGGCGTGGTTGGTGGGGGTAGGACTGGGCGAGGCGCTGTGCGTGAAGGCGACGTATATGAAGTTCTGGTAGTGCAGCGTGTGTGCGGCGGAGGCGGCGGAGGCGGCGGCGGGCTGGTCGCGCAGCGCCAGCAGGTGGCGCGCGCCGCCCGGCGGCCGCAGCGCCAGCACGGCGCCGCGCTCGGGCTCGGGCAGCACCCAGCGCGCCGACGCGCGCGCGCCCACCACGCACTCCTCGCCGCACCCCACCTGCAACGCGACGCACGCCCTACCTTACAGCCTCTAGCCTCTAGCCTCTAGCCTCCTCGTCGATGTGTCTTTACGAAGCTTTATATTCAAGGCCACGATTCGAGCTCGGCCCGAGGGCGCCCGGACATTTGTATCGCGATGTTGCCAGTATTACTTTTTGGCTCTGAGAAGATAGCGGTATAGTTGAAGGAAGGGACATGACTTCGCGATAATATTTGCGACGAAACGAATCGCCCCCGGTGCGTCTCTCCCGCTCGGTACGCTCCACCAATGAGTGAGTAACGCCTACGTTCACTCGAGAAATTCGAGGTGACGAGACGAACCAAAAGGACCGTGTAAGTATAGTGGTGTGTTATGTGTGCGAGTACCTGGTGGAACTTGATGGAGAGCGGCGAGTAGTTGTCGATGCGGATGGGCGGCGGCGCGCACTCGGCGTCCGTCAGCACCACGAACACGGTCGCGCCCTCCGACACCACCTCCACGCGCACGAACTGGTACGAGCCGTCCGGGAACCTACGGGCACCCACCCCTCCGTGTATACATACCACAGTTATCGTGCACTTACTTCAGTAGCTTTGACAAATATTAATGCTTCCAGGGCCTGAACTGAATAAATGGCTTTGATTTTTTGTAATCCCACTCGAAGGACCAAATTTAGGAAGGAAGATGTAACGAGAAGACGTGGAATAACCAAAAAAATCAGACCTTTTAAGGTTACTAGTAGTAATAGAAATTCGACCGTAATTCTAACCTAATTCTAGGTATATTTGAAGTTGTACATAAGCATTTTTGTAAGAGTATCTATCGTATGTCTGTAATCATTGCATAGAGCTTTTTTGAGTTTTGACACAAATACGTCATTTTGTGTTTGACATTGGCTGTACAAACGTAGGCTATTTATAATGTAAATTATGTGTGTGTGTCAAACGTAGTGTCTGTATTATTTATTTTAATAATCTTAATGTATTTCTAATGCATTTTATATAAAAAAAAATAGCTTTATGCACTTCTTCTTCATATAAACTTTAACTGTGTCAAATTTCACGTCCATCCGTTTGTGAAATTTTCTTAAAAAGGGGTCTAAAGTTTTTGCTTCACGTATTGATATATACCGAAATTTCGTTTCGTACAAACCAACATGGAGATACTTCTTGCGTCATTTATACCATGAAAAGTAGATAGCACCGTATATGGTACAATGAGACAGAGTCCATAGATATCGTACCTTATATTCGTATATTGTACCTCATTACTTCCACTCTGCACAATGTTACCTGCAGGATATATGCAGCGAGCGCGTCGAGTCGATCCGGAACCCGCCGGACCAGGCGGTCCTGCCGCCAGAGTCGGTCGCCCCCGGGGGCAGTATCCGCACGCACAGCAGGTGCTCGCGGTCCCAGCGCGGCCAGTGCCACGGCAGGTAGCACCCGGACACCGCCGACACGTGGGTCGCTATGGCGCCGGGGTCGTTCTGATACAATTCATTTTTATTAAATATTACAGTACATAAATTGGATAGTCGAACGGTGAAAAAATTATATTAGTCTGTAATAGTGTATATAGACAGATACAGACAGATATATAAACTAGATTTGAATTCGTTTTGGTCAGACTCAGACATTTGGCGGCAACAGTCGATTATGATGTGATAGATAAATTCTCACAAGCGTGGTGGCGGTACACTGCTGCGCGAACTGCAGGTGGTGGTTGGTGTTGTTGTGCAGCTGGTAGCGCGGCGTGAACGTGACGATGTGCGTGTGGCGGTAGCGCCCGCGGCCGGCGCGCACGCTCAGCCCCACGGCGTACACGCGGTCGCCCGCGCCGCCGCCGCCGCCGCCGCCGCCGCCCCCGCCGCCGCCGCCGCCGCCACCCTCCTCGCTGCGGACTAGCAGCTTCTTCACGGCGACGCCCGGGCCCAGCCCGAAGGCGGAACACCACTGTGGATTTACGACATACATTTCTAAGCAAAATTTAAAGTTTTAAGTAGTGTTAATGTTCGAGGTTCATCCACGAGCTGTAATGAAAACTGATACTAGCTTTGAAGCGAATTATGTGATGAGCATCCAAATCATCGAGAAAAAATATTGCAAAATTATAAAATTTGTAGGACTGAATTCGGTTCGAACTGACAGGACGCAAAATCTTCCTCATTCTTTTTAGCCTTCGGCAAAAAAATACAGGACATTGATATATGTGAAGGTCAGTTTAATGATCAATGAAATCGGTTGTGAAAGAAAATAGCACCATTCCGTTAGGAAATGAAGAAGGTGGTACTGAGATGGGTCGCGAGTGGTGTACCTCCGGTTGTCCGGGCAGGCCGGTGCCGAGGCGCGCGGCGAGCGCGGGCGCGGCGAGCGCGTCGGGCGGCGCGAACAGCAGCGGCGCCACCATGCGCGCCACCTCGTGCTCGCCGAACTGCCCCGCCGCCGGCTCCGAGCCCGCGCCGCCGCCGCCGCCGCCGCCGCCACCCGTCGAGCCCTCCGCGCGGAACACCAGCGGCAGCCCCGTGCGGTTCACCAGCCAGTACGCCGCCGATATAGACACCTAGCGACAAAAACCTGAGTGAGTCGTTATAAATTCAAAGCCATTTATTCAGTTCAGGCGCTAAAAAATCGTTAATGAAAATCTAAGGTACCAAAAGCCCATGCGACTTAGCAACTCTATATTCTATTTACCATGAGATGAATCGCCTCCCTTTTTTTTAGGCCGTAGAAAAACCGACTAACCTTAATCCCATCGGTCTTTTTAACTGTGACTTTAGCATTCAGGTAGAGCCTGCGGCCGCGGGTGTCCCGCAGCTTGAGCCTAGCGCTGAAGGAGGCGGGCGGGCCGCCCCCGGCGCCGCCCACGCTCAGCACCGACGACCAGCCGAACCCTTCCAGCTTCACGCTCAGCTCCACGCCTTCTTCCACGTTCACCTGGGGGAATATTAATATGAAGAAAAACAAGTTTCAGCTATCAAAATGAGTATTTAAATATTCGTTATGAATAAAAATATACCATTCAAATATAACTTACCTCATGAAAAGGCCTCGTCTCAGCCGCCGGTAAAGCCCCCGCGGCGCTGGCGGGACCGGAGGAGGGCGCGGCACGGTACTGCAGCTCCAGCGGCAGCAGGTTCTCCAGCCGCAGCGCCGGCACCAGGGTCAACGTGTGCCCCGCCACCGGGGCCCCGCGGTCCGCCGGGAAGCGCTCGCGGATTATTACACAGCAAAACCTTGGCCGTACATACACATCGGAATTCGTATTCATTGCAAGAGAAATTAACAAAATAAAAATAATTAATATTACGGGAGCATACATACTTACTTATTAAATATTCATGTAAAACTAAATTAGTCGCGTTGTCAACAAAAAGCTCAGCTAGGCGCGCCGGCGATGACAACAGCGCTGATTTAAAAATGATGATCACATGTATATGATCATTACTGCACGTAGGGTCAGTGTGTCACATTTTAATTTGAAAAAAACACGTACCTATATATATGATCGGGCGGGGCTCTACACTCGTAATGCAGCAGCGCCCTCTCGGTGCGCGCAGCGCGCCAGTCGATGGCCGCGGGGGCGGGGGCGGGGACGGGCGCGGGGCCGGGGCCGGGGCCGGGGCCGCGGGCGGGGCGCGCGGCGGCCCCGCGCAGCAACGGGCGCGTCCACAGCGCGGCGTGGTGCGCGGCCAGCGGCGCCGCCCACGCCGCGCCCGCCTCCACCTGCGCCGTGCGCGAGCTCGACCCGCTCCATTGCGCTACAACAGGACAGGACCACCTCACTCACGCTGACCGTACCTCGGTTTCGATCACAAACACTACCTCCGAGGGCGGAAGGACTGACGTGAAAGTTGGACGAGAGAACGGCAATATTTCATTAACGACTTCAGGGTAGGGCCGTTTAAAATAAAAGTAATCACAAGTCACGCAAAATATTACTTTTTGTTACTCACATATGATACTATTTTTATCTCACTGCTCACTATTTAGTGCTAAAAGCTAGAAGGCCACTCGGGACGACATCGACAAAAGCCTAAAAGCGTGGATCTAATTCGTCGACTACGGTCGAAACGAGAGGCTACCGAAGCGACATCGACCTACACGATACGATACTACCGATAGATATCTACACGATATGCGGATACGGCGAAGCTGCGAGGCTACCTGGGAGTTTAAAAATAAATCGCAACTCGACGAGTCGATCTAGATCGATCGAAACCGATGAGTAAAAATGCGGCTACGATGTGAAAGGAGAGGGGTAGGTACCGCAGTTGACAAAAAAAGGGTGCAGGTCGTGCAGGTCGTGCAGGTCGTGCAGGTCGTGCAGGGCGCACGGCAGCGCGCAGGGCGGGCGGCGCGCGCGCGCTCGCTGCAGCGCCGCGCACGCCGCGCGCACGCGACCGCGCCGCGCCGCCGCGCCCGCGCCCGCGCCCGCCATCGCGCCGAGCTCTACATCACACTCCTCAGGTTATGCTTCTACCATTGTACGCGCATCGATTGCAATGCCACCGATGAAGCGTCACCCGCGCGACTGCCGCTGCGGCATGGAGTATCTTCATTTTGAAACAGATTACGCTACCTGCCTGTAGGAAGCCACGGTCCATACGTAATGTACTCGAGTAATATTACAAAGATATACCGATTCGTGGAACGAAATCGATGGAACGTAGCCGTGTTTGTCAAATGCGGTATCCGAGTTACGGGAACCGTTCACGGGATGGTTTCTAGCTGACCGATGACTTTGAATTTATAACGAGCTATGATAATATTCGAAAAAGGGCTAGCGACTCATGCTGTCGCCGTATTATGATCTCGACCCGACCCTAACGATGTTAAAGGAGTGAACACGACATAGTTCGAGGTGTAGAGAGTGCACTGACCGGCGGCGGGTCGGTGGTCGACCCTCACTTCCACGGGATGTGGCAGCTTGTTGACGAGCTGCAGCGCCGACCGCACCGTCACCAGCTTGCGAGCTGACCCCTCTAGTGATACTTCGAACACGATGCGAGCTTCCGCTCCCGTTTTCTGTAATATGGACAATGGAGTAAACATAGTCAAAGGCATGAAAGGGCTATAGATATGCAAGGTTATCCGAAGCTAAGATAATGACTCATGAATGATAAGTTAGTGGGTGCTCCGATATAGGTAGCCGGCCGTCAAACTCACCCCATGCGTAAGATTTCTGAAGAACACTCCGACTCTATCGACGCACACGGGGTCGGGCGGCGTCCACCCGTCGAGCCGCAGCGCCAGCTGGTGCAGCACGGCCGGGGCCGGCTCGGGGGCCGGGGCCGGGCCCGCGGCGGGGGCGGGCGCGGGGCCGGGCCGGCCGCGGCCCCGCCCGCGCCGCCCGCCGAACGAGAACGGCTCCGTCTCGCCGGCGCGCACGCACACCCACGAGTCGTCAGGACCCGACCACGTCGTTTGTTCCGGTAGTCTGCGTCACCATAACAGTTAGGAAACGACATCAGCCCGTCAGAATAAATAGAATAAAAATCAAAGATACTGTTACCATTTACACGTGTATAAATGAGGTATCGCAATTTTTCTTGTCTCTGAGAGCAAATTTTTAATGACATTCTCAAAAACTAAAACGGGCTTCTGTTATTTAACACAGCACAAGTGATACTCACACATCAGAGGTAGTCAACAGCGTAGTGAACCAGAGGCGATGTCCCGTGTGATTCCGCAGCGCGTACGGCACGAACGGCGAGCGTCGCCGATGCCCCGCCGGGCTGCCCTTTGGAGACTGCTCGGAAATGTTCGTCGACTGCACAAGGTAATACTCCTCAATTAATGTACAGCCATTATACTGTAACGGTGGTGAATACAACCACTCCGAATCATAACAAGGGTCTTGTAAGAGGACTCTTAAAAGTATACCGATGACCGAGTAGTCAATGGTTGGCATTGAGCAAAGAGTCAAAGAGGGTTGGCTTCATGCAGGCGGCAGAAAAAAAATCTGCCGAATTTCTTTTCATATCTAACTAAACATCCAATAAACAGAAAACATAAATATTGCAACGGACGAGGAACATGATAACATTAAGGGGGTTATTGTATTTCATTATCGGACTTACCTGTGGGGCGTAGTAATCAGCAGCCCAATTAGCTTTAACTAGCTGCGCCAGTTCTATTAGAGCTGACGTCACGTTGGTGTTCAGTACTTCTGAAGAGCGTATGTCGGTCTGAAGCCGCCCTAATGACAGCTCGCTTGATAGCGTGTACTCCCATGTTGTTTCAAACCTAAGAAAATTACCATTATATCTATTACCGAAACAACCAGAGCGTAGTAAAGATTTTATGCTGCTTAGTCGTCAAACAACCGTAAGGCCCGCCTGATGGTAAAAGAACACTAAAGACAATTGACGCTTGCGACACCAGGGCGTTGCCGATCCTAGAAAAAACACATTCTTCTTGAAGAACCCCATGATACCCCACTTTTTGACTTCATTTAGGTCGTAGAAAACGAAATAATCTCTTTAAGCTAACAACAAATGAAACCAAACAATGACCCACATAAGTGTATATAATAGCAGCCCTACGAAGAGGAGAAGACATAAATAAATTATTGTGATGTATTTTTATCAACTTGAGTACAGAAACAAGCATAAAAAATAAAAGCCTAAATTAAGAACGGAAGGAAATACTGATTAATAAAATTATAAACGAAACATAAGTTATAAATGAATTCAGTCGTCGAAACGATAAGACTATTTTATTTTATATTTTCAAAATGTTTCCCACTATTGCAGCAGTCAGATGAGCTAAGAGTCAAGTCAGACGTACCTCCAAGGTTCAACGATGGGCTCCCATCCAGAGAGCGGCCGGTTGTAGTAGTCGATGGTGAGTACGGACGCGAGTCGTCCCCCGCCCGCGCCGTCGCGCTTGCCACCCGGCGTCCCCGCCACAACCCCCACAACGCCCCCCGACCCCGCCGGGGTTGACACCAGCATCGGGTCTTCGAAAGATTCCTCCACCTTACGAAGATCCTAAATGCCACCAAGAAATAGTACATACATTGTCGAGAGTAAAGTGTTTCTATCCAAACACGACACGTAGTGAACACCACGCCGTTTCTCAGTCTACAAGGTAATTAAATATATTATTATGGCGACGAAACGTTAATTCAGTATTGCTCGACTTTGGAATCGAACCCAGGAGCTTAGGCATTATGTTTTAGTGATAATAAGTGAGTTACCTGCTCGACCTGCAGCTCACTAAGCGATACTTCCAGCAGCGGCACGTCGGAGTCGAGGCAATCGTCGATCACGCACAGGGTGATGCAGTCCGCATTCACCTACACACATTAACACATCACTCCGGTGGTCACTCCACTCTCGTCTTATATCGCAAAAGCATATGCCACGACTACTTGCTATATGCGGATATAGAATCAATATTTATTATACAAAAAAGAGCAATTCGTGCAATTTACAGTATGGGACCCCGTGAATCATTAAGAGATTTATTTAGGGAAATATTAGGTTGGGGAAAAAGTCTTTTCGCATTATAGTATGTATGAACTTGTAATAAAATCTCTTTGGTTATACTATTTGTATCTGGCTGGTTTTGGTATCATTGAAAGTTTAAATTTTAAAGAACATAATTCCAAATTCAAATTAGGAAAATGTGCGATTTGCATTTGTTTTTCGTACCGCCAAGATGAGTGAATTTAATGAAGAAATTCGATTCATTTTAAAATTTTACTACAAAAAAGGTAAAAATGCAACGCAAGCCGTGCAGTGTCTGTGAGAGTAGCACAAATTTGTTTTAAGCGTCTTCAATCCGGAAATTTTGATGTCAAAGATGCACGTCGCTCTGGTCGCCCCATTACGGATAAAATGGATGCCATTTTTGAAAAAGTGGAGCAAGATCGGCATATCAGTAGTTACGACGTAGCTGAAGAACTGGGAATTGACCACAAAACAGTTTTGGCGCATTTGAAAAAAACTGGGTACACAAAAAAGCTAGATATTTGGGTACCTCACGAGCTCACTGAAAAAAACCTAATGAACCGTGTACTCTTTTGTGATTCTTTATTACGACGTCATGAAACCGAACCATTTTTGAAGATGCTGATAACTAGTGATGAAAAGTGGATCACGTACGACAAGAACGTGCGAAAAAGGTCGTGGTCAAAGGCCGGTCAGGCTTCACAGACTATGGCGAAACCCGGGTTAACTCGCAACAAGGTGATGCTGTGTGTGTGGTGGGATTGGTAGGGCATTATTCATTATGAGCTGTGACCACCAGGCAGGACCATCGATTCTGAACTCTACTGCGAACAACTAATGAGATTAAAGCAAGAAGTTGAGAGAAACCGGCCGGAATTAATCAACAGAAGGGGTGTGGTTTTTCATCATGATAACGCTAGACCTCACACATGGCTGGGAGGTATTAATGCATCCGCCGTATAGTCCTGACCTTGCACCTTCAGATTTCCACCTGTTTCGGTCTCTTCAGAAATCTTTAGGCAGGTTAACATCACGAGAGGACTGTCAAAACCACTTGTCGCAGTATTTTGATCAGAAGTCCCAAAATTTCTATAGCAATGGGATCATGTCCCTACCTACAAGATGGCAAAAAGTTATCGAACAAAATGGTACCTACATACTTTAGTTAAATGTAAATAAACTATATTAAAAATATTTTGAATTTTCTTAAAAAATGCGAAGGAACTTTTTCCCCAATCTATTTAATATAATGACATTACCTTCACTATATATTTATGAAAATATAATGTTTATACGTAGAAACAGGAATGTTTGAGTCAAAATTAGATATTCATAGTATAAATACAAGACAAAGGGAGAAGTTAGTTGTTCCATACTTTAGACTAACTAAAGTTAACAAATCATTTCATGGTAATTGTGTTCGATTTTATAATAAGATACCGCTTTCAATAACCAAAATGTATGATCATAAATTTAAAAATTATATTAGGAAAGTTTTGAAAGAAAAAGCGTATTACAAGGTAGTTCATTATATTGAAGATAAAAATGTATGGAAATAGCTGCTCTCTGCACAGTGCACCTCTAAATCTCTTGTTTAAGTTGTAAGTACCTAATTATTGTTATTTTCTATTTTGTAGTCTTGTCATGTTTTTTTTTGTTTTATTTTTTTAATGTTACCTATAATAAGTATCTTGTAATTGTTAAATATAAAATTATGTAAAATTGAAATTATGAAATAGCCAAAAAGTCAGAATAGATAAAAATTTATATAACAAATAAAAAAGAACGTAACCTTGCTGAGTTTCTTGCCGGTTCTTCTCAGTTGAAGGCTGACTTACGAACCGGTTGTAGCTTCAGTAACTTTAAATTTGACCTTCATAAGTGCCCTCCGAAGGCCTAAACTGAATAAATGGTTTTGAATTTTGAATTTTGAACTTTACCTGCACAGCTTTGAGCGGCCATATAGCAGTATTCTGCGGCTGCGGCGGCGGCGGCGGCGGCGCGGGGGGCGCCGAGCACATCCAGCGCGGCGCGTACACCCAGCCGCCCGCGCTCACGCCCGCCCCCGCCCCCGCCCCCGCCCCCGGCCCCGCTCCCGCCCCCGCTCCCGCGCCCGCACGCATGTGCACGCTGTTAGCGGGCGCGTCATCTTTGTCATCCGATACTGACCCAGATTTACCTGTATGAAATAACGTCAACTTAAAATGGAGAACAAACCGCCCCTATTGGCTGGAAATCAAAGATACGACACCGGACAAGGAGGAGGACGACAGGGGAAGCAGTAACGACATCCAAAAATCCAATATATCTGTCGTTTTATGTATAAGTGATAACGACCGGAGTATATGAAACGTTTAGATTTCAATTTCGAGTGATAATAAAACTTCTCATAAGCAGTAAGTAGTGTAAAACAAACGTGTTGCAATATGAAAAAAGCAACAGATTTATTGATTTACTTTATCACGACACGAAAACACTTTAACAGGGCACGAAAGACGGAGCACGATTTTAAAGCTAAAGCAAAGTGTAGTTGAAAACATTATGACATTTATTTAGACAAAGCGACACTGGAAGCTTTTTATCAAATAAATAAAAGCAAGTGCATTAGTATACGTTATTACAAACAAGACAGAATAGAGATAGCGTAGCCATGGAAGACAGAAAAACATAGATATTAATTATAAAATGTCTTGTCTTACGTATGTTACTAGCGGATTCGCACTGACATCTATCGTCTTCGGAAGCACTATCTACATCGAACAGTCTATCTACACTTGACGCCATGTCACCTGGCACGAGGGAAATTAGAAATAACAAAATCAATTCAATGTTATATATCAAATTAGAACAATTGGTTCACGGGTGAAAATTACCACTCTTGTTAATTATATGCCTACAATACACAATAATACATAATGAACAATAAATGCAAGGATACATCAAATATGATCAAAATTTCATAAATAATACGATTTTTAAGTTAGATAGGTACTACCAATTCCTTGATGCTTTTAAATTTAACGTCACAGATACATAGTTATAACCTATAATGATTATAAATGCGAAAGTTTATCACACGGTAATGGCTGTTTGTTATTAAAGGAAACATCGCCCATAAAAAGATCCTGCAATCCATCCCCTGCAATAAAACGTCACATGATTTTTACTCCGGGAAAACTTTCGAGATCTCGTGAACATGGACAAGGCCCGGGGCGGATGGTAGTATTGAACTACAGAGTCTCATACAAATTTAACTACCTTATAACTAGTATAGTCATTTTAAAACTGTATAAGTCAGCAACACTTTGGCAATCCCACTTAAAATGTATATACGCCTATATACAAATACTAGCTTTCTAACATAAAAAAAACTACTTACCAGAGAGCGCGGCTCTAGCTTGAACAGGCAGGGACTGCAGCATCGAAGCGAACATTCGCATGTCGTGGTACGAGAGACGTAGGTTTAACGTGCTCATTGACACCTGTCGAAAACAATACTATTGTTAAACTGTACGATTAATTCTAGACGAGAGCAGTAAAGCAGCGAAAGATGTAAGTTACTTATGTTATTCGAACAAGGGAAAGAGAAATCTTTTTACATGCATCCCACCATCATATCCCAGAATCCTTTAAAAGAAAACTTGGCGAACAGACTTCTCATGTATTCGTAATAGCTCGCATAGTTAAGTGAACTTTGATTCATAGTTGAGATTTTGATATATTATCTTAAGCATTATCTCGCCGATGCCAATGATTAGCTGAGCGAATAATACATTTAGAACGTTATAGACATGCAACGATGTCGGCGGGGTAGTGGCGGGCAGCGGAGGAGTGTACTGACGTGCAGCGTGCGGTCGGCGTGCAGCGTGACGTGCAGCGCGGCGGGCTCCACGATGGCGAGCGCCGTCTCGTCCTCCAGCCCCAGCACGCACGAGAACACCTCCAGCTCGTTCAGCGAGCACGACACCGGCTTCTCGCCCTCCGACTCCGAGCACCGGTACCTTATCACTGTGGTACTCTGACACAAATATCATATTATTGCGATTCGGTTCACCATTCAACAATGTTGAAGCTCACCGACGAGGAGAATGAGCGCTCTTGACCTCCAATAACAATGGTGAGGTCTTATTATTTTCCTAA
Source organism: Habrosyne pyritoides (assembly GCA_907165245.1). Classification (NCBI taxonomy): domain Eukaryota; kingdom Metazoa; phylum Arthropoda; class Insecta; order Lepidoptera; family Drepanidae; genus Habrosyne; species Habrosyne pyritoides. Next base: position 14,625,848 of record OU015591.1, on the reverse strand, counting down.
CCATCTTTTACATTGGCGACGACAAACTTCAAGTAGGTAGTTCTACTTTCCTTTATAATCATTCAGCTGTGTTTTTGTTCATAGAAATGTTCGTATTTTAGGCCGGCGTAGGCTAACTTCAATAGGCCGCGAAAAGTAGTAAAGAAAATCAGGCCATAAAATTGGTATTAGAATATACAAATAGTTATTGGAGGATTTGCCAACATATCCGACCATTTGATCCTGCATTATTAGTGTCATCGTATAGATATAGAGGTAATTTTTTTTATTTACCTGACTTAAAAAAATACTTTACGTTAGGTTAATATTTATATAATACCACACATTCTTAGATAAAACCAAAAACTTTAAAAGTAGGCTGGATCATCTCGCCAGAAAAATCTAATAATGATCGAACATTATGGATGGGTAGAATTTGGAGGACTCTCGCGGCTCATTGAGTAGTGTACATACCCTAAGTATAACCGCGTTGGTATCCCACACGGAGGCGTCCTCGACCAGCACCAGTTGCGAGTCAGTCACGTTCAGCTTGAGCTCCATCAGCGGCTTGTCGGGCGCGGCCGTTGCCGCCGCGAGCCCCGCCGAGTGCGGAGCGGCCGCTGTACGCAGCGCCGCCAGGGCTTCCTCGCTAGGATATACAAAAACCATTTATAGATTCGCATATTTGTAACGCAAGGGCAACTTACCAAGATCACTTGGCAACATCTTAAAAACCAGTGCATTTATCATAGAGAATTTTGGATAGATTCACATAATCTTTTGTAACTGAAGGGATAAATTTTATGCGACAAATGATCTATCTTCTCCGGTTCCAATTAAGTTTCGATAGCCGTAACGTACAGGTGTGCCTGGTCGGGGTCACTGGCCGGCGGCGGCGGCTGCATAATGAACTGGTTAGCGGCCTCCCACCAGTCCAGCACCGCCATCAGGCGCATGTTGTTCACCAGGATCGTGTAAGCGCTGCTTTCCTCGCGTTTCCTAACAAGCAAAAAATCGGTCTGATAAAAGATCAATGGTCGCCTTTGATACCCCAGGACAACCAGCTCAAATTTACAGTAAGTTGATAGCATCAAATCAATAACCTTGAAATCTCGAGTAAATGAAAGCATTAAAACTTCATTGGTTACCGGTCAACCAAGTCCCATTCCTGCCTGAAACAATTGTGTTATCCAGAATGCGAGTTAGACGTCTCTAACAGTCAGCCTCTAACGGCCAGTGTTCGCCTCAAACCCCTTCATTTGATCGACATTAAGGATTTCATACAAAATGTTATTATTTACACAAGACTTGTTTACTAAAGCCAACAAAATTGTATTGTATACAAAATAGTATCACACCTGGCATGCACTTCGAGCTGCACGCTGTGCCGCTGCTCGGGCATGGGCTGCACGATGTGGCTGAACACGTTGCCGCGCCGGTTGGCCGGCTCCTTCGTGTACCGAGTGTCACTCACCAATATCTCCTGTTTGGTTGCGAACGTTCGTCATACAATATTATGGCATCAATTGACTAATATGTGCTTGTTATTCGCAGTTTAGGTAACCGATGGTTACCATCAAATAAAATGAATACGCCAGAATATGGAACGTAAAGGAACATTTTGATGTGCAACTGCTTGATAAGTAATGTATATTCTGAAATTTGGTATTTCTATTAAAAATGCAATGCGGGTACCAAACTTTTTATTATAAATGGTTAGCTTAATAAGTTTAACTCAATAACAACAGATTAATAAAACCATTTAAAGCCGTTCATATCACATCTACTGATAATCATACCGAAGATAAAAATACAAACCTGCGACACAAGATCGATGTCCTGACTCAGATCCGAATACGTCTCAACCAATAGCTTGGACTTAATGAAATTGATGCACGCGAGAGACGAGACCCCGTGGTCCGGCTCCAGCTTGACGGTGACGTCGTGCAGGTGCAGGCGCAGCGAGGTGGCGGTCCACACCTGCGGGGGGCGCGGGTCGTGGGGGGCGTGGGGCGCGTGGGGCGCGTGGGGGGGGAGCGGGGCCGCGGGGTGCGGCGCGGCCGCGGGCTGCAGGTCCGCCACGCACTCGGCCAGGTTGTGCGCCAGCACGCCGCGCACCAGTCGGTACTGGGACGGGTCCAGGGCGCACTCGAGAGTCGTTAGTGTGCCTTGTATAGTCATGTCCGCCACTATGCAAAAAAATCACTAAATTACTAAAGGAACCGGGTAAACATATGCCTATAGGTCCTCTGATCGGTGGATAACAAAAACGGATCTAATCACATATTAGCAGTCTGATCATGCTAAAGTTCGGCATCTTCGGCAGCTTTAGCAATAAATATCTAAGAATCGAACATGACCAATAATAGTCAGGAAAACAGACAAGTGACCAACAATTTACAATTCCACTGTTCCGTTTATGTGTTGCAAAGATTCCTATTGCATTACAAAAGAGGCTTTTGTTGTCGTAACAAAATAAAAAATCAACTCCTCGAAAGCCTCGGAACGAATCCGTAGGTACATACCGTTGTGTGAATCGCTCATGTTGGTCTCGATGTGTAGCGTGAGGTGCGCGGGCGCCGGCAGCAGCGCCGGCCCCACGCGGCGCACGCGGCCGCGCCACCCGCCGGCCCCCGCGCCCGTCCCCGGCCCCGAGCCCGGCCCCGCCCCCGCCCCGCCCGAGCCCCCGCCACGCGCGCACCAGAGGGACAGCCCTTCGAGACGCACGGTGCGCACGTCTAATAGCTCGCGTGTTGCTACAAAAATCATTGATTTTTTATGATAGGAAATAATCCTGCCTTTCATAATTCACCATGCGAACCCGGTATCGATTGAAAAGCGGCAAACACCTTTGGAAATCAAATGTAAATTTTCATCTTGTAGGTACATACGACCGAATCACTAACCTATAACTAGCATTGATTAATCGAGGCGAATACGTGTAGGTGCAAATTGTTGCAAAATTAACTCACCACAGTTAGTATCAGTCATAGTGCTAACCGTGCCCTCATCTCCCGCGAACTTGAAGCAGTTATCGAGATGTAGACTGGTCAGCTCGGCGGCGAGAGCCCCGCGCGCTCGGCCCGACACTGGCAGGAGTATCACCGGCGAGGCGCAGCGCAGCCGGAGCCGCATGCGGGACGCACGGGTGCCCGCACTCACTGACACCTGTTTATATTATTTGAGCATTAGTTCATTACTTATGGATTTTTATTAGCTGTGACATCATTTCAATCATTCAGAATGAATCTATTGGTTGGAAGCGTTGGGAGCAGAATGTCGAAAGGTAAATAAACGTACAGCCCAAGTAAAGCTCTTTAGTTCTTATTGAAAATAACGTTAGCCAGTTGACGGCGTCGAATCAACAACCTTGCAACTCGCTAGTCAGTTCTCTGGGAGACTTACCTTGAGTCTGGCCTGCAGTATAACCCGGCGCAGCAGACTGAAGTCCCTGGCGAAGGCCTGCAGCTCCTGCACAAAGCGCTTCGTGTGCACGTACGTCACGGGACCCATCTCTATGCTCAGCCTCGTGTCGTGCCCGGCCGCTGCCGCTTCGGAAGCATTGAGCCTGTGTCGAGTCGTACCGTTGTTTTAGTGATGTACTTATATTTTATTTTATTCATTAAGGACAATCAGTAGCTGTTACATTTCTTCATCATAATTTAACATTACTTAAGGATTCTAACTTACGACTTTCGATGTTACCAGCACTAAGTTACCATCACCCCAAGGAGGCTTTTTCAAACTTACGGTTTTGAATAACAATGAAAGAACTATATGGGTACGCTACTCACGACATCGACGAATCTTTAAAGAACAGTTTAAAAGAAGGAGCGGTCAAGGGCAAATTCAGCGATAGAATGGGCAGTCACCTCTGGTACTCGAAGGTGAGCGCGTGGTCCCCGTGCGTGCTGAGGCGGTCCCTCCACAGCGGCGCGTGCGGCGTCAGGTCCGCCAGCAGCAGCGCGCCCAGCCAGCCGCGCACCACGCGCGCCGGCGCCCCGGGCCCGCCCGGCCCCGCGCCGCCGCCGGGGCCCTCGCCGGCCCCCACGCGCGACACCACGCGCACGCGCCGCACCAGCGCGCGACACGTCTCCCCGCGACCAGCCACCACTACCACGCTGAGGGACCGGATCGACATCTCGGTCTGAGTGATGCCGGGTGACGATACTGAGACTGACGCTGGGAAGAGCATATTGGTTGAGTAAGTGCAAGAAACGGTCTTCGTGCTGTATTAAGCATTGATTAATCACACTCTCGAGATAATTACTGACTTCCATAGTGAAAAAGCTATTCTTGGCCAGAAAAATCTCATAATCATTTGTCATTCCGATCATTGAGTCAGAGACAAAATTATTAACACTATAAATGAATAAGTTCTCACTCCATACATTCCATCAGATCGTCAAGTTAGCCATAAAACTTACCGGTTTGCTGCGGTTTCGGGCCGTCGTGCGAGTCAGGCGGCTCTTCGCCGGCGATGCCGAAGAAGTCCAGCACCGCCACCCAGCTGTCTATACTCACCACCAGGTTTAAGCAGTTGAAATCCACCTTTGTCAATTTTGATACCTATACAATAAAATAACATAAATACTTACTATATTATTATATTAATGCCAGGAATTAAGTATTTTCATTGCAGGCCAGAAATATTTTCTAATAACTAGTGACTATGAGGGAGATATATCCATCAGCCCAATGATGTCCAATGATGTCCAATGATGCCCAATGATGACCTATATATTTATTAATTTTATATTACTCGGAAGACCAGCGGCACAAATCTTATAAATAAATTATAGAAACAAATCACCACTTGAAGGTCTTCGCGTAAAGTTATATACACATTTTAGAGTAGTAGAGCTCTTAGTGCAGAGTTCGTCCGGGGAAGTACTACCACCTTACCCATTTCCGCCGTGATGCAGTAGTGCAATTGTATTACTGTGTTTCGGTTAGAAAGGTAAGGGGGCCGGTGAAATTACAGGCACATGAGACTTAACAACTTCACGTCTCAGGGTCGACAACGCATTGGCGATGCTCCTAGTGTTGCAAATGTCCATAGGCGGCGGTAACCACTTACCATCAGGTGGACCGTCTTCTTGTTTGTGGCATAAAAAAAAAAAACACATAAAATGTATGGGTATCGAGGAGTATACATACATTGTCGTACTCGTGTTCGAATCGCGGATGCATGGGGTCCCTGGTGTGCACGGAGAGCCACACGAGGTTATCGTCCGCAGCGGGCAGGCTGTCGCACTCGCCCGGACTCGCGCCCGCATCTACACGCGCAGTCTCCTCGGCGCCCGCAGCCGCAGCCGCACCCGCACCCGAGCCCGCACCCGCAGCGCCGCACTCCGGCGAGCAAGGAGGTGTCACACCGCATTTATTATCTTGCTTGTTTTTCCGCTAATAAAATAAAAAGTTAAACATGTAAAGTAATATGTTGTAAATGTTGTATTCACATTAGAAATATTCACAGGTTGCTTAAATTACTAATTTTAAATCACGAAACTAAAGGCTATAAAATTATGGTATGGCAGGTTCTATACAATTCCTATAAAATGAGTATAATTCCCTGATTGTGTGAAATAAGCCTAAATAGTAAAAAGCCAATCAGTGACCAATACGCAAATGTCTAAATACAGGTTTTGGATTTTTTTTTACGACGAATTATATTTAATTATAATAAAGTATAGTAAAAAGCCCGATGCAGATATTATATTTTACAGTATTGTTACACGAGATTTCCACAACGAGAACTTTCATAACTCATACTGATTCTCAGTTTAACAACGTGTTTATTCATTTTAATCACATAAAGCATTTGTTTTATACATTTCCTAATACGATATCGCAATTTTATACAATACAATACATTTTCGAGGATATCTGTGTATTCAATAATCTTTAAAACAATATTTTTTACATTTCCGGTAACATATATGCAGAATTCACGTTAGCATAAACTAAACCAATGTAATAAACATGTGAGAACTCCACTGACCTTTTTCGCGGTAACATTCAGCTCGCTGGGTAACGAACAGGACCAGCACCTCATGTACTGCAGCGAGCTGACACTGGACATATCCTCTGTGGGGTACTCCGTCACGAAGTTAGGGCACGACTTGGACACGTACACGGCTTTAGGCGGCATTTGTGGCGTGTGGGAGACCATCAGCATTCTGTGCTTCGAGTCTGGATCCTTGGTCAAGTCTTCCATCGTTATAGAGTGGAGGGACACCTGGGATTAAATTAACTTATAAAAACATCAGTAAAAAAACGCATATTTGAGGCAGCTGGACCTATATCAGTGTACCTGTAGAGTGGTCTCGTACTGGTGCGTGCGGGTGTGGTGCAGCAGTAACTCCTGGAAGGTAAGCTCCACCAGGCTGCGCTCGCCCTCGCCCAGGTCCGCGCGGAGTTCCACGCTGATTTGGGGTAGCTCGAACTCCACTAAACACGACAATATCACTATAAACCAAAGCTGACCGACTCCAAGCTTCCTAATTGACCGACTTACAGGGCTAGTATTCTGCAAAACCTCATTAATTATTAACCGGAATCAACAGGTTTACTTCTGTAGGGACCTTTCGTTATACAAGGAAAGCGGTCGGAGCCAGTAACACGTTATTAAGTGTTACCTGAGAGTTGCGCGAAGGAGTGGTTGGCGGGCGCGGAGCAGGCGAGGGGCGCGAGGGGCGCGAGGGGCGGCGCGAGGGGCGGCGCGGCGGGCGGCGGCACGGCCAGCACGGCCGCGCGCACGGCCGGGTCCAGCCGCAGCGTCGGCACCGCCGGCTCCACGATCGCATCCGGCTGACAAATTACACGTTCTTATTTAATTTCATTTTCATCCCCCCCCCCCAACTCGGAAGGAGTATTTTTGATTTTCGATATCTGAGTGCAAAAGCCGTTTTTATCTTCTAGAGGATAAGGTAAGTTTAGTAATTTCGTCGCTGAGGTGGGATGAAAAGTTACGTGTTGCACTCGAGTTCAAAGATTTTTCACCTCGTGCTCATTTGATTCCCTCGCTAACGCCAGGATTCAATATTGAGTGATTTAATTTTAGAACCTTCGCTTGCTCGGTCGTCAAAATTGAGCAGGCCGTTAAAAAGCAACTTTGCACTCTTGTATAATAAATAACATCGGCTGCCCCATATAAGCAGTTTTTACCAAATTCGTTTACGTCAACCTATTTCATTATTGATAAGTTACATTTCACATTATTACTAAGTTTCTATTTTTGGTTTTGATCTTATTGTACTACACGCCACGATGAAAATTAAATATATCAGTTATATAAAACAAGGAATGTCAGTAGGAAATCAGTATACAGAAAAACGCAAGCGGAAATGTTGAGATGGAGGGTTGTGTGTCTAACCTGGTGATGCGAGTTGTCGACCTGCGGCTCGGGCTGCGGCTCGGGCTGCGCGCCGGACAGCGCCTGCAGCGTGTCCAGCAGCTGCTCGTACTGCTCGCGGCGCGCCGACACCTGCAGCCCGCCCACGATCCTGCCGCTTACCTCGCACTGTAGACCAATATAATCATACAGAATCTGCACTATTTCACGGCTATTTACTCAACAATCTATACGTTACATCTAATGTTTATAGCGACATCCACCCTTATCCTACTTATATTATTTTATCATCCTTCACACATCCTTCATACCACCAATGGTATGCGATGCTGTGACCGAAGGTAATTAGCATATAACACCTACCTTTGCAACAATTATAATTTATTTACAATCCTTCTCTTGACTTGTCCCTTGCGTTTATAGGAAATAAAATATCCTAGTTCGTTATCCAAGCTATAGATTACTTACGTGCTAAATTTCATAAGAATGTGCGTTGATTAGACAGTAGGCGACAAATAAAAATCTTACATTCGTATTTATAATAGTGAGGATATGAGAAAACAGCGTTGAACGCTGGCAAACTTTTTATCCTTTTTCCCATTGAACAATATTAGTTGTAACATGACCAGAATCCAAAATCAAATAGGATAGTAATGTCGACCTTGTAGGCGGCATCGCAGTCGTCGTCGCCGTCCAGGTAGTTCACGGTGCACTTCAGCGCGGTGTTGTGCAGCACGGGCTTGCCCGCCGACACATCGTATATTTCCTGCATGTTCTCCGCCGTCAGCTGATGGGTCTTCAGTTTTTCTCCGACGTCCAACTACGCAGAAGACATTATTATAATAATGTCACAAAAAATACCAATTTGTCAGTGTGTCACGATACTACGGGGCTTCAAAACATACATTAATTAAATCTAAACATCTTCCTTTCTGTTCCTAAAGACGTAATATGAGTAATGGAAAATTTTAAAATCTGGCAGTTTGTGCAGAACCACTCATATTTACGATTTACGATTTTATGTAAACACAAAACACTACAGTAAAAGCGGTTTCGATTGGACTAAAATAAATTGAAGAGTTTATCTCTCAGAAGTGTGCCACGTTACACGCAGGTGATGCTAGTGACCGACCGAGGCGAGCGAGATGTCCCGCACGCGCACGCGGTAGAGCGTCCGCTGCGGCGGGCCGGGCCGGTTGCCGAGCGCCATGCGGCCCAGGTGCGCCACGAACACCTGCGAGCTGCGCGCCGACCGCGCCACCACCACCACCGGCGACTCCAGCTCGATGCTCACGCTGCAACATACGAAACTTACTTACTTGCATTGCGTGCATTACATGCTGCACGAACTCGCTATTATAGACACTCGATGGCGAACGACTGCGTTGCTATTTTTTAATAATATGTTTACTAAGGTAATGAATATTATGAACACCGGTCATTTAAATACTTGTATGGATGGATATTAATGGCCATATGGCCAAGCTATAAAAGTTACGAGATCTATAGGGCCGTCTAGCTAAGGGTATTATTGAAAATCTCACCGTATGTTCTGCATAAGGTTCATGAGCATCATCATGCAATAGACCAATAAATTAACTTTATCTCAAAAGCTATAAAGATGACCTTTCTATAACATACAAATCTTGACAACTTTAAAAGCACGTACCTGAGCATAATATTCTCAGACTTGAGATCGGCGGGGTCGTCGAGCGAGGCGCCCATGCTAGTGGTGCGTCTCCGCGGGGACACACCCTCCATCGACTGGGACAGCTTCGGGTTCGCATACAGAGATTCGCCCCTACAAATAAATATATATATAGTCTTTTAAATAGGTACAAATATACGAGTACAATACACTTTGTTCAAACTACTATAAACAGCAACAACAAACTAATTTTGGCAACCTTACTACTGAAGCGATTTCTTCCAGGCAAGTTCACATTTTTACTCATTTTTGTTTTGTATTTTGTAATCCCAACTTCACATAATTTTTTTTTTTTGTTACCCATGCTCACCAATTACCCATAAATGCTGTGTACATCTGTTATGAATGTATGTTCTAGATGTTATAAAGTTATGTATAGATCTTAGAACTCGTATATGTTTATTTATATTTATATTTTTTTATACTACTATGGTAGCAAACAAGCTGACGGCCCGTCTGATGGTAAACGGTCACCGCAGCCTATGGACGCTTGCAACACCGTGGGTATCACTCAACATTCTGACGGCACGTTTTTGAACCGAGTCAAAAGGCCCAAGCTGGTATCCAGGTGCCCCCGCCCATAGATGACAGCAGTACTCCATATGGGGCCGGACTTGCGACTTATATAGTTGCAGTCTTTGCCCCGATGTGAAGTACCGCTTGGCTCTGTTGAGCACACCTAGCTTTTTAGATGCCAGCTGAACCTTGTCTTCCAAGTGACTACGGAACTGAACGCCGTCAGAAATATCAACGCCACGGATTCCGATGCTCTTCGTGATGTTGAGGGACGTGTTCTGGAATTGTGGAGCCACAGCAAATGGGGTTTTCTTAGCGGTGAACGCGCAGGCTTGTGTCTTAGTGGGGTTGAAATCGACTAGGTTTAGTCGACCCCAATCGGAGACACTAGTAAGTGTGCTCTCGATTCCAGACACAAGTCGTTCGCGGCTTTCCTCTACCACGGAACGAGGGATATTTGCACGGCCCGTGTAATAAGCATCCCCAGTACTGTCGTCCGCATAGCAATGAATGCCGTCAATAGACAGCATATCATTGATATGCAGGAGAAACAGGGTTGGGGATAGCACAGAACCTTGCGGGACACCGGCGTTTATATTGTCCATGCTATCGGAGCAACTACCGTCGACGACGGCTTTTATGCATCTGCTGGACAGAAAACTGGTGACCCATTTGCATAATCCCTCGGGGAGCCCGTACGCTGGTAACTTCGATAGAAGACCCCGGTGCCAGACCCGATCGAACGTCTTCGCCACATCTAGGCTCACCGCGAATGCCTCACCTTGAGTTTCTATGGCGAGTGACCAACGATGCGTGAGGTACACTAGGAGTTCACCAGTCGAGCGACTATGGCGAAAGCCATACTGTCGGTCGCTCAACAAGTCGTGATCCTCCAAGTACCTCAGCAATTGTGTATTGACCACCCGCTCCATCACTTTGGAGAGAAGGGAGGTGATGGCGATCGGCCTGTAATTCGTCGGGTCTGATCTGTCGCCCTTTTTGGGCACAGTTTTCCACGAAGACGGAACTTTGAAAGTGCACTCGGACAGGGGGCTACAGAGAGGAGAGTGGGTACCTGGGGTGCACGAGGCCGAGCGCCATGTCGTGCGCGGCGGCCCGGATGGAGCGCGCCAGGTTGGCGAGGTACTGCTTGAACTCGGTGAGGCAGGAGCGCAGCTCGCGCAGCAGCGCGCCCGAGTGCGTGTACCACACGCGCGCCACGTGCACGCTCACCGCCGCCTCCACCACTGCACGGGAACGGTTCTATCGTTACTTAATCATTTACTCATTTAGTTACTAGTGCCCAAAAGTGGAAATGATCAACGAGGAACCGCAAAAGAGAAAAATAATTTTACGAGAAATTTCAAACTAGACATACCCGGAGCCTCCCCTTCGTCAGTTGTGATCACCTTCCTGTGGATGGTGAAGAAAAGCGCCTTCTCGTCGTCGGAGCCGAGCGCCTGGTGGAGCGCGGTCGGGGGCCGCGGGAGCTGCGGGGGCTGCGCGGGCCGCCCCGCCGACACCACGCGCGTGTGCAGGCCTCCGCCCTCGCACAGCGACACCACCTGCACCCCGCCCAGCGACCCGCCCACCTCCACGCGGGACGCGTCTGTCACAAAATTCAAAGTGTTACGGCGTCTTAGAGCAAAGTGTAGCTCGTGCAGCACAATTTATCCCGTATTAACATTTGCGTGTTTGACAAACTTTTTTTTAAGTTCAAAAGCAACTCAGTTCAAAAATTTTATTAGAAAAAACGCCAGTCATTTTATAAAAGTTAACACTTCAATAAATATTACAATATTTAGTCTTATATTTTAATATGACTTTCTTTGCTGAATCAGATACTCAAAACACAGGAAAAAGGTGGTCATCTGGTGATGATTCTTTTGAAAAGAGTAATTGCTGAGTTTATTGCCGGCTCTTCTCAGTAAAAGCAACCTTTTGAACCGGTGTTAGAGTCTGACCATTCATAAGTGCCTGTGAAGGCCTATTTGAATAAAATATTTCATTTCAAGAAATCTGGATTAAAATATGATATCGGAACTGACCGATAGTGGCCTGTATCTTGGCCTCGCTGATGGTGGCGGTGGCGATCTTCCGCGCGACCAGGTTGCCCTCCAGCATGGCGGCGCGCAGCAGCAGCACGCCGAGCCGGTGGAAGTCGAACGTGATCTCCGTGCGGACTTCCTTCTGCAACCACACACAACATAGGCTCAACTGATCAGAGAACTACTGTTCAAATATAATACTGGAGAAATACAAAAATGCCAAAGGAGACGCAAATTTATAAATCGAGGCAGTTTGGTAACATATTTTGCCCTTATTTTATTCACAGATAACATTTCATCCAGTGTTACTCTTTCTTTATATTTTCCACAAAAGAAAAGCAAAGGTTAATCATGAGACCCGCTCCAAATATCTTAATCAATCATTGGGGTTTTAAGACTTCCTTTCCTTACCTTTTCTTCCTTATCTTGCCAAAACTTAAGTTATGTCAAATAACATATTTAATTAATAGCAAGACCTAAGCGCTTACCTTAGCTTCTTCATCGTTGGGCGCAGGGACAGGGACGCTGGCGCTGAATTCAGGCTCGGCTAGTCCAGTTGCGGACGGCACTTTCTTCACCGAAGTGTTGGGGCTCAGCACGCGTTGTGTGAACCCGATTAACTCCACTATTGTCTCTTGATTTGCTATTGAGTAAGTGATAAAAAAAAACAATCAAATACAAACATTTCATCTTTGGAGATGATGAAATTATAATAGACACTAAGATAACTTACCAATAATATCCAAATTGTTGAACAGTATATTAACAATCCTCAAATCTTCGGAATCTCCTTCGCCTTTCACCAAACATAACTCAACGGCAATAAGAGCCTCAGAGTCCACGTGGCCGGCTGCGCCCCAGCCTGTCCCGCTAGTGCCCCAGCCCGTCCCGGTGGAGCCCCACGCTCCATTGGCCCAAGAATTGCCGGACACGGGGTTGGCCGTGAAAAAGTTGGACCCGTTAAAGCTGGTGCTTGTGCCTGTCACCCAGCTTGGAGATGGACTGGTGCGGCCGGGCTCGGAGGGATCTGCGTAATATACATTTGGGGCATTGACAGATAATCAGAGATTTCAAGGAGGCACCAACTGCACAAGCTTTTACCTTCCTTAGCTTAAAATTTGAAAAGGCTTCACCTAGTGTGGCTTTTGTTTATTTACTACAGGCCTACCAAATATTTTTTAAATTGTATAATACAAATAATTTCTTTTGGGCTTCTGAGGGTGGTAGTAAACGTCGCCGCTAACATAAAGCATTATATTAATAGTTCAGAAGAAACTTAATATTGAATATCTGAGATTAATCACCCGTGTGGTAATATGTAAAATTACTTTTAGTGGTAGTCCCGTGATGTAGAGAGTATAGCGCCTGGTGGAGTGCGTGCGGGTGCGCCACCGCCGACGTGGCCGACGTGGGCGACGTGGGCGACGTGGGCGACGTGGGTGACGTGGGTGACGTGGGCGACCTGGGCGACGTCGGTTCCGACCCGCGGATACTACCCGAAGCTGTATCCATTCTGTATATGAAAGTCATTCTGTATTATTCGGTCCCATCGTGACACGTGGTAAGCATTGACACTGCCTTTCGAGTATTTTCGCAAACCCGGGTTACAGTTAGTAATTTCTAACAAAGAAACGTCAATAGAACTAAATCCAAGACAATAGAAGCCGTATGATGACATGGGCGGCCTCACCCGACATGCTTGTGGCTAGCGACGAGCAGCTCGAAGTCGGGCCCGTAGGTCTGCAGCGCGTCGACCAGCAGCAGCGAGTGCACGGAGAGGGACAGCGACACGTCGCGCGGCCGCGCGCTCAGCGCCGCCTTCACGCCGCACACCTGCACCTCGGCTATGCTGCGCCCTCGGGATTGTACCTGAGTATTCAATGTTTTCATATACTATGCTAGGCATTATTTTTTATACTTTTACACCGACATTTATCTACACTGAGGAAAATTTTTAATTACAATTGATAGGACTACTCGATCTATTTAAAACGTAAATGTTCAGTAGGGCAGAAGCGAAACATTTAATTATTAGCATCGTATACCTCTAGTGACATCTGGTCGATAGCGAACTGCAGCAAGACTAGCGTAGAGTTTTGATGCGAGGAGAGGTCGGAGCGCTCGGTCTCCGAACTGAGGCTGGCGTCCTCCGGAGCGGCACCCCCCGCGCCGTCCGTCACGTCCACTCCCTCCGCGCCGTCCCTGTACGACCATAATTTTACGATCATACTGATTACAGTAATAATGATACTTTTTTTCCAAAGTTATAATATAAGTTCCAAAATTTTTACAAACTCGAAGTGGCTAACTTAAAAAAAAACAAATTAAAAATAACCAAAAGCACGATTTATTATTTTTATAATTCTTAATAAAACTAGAAATCACAAAATTAATAAATAATCAAAACTGGAACTACGCGATCCCAAAAACGTCCAACACATCCTAATGCCGGTCCAAAAAGTGACGTCTCGCCTGCTCTCTAATCTAGAGGTGAGCCCCCCGGCTCTCTGCTCCCACTACCATACAATATTAACTAAACTCCGTCACTTGGTTAGGTATAAAAGAATATATGAAGAAAGAAGAATGATTCCTCAATCGATAGAAAGCTACATAGAGGCTTACATAATCCCTCAGAAACGTGTATATAACCGCGGGACGGTAGCAAGTTTGAATCTGTTATACTCACGGTCGCGTGCGGTCCTGTGGGGCCGCATGCGCGTGCGGCTCGTGGTGGGGCTGGGGCTGGGGCTGGGGCTGGGGCTGGGGGGGCGCGGGCGGCGGGGCGCGCTGCGTGTGGGCGAGCACGTTGCGCACGGCGCGCAGCTTGTGCTCGCTGAGGTGCACCACGAGCGCGGGCAGCGAGCCGCACAGCGTGGCCGTGGGGTACTGCGGGTCGCTCGTGTGCACCACGCGCCGCTCCGCCTGCACACGACACACGTTACACGTCACCACGCCCAACTCTACCGACGAACGGACGCTTGCGACCCGCGTGGTCTTGGTGGTCTGTTACTTCACTGACCCCTTACTTTTCTAACACGGTACAAGGTGCTCGACTACTATGCGGCTATATATAGAATAAAAATCTTAAAAACATTTGTTTGTCAGTGGATTACAAAGGAACTTAATAAAGAAAATTATCTGCACTACTCACCTGTAGGGATATACTGAATCTGTCGAGTAGGTGCAGCGAGGAGGTACTTTTTGTGTGTGCGTACTTCCAGTTGTCGCGGACTCTTCCGACTAGTATTTGAAGGTCGCTCAGCTCTATTTTATATCTGTGAATGCCATGATTGAAAACTATTACTGAGCTACAACAAAGTAAAAGGCTACACAAAAAAATCTGATTACAATTATCAATAAGGTGCCGTGACCGAAACGACGTGGGAAAACTATACCCCGGTGGTAGGGTACTTTGTAGACACCGCTGACTAAACTAAAAAATTTGTAACACTGCTGCTGTAATCCAGCTTACACTTGAGAGCCAGTCACCATTTAGGCTTTGTATGAGTCATCGAAACATTGGCAATCGATCTGGTATTGAAAATATATATAGCTGCCAAATAAAAATAAATAATTTACCTGTCATATAATCTAGTGTGTAGATTCGCAGCGTCCAGCGCGTGCTGTTGAAGGTGATTCGGGGGCAACGGGTCCGGAGGGGAGGCGGGGGACAGCAGGCTGCCCGGCGGGGTCGAGCACGGAGTCATGAACATTTCTGCAAAAAAAATACATTTGAATACTTTTGAACTAGATGGCCAGTGAAGGGCAGAATTAGTCTACAACTAAACTATACATTGAGCAACTATTTCCGTTAGAAAAATCGTTACGTCAATACTTTTTCCCTCTCATGGCGCGCCTAAAGAAATTTCACTTTAAAACTGCTCAATTATTGTCTTTATTAATGTTTAGTCATTTTTATTAATAAGAAAATAGATAGGATAGGTAGATGCCGGCTGATATGTAAGTGTGTATAGCTATAGGTATCTATTTGTTAGGATAACGTACGATGTATCGTGAGCAGTTCAGTTGAAATAAAGTAATCAATGAGTAAAGACAGTTTCTTTTTCTTCAAAATCCTGCAAGCGAAAGTGCACCTTAAGTATATGTGTACAATTAATATATTTATATATATGAGTATTTATATAAACATATATATTATAATTAAATTGAAAGATTTGATCCATAGGTAAAGCTAAATAAAAAGACCTCCCACCCATCACCTACCATCCTCGTCAGTGGCGGACGTCTGTGCAGTGGGCGTCTGCGGTGCGGCCTCGGGCAGGTTCGCGTTGGCGAGCCGAAGTCGGCCGAAGTCCACGACGAGCACGGACGCGTCGCGCGAGCACAGCTGCTCCACGAATAGGATCTGCGGCGCTGATATGTCCAGCTCCACTTGCCAGGACCGACGCTCGCCCTAATTACAACGATCCATTATAATATCGACAATTCTGTCTCGTTTTTTACGTCGACTTCATGCGGGTGATGGTGTAGATGTAAAGTTAAATAATGGACGAACCGTCTTATAATTATCAAAAAATGCCACTATGCCTACATTTTTAAAGAACAAACGTTCATAAATATTTAACCGAGGACAACTCCAAAACAAAAACTTTCACACACTTCAACAGCACTGTTACTACTTACAGCGACAGAGTCGTCGAATAGATGAGTCGTCTACAAATGAAAGAAGAGAAATTAACGAACGATTCATGAAATCAATAGGACACATTGCAAAGCTGTCATACATTCGACTGTCGGACGGGCTGTACCATAATCATAGAGTTAGAAATGGACGGGTCGCGTAGTGTAGTCGAACAGTAAATTGTGAGATTAGCGATAGAAGATAGTCGTACATAACGAGCAACATGAGGCAGCAACGTACCGGATGGTGCGGCGCGCGCATGATGTGGTCCCAGTGCGTGCGCAGCCGGGCCTTGGTCTGGTCGCGCACGTGCACGTAGGCCAGCGCGCCGGCGCCGCCCGCGCCGACGCCCGCGCCCCCCGCGCCCCCCGCGGCCCCCGCGGCCCCCGCGGCCCACGGCGCGCACGCGAACGCGCGCGCCCAGCGCCACGCCGCCGCGCAGTACACCACCTCCACCGACGCAGACTTCACCCACAACCTGTTCCACGACTAAATGCTGCTAAACATTTACCTGACTAAATGTATTACTTCCGATCTTTTCGTTTGGTCATTCGTACACCCTTGAATATCTATCGGGAACTTGCGATAATATGGTATTACTAAAAAAAAGAGCCAAGACGATAAACAGGTACGAAAGACTCACTTGTAATCACAATTCAAGCCGAACGGCCTCTTTTCGTAAGTGAGCTGGAACAGCGGCTCGGGCTGCGTCGGCGGCGGCGCGCGGCTCCACCGCGAGCCCGCGGGTGCGGCCATCGACCCCAGACCCTCGCGGATCATGCCCTGAGACGAGTACGTACAATTTAAGTAAAATTGAAAATATACACGACGTCGATATTACCTGTTAAAGTGTCATAAAATGAAATGCAGATATTTGAAGAAGTACATTGTGAAATTACAATACTCGAGACAGACAAGTAACTTTTAATCACGCTTAAAAATCCGATATCTGATTGGACAGAGAGAGTGTCGAGCGTCGACACTAATGGTAGACGGTACCTGCGCGTGCGGCGCCACGAGCACCGGGAACAGCGAGTGCGGCGTGATGCGCTCGCGCAGGCACACCGAGCCCAGCGACACGTGCAGCGCGTGCGACGCGCCGCGCGGCCGCGACTCCACGCTCACCATCACGCCCGAGAACTGCAGCTCCACCGCCGGGGCCGGCTCGCCCTCGCCCTCGCCCTCGCCGTCGCCGCCATCTCTACCCTCCGGACTCGCACCACTACACAGAACGATATTACTGACACGCCTGTTCTCCACCAATTCCAGTTAAACTTTATATTCACTGTTACTTAATTCACTAACATTCTATTATCCCTACTTATATTATATAGGTGTAGATCTATAAATTGTATAGAAAGTATTTGACGATTTGTAGAAGTAGATTTCTAAAATAGGACAACCTAAACCTCACGAAAATCTCATAATTGGAAAATATGGCTAGGGCATACGGAACGCCAGAGGTGAACGGCTAAAACAATATGCATATGAGAACGAGCTAGCAATTAGGAACACATATTTCAAGAAGAAAAGTTCCAGAAAATGGACATGAGTATCACCAGATCATAAAACAATAAACGAAATTGACTTAATAATGAGCTCCAACCCAAAATCTGTGTACAAATGTAGAAGTTCTAAACAAAATAAGATTCCCATCTGACCACAGTATTCTAAGATGCTCTATCAAAATTCAAAAACCTTAAATTAGCCGAGAAACATTCAAAACCACGCCCAACAAATTGAAGTCTACACATAATAAAAATATCTACATAAAGAACTTACAAATACTGCATTCATTTCTAAACTACAATAAGACGGTACAATCTCTTAGTGGCAAACTGGAAGAAGCAATCAAGAAAAGCCTCAAAATTGATGAAAAAGCAAACAATTAACCATAAAGAAAGTATCATTAGCGAACACACACAAAATTTAATCTTTAGTAGAACTGAACTTGTGTTCACAAAGAACAAATCTAAAGTAATGAGAGAGGAATCAAAGAAAATCTTCTAACAGATCAATCAGAAGATATTTGCTATCCATAGAAGATAGATAATTGAAAAAAGTATGTATACTTTCCGAAGTTCAAAAAGAGCCTTTAAAGAACTATCCACCCACAAAAACGGGATACTAAGTTTAAACAGTGAAAAGGGTGAAAACAAAGATAGAAAAGAGATCATAGTTTGTGCAACAGTTTTCTATGCTTCCCTTTATGAAAAACCACCACATGATTTGACACAAGACGATGAAAAAGACAGTAGTAATATAACTGAGGAAGATACAGCAGAAACACCAATAGACCCTATAACAGAAAGAGAAATAATGACCCAAATCAAACTACTAAAACCCGAGAAGAGCCCAGGTAAAGATCACAAATAAACTCTTAACTTTTTTAACTTGGTGCTGGAAAAAGAGTAAGTACCATCGCAACGGAGTAAATCAAACATAATATTATTGTATAAAAAGGGGAACCCGCTCGACATCGGCAACTACAGGCCTATCAGCTTACTATCAACGATATACAAACTCTTTTCATCGATCATCCTAAGAAGAATAGCACCAGATATTGACAAGAATCAGCCAATAGAACAAGCGGGCTTCCGGCCGCAATACTCAACAGCAGACCACATTCACACAGTAGAACAAATAATGGAGATATTTAAGGAACTCAATAATCCACTTTACATAGCTTTTGTGGACTATTCGAAAGCGTTCGACAGCATAGTACACCCAAATATGATATTGATATATGTCAAAAGAACATATGTCAATATCATAAATAACATCTATTCCAAAAGTGTAAGTAGAGTAAAACTGGAAAGACAAGGGGAAGAGTTCACAATTGGAAGAGGGGTACGGCAGGGAGACCCGCTGTCTCCAAAGCTATTCATAGCGGTACTTGAGAATATTTTCAAAAACATTAATTGGAAAACGAAAGGCATATGGATACTTAATAATAAATTAACACACCTAAGGTTTGCAGCTGACATTGTCATTTTTAGTGAATCCGCGACAGATTTAGAATGAATGCTACAAGGATTAAACTCTGAAAGCAAAAAATCATTGCATTGATGCATTCATGTATAGGGCGGCCACACATGAATGCATCCAAAACTAAAATTATGTCAAACAGCCAAAATATAACAATCAAAGTAGAGGAAAAACCAATAGAATATATATAAGGCATATGGTCCTGGTGTCCTTTGATGCAAATAACAACGAGAATGAAATAGACAGACGAAAAGTACAACTTGGAAGAAATATTGGGCCCAAAAGGAAATTCTAAAACGGAATTATAGCCTTAATATAAAAAAGACTAAAATGGATTCTTGCATTCTCCCAACTTTAACCTACGCTAGTCAAACATGTGTCTTCACTGAAAAAGTAAAAAACAAAATCTCATCTTGTCAACATGCAATAGAACAAAGTATACTGAAATTGAGGAAAATACAAAAAACAAAATTATCAGATGCTCTTCTTTTTAGTCTGAAACAGTAGTGGAACTGGACACGGCCAAAGACGGAGAAAGGTGGAAAAAAATGGAAGAGGCTTTTACCCTTAGGGGGGCCACATAACAAAGCAAATAACTTGGAATTTAAATATATGTATTATTCTTACAAGAATTGTTAAGTGGAATAATAAGGTTTTAATAATAATAATAATATCTACTTAGGTGACATTTAAATATGTCTACTTTGTCGTATTTTTAAAATTACCATTTGCGCAGTAATGAAATGAAATGAAATGAAATGAAATGAAATATTTTATTCAAATAGGCCTTCACAGGCACTTATGAAAGGTCAGACTCTACCACCGGTTCGGAAGGTTGCTTTTACTGAGAAGAGCCGGCAATAAACTCAGCAATTACTCTTTTCAAAATAAGATTTTGTACATAAAGATGTGTCTTGCTGGAGCGAGCGCTACACCCAAGCATTGTCGTCATTAAAATAATCATTTGTGTTGTAGAAAGCCTTTTGTACTAAAACAGTCTTAATTCTTTCCTTAAATTTTTGTAAAGGCAAATTTAAAATTTCAGTAGGGATTTTATTATAGATGCGTGCACTAAGTCCTAAAAATGAGCCTTGCACTTTTTGCAGTCTATATGCAGAAGTGACAAGTTTATCCTTATTTCTAGTATTGATGGAGTGCATATCACTCTTTTTGACATAAAGACTAATATTTTGATGTACAAATATTATGTTTGCATAAATATACTGCGATGCAACTGTGAGGATATCAATTTGTTTAAACTTTTCTCTGAGGGAAGCTCGAGAACTCAAATTATAAATGGCTCGAACAGCTCTTTTTTGCAATATAAAAATGGTTTCTATATCGGCAGCTTTACCCCAAAGCAAAATGCCGTAGGTCATAACACTATGAAAGTAGCTAAAATAAACTAATCTAGCCGTATCGACATCTGTAATCTGCCTGATTTTTCTAACTGCGTAAGCTGCTGAACTAAGTTTTCCCGCAAGACATGATATTTGTGTCCCCCATTGAAGTTTTGAGTCTAAAGTAATTCCTAAGAAAACTGTTGACTCAACAAGGCTAAGAGCTTCGTTGTCTAACATTATACTACAGCCTAGTTTTTTAACATTGGGTAATGCAAATTTAATACATTTAGTTTTTCTTGCATTTAAAACAAGATTATTAACAGTAAACCAATTTAATACCTGGGCTAATGCACCGTTTACATCGTCATAATTGTATTTCAGTCTATCAACACCAAAAATCAGTGAGGTATCGTCAGCAAACAGTACAATTCCACAGGTATTTCTTACGTAAAATGGTAGGTCATTGATGTATACTAAAAATAGAAAAGGCCCTAGAATAGAGCCTTGGGGTACACCCATATGCACAGGAGAACCAGATGATTTAACTCCATTCACATTAACACTTTGAGTTCTCTCACTAAGGTACGATTTCATCAAATTAAGTGCTGCACCCTTAACTCCATAATGGTCTAATTTACGCGTAAGTGTCTGATGGTCAACACAATCAAAAGCTTTAGATAAATCACAGAACACTCCAATAACATTCTGCGACTTTTCCCAAGCGTTGAAAATTTGTTTTAAGAGTGCTACCCCGGCATCAATAGTGGAGCGACCTTTAGTAAAACCGTACTGCTCACTGTGTAAAAGTTTATTTAAATTAAAGTGAGCAAGTAGTTGCGTTAAAATAATCTTTTCGAATACTTTGCTTAGGGCTGGCAAGATAGAAACGGGCCTATAATTGGTTGGATCACTAGGATCTCCGGCCTTGAACAAAGGTATAACTTTGCTATGTTTCATTAAATCCGGAAATTTACCAAAATCTACGCATCGGTTAAAAATTAGAGCTAAATGGGGAGCAATATTATCAATTATACCCTGCAAAACTGTTACTGATATACCCCATAAGTCGCCAGTCCGTTTAACTTTTAAACTTTTGAAAGTTTTGATGACATCGAAAGGTGTGATATGCCTAAACCTAAACAATTCATTGCACTCTGATACGTTAGTTTTTAACAACGACTCAGCATCTGCCGGTGAAGAATCCAAGGAGCTGGTTGTGGCTATAGGTATGTCACTAAAAAAATTATTAAAAGCAAGTGCAATTTGGTCATCTTCACAGATAATATTTCCGTTAATATTTAATTCAATGCGCTTATTATTGTTTTGAGTTTTACCTCTTTCTGAATTAATTATGTTCCAAGTAGTTTTTACTTTATTATTTGATTGGCTTATCTTATTTCTTAGATATATAGATTTTGCCGAAGTGCAAGCTTTTTTAAACACTTTGGAATATTTTCTTACATAATCAATAAAATCGACATTTTGATTGTATTTCTTCATACCATACAACTCATACAACATAGCTCTACTTGTATAAATACCAACTGTTGCCCAGTCGTTAAACTTAATTTTATAATTTTCGTTGAAAGTCTTAAGTTTAAAAGCCTTATTAAATTCGATTTTTATAAATTCAAAGAGTTCAGTATAGAGACCATCCGGCTCGTCCTGTGCCATGCTAACAGAAACTATATTTTTATTAACGTTATCTTTAAATCGAGCGATACGATTCAAAGTGATGGGCCTACAAGTTATTTTAAGCGGCATATCATTCGATTCATTTACAAAAACTACCTTCTGGCCGCAATGATCAGAAGTTAATTCTGTAATAATTGATTTCTCAAGTGCATCACAGCTGCAAAACACATTATCGAGACAAGTGGCAGAAGTTCCCGTAATTCTGGTAGGCTCACAAAATAAATTACTAAGATTAAATGATTTAAATAAATTAATAAGTCTTATATGTAGTGAAAGTAAAGTATTAATTATTCCGAAAAAAAACTCACGCATCGTTCTGGTCGTTTTCCATGTACAAATTCAATGATCCCTTATTAAGCACGAACTCAAATTTTCCGAATACCGTGTCCCTTTTCAACAGCGTATTATTGTCAATCGAATCGGCTATAACATCTAGTATTTCTTCCTCTAAGTCAGCGGGTGCGGGTGTGGGTGCAGGCGTCGGTGTGGGTGCGGTCGCGGCTGCGGCTGCGTCCGCCGAGCCGTACCATCCCCACCACTGGGGGAACCAGTGAACGAGCATGCTCCGACCGGAGCTGGCTGGCTTATCAGGTGTCGACACTGGCGTTGACTTGGGAACTTTCCTCATTGCCACCTGATTGAGGAGATATACATATTTTAGAAATTGTCTGCAATAGAATATTTTTTAGCTGTGCTGGCATTGACTTTTACTCCGTTTGGGTTTTACTACAATATCACTGTGCTAAGTATTTGGCTTGACCACTCAGGGCCTTAAAGAAGCCTCGTGCAGCTCTCTACCTAGGATATTCTTCAGGTATTTTAGCTGCGTAAAAATCTGATAGTCTACCTCTCTCAAGGGTTTGAGCACGTGCAGCGGCGTCCTCCACTCGAACTCGTCCTTGGCCGCCTTCTTGTCGGGCGGCAGCGTGGCGGCGGGGTTACTCAGGGTCAGCAGGCAGATGTCCACGTACTCGCGTACCTTGCGACTTTGGGCCAAGCACGACTCCCACGTCGGCTTCGGCTCCGTCCCTGTGGACAGATTTCGTTACGTTTGAGCCAAGAATATGCAACTCGGGTACATAAACATGTCTTTAGCGTACCAGTCACTCGGCTACCGTAACACCGGCTCCGCTCAGTTCGGGATCAGACGGTCGTGTGTAGAGAATGTCCTAGGATACTTATATTTACTTAAAAAAATGAAGGACGGTAATATGTGCGGTAGTGACCGAGAAGTAAACGTCGCCGGTGCGGGGTCGCGGGTCGCGGGTCGAGGCTCGAGTACGAAGTGTGTGTGTGTGTGTGTGTGTAGTGGGTACTGACAGGCGTGGTGCGGCACGTGGCAGGCGAGCGCGTAGAGCCACCAGCGGCGCGCGTGCGCGTGCAGCGGCGCGGCGGGGCGGCGCGCGCGCACCTCGCGCAGGCGCGCCAGGCGCCGCAGCGTCGCCGCGCTGCCCACGCACTCGCCGTACTGCCGCTGGATACACCAAACGACACATTAGGTCACGATATAGTGGAGGGGCGGTGCACGAGATATGTAAGACTGACCGAGGTGAGGTCGAGCTGCACGCAGTCGAGCGTGAGATGGCAGGCGAGGCGCGGGCGCGTGCGCGAGCGCAGCGGCAGCTCGGCGCGCTCCCGGCGCACGCGCGCGCGCGCCGACGCCGGCGCCAGCACGTAGCTGTGGCGCGCCTTCCAAGTCTCGCACATGCGCTCCTGGAACGGTCCCGACGAACACTGTTATATACCCCCACTAATCTTTTACTGATTGCTAATTTTATGCTCCTAGTTCTCTTATAATTAATAATAATAATATATCTTTATTTCTCAAAATAATTACACAAGGATGCAGAAATGTAATGTTATATAAGTTGTTAATAAAATTAAAATAAACATACTACAGTTGCGACTACTCCCATTACTAGGCAAAAATAGCATGTATTAATGAATAGCAGGCCCATGCCATAATACAACATTATATTAATATGTGACATATTTGTGTAATATACAAAATTATTTCTAAAGCTAAGTGTGTGTGTGTGTTGGTGTGTAGAATGGAGTGTGTGTTTGTATCCGTGAGGATGTATGAGGGAATGATGTAATGAATGTTAAATGATGTGTTTAAGAAAATCTTCTGTCTCATCATATGAAAGATTGTGGAGGTATTTTGTTACTTTCTTTTTACATTCATGTAGTGTTAGGGTTAAATATAATCATTTAGGTTATATCTGTTAGAAAGGATAGGGCCAAGGTAGAGGTTGAAATGTTTTGTAAACGTTGTTATGGCAGGGCGAACGGTAAAAATTTTGTGTTTACGGCGTTTGGTAGTCGGTATATAGGGAGTGAGTTGGTGCTGGAAGGTAATAGTAAGCAATATAAATAACTGCCTGATAGTTAAAACATTGCAAGTCTGGTACAGCTCATAGGTTGGGAATAGGATAGGGCGTTAAGTTGCTACTTTGAGAACGGCACATTGTGCTATTTCTAATGGTCTTAAAATATTAGGTTAGGGAAAAGTCTTTTCGCATTATAGTATGTATGAACTTGTAATAAAATCTCTTTGGCTATACTATTTGTATCTGGCTGGTTTTGGTATCATTGAAAGTTTAAATTTTAAAGAACATAATTCCAAATTCTAATTAGGAAAATGTGTGATTTGCAATTGTTTTTCGTACCGTCAAGATGAATGAATCTAATGAAGAAACTAAATACATTTTTAAATTTTACTTCAAAAAGGTAAAAATGCAACGCAAGCCGCGAAAAAAATTTGCGATGTTTATGGACCTAGTGCAGTGTCTGTGAGAGTAGCACAAATTTGGTTTAAGCGTTTTCAATCCGGTAATTTTGATGGCAAAGATGCACGTCGCTCTGGTCGAAACTGGGTACACAAAAAAGGTCGATATTTGGGTACCTCACGAGCTCACTGAAAGAAACCTAATGAACAGTGTACTCATTTGTGATTTTTTATTACGGTATTTTGATCGGAAGTCCCAAAATTTCTATAGCAATGGGATCATGTCCCTACCTACAAGATGGCAAAAAGTTATCGAACAAAATGGTACCTACTTTAGTTAAATGTAAAAAAACTATATTAAAAAATGTTTTGAATTTTCTTAAAAAATGCGAAGAAACTTTTTCCCCAACCCCAGCAGGGAATGCAGTACGAAACAATATATTGACAAAGAGCAAGATAGATGTTTTTAATTATAAATGGATTCGCTATGTTTCGAAGTTTTTTAAAAATATATATTAATTTACGGTTTCTGTTTGTTAGGTGATCAATATGAGTTTTAAAAGTGAGGGCCTATCCAGGGCAATGCCAAGATATTTCATTGAATCGGTAGAGTCTATAGCCGGACCCAGACCCGAGCACAAGTGGGCGCGAAGAACGAGATGAGGTTTGGGCTGTGTGGCAGATGCAGAGTAGGGCATGTATCTAGTCTTGGAAGCATTTAGTGTCAATGAATGAGCCCTCAGCCATTTATGGACAAGATTAAAACCGTTTTGAGCTTGATCCTGGAGTTCGGGCCAGGAGTTAGCAGTGAAAGTAAGGGCAGTATCATCCGCATATGAAATTATTTTACTAGGTATAAATACTTTGTTATTGCAATTTAAATTATGAACTATATTATTCATAAATTGCAAAATAGCATAAGTGCTAGATTTTTGTTTAAATTAACTTATAGTATGGTTTATACATCATTTAAAGTAAAAAAATACCAGTATATTATCCACTCGGGCGAAGCCAGGGCGGTTCGCTAGTACCGTATGCCTAATACGGACAGAATATCACATATTCGACGCGTTTCAGCAGCAGCGATCGCTTTCTAGGCTGTTTGAACAAACCACCTTCGCCATCATCGCTTACGGCGTGCGAATTCTGATCGAACCCGAGCTTATCAACGGTATATAAAAAGTCTAGTGACCGTCAACTCTGTGATATTGCAATGTGCGAGCATGCCGCTCGGCACCGGCATGGGGTCCCAGTAGACGGCGAGCTGCTGCAGCTCGAGTAGCTTGAAGGAGCAGCCGTCGGTGTCGGAGAGCAGCGTGAAACCGCGCACCCACTCGCTGTCGCACGACTCCGCCGCCAGCGACTCCACCGTCAGCCCGCACGAGAACGCACGCGACCCGCATGTCAGGGAGTCCTCGTAGCGGATGTGCACGTCGTTCAATTTAAGCTGGAGGGGAGTTACGGAGTTAGAAATATATTTTTTTTGCTCTTATGTATATGCTATAAACGAATAGCTGTGAAAATGTTTGCGATTATCTTAATATATATAAATCTCGTGTCACAATGTTTGTCCTCAATGGACTCCTAAACCACTTAACCGATTATAATAAAATTCGCACACCATGTGCAGTTCGATCCAACTTGAGAGATAGGATAGTTTAAATCTCAAATTATAGTCGCAATTTTAATTTATTGCTAATTATTTGTCTGTTATTATTTGACAGTCACAATTATCTGTTAACTCCAAATGATTCTAAGAGATGTCGATACCTTTCGACTGGGTTGAGTAAGTCATCAATAGATGGCGCTGCTATGGTAAATCTACGAACGTGTCATATAAGCTACAATTCAATATCATGATTACCACGTGTTATTGAGGCTAATGTATAAATTAAATTTATTTTGTAGTAAACGAAATACCGTGAAATTCAATTATTTCTTCTTTTTTAATACGGCTGGACCGATTGGAATGTTTTTTTTTGTTTGCGTTTGGGTGGTGCCCTGGATGGTTTAGATTCACAATTGGACCCGGTAGGTGGCGCTGCGAGCGAATTCCTGCATTTTTGTATGGACTTATTTCGACAGAACGACGTCTGTCCGGGCAGCTATATTATTATATATATATAAATCTTGATTATATCTCTTTAAATATTCCTGAGAAGGGGATGATAGCATATAGTGGTAAAGACGAATGCCATGACCAAGGTCGTCGTCGTCGGCCCCTATTGTACAATGAACTTGAATGTTTGGTAATAAAAAAACTGTGAAGCAACCATAGCATGGTGGTGTAGTACTTTGATGTACCTGCCTTACTTTAATAATGAGGCAATTCCCTTATAGGCAATGTGTGCTTTCATCTTCCGGTATTTTGGCATTGCACAGTAATTAATCTATAAACCATCAGAAGTCATGATGTGAAGCATAGAATAGTTTTATATGAACCTGCAGGTTTTCGACAATGTTAGCAAGCAGCCCTGTCCCGTAGCTGAGCCATGACGAGTAGGAGGTGGCATAGTAGCCGGCGTCGCTGGCCTCGTGCTCGGCGCGCCACTGAGCCTCCAGCGCATCCAGCAGCGCAATCTTGCGCTCGTGTGCGATGTGGGCTTCCACATTGCTGTCCCACTGTGTACAAACACAAGGATAAAGAATAAAGTTTAATCATAAGGAGATTTACTTAACACTTAACTTAATAAGTAGTATTGCAGTTTAATTATTTCTACTCTTTACAATAGTTTCTTCAGTTTCCAGCAAAGACAATTTCTATGTCCATTTTAGTTTTAAACTATGAACCAAGAGACCTGTACAATATTAAAACTGTAAGTGAATACATGGCAGTATCGATTGAAATGACAAACCTAGAATGGCTCTCAAAATGTCACATGAAAAAGAACACATAAGTTTGAAAAGAAGTGTAAGTGTTTTATTAAAAACTAAAATAAACCCAGTGAATCATGCTTCGTATATTTTTTTATCTGGACTATGACACCATTTTATCAAAACTTTATCAGGTACACAAAGTTCATGAGATATTAACAGTTACATCACAGAATTGCTGATAAGATTATGTTGTTTTATAATGGTTTTTGGTATTCTTTTGTGATATGATTAGATCAATTCATTTGCATATTCCTTGTATTCCTACCTTTGACTGAAGTTATATAAAAATAGTTATTATAATATAATACATGCATAGCTTAAAACCATGTTAGTATGTTGAGTCATGATGAACATTTGCTAACTAATAAGTTATAGATGAGCATTCATTTGAATAAATTAACATACTGAATACCTAGTAATTATATGAAGCTATAACAATACTTGATTTATACATACACTCTATTGTATTAAGTTTAGACAAAAAGAAAATGTTATGAAATCGTTACTAATTATTTTAATATATTCTTAAACTATACAACACAATACACACCTCATCCAAATTAACTGGAGCAGCAACAAGGTAGAGTTTCTCTATAGCTATGACCCAGGGAGCGGAACGTATCTGCCGCACTGGCACCTGCAGCTGCACCTTACCAATGAAGCCTGCCTTGATCTCCACAGGCAAGCCCAGGTGACGGAGAGCATCTTTCTTTAATGGCAAGTTTTCTAGCTCTACCTTTCCTGAACAACAAGATATGATTCATTTAATCTCCTTTGTATTTAGCAGTGATTCTATATAATAATTTTATTTTAAGTGTCATCACAAATTAATGTTTAAGGTGCAATATATTGTACACTGACATGCTTTTTAGTAGCCATAAGAACTTTCAATCAACTTTGCAATCACTTATGAATATATAGCCAATATAACGAAAATTGTATGTGTAACAGAAAATACCGGTTGTATTACAAGAGCAATGACCGTGCTTATTTGTATACAAGTTTTCATATTGGAAATTTACCTGACAGCAGAGCTACGCTCAGCTGATCTGTATTCAAGTTCTCCACGTATTTCCCAAGGTAGTTGTTCAGAACCCAAGCCACCAGCCCCTCCAACATCGTGCATGGTGCTCTCCAAAGTTGTCTCTATTAACTCACACCGTCGCGTGATGCACACTCGCCTAAAATAAGCCAAACATCATCCAATCATCTCCAATGTCAACAATGACAACATTCATCATTTTACTGCGACTTATTTATTACAAGGGCTAATAAAGTCCTTCGACCTTTGTACTGTTATGTTGCAAACAACAGCGTACTTTACTCACTCATTTATTTTCAATATTTGATATTATTCGCTCACGCACTGTTTAAGCCAAGAAAATAGTGAATTGATTGCCGATCGGTAGGTATTATGAATGACAATTGGATTATGACATTGACAGTGACAGCCAAAACGACAGTATGTAAAACTGACAACCGAAAATAATTGCCATTCTAGTTCTTTTATACTTTGTGTGAGACCGATTCTATAAATCATCTCATTATTCGCCGTTGCAATCAATCAAATCTATGTTTGTTTACGCTTAATTATAAATCATATACAGCAAGCAGCTATCTAGAATACAAAAGAAATTACATATATCTTATGCTCATTGTAAAACTATATTCAATCCATTTTTTGTCACAAGAACATAAAAATAACCTAAGCAACTAAATTGAGTAGCTAAAAAAACATATTCATGTCAAACTAAACAAAAATAAATCAATCAATCAATCAATCAATCAATGAACCTTTTATGTTGAACTTTAAAGATTGTTGACTAGATTATTGGAATGTTTAACTCTTGGCCTCCTCTAACATTTTCCATTCCTTTCTATGTCTAACAACCCTTCTCCAGTTGGGACCGGCTGTTAATTTAATCTCAAACAATAGTTTAAGCACTAACCCATCCAACACACAACCAATTGATTAAGAAACTATGAGTCAGGTTATTTCAGCAGAATCGACACCCAGTATTGATTTATTGTTTACTAGCGCCCCTTGTGGTTTCACCGTGTTCCCAGCAGAGATATTCGATTGTACCAGGATAAAAATAGCACAATTATGTGCTATTCCTGAATATAATTTATCTTTGTGCCACATTTCGTCTAGATCCGTTCTGGCATAATTGAATAATAATCAAACATTCATCTATACAAACGTTTGCATTTATAACAGTATTAAATGTTCAAATAACTCAATAATTGCAAAGTCTTTGTAAAATGGCGGCTATCCATCTCCTAAAACTTTTCACTTGAATTTGAAGAGTCTCAATACAAAGATTTACTGGTGCATGATAAATAAAACATAAATCAATAATACTCACATAATCGAAAGAGAATTACACAATCAAATGAAAATAAAACAAAAGAAAACGGAGGCATCATTAGTTCAATTAGTCAAGTTCCCCGCCGAAATACTCAATCCATTCGGAGTGTAGAAGTAAAGACCATCTCAGTGTAGTAAAAAGTGTCCCTTGAAAGGGAACAAATTAAGGTGGCGCTGCTGTAGCAAGTGGAAGAATTTTAAATAGAGCGCCACAAATGATTAGAATAGGATAGAAAATTAACAAAAAAGGAAAGAAACATTGGTGTTACAGTGCTTTTTTTATAAGTATTATAATATATAGACAAATATGATCATGGAATAAAATTATACAGTGATTTTAAGTACCCCAATTAATTGTAAATAGGAAATAGTTTTAAAGAATTACCAGAAACCCACCCAGCACACTTTACTCTGTTCATATCATTTCCACTTGCTACACTAGCGCTATTTCGGAGAGAATTCGAAACCTAATTTGCTGTTTTCAACTGGACACTTTTTATTTTTCATGGCGACTGTTGCCAGTAGCACAATTCCGCCAATGACACGTTAGTTGACGATATACGAAGGGGATCTGGGTACAAAACAGAATAATAATTTTGTTCCGTTATCAAGTGTTGGATACTTGCTAACACAATAACATTGACAAAAACAACAAACATTAAAGGACAGGAGAGCACTTTTTACACAATGTTTAAGTATTGCTTTGGTTGACATTTATTGCATTCCGTCATACGTAAGCCCAACAAGTTTAATTTTGTTGATCTACTGCACTGACAGAAACTTGACAAATGACATACACAACCAAGTGTAACAGAACGTTATCAGGTATTTGTTCGTGCGTGATACGTGCAGAGGGATTAGGTATATTTAAAAATTGTGTTTGATTCAGTAAAAATAAATCAAAAAGATGAAAGCTTCACATGCTTTAAAACGGTGTTTTGCCCCCCCTACAATAAAAATAAAGGCGTGTTGCTATACGAGTTCATCTAAGTTACAAGTGCGACACAGTGCTACAGTAGGATGCTCAAATTTTAATATATTTGTACCAGGCGCGCTAAATATTCGCAATTTAGGTTTGGGACCGACTTCGAAGGACTTTGAAGAATCAACTCAAACTACCGGTCCTCTAACAAAAGTTCACGCGACTGAACTAGTGCTACATCTAAATGACGAAGAGAGAAAAATACTGTTCAATGCACTTCAGGAATACGATTCCAACAGGATCAAAGAAGAATTTGAAGGTAAGTGACCTATATTTTTGTGAGCTATTTAAAAGATCTATATAAATTTAGGAAGCATGTTACAGATACGCTTGCTGCACGACGATGGAGGACTAAGTTGGGAAGACCGAGTAAAGTGCCCACATTAGGTGATGTTGATCCAACAGGCTCCTATTGCCCTGTACCGGAAGACTGGCTTAAAAAAAAATATGGTGAGTGAACTTTTCCAAAAAGAGAAGCATATCTATTACTAGGTGTAACTAGTTTGAAGCAGTGTTTACTGAATGATGTCATTGGCTTACCTAGAATTTGAAAAAGTTATTTTTGTACTATAATGGTAAATGTAAAAATCGTCATGATCTGCCAGTTGTGTGCAAGTTTTACATAGACTGTTGAAAGCCACATTGGTATAATTAATTTGAAACAAATAAATACATGTATAGGTACATAATTAAAATAAATTAAATATAAATTTGGTGCAATGTATTATTTCATACAATAAACATACCAATCCTATATTTGGAAACTCTAATCACTATACCAAGCAATCTCTACCTAATGATCTATGTATTGATACCAACATCTATTTGATAAAAGTAATCTTTTTTACAAATGGTATGGACAAAAAATAATAATATTTATGGGTAAATTTCCAGCTGCAACAGTGCCCAAGCCCACAACCAAGGAGCTGTTTCACTGTAAGTTCTTATCACTCTCACATGACAATCATTTCATTAAGTGAAAACAAACAATTTTACATTGTTAGCTAAATGCTTGGTTTATTTATCATAAACTTTACAATACCACTGTAGTCTGTATGTAAACAACTATAAGAATTTTGGCAATCCTAATGAAATCATGATACATATGAGAATTACTATATTTTACTGAAAAAAATAGGCTTTCAAGATGATGATTTTCTTTATTTTAAAAGTGGTAAATATTTTTCAGTGTCCCTAGCAAACTCAATACCATTCATCGGATTTGGATTTTTGGACAACTTCATTATGATAATAGCTGTAAGTACACAACTGCTTTGTAAACTGCAAAAGATACTTGGAATTCATATTTATACAACATTCATCTGTATTGTTACCTTATTACATACAAAGATTATTTCACAATTTTTTTCTATCACAACTTTTTTAAACTATCTGATCCCTCAACTCTAATACAGTGATTCAAAGTCAATCAATACTATAAGGCTAAAATACTGTTACTACATAATATGATACCAGGGTGACAGGATAGAGAGCAGTATGAGCGCGTACATAACGCTGTCGACGATGGCGGCGGCAGCGTTGGGCAACACGTTTAGCGACGTAATCGGCATCGGGTCCTCGTACTACGTGGAGCGCGCCGCCGCCATGGTGGGGCTCGGCGCGCCCAAGCTCAGCCCTGTCCAGCTCGACATGCCCATCAGCAGGCGCTTCGCTAATGTTGTTAGTATAATATCATATTATTTACAATACAGTTGGCGTGATTTTCATCCATACAGGCATTTCGGTGACGTGATGTGTGTTTTTGCGATCGAAAGGTATGTTGATGTTCCAGAACATAGCTATTAAAAAGATGAGTAGGTAACCCAATTTAATTACCAAGCTTTCTCAATAATGTGTTAAAAATATTTTGATATCCAACATTTTACTATTAATGTGAAAGTTAGGATGCTTGGTTGTTTGTTACTCAATCATGCCAAAACAGCTGAACAGATCTGGATAAAATAGGCACAGGTTTATATTTTGGTCTGGAATAGGCAAATAGGCTACTTTTTATTCTGGGAATATGTAATATTCCTTGGGAATGTGGGCCACAAGTAATAGCTAGTATATAATACAATCACTTGATAATTATTTTACAGGGCCGAGTGTTGGGCATCACACTGGGCTGTTTCCTGGGCATGATTCCACTGTTGTTTAAGGATGATGAGAAAAAGACAGAAAAGCCTGCATAAAGTACAAACACAACGACTCCTAGTAACTTCGGAACAGGCTTAATTATTTTCCTGCCCTCTACTTAAAAGCAAATCCTTCCATTTGAATAATAATCTGTTTTATGAATTTTTGTGCAGCTCGAATGGTCATAGTATTACACTTTATAGAAATAACTAAAGCGATCTTTAACTGATGTGTATGATGTGATTTAATGATGTGTGACGAAAATCAACAAGCAACAAATTCAACACAAAAGATAATCTTTAATCAGCCTCTTTACAAGGCAATGCTTTAACATATGTTCTGTTTTTAAGTAAAGGGTAATTTTATTAATTCTGGCATCTAACTATAATTGTGTACATGTGTGTGTAGCTAGAAAACGAATATACTGTGGTACTTAGCTTGTATTAAACAAAGCATGGATATTAAAGGCACCTAAATGAAATCTCAAATTTATTGAATGAAAAAGGCAACTGATTTCGAATATAATTTATCTTTATATTTACAGCCTCTATAAAATTATTCAAGCAAAATCATTACTGTACAATGATTCAGTTTCCTATACTTTAGCCCGTCGTTGGTTGATGTTTTAAAATGATGACATGTTTAGACAGGCCATCATAAGCTTTTGTATTTTGTGTTATTAGATTTTTTCAAGAATCATATTTATATAATTTTTCAAATCATTTATTTCCCAAGATTTTAAATGTATGTTATTTGATTTATTATGAGTTGCAAGTAATACTTTTAAATGTTAAGTGATGATGGGCACATAATTAAATCAAATGTACCAATTTTATCATTATATACCTACTAGTGTAGAATTATTTTTTGTAAATCTATATAAATTTAGACAATTCTATGCAATACATTTTATCTTTATTTTGTTAATAATTTAAGGAAACTTAAAGACTACTCTGTAATACTTTTCAATAATAGGTAAGTAGCCCTAAATTTCCAGGGATAATGGCTATTTTCCCTAACCAATGCCTTACTTGAGAGTTCTAACACTGTTTAAATTCAATAAATAATAACTTTATTGTTCGAAACAAAAGGAATTTTACAAAAGAAATGAAGCCCTGCACCCTGTGCTAGCTATACAATAGCTGTGTTACAGGCTACAGTGTCTTCCCCCTTAAATATTTATCAACATGAAAAATTTATAAATTTTTGAAAAGCTCTTTGACAAACCTTATGCCGTCAGCATTAAGTTTAAATTGGTTAGTGAAAATGGGCTTACGTATTTATGAAATTATGTTTTCGTGTGGTGATTGAAGCGTAAAAACGCGCTTCGTAATTTAATATATTATTTTTGACCTAAGAATTAATTAGCACTTCTAAGAAAGTGTGGTTTTCGGTTTGTAAAAAACTTTTGGTGTTTATTGTTAACATCATGCTTTATTATTGTTATTGATAGATAAATCTTTATTGAACTTGCCGATAGCAGCTCTCTTGGCAGTCTTAGGGTATTGTACAGTCAAATGTGCACATACTAACATTTTTTTTTATAAATCATAGGTAACATAAAACCCTTGATTTTCAGTGTAAACTAGAAAATAGAATGTTGTTTGTGCTTAATATTAAATTGAAAGGTTACAAATTAATTAGAACCGGAAATACTTAAAGGTTAAAGGCATTAATTAAGGTGGACCTGTCAGATGCCATTTAAAATCAAAATAAATATTTAAAAAAAATAGTATTGTAGAGTAAGTGAAAGCACAAAGTAAATCTAGTCAATGCACAGTAAAACTTGTATATAAATTAATTGAATTGTGTCTCATTGTAGTACAAATGTATTCAATCAATAAAATACAGCTGTAACATACCTAGAATAAACTCTATATTAAATTTCCTTTTATGCCTTTCCCATGTAAAGTTTATTTATTATGACGTTATATAAAAAAAATCATGGCAATATTATTTACCATAAAAAAAATCTGATTATTTATCAATGTTTTCAATATTTTCTATCTTCTTTATTTTGTATACTGTTAATGAACATATAATCAAGAATGTCAATCTTTTAAGATACCATATGCACAAAACTCACTGAAAACTTAATATACCATACATCACCAATGCATTACAATAATTTATATACATATTTATAACAACAACTATTATTTCTGTTGGTATTTTAAGACTGATTGTATATTGCACCTGAACTCAATACATAATATCATATTTTTTAAACAGCCTGTATATGTAATTTTCGAACAAATATTTGAGTTTTACATACCTTTGAAGATACAATATAATATCAATCTACTTATTATTAAATTGCTTTTCAATACTACATCTATGCCGCTGACGCGGACGCCTTAATCGTCATCTCTTGGGTAAAATAAATAAAACGAACACATCCTTCCGTGACCATAATCATCGTTTAATAAATAATTCTTACTTGTCAATAAAGATATGCGTATGTAGAAGCTTCACTATTAAATGTAGGTAGACAAGGGTACGCTAGACAAGGTCGGAGTTCATTGTATTATTTATATATAAGTATAACTACACCATTACAGATAGGTGGATGGCTACATCGATTTGTTACTAAACGTAGGCATCAACACAACGCTGCAGCAACTTCATCTCATTTATTGCTTTTGAAATTTGTTCTTCGAGTTAGATTTCATCATTGTCATTTTTTAAGCTGCTTAATAGCTGCAACATAGTTAAATGACAGCTGCCTTCTAATTACATAATATAAAGCTAGAATTTGGACATTCCCGCGTGAAGTTGTAAAAACAACAACCAAAACCAAACGGTATAGCCGTCCAACTGAAACATTCTTCAACAATAAAGTTCGCTAAAGTATGGAGTACATATTTACTAATTTAGATCTCTAACTTACTAGTGCGAGGGTAAAATTAAAGAATTCGTTACAGAAATTATTCCAACACGTTTTTGATCGCACGTGACATTGTATAGAAAATAAACACCAAATAATTATTATATCACTAATCACATTTTTACATTATATGGGCAAGATTACAATATAATCGACATAAAGCAAAAGTCTCATTCAGTATTGACATATATGGAAAGTAATATTTTTATAGATATGTATGTTATCAAATTATCACAAAAAGTTATTCAGAATTATCAAATGTAAAAATCTCCAAAATTTCGAAAGAAATTAATACGATATAGGATTCGAAATATTTAAGGCAAAATTGAATGTACCTTTTTTTAATAAACGGGATACGTCCACAGACCTAACAATACATTAGTGCTTTTTAGCGTTATAACGCGTGTGACTGTGAACGCATCCTTATAAACAAAACTACATATTTGGTAAAATTAACGACTAGATTTCACATACTGCGAATGCGACAATTTTAGAGTGCGATATAAAAATGTCATATATCTTATTGCTGAGCGGACGAGTAGAAAACATGGATAGAAGTAGTGCATTATGAACCGCGATACATTATTATATATACTTATTTAACTATGTTTAATACTGCCCAGCTAATCAATAATACTGCGGTTCGACAGAATAATTTTGTTAATATTTTGTGTGAGATTTTTTATGTCAAATAGGCCGACAAACAGGCAGACGGTCCACCACGATGGTAAGTACCTAGTCACCGCCGCCTATGGACATGGATTTGCAATACCAGAAGCATCGGCAATACGTTGTCGACCCTCAGACGTGGGGTTGTTAAGTCGTATGTGCCCATAATTTCACCGGGTGGCCTTACCTTTCCAACCTAAACACAGTAAATAAACAAAAAAGTTGTATATTTTCGACTTAGACAAACAGAATTTCAGTGTGCTGTCGAACCGAACGATTAAATCGATGAACCCGGCAGTATGTATGTATGGGGTACTTTCAAATTTCACTAAGCGCGTTTAAACGTATTTACAATTTGGTCATTACACTATAAATCATTACATTAATGTATATTGTAAGACTTAAATATGATTTTGTAATTAAGTAACCATGAGATCCTTATATTAAACGTATAATCACTTTCCATGCGACCACGACAC
Organism: Habrosyne pyritoides; assembly: GCA_907165245.1. Taxonomy (NCBI): domain Eukaryota; kingdom Metazoa; phylum Arthropoda; class Insecta; order Lepidoptera; family Drepanidae; genus Habrosyne; species Habrosyne pyritoides. The sequence continues at coordinate 14,588,440 of OU015591.1, read as the reverse complement.
GTCTAGACTATGAGAATTGCTTTACAATAGGTAGGTATTATATATTGGCAGTCGTACGCACGTGCGCTCAAATACATTAGGTACATACATAACCAGCTTAACTATGTATTACTCACCATTCATACGTTCGCCATTGGCCAAACTATCCCTACGTTATAAAGGATATGGCTACACCGGACACATGCAAGTTTGCAACTTAGGTCACATCGTGAAAGGTATTTTTATATGACGCATATGTTCACCTCTTATAGGACTCTTCGCAACAATTTGTTCGTTTGTTTGCCAGTTACGATTTAAAACAGTGGCATTGAAAATTACTTAAATTTGGCCGGCACGTTATTTACTTAACTGAATGATCTTAGCAATTGATCCCGAGACAACCCAACTCAGTACCTACCTCTAACATGAGTTAGGTTATTAATTTTGTTGTAAATTGATTCCACTGTCCGCTAAAGGCGATACACGAATCTATAAAAATAACTAAAATTCAAGTTTTTGTTTGTAATGTAAAATAACAGCTCTTTACTGGTAACTTTTAACTTATTCAATATTCAAATTTTTCGTATGTCTGAAACGGCTGACCGGTTTTGACGTGCCGTTCACAGATATGGGCAGATAGCTGATGTTACAAGGAGTAACTTACGCTACTTTAGAGTACGAGTACTTTTTATCCCGGCAAAATACAACATCATTTGCGAGGGATGTATATCTTCATATATACCTAATATTCACCGGAGCAAACAATTATGTCAGGGGTAGATACTGTTATATGTATACGTATTTTGTTTCCGATTCTAATGTATGCATCAGTACTGACAAATCCTGGCCGCCCAACGAACACAACAGTTTCAGAAAACGGCGTATCTAAACATAGCATGTCGAAGTTTTATATGAGTTCCATAAACCCATTATGTAATAATAAAAAAACTGGACATAAAACGTATACAATAATTCAATAGAACACGTAAAAGATAACTTCACAAAAGTTATTTTACTATTTATCAAACTAGTAGAATCTTTTAACAAAAATGCGCGTTATTACGTACTTCATGAGGCTTATATTAAATTGTACCAATTTGTTACTTGAATTTTGTAATAGATTCAGTCCACGATTCAAAACTAGTACCTTTCATATCAAGTGCCAACGAACAAACGTTTCAGCGGACAGCGAACCTTCATCAAACTCGCGCGCAATCACACAGACATTACAACTAATACTTAAGTATATCACATTGTACTTCACGAACTAAAGTAAAACAGTTACTAACTAATATGTTTCCCGTCATGATATTATGTATCACAACCTCTCAGTCGTGTGGCACGTTGTAACAAACGTCATTTAAAAATAAATATTTATAAAAAATAAAATACTCACTCAGACAAGTGTAAAGCGAACATTTAAAAAATATATAACAAAGCAAGTTAATACCGCCAGTTGCCAGCAACCGTGCTTATTGCGAGTGTAATTTGATACCAATAATAAAATGGTAACTTGAAGTGCCTAATAGCCCTAAAGGCCTGTTGGATATAAGCGATATCCGCTACCCTCGTGGGTAATATATAATACCGTGTAGTATACCGCTGGATATTTGTATTAACTTCAGTGTCTTGAGCGAAACCACCTTGGTTTAAACACCAGGATTACCGCATACCCACTCGATATTCGCTACCCACAGCCGTAGCGCAGCGCTTATAATTGAACAGACCTTAACAAGACGAGTATAATAAAAATGATACATATTTCAGCGCAGCGATGCATGAGGTAAGCGGATGCTCAATTATATACTTGCGTATATTAATGGAACGCAGCGCAGATAAACGCCTTAACAAAGTGTACAGTCGAGACAGAAATATCTTAGCAATTATCTAGAATCTTGAGTCTTCTTCTCGAGCAGCACATCGCATATTGAACATACAGTTTCAGATATGCTAAGACACTTCCCTTTTCAACTGTACACTTCCCTTTTCAACTGTACTGAAGCGATCGCTATACTATTCAGCAACGCTAATTATACAAATGTATTAAATATTGAATGTTCAAATAAATACCTGTTGCTATATGTACACGTACACGATAAACTAACGTAAGTATTTATAACTTGTTCAAATCAAATCTCATTTATATTATACGTATACAAAACACAATGCTACTATTATTGCATGCATTTCATAACCAGATAAGATTATAAACTAAAATCTATAATAATATATGTAATGAATTTATGTCTATTCCAATATAGGAGGTTTGGAAAATACTTTCACAGGTTAGAGCAAGTTGTGGGAATGCGTAAATGTACCCGAGATAAGAGATTGTCGAAAAATATACAATTACGAGAAGTGGGTCCTGTTATACCTTCTAAAATTACAGGCAGGTGAATAATGCAGGCTGGTGTAGAAGTTTCCAAAGATATTTCTTAAGAGTCCCAAGTACACCTGCTATCGAACGAGCGTTCCTGGTTTTATTTAAATCACTAGGTACCTCAAGTTTTACTTTTTCAATTTGAGCGGAGAGATTTTTATTGTATTTTGATCCTATTCAATGCATTACTAAAACTACATAGAGGTATACCTGTCCTTGAGGCATACGTATATCTCTATGTGGCCAACTTTAATAACCAATGATAATTAAAATAACAATTGTAAACTAGAAATGAAATAACAAATATGAGAAATTATTGAAACAGATAACACTCTCTCCCTCGCTCACTACGCGCCTCGTCCTGCTCGAGGTGAAATAGCAACAATATTCGGGCACTCTTAAGTAGGAGATGCATCCGTATCCACGAAACGCATCCATTATAATTATAACTATAATAACATGCAAAGATATTATTGCACTACATATTATTAAGCCCGACTTATCTTAAACACATACCTACTTACTGAATATCTTGTACTTTACACGTCAAACATCGGTATTATGTAGGTACCTACGTGTTTTACACTATTTGGTAATTTGACAAATTTTAAATTCATGATTCATATTTCTCGTGTTTATCATCGAGTAGGTACAGTCAGCAACGTAAGTACCCAGTACGCTGCGATTATCAATAAGGAAAGATAAAAAATTATGTTTTGTTAATGTGTCTACAGAAATCTACGCTATTATATTTGAACATTATGGATTAGTTTCAGAGTACATGTCGATAAGCTACATACGTTGCTGACCGTACGTTCACGCATATCGGAACTGATGTATCGACGCGATCGTCCGTGCGTGGCTCGCCGCCCGCGCCGCGCAGCAGTGCCACCGGCCATCAACATTCATCACCTCCGTAATCGGATAAGATACCATTTAACATTCACTTACATTACATATTAATTTTGAATCAATTTAATTCCTCATTAGACTCGCTTTCGAAATCATAAACATTTCCAAATTTTTACATCACAGACGGAGGATAATTAACTTTTTACAATATAATAAATATCACATAACGAATAACACAAGTATTATCTGGGATCACATCTCACAAAATAGCAAAAATGCCGCTTCGCTGCCTACGCCGGCCCCCCGGCCCCGGCCTCGAGCCGGCCGAACCGATCGGATCCGAGCGAGGCAGATCATTCGTGCATCGTGAAGCGGGCAAATATCGCGTCGCCCTCGTAAAACAAAACAGGATCGGAACGATCACCGGAACCGTTAACCCAACGAAGAATAATAAAGGGACTCACTCGGGTCAGTTCAATGTGCGTGGTGGTCGGGCGCCGCGGGGGCGGCGGGCGCGGCTGCTGGCGGGGGCGCGGGCGCGGCGCTGTGGTCGTCGTCGGTGGTGTTGGCGCCGGCGGTGTTGGCGCTGGTGTTGGTGCTGGCGGCGGTGGCGGCGGAGGCGGCGGAGGCGGAGGCGGAGGCGGCGGGCGCGCGGCGCCACAGCGGGCGGCGCGCGCGCACCGCGTACTGCGCCTCCTCGAAGCCGGAGCGCACGCCCAGGATGATGCTCAGCGCCGACGCGTCCTGGCCGTGGCACCCCGAGTACCGGTACTGCGGCTTCTTGTCGAACCGGCACCCGCCCGACTGCGCACCTGTCGAATCACCACCTTTTCACTTAGTACGCCACGTAAGGTGTTCGTTCACCCAACTAAATATTTGCGAATTATACGTTGAAAGACTGCCTTTGACTTTGTGATCAGATATCTGTTTCAGTCACATAATGGACATTTCATACGGGTGGAACTCAAGGAGCTGATAATAAGGGCAATCACCATAATCATGTAAATTTTTACAATATCCTAGCGAGTAATTATTAGCTAGGTCCGAAGGAGGTACTCTTCAAAAGTAAAATACGTTTAAACAACATAATACGTAATATCGACTGCACAACAATAGAGATATTAGCAGATTCCGCGTTTATCGGTCATAGTTTATCGAGTAAATACGAATTCACGAGTGCCACTCACGGCTGGAAAATTTACGATGCAATTACCACAACTGCGGTAATGTATTAAGTAGTATATTTAAATGCGAAACTATGTGAGAATTTACGGATGTTTGCTACTCTTACACGTAAAAACTACTAAACGGGTTTGGATGCAACTTGGCACATAGATAAGTTTATGGATTAACACGTGATACTTTTTATTCTGGCAAAATGTTACATCCCTCAGAAACGCGATTGAAACCGCGGGGGACAGTTAGATCATATTAGGTTGGGGAAAAAGTCTTTTCGCATTATAGTATGTATGAACTTGTAATAAAATCTCTTTGGTTATACTATTTTTATCTGGCTGGTTTTGGTATCATTGAAAGTTTAAATTTTAAAGAACATAATTCCAAATTCAAATTAGGAAAATGTGTGATTTGCCTTTGTTTTTCGTACCGCCAATATGAGTGAATCTAATGAAGAAATTCGATTCATTTTAAAATTTTACTACAAAAAAGGTAAAAATGCAACGCAAGCCGCGAAAAAAAATTGCGATGTTTATGGACCTAGTGCAGTGTCTGTGAGAGTAGCACAAATTTGGTTTAAGCGTTTTCAATCCGGAAATTTTGATGTCAAAGATGCACGTCGCTCTGGTCGCCCCATTACGGATAAAATGGATGCCATTTTTGAAAAAGTGGAGCAAGATCGGCATATCAGTAGTTACGACGTAGCTGAAGAACTGGGAATTGACCACAAAACAGTTTTGGCGCGTTTGAAAAAAAATGGGTACACAAAAAAGGTAGATATTTGGGTACCACACGAGCTCACTGAAAGAAACCCAATGAACCGTGTACTCATTAGTGATTCTTTATTACGACGTCATGAAACCGAACCATTTTTGAAGATGCTGATAACTAGTGATGAAAAGTGGATCACGTACGACAAGAACGTGCGAAAAAGGTCGTGGTCAATACCGGTCAGGCTTCACAGACTGTGGCGAAACCCGGGTTAACTCGCAACAAGGTGATGCTGTGTGTGTGGTGGGATTGGAAGGGCATTATTCATTATGAGCTGTTACCACCAGGCAGGACCATCGATTCTGTACTCTACTGCGAACAACTGGTGAGATTAAAGCAAGAAGTTGAGAGAAACCGGCCGGAATTTATCAACAGAAGGGGTGTGGTTTTTCATCATGATAACGCTAGACCTCACACATCTTTAGCCACTCAGCAAAAATTAAGAGAGTTTGGCTGGGAGGTATTAATGCATCCGCCGTATAGTCCTGACCTTGCACCTTCAGATTTCCACCTGTTTCGGTCTCTTCAGAATTCTTTAGGCAGGTTAACATCACGAGAGGACTGTCAAAACCACTTGTCGCAGTATTTTGATCAGAAGTCCCAAAATTTCTATAGCAATGGGATCATGTCCCTACCTACAAGATGGAAAAAAGTTATCGAACAAAATGTTACCTACATACTTTAGTTAAATGTAAATAAACTATATTAAAAATGTTTTGAATTTTCTTAAAAAATGCGAAGGAACTTTTTCTCCAACCTATTAATATAACTTAGTTAGACAGGCCGGTTGGCGTGGTGGTTAGATACCCTGACTACCAAGAGACAGGTCGTAAGATCGATACCCACCCAGATCAAACATGTGAGTGCAAGAACATGTCTATTACTTCTTTGTCTTAGTGTCAAATATAGATGTATATTTAATAATAAGCATAGGTATGTAGTACATTTCTTATCCGGTTACCTAAGCACAAACTCTGTGTGAAATAAGCAATAAACTTTATTTATTTACACATTATACATAGGCATTTGAGATTTAATTGATTTAAGACATTTTTCATTATAAATACCACCTACATCACACAAAAAATCACTATAAAAAAAACTATACATGCCATACAAAAACGAATGATTCAGACTGAAGTAACAAAAATAAATGTAGGTGAAAAGAATACTGGCATCATTAGTCATTATCTTATCGATACCTACATAAGTTATGTAAATTGAATTATCATTTTCTGATTATAGTATTCTGACAGTATCGATTTTTTAATCTACAAGTATTTTTATGTCTTCTCGAATGTACAATATCTTTGCGACCAGCTAGTCCCGACAGAGATCGATATCGCACTATTCTAATATCTTTAATTTTTTTTTATATTCTGACCCTTTTATTCAGTTTAGCGGAAACACATAATATATGTTGGTTCGGAATTCAGTAGCTGTGAAGATCCGGCAAGGGAACAACACGAAGCACAGACTTGTTTCTTGGGCAGCGGCACTCACCAATGGGCATGATGCAGTCGAGCGTGAGCGCGCACTGTATCCAGGTGCGCATGATGTCGAGCACCGCGGGCTTGCTGGCGACGACGAGGTGCGTCACGTCCACCATCTGCACGAACAGGAAGTCGTCCAGGTTGGCGTGCAGGTAGTGGAACATGCGCGGGTGCGTGAGCGACGTCACGGCGGCGCGACGCGGCCACGCCAGCACTCCCGCGCCCGCCCCGGGGCCCGACCCCGGCCCCGGCCCCGGCCCCGGCCCCGGCCCCGTCCCCGCCGCCCGCGCCCACAGCGCGCTCAGCTCCGCCGCCGTGCCGGCCCAGCGCTGCGACGACTCGCAGAATATCACGCCGCCCACTCGACTCAATGCGTGCTGCAACAAACAACAATACAAAATCTCATATACCTACATACATTCCTTCTGGACCAATACAGATGCACAGGTTTATTAGAGAACTCATTCGTAAAGGTCGTGGGATCAAACCCTTCAACCAGCTCAGGCTTTTGGCAAAAAAAACATAAGCACCATGATAAGTTGCATACGATGTAAATAAGTATCATATATTTTATATCGATATAAAAAAAACTGTTTACTATAACTGTGCTTTTTAACTTCCCGACTAAGCTATAGATATTTAAATGTATTCACCAAACGAACCAACTTTAGTAAATAAAGAAATACATCAGATTTTATTAGTTTACCGAACTCGGAGATATCAGATGGACCGTTGAATAATTTATTGCTTACATCGAGTAAGTACGTTTGTAACGAGTTCATTATGAATAATAAAAACGAAGCATAACTGGAAAGTGTTAAAGTATGAAAAAACAAACTAATTTAAATACAGTACAACGAGATGCGAGGGCAGGAAACCGATCAAAAAAATATAGGTAATGAATGTAGGCAGGTACATGTTTCTGTATCGTTACAACGCGATCAAAAAAGCTTGGCAAGTTGACCTTCAGAAGGCTAGGTACGTTTGTTTTTTCTAGACATGGGTGGAATCTGCGCGAGAGCCAAATGCCATAATTATGCCAATACAACATGCGCGCGAGTGATTAATGCTTAAGTTGTCTAGATCTGAAAGGCCCGTTTTGACAGCCAACAATATCATAGAAAAATCATCTTTATACCTATAAATATAAAGTACATCTATTGATCTAATGGTTAATTCTATACTAATGCTAATGAACCTTATTATAACGCCATGCGGTTAATATTGCTGTAACACTGTTAGTTGTCAAAACATATATTTGATCTCGAAATGTATAACAGAATGTTTTGCAGTCAAAAATCACATTTTATAGCACGGACAAACTTAATTGAGTAAAAGTGGCAAATACTTATAAAGAACACGTGTCTGAACAATTATCTGATGAATTTGTTTATATTTTAGACATTTATACAATCTTTATTTTTCTGTATGGATATTTATTACACTTTCACGCAAATACTACAACGGATTTCGATAACACTAGGCAAATAGATAGAGTTATGCGCTGGAATAACGTATAGGCTACTGTTTATCCCGTTTTATCCGAAAACGTGTGGGACACCTATTAAAAATATTTGTAGCAAACGATCATTTACAAAACTCATTTAAAATCCCTCATTTCGAACACGTTTCAGATTTAAAATACATCTCCAGCAATAAGAAAACACAAATCTTACGAGAATCTCACTGTGATGTTAAAAAACATTACGCAAAAGAATGTGTCTGGCAAAAGTCATCCACATTTAGAGAGGAAACATTAAATGCTTTAGGTACACTTTTTATATCGTCTGTCTGTAGTATTTAGAGAATCCACTAAAAGCTTTATGATATACAATTCAAGCCGTCTGAGGCTACGTACATAGAGGAAAGGCATCTAAAAACATGCCGTATATACCTCATTACCTACCTACGTGAGACGACTCTCACACACTGTGTAAACATTGCTTAACACACATGCGTTGCTGGAAGTAAGTAAACTGTTATAAAAATGTATACCATAATTTATGTGCTATAAAATACAGTACACACATGGGTGGAAGTGCTTCCATACTTCCTCGACCAAAATGTAAGTAGCTACGGTTTTGTTGGTGATGGTTAAAGATATGATATTGGAAGCTCAAAAACTGCACATAATTATACACACATAAAATACGATCCGATTTGTACCTTACCGCCACCCGTTTGTATGTTTATTACTAAATCACACCGAAAGGACACATACCATAGAGTACATATCAGTCATACAATAATAAATATTTGGATAAAAGTAGAACCCACAATGTTGATAATTGTGCCCAGTTGAGTCAAAACGTCATCGCAACTGCACAACGCGACGCTTATAAATGAAATTCTTGATTAAAGTGTCATGGGATATTTTTGGTAATCATCTGTTTGTGTACATGAAATTAACCTTCGTATGCCTCTCGAGCATGCGCTTCAGTTATAATAATGTATAAGGAAACTCTGAATTCGGTGCGTCTTCAAGGCGAACGGGCGAGCCGACGAAACAAACAGTTTTATTGTAATAAGTGTACATACATATATTTAGCGCATCGATTATTTCTGTCTTTCGAATACGAACGACCTAGACATAATTATCCAGCCACTCCTTCAAAGACGGTGACATTGGATAGTTAAAGAAATGGGAGCACTGAAGCCACCCGCCGGCTGTCTCCGAAGCACAATAAACTAGTTTTTAAACCACGAGACAAATCGTCGCACACCACATAATCCGCCCCCGCGCTGTCCAAGTGATTTATAAATATGTTCATGTAGTCACAAATAATTGCAGATTTTAACAAAATTAAATACCCTCACGAATGAGGTAGTCAGAGGTATAGTACTGAGCTCAGACCCACATTCGACAGAAATAGAAATAGAAGAGGAGAGATTTAAGTCCTAAAACGAGTAAAACTGTTATATGGCTGTAATAGTCCAAAACTAAATTCGACTATTAACTTAAGTGGTGGCCCATCAAAGCCGAGTCACTTCAGAAATTACTCATAAATACAGATAATTTTACGTCAGTATTCGGAGACAGCATAAATCAATACAATACAATACCGTCCGTCCGATAAAAGACTTATACATGAAGTATATCAGTTGGTAAATAGATCGATAGGATAGTTTTTTATCAAAATACCAAGCATTTGTTATCGCCAAGAGGAGTATCTACCTACATGAATCAGAGACTGTAGTATAAAACACGTTTCAACTATTGAGATTATTTAAATAAATAAGTGACAACAAAATTGGTGCGGCCAGTGCCTATGTACAGAACTGTCAGTTCGTCACTGCCAGTGCCGTGAGCGCGTCATCGTATCGAGTGCGCCAAAAAGATGGATTGTAAGAAAAAATTTACACCGCGCATACCGTGACGTTGCACGATGTTCAATTTCCCATTGCATTGTTTTTTGTCCCATTCCATGAATGTAGAAATATTTTACATTACCCATTATGTGCTATCGTTTCGCCATGAAAGCATAGCTATTGTAGGATTCAAACCTAAAACTCATCACGGCATTCGACGAAATTATCAACAGACCTATCATTGCCTGTCTACTTGCGTAATTACTCTGAACTCCTTACACAACTTTAACTTTACCACGGAATACCTACCTACATACCTACACTATCTACCTATCTTCAGTAATATCTATATACATAAGCAAAATAGGGTTCTTTTGACGCACCATCACCTCAAAACTATTAAAAAAATCGGGATGGGACTGCTACCATTCAACGCGGAGTTTTTTCGTAGATAGATATAGGCAATATATGATATCGATAAACTCGGGAGAAACCGCGGGGGACAGCTAGTTATAATATAAAAAGAAAAGATTAGTATTACAGTTTGTAATTGATAAATAAATCTGGAGAGATTGGGATAATTATTTCACTGTTAGAAAGCTACTTTATCCAGAAGTAACATAGGCTATGCCCAGCGGCGTCCTTAGGTACCCATTGCGAGGCTCCGGGCGGCAGGTCATTGCGAGGCCCTTTGTCCTTCGTGAAAAGTATGTGATGCGAAAGTAAGTCTGGTTGTTTGGTTTAGGTTTTTGTCATGTTTCACAAGAAATGCTAAAGTTATACAAATAAATAAAATTTGAAATCCATATTTTTTTTTAATTGCTTGGGTTGCGCGAGGCCCCGGGCGATTGCTCTGTTCTCCACCCCCTAAGGCCGCCTCTGGCTATGCCATAATCGCAGGATACATAAACCTTTACACACATTATGGCCAAAGTTGTAGGCCTTAGTGATGAGACCGATATTCCACCGAATATATTTTAACATTGTTAGCATTGTCGCTGTTTCTTGAGCACTTTACCGTATTTATTTCTCGACTACAGCGGCTAGTGAAGGTTTTTGTAGACCCAGTATCCATAACAATACATATTGTTGTGGTGTCAAAGGCTTCTCTGTATATTATTATATTTTCAACTGCTTAGGGTACCTTTTGAGTCAAATTTTTAATATTATTATATATAAAGCCTGTGAAATCCTTCATGAATAAAGAATATTTCTCCTATTACTTGTGTCTGACTGTACCTCAATGATTGCAGACTGGTGTTTGCGCGGCTAACGTAATCTTATCTGGATCGCCAACCAAACAGTGTTAGGCAAGCGATACCCGCCACAGTTATCGAACTAATACATATTCAATATTATGTTTCTCTGAATTTTGTAGCACCTTCTTTAATTACCATATATATATAGCTGGAATATGATCTTAACCAACATTTCAAAGAGAGAATGCCAATTTTGTTAGACTGTGCGGATGTGATGGATAAACACCGGAACTAAAGCAATTATTTGAAAAAATGCATATCACTGATAGAAAACGTTATTCTCGAGTCAGATAGACTATGTCATGATCCCGGGATACATTAGTAGCTACTATGGAATAATATGAATCGCCAAATGTAGAGGGCGGCGATATAATGAGACTTCGATGTCCGACTATCGGTAGGTCCAAACTGCTTTCTCTTCGTTTCTAGAAGCGTCAGCTCTGCGATCCCTATGGATCTGCAGGAATGGCATCCATTCAAGGAGGATCACGTCCCAAATTAGACCTCTAACGATAATGATCAATTGACTTTTCAACACATTTTGTAGTTTTGACCCTTACAGCCAAAGGTTAAAATATTGGACCTTAAGCGTGACATTAATTAGAAACACGAGTACCGTGGCTACCACATGAAGAGTTCGCCGGTAATTAAAACCGCCGCGAGATGCGCCCCAGACAAACTTAATTAATATGTGGTCGACCTACAATTAAAGAGGACTTGCGACTGCCTACCTCATTAAAATATTACAGCACTGAGAATACTGAGTCTCTAAAAAATAGACTTAACAATGAACTCCACTACTGAGAATCACAGAATATCAAAAAAAAATTCTTGAGCAAATACATAATGGTCTAGCGATAATACTTTTGTATAACATTAGTTTTCGTTAGGTATTTGCGCAAGTAATAATGATGAGTGTGAGCGGCAACTGATAGGCGGCAATTTGCGTTACATGCCTACATATCACGCATTGTCATTATAGTTGTGCATCAAGTACAAAAATAATCAATCGACTGTCGCGCGCCATGTTTGATAAAAAACTTGCGTAAGGTCACAGGAAATCTGTTTTTGTTCACGTACGCCACATTGAACTCGGCAACAATTTAAGCCAGAAATCTTTATGAGATAGAAGGCTTGGTACACATAAATTTAATGAAAAAAGGAAATATCAATTGGTACAGTTTAGACATGGTTATTGACATAGAGAATATATTATATTTATATGATTTTTAAGATCTATTTGATACCCAATTGCTGCCTAGGCTTCCACAAATTTAAGTTTATTTTAATTAAAACCTACCCTTACCGATTCAAGTGTACATACAACATAATAAGTGTGCAATCTGCAGGCAAACGGAGAACTGTAACACATAGATCTAACATTACACAAAAGCCCTCGCATTCCATCGCTACTTGCGCCTTTTAGTAACAGTTTTAACTAATTTAATAATCATATTTGCATGTTTGTGGTAGAGAACGTATAATGTAAATCAGTACTACATGATTAGGTAATAACCCTTCCTTTTGGCTTTCCTGTAGTCAGGTAAATAAAAGAGGGTTGTTTCATACGGTTCACGCAGGTAATCAGGTGTTTATAAAGCAATGGTGTTACATATGCACCTGTAATTGTTCTATTGTGAATCAAGTAGACGCGACTTACCTGTATAATGAGCGGTCTAAATGCGTGGATGCTCTCGTCGGACACGTGCGAGGGGAACGCGCCCAAGTCGAAGTCAATGATGGCACACTTCGAGGAGTTACAGTAGTTTGACACCTGCAAGGTTTAAAATAAATATTTTCACGCCCATTATACCCGTAGTGGAAGGTTGGGTTTCTAGGTAGTAAGACATTCCACTAAATATATTTGAAGTCCCAACATGAGCCTAAACTACAGAGAATAATTTCTAATATAGAAACTTGAACTGTACCTCGCCCTGGGAACCGTGCCCAGGACCCTAAGTCGAGCTTTTTACTACTCTACTACTGAGGCAATCATACATTAATACCTAGAAATTTTTGTTTTTTTAATGGATACTGAATAGTAAAAATCATTTTGGTTGTGAAAGAACACAATAATAAGAGGTACGGATTTGGATTGGCTCTAGTAATCTTTTCCTCTCTGGTATCTGGCACCCAGAACACGCAATTAAGAAGAGTACTAGGATACTCACAACAGTCAGTGAATAAGGTTTTAATCCTAAGTTGTAGACGAGTACGGTGTACGGCAGGTGCGCGGCCGCACGCACGAAGCCGACGGCGGGCGCGTGCGCGTCGCCGCGCGCGTACGTCACAAGGGCCGGCAGCGTGGTGTTGTGCCACAGCTCGGCGTGCCCGTCGAGCCCCAGCATCCGCGAGTACTGCTCCTCCTCCACCAGGTGGTTCTCTTCCACATCGCGCAGGTTCTCCTGTGGTGACACAGACGCCTGCCTTGTTGTGATGAACAGCGTTACAATCAGCGATTTTATACAAATAGGTAGGATATGGTTTTGTCTTTGTAATATTATTCAAAATACAAGGTACCTAGAGCTTATTCTGCATAAGTAATTGCTTGCACCTGAATGTAAATATGTCACTGCATCTACATAATAATATGTAGGTACAGAGGAAGCTGTCCAGTGGCAAATACTGCTGTTTGTAATATCAGCTGTATTGCTCTCTCTCCCTTTGTCTAACCTAAGAGAATCACTAATGTAGGTATTTAAAAAGTTAACAAGGCATAATAAATAAATAAATAAATAAATATCCTGGGACATTCTTTTACACACGGCCATCTGGTCCCAAACTAAGCAGAGCTTGTACTATGGAAACCAGATAACTGATATACATATACTACTTTTTTTTTTTTTTCTAAATACATACTTATATAGATATTTACACCCAGACACAGAACAAACAGACATGTTCATGTACACAAATGTTTGTCCTGGGTGGGAATCGAACCCGCGACCTTCGGTTTGGCAGTCAGAGCGCTAACCACCAAGCCAACTGGCCTGTCAATAATCATAATAATAAAATAATCTTATGTGTTTAACAGCCTATAACAATATCCAGCATAAAATTTTCCAATGCCACATTAAATGTGTAGGCTGCAACACAATTGAGTGAGCAGTCTCTTTTTAAATGAATATGATGTGTTTACAAACAATAGGCAGTTACCAAGTCCAAGTGGGAATGGTGACCTTGACAAATAATTGGCACTTTTGGTTAATTCATTACTAAGTGCTGAAACATTATCCCCAGTGGGACATTGGGAGTACAGTTACATCATTTAACATTGGGTTAGGTATTTATAGCCAAATTGGGAATATTCAAGTACATAAATATGTAAATTGTAATTAATATTAGCATGAAACTGGCTAAAAGGAGTAACAGTTTTGAAATATAGATTGACTATGACAAGAATAGACATGAATCTAGCTCAACACTATTTATTTGGTCTAGGTCCTAAAAAGGCTAAAGGCTAAACACCCTGCAATTGAGAATAACTGGGAAGGTGTCTTGCAAATGTTGAAGGTTGATGGCAAACTGGTGTACTTAATATCTCAGAGATGAAGTCAGAAGCTAATGAGAAATGATTACTTAATTACAATATTTTAGACTGACATACTTTTAGTCTTTATTATCCAATATCCTATATCCTATAGGTATTTGTAGTTGAAAAATTCTAAAATATCACATCAAGTTCCAGTTTACTTTGCTAATGAACATTTTCCAGCATCATAACACAAACAGGAGACTGACCTTAAATACCATTATATTATATGCAAAAAACATTGAGATTTATAAGAATAATTTATATTTATTTTTGAAATTAACAGAGGCAGAAATACATCAAAAACTATCAATTAAATCATAAATGGGGTGACTGGAAGATTTCTTTTAAATTAGATTTAAGTTAACAAGTTATTTCAATTCAATTTGGCACACTCAGAGCCAACAGGAAACAACATGTACAGTAAAATGATTTAATATTCAAATAACAACAAATAAAAATTCACCTGAAAGTCTTTAATGTGCTGGTGTGTCTGAGTGACGATGCTCTGGATGGATTGAGGCGGCTGCGAGTGGAACACTATCAGAAATAGACTTATTGCGAACACCGACGTCGAGAACAGCAAGAAACTTTTAGTTTTCATTTTGAGGGCACATTATAACACGCAGCTAACTTCCAATATTCTTTGACCACCTTTAAATAGAGTTTACCGACTACTCCAAACTGACTGAATTCATACACATCACTTTGATTATTGTTCTTCTTCCAAATAAAAGAAATCAATATCAATGGCACAAGCTACCCCGAGCCCGCACACCGACGATGGATTTCTACAGACACATGTTGATCATCTTCCAGTGAAAGTTGTATAACTACGCTCACTTATTTAAAAAGAATATTATTGCAGTCAATCGTAAGTTTATTATATGATTTTAACAAAAAAATGTACTCCGGCTCCGCTGCAAATAATACGTGCAATCGCTTCGCAGCTATTTGACACTTTGAGCCACAGAATGAGAAATATACATAAGTGAATAATACAAGTTTATCTTTGAACACAGATGATACCATAGGATTGCAATGATTTTATATTTTTCGTAATAGTAATTTAATCGCAACGCAAAACAATGAGTAATGTTAATTTATTATCTCAATATTTATGTAATACAGTTTCAACAGGAACAAACTTTTAAATCTATATTTCTCTTCACACGACTTCCCATAGTTAAAGCATTACTAGGTAAACGAATTAATCGAACGAGCTAATTAGTTCGATATAAAAATTGTTATCGTACTGAGTTTATTGCTGATTTTTCTGGGTTGTAGATCGAAATCCTAACCGAAGATCTTCAGTAAATTTAATCTTCGTACCCTCTGTGGGGCTAAATTAACTAAACAAATTATAAAATGTACATCACGTCAGCCGCATATTGCTGGGTAATGCGCAATAACTGACATTTTTCCATTTTTCGTTAAGTGTTCTATTTTTATGCGTAACGATGTCATCATTATGGACATCCGTCACCCGAAAAGAGAATGAAAAATCTAATAGTATGAGCCCGCCAATATATAATGAATTATTCATTTGCATAAGAAGTATATCTCCATAAATAGAATCAGGATACAATAGTTGGGCTGAGGAAACAGAATAACAGTGGGGAACTGGGGATTATTTTTTACAGTAAACCATTATGTAATTGGAAACGAAACACTAATAGTTACTGTCACGTTATGGACTATAGAAGTAAAGGAGGACCATCTCAGTGTACTAAAAAGTGTCCCTTGAATGGAAACAAATTAAGGTGGCGCTGCTGTAGCAAGTGGAAAATTTTAAATAGAGCGCCACAAATTATTAGAGTAGGATAGAACATTAATAAAAAAGGAAAGAAACATTTCCGTTTTGTTACAGCGCATTTTTTATAATTATTATAATATATAGACAAACATGAGTATGGAATAAAATTATACAGTGATTTTAAGTACCCCAATTAATTGTAAATAGGAAATAGAATAGTTTTAAAGAATTACCGGAAACCAACCCAGCATTTCCACTTGGTACACCAGCGCTATTTCGGTGAGAATTTGAAACCTAATTTGCTGTTTACAAGGGGACACTTTTTCGACTAATCCCCCATACAAGATGGTCCTCCTATACTTCTACACTCCATATCGCACCTTTAGAATTGAAGTGGCTTAATCCAAAATTCTTGTTTTTTGGTAAACACCAAAAATGTAATAGAAGAATTAGCCGTTTTGTAGATTTTCAATTTTATTGCTCTAGGTTAAGCGTTTATTTTTAATTTTTTTGTTATTAACCGTAGGGTAGGAATTGTTTTAATGATTGGACACTAAACCTTTACGTATAACTAATTAGAACATTTGTTAATTAGTCATTAAAAAAAAAATGACACTTATTTTCCGAAATCAATTTAATATTATTGGCATATTTGACTTTGAGTCAATTTTTTACTTAACGATACATAAACAAATTGTGCCTATATAAAAAAGAGGCGATTAATTTCTAATGTTATATTTGAACATGATGACAGATTTTACAATATGCTAGTTTAATTATTGTAGACTAGTTAAATTAAAGGAAAGTGAAAAACAGACTTTGGTTTCAAAATCGTGTATTTTGAAATTTTCCCTCACTAATCATCATTAAACACTAATCTACTGGTACTGCTACCAACATAACATTACCACCTGGTATTCAATTAAAGTAAGTATATAAAATCAATGGTTTGAAATAATCTCCAAATACTATGTAAACCTTTGATAAAATAATATAAAACAATGAAATACTTCTTATCAATAGAGTAGAAAAATAATAAAGTAAAAGTCATTTTGTTATATTTGAATAACTGGCCAAAAAATATTAATAAAAAAGTCTAAGAAAGAATTTACGAAATAAAAAAACTTTTATCAAACTCAACTAATTAACATAATCAACCATTCACTTTTTTTTAAATAAACAGCAAAAATAACATATCTTGATTCAACACTAAAATGAGATCAAAATAGATCATTAAGTTGATTTATTAAAAATAATTATAAACGCGAGTCATAGAACCAGGCGTAGATACTAGGGATGGCTTTAGTTCTTATAAGATAATTCAGATCTTTTTTTTTATTTTCTGCAAGCACCATTTTGGACTATAACATTCGTTATTGTAATTTCACATGCTTTTTTCATTTTATTTCTTAAAGTCTTTTTCAGCATATGTATTTTTATAGTAAAATAAAAATAGCTCGTCTTTAACTAATTTTAACACTTTTATCTCGCTATCTAAGTCCCTCAAACCCACTGCATTTTTATCAACATCCTAAATAAAGTTATACCCCCATTCGTTCGGCAACACATTTAAGTCTATAAAAAATTGTAACCTTAACTCTTTAACTCTAATTGGGGTGCCAGTTTTTCTAGCACCTCTTAGTAAAGGCATATATTGTTGCGGTTTGTCAATAGGACCAGATCTTAGGTTTCTCTTTATTTCTTTTCAATTAAACTATGTGCATTGTCTCCCTCTTTCTGTGTATGTCCCTTAATTAGATATTTATGCGTTATTGATTGAATGTTGTCAAAATGGGCCACTGTCTTATGCAGTGGCCTAAACTGCTATAAACTGGCAATATATTTATTTTTGTTTTGACCATTACAATTTCTGAATAAAATATTAGATTTAAAGTTTTGTCTGCATTGTTTTCACTGATGGGACTTTAAGTAATCAAAAACGCAGAAACCTATTTCAATAGCCCCTTTATTACCATTTCTTCTTTTCCAAAAGTAGCAATATACTTCTTCATATGCACCTAGTTCACTATCGTTTTTCTTTTTATTATTATGTTTTGATTTAGAAGCTAGTTCAACTATTGTAAAATTATAACAATTAAGTCTTGACCTATAATAAAAAGATGAAACATCGCCTTTACGACAGGTCATTGCAGCTTCGAGATCATAAACAGCACATTTAGTTTAGTTAATAATACATATTCATATATTTATATCTTGTACATTAGTCTCATAAATATTTTTTGGCCTTAAAAAAAGCTTATATTAATTTCAGTTGTAAATATTAAGTAAAAAACCCAGTACGGGCGTGAGATTTGTTTTGATTATTATTAAAGTCCCTACATATCTCTTTTATACTCTTGCTGCCATATATATTTGAAGATAATATGGATGGATTATTGGATATCCAATAAACTTCAAGAGAAGTAGAAGATCTTAGTTAATGTGATTCTATGCGCGGTAGACTATTAATATGGTCCTTAATATCTTGTACAAGACTTGGGTTAATCGGGGCTCGGCTTCTAGAACGCCCTCTAAGATCTTCCACAAAGCCATTAGTTTTCAGTTTCACAGTTCTTATCTGTCTCTCTGTAATACGAGTACCTAGTGTATTGATAAAAAAAGGTTTTACAAACGCGAATTCTTTGGCAATCAGCTGTAAAATAAATGGCTGTGTTTGGTTTACGAGGATGGGCAGCATTTTTGTACTGATATATTGGTTTCACCTCCATCGTGCATGCCTTGATAAATGATCGCTTCAAGTCAAAATTACTTAGCTGCTAAATAATAGTCGTATATTTCGCTCAGGGGTTATGTTATCGGAACAACGAAGTCTACAAACACAATTACTTTGTTAGATTTAGAAAGTGATTGGTAGGCTTTTCCGGTATTTCGAAGAGATTTAACAATATTTTGTTTCCATTGAGACGGATTGCGCAGGCGCTTCCTAGATTTTTTATTCTGAGGAAACAATTGCATCGTCACCATCATGTGCCCCATCCCTGTCAGACGTGTTGGTTGATGAACTGAAAGAGCGTCGTAGCGATGAATCGTTGTAAGTCGGATCAGCGTCACTCAGATCGACTTCTGATTGCAAAGAATGCACAGGTGATTGACGGTAGTTTATGTCTTTATCTAACCGTATTTTGCTATTTGAGGGCTCGGCACAAATTATATTCGTGTAATCGATTTGAGTACCTGACATGATAGAAGGTGAGCTATTTATTTTCATTTCGTCTCAGCTTTGCTTCGGTTATGTAAAAGACTTTGATGACGACGACGTTGTGCTGGAACTTGAAGATGATGACATAGAAGAAATGAAATGAAATGAAAATATTTTTATTCAAATAGGCCTTTCCAAGCACTTATGAATAGTCTGATTCTAATACCGGTTCGGAAGGTTGTTTTTTACTGAGAAGAGCCGACAATAAACTCAGCAATAACTCTTTTTTTTTAAAAACCAACTTAGCTTTATTACATAAAATCTATTTAGTCTCACTGACAATACCTGTGTGTTATCGCAAAAGTGAAGAATTATTGAACAATAATATAATATTATGAATAACTAAGAATGAAAAAAAATAATAATAATAATACAAACAAACAACAGAACTGGATGATGATGTACTACTGGATCGATCTCTCATGTTTTGTGATGTTTGTTCTTTGATAATTGGATTAACGCTATTCTCACTGCTGATTATCGACGTATTGTTAATCTCCTTTAGAATCCGTTGTTCAGTTTCCACTTGCGGTAAAATTTCAATTCAATCTAGGACTTCCATCCGTCGCCTTATTATTTTAACGGTATTTTCTAATAGTTTTCCTTATCACGCTCTTTGGATCCATTTTAAGCACTAGTATAACCTTCTGCACTTGCTGTTCTCATCTCTTCACCCTGTTCATGCATAATATTTCATTCCGGTTTAATAGATGCAAAATAAGATCTGCACTTCTTTTCATTATTGATCTCAAACTTTAACTGAAATAAAAATAAAAAGACTCAACTCAAAATAAAGCTCACTAAGTCTCATATCATTCAGTAAAGAATAAACATATTTACCTATACGTCTCCGTAGTCACAAAATTGGTAGTAAAGTAAAGCAATAATATAAAATAAGGCTCGATCATTTAAGCAATATTTGGTAATAAAATGACGGCAGTACTAATACGACACCACTATATTATAATCATTTAGTATTGAAACGCCCAAAACCAAAATGAGTCATTACAAAAATATGTATCGAAGATATAACTTACCTTGCGTTTAGTATTAAAACTGCAGATTACAGTTTCCGCCCTTTACGGAGCA
Organism: Habrosyne pyritoides; assembly: GCA_907165245.1. Lineage (NCBI taxonomy): Eukaryota > Metazoa > Arthropoda > Insecta > Lepidoptera > Drepanidae > Habrosyne > Habrosyne pyritoides. The sequence continues at coordinate 14,567,624 of OU015591.1, read as the reverse complement.
ACCGCACTACGTCCAGCGTTTAGCACTGTTGACGCAACTTTGAATGAGATCCTTCAATACAGAGGGATGCGCGGTAACCGCGTGATTTTAAAGAGACGGAAATAGCACGTTTGTCCTTTTCTGGACTAAATTAATCTATTTATTTATAATAAACTGATAGAATACTTGTTTATAAGTAATTCCATGTACAAAAGTCATTTTCTTAAAATTTTGAGTTATGCCACTTCAATTCTAAAGGTGCGATATGTCAAGTGTCAACATACGAGGTGAAAATTAAAAAAAAATGAGTCCGATTCTCAAGTTTTCGATAGAAAATATAACTTTTGACATTTATAAAAAATATGGCGGAAATGTATGACAATGAAAGTGACTTTCGAAATATCGAGTGTTAATTAATATGGAAATCTTGAGAATTGGTCGTGCCGTGTAAATTTGAAACAAAACAAAAGGACGTGCTATTAAATATTCTCTCATTCTAGAAAAGAAGAAGCGCCTTGAGAATGAGTGGAGTGAGTGTCTCTGTTTATTTGTTTTGTTACACATCTACACTTTTGTTTGTTATTCAATTTCTGCCTTTAAAATTCGTGTAATAATGTAATGTGTATAATATTTGATTCATTTACTTACCCCATAGATGCAGAAGGAACACAGGCAGGCCATACAGCGTAACTTCGCTTCTCTGGTGGAGAGAACAGATCTGGATTACATGGTCTCTGCTTTGTATGAAAGAGGAGTATTTTCAGAAATGATGATAGAAAAATACAAAGTAAGTACCTATTCATTGTGGTCCTCAGCTGGGATTAATCGCTTGTTGTAACTAAACCTTGAAAGCCATATATACATCTTAAACTAGATCATAGATGTATTTACTATCCATGTCAAAGGTTACCCAAAAAGCAGGGGTGTGCAGGTATTTAAGTGTTATTTGACATTTAAGAATGCCATCACAAAATAAACCCTATAGCTTTGTGTTAAGGTTCCTCTCTATCATACCACAATTAATCATCTGATAATAAGATTACCTTATTTCAGAAGCAACTTGTAAAAGTAATTATTTTTAAGACATTCTAAACTTCTAAAACAACTTCTTACCTATATCAAAATATAGCCATTGTCATTGGAAAGTGGTGAGGAATCAAAAGTGTATACTCATTGCTTCTACCAGGGTAAAATTACATTTATCTGTAAGAAGCTATTGCACACATTACAGGACCCAAATCAAAGGCCTCGAGAGTTGAAACGTAAGTTATACAGTGATATAACAAGACGTGGCCCTGATGCATTTGGACACCTTCTGGACGTACTTCATGAAGATGGCCAGTGGGACCTTGTGCGAGACCTTGATGCAAACAGCATGTTGCACACAAACACCCAGAGGAATAGCAATGTTAATCCAGGCAAGTAAGATTTTTTTTCAGTATAGTTACTGTTTATTTTCTTCTTCCTGTACTTCTTAATACAATTCACCATCTTCCTTTATGTTTTTAAATTTTATGTTATTTATGGTTTACTTGATCCATGTAATTTATATTTGGATTTTCCCTCCCTAGCTTTCCGTCAAAGATAATTTATAAGTTAGTTGTACCATTCAAGTCAACCAAACCAAGTTTCCCTCTAGCATAAAGTATAATAAGGTAAGTAAACAAATATTCTGGAAAATTCTTCACACTGCCAACAATTCCAAACAAAGCAAATGATTTCAATATTGTCATAATAATAAGTGTCCTTTTGAAATCTGAAAGAGGTTCCTTTTTCCCATGTTCTGGATGAACTTTTAGTTTGATTATAAATATTATTATGTATTCCAAAGTTCCAATCGTGTAACACACAAGATATATGCAAGTTTTGTTAATTAAAAAACTATATAAATATTTTTGTTACAGAGCCATTGTTACCGCGCCCGCAAAACAACTTAGTGAGTCTTAGCACTGAGAGAAATAAAACAAAAACAAATGTCAATCAAGCTTCCAAAAGTGAGTACCTATGATACACTGAGTCCACTATAATATCTTGTATCACTAGCTTCCGTCACGCCATTACACCTGCAGTCTCAATGGGTCTAATGTATCTTATAGCTCCATTGCTTATGGTTTTTGGTTATTGCTTTTGAATAAAGTAGCTTTCTAATAGTGAAATTACAATGTAGAATTATAAAAATTGGTCCAGTAGATACTAAGTTTATTCATTACAAACAAAAATACAAATCTTTTCCCTTAATAATAGCACTAGTAACAAGCAACACGATATAGGCCTCAAATGCATGCCTGATAAAAAAAATGTGTAGATATAAGGTGGGCTATGCACTCTCTACAAACAGATGAGAGGTTGGTTTGTGTTCCCTGAGTAATCAGATACACCTAAATGCTGTGGCTTGCGAGTCAGGTTAATACTTAATAGCTGCACCCCCAAACGACCCATCATTGTACACCATAGAAGGACCACTACTGAAGTTGTAGTAGCTTATAAATAATTTAATGTTTGCAGATATTCCAAGTACATCATCAGTACCGAGTTTGAACACCATTAATAACAATGAAACAACCAATCCAGCAACAACCATTCCTCATTTCCATGTCAAGAAATCTGCTAAGTTTGTTGAAGAAGATAATTCACGAGGTTTGTAAAATTATTATACTTTATTTTAACCAGATACTAAATTGAAAATGTATTCAATGTTTAAGTTCTCTTTTCTGAGATTATACAAAAAACACATAGCTGGTAACTAATTCCACTGGATCTCTTTCTCTGGCAAGTCTCAAAAAGTACAAGTGCTCTACTACTTCACGGCGGAAATAAGCCCCGAACGAACTCTGCGATAACAATTATAATACGTCTCTTTGTTAATTAAACTGTAGCGATATCACATCGAAGTTATTTTACGCTCTAAGCATATATACAAGCTTTCAACGGCAACAGCAAGTAGCCTGCTAGAAGATCTTCTCTTTTAAATGTAGGAATATACCTCTCATACCTCACTCCATAAAACCCTTAAAAAGGATATATCCTTTATTTCTTTCCTTTTAAAATAGCTACTAGCTAGTAAAAGTGACATGAATAAAAGAAACAATAAAAGAGTTATGTGCCAGGATTAAATTTTACCGCCATCTAATGGCAGTAAATAGAACCTTTTTAGATGTTTTAAATAGCACCAACAGTAGTAATCACTTGATGATTACAGACATAAAGCTGTACCGCACGAGGGGCCGGAACCGTGGCATTCTGCTGGTGTTCAGTTACACGGAGTTCAGCAACGACGAGTACCGGTCCGGCGTCGACGTGGACTGCATAAACCTAAAGTACTTGTTCGTGGAGCTCGGCTTCCACGTGCTGTCCTACCAGAACCTCAAGAAAGAGGTAAGAGACGTTGTCACAAGTTGATGAATTAACAATAGGAATATTGGAGGGAAGTAGGTTCGAAAGGCCTGTTGACTTGGTAGTTAGAGACCGTGATTGCGACGCCAATCATCGTCGTCGATTCCCACCTAGAACAAACATTTGTTTTGTCTCAAATTTTTTAAGTCAATCAGAATTTACATGATCACAACAGACGCACCGACGATTTTATACATAAATATATAATTAACCAAGAAAATAAATATTGGTCTCTCAGGAAACAATGAACACCCTGAGGAGGCTGAAAGACGTGCTGGAGCCGGACGTGGAGAGCGTGTTCATAGTGGTGTCCTCGCACGGGTACAAGGTGGCCAGCTCCACCGACACCGACATCCGCTGCAGCGACGGCGGCCTCGTGTCGCTCTACGACATCATCACGTGCTTCAGCAACCGCAGCCTGCCGCGCCACGCGGACATACCCAAGGTGTTCGTCTTTCAGATCTGTCGGTCAGTCTAGTCATACTATCCTATTTCCTACTAATATTATAAATGCGAATGTCTCACGCAAAAATCTACAGAAGGGATTTGAATTTAACTTGGCACACATGCTAGAGGAGTATGTTTGTACCTACCTATCCACATCGCTGCCACAAATAAAACAGGCGACAAGAAGAGAGGTAGGGCTTAACGGGATATCCCGTTCAAAATTTGGAGCAGCCTGACTGGGGAAGTACCTCCACCTTACAGAAGATCGTAGCCAAATAACACTACATGTAGTGTTGTGTTCCTGCGGTGAGTAAGGTCGCCAGAGCTCCGCGAGGAGGCGCTGTGCTGGCAGTATGGGGACCAGCAGTCTAGTACTGCCTTAGGGTTGTGCAGGCGTGGCGTGTTGTTGCGGCGGTTAGGGAGACCCGGTGAAACGGCTGTCCGCTGGCCGCCCGCAGGTTGTAGGGGTCCCGACCCCTGGGATCACTTAATCTCCACCCAGGGAGGCTGACCCGCCGCCTCGCGCATAATCCATGGTGCAGTCGGTCGTGCCGGAGGAGGAGACCGGAGTGGACTCGGCCGATTGTATCTGGGGGGACCGGGGGCCCTTCCAGCTGCCGCACCAACAAACCACATCACCGGTGTAGCACTCTGGTGGAATAGTACTGCACCTTGTCCTTTCTGCTGCCGACACAGCGACTCTTCTAAAACCTCTACCACTCTATACACATGGCCAAAGAAAAATACAGAAGACGTTCTTCAGCGGCTTCCCCATCCACAATTATGATGGACTTTTGCAACATCAGGGGAATTCACGCAAACATCAATGCAGTCCACCAACACCTCGAGACTGCACAGCCGACTCTGCTGTTTCTCACGGAGACGCAAATATCCTGCCCTAGCGATACATCGTATCTACACTACCCCGGGTACAAGCTGGAGCACAAGTTTGTGCGGCGTGCCGGGGTATGTATGTATGTTAGGGATGATATTTGCTGTCGCCGTCTTTACGGCCTTGAAGACCGGGACCTGTCAGTACTGTGGGCACGCATAGACCACGGTGGCCACACCCGCATTTACGCGTGCCTTTACAGGTCCCACAGCGGTGACTCGGACACAATTCGGTTATTTGAGCACCTGCAATCGACGACTGATATAATACTAGGGCAGTACCCTTCTGCGGAGTTAGTGATTTTAGGAGACTTCAACGCTCACCACGTTGAGTGGCTTAGTTCTCGGTCCACTGACTGCGCGGGTAGGACAGCTCACAACTTTGCTCTGGCCTATGGCTTCTCGCAACTGGTTCTCTGCCCTACGAGAATACCAGATATCGAGAGCCATACTAGTTCCTTACTGGACCTTCTGCTGACAACGCGTCCGGATGACTATACTGTTACAGTAGATGCACCACTTGGGTCATCGGACCACTGTCTCGTCCGAACGCAAGTGCCATGCGCGCTGCCCGATTCGCTGCGACCACCAGGGTGGCGTCGAGTGTGGCACTACAAGTCAGCAGATTGGGATGGATTGCGTGATTTCTACGCATCGTACCCGTGGAGGCAGCTTTGCTTCGCATCAGACGATCCTGTCACCTGTGCAGCTGCAGTCGCTGAAGCGATACTGGCGGGTATGGAATGTTACATCCCTAACCCGCTAGTTGCTGTGGGGGTGAAAAAACGGCCGTGGTTTAATCGGTCCTGCAAAGAAGCTAGACGTAACAAGCAAACTTTGTATGAGGCTTGGACCACGGCCCGCACTAATCAGGACACTAACATCTCTGATGCGAAACGCAAGTTTAACGCTGCCTCGAAGTTCAGTAAGCGAATTATCGCCAGGGCTAAGTTCGATTTCGTCGGCAGAATTGGCAAGATGCTGACCAGCGTCCCCTCTGGGTGTCGGGCCTTCTGGTCTCTTGCCAAAGCTGCTGAGGGAAACTTTTGTCAGTCGTCCTTGCCACCACTACGGTTGCCGAATGGGAACCTGGCCCATAGCGCTAAAGAGAAGGCTGACCTTTTAGGCTCTCTCTTTGCTTCAAACTCGACTTTGGATGACGGGGGCACCACTCCGCCTACCATCCCGCGGTGTGACAGCTCCATGCCGGAAATTCGTATTTCCCAACGGGTAGTCCGGCAAGAGCTGCTCTCCCTGGACGTCCACAAGTCGAGTGGGCCAGACGGTATACCGGCAGTGGTTCTGAAGCGGTGTGCTCCTGAATTGTGTCCTGTACTAACGCGCCTTTTCGCGGTTTCCTACTCCAAGGGACAAGTTCCGTCTTCGTGGAAAATTGCCCACGTGCACCCTGTGCCCAAAAAGGGCGACAGATCAGACCCGACGAATTACAGGCCGATCGCCATCACCTCCCTTCTCTCCAAAGTGATGGAGCGGGTGATCAATACACAATTGCTGAGGTACTTGGAGGATCACGACTTGTTGAGCGACCGACAGTATGGCTTTCGCCATAGTCGCTCGACTGGTGATCTCCTAGTGTACCTCACGCATCGTTGGTCACTCGCCATAGAAACTCAAGGTGAGGCATTCGCGGTGAGCCTAGATGTGGCGAAGGCGTTCGATCGGGTCTGGCACCGGGGTCTTCTATCGAAGCTACCAGCGTACGGGCTCCCCGAGGGATTATGCAAATGGGTCACCAGTTTTCTGTCCAGCAGATGCATAAAAGCCGTCGTCGACGGTAGTTGCTCCGATAGCATGGACATAAACGCCGGTGTCCCGCAAGGTTCTGTGCTATCCCCAACCCTGTTTCTTCTGCATATCAATGATATGCTGTCCATTGACGGCATTCATTGCTATGCGGACGACAGTACTGGGGATGCTTATTACACGGGCCGTGCAAATATCCCTCGTTCCGTGGTAGAGGAAAGCCGCGAACGACTTGTGTCTGGAATCGAGAGCACACTTACTAGTGTCTCCGATTGGGGTCGACTAAACCTAGTCGATTTCAACCCCACTAAGACACAAGCCTGCGCGTTCACCGCTAAAAAAACCCCATTTGCTGTGGCTCCACAATTCCAGAACACGTCCCTCAACATCACGAAGAGCATCGGAATCCTTGGCGTTGATATTTCTGACGGCGTTCAGTTCCGTAGTCACTTGGAAGACAAGGTTAAGCTGGCATCTAAAAAGCTAGGTGTGCTCAACAGAGCCAAGCGGTACTTCACATCGGGGCAAAGACTGCAACTATATAAGTCGCAAGTCCGGCCCCATATGGAGTACTGCTGTCATCTATGGGCGGGGGCACCTGGATGCCAGCTTGGGCCTTTTGACTCGGTTCAAAAGCGTGCCGTCAGAATTGTCAACGATCCCGAGCTCACAAGCGGTTTAGAGCCCCTAACTCTAAGGAGAGACATGTCCTCCTTATGTGTCTTTTACCGCTTGTACAACGGACTGTGTTCTGAGGAATTGTTTGATTTGATGCCCACGGCTACTTTTTACCATCGCACCTCTCGCCACAGACGGGGAGTTCATCCTCACACATTGGAGCCAAACTGGTCTCGCACGGTGCGATTCCAAAGGAGCTTTCTGCCGCGCACGCTTAGGCTGTGGAATGAGCTCCCTGCCGAGGTTTTCCCAAGGGAGTACAGCATGGGGTTCTTCAAGAAGGGTGTGAAGAGATTTTTGCAGAGTCGGCAACGCGCGAGTGATACCCACGGTGTTGCAAGCGTCCATAGGCTGCGGTGACCGTTTACCATCAGACGGGCCGTCAGCTTGTTTGCTGCCTTAGTAGTATAAAAAAAAAAAAAAATAAAAAAAAAATAAAAAAACCTATTAGTGAGGTCCATTCCCTTCTAGAATGGTGTCATCACCTTTGGCCACATAATCACTATCAAGGCGCAAAGCTACTTCAAGTAAAAAAAAATCCCTGCGTGCGGTTCACGCGCGGTGGAAGTGAGATCTTCGGAAAACTATGTCTAATAGTTTTATGACGAATACTACGTTTTAAATTCATAGTTATTACAACATTTAGAATCGAATTATCAAATCAAACCTGTCGCATTCTTTTCGTAATGTTTTTTAACATGTGTTCCCGACCAGGGGGACCGATGTCGACTTCGTGTGGAGCGGCGCCCCGCACCTCAGCATGCCCGACGTGGAGTTCGACGGGCGGCCGACCGACTCGGGCTCCAGCTCCGGCTCCGGCTCGGGCTCCGCGCCGGCGCGCCGCTCGCTGGCAGGCGCCGGCGACGCCGACAACATCATCGACGAAGAGAACAAGAAATCACTGTACTCCAATATACTCATCGCTAATTCTACATTGCCAGGTATTTTAATAAACTTTATCTGTAATTAACTTACTAAGCATAGCATGTACTATATAGGAACCTAATAACTACAATATAAACTATTATACGTCCAGAAACAGAGCAAACAGACATGTTCATGCTCAAATGCCACCTGTAAAACCAAAAACAGCCAACCCAACCGGCCTCTAAAAGAGATTTCACTACAAAAGGACCTGTTCTTTGAATACTTTCCATGTGTGTTATTATAGTTAACTAATATGGAATATGTGTCCCAAGGTTTCGTGTCCCACCGCGACGTGTCCCGAGGCTCGTGGTACATCCAGACGATGTGCGACGTGTTCGCGGAGCGCGCGCACGACTGCCACGTGGACAAGCTGTTCACGCTCGTCGACGAGCGGCTGCAGAGCCAGTTCCACGTGCAAACCTCTTCCGTCGACCGCTGGGGGTTTAACCGCCGCCTTTACCTACACCCCGGACTGTACCAGTGTGAGTGACGTATACCTAGGTCAAACTTCATGCAGACCAAACGTGTCGTTCAATTATGCCATCTGTGAGAAACAGAAACCAAAACCACTGTCTTTTGGCAGAAGTGATCGGAAATCTACACCGAATCATTCAAAATTGATTCTTAGTTCATTATGTTGAGTTAAGTTTATTCAGCCTAATCAGCATGATACTGGTTTTCTTAAAATTCTCTGATTTATGGTAATTTGTTGATAAATAACGTTTTGAATGTAACCAGTTAGTTACCAACGATCGTGTTAAGAATAACTTTGTGTATTGACCAATTGTGCCTTAAAGGTAGATGTAACTTAGTTCTGTAATTTATACTAATCGTTTTTAGCAAATTTTTGAAACATGTATATAAACATCGATGCTGAATCAAGTATTCTTGTATGACAATTATTTTCAAATACAATGAAGTATAGTGCCAAATAATATTTTTAAAAAGGATGCCAGTGGAGACATTTGACCGTAAAAATATTTGTCTGTTATTATGTTTAAAATAGACCTATTCCCGTAGTTTTTCGATGGCTTGATGACACATTACACTATGCGTAAAAATTGATTTGCCATAATGATAAAACTTACTAAGACATTTTTTTGTTATCGAATAAGTGTATGGTTCTCTCGGGAACTAGAGTGATCCGATTTTTAAGAGATTTTCTCGTATGTCTTAACCACACCTTCACGCAATGGGGCAAATAGCAATGTATTAAAAAACAGACGTCGAATCAATCGCCCTGGCAAGTGTACCTTGCAAAATAATATTTACTTGTAACCTAATAACTGGGAATATTATTGATGACATATTTCTAGCGTTATTTAACTTAACTGTCATAAAGTACTAATACTATGTCCGCATTTAAGTGCATTTTTATAATAACAATATTTTAACAATTGATTGAACAACTATTTTAATGAAACGATCAAACTGCTTACAGGTGCTAGTGCTAGGTTTTTAGGAATGTGTATAAAATAATCTAATTATAAGATGCCATGACGACAAAGTATGTCAATCGAGGTAGATCAGCGGCGAGTATCAAGAGAAGCAAATGCTCAAATAATAAGAAATAAACGTTTACAATTTAGTTTACCAAATAACTGTTACGCCTCATTGTAGCAAATTTGAATCATGTACTCTGCATAAATGTATATTTTTTTTACTGTATTTCTTCGGAAAAATTGATGATTTTACAAACATAAATTTACATAAAAAAAATCTATCATTTACCTTTTGAACGCCATGCCCATGCCATAACGGTATCTCAGTGTCCTTGCCAAGCCCGGCAATATATAGTTATAAATACCTGTATCAATAAAACACATTGTATTTTTCTGTTACCTATTTATTGTCGAGTATAGACGACAATGGCGCACAGGGCACGCTTACGCATGTCGAGTATAGCCGACATGGCCTTCGAAAGATTAACATTAATATAACAATTCTTGGATATGAACATTTTTTAAGAGTTGTTCATAACAGTCAGGTAATCGAATTTCCAATAAAATTAAGCTTCCCTATTTCTTTCCGCTGCATGCATCCAGCAGTGGCTTTTAAATTACTATCAGATCAATTTTGTTAAGACTCCTATAAACTTCTGCTATCATGGTACTTTCCGTGAAATACACATTTAAAGTTAATTTTGTCTCCTCTGATACGTATGTTATCCTAGTACTTAGAACTCACCACATAGATGCAATGTTAGACGTTTGAATGGATTTAAATTTTATCTCATATTGTAGTTTGTACTAGCGGTAAGGGTCTAAATCAAAGCAGTTGTAAGAACCTTATACTATACAGTAATCCCCCCTATAACACGGTACTCTTATAACGCATTTTAATATTACGCGATTTCAATCCCCCGTATAACACGGGCATTCCCCCATATAACACAGGAATTTCCCACGTTATTTTTCTGTACTGTGATATTTATAATGATTTGTACAGTTCATAATTAGTTTGATTTTAATTTAGAATCATCAATCAAGAATTAAACGTACATATTTCGTACATAATATAGTTTTTACTTAATATTCGATTTAAACCGCTAAAGGGTAGCGAGAAAAGTTAAACTTGAATAATTTATACGTAACGCGTTATACTAGAATACTCCTACAACGAGTTTTCCTATAACGCGGAACCAAGCTACCGTGTTATAGGGGGGATAACTGTATTCGCCTTTGAAAATGATATTTCGGACAATGCACATACAGGTAGCGGCGATCATGGCTATTCTCAAAGTGACCCAGAAACTGTCATGAGTTCTCTATAATGTAATTAAGGTTATCAAAATCTGTTACCACATGAAAAGGTTTTGTAGGAATATCTGCCGAACGCTTAAATTAGGATATGTTATGTGAGTGAGACACCTTAGTGATAACTGAAGTGTGCCGTGCAATCCATTGTTTTTTATGAACATCAATCCAAAATTATGAGTCAATAATGTATAACAAAATAGATTAAGAACTATAATAATTATTCTATATAATTTAATATTGTTTCTAGAGCTCAAATATAATATTTTTATAAATATACTTTTCAAGAAAAACAACTCTTTTACTACTGATAGATATTTTATTAGTAAGATAATCGCACATCGAAAAATATTTCTTAGTTACTGTGTAAAATAGTTTGTTACATCACATAAAGAGTTTCAATGTCCATAAAATCTTTGCTTCATACTGTTGACCTATAGAATCTTTGAACATTGAGTAACCACGAGTGGATAAACTAATTTCAGTAAAAAATTCTCACAAAATACATTTTAAAGACATTGCTTTAAGATTGAGCGTGTGGACTTAATTTTATAGAAGACATAATAATTAAGCATTAGAAGTTATACTTTTGCAAATTATATGACAGTTCATTCATTTATTTAGTGATAATGATATAAATATATATTATTTTAAAACAGAGAGAATTCTTAAACTGTCATATGAACTAAGCTTTTGCTCGTATTCCATGTCGTTACCGTGTCTTGTATCGTTTACCCGTTTGTGGAGGTGCTATCGCTTACCGGTCGGAGACTGTCGCCATGAACGCACCGAGTTTACTCAAGTTGAGCCACTGCCTCACGCACCGCGGCGCGCCGAACTTGCCGTATCCCTCGCACTGCTCGACGCTCTTCGTAGGTTCCACATATATCAATTGCCGGCCGAAAAAGTCTGCGTACTCGTTGACCCTCTCCAGCCAACGCTGCATGGGATCGACGAGCGAACTCTGGTAAAGCCAAGTCAACACCGACGTCTTCGACCACCACGGCTCGAAGGACTTCCAATCGTACGTGACGAGAGCGTCGAACCAATTCCTTTTAGGCTCCATACTGCTCTGCTCGTCCTGATACCTCAGCCAACTCGTGCAGCATTTGATCTTGTCAGTCTCAGTAGAATCTCGTGCGAGTAGCACGTCGACTATTAATTGGTCTATGGTGGCGTTGTTTAAATGCGGTAGGTCCGGTTGGAAATTATGCGTTATAATATTTGTACCTATGGCGGTGGCAGGTTGTGTGGAAGTTCTGAGGGTTGCGGCGATGTGTTGCATGGCGGGCAAGCAGGTGTGCGAGATGACTAGCGTGGAGGTGAGCAACGTGACGAGGGTGGAGAGGTAGCCTAGCGCGAGGACTGACACGCACTTGAACAGGTCACCGACCAGCGCCGCGTCGCAAGCCGTCGCCAGGTCCGAGTATGTGAAGAACCCTCGCAACCGGGCCTGCTTCAGCGCCACCTGTCGCTCCAGCCAGTGCAGTCCGGCCTCGAATGATTTATCGTTTACAAAAACATTCCAGTCCTGAAAAGAATCATTATAATATTGAATTTACTGCTTACAGTCAGTAATTATTACAGTAATTATGGTTACTCACAATTGCAGTAAGGAATTCCATTTCTAACTTTTTCAACTGTTTAAGTTCGACACCGCCGGAAGACGCCCATTCGGAGCAAATCACATCATCATCTTCACCATCGTCTTGCAGGAATTTATTGCCAACCATCTGTAATATTTTTTCACACAGTGAATACTTCTGCTTTAGAATGACTTTAATATCTAATTCAAGACTGACCGAAATGTTACGCCATTATCATTTCGTCTCTTTATGAATCTAGAAGTTATCCTTCATGTTTGATTGTTTTTATTTTTTTATTAATTTATATTATTGTACTTTGTATTAAAAGGCACCTACCTACATTCTATAAGTATCAAAGTTAATACCACTTATTCAGTGTTATCATCGTATCGAGTGCGCCAAAAGTTGGCTTGTACGGTAAATTGAACACTGCGGGTACCGTGACGTAACGCAAAATTCAATTTCCCATTGCAATGGATTTTGGTGCACTCGATACGATAACGACACGCTTACGATATATGTTCGTGCTTAGAGCACTGTTTAGGCCCTAGAATGGCACTTACGAAGGTCAAAGCTCCTATAGTTGATAATGACACATACCAATGAAACGAGGAAGAGTTCAGCGGGGGCTGCGGATGTGATGTAGTCGGGGTTGCAGGACTTGAGGCGCTCGAGGTAGAGCAGGGCGAGCACGAGCGCGCATGGCGACACGCACGCGCTGCGGGCCAGCCCGGCCGCCGCGTCCAGGTGCAGCCGCCGCAGCGACCGCCCGCGCTGCGACAACGACCAAACCTCACACGAAACCTCTGACAACACAAATTATTCCATTAGACTATGATGAAATAATAATACTCGGTGAAAATTTATTGACTAACCTAAGTACACTAAGTAAATCTACTACGATTAGTAAATCAATTTTAAATTTTATATGTGTAATACAAAACAGACAGAACTTTACTTACAAAGTATTGTGAAATTAGTTTTATTCTATACAATATTTATCTCAGTTCTTGGGACTTTTTATCATAAGGATGATGCAAATTTCCCTATATAACTAACATTTAATAACCCTACATCCCTTTGCCTGTGTGGGATAAGGATGGACAGGCGGACGGATGCACAAAAATGATTTTGAATAGTATAAGCTACAGCTCAGCCAATTTGCCTTTTGAATCCTCATGAAAATTTTATTAATTGTTGCAGAGATATAAAGTAGAAGAACAGCAAATGTATTATTGAATTCTGTTTTTTATACTCAAACTAGCTGTCCCATGAGGTTTTACTCGCTTTCCCGAGGGATATCACATTTTCTCGGGATAAAAGTAGTCTATGTTATTCCAGGATATGCTCTATCTATGTGCCAAGTTTTATCCATATCCGTTTAGTAGTTAGTGTGCAAGAGTAACAGAAATACTTACATACAAATCTTTCCTCTGTATAATATAAGTATAGACTACAGACATACTAGCTCAACTTGTTTACCATTTATTAAAAAAAAATTTAAGCCCTAAATCATTTGTGCATATTGTCGTGTCATGTACTACTTGTCATATTGGAGTGGTATATTCACAATATTATACCAATAATATTCGGCAGGAGTCCTCCCAGCACTAGATTCCATGGACCCCTAAGCGTTTTTTTACTATTTTGTAAATGGTGATTGAATTGTATATCAAATGTTGTGGCATATCATAAAGTAACAAGGCAATTTACATTATGCCTTTGGAATATTTTGCAACAGCAAGTGTTTTATATTATGTAAAACATGGAATCATACAAATTGCCTGCAACATATATACCATGCAAAGATTAACAAGCACACCTATTTGTCATTTTAATTTTGCATGGTATTTAACAGATTTGAAAGTAGATTGTTTACAACAACAAATAATCAAACAAACCTGTAACGGGGAAACTTAGACAGGGTAGTGAGGGTAGTTGTCCATAGTACAATGTCTTGGTGATGCGCCTCAAGAACTCCTTGTGGTCTCCCATGCTCTGTGAAATGGTAATCATAAAGTCAAAACCTAGTAATAGTCTGGATGACTAGATGAACTTGTAACTACAAGAAAGAAAGCATATACATACACTAGAACTATTGCTTTTAACTCTAGAACTCATTGAGAATAATGTAAGAGTGCATTATTTTACAGGAGTTGCCGGAAAAGTAATTTTGGCGCGCTTTCATGGAAAATATTTTCCATAACACAGGTAAGAGTTTTTTACATGTTTATATCTTGTTATCATGTAAGTTTAACCTAGTGTTGACGGATTTACCAAGAAGATAATGAATTATAAGCTACTAAAACAATAAATATTATACAAAAATCCTACTTAAATTCTCTATATAGTCTCTTTTAAGACCCACAGAGCATGACGTCCTGCCACGATGTGACCTCTTTCTTACCTTGATCCTACTTTTAGAGCCCTCCTTTCTTCGTTTAGATACATTCGACATAATTTCACACCCCTGCTTTAATGTACGATAAAAAAAAATATACTAAGTACAATTATTATAACGTTAATTTACACAAACAGAAGCAGCCGGATACCGGAGTCCGGAATTTACAAAATCTAAAGATCAAGAAGAAAGAGAGAAACAAATAGCGATGTTATCTATCGATACTTTGCTGTGTCTACGAAATGCGATTTTTCAATATTTTGTATCGATATATGTTAATGCGATACTTGCCTAATCGTAGCGTATCAACAACTAAGACTTATGTTTGAACTATTAAATAACAATAACAACGATTCAATAAGCGTGATTTGGGTTGCGGAACACAGAAATCGAAACATACATGGGTTGTCGAGTAATTTTTTCTTAAAATTTAGATTTTAAACAATGGCAGCCGTAAAATATCTTGGCATGTAGTACATGCGTAATAATTTGTAAGTTGCTAACCTATTACAGGTTTTATACTAACCCGAAACTTATTTTAATTTTAGGTAAAATTGTATTAATTAAAAAACAATCCTTTATTTGAAATGAGAGTTTTACTTCAGAAGTCCATTGCGATATTTGCGATATCTATGCAAAGATGTATTATATGTATCGGGTATCGATACGATCGGTTCCGATACACTACGAAACCATATAACCATATAAAGTGCGATCAACGATACATCATCGCCCAAACCAAAAAAAGGGGGGCATCGCCATGCAAACAGTACTGTCAGACATTGGGCAGTGTACTTTTTATAGATAGATGTCTGTTTAGCTCTTTGGAAAATGAACATGCATGATTATTTATAAATCATTATTATTCGCATAAAAAACGTAAATGAATTAAATTCACGTACTGCCACCCTATCTGTGTTCCGTTTATACACAATTGGAACATAAACATTAAAATTCCTCAAAAATATTATCAATATAAAATATAATTTTTATTTAAATTTTATATACCAGCACACGTTGTGTCCGACATTTAATTTCGTTTTAAGTACGGCAGCAAAATCGTCTTTTATATTATATTCTTAGCCAGTGTCGAGTTTTATTAAACGTCCAAATACCTGATTCATGAGAAGTATCCAATGTCTCTATCGATTAATTAAAACTTTACAAGAAAGAATATGTTGTATATGTTCGGACACGACGCCAATGCTTAGCTACCAGATCTCCAACTCCAAGCCCTTCTACTTGCCATCTCAGCATTCACTACCTTCTTATTCATATCATCTCTCACACAATCCATCCATCTCTCTTTTAGTCACATGAACTTTTGCTTGGGAAAAAATTACGATATATCGATGTATTTAACTCGTTAATTTGATACTGTATAAAAATATAGATACGTTAAATATCGATATATATTCATCGCTTCCTTATTCCTTATCTATGCATGCGTCAGGTCAGTCAAATGTTCTTCTTTGTAGTTTATGGTTAAGTTGCAGACAGGGTTCCCAACTTTGGTTTTCCCCCAAATTTACGGGGTAAATAAGTGAAACGGGATTTAATATATCCTGAAATAACTCAATCCAGCTAATCGTATTTATCTATTAAATTAGCGACAAGCTGTCACTTGTTTTAATTATTGTTTTTTATAGGGGGGGTTTTCTAATAACTGCAGTGATTTGAGGAGTTTTCGACTAAAGCTTAGGGGGAAATATTTTTGAGAGTTGTAGCACTGGTTGCCGACATATTACTGTTCGCTTATTCGCGTAATAATTTTAATAAGTTAGAGGGTGGATATACCATTTTATTCAGTGAAAATGAAGATTATAATACTATCACTTTGTGCCTTTTTTGCTACCTCAACAGCCTATGAAAAAACCGACATCGCTTCGGGAAGAATTGAAGTACGATGACCATTTACTAATGATTGGTGAATAACACACCTTACTTTTACCAATTTGTTTAAGTTTTTGGATTATTTATATTGTAGACTTGCCGAGGATGCTCATTGAATCGCCTACCGGAGGTGAAGAAGTTTGTGATGAACGATGCTCCTGGCTACGAAAACCTCGAAGTGAAATTCATAACCGGAGCACCACCAGAATTGGTGTTACTTGACGAAAACGACCATGAATTGGAGCGCCTCCCACTTTCCCAACATAACCGCGATGAGTGCAACGATCTCTTGAAAGAAAGGGGTTTTGTTCAACGCAACAATAAAGCAGAATTATAAGCCTCCTATAATAGGCACAATTAACTGGTAGTTTTATGATCAAAGCATTTATTCTGACATTCTAAAAGCTGTTACTATAGTGTAATTTAGCACAAAGCTAATTATAGTTTTATGGTGATTTGCATTTTTACACATTATCAGAATGTGATGTATTGATTAATTTTATTCTGTATATAGGCTAATGGTTTTAGGTGAACAATCTACCATTTATTTGGTAGCACCAGCTTTTTCAATTTAAGAATTTAATTGAAAATTACCTTTTGTTTCAAGTTAGTTAAAACACAAACATTTAGTATTAAGCATATGTTTTGTAAATAATTTTATCAGTTCCAGAAACATTGAGGGATGATCAAAAGTTTGTACGTAAATTATGGCAGGTTTTACAGTCTTGTGTAAAATAAAATAACCTATATTAATGTACTTGTTGTTGGTTTCATTGAAGTGATACTGAAGGCCACCTTATAAATTTCTTCTTCTAACTTTTCCTGATTATTTAAGATTATAATCAAGAACAAAATCATTCAATTTGGGAGATAATATTCAGATATTTCATGATTATTTTTCATATCTCTCATCTCAAAATAATGACAAATCAAATCAGTAATTAACCAAATAGCAACAAACTTAAAGCATTATCACTCTATACAATTCCACCACAACTTTTTTGGCATAATCACAAATATAAAAAAGATAATGTAAGTAATAGGTTAGATTTGCAAAGTAATCAAATCATTGACATACTTCACAGTAACAATAATGTCGTAATTTAAACCTACAAGTGACCGTTGATAACCTCCAGTGCAGATAAGAAAAATATTAATTAGGTTGATAATGGAAATACATATATACCATTGTACATTTAAAGGGGAATTATCTAAGGATAGAGCAAAGGTAATAGAATGAAAAACATGGTGTAGAATAAAGTTAAATATAATGTATAGTGGTTAATAATTGATGTTCAAGTGATGAGCGTGCAATCGAGGTCCTCGTCTCGTCCGTCGACCACGTTGCGGCGTAGCACGCGCGCCACCACGTCGCCCAGCGCCTCGCGCGCGCCTTCCTCCAGTACCATGGTGCATTGCTACAGTCACACACAATAAATACTTGATTATATTTAGATGCTATGACGACAATTTATTGCCTGCTGTTATTTTATTATTCTTTATTATTAGTATTTTTCTCCTGTCATCAAATTTCCTACAAATATTATAAATACGATAGTGCCGAGCTAATATTGATGAAATTTGGTCAATAGTTGTAGGGTAACTTCAATAGATTATATATTTGTTAATTACTTTTTGTATGTAAAGTAAATCAACAAACAGGCATGCTAATATAATATATTCAGGTAGGTATTAATAAGTATGATTTCTATCTAATGCCTTTGTCCTAATATCAAAACAATAGACTTGTACATTCAAAATGGGTACATGTTATCACTACTTATATCTTATCTACTTGATTGTAAGATTACATCGAAAAGAGGATAATTACAGATATGCTCAAAGAATTTGAATGGGACCAATGAAGTCATAACTTTTTATAGAAGATGATGTAATCATGGTTTTATTACTGTGTCACCTTATTTTAAGGTTTTAATAAAATTATAAATAATAAACCAACATCATTATTTCAAAATGGTATTAGCAATCAAGTCCTACAATAATGTCTGATAAATAAATAAGATAATGTTTAGATAATATATGTATATATATTAATTTAATTTCTTTGAAATAAAAAGCCATTGATGCCCCATATAAGTAGTTTTGTGAGCATCGTTTTAAATATGAAGAACTATTAGTACCTACCAATTGTTTGTGTTTGAATAAATAAGAAAATATTACTGACCTTGACAGAACTGCCACCCAATAGTGTAAATTTGACTTAAAATTTAATTTTAATTTTAATTGATCTTATAGTTCATTCACACATAGTGCTGTTCGGAATCGGGACATATACAGAATCGTCTGGCTTCTAATTAGTAATTTATATTTTAATTTGGAATGAAGCAGTCGATCGTTACGCTGTGGTTTACAAAATACAGCATAGATTTCATGGACTAAGATTGAATCCACCGATCGGAATAGCAATTGAGTAGATGTGAAGAAGGGGGATGGCCGTGCACTCAATCTTTGCCGTGTTGCATATCATACCTGATAGAATTGATCATCCTGAGGGAGCCTGAGCACGGCCCGGAGCGCGATCTCGGCGTTGGCGCGCACGTAGGTGTTCTTCTCCTTGGTGCCGTTGACGAGCGCGGGTAGCAGCGCGCGCAACACGTCGGCGCCCGGGCCGGACGTCGACACGCACGAGCAGCGGCCCAGCACTGTGCTCGCGCGCGCCATCAGCTGCTTCACCTCGTTACTGTTGTGGTTCATGCTCTGTGGAAATGCTCGTTGCTCTATATGCTCGTTTTATATTTTGGGTAATTTCCTCTCCGGCGGGTATCTGACCTCACAATAAGTTACTAAAGTAAGCACACGACTGATGAACAGTGAGTCATCGCTAACCATACTCCCTAGTCTACTATAAAAGTGCTCACCCTAACGAACTGCGACAGAATAGTGGGGGGCACCGGTCGGTCGGATCGCAGGAGGTGCCGCATCAGATAGCCGATGCCGCGTATGCCGTTGCACGCGATCGGTATCTTGTCGCTGGCGAGGTAGCCGAGCAGCGCCCGCTCGACCTTCTCCTCGAAGGGGTCGCGGTAGATGTCGTCGGGGGACTCCTTGAGCGCGACGAAGAGCGCGCACGAGCGGCCGTGCAGCAGCAGCCAGTCGTCGGCGGCGGCGGCGGCGACGGCGGAGGAGGGCGGCGTGGCGGCGCCCAGCACGTGGTGCAGCGCGGCGGCAGAGCGGTGCGGCGGCGGCAGGCAGTGCAGCAGCGCGCCGAGGCAGCCGCCCACGGCGCCGCGCACGCCGTCCTCGCTCGACGCCAGGAACGCGCTGCTCGTCAGCGTCGCCAGCACGTTGATCCCCAGCTGCTCGGTCATCTTGTCGCCGCCTACTATTATTATGTTGCGCATCGCCTGTTGACAAGATATTATTCATATTTAGAGCCGCATCTTCACTAACCATAGTGATAAAGAAAAGTAAAAATTATAATTGAGTATTGTCTTCACAGATCCTAAATTGATGAAAAGGAGAATATGTCATCTTAAATTCACGATACTATTTTGTGCGAAATGATACCAATACAATGTTTTTTATTTATCAGGTAAACCTTGATGTGATCTTGAGCAAAATATTGTCATGCAGCATATTCTTAATGAACTAATAAAATAAGAAAAGTAGCCACCTGTAACATAGTCTCCTTTATTGCGGGGTCCTCGGCGGTCTTGATGCCGTTGTGCATCTCGACGAAGAGAAGGTCGGTCCTGGTGTGGATGACGACCAGCTGCGACAGCGCCACGCCGGCCTTGATGCGGACCGCGCGGTTCGGGTCGTACAGCGCCTTGAGGAATGTAGTTTGCAGTTGAGGCAGGAACTGCTTCAGCATCACCCCCACCTGGAGAAGTAACGGTTATTTATATTTATGTACGCGATGTCCTTGATGAAATTCATATGTGCACCAAATTTCAACTTCGCGATGCGGTAGATCATGAGTAAATTGCGAATAACAGTCGGAGACACGGTGGTATTAGGTTGCCGATTTTTTTAATTCGGAGGTTCTGAGCCCTAAAACATGGTGGACTTCAATTTAAATCATATAAAACATGGCGTCTTATTACAGCAGGAATACCGCACGGGGTATATAGAAGGCTTTTATCAACAATATACCTTAGAGAGCAAGGCAGCGAGGGTCTCGAGCACTGCAGCCTTCACGCTGGAGTTGAACCTGTCTCCTAGGATACGGATGAGCGGCCCGGTGATGTGCACCACTGAGGGCTGGATGGCGGCCGGCGACGTCAGCTTGATCACCTCGCCCAACATAAGCGCCGCGTTCTCCTTGTCTTCAGGGAGACCGTTCAGGATCGACTCGCGGAAAAGCGGGAGAATTGGTGCTATGCCCTGCGAATGTCATTTATATATTTATAGCTTAAATATGTTTTTGAGTCATAAATCCCGGTTATGGCACATTTTTCACGGTTCCTCGTCATAAATCGCCCCATGTGACGGTGGGACTTGAAATAATTCCTCATCACATTTGCGTGTCGTATGCCACATGTTTGAAAGATTATACTTACCAATAAAATATATCTAAGTGATATAATAATTTAATCATAGTCGGCACGCCAACTACCACCACCGAAGGGAGTCGAGGCTTCTCTAATAATGAGGACTGTGGCCATCTACAAATTCAGTGGCGGATATGACTCCTAGGTCATACCGGGTTCCTCGTAGCGAGTACCTTGGGCAAGCAGAAGCCGGGCAGCAGGTCCCCCTTGAGGTCGGCGGTGGCGTAGCGCAGGGCCTGGCGCACGTCGGCCACGTGGTGGATCTGGCGCTCGGGGTCGAGCGAGCGCGTGAGCGCGGCCAGCGCCTCCCAGGCCACGAGCAGCACGTCGCGGTCCTCGTCGGCCAGCAGCGCCAGCAGGCCGCGGATGAGCTGCGGCACGTGCGCGTGCAGCTCGGCGCGCGTGTGCGCCACGTACGCGCACAGCAGCGCCGCCGCCGCGCGCCGCCGCGCCGCCGCCTCCGAGCCCGCCTCCGCGCCCCCCGCGCCCCCCGCGCCCCCCGCGCCCCCCGCGCCCCCCGCGCCCCCCGCGCGGATCGACTCCAGCAGCGTGTCGATTATGCTGCGGACGACAACGAGACGCGCCGTTAGGTTCCATGTTCCATCGACTGTGTGCCGACACTCGTCTCGACGGAATTACTACTCGATCGATTTTTTTAATATCTATGTATTTAACGATCCACCGTTGACCGTGACGTAGGTGTCCTCTAAAACACGTTATAGCCTCGGCTAAGTACTAAAAAACTGGATAGATTAGCAGGTCTATAACACTCGACGTGTTTAATGTTGGTCGACATAAAGCTAGGAGCGTTACCATCGGACGCCGGGGGCGTCGGCGACGGGCAGCAGCGCGTCGCGGCAGTGCTCCAGCTCGCGCGCCTCGTCGGGCGAGCCGCGCGCGGCCAGCAGCGCGTTGAGCAGCGCCGGCAGCACGCGCGGCAGGTGGCGGCCCAGCGCGCCGCCCGCCGCCGCCGCCAGCGCCGACAGCGCGCGCGTGTCCACCGCGCCCGGCCCGCCGCTGCCCGTGCCCGTCAGCACCGGCACCAGGTACGGCAGTACCGCGCGGGACTTTATTGCCATTATCTGTGGACGAGGGAAGGACTTGCGTTGGATTTCATTGCATAATAAAAAGCACTAAGTAGATATTTAAGAAACAGTGTAAACCCAAAATACTGAACATTTTAGGATGATGAGGATTATGTTATGGTATTGGATTATGTACGATGATTTTGTACGAAAACTGTCATGAAACCATTTGATGTAACAATTTTTTTTATTGGTCCCTCGAGTTTGATATTTATATTACATGGCTTTATTTTGATCATTATCTCACCATGGTAAGTAAGGATACAGCCAAGAAATACAGCTGCCGGAACATACCGGTAGGGAGGCACAAGGTGTCTCAGGGTTTAGCCGACGTACCTGTTTGAGGCCGTCGAGCGCGGCGTCGGCCCTCTCGCGGTCGGGGTCCTTCAGCTGGTCGAGCATCTGCGGCAGGATGTCGTCGAGCGCCTTGTTGCCGATGGTGGCGTGCAGGCTGTCGAAGGTGCGGGCCGCCGCCACGCGCACCTCGGCCAGCGGGTCGCACAGCGCCGTGCGGACCGTCGGGACCTGCACAGCGGACATCATATTGAAAACGGGGCCAACTCAGGCCGTGCAGAGGGCCCTGTTTGTATCCCATTTAGAATATAATGTGTATGAAAATGAAAACATGGGAATGTAATTTTTTGTGGGATTTCAACTTCTGCTAATCAGCTAATTGGCTGTTAAAATGAAATGCGTGACCAGTGCCTTATTTAAAATTCTTAATTTGATTAAAGACATGATTTTGCCCTGATTATTATTTTATATTAATTTGTCAATAAACACAATGATAACTCATTCCAGAACCATTTTATTTATTAGGAATCAAATTTATGAAAATTATTCAATACTCAATGCTACTAAGGTTATAAATATGCATTTAAATGTTTGTGACTAAATCCCTATACAATACTAACCGCAATACTTGATACGCACAATGAAAATGTCTTACCTCTTAAGATACTTTTTAACTTATAAGCAAAATACATATTAAACTCTGTAAAAATCAGTATAGTTCTCACCAGTCCGTCGGCAAAGCTGAGTACGGCGTCCCTGGAGGTCGAGGCCAGGATCTCCCCGAGGCCGATGCAGACGCCCTGCCGCTGGTCGGCGCGGTCCGACCGCAGCCCGCGCTCCAGGATCGGAACTATCTCCGGCAGCACGCGCTCGCCCAGCTACAAATACACATAGATATTTCTTAACATATATAATACTGAGGCTGACACGTTTTACCGACGTCTGCGCGGCAATACAAGCATGTGCTGATCAGCTTGAGTGGACTCCAGTCCGTCCGGCGCGTGACCGCTACGATATATATCTCTGTCATCTTATTGCCTACTCAGTGATAGAAATGAAGTTCATTAGGTTCTATGTAGGTAGTTACTAAAATATCGCCATTTGCAATGAGTATGACGTACCTATTGGTAAAATCTCATGGTCTATATTAAACTTTTATAACTTATTTTAAGCTTTTGGATATCCTAATTACTAAATATAGATGATGAGTACTAATCTAATGACTGATAAAATGATAAAAATAAGTGCCCGTGAAGGTCTATTTAAATAAATATATTTAAGTGTTGAGTGATTTGTTACCTTGCGCACAAGATCACCGAGTGTCCGCGCGGCGACCTGTCTCTTGTCGTAGCTGGTGGAGGCGAGGCAGCCGAGCAGCAGCCCGAACAGCGTGGGCAGGATCTCGCGCAGGGTCTTCGGAGTGTTGGTCACTACCACCTGCCAACAAAACATCATTTTACTACCGGACGACTTGAAAACATAATGTAGAACTACTATCAAATGCTATGAAAAAAAGATTGTTTGGAGAATTTGCGATCTATGTAAGACACAACAGGTATGTACGTACATAAGATCTTAAGTCACTGACTGATTATAACACTATCTTAACAGCTGGTTATAGTAATATGAAATGGAGCATAACTTCTTCCATGGCGTACAAGTTTAATAAAGAAATAATGTTCTGAAATTGAATCACAAAGTTACTAAAGGCATGAAACTCAGAAACTGTATCTAAAAATGTAGAAAGTGGAGTAACCTTCCACACGTGCAGCGCGGCCTGGCGCACCATGAGCGCCACGTCGCTGCGGCCCATGTACAGGCCGGCCAGCACGCGGTTGCGGCGCTCGGCGCCCAGCGCGTTCATGATCGCCTTGTGCGAGTGCTCCGTGCCGAAGTTGTCGTCCTCCGACGCCGTCTCCGTGCTCATCTTGCCCGACACGCCGGAGATGCGGTACAGTAGATCACCCAGCAGTTGAACTGAGCTGTACCGAATGCGCCAATTATCATCGAACAACCCCCTCTCTAACTCTGGCAAGAGTAGCGTAATGGCCGATTCGGCGTAGAGGTTGACGATCCTCTGGCCCGCCTTGAGGGCGGTCTCCCGCACGTACTCGTTCTCGTCGGCCAGGGCCTTGAGTATGGGATTGATGATCTGGCCGATGTACGGCAGGAACTCGTCGGTGAAGGCGCCCGGCATGTATATGAACATCATTATGTAGCCGTCCTTCACGTGCGGCGCGATGTCGGTGCGCTCGGCTGTTGCGATTATATCTGTTCGGAGAACACATTTATATTATAAATCTGAAATGTTACATGTTATTTTTCGATGTAACTAAAACATCAATGATTCTGGAACATGTCTTACTTCTTTACTGGGATAACATTAGGTTCTTCGGAATCACGGTTTCGGGTGCAATTTTGCACCGTGGTAACGTACTTTGTAGTACTCACCTGGCTGACTAGAACCGTCAAATCTAAAAGTGTAATTGTTCCTAACGATCTCTCAACAGAATTTCGGTAGGCATCCAGAATTTAAATAAATAATTTTGAAGAGAAATAAAGGGCTATATACCGGGCATAATCTTGTGTAGCTTGTGCACGCCGAGGCCGGCGACGACCTCGGAGAGCCCCTGCGCGGCGCCCGAGCGGTCCACGCTGCTGGTCTCCGAGGTGAGCGTGTGCATCAGCCACGGCAGCAGCTCCTCGAAGCTGCTCTCGCCCATTCCCTTTACCATGGCGCCCAAAGCGCGTGCTGATACTGAACGCACCTGGGACAAATATTCATAATTTAACAGAAAAACAAAAGCAGGTATTACATTTTTCTATGACATTCTTAATTATCAAGAGGAGTTTCTTATATTGGACATGCTATAGCTTAGCTTAGATAAAATGCAGTATCTCAAAATATGCGGAGGTTATTGCCGGCTCTTCTCAACAAAAAACAACCTACCGAACCGGTATTTGAGTCAGACTATCCTAAGTCCTAAGGCCTATTTGGATAAAAAGATTTTTATTTTCCACCTATTTTCATTTTGTATGGTAACATCTCTCTTACCTCTGGCACGGGGTCGAGCAGCGAGCTCTTGAGGCCCGGAATGATACTGGGCAGGTAGGGCAAGAGGTCCTTCTGGTCGGTGAGGGAGTACATGTTGCCGATGATCTGCGCGGCCATCTTGCGCGTCTCCGTGCTGCGGTCGAGGAAGGCGCGCTGCACGACGGGCATCATGAGCGCGAGCGACGGCGCGTCGATGAAGTGCACGAACTTGGTGTCCAGCAGCGTCTGCAGGCACGCCGACGTCTTGTTCGACGGGTCCTGCAGCGCTTGGAGGAGGACCGGCACGATAGCTGTTCGACAAAAGTATGAGAATGAGTTATACATATCTAAACTTTATTGCGGCGGAGAATAACTAATGCTACGAAGTTTCCAAGGTTCGTGCCGAGGTCACCACTTATTGAATGTTACTAAGTTTTTAAATACAAGCGTAAATGTTAGCCAATTTGAGCCACGCCATTAGATATTGTAACTGAATATCTCTGGGTCGTTTCGACGAAATATTTTTTTTACCATTCATCGCCTTCGACCTCACTTTGGCTATGATCAGTCCAAAAATGAACAGAGTTTTCTATAGGCTTGACTCATCATGTCACAAATGTTCAAGGATTATTGCTTTCCAATTAGAACATTTTAAAAGTAACTACTTGAAAGGCTTCCTATATCTAGAATGGTTTTTGGAGTCCACGGCTTTCCTACGTAACATTAGATTATGTGGTACAGTTGTGGTGCTGACCTTGAATCTCGGGGTTCCTGATGACGGAGCCGATGACCTTGAGCGCCTCGGCGCCGGCCTCCTGCACGCGCATGTGCGAGTCGCTCAGCACCTCGATGAGCTTCGGCACGATGGAGGGCAGGCACGAGGACAGCTGTTTTGGCGCGCAGTATGCCATCGCCCCCAGCAACTCGATCGATCCTGCGGCACCCACATATTCGATATTTCAATCGATGAAATTGACTTTTCTTAATAATTAAGAAATTGTTTCTTCTTTTCTTTTAGAAGGATAAAAATTACAAAAGATAAGAGTTAAGGTGACGTCATTGAGACGGTTGAATGGTGTTCTGATCTGTATAAGAATAATATAGACTTAAAAATTACATATTATATAAATAACATATTCTTTTTGTAAATAGAATTATATGATTTTCGATTGGAGTAGATCTTTCCCAAAGTTTATTTCACCATGTTTTCTGAAATTATCAAACAAGCCAAAGGCATATCATAACATTCAACCGTTTTGATTCATGCAAAATACGCTTATATCAATGGAAAGAATTACAAATGTGTATAAAGTTACCAATATTTCTAGCTGGTTTAATAAATAAATATATTCGTTTACACACGCGTTAACAGTGAAACCTTCAGAGAACTATGTCTCGTTCTCTCATAGACGTATATGTTTGTGTATAGGGTTGTTGTCTCTTTTAGTGTCGCCTTTCGTTTCATTGAGTTGGCAATGTATGAGTGTAAGTAGAATGCAAGCGACATACCGGCCTTAGTCCTCCAGTTGTCGTCCTGCAGCGCCTGCAGCAGCGAGGGCAGCACCAGCTTGACGCCGTGCGCGCTGAGCTTGCTCATGATGAGCTTGGCGGTGTCGTCGGCGGCGGCGCGCACGTACTGCGAGCTGTCGCCGAAGCACAGCAGCAGGTGCGGCAGCACGTGCACGATGTACGGCTCGAACAGCCGCCCCAGCTTGAGACACAGCATCTCGAACCCGAACAGGGCGCCTGGGACATTCAAACATTTATATATATACTGGGTTATTCTTTACACGGTCATCTGAGGCCTTAGCACGAACGTCTATGGTATCGTCACGCAACGTCACGGTATGTGCGATGTTCAATTTTCATACAAACCAGCTTTATGGCGCCCTCGATAACATGACGCTACGATTGCGATAGATGTTCGTGCTTAGGCCTCCCAAACTAACTAGAGCTTGTACAATGGAAATCAGATAACTGATACTACATTTTTCTTCATATACATATATGGAGGAGCGAGGTGTGAGACTCCTCCATTTAAAAGGGAAGATCTTCCGCCAGGCTAGGTGATCATGCCTGGGGACTGCGGTCCAACTGTTGATGTTGCATCCTTGTATATATGTCAAATCCTGAGAGAATCTTGATAGTGCGATGTAGGATTCTCGTGTGTTTCTACTCGTTCATAGATGTCGCCACACATATTTATACCCACGGTGGGAATCTAACCCACGACTTGTATCGTGGCTGTCAAGGGCTCTACCCGCAAAGCCAGCTGGCCCCAAATATATGCAGAGACATGCGGTGACGGGCCAGCTGGTATGACTGTCACGACACAGGTCGTGGGTTCTCAGATGGTGAGAATATTAAAATTATTTGTTATTGATATTAGGGGCATTCTTCCTCACTTACATTCAAGCTCGGAGAGAAAGATAGCACTCGTGGCATCGTCAGTGAATTGAGAATTTGCATCACCATATCATTTTGTATCACCTGTTTGTTACCACCTACCGGTTTATTCCAATTTGCGTTGAAGATCCCGCTGTTGTTGAAACAGACAACAATATAATGATGTTTACCTTCACGATATTTGTAGTTCTTCTTCTCCTGTATAGCTTCAGTCAGCTTGCCCATGACGTCTAATTGCTTCAACGACAATATACCGAGTCCCTTGATTACTCCCGCAATCCCGTACGCAGCACCCTGAACACAAACATGCGATTGTAAATTATATAACATACATATAGAAGTGTATTTTAGCGTGAAGTTAACATACCTTCCTGTCACCGTATTTCTCAGCAGTAAGCAGTTGTTTCATGAGCTTGTTCATGATGTTGGGGATCTCCTCCTCGAGGGCCGGCGTGCTGACCAAATGCGGGAGGCAGTTGCTGACAGCTTCTTGCACCTGAATTGAGTTATTTTATATTGGGTACATGAGTCATAAAAATCAGGAAAAGTATATTGCAAGCAAACGTCTATGGCATATTTGTACGGTATTATAGTGTCGGGCCCTGTTGTAAAGTGTGGCGTCGTGTCGTGTGATGTAGTGTCTTTTCCAGGGCCTACCACTGGGCACTCTGGGCAAACGCCCAGGGGCCCGCGATCCCGGGAAGGAATGGAAGGCGTCGAGCGTCTTAGGCCCCTCGTATCGTAGCCCTTAGTACCGTGAGTATGGTGCCATGTAGTGTAATATAGAGTGGTGCGGACCTGCTGGCTGGGCGTGGAGAGCGCGGCCACGAGGCGCAGCGTGATGGGGCGCACGCGCTCGTCGTCGGAGTCCAGGTGGCGCGCCAGCGAGCCCACCAGCAGCACCACGCTCTGCCGCACCGAGTCGTACATCCCCGACTTGGGCGCCTTGTCCAGGAACTTCTCGAACACCGGCAGCTGGGTGCTCAACGTTTCCTGACGGATACACGATCAGAGGTTTTATTTCACTGCGGATGTGCTCGCGTTGTTCACACTCGCTGTGGTGAGTGATTATGTCGAAATATTGTTCACGAGCTTTCATAAATCATCTTCTTATAATTTTTATAGTAATATCACCAGACAATACCATAAATTTTAATAGTGGCAGAAGCTAGCATGCAAGGTCTAGGAGTAAACTGACTCTCGAGTGCAGCTGCCGGATCCCATCGATAGGTGCTCGGCTCATCCTATCCATCTTCTACGTTAAAGTATTTTGCGTCACCGCTACTGAGTTACAATTGTCCTTATATTATTCAAAAACCTCTTAATTTTGCGTTCAAGTAATGCTTTCGGGATCAAAGGCGAGGGATTTTTTTATTGCCTCGTATTAACAGCAGCTTCTCAACCATCGAACTATTGAAAATATAAGCTAAATAGATTAGTAACAAGTAGGGAGATGCGGTCGTGGGACGTACCTCCCCGTGTATCTCGACGATGGCCATGGCCGCGTTGAGCATCTCGGCGCGCACGCTCTCGCAGCGGTCGGCGAGCGCGATGTCGACGAAGAAGGTCATGGCGCCGGGCACGGCGGGCGCGGCCAGCCGCGGCGCCAGCGCGCCCAGCCCCAGCGCCGCGCCGCGCCGCGCGCCCCACGCGTCCAGCGCCGCCTCCACCTCGTGCCCGAACTGGTCCAGCCGCGCCGGGATCATCTGGGGACATCGACGACACCATTATGTTACCGATATCTTGATAGATCTGCCCTATTTTAATAATTTTTTATTACATTTAAGTAATTTTCAAGTTATTAATATTATAATTTACGTAATTTAAAGTAGAAATGGATCCTGTGGTGCGTTCCTCGACACTATATGTTGAGGAATCACGAGCCTCAGCTCAAAACATCGAGCTGAACGAGCGCGAAAATATATTAATCTACAAAAATGCAATACGATATGATAAAAAATACCAACACCCATATTCTAAGACGTTTCCTCGAAAATTCCTCGACTCCACTCAACCTCACTCAAACATATTAGTATTCTACTTACAAAAATCTCCTCCACTCGACTTGACATCTCTCACTCGAGGAGAGGAAACAACTGTCAGCTTCAAGGTACGTCGGGACCAAACTTAAGGAAACTTATTGCTTGTAAATAGTTACTGAAACTCATTATTTTATTTCATTAATATTTTATCTATAATAATAATTTATCTCCACAAATGACATGCAATGATAAAATACAGTTGACAGGAAGATTGGGAAAAAATTGCAATTTGAGGGAGATCTGGAGTCCAAACTAAGCCTGAGCCTGTATAATAGAATGACGTTACTAATGACATGTTACCTTGACTACACTTAGATTCGACATCAGTCGGGATTGCTCATGTTTTACTCACGTTATGACTTAGAATACCAATTTTGAGAATTCCTCGAGAAAATGCTTAAGGTATCCTCAGCCGAGTTGGAGTCGAGTGCCGTCTGAGGAAACGTCTCAGAATATGGGTGTAGGAGTCCGTAGAAAATGTTAAAAATAAAAAACTATCTGCCTAAGTGTCTTCTATTTGTAAGTATTTTCGTCATGTTTTTCAAACCAATTTTAAATTCAGTAGCTATGACCTTAGTCAGTACTCTTATGGAAAAATTGCTTTGAATTTTAAATTCAAGAATCGATCTCCAAACCACCATTTTACTTTTAAGATGCATTCATAACCTTTAGTCGCTGAGGACCTAAAACACAGACTGCCAATTTTGCGTTATGCCAAAATGTCATTCAAAATAAGCGTTGGGACTAAGCATGTTTTTGACTATGTCGCAATAGGTCTACAATAGGATACGACAATGTCGGAATAAACCGATTTCTCACTAAGGGCATTTAGCGATAAGACAATGTCGACATTAATTTAAGCTCATCACTATTTTGTGAAAAAAAAGTATGAAATTTACTTGTTTAGTTCGTTTTCTATAATATTTAACTCCCACACTAGCGAGAAAATCTCAAAGAAAAGTAACCATCATCACAGTTTAAGGATAGAAAGTCATGTCCCGCCGCTTTCGTGTACGAGTGAAAACATGAAACGTCTATAACCGAATGGTCTGTCTGTCTGTTACCTTTTCATGCTTAAACTGCTAAATCAATTTGGATGTTTGGTGAGGAGATAGTATAGAAGATATCTACCTCACCCTTGAGCTAATACACACTAAGCCTACAATACAATATGATACAAATATCCTTTATTGTTCACACCCCATAATAATAAATAAAAAAACATTATAAACATTTAAAATGCAAACAATGTAGGCCTATAAATCAATTCGCCTACTTCGCTCATGAACTAAAGCTCAATATGCCTACCTCGCCCACGAGCTAATACGCATCTAACCAAAATCTCAATTCGCCTACTTCGCTCATAAACTAATACGCAATAGGTCTAAATATCAATATGTCGATCTCTTGTTAGGTCTAGACATAACGCGAAATTGGTAGACTGCGTTTTAGGTACATATAATTTATTTTATGATTATAATTACTTGAGGGCTTTATTATTATTATTAACTTTTTACAGGGTAGATCTATGCTCTGTCAAATTTAGGATGATAATTTTGACAGCTTACAGTAAGGATGTGGTAGTGTATAATCGATTGAACACATATGGGATCTATCGATTCTCATAAAACTTGGAACCGATTTATCTGTTACAAAACAAAATATATTTTTTTCTATTCAATTAATAATTTATTTATATGATTACGAAAGGCCTCCAACAACGATGATTTCGACTCGTTCATATTCGATTCATATACGATCAGTCTGTCTCAACAGTCTTTTTCATTCTTTTCGGCATTCATCATCACTCCGTCCACTGCTGGACATACCCCTCACCTATGGCACGCCACTGAACTCGAACTTCAGCTCTTTGTTTCAAACCGCTGCCAGCCAGCTAGCGAATATCATCACTCCATCAGCTTTTCGGCATTTGTGTAACAAAAAATGAAGGGACGCGTATATAACGCACTAACGTCATCAGAACTCGGACTGATTACAAAATAGCTAGAGCCGATACAGTTTTTGTTTTCAAGAACGTTTTCTTTAGAACAACAGCACATATTAGCCATTTTATTTGCTTTATTTGAACGTATTATTTTTTCGCAAAATTTTATATAAAATAACATGGAACATACCTAAGTATTACATTCCTATTTATGAATTTTTAGAACGGTACACGAAAGGTAATAATTTCAAATATTCATTAGGTAAGTAATAGTTGCTTCTACAAATAAGTAATTGTGCAATAGATAAATAACTTTAATTTACAAAAAATATATTAGTTGCCAAAAAATAATTTTTTATTTGTGTGATTAATACTATTCTAAAACCGATTTTTAATAGTATGTGCTTATTCATGTTGCGTGACCTTCACTAAGTGGGAGGTACCCTCCAATGAAGTTCGACATTATTTGTAGTAAAATTTATCGGAAAAAATACAAAACTTCATGGGCGTCATCTGTTAAAATTATCATCCAAAATTTGACAGAGTATAGTATTGAATCCTGGAAGATCAGTATAAATAAAGTGTGTGTACTTAGGTACGCACGTAAGAAGTTATACCCGAAATTATAGGTGAGAAAATCTGCACTAAAAGCATTTTTTACTATGCAGTCGTGAAATTGTAGTGTCCAAACTCTTTGCACCTGTCTGTAGCACCGAATAACAATTTTTGACGTTGTTAGGTTATTATTGATAATAACATAATTATTCACTCATTGACACTGACAGTTGCGATTTGTGCGATGTTCCGGAGAGACAGTTACCAGCTAACTTCATCCGTGAGAATTTTGTGTTACATTGATGCGACCGCATCTTAAAATTTCACTCTCATAATTTTTTATAACGCGCCTAAAGAAGTTTAACTTCAATTATAAAACTGGGATAATGACATCACGCTTTCTTGACAGTTCGTGCTTCGAAAGGTCAGGAAAAGAACTTATCAAGAAGCGATTTTCCTATGACATTCTTGAACATCAAAATTGCATCTTTCTTGATTACATTTTACATTCAATCAAATATTGACAATATAAAAACACGTTCCTTATCATTTTTTTTTTTTTTTTTATGCCACTTGGGCCGACAAACAAGCAGACGGTCCACCTGATGGTAAGTGGTCACCGCCGCCTATGGACATACAATAATTCAATTAATATGACATTTCTTTAAAGCTCTGTTCAAGATCCTAAATTCAAATCTAACATTGAGTTAAGAACTTTAAATAATGTCAATCAAAACTGAACCTTACTCCTTCACAATATGGTTTATCTGTACAATCAGTAGTAACGAACATGGTAGCGTTAGACGTTTAACGCAACCTTGTTGGAAGTCGCATTAGAAGTATAAATATATTCAAAAAATATGTGTGTGCTGCAGGCCGCACGGCACACTTCATTAGCAATCGTAATTTTACACTAAAATTATTATTGTAAAATATTTGTGCTTTTTATAATGTTTTTTCAATATATAATATTAGCACGATAAACCGCTAACTACACACACTAACCTCACAATGTAAGCCAAATAATTATTATTACGTACATACCAATAATAAACTATTAAATTAATAAAGACAATAATTACATTATGAATATACTAAACACAGGGACACAGCAGCGAAGAGCAGCTGACTGTATGTTTCTCGCTCGGGTACACTCGGTGGTCCCGAGTTCACTCTATCGAGCCTTTCTCCTCAGAGTGTGACGAATCAGCCTAACTTACTACCTACAGAAAAATCTGTGTCCGGTGCGCCATAAGAAGTTTTTACTTGAAAAACCCCAAAGTACTCACCGCCAAGTTGTCGGAATATATATCCTGCAGCTTCTTCAGCACGTCCGCCCCGTCGCTGTCGGCGCGCTCCACGAGATGCGCCAGCGCCGCCGCGGCCGCGCGCTGCACGGGCTCGGCCGGGTGCTGCACCTCCTCCAGCATCATGTCCACCAGCTCCGCCTCGCGACTCCATTGTTGGGCCAGCGGGAGCTTCGTCCACAGCTCTTCGGCTAGAGTCCTGTATGTATTACGATGTAGTTAACTGTTTGTCTACAATCATTTGAGTCGAGATTTTAAAGGGTTTTATAAATATTAAATTTGTGGATTTTCAAACTAACGATACGATCGGAACTATTTCTAGATTCATCCACAAATAAATAAAACTTATTTCAACCTTCAGAAATAAGTTTTTATATTGTTGTTTTTCTTAAAGGACTGTATACTTACTTGTTATCCTCAACCACATCGAATGTCGCGACAAGCAATCGCTTGGTGAGTATGAGCGCGTAGTTCGGCTGCTCCAGCAATGCGGGCAGAGATTCGGAAACGCATACCAACGCGCGTAGGGCGGCGTCGCGGACCACCTGCGAATACCGGTTATTGCATCATCATGAAATGTATTTGCGCCTGAAGAGGTAGGCAGATTCCCGCGAGGATGTTTGTAGTGCTAATGTGATATGTGGCCAGTATTAGGGCGAAACAATGGGCTACAGGTAATCATTACTAAACAAATAAACTTTAATATTACCATGCCCAATCTGGGAATCAAGCTTAGAACCTCCGGTCTCTAGCCGAGCTTTATACCACGTGACCATTGAGGCGATGCTGCATTATAATTAAAGTCCAAAAAATTGGAAAAATTTGTCCCAATAAAACGGTTTGGTAGCCATACATCATCTACTCCTAAGATGTCAATTTTACTGGTAATAAAGATCTGGTTTTAAAGAAAAAGAATTACCCAATAGCGTTATCATAAGAACAGCATCATCATACAATTAACCATTAGATTAGATTAATAGATGAAACTTATCTCCTAACCAATTAAGATGGTTTTTCTACGACATTCTATCTATCAAAGCGGGCGATTATGTAAGGCTTTCGAAATCGTCGTTGCAGTAAATTTTGTAGTACATTGGTGCTGCGAGTGTTGTCCCACGCTGCTCGCGTGCCGAGCCATCAATCTATAGGCTTCCATTACATGAAATCCTAGAGAGTTACACAATTCGGATGCGGGATTTTTAGGTCCAGCGTCATACCTCAAGTGGGCTCTGCAGGCCAGTCAGCAGGCAGTTGACGTCATCGGCGGAGACAGAGCCGCGCGCCGCACACTGGGCTGTCTCCAGCAGCGCCACCGTGCACGCTGCCTGTACCCTCCCACTTGTTCTGCCTGGATATACATAACACATCTTAATTCTTGTAGTGATGTTGCTGTCCCCCGCGTTCCCGAGGGATGTTTTATTTTCCCGAGTAAAAATTATCTTGTGTGTTAATCCAGAATATAAACGTTCAATAAGCCAAGTTTCATACAAATCTGTTTAGCAGTTTTCGTGTAAAATAGTAGCAAGTATTCATAATATTAGTAGGTAATAGGGTATTACACCTTTTTTTGAAAACTGTTTTAAATTAATCCTTAGATCGTAATGAACCAGTAGAATTTTTATTCCAGTTTTATAAAATCGAAAAATGCCTAAAAAACTAATTTTTATTTTTGATTTTGAATTTTCGCGCGGAAACGCTAACCGCCATGCTGTTTCGGCTCGTGACGTCACTTCGTTAGTAAAAAATACAATTACTTAAGACCAAGTGACCGATTTGTGAAAATAATGAGTTATAATGTTTATCATTGGTGTCTTGTGCCCGAATGCAAGTATAAAAACACCACACAAATTATGGATTCAAGTGCCAAGTGATATTAAAATGAGAAACACATTTTGCCACCATCAATGTACTTATCATTGGTAGATTTGTACTTTCTGCTTTCACAAAACCGTCTGCCATGATGCGATTTTAATAAAATAAAGGATAAAAGTCCACAAACGTGATAATACCTTGTAAAATTTCAAAATAACAATAAGCACAACAATCATAGCTACTTTTACGTTTACTAACGGAGTGAAGTCACGTCGATATCCAATATGGCGGATGGCGTTTTAAACATTTAACAAACAGATTAAAAAAAACGATATTTAAAATTGAATTATAAAATTTACATTGCATTTTTATAATTAAATACTAACGTTTCTCGT
The DNA here is from genome assembly GCA_907165245.1 of Habrosyne pyritoides. Taxonomy (NCBI): domain Eukaryota; kingdom Metazoa; phylum Arthropoda; class Insecta; order Lepidoptera; family Drepanidae; genus Habrosyne; species Habrosyne pyritoides. Next base: position 14,531,520 of record OU015591.1, on the reverse strand, counting down.
TTACTATTTTCAAAATCTATCATAAATATGCATTTTTATATTTTTTTCTTACATAGTGTAAAATACCCTATTGTAATCTAAAGTACTTTTTGTACTGTACATTTGTTCCCTTCAAGGCTTTGTGGCCATCGGAGGTTGGGGTCAAACAATCCAGCAGTAAAAGAATCCATATCTATGCGCCGGTCATCACGCGCATAGCTTCGGAGAGATATTATAATAAGACATTTATAAAACTGCTTAATTTGTTAAAACTAACCCTAAAGCTCTTTTATAAATATGACAAATGTGAGAAATCCAGATAAATGTACTGTGTTTTGCTATATAAAAACATCTATCTTTTACCACTTATTTTCCAAAAATTAATTATTAGTATTTGTACATTATTTTAATAATTAATAACTTCAGCTATAACACACGAGAAACAAAAAAAAATAAAATTCGATAAAAATAAAACGGGTTATTACTGAGTTTATCGCCGGTTCTTCTCCTTAAAAAACAGGTAAGAGTCAGTATTAGAGTCAGACTATTCGTAAGTGCTTGTATATAAGGCCCATTTGAATAAAAAAAATCATTACGGTCCAACCGGCCAGTAACATTAAAATTCACACTTTTAATTCAGGAAAAAAAATGTATCCAGTAAACTTACTGATGAGATCGATGAGCAAACGGAACATGTGATCGATGGGAAACAGTTCCGGCTTCAGCAGATCGTGGGCGTCGCTGACAGCCTCCACGCGCAGCGCCGCGTGGTGCGCGATCACGGCCAGACCGTTCAACATCACATTTTCATCTGAACGACCCACGGATCCGCTCAGACCTGGAAACAAATACATCGTATAACAAAAATCTGTTACGATACTTATTTTTTTATTCCACTAAGACCGACAAACAGGCAGACGGTCCACCTGATGGTTAGTGATCACCGCCGCTTATAAACATTTGGTGCTCCAGAGGCATTGCGAAGCGTTGTCGACCCCCAGACGTCAAGTTAAGGGACAAAAGTAGACAGTCTTACAACATTTTATTGATTAATGTTAACTAAGGGTAACAATAAATAGATACAAACACGACAAATTAAGTCATCTGGAATAAAATTACAAAAATGTTGTGCATCGTTGAATAGCTAAACTTCGAAAATAATTTAGGCTTATAAATATGGTACAAGTTTGTATCATTATAATTTATTATAATTATAAATAAATTATTAGAAAGTATATTTCTGAGTTTCATGAAATGAAAATGACACTGATAGACCATACAGTTAGAACACTGATTGACCGGTTTTTTGGTTTAAATGTGAAAATTATGAACTTCCTGAAACATATCCAAACGAACTCTTAACTGGAGGATTAATGTACCTTGTTCGATCAGAGGGAACACATAGCAGAAGCCGGGCGCTGTGAAGTGGTTGGTCCTCTGAGCGGGGTCCGCCGCCTCCTGGCCCGCGCATCTGACGCCGACGGTGATCGCGTGCACCGAGTTGATGCAGCGAGCCGTCGCCTCGTCCAAGTTCTCCTCCTCCCAGCTCGGGTCCAAGTCGCATTGGGGCTCGTGTAATCTGGTCGTGAATAAGGAGGGTGTAGGCGACGTGACTCACGAATTTATAACACGGGGGCGGACCACGGGACATCGGTCAAAGAATTAAAACACTCCCAAAAAAAAAAAACCCTGCGTGCAGGTTACACGCGGTAAAAGCGAAATCTTCCTATTTTATTTTCTCGCTCCCACAGTTCATCGAGTCACAGCGGCGCTAAAGAAGTTTTGAAAAATCACCATCCTAATTTACAAGCGCTCACGCTCGCGTATCACGAGCGTAAGTCTGAAGGCGGTCGTACCTGATGGTAACTCTGGCGACGGTGTCGGCGAGCGTGGGGTGCGCGGGCAGCAGCGCGGCGCGCAGGCGGCGCAGCGCGGGCGCCACGCGCGGCGCGGCCAGCGGGGAGCGCAGCGCGCCCAGCGCCGCCGCCACCAGGCGCCGCGCGCGCACGCGCAGCGCCGCCGCCGAGCCGCGCTGCACGCCCTCCAGCAGCCGCAGCCCCACCACCACGCGCGCGTTCAGCTGCACGCCCCCGACCGACCAGACTTGATTAGTTACGAGTTGAGTTGGGACAGATTGCTCGTTCCTCTCGGTAAAAAAGGACCTTCCGAACCGGAATTAAGCCCGTCACGGACGTAGCTATTATATATATTAATACGAATCATCGCAAGGCATATTACGCTATATTTTCTATACAAATTTTCGAGTGACCGCACACGCAGCTATAATATATATTTCAATGACGTCACCAAAATATGTCGCCCCGGTATATTAATATATATTTTCGAATATTAATATATATTTTGAGGATACGGGATGTTCCATTTGTTCACCGTATTTGTATTTCAGTATGTAGGGGGTTGGGGGGGAGGCAGGGGAATCCTAAATGAATAAATAAATATCCTGGGACATTCTTTTACACACGGCCATCTCAACCCAAACGAAGCAGAGCTTGTACTATGGAAACCAGATAACTGATATACTACATTATACTACTTTTTTATTTTTCTAAATACATACATATATAGATATTTACAGCCAGAGACAGTACAAACAGATATTATGTTCATGCACACAAATGTTTGTCCTGGGTGGGAATCGAACCCGCGACCTTCGACTTGGCAATCAGGGTCGCTAACCACCAAGCCAATTGGCCTAAAATATGGTTTGTTTTTAATTCTTACATCAAACATACTGCTAGACGTTCTTCAGAACTAATGCTTTTGCGCATAACAATATCGTGTTTTATTAAATCATTTTTATCAATTTATGAAGCTCCATAAATGACGATCTTGAACTTCTAAAATACTGTGCTTTGGTCGATGATAAATCATGATACAAATTAAATTTTCCACGAGTTCTCTTTTGTTTTATATGCGACTCTACCCAGATGGTTCTATTTTTCGTTCCTGTCAAGGCAACATGCATATCAAATTGAGCACCGAAATCATCCTCTGAGGAACTTTCAATTAGATCTAAAAGTAGTGCTCTTGTCGAATTCATTTAGGTACCTACATAGATTGTATAGTGTTATTTCAAAATTTTAAGAACCTGTAGGTACAGAAAAAAAGCTTTAAAACCGTGCGCTTGCAAGGACAACCGCCGACCGAGTGAGGGCAAATTACGGTCGGACTATTCATGAGTGCTTGTGATATGCCTATTTGAATAAAAATATTTTCATTTCGTTTCAAAACGTTCACTTAAGGTACGCTTTAGTAGGGAACGAGTGTGATGCGGTGGCTTAGCGGGTAGTCAATACGAGTTGAAACATATAAGAAAAGTTATCTTTATTTTATAGTTTTATAGCACTGTCCTGAACTTTAAGAAATACAAAATGGTTGTGAAAAATATGACAAGTTTTACCGTTCACTTACCACATTCAATCTTTGACGTACGGCGCTCTCCTTGGCCAATTGCGCTTTAATTGCTTCCTTCTGCTTAGCCGACAGAGGTACCTAGCAAAACATAAATCGATGTAAAAATCTTACAATACAACATTCAAAAGAAACAAAGATGTAAATAAATTACCTCTGTGACTTTCCCCTCGCGCCGTTTCTTCTCCTCTAATTCTCGGCGCAGCTGCAGTTCCTCTAACTGTTCTTTGTAGCTGTACGCTTTGCTTTCACGCTTCAGATTCATCTCCTTATTGTCCTCGTTACTGATTAAATTAAGAAAAATACATTTTATTATCTTCGTCATCTATCCCCACTGCTGGGGAAACTATTCATCCTAATAGGTTAAGTGAGAGCACGAGAGAATTAAGGGGGTGGGAATGCTCGGTCGGAGCAAAATGTGAGCTTCTTCCATTCTTCACTTCGTCTTAGCTCCATTAGTAAGGCGCTTTCTTAGATACATATTCTTCTTCCTCATAATGACGTCACTGCTAGTGTTGACACCACCTAGATTAAAGTGTGGACACCAACCCGGGCACGGAGCTCTTGTCGTAGAGTTCTCCCTCGGGCGTGAGGTAGGTGAAGTACTCGTCCCGGGACACGCGCAAGAGGTCGGGGTCCTGCAGCACCTCCAGCGCGCACTGCACCGCGCTGCCCGCCATCACTTCCGAATTGGTCGCCACTAGTGTTGTCACCACGTTCGACATTGTCTGTGGGACAGTTATGTATATATTAATACGCGAACAGAAATTTTTAAAGCACTTTTAAGCATATTACGCGCACGGAGGAGTGTGAGATTTGGCATAATTAAAGTTTATATGGAGAAAGAGTGCAAGAAGCTTAAATTAATATATTAAAATAATTAAAATAACCTGTAAATAATAAAATTTTAAATAAACTGTTGACCCCAAGAGGTGAAGTTGTTAAATCTCATGTGCCTGAAATTTCACCGGCCCCCTTACCTTCGTAACCGATACAAAGTAATTGAAGTGAACTACTGCTTTATGGCGGAAATGGGTATGGTCCTTCCCCGGACGAACTCTGCACTAGTACTCTATTACTTCTATGACTAATGACTCACCTCATTGGGCGTGTATTCAATGATGTATTTATTTTTGAGGTTGTTGGCGTGCAAGCCGATCAGTTTCTTCGGCTCCAGCTTGAGGTAGCCGACTAGCCTGGGCCAGGCGCGCCGGTTCACCGCCATTACTAGCGGATGGTGGCAGCAATGTAGCGCCTCTATTGCTAGATTCTGGGAGTCTTCTGCCGGGTATTCTGATGAGTGATTTTAGATTGGTGGTGTGTGGGGCCGAAGAACAAGGGTATTAACATATTATGGTGTTCTATTCAACTAACAACATGCATCGTTAATCATATGTTTTATAAATAAAATTAAAAACAAGCTATTAATTCTGATAAGCCATTTTTGCCTAAAATATAGTGGCTGCCTGTTCCCAGAAGTACCTTGAGTAGTAAATATCGTTTATTAATATTACCTTTGAACGAACAAAGCGCTTGGACACAATCCAGTATAATCTTCCCCGTGACGTCACTTCCTTTCTCTTCGGGCGGTGACTTCTCTTTCCCGTTGAAGATCTTCCCTTCCTCCACTACTTCATTCAACTTTACCATTAAATTCCTAGCTATTAAGGCTCGGCTTTCCTTGGCGAGTAGAGATTTAACCTCCTCAATTGCTACAGTGCGCACAGATTTCGTAGTAGATAACAAAACAAGTACAAAAGCTCTGTACACTGGTGAGTTTTGTTCAGTGGCAACACTTTGGTAGTTTTCCAATACTGTTCTGCATAGCAACACCACCTGTATTAGGACTATAAAGGGGTAAATGTTATAGAGCTACTCGCACTCGAAATAATAAATAATTTATATGATATTAGGAAATGTGTTGCAAATAATAAAATTATAAACATTCATGGAAACATAAATAAAATGATAGACGGGAGATAGATCGGGGCTACAGTTTAAGTTACGCAATCCTCAGACACATGCGACACAGATTGTATAAGTAACATATACTGTGTGGGTTAAGTTTGTGACTTGATTCGTTAACACTAGACTGGGGCAGATAGATATTCAGAGTCATATCTCGTAAGTATTATGAAACGACTACTATACTTCCTCTTGGAAATTATTGCTCTTTGGGAATAATGCTTACTAGCTTCTACCACATTCACAAGTGATCTAATGTTGTCGCGGAATACAAACATTAAGGCTATATCACTCAGGCTTACAACTTTCTATTAGAAGAAGTTAGAAATTAGTTTCAGAGATTACATTATTCTTCCAAATAAGTATATAAAATTTACGCCTTTATAATATTACTAACCACCATCCTGCGGTTTCACCCACGTTCCCGAAGAACGAATGTATCTCTGGACAACATAGACAACGTCACTAGAGCATAGAGTAGTTTTCAATCAGTGAACGATTTTTAAAGTTTTTATATTAATAGTTATGATTAGTGTAGGTGACCTTTTCCCAATGCAGTGTAGTCCAATTGTCGTGTAATTATATATAGATGGTTATAACGTATGTATGTATGTAGTGAAGTGATATGTAAATACATGTCATAAAAAAAGACTTGCTAAAATGAAAATAAATTATAAATCAATACTGCAAAAATAAACTACTTAATGAAGCAACAAAAAAAAAATACACCGAAACACACATTTATCGATCTATCTATATGTATACAAACTAACAACACTTCAACATTTCATACAATAAATCTAGTACTTACACAATTACTATAGGATAGAGTAAAGAAAAATTCAGCGGAAGGTTTAACAGAGCGGTTCTTGTGGTTTGTACGCGGGCGGTAAACAGTCCAAATCCTAACTCAATAGACATAAGACATTAATTTATTTGTCACATATAGATATACAAAATCACAGACGTACAGAACTACTGTAGAACAGCTAACGATATCCAGTCCTAGTAGGCCCGTTTAAGCGACAAATAAGCAATTAATTTTGCACCGAATTAGCAAAACGATTGAATATACATTGCACTGAAGCCATTCATTTGAATAGTATGTTAAGAAACTTTCGAAAGATAGAGTTTAATGCAAGGTAGCTCGTCAAATTGAAGATGCAAGTGCGCCTTGCGCATGCTTATATGGGATTATTAGACTTTTTAAAATCTTTCTGTTAAGCAATTGAAAAAACCTCAGTAACTTTGACCTTCATTAGTGCCCTGCGCAGGCCTATACCGAAATAATAGTATATTCCGCACCGCGCACACGCCAGAGATACCGTGTGTATATTTACAGTAACTGAGACTTACCATCATCGCTGGCGGCAGTGAGAATCCTGTCGTGTAGAAAGTTCTTCTCCGGGTGTATGAGCGGAGTCCACACGGTGGTCTTTGTGGGCAACTCCTGCGTGACGTCCAGGAGAGCCAGGCATGCCAAGGCCGATATACCCTCTCCTACCATTTGGTGCTGTTGGGAGAGAATATCATTTCATCATTGCGGAAGTTTGTAAATGTTATTTGTCCATCCACCGAAGCCCTCCGAAGTGACTCCTAGAGAATTTTTAAACTTATCACTATATGCATAGAAATATGGTATGGTAAGTGATGTTGTGGCCGTAGGTAGTAAATACACAAAGCCTAGAAGTTTGTAGACATTGAAGGCTGCGAAATATACAAAATTTTTCATGCTCTATATACTACATAAAGAAGTAAGTACATGACCACATTGTAGGTAACTAAAACCCGAGCTTTTAATGTTGGCATGAGTGTATACCTGCAGAGGCTGGTGGGTGGCCCGCTCGAGCGCCAGCAGCAGGGCGGGGCGCAGCGCGGCGGCCTGCGAGCCCGCGGCCCCGCACTCGCGGACGCAGCGCGCCATCAGGGACACGTACGCGGTGCGGACGCCCTGCGTCGAGCTCTTTGCCGACTGGCTCTTCTGTAAACAACCTTACCAGTGACTCGCATGTCTATATGATTGAAGGTGATTTCAAATAGAAAATATATATGCAGAACCTCCTTTTTAGGATGAAAGCGGCGAAAATAATAATGTGAGAATTGAAATGAAAACGTAGCTTTTTCCTGAAAATATTAAAAATTCCAACGTGACACCTGGCGATCATTGTCACCATTTTGGACATTTTACTAATACAAGGCTACGGGTAATCATTTCTAAACGTAGAAACATTAAGTACCTCGACGGACCCAAGAACTCTATAGACTAATAATAAGACTACAGAAATTAAATATACCGAGAATAAAAAGTCAAAGATCACCTTGAATATGTTTATTATGTTCTCTGGCAGGACTCGGGTGCCGTCGACGCGGGCGACGCGCGCCCAGGCGTGCAGAGCGTCCAGGGCGGCGCAGAGAGTGCGCTCGTGCGTCTCCGTGTCCAGCACCTTGCCGAGCGCCGCGCACGCCTCGTCGATCAGGCCTGCGCGGTCGGAATCCGATACTGCCAGAGCGTTTAGTGCAGCAGCACCCTGTAGTAGTAATAAGATAGGTTAAGAACCGAACGATACGGTGGTGTTAGACCGATTTCGATGAACTTATGAGGCACCTCGATAGCTATGGCAGATGAAGTGCATTGAAAAATGATACATTCATCCTTTATTCACATTAGGTCCACAGAGGGCACTTATAAATGAAGTTACTACCGGATCGGAAGTCGGCCTGAGAAGAAATTCAGCATGATTACATTTTAAAATATTTTCTCATATTTGAACTATTTAAAAATTTTCAAATGTTTAACATTTTTAAAATACTTTATCTTCATAAGACAAGAGCACGGTTGCTTCACGGAAAAGGTGATGTTAAATAAAATGTTGTAATAACTCACATAGAGCACGGCGATCTTGTCTTCGCTGGAAGTGAGTTTCCCACTGGCACCGTTGTACTCGGCGAAGGCATGTTTGAGCAACGCTTTAGCGGCGTCGGGCGACGAGCATCGCAGAGCTAAGCGCTGCAGCGCAGTCAGTGCCACGCCTCGGACCCACTCGTCTTTCGAATGTAGATTTCCTGCGAAACAAACGGCACAAATAAATTGATATGTATTGTAATAAGTTGGCTTGGTCACGGCACAGGCCATGGGTTCGATTCCCATCCAAGACAAACATTTGTGTGCATGAACGTCTGTTTGGCCTGTGTCTGGGTGTAAATATCTATATTAGTATGTTATTAGAAAAATAATATTGTATAACAGTTATTTGTTTTACATAGTACCAGTTCTGCATAGTTTGGGAACAGATGACCGTATAATGGCATGGTTATAAGTAATATTAACTATCGATGTGGGTAGCGAATACCGAGTGGATATGAGGTGATCCAACTGTTCAAACCAAAACGGATATCGCTATCGGTATGGATTTTTGTTTCCCAAATATAGCTTAGCAGGGCGGTACAGCGCAGTATTCTGGATTCGCTTAAGCCACAGATATCCAGACATAAACCCGACGAAACACATAGCATGTATATAAACAGGCATTTAAACTCCTTCAACAGGCTTTTGTCTAGTGTGAAGACCATAAGACGATTCTTATTGCTAAGCCTCCGACAATATTTTTTGTTATAGACTTTTAAACTCACTTCATGTAACTTTTTTTTGGGTGCAATAAACACATTTTTTACGTTTTTTAAATTATTCCATCAATAAAACATATCATTTATTTGTTTCGCTGTGACATCCGGAAACTATCTTGTTTCAACCACTACTCTTTTTTAGTGTTTCCGGTCTAGCCACCAGGCAGCGCCACCATCGCTAACGCATGAAGTGAGCGGTAGGCACGAAGAGGTGGTGCCACTAACTTAATTTGTTCATGCGATGGTGGCGTCGCCTGCTGGGTTAGAGTTAAACGACCAGAAACGCCTAAAAATGCTGGTGTTTGACTCAAGACGGATTCCAAATGTGGCATCGGAACAAATAATGAACAATTTGCTTGCAATTTGGTGCACTTTGTTATTAATTTAAATACTTGCTTTAAATATTTTATTACAGTTAAGCATATCAGAGATTTTGTACATCGCGAGGCGGCGCCAGCTATCGAGGCAGCAATATATTTGCACGTTTATTCGTCATTCTAGCAGCATATACGGGTGACATTTTGCAGGGTTATGATGCATAATAAATATCCTGTGACATTCCGAAATAAGCAGATGCAGATGCAGAAGCTTGTACTGTGGTAACCAGATAACTGATAAAAAAGAAATTTTTTTTCATCTTTTAAATGCAGATACATGGATGCATTACAAGTATTTGTCCATGGTGGGAATTGAACACAACCCATGGCAGTCAGGGTCTCAAGGTTAGTATATTTTTAGCTTAAGTTGACCGAAGCGGCAGGGTAGATCAGAGACTAAACTCAGATGTAAATTTTTATAAATCTTCATGAGTGGACAAATTTCATAACAGTTATGCGCTAAGGTTAAAGTTGGTGTCGTAAAGTTAAGTCAAAGTTGAAAGTACATTAATTTGACATAATATACCTTCAGATAATGTTTTAAATACCTAATTAAGAGACTACAATGACTAACCTATAAAACTCTTCCCAATATCCACAGCCACCCCATCCAGGTAAATGTCCAGGTTGGCGATGACTTCCCCAACAGCCTCTATGATGGTTTCAGGGCTACGCAGCATGGCCTTTTGGAGAGCTGGCAGCAATGTCTCGTGGACGTCCACCTTGTCGAGCAGGCGGAGTAATTCCGAGCACGCCTTAATGTAGTTAGCGTTCGGACGGTTCTTCACGCTGATCAGACTCTTGGTGAAGGTCTCCAGCATTTTTCCCTGAAAGAATTTAATTAGCTAGATGAGTTTATTTGTGTATTGTAGTTATATAATAAACTGAAATGATTTCATGTCTTTATTTATTAAAATAGCAAAATGAGTATGTGCTTAATTCCACCACAAGGTAAATTACATGTGGATTTGTATAGATTGATAAAACATTTTTCTTCACTTCGTCACAAACCTAATTTTGGCTGTAATCAAAAAATATATCGAAACACGTATCTCTCACCTTATGTTGTAGAATAAGAGGCTCATCCCCAATCTGCTTCAAGTGCCTGCAGAGTGCGGAGAACGTGACGCACACATGCGGCCCGGAGTCTGCAGGCAGGGCCAGTAGCACATCCACCCATTTGCCCAGCTTCTGCTTACTGATGGTTGACCATGAGTTGTGGAGCTGACGACAAAATAATTCACAGATATAACTTAATAACTTCCATTCAGTTCATTCAGCTTCTGGCTAAACCACACTTAGAATCTTGACTCTACTAAACTTCTATACTTTAACTAACAGTCTTACATAGTAAATTACTTATAGAGGTCATAGCGTAACAGTGAACTTGCCCTGAAGAATTTATACTTATAATAAAAAATATACTGCATATGTTTTCGATACGCTTATCATGTAAAACAAATTAATTATCAACAAATACATTGTAACATAATATTGAACAATTGAAAACTTACCGCAGAATATGCCTTATAGTTTTTCTTCTTGTCTCCATAAGCGGTGACCACGGCAAGCAGGTTGGCCTGAGCCAGAGCCAGCACATTGTAGTCAACGGGCACCTCTGTCTTTAGTGACCCCTCTACAAGAACGGTTGACCAGCGCAGTACATAAAGACCGCTGTGAGAAGTGCTTTTACTGAAAGTATGGAAAAATTGGCTTTAGTAAACATTGGACTTTGCGCTTAAATAATATTCAAGCAGCTTTAAACTGATGCGTGCACTTGTCTGCCACCATAACCACCTGGTTTTCAAGTCCATTTTTTAAACTGTTTACTAATGGATTACTAATCACTATCTCTGGTAGTTAATTCTTCTTATTGATGTTGTGGATTTTAAATAATGTTAATTTTATTTGTAGAACTATTGCATGGTAATTGTGCTTGGAATTGATTACATGTGTGATTATATTTAGTGTCCGGGCAATGGCGTAAATCCGAGGTTAACACCTTTAAGACAATAAAAAAAGGATATTTAGGTCAATAAAATTATTTAAATTAAAGAATGAAAGTCAGTTAGTTGATGGATAATTCTTTAAAGAACTTACGATGTAGCAGTGTTGCAAAGTTGCTCTGAAAGGTCCAGCAGGATGGGTAGAAAGTTGCGGAGAGTCCATTCTGGGTGGGTTTTTGCTAGACAGGCCACCAAGCCCTTCACGTATGACTGAGATGTTGTGTCTCGGTACCGATGTAATGTCAGTGTCAGTAGCCGGCAAACAAATCGCACAACTGCTTCAGTTATACCTATTGTTGTAAACAATTGTTCATATATGTATTAAATATTAATATATTTTAATCATTTCAAAACATGAAACCTATTTTATGGCTATACTTATGTAAAAACATGACTTTTTTTTAAATATTAAAATAACAATAATACTTGTTTATGTTACATAGAAACTGGTGTCTGATGTAGGTAAAACCTGTATTATAGACCACTAGGCTTTCCATCTGAGAGGCAGACAAATTTATGAGATATAGCTATATATGAAGAAGAAATATTTATTTATTTATTTATAGACGAGCAGCTTGGTAGCTGATGTGTCTATATCACACAGTGTTGAAAGTCACTTCGCACTTTATAGTTCACTTTTGAAGATATTTAGTCCTTGTCCAATTGTCTAATTTGTTTTTAAATGAGTTAATTGAAGTAGCAGATACTACTTCATCCGGTAGTCGGTTCCAATTCCGGACCACTCTGTTACTCAGAAAGTGATGTGTATTGGATTTAGATGGTGCACTATTTATTTTGTACTGATATAATTTGAAAATTTTAAAAGTCAAGCTGGGTACCATCATCTTGGTAAGTCTCAGCTTAGAAACTGACACTAAGCACTAAAGTTGTGATGCAGTAGCTCCATTTAATAGCCTATTTCCTTTGTGACTTTGTTTCCTTTCTGCCTTTGGCCACAGAGAAATCCACAGAAAAACTAGAAAAATATGGCCTTAACAGTATAAAAAGATATTTCTAGATTAGTAAGCTTCACTTAAATTCATGTTTGAAATAGCTATGTTAAAGGCAAATAGCATGAATATTTTATTTAGTTATATGTTTTTAATATAAAATATTATTTTCAGTAATAACTCCAATAATTAACTAACTGCATCACAATTTTCTCAAAATCTATGTTGTTTTTTGTATTATTCAGAGGTTAAATACAGAATTATTTCAATTTTCATTGAACTTTCTCCCATAATTGCATATTTATGTTATTTATGTATTATATTATTGAAAGATTTAATCAGTTTTCAACCATTTTGAATTCTAGATACTCTGAATGACTGAAACTGAAACATGGCTTCCAAAATAGAATTGGTACATATCAATACCTAGTTAAGAGATAAAAGCTTAAATTTAAAATAGAATTGATCAATACTTAGGGGATGAAAAGCTATTTTTAAATGCATTCATTTTAGGGTTAATGTTTTGTTACTCAATTTTGTTACTTATTTCATGAAGTTAAGAGCTGAAATGTTAAGCAACAGGTGTGGCTAGTCGGTATTGATTTATGTGCATCCAATAGCAGAGCTGCATAGATAATTTGTAGGTGGGAGCAGTCTGCCCAGGGCCCTGGCGGATCAATAAAGCTAGACAAAGACTACCTGAAATTATCTATGACCTAGTTACCTAGAATACCCAATCATTTGAGATGAAATACAGATTTTAAAGTAAATCATTTTACAATAACCTGGTGTTGATAGAACCTCCGCAAGTTCATTTAGAACTGCGCGCCTCTCCGTCAAACTTGCGGTCTGGATTTTAAATGGTATATCCTTTAATTTCTTCAAAACCTGTGGACAGAATTATCACTTACATATTTGTTCACTAATTAAGTGCCACAATTGTTTGAAATACACCACAATTACCTCGGAATCTGCCATTTTTCACACTCATTCGATGTAATATTTGTAGTAAAGAAGCACACCACACACGTGTCGTCGTATAGTACACAGATAATGAAGAAATTACGCCGTCAAACTTCGGAGTCAGCTGTCATCTGTCAATTTATCACAGTGCTGCCACTATATACTATCACATCACAGATGGGGTTTGGAATGCTGTCTTAGCTTAATCGACTACAAAGTATCACAATTATCTAATTATTTATGATTGACAAATTTATCAGCAAATTCAGCTACAAACACAGAAGAATGTTTTTGAAGTGAAAACTCTTTTAGCGGCGTTGAGCATTTTTCTTGTGATGGGTATAAAATGTTAAAAAAAAAAAAAAAAAAAATTCGTCAGGCGGTAAAAATAAACAACGTTAATGTTCAAGTTTTCACTTCTGCCGGCACTACCAGAGTGCAAGCCGTTATTTATAATTTGGCTTTTATGATGATGCTGAAGAATATCATTACAACTCAATGGTAATTTTTTTAAAACCCTCATAGCTGTAAGAGAAGGGCTTATTAAACGACAACTTTATTAAAGTTTTACTACATGCAATCTGTATTACAATTGATTAAAATATATTTGGTGTTAGAGATAACAGGCTCAACTTGATCATATATGTGTATAAAAGACAACAACATTAATTAATAATACAATAATCATTGATTTCATGATAGAAAATAAAACGAAAAAATCCTAAAGCCATCAACCATCAAGTTTAAATGTTCTATGTCAACCATGCAGTCATTCATTCCGCCTCCCTCCCTCATTCATTCAAATCACAAAATGTCAAAGAGAAAGTAGATGTGTTTGTTTACATTTTGTTTGTAATTTAAGAACATTAAACATGGAGAAAAGAAAGGAAGAGTTATCTGAATTAAAATTATTCACACAAAGAATTGATAAAGATATTACAATGATATTACAAAGCTTGCAGTGGAATCGAAGTAAATTAATGGAGGTTAGATTAAATCGCTTTTTTCTTTTATATTTATCATACATCGCAATTAAATAACTTTACCAATATTTACAGAATTCTGTGAAGGAGACTTGTAGTTATGACTCGAAACACAAAATACCGACAAATAAAAAAGCGATACATGAGCAGGAATGCTTCCTATCGCGCCACGGCTACAGTAAGGAGGATAGACTGCTGCCAGATCCAGTAGATGTTAACGCCAATACCCTTGTAAAATTTTGTAAGGATCAATTAAGTATTTTCAAATAGTTAACTACATTATCTTATAATTCAAATCTTGAACCATGTCGCCTTGGTAGTTCAGAAGTGAAAAGCTTAAAAAAAAAAGTAGAGACTTGGTTCTGGGTTCATTTCCACAGTCCTGTAAAATACAGGTGATGCTTCTTCGACAGAAATGATTACTTAAAGTCCAGGACTGGTTGGTAATGTACTCAAAAAACATGGTCACAATTGTAACTATATGTCACTATGTATATAAAGAAATTATTGTTTTCAATTCTTTCAATGTTTAGTACTTACTATCTATGAAGTTCTCTAAGTTAAAATAATAATAATGTACTTATATCTGTTTTAGCCAAAGATGATATTACAAAAATTATCAATAAGGCAAAATCAAACAATCCACGCTTTAAGAGTGGTAAGTGGACACAATTCTTAAAAACTATGTTATTAGTGTTATTTTTTTTACCCATATAATTTTGTTTATGTTTCTTATTTTCAGTTCATAGCTATTTAGTCATGGTCCTGAAAAACTTACTTTTTTATTGTATCCTTTACAAACTGGTGTTCCGTGAGGATTTCAGAACAGTTGAATTTCATTTATCAATTTTTTACCCCGTTTAAAATGTAGGATTGATTTGAAACTATCCACACTTGTCAAGGATAGACGACAATACAATAATTTTAGTAGTTTGTCCCATTATCCTTACCAGGAAATTCAAGATTAGCAAAAAACTAAAAGACACACTTAGAAAACCAATATAATTATAAAAAAATAATATTCAAAAATTGAAATTGAGAAGTGTTAGTAACATAAACTTAACTTAGCACCCTGCTTGATGTCAATTGTTATAAATATTTTATTGACAGTTAGTGGTAAAAGCAATTATTATTAAAATCACCCCATGCTGTCTTACAAATACTTTACTACTTGAATTTAATTTTATTAAAAATTATTTTCTATTCTTAGTTGGTTTTCTATTGAAGCGTGATTGTATTGTATTTATTGGAATAATCTCTATTCTCTATTCCACATATTACTTACTTGTACCTCTACCATGAGTTGCTATCGAAACTTACTGTAGTCTCTAGCAAGTAAACTACTATCGATACAGTGTTTCTCGATAGCAACTGTCAAATTTGTGACTCATGGTACCGTATTTCTATAGCAAAGGCTAAAAAACGTTATTCGTTAGTGTTTACATTTCGATAGGTTTTTTACCTATCAACTCGTATTATCGATTTTAGTTCTTTAGGTGACCGCTAGTGGCGCTGTACAGATTTGCCATAGAAATGTTTTACGCCGTCGCTAGCGAGTACGTACGTTAATAACTCATGGTAAAGGCACTGATACCTAAACTATCGGTTTGCACATATTTCATATTAAACCAAGACTTACTGTGTAAAACCTAGCTCAGATTACAATAACTTCAACGTCAATTGCTAAAATAGATTTTACATTTAGTTAAGTCTCATCCAACTAAAGAATATCCTTAACACAAGGCCCAGGAGCTCAGACGTCAGAGCCGTATACCCTTGAGCGTCTCCAGGCGACGTACTCATCGGACGAGCGACGCGCGATCCATGATGCGGTTGTTGAGGCTGTTCCATTCTGCCCGGGTGATTTAGATTTACCAAGGTAACATACTATACTATGTGTCTCTTTTGTTAAAGCAAGCATAGTCGAGGAATAACTATTAGTCTGCTTTATGTAAGATTTTAGCACAACTTTTTATTATCTGTATAAACTTAGAGCTTAGGGTCACAAAACTAGATACAACATTGCAATAACAAAAGAACTATTGCCAAAACATAGATCGAACCTGAATTGTTTAACTTCCTCTAATACTAATTAAAGTCGTATCACGGTTTGGCGTGCACGCAGATAGTCAGAAGTTGTGGAGCCGTCAATGTCTTAAAAAATCGGCTTTTAATTCGATTCCGAGACCAATATACAATCTCTCTGTGAGTTAGCCTTTTTACGTCACATCAATAAAGTTTGTTTAAGAATATCGTATTAACTGGTCAGCTAACTAAGTGACTATGTAACTTACCGAATAGGGGCGGATCCGGCTGAGATGAGTTTAAATGCTGGCCTGTGGTAAAAGATAATTGATGGTGTCATAAATACTCTTGCACAGTATGAGCGGCGAGTATCCCGAGTATACAGCCACTGCTGAGAAGACCCGCGCCGAGATCCTGGCGGAGCTCCGAGACATGAAGCGGCGACGCACTAAGTACCGCGTCGCTACCAAGTCTCGCAACTACTCCTTTGTGCTGCGTGACGTCATCAAAGCGCAGGTACTTGTGTTTCTACTTTTTGTATCATCTAATTCTTGATTCTTTATTGTTTGTTTTCCTGGAATAATTAGAGATAATTTGATACTGATAAAGAGTTAAAAACTTAGACAGTGTCCCTCATATGTGACCAAAGATATTTTAAGAAACTATGTGGCATATGCTTAGCATTGTCTGCTACAAGAGGAGCTACCTTGCATAACCTGGAAATCGAACCTAGTTCCTCCAGTCTTTAAGCAGATTTTTTGCCATTCGTCCGCCAAGCAATTCAACAAATCACAAAATGTACCTAATTAGACCCTCTGCGTTAATGCATGATTGGGTTTGGGATGAGTGAGAGAATTCTGTTTGGGCTATAATTTTTAAATTTAATTTAATTTATATTCAAACAGATGGAGCTGTACACTGAAGTGAACACTGCAGTAGTTAAAACAGAACCTGTTGATGAAGAAGATGATCCAAGAACAGAGGAAAGTACTTATATAGAATATGTTAACACTAGAGGCAAGAATAGAACACATAAGTCTCCACATCACAATTATACTGATGATAGAAAAGATCGCCACAATAGAGATAGATCAAGACATTTCCAAGAAGTTTTGAAACCCCCTAAAGAAAGACGTCCATATGATCATATAGATAGAAGGTATGAATCTAAAGATACACATAAGCCATACAGTAGTTCTTCGAGCAGAGAAATTAATGATGATCATATGGATAGACAGTATGAATATAGAGAGACACAAAAGGCATACAAGAGTTCTTCAAGCAGAGAAATTAATGATGATCTTATGGATATAAGATATCAATCTAGAGAGACACAAAAGGCATACAAGAGTTCTTCAAGCAGAGAAATTAACGATGATCATCAAAGAGTTAAAATTAACGATGATCATCAAAGAGTTAAAATTAAAAAGGAAAGAACATCTGAAGAATCTATACATGATAGGAGATACGATGTTGATAATGAAACGGACAGACAGAATAAATATCTTGACAAACCTAGTTCTTCAAGCAAAGAATTTAACGATGATAATCAAAGAGTTAAAATTAAAAAGGAAAGAACACCTGAAGAATCTATACATGATAGGAGATACAATGTTGATAATGAAAGAGACAGACAGAATAAATATCTAGACAAACCTAGTTCTTCAAGCAGAGAAAGTAACGATGATCTTATGGATATAAGATATCAATCTAGAGAGACACAAAAGGCATACAAGAGTTCTTCAAGCAGAGAAATTAACGATGATCATCAAAGAGTTAAAATTAAAAAGGAAAGAACATCTGAAGAATCTATACATGATAGGAAATACGATGTTGATAATGATAGAGTCAGACGGGATAAATATCTTGACAAACCTAGTTCATCAAAGGAAAGCAGAGGAGGTAAGCACAAGAAGCGTAGAAAAGCAAAAGATAAAAGAAAGAGTAGAAGACATGATATAAAAATCAAAGAAGAGGATGAAATTAAGTCAAAACGAACAAAATATTCATAGGAACTCTCCAATACATTTTCTGATCCGTAAATTGTACTTTTATTTATCCTTAAATAAATTAATATCCTGGGACATTCGCGATTGACCGTTGGGTGATTGCCATTTCATTCACTCACTTACGCGCAGAAAGAGATGACAAAAGTATGGCCGTCAATGTATCAGCAAATTGGCTTTGATTTTGACTGCGGGAGCATTACATAATCGCCTTGCCGATCCCAAACTAAGCCGAGCTTGTACTATGGAAACCAGATAACTGATATACTACTTTTAAATACATACTTTTTTACACCTGGTGAAAAACAATGTCACTATTTCTGTCTGTGCCTTGGAGTTTTCGAGATCTAGAAGACCTGTTTGGACAGCTAAAAAGTCATATAAACATCATCTTTACAGTTATTGAGATAAGGTTCAAATGTGTGGCACTTTCTGGCAGGGCCACTATCACGATTTAAATTCCATTCAAATCCTTCGCTATTTTGTCCCTAATTTGTCCTATTTTGTCCTCGAATATCAGATTTTGCCGCGCCCTGGTTCAAAGGTTATAAGGGTTTTTAGGTGGCCCTGCCAGGAAGCATACTTCATATCTCGAGAGCAAACAGATCATCGCTTGGTGCTCTACTAGTGAAGATCTGTTTGCTTCCAGAATTTGTCCCTAATTTGTCCAATTTTGTCCCCGAATCCCAGATTTTGTCGCGTCCTGGTTCAAAAGTTATTGATGAATGAAAAATCTCTATATCTTGTACAGGCGAGTAGAAAATACTTATGATATCTTTATAAATTGTTTTAAAACTGAACTGTCTTAATATTAAATTATTCTAAATAAAATCTATTTGGAAAAACATACGTATTTTAGTACCATGAGTACAAAAGATAATAAAACAGGTTCCTAGAAAAATAAATAAAGAGAATTACCTTTGTTTTTTTATTATTTATATTGAAGTCTTTTTACCTTACAAATACTTTTTTATATCTTCTTCACTACTTTTTTGTCCAATTTCAAGTTTTATTTCGAATTCCGTTATTGTATAACGTATATTTTCTAAATAAATTTATAATAATTAATATCAGAGACTAGTGACTAGATGTGTGTATAAACTGATGATTGAGTATACCTGCAAACCATATTTAATTGTAGTCTTTGATGCAAACCATGCTTACCTCTGCTCCTAACCCCGCACTTCACCCCCGAAATCGCTTTTGTTCGGTCCTTGCTTATCTGTAGGCACATTATTTGATTGTTGTGGGCAAGGATCGGTACTGTGCAGACGGTTGCTTAAGGATTTTTTGTGCATATTAGTAGTACTACCCGTATTATTACCTTTTGATACACTTTTGTACGCAACTGTACACCTGAGTATCGAATAGTCTAGGAGTGAAAGTGAATATTTATAAGGCTTTTTACATAATTCCAATCGAGAGAAAAACACGAATGTGGTGTATGATTATTTCTTGTTTGCATATTTATAGACAACATTTTAACATTAAATCATTTAAAACTTGCTTTTTCAATAAAATAATAGAAAAATATTTAACCAGTCTAACTTTTGCATGGAAAAAGCTACATAGCTATTCGACTACTCCATACAAAAACAAATGTGTTATAACTTTTGAACCAGTACACGACAAAATCTGGGATTCGGGGACAAAATTGGACAAATTCTGAAAGCAATCAGATCATCACTAGGTGCTCTAGTTCTAGAGATGACCCTTATAATTTTTGAACCAGGGCGCGACAAAATGTGATACGTGATGACAAAATTGGACAAATTAGGGACAAAATAGCGACATTCTTGGAATTCAAATCCGTGATGGTGGCCCTGCCAGGAAGTGCCACACGGTACAACTTGGTTGTCAATGGTTATCCTTGATGATGGTGATGAACCTTATCGTTGGTTAATTCTGATCCACATATTAAGAGCTTGTACTATGGCAACCAAATAAGAAAAAACATTCCACAATTGCGTACCGGTTCATAGAATACATAATGTATCTTATACCTTCCAAATTTAATTTATATAACATCTCAGAGTAAAATGGCTGTAGCTCTGGTAGGTAAATGAGGAGTTCTATTCACACTTTTAATGATTTAAAAACTCCTTTGTTCTTCAATAATAAATACTATCAAGTTCATGACTTTTTATTTAGTGAAATGACTCATGTCTAAAATTTACATAAGTTAAAATTCTCGGTTGGTCTTGCGAGATCTTGTCTCGCGGCATATGGAGTGCAACGAGCCGTAAATACATTAGCGAGCATAATAATATAAATCATACGCGATTCCAGTTACGTTGTATAATAAAGCACGCGAAAATAAAGTTTGGAAGTTATCGAAAGATGTGCGCACTTTTGAACAAGGAGATTATATATACAAGTAAGTATTACCTCTCGATTAATTCCTGTTCCTAACGCGTACATGCTTTTATTTTGAAGGCATGCCTACCTTTAAATTTAAATTATACAGTCAGCATCCTTTCTATTATTATTGTTTTAAATATGAGGTGTATTCTTTGTTGGACCTGCAAATAAAATAAATAATACGTGGATAACGGGGCAGATTACATTTAGAACAGGGATAATAAAGATTTTGTAGAATGTTAATTGCATATTGTAAGAATATACGAGTATTGAGGTACAGGTGTACCTATACGTTCAAATCGAGTCAAAGACACATGGATTGTTTTTAATACGGATGGATAGTACCAATGAATGCCAATCCAGTAGGCACATTTTTTATCATCAGAGGGCTTGAAAAATCATCCCTAAACCATGTCATTATTCTGATTTCATGCGTCGTTTACTTTAAATTACCGTTTGTTTATGGAGCTATAATCTTTCGAACTGCAGATAATATTGCCATAGTTACTCTTGTTGAATAGGTAGAAAGTTAACTTTTCGAGAGATCGCTTCGATGGTCAGGTGGTGTAATGCTCGACTAACGACTCGGAGGTCCTTGATTCGATTCTCAGGTCCGGGTGGGGATGATATTTTTTTCGTTTTTACCACGTATTGTTAGAATTTTGTAGCAAACTGAGACTGGTAATGTGCTCGATACTCAGACAATTAAAAATACTACATTCGTTGTAACCTACCTTCGGTGGAATGTGGGTCTCGTACCATACCTACTGAGACCTCTGCTTACCTCTTCGAGGATAATGGGCGTGAAGATATATTAGGTAATTTTTTTTGCACATAATATATAATACTATGTGCAAAAAAGTTAAGTTTATGATTACGTGTTGTTATCCCTATCATATTATTACTTTTTGGTTATTTTATATGGATACTTGGAACATACTAATATCATAAATGCGAAAATGAGTTTGATTGTTGCGCTTTCACGGCTAAACGACTGAACCGATTTTGCTGAAATTTTGTACACACGTAGCGGAGAGAGACATAAACTACTTCATATTAAAATTAACACTAGTAAAACCGCGGCTCGGGAACAATTTTATTTATAATTTTGTTAATTAATTAATCACGGGAGAATACTACAAATGAATGAACGCTCGAGAAAGTGCCCCACGGCAAAACATGCTGTGATCTCTGATTGATGCTTAATTAGCATTCATAGATTCATCGTAAGTATTTAATAGTTATCGTGAAGATCGCGATGATTACTGCGAAAATGATCAACTTAAGTTTTATAACGGTGATGATTTCATTATTAATGGAAACAGGCATTTGACGCGGGCTTTAATTCCGAATTTTTTGCGATGGCTATTAAAGAGCCATTTTAGCTTTTTTTATACCACTTTGGCCGATAAAGAAGAAGACGGTCACCCTGATAGTGAGGCATCACCGCTGCCTATGGACATTTGCAACGCCAGGGGCATCGCCAATGCGTTATCGACTCTGAGACGTGAAGTTGTTAGGTCTCATGTGCCTGTAATTTCTTTCCTTTATAACCGAAACACAGTAACACAAGTGCACTACTGCTTTATGGTGGAAATGGGTAAAGTTTTAGTACTTCCCCTGATGGACTCCGCACTAATAGCTTTACTACTCTAGTTGTGAGATTTCCATTAATCTTTACCGAATAATTTGATAATTGTTGGCAGCTTGATAGCAAATTTACATTCAAAATTCAAAAATTTAAATTTAAATTCAAAATTCAAAAACTGATAATTAGGTGGACATTTTCGTTAAAAACTAGAAGAGGTTAAGTAGCGTCTTTACCAGGTTCATTTCTGCCTCCATTTCACATTTTTCTGCAGAAAAAGCTTAACTAGCTAGCATAGAAGTATCCATTGATGTATCATTGGCTCTGCTCATGCTTTATTGTTAACATTCTCTGTCGTTTAATGGCAAGCCGCGCAAAAACACAATTAATCCCATGTTGAATGTGCACTTTAACGAGCAAAGTGATTCAGTTTACTGTGGAAAAAATATAGATACTGTTTCTAGGTAAAATGTATACATGGGTAGGTTTAATGACAGTGTAATGGGTGCGCGCGCAATGGGAGTGTGACGCGGCGAAGTGCACGCACCGCGCGCCACTCGCAGCATACCGTGAGCGCTGGCTCTCTGTCGCTTAGTAGGACGTATGTAGTTTTCTTTTCTGAAAATAGACTAACTTGACATACTTGCTAACCATATATTTCAGAGTCAACAGAACGATGGCATTCCCAATAACCCAGACTAGATATTATGCACAACTCTATCTTTAACCTTTATAAATAAAATGAAATGCTGTTCGTTGGTGAGTGGATCTAACTAGAGAATTGTAGTATAATAAATTGAGTTTGTAATACCCGAATAAGATTTTTATTTAAAAATTTTGGAAAAGTTCACGATTTTTTTTTTATACTCGTTACTTAGCTAGCAAACAAGCTGACGGCCCGCCTGATGGTAAACGGTCAGCCTATTGACGCCTGCAACACCATGAGTATCACTCGCGCGTTGTCGACCCTGCAAAATTATCTTCAGATGGTATTCTCATCCTATGCTGTACTCACTTGGGAGTTATTAGATAATTGGATATTTTGGGAAAATATAATCTTGTATGAACTCGAGGCCATAGCTCATGTTTTGAAGACGCATGGCAACGCATTCCGGGACCAGTTAGTTATACAATAGTTTCTGTGTTTGTTCGTTCCAATGTCTATCAGTGTTCTGAACTGACATAATAATTAGTCCGTGGACTAATGAATTGCTAATTATTTGTAATGATTTACATTGTAATTGTTACATACATGTAAGGTATTTCTGCATAGATAACTTATTTAGTTCTTTATGTTTGTCGCTGACGCTGTAAGCATTAAGAAAAAAAAAATTACCCGTTTATTCCCAATTCAACGAAGAATTTACATTTCATTAATTAACACATATTTTAATTCTTATTTCATTATTATGACCTATTATTTATTAGAAATTAAACATTTATTTTATTAACTTAAAAAGAAAAATGATTTATTGGCTTGCCCATTTTGAGCATAGGCCTCCTCCATCCTATGAAATATTTTCCTATTACTAGCCAGTCTCGTCGAGCCCCCTTATTTAGCTAATACAAACTACGTCGGAGCTTACCTCTTACGTGAGTAGTATTACCGTGGTAAGCGACAGAGACAGAGCATAGAGGCCGCGACGAAACATCCTCGAGTTAGTGTCATTTTCCTTACAGAATCGCGCCCCAGGTGGTGCCTGCTTGCACGATGTCGCCTGTATACATTTTTTTTCTTTGGATATATCCTCATAAATCAGAAAGTTCATAACATGTTATCATTACGTATAAAATAAATGTGAAACAACTTTAATATTAGAGCATTTATATATGTAATTGCCGTCTAGAAACTAATATGCAGTAATAATGGGTAAAATTACCCGAGATTGAAGTATTGAAAGGGAAATTGCAGGCGGCTCTGCTACCAGCGACTTGTGTAAAAGGTGCATTATAATTAGGCATAGTTATGTATTCAGACGGTAAATGCATTTTGCATTCTCACTTGTCATTCGTTTTGTGAATTTGTAATAGTTTGTTGCATCATTATTGGGTAATAGAGTATGATTGGTTATGAAAACATCAATAAATGAATGTTCTTGGTACCTACATTTAAAATTTGATAATACGATAGCTGAATTAATGGTGGGAGTGTATTTTGTGGCTGAAATTTTGACCTACCTTGTTTCTTATACTATTCCATAAGGTAAAACTAGCTCGATGATGTATCGCTGCAGCCTCTTTATTTTATTTTATTTTTATTTATTTTATTTTATAAGGAAAAACTTACAGCCTAAAACAATGGTTTAAAATATAGAAAAAAAAAGACCAATTACAAGTTTTTCGCCGTTAGTAAGAAAATCAAATATATAGATATTGGATATAACAAAAACTTTGATGAAGAAAAGTTAAATAACAAACGCTGTTGCAAAGTAAACGTAATAAGCAAGAAGGAACAAAAAACATTAATCCAGAAAAAATCCAAAAAATAAAAAGTAAAAACACTAAAAAGCACTACAAAAGAAAGAAAATCAACAAAAATTACAATATGAACATAATATAAATTATATATAACGACATATATTAATAAAAGAGACATATCAATACAAACATATTGGACACGTAAGAAAACATTTTGATCAAGAACCGAAAAAATCCCTAGCCATGAGCAGCGAAACAGATGTCACACTGTTGAAAAATATATCAGTGGAGTTATGCTTCTTTAGTATATCGTTTAGTAGCTTAGGGCTCCGATAAAATAATGTATTTTGCTGGTAATTAGTTCTGGATGAAGGTAATGCCAATAATGGTGTGAATCTAGACGAAAATGTAGGTGTTCTTAGACAAACTTTTTCAAGAAGTTCACTGCTGTCGATCTTACCTTTAATAATCTTTAAAAAATAAACCACATCAGAAATGTCTCTTCGAAGGTGCAATGGCAACAGATGATGACGTCTACAGCGTAATTCGTAATTATCATCATACTGACCGGACTTGAATTGTAGGTATTTTACAAATTGTCGCTGAATACTTTCAAGACGAACTGAATGGCAATTGTATTGAGGATTCCATATTTGTGAGCAGTATTCAAGAATACTACGTACGTATGCACAGTATAAAATTTTGACGGTTTTAATTTGATTGAAATTTGATGAAATACGCATTATAAAACCTAATGACTTATAAGCTTTTGAAACAATTTCGTGAATATGATTATTATATACTAATTTAGAGTCCTGTACGACACCCAAGTCCCTTACATTATTCAACCTATTTAAAATCTTGCCATTTAAGTTATAATCAAAAATAAGCGTATTTTTTTTACGGGAATATGATATAACAGAGCATTTATCGACATTTAGGTTCAGTTTATTAGCCTCGCAATAAATACAAAGCCTATTCAAATCTTCTTGAAGGTTGGATTGATCGTTGTTGTTGTAAACAGATTTTAATATTTTCATATCATCCGCAAAGAGATAAATTTTAGAAAACTGAAAACAATCAACTATGTCATTTATAAATAATAAAAATAGAAAGGGACCTAGTATCGAGCCTTGTGGAACCCCCGAAGGTATATCAACCCAAGTAGACCCATAACCATTAAGCACAACACACTGAGTACGACGCTCGATATAGGAGGAAAACCATCTAAATAAGCTGCCATGAATACCAGCATTCAATAGTTTTTGGAGAAGAATATCATGGTCAATCCGATCGAACGCCTTACTAAAGTCAGTGTATATAGTATCAGCTTGACCATCGTTGGTTAATACGCTGGTAATATATTCATGGGTAAGAATTAAGTTGGATGTAGTAGAGCGACCTTTAAGAAAACCATGCTGTTCTGGTAAGAAATAAGATTTTAAGGCTGCGTAAGTTTGAGTATAAATTATTCTTTCAAGTATCTTAGCAAAAATACACAGTTTGGAGATTTGCCTATAGTTCTCGACTTTAGTTTTGGTACCTTTCTTATGGACTGGGGATACTAGTGCCGATTTCCATAAACCTGGCATTATCCCTTCATGAACTGACCTTTTGAATAATATAACTAAGGGAATTGAAAGACTTTTAGAACATCTTACTATAAGTTGTGGAGATACTCCATCTGGGCCTGATGATTTGCTGATATCAGTAGCCAATAATAGTTTTTCTACTTGTAGGTATGAAAATTCAACAGAGTTTATATTTACTTGATTTGACACTTTAGCTTCAAAAATGTGTGTCGAATTAGAATTATTTTTATTATTAGGATGGGAGAAATTTGCAAAGAAATATGATGAAAAATAATTGCAAAGATCCTCCCCGCTATTAGCAACGCAGTCGCCAAACGTCATTCTTGAAGGAAAACCAACGTGATTAGAGTTATTTTTTACAAAGCTCCAGAAATGTTTTGGATTAGTGATGATGGAGGACTCAATACGATTAATATAATTGTTGTAGCATTCAGCTTCGTATTTCCTAACTCGATTACGAAGTACCCTAAATGAATCATAATCCGACCTGTTATGATATGTTTTGAATTTACGAAAGTATTTATATTTTTCCTTCAACATTTTACGTAGACATGAATTATGCCATGGTGGTGACTTTCTATTTGAGACTGTCTTATGCTGTACAAATTGGTCCCGCAGATTAAAAAGAATATTATGAAAGAAATTAAGAGAATCATCAATAGAACCCCGAGACAAGCAGTCGTGCCAGTCAATATCATCCAGTCCTTTACATAGTTTGTCATAGTTGCCTGTATTGTAGTAATACTTAATTCTTGGTTGTGTACCGATGGCATACGAATTGGCTAAGCTAGCTTCAATAGATAACGGTGGATGGTGCTGGTCATTGGGAACAAGATGCTCGTCACTAGGGCATATAGATAGGTGGATATTAGAAAACACCAAATCGAGAATACGGTTATTATGGTTCTGTACATGGTTGTATTGATTAAAACCGCTCAACGTAATGTTGTCAAAGAAGTTTATCTGGGACGGGCCGAGAATATTAGAGGGGTTCAATGTGCCATCAGAATTTAAATGCCATTCTTTGTCTCTGTCTTTTTCGTTAACTACGCAATCAAGTGAGATGTGCGCTTTCAGAGGCCTCGTTGCCCCGCGACCCGACGAACTGAATAATGGGGCTGAAGTAAGCTTAACCTTGTATGTACCTAAGTACCTATCCCTGAAAACGCTTAATTGGCCTTCTGTTTTTGGATATACTTGTTAAACCTAACTGTTTAAAAATGTTGCTGAAAGATTTTCTTAAAGTAATATAATAAAATAAAAAATATATAGGTCAAAGCCATACTCTATGCATGCAGTGTCAACAATTCAAATAAAAGCATCCATTAATTAATTCATATAATTTTGTTAAATTAAAAAAAGATTACCTGAAATTCCTGCTTAAATCTCAGAGAATTTATTGTTACGGTCCAATAAGGATAGGTTGGAAAAAATGTAGCAACACCATTAGTTTTTACTGATCAATCTACATTGTTACACGGTTTCATTTATCAGTATTTAGTGAGTCATTTCGATCGGCAACAGTTCGTCATAGTCATTTCACGGCCTGTGCCCACGGAGCACTGTTTTTTACATCATTATCAGGCAATTTATAGGAACACTATTGATAACGTAAACTATAGAATATTTCATTAAAAGGCTACGTGTTAAGTTTTTTTGTTTTTTTTTTCAAAAGTTGACAAAGAGGCGGGCTGTCCAACTGATGGAAAGTAGTCAACGCTGCCTATCGTACAATACCAGGGACATTGTTAATGAGACGACCTTAAAACGTTCTTTTTTCAAATCTAATTCTGGTTAATATACTGTTCGACTACTTTTGAAGTTCATTCAAGTCAGCTCAAGTTCAGTTCAGCTTATCAAGTGGATATAATATTATTTCATAAACACAATAATAATTAATTGCCACGCCCGTTGTCCGCTAAGAGGTCTTTGTATTCAGACATACATTCCACCGAAGATTTTTATGTTCCAACGTGATATGTTGGGAACATGATCACCGTCTTTCGGGCAGGTTTCAGGTTACCATTTCTGACAAAGGAGTGTCAACTGTAAATTGCAATCTGATAATCGAACCCAGGCCTGTTCGGCCGTGTAAAAGAATGTAATTTTAAAATTTAATGCCATTACCTACAACTGGTAAAGTCAGCTTTCAACTAAGAAGAACCGGCAAGAAATTCAGGAAGACATTTTCTATATTTTTAAATGTTTGGCTATTTTTTCAAATGTTTAACAAATCTCAATCTCTTAGGATATTACAATTCTATTCGAAACAATGAAATCTCAGAGTATAATCGACTTATACTCATTTACGAGAACATTCGTGACCAGAAGCAATAACATGACGTCTACAAACAGTAACAATAGCTACAATTCATAACTTTAGGGAAAATTTTACGCTTTTTGTTATATTCGGATTCAATTGTTTGTTTTACAAAACGGAGTCAGTTCTCGAATGAAAAGTCAAATGCATTGTCTTGTCTAACGAAGTGCAAAAATGATTTTAGAAAACTTCAGATTGTTAGCAGTTTTTTTTGTCAAATTTTATAGCTTACTAGCCTTCCCCTGCCGATTCACACGCGTTACTGAGGGATGTTACATTTACCCGGGATAAAAGGTATACTATATGTTGTTTAGCTCTATCTATGTGCCAAGTTTCATCCAATATCCATTCAATTCCATCCAAATTTTATAATATTAGTAGAATTTGGCTGACTATACTGTGATGAAGGTCGTATCGATATGCCTTTTTAAAATTCTAAAGGCTCCCCGGGACGCTCTCTGCTCCCAATGTTTCATTGCAATTAAATGAATGGTATAGCAACGCATAATCTCTACGTTACGAACAGAATTCTCAAGTCGCATTGAGGTAGATAGAGAAAATCATGAAATACAGTAGAATGTATATTTACTAAGGGCCGAAATGAATATGGAATCCCTATCCAAAATGCACGGATTGATGTTCTTTTTTATAAAAAATTACATCAACCAGAGATTTTGGACCCGGACCATATAATAATTTTGGCTGTAAGTGTTTGAAAATTAGCGTTTTAAGAGTCTTGAAGGGTCTTAATCTTGTCTAATTAGGAACCCGTGGAATCTTATTGGAATTAAGAAAGAATTAAAAGTTAAAACTTACTTTTGGATCCTTTCGGTATCCTAATGTAAATTCAAAAAACATGTTACCCTGCTGAGTTTCTTGCTGGTTATTCTCAGATAAAGGCTGGCTTCCGAAGCGGTGGGAACTATAGTACTTGCTTGGGCCTAAACTGTACGCCTAATCAGTTAATTTTAATGTTACCTTAATATCAGAACGTGGAACCTGGAACAAACTCTCCGATACATAGATTACAAAGCCATACCCGACGCCGCAGGGCTTGAATCAAACCAACCGACCGTTGCGACGCGACTCGCGGGCGACGCCATCGCGATCGCGATCCGCAGTTGTCTCGCGGACGCTCGCGGATACGCCTGCCTGTTGTCCCTACAAGCCTAGCAAAACACGCGACCCTACATGTGTTACGATACGTAGATGGACGTTGACCTTTAGTTTTTTGTTAATTATGTTTTCATTGTGAAATTGTGTGTGACAATGTGATATTTTAGTGATTGTTTCTAAGACTTTTTTGCAGGAGAAAGGATTTTTTATTGTCTGCTTTGGTGAGTTATTCATTTATTATTACTGATTTTTTTCGTATTTTGTTAATCATCACAATTTATTAATAACTATTTTATATACTACATTTGACATTTAATTAAGATTAAAAAACTGAGGAAATCGTTTATAATTTCTATCAGCGACAAAATGCGGGGATCGTTTTCTTTTAAAGAATGTGGAAAATCTAAAATTTCGAGAGTTTCTTCTTGAAAGCTAGATATTTAGTTTTCCTATTTCCATGACGTTAAGATGTTTTAAATTACGTTATACCTTTTAATAACTGAGTTTAATACACTCATAAAATAAAAATAAGTAGCACACAATTATATTTCTTATCGCGTATTAGTTGTAAATTTTTTAGCTCTACTGGTTCAAAAATCAATTAAATGTAGTATGTGTATAAAAAGCAATGCAAACCACCAAGCGCTCTCCTCTTTGATACCATCCTAGTAATCTCCTTTAATCGAAGGGCAAAGTTGTCTGCGCGTAGGAAACTAACTTCATATAAGTACCTAACTTAATATCATCAAACATTAAAAAGTTATAACTTAATTAGCTTGCTCGGAACGTAGAGTTAAGTTTTTTTCAAGTTTATTGAAATCTTCTTAAGCCAGTTGCGTTATAAAACTTGTCTTTGCCTAAAGGCTAATGGTATATTTTTATGAATGAATTGTAGGTTTATAGCTTTAAAGCCTTCACACCCTGAATAAATATAATTAACCAAACTTTTTCCTAAAAACCTCTTGGAGTACATTGTTTTTTTTTTAATTTACTAATAAGTAAAACGTGTTAGATCGTGCGTAGACAATTCGGTGAGTGCTGAGGACACTTAACAGACCTGAGTTAGTGGCTAACTTGTAAGGGTAGGACTTTCGCTAAGGATGACTCGTGTGAAATGACTATTTGGGGATTGGTGCACGAGGCGGCGTGCCCCGCTCGTACAGCATGAGATTGGGTCAGGTTTTTTACTCCCTATTTATTCCAACTATATCTAGATTTTTAATGAAAACAAGTAGTTTAGAGACATACTATGCAAAAATGTTATCAATAATACGCATTTGTCCTTCAACCAGTCATGTTTTATAAAATTAGGGGCCGACTTTTCAATCATTGGATGAATTTGAATTAAAAACCACAGTACCTTATGCAGATCAAAGCTACTAATATTACCTCTTGATAAGCTTCGGATACTCTTTCAAAAGTCTATAACAAAACTGTTATAAATTCTCAGAGTCTCAGGCCATTGAAGAATCAGGTCTAATTGAAATGAACATACATGCAACAAATAACAAATGAATCGTCTGTCTAGTATTGTCAACAGAATATCATGAGCGTTGCTAACAAAAGCGTTTCAGTCGAGCGCTATAATTGAATAGATTGAAGATAAACAGACGCATTCAGATGTGCGCGAGGGAAAGTGGTGGACGCGGGCTGCTGGACACGACGCCACACCACCGCCAAGTGCCACCCGAAGTACCCAGATACTATACATACGGGTATTCATTACTGTTTTATTTCATGTTGTTCCAAACTCATTAACATAGATATATGGTAGTAAACGAGCCACTGAAAAACCGGTTCAGTTTAAAGTTAATTTGAGCGATAACGGTTAAATTTTACCATTAACATAGCATCAAATAAATAACGGAGCGGATAAACGTTTAGAGTATTTGATAACATATCTATGTTGTATGTACCTACTCAATATTTTATACTTCTTTTAGTTGTAGTATCTAAATGGTATTTTATTTTAAAACCTATTTAGAATAAATATATATTTTTTAACACACGGCTATTTGATCTCAAACTAAGCAGAGTTAGTATTATTGTAACCAAAATAATATATACCGATATAGATATTTTGACCTAAACAAGGAATAAACAGACATGTTCATGCTCAATGGTTGTCGTGGGTGGGAATCGAGCCCGCGACCTGCAGTTCGGTTTACACAAACGGATTATGCCCAAAGCCCTGTTGGACCACTTCACACTTACAGTTTGTGACAAATATTTGACCAAACACCGTTTAGTGCGCGAGTGTTTGCACTCGTTGAGCATTTATGTGTTTGGATATTTAAGTTTTAACGAACCGACAGATATTTTTATGTAGGTACATATATCTTATTTCTATTATGGATTCTAGTCTGTATTTCACGTCTAACAGCTTTTTTATTCCACTATAAAGTATGTTTGTAATTTAAACATTTAATAATAAAAATAATAATTTATTTATGATGAATAAATCCAAATGTTACAGCTTTTATATAAATATATATGACTAGTCTTATTCTTTAGATCTAAACTCTAAACTAAAGCAAAGTATAAATGCTAGTAAATATATACAGCACGAGTCTTTATAATTAGCACATATCGAAATGAGGGATTCTATACTTAATTTTGTCGACGGCAAAAATATTAAAAAAAATCTCAATATTTTAACTCATTATTAAGACTCACACTGTATATTTGACGGATTTGTATGGGTATAGGCAGACAGATATTCTTAATTTACACGTAGAATACTTTGTTTTAAAAATTATCAGTAAAACACAGGTGAAAACGCGGGGCGGCGTTTAGTAAGTATAATCTGAGTTAAGTACGCCATAACAGTAACATAAATTAAACAAATGACGCAATGTTTGTAAAAAACACATATTATTTGTCCAATGATCCAACGTGAAACCGGCTTTTAAAACAATTGGCTGCAAACATCTCAACACAGTTTTTGTGGAGTCCCACGAAGATTATTTCATTTGTAACACGAGTGTTAAGGAAATTAGACGTTGCCTTCCTTTTCTTGTTTCTCTTAAAAGTATATTTTATTGTTTATTTTGATTTAATTATACACTTATTTCGAATCTATATACATTTGAACAAATTTAAACTAGAATGTCTAAAATATATACCAACCTATACATACAACAAAAATGAAGTTCTCGTTCATATCGAAAAATCTTGAATTCTTTTTTTATATGTAGAATTTGTTCTTCGTTTAAAAATATTATACAAATTAATATTAGTTTATTTTGTAGCTCTAATATTACGTATTTAAATAAAATTGTATATTTTATTAGTTCCATTTTTTATCATAGCCATAAGATTTAAGTTTTCTAAGAGAACGCAAACTTTTGTATGTATTTTTTATATTCTATAAAACATTGTGTCTCCATTAAGTAATAAATTAAAGCAAGTAGTTAACCTATTTATAAATGCATCTATAAGTAAATCCCGACTAATATTATAAATGTGAATGTATGTTTGTTTGTTACGCTTTCACGCGAAAACTACTTATCCGATCATCATGAAACTTTGTACTCATTTTGTTCGAGGTATTAGAAGTAACATAGGATACTTTTTGTGCTGGGAAAATGTTCCATCCCTCGGGAACGTGGGTGAAACCGCAAGGGACAGCTAGTATAACACATTTTAAAGTAACTTATATGTTTATGAGATTGGTACAAGCACGTAAAGTTACTCGTCTCAAGAACATAACATGATGCGGCGATAAAAATTGTTGTTTCGCGAATTACATAAACTTGCGAGTATGGAATTACGCAGATCAGTGCTCCCGTGCATGCCGATCAAATCTTACTTGGAAATTACCAACGGAATTTACAGATGAGTTTAGTAGTTAGATGCTGCTACCCCACAGGTATTAGGTTCGAGTACGGTTCAGGACATACATTTGTTTGAATGACTGTTCGATCTCTAATTAACACCCAGATTTAATGAACAATGGTCAGTGGGGCTATCGCATAAAGTCGTATTTTCTGTAATATCGATGAAAATTAAATTATATTAACGAGAATAGGTATTTTAATATGTCGGTAAATAATTTTTTGAATTTTGATGGTGTCTTCGGCTACTCCCAAACTACTAACAAACATACAAATTTCTATTTGTGGTTTTTAATGTAGTTTGTGTAGCATAGACAATTGTCGGGCCAGTTGCTTGTTGGTTAAATACCCTGACTGCTACTCCACAGGTTGTGGGTTCGATTACCAAGAGAAACATTTGTATGCATGTATGATTTTTTTGTTCTGAGTGTAGCATAAGTATAAAAAAGTAGTATATGTCAGATATCAGTTATCTGATTTCCATAGTACAAGTTCTCCGTAGTTTGGTATCAAGTAGCCGTGGGTTAGAATGTCCTAGGCTTTTTATTTATTTAAGTTTAATTCTCCTAAAGCCTTCTTATTAATCTTCTGACATAACATTTCAACAAACAAGCATAACTTTAGAAATTACTTAATTAACTTACTGTTCATTAATGAATTATGCAATTAAAATTAAATATAATGCGACATTATTCTCATAGGCGGTTTTTAAATGAGATAAGTATAATTTTATAATTTAAATTCGACAGCAATCAAAATCCATTGAAGCCTTAGAATAACGTGGGAGCCTGTGATAGTTTACGATTGTTTACGTTACAACAATCGCCTCTGTAAATAGATACTTATGTAAAACAGTATGAATATTTTTTTTCTAAACCTACAGTTATTATTATACAGGTTATTTATTTGTGAAAACTGGAAATGTCTATTGTAGAATAAAAATAAAATGATTACCGTTTCAAGATAAGTATTCAATTTAACTCTTCGTTTTAAGGCGTTGATATCATAAGAAAGCCATATAAAGAATAACTTTAGTTGCATTTATTGTTTCAATACTTACACAGATGGGCTAGTGATCTTGGTGGTTAGACACCCTGACTGCTACACCACAGGTTCGATTACCATCCAGGACAAATATTTGTTTGTATGCAAAAGGTATGTCTTTCTGTGTTGGTATGGCAGTAGTAGTACAAAAAGTATTTGGTATATTAGTGCTCTGGTTACCATACTACAAGCCCTGGTAAGTCCGCGGGTGAAACTGCGGTGGACAGCTAGTCCTATCATAAACGACCCAATGATTCCCCCTCCCCTATATACGCCTATGATCAGAGCAAATTGCTAATTTCGAGCCTGCGTGGCATTCATGGTGTCTACCAAGCCAACAAGCCTGTAGCTAATTATATTCGATTTTTAATTAATCATAGTTAGACATCGGGCTCGCTCCTAAACGCTTTTTGCACGCGCTCGTACTCGTCATTTGTACACGTTTGTGCTATTGTTCAAAGATCTATCGGAATGTTCGTATGATTGTTTGTTGTTTTCTTTGCCTATTATACTGAATCAATAACATTGCCTAACAGAGTTCATATGGAAAGATCTTGAACAAATGTTTGTCTTGGTTGTGTTAAACTTACATAAACATTTATGATTTGTTTGTAGAATTTTACTTATTAATTCTGATGAATTCGGAGATTAATTGGGACTCTAGACAAAGCGTAATTTAAGCAACTATGCTGAGGGTACCTACTGTGGGGGTCAGACCTGGGCTCGACGTTCCTGGGAGACTTGCGAATTTTGTGAGTTTGTATGTACGCAGAAAATCTCCTGAAGCACAGGCAATTAGAAAGGCGCATTATTCCGCATGGACATATGCTATCTTACAATCTTGAAATACATTAGATCCCTGGAGAGCTGGATTGGATATAAAGCAGCTTAAAATTTTTATTCTACTGACATGTGCGTGCTCGCTTGTGTTTACAGTTTCTTAGAAATGGCATGATATGGCTACATTTTCACTTACCCGAACATTAATAGAAAATACATACAATAGAGACACGACATCACGTGAAATTTATAACATTTGGTGTAAAATTTCGTCTCGCAGACAGCCTTTGTGGCTAAATTCGTTCAGACGGTGAATTTATTATTGAATTTTCTTTTATAGTGACGAAGGTAGCCTAAAATGGAAACAACTGGCAAAATATTTGAACAATTGGTGTTCGTAGAGGTCGGCGCGCGTTGAAGTCTTTTGTTCTAAACGTCTCGGTTGGCCGAGTACTGCGTTCTTGTAGTAGTAATTTAATGAAATTCACTGCCAAGTTTGTTGAATAATCTTAAAACGTACTAGTTTCGGCCCCATGGGTTTACTCTCATTTCTTACGTTTTCAAGGGATATTGTTGTATGTTATTCCAAGGCATGCTCTATCGATGTGTCAAGTTTTATCCAAATCAAAGAAAGAGTAAAAAACATCAATACATCATCACACACATGTATAATATTTATAGTAAAAAGTAGAACATACCGTCTATCTGTGTGCCCAATTTCATTCAAACGCGATCAGCCGTTACAGAGCTGAGTGGCAACAAAATACACACAATCTTAGACATTTATAGTATGTATTAGTAAATACCTAAATAAAAGATATTATAATCTACAATGTATATTCTGATGACTCCTTATAATAGTAAGTAAATATATAATTGGCTTTATTAAGCTTTTGTGTTCGTGTGAGAATATCACCATTATTAGAAATAGAGTCGCACTCAAAATATTTATGAACCCAAAAACATTTCATTGTAAAATAAAAATAGAATTGTTACCCCATGAAATTAAAAACGCATAAAAAATACCGTAAATTAACATCCTGCCCCTTTTCAAACGCTACCTTATCCATAACATATTCTGATTCTATCCCCATCCCGCGAGTGAAGTGCGAGGGGGATGCAAGATCGACCCGGTTTCATTCCCGTGGCGTAAAACACGCATTCTTCCGAACGGATGCACCAAAAAACCGTTGATTATATCAAAATCTGAGATCATGGTGAACTATTTTTTATTTGACGGCGAATGAAATTCCACGCCCGTTGTAATTAGAAATTGTAGCATATGTTGTTGATACTAAAGTTCAAATTTGAATGTTGTGCGATTTTTTTCATGTATATTGAACTGGTTACCACAGTTTCACCCGCATTCCCGAGGGAGCTAATGTATCGTGATTTATAAAACCCTGTGAAGGCCTACACGAATAAACAATATTTCTATTCTATCCCTACTAATATTATAAATGTGAATGTAAGTTTGTTTGTTACGCTTTCACGCAAAACCTACTTAACCGATCATCATGAAAGTTTGTACACATATTCTTGGAGGTATTAGTAGTAACATAGGATACTTTTTGTGCCGGGAAAATGTTACATCCCTCGGGAACGTGGGTGAAACCGCGGGGGGCAGCTAGTACTATATATATATATCTATCTATCGAATATATCACTCGGGAATACTGTACCTTTCTATCAGAGAAATCATATTATCATATCAGATATTACCGTTCACATACAAGACTCGCAGTCTCTTCATTTATTAACCGAGTTCCAAAAAAAGAGGAGCTTCTCAATTGAACTCTATAAATAAATATAAAATAAAAAAATAATATTAAGTTTATTTTGTCCCAAAACATACAAATCATACTAGCCAAATCAATACATAATAGCCAAATGATGAAAAAATGCGTGTGGTAATATCTAATTTTGTTTGAGAATATGTCTATAAGCCGTCCGGCGTGGTTACACCCGCGTTTATCGATATCATATATAGCCTATAACTATGTATTTCGAGTCGAATGGATGCAGTCCTATCCCTTATATGTGTGTAGATAGATTACTATACATATATAGAAATACCTCATCTCTATCAAGGTGTGAAAGACTGGCAGAAAAGCATGTCTGTTGCGCGTGCGCGTGCGCGGGCGCAGACGTCTCAGCATGCGATGTTGACATAACGCGCCATGCTCTTGTGTTTCTTGTTACCAACGTTTTCACAATGTTAGTATTCACAGTTCCGCTCGAAAGATCTAGGCTGTTACAATATAGTCTATATCACAATACGATCGATGACGATTTTTATCATTTATTTCATTTTAAATAGGTTATTTGCTTCATCTTTAAATGTTTTGTGACAGGTCAATTTATTTCTCAATTAAATAAAAAAGGTACCGTTTTATTAGACTATTATTAGTTTATTCTGCCCTGTCTTTAAATATTTATTTTGGAAGCTATATGAATATTTCGAATCAAAGATATTGAATAAAATAAAATAAATTTTATTAGCACAAAGAACAAACATTTCTGTGCATCAACATGTATGTTTATTCTGTGCCTCATAAAGATTGTCTTGGAAAAGTGATAAATTTGTATTAAAATAATATATATATGCAGTATGTCCGCTATCCCATTACCATAGTACAAGTCTGCTTAGGGATTAGATATAGGTGTAAAGAACGTCCCGGGATATTTATTTATAAGCGTATTAAAAAACGCAATACAATCAAATAATCGATTCTGGGGTTTATTTGTGTAGTGCGTTTATTGAACAATGGCGTCATGGCGTCATGGCGGGGAACAATGGCTCGCGGCGGAGCACCGGAGACCGGAGCCGGTAATGGTTAATGCGCAAAGAGCGGTAGCACGCCCGCCCGCCGCCCGCCACCGCGCGCAGCGGTACCGCCTTTAGTAGGGCTGCCACTCGGTCATAGGCTAATCTTATCATCAGTCTATGATGGCCGTTTTGATGTTTAAAATGTTATAGAAAAAGCCTTATTGGTGTATGAGAAGGTCAAGGTTGTCATGTTACAATTAACAATTTGATCAAAAGATGGACCTATTGCAGCCGAATATAAGGGTACGATATCAGCATTCATTTTAAATATCTTCTAGCAATCGGTCGAAATACGAATGTGTACAGCGATGGCCACAAACCTTACAAACATACATATTAAGTATTAAAAAATGAATGTGGTGATAACATTTACATTTTTCATGTTTGCAAAGAGAACTTGGCTATAAATTTCATTCTAAGCACAAACTATGTGTTTATTGTTTCTCCAATTTGAAAAATATATGTTTGTGCTTTATATCACAGTTACAATTTTTTTTTACTTTTCAAAATCAATAAAGTAATTTTTTCAATGACACCCGTAAACGACAATACGTCTTTTATTGAACAAACATTAAGGCAGTAAGTATCTTGAAGTTGCCAGCCCTGGCTGTGGTCGGCGGTAAATCACCATTGATCCGGCGGCACAATGGAGCCGCCCGCTCCCCCGCCGCGGCCGCGGTCGCCGCCACTCGGCGCGCGCGCACTTTGTTTATCCAAGATCCGATTACGTTTGACTGACTGCCCGACAGTTTGTTTGTTTGCACAACGAAATTGGTGAAATTATGTTTTCACTGAACCACAAACTTTCTTTTGTTTAAATTATAATAAAATTGGGGGAATCGTGAAATACACTCCAGTTAACAATTTTCGTAATTCATACTTAACTTGATCTCTATAAACAACCACCTCTCAGGTTAGTAACTTCAATGTAAATGAAACTTGAAAATACCTATAAGTTATGATAGGAGTTTTGATCAGGTTTCATGCAAATTGACATCTTTAGGAACACTTACAAAATAAATAAATATGGAAACTATTATATAGTAGTTTAATTCGAACCGAATTCTCATTTTTTACTTCACTTCATAAGCTGACAGACCAAGATGTTTAGTCTTAAATATAAAAACTATATTATGCAAGTATTAAAAGGAAGATTGTATGACAAGGATTACATGGCAGCTAATTGTCCCGTACGGACCATAACTGAATTGGTATGAATTTTGACAAACGTCAATACGTCCATCAAAGTATACCAGTTTTCAAAAGTATTTTACTAACAACATTCATCCTCTGGGCGCAATATACACAATAGAGTGAATAAATCCGTAAAGCAAACAAACTTTTATGGCTATAAAATAAACTCATCGCGAGCTGCGCACATCAATACAAGAGATAATTATTATTATTATTATTGATCCATCACGGTATAACGAGACAATATGTTCATCTCCAGCACAATGCCAGCTCGTAAAACACGCACCTCTCTCTTCGACAATGACATCAAATTGACGTTTACAGCTCGATATAAATAAAGTGTAACAAATGTATTGTCACGAGACATTTATTGTATGTTCTGTGTGTGGCATAAGTCGTAAGCGTCAGCGGTGCTGTTACCGTTTAGAATTAGCTCTATGGTATCATATTTTAACTGATCTAAGAAAGTTCTCGTAAAGTAATTCTTGATTGAAACAAACTTGAATGAAAAGCTCAATTTTTAAAAACGTCAAATATATGTTATTAACAAATTTGACTATCTGGTCGGAATAAGTGATTTAATTTAATTAAAATAAACTATTATTTATTGCCCTGTAGCTTTCTGAGAGTTTTTTAAATATATGTCCTACTATTATTATGAATGTTAAAATTTGTGGGGATAGATAGATGGATGG
The DNA here is from genome assembly GCA_907165245.1 of Habrosyne pyritoides. Lineage (NCBI taxonomy): Eukaryota > Metazoa > Arthropoda > Insecta > Lepidoptera > Drepanidae > Habrosyne > Habrosyne pyritoides. Next base: position 14,491,436 of record OU015591.1, on the reverse strand, counting down.
ATCTTTCACGCTATAACTACTTAACGGATTTGGATAAAACATGGCACATATATAGCATATAACCTGGATTAACATACTCGTATATGATACTTTTATCCTGAGAAAATGTAACATACCAAAACAGTAAGTGTTAGTCAACTACCTAAACGATTTGAAATTTATTCATATATGTAATTATAGCATTAGCTGTTCTCTTGTAACTTGACCTTTATTGAATTAACATTAAGAGTTGATGTCGCGCAGTTATTTCCACGTTCACTCAGGGGGCATATTGCACAGTCCATTCGAAGCCGGGGGCTTTCCGAGGGGCACCTTTGAAGGACTTTGACAATAGGTTCCAACCGTTTTTACTCGCAACAACATCGCGTTATGGGTATAAAATGCGCTTTAATATCATAAAGTGTATTCATATTTTATGTTTCTGTTTCAACATTTGAGAGATAGCAGATGGTTGCTTTTTGAAATGATTAAGAATGGCAACGTTTATATTTAACGGAATCTTTCCCCCTTTGTTTTTAGCAATACCTAACTTAGGCGACTGCTAGGCGCTATGCTTCGTTTAACAAGTTAGTGAAAACAGGTATTAGAGTATTAATTACTGTAAAATTGAGTTTATTGGAAGATGCTACGTTATATTTGTGTGTTTATGTATCTAGTCAATTTAGAAGAAGTAGAGTTCGATCAGAGTTCGTCCAGGGCAGTACTCGTAGCCGTGAAGCAGTACTGCATTACATTACTGAAATTACAGGCACGTGAGGCTTATCAATTTCATGCTTTAGTGCTAGCAAAATGCATTGGCGAAGCCGCTGCGTACACCCACCCGTTTGTCGGCCTACAAGTTATAAAAAACTTGTGACGGTGTCCTTTATAACAAGTCTCTAATCAGAAACCTACATGGTCGATATTCTCGCAGGATCCTATATTTTTTGCTTATAATACCAACATATAAAGTAGTGTATAATCAGGGCAATTGGACGCGGCAACCCTGTAATATATTTATAAAATACTGTGTGAAAAGATTTTTAATTTCGTATTCGGTATTAGAAATAATTTGCTTACGTTTTAATTTTAAACCGGTTTTTGACAATGCGTCCCGCTCCTGCACCGACATCGGCGCCTACCGGTGTTGCTGACAATGACTAAAAGTCTCATTTATCTAACTCGCACTAACAATAACCCCCCGGCCATTGTGCTGCACTTCAAAGAAACGGATTTTTTGTATAACCCCTTTTAATATTCTAATTTATTCTTCAATCAAATGGGGTGCAGTAACACGATACTTTGATGTTAGTAATTTATTTGCAACAAATCTTATGGTGTGTTCACAAAGTTATTATGTATAAGGGCTTATGTGGGGAGTGAGCGTTTGTCTAGCCAAGTGTACATTTTACAGAAATTTGTTATGGTACATATTCTATTTAAACTCCATGCCATTTTTTTTGTCAAACTGGTTTTGTGTTGTGGAAAATTCTTTACGATAACATGACGAGGATTTTTTTTTGTTTTATTTTTTTAATGTTACCTATTATAAGTATATTGTAATTGTTAAATGTAAAATTATGTAAAATTGAAATTATAAAATAGCCAAAAAGTCAGAATAGATAAAATTTATATAAAAAATTAAAGTTAAATTAAATAAAAAAAAAAATAAAAAAATGTAACCTTGCTGAGTTTCTTGCCGGTTCTTCTCAGTTGAAGGCTGACTTCCAAACCGGTTGTAGCTTCAGTAACTTTTTAATTTGACCTTCATAAGTGCCCTCCGAGGGCCTATAATGAATAAATGCATGATGGTTGACCACTCTGTGGTACCCGCCTGGTTAGCTACCATCTTCAAGTTGAAGCAAGTTGAAAGTCACATTTATGTCTATTATTACCACCTTAGGCTACATAATAACATATCACGGTCAGATCAAAATAATAATAATAAAAATAATTTAACAAAATAGAAGATGCCATTTAGAAATTGCGCGCGGTTGTTAGGCCTCCTAGAGTTAACTAAGCACGTGAGAGCTGCGCGCTGCGTCGATCACAGTAGGTATTCAACGCTCATTAACCATCGCTTCACGTCAGATCTTCAATGCAGATAAATCGCTATGCTTTAATTTTTTACGTCCATTTCTGTTCCGCTCACGATTCCGCGTCTAATAGCTACGGAGATAATGGGTAACGTAAGAAATTGCCACTGAGTTTCACTTACACTCGTAAAAAACAACTTTATTAATTAATATAATGTTGTATTAATTTTATAACTATATATTATAGAATGAGAAAGTTACTTTTGAAGCTGTAGTGCGTGGTGCAAAGATAATACAAAAACATAACAGTATTTATTTGTAAGAGTTTGCGGAGACCCCCGAATTATCTTTATTAAATTAATTTGTCATAAAATATAATTTTCTAAATACATACATTAATAAATAGATACACGGAGAAGGGTGGGTTCCTTCACCGTGTCTGAAAGGCAGGGTATTTCACCACCTCACAACTGCCCACCCTATTAGTAACCTACGAGAAGTAACAGTAACAGATAATTGTCGGCAATTCTGTTGGTTAATAACAAGGCAGGTGTGCAAAACCGTAGCGGAACAAATAAAACGCGAGTGAAACCATGAATCACTCATTTCAATCAGCAAATGTGAACGAACTGATTATGAACCAGTTGGGATGAATACCAGAAGCGAATATTGTTCAATAGCTGACGTCCAACAGCTTTTACTGCGTTAATATTAACAGCCTATCTATCTCCGTACCATTGTCTACGTGTGTGCCTAATTTTAGCAGGATCAGCCCCCTTATTCAGCTAATACAAACGTTGTCGGCCACCTGCTTCACGGAGGCCTCGGAGAGCTTATCTCTCACGTGATTAGTAGTATTAGCGTAGTAAGCGACAGAGACAGAGCATAGAGGCCGCGACGAAACATCCTCGAGTTAGTGTCATTTTCCTTACAAAATCGAGCCCCAGTTTATCCGCTTAGAGACAGAACAACTTTCAATCTGCTAGTTTTTCCCCTGCAGTATCACTCGCCTTATAATTGATACAAAGACATAATTAAGTATCTGTACCGAATGATGAGATTTACATGGGTGCTAAATCTCAGCAAAATCGGTGCAGTCGTCAGCCGTGAAAACGTATGAAGCTGATAGAAATTTAAGACTAGTAGAGCTCTTAGTGCAGAGTTCGTCCGGGAAAGTACTACCACCTTACCCATTTCCGCCATTAAGAGTAGTGCACTTGTATTACTGTGTTTCGATTAGAAAGGTAAGACCGGTGACATTACAGGCACATGAGATTTAAAAACGATACGTATCAGGGTCGACTACGCCCTTGGTGTTGCAAATATACATTGGCGGCGGTGACCACTTACCATCAGGTGGAGCGTATGCTTGTTTGTCGACCCAAGTCGTATAAAAAAAAAATCACTTTCGAATTTTAGATATTATAGTATGCATAACGTCTGGATGAGTAAAGCTGTCTCAAACATGCAATACATTTTTTTATTATATTACGGTCACGATAGACAGTTTTGTTATGTTTATCAAAAAGGGTTTCCAGTATTCTATGTGTACCTACTTATTCAAGGTTTGCACAGATGTTAAGAACATGCTGCCTCATTTAAATAAAAATAAGAAATATAATAGCTAAATAATATAATAAATAAATAGATAGTCACAGACAGACGGTGATTAGTACCTGCTATTCGAATCGTCACGTCACGGTCAATGCAACATGATCGAATCGTCGAGGTTACAAAATAATATTTTAATAATAATTTGTCCGAGAATAGACCCGATATATAAACTAAAAACTTAGACTATAAATGTCGGTCCTTTACAACGGAAGCATATTTATGGAATGTTTTGTGTCTGAGTATATAATAATAAATCTCCAGTGACATTCTGTACACACGGTCATCTGATATCAAACTAAGCTCGTTTTTTTTAGTTACTATGTTGTTATCCTCTGATGGCTCCTAACACCCTTACGTGCACAAGTTCGGCGAATGCAGAGAGCTCTCTGCATGCTCTCGATGCGTTTAGATTTAAAACTAAGCCAGATAACTGATATACTACATACTGCTCTATTTTACATCTCAACACATGTTACATAAATATTGAATAAATATGTACTTATTAAAAATTATGTGTTAGTCAGTTAGTTGGTTTCCATAGTACAAGCTCTGTTTAGTTTGGAATCAGGGGGGGTGCGGCCTCTATGCTGTCTCTTTCGAGATCAGCCTGGATTACTTCCTACGCTTATATTTTACTATTTTAAATAAATATTCTAAAGGTGCCCATATCTTTAATACTCATATTCAAAACAGACAGACAGTATGTTCACGCACGTAAATCCTTGGCCTGGGAATCAAACACACGACCTATGAGGATGCCTATACCAATCGGCTCATCATCCTCGTTTACGAATGCAGAGTAACTGTGTTATAGTGGATAGTCGTGGGAGTGAATCAACAATAACGTTGTTTCACGGTCGAGCGCCCTCCGACCTGCGCCCTGCGCCCTGCTCGCCTCGCTGCGCGCGCGCACCTGTCCCTCCACCGACCGCACTTGACCGATAACACATGACATTTTGGAGTTAAGAGTTCCTGTCTTACGTTGCTTTCTATTTAATTAAGATGGTAGGGTTAGATAAAACAATTACACTGTTTTTGGATTGTATCTTTAGTTCTACGCTTTTTTGGTAGATGGCCACGGTGATTGGCGTAAATCTCGGCTCAACACTGGAGGATCTCGGTTTGAACCCCGGGACGGTTAAGAGATATCCACTCACCATAAGGAACTCGGCAAGATAGCATTTTTTTAAATGTGTATATTTTATTATATCAGATGTTTTACAATATCAAAGTACACACATACAAATGTTTAGAAATCAATTAATCTTCTTACGTATCTATCTCGATTTGTGGAAAAGTAGAGTCCCGCGCCGAGCACGCTCCGGTTACGGTCATCGACGGCAAGCGGGCTTTGATTCTCTTGCAAATGACCAGCCGGCTTCTAGCCAGTTCTATTAATTACAACCCGTACTGTGTGTGCTCGGAAAAGTTGCTTAGCGTTTGATATTTTACTTGTTTTTTAATAGATTCCCACTTATTAATCGTGAGATCGCTTCAGAACAAACTTAATTAACTTTTTATTGGGATTAAGCTTATCATCAAGAAAAGACCTTAAGTCAACTAGGCCGACAATCGCGCAGACGGGTTAACTGATTGTAAGTGGTCACCGCTACCTAAGGACATTTGCAACACCAGAGGCATCGCGTTTGAACCCTGAGATGTGAAGTTGTGAAGTCTCATGTGCTTGTAATTTCACCGACCTCTTTATCTATTTAACCGAAACACAGTAGTACAAGAGTACAACTGCTACACGACGAAAATGAGTATGGTGGTAGTTATTCCCCGGATGAACTCTGCCTGCACTACAAATTAACTACTTTTAATTTGTAAATTTATATTATTTATTCAAACAATCGTTGGTCGCATACAAAGTTTGTTTAGTGGAAGGGAAAACCTATTTGATTATTACATAGACTGCATACTGCTTACATAAGCTGCTGATATAGAAACCATTTTTGTATTGCAAAAAAGAGCTGTTCGAGCAATTTATAATTTGAGTTCTCGAGCTTCCCTCAGAGAAAAGTTTAAACAAATTGATATCCTCACAGTTGCATCGCAGCATATTTATGCAAACATAATATTTGTACATCAGAATATTAGTCTATATGTAAAAAAGAGTGATATGTCTCCATTAATACTAGAAATAAGGATACTTGTCACTTCTGCATATAGACTGCAAAAAGTGCAAGGCTCATTTTTAGGACTTAGTGCACGCATCTATAATAAAATCCCTGCTGAAAATTTAAATTTGCCTTTACAAAAATTTAAGGAAAGAATGAAGACTGTTTTAGTACAAAAGGCTTTCTACAACACAAATGATTATTTTAATGACGACAATGCTTGGGTGTAGCGCTCGCTCCAGCAGGACACATCTTTATGTACAAAATCTTATTTTGAAAAGAGTAATTGCTGAGTTTATTGCCGGCTCTTCTCAGTAAAGGCAACCTTCCGAACCGGTGTTAGAGTTCATAAGTGCCTGTGAAGGCCTATTTGAATAAATATTTCATTTCATTCTTTTCATTAGACTGGAACTGATCATTTTATACCCATATTTTTGTAAGCGTTACTTTTTTTTTTAAAACATTTGCTTTATTTTACACACAAACCTACAAACTCATATGTATAATATTAGTAGGAATATTCGAACTAGTAAATAGTATTATAGTATAATAATAAGTAGTATATTCGAAATAGTAAGGTTAAGATGAAATATTTATCGTTGTGATACTCGTACCATGCCCGGTGAAATTGCGGCACAATGTAAAACCTCCTAAAATAGAATTAATTCGATTATAAATAGGTTATTTATAGCAGAAATTGAACAAAATGAGGCGACGTGCGTAATAATTCGGTTAGTAAAAAGGTGCGGTAAGTTCCAGACTTCGTTTCCCAGCGGGGAGGAGCCGCGGGGCCCCGCTGAGAAGCAATTTCCTGCATTACACAGTAGATAGATGGGACATAATTTTGGACAGACTTATTTTGGACTAGCTGTGCCCTACGGTTTCATCCGTGTTCCCGAGGGATGTTACATTTTCCCGGAAAAAATAGTTAATCAAGATTATAAGCTATCTATGTGCTATAATTCATACAAATCCGTTCAGTAGTCTTTGCGTCATAGAATAACAAACATCCTTTTATCGATCCTATAAAACTTTCGCATTTATATTACGAGCTATCCCCCGCGGTTTCACCGAAGTTCCTTAGGAATGTAACATTTTCTCGGGATAAAAAGTATCCTTTGTTTTAATCCAGGTTATAAACTACCTATTTACCAAGTTTTATCCATCTTCACTAATATTATAATATTAATATAATTGGTAGGCATGATAGTAATAACTTCCAATAAGATTCCATAGGAATTTCACCAACATCCTTATGGATTATTGTGCCGCCCGGCTTCGCCTGAGTGAGATGAATACATTATTCACACAAACCTTCCGGATGGACAAATAAACCAGATCAAAATCTTTTGCGTAGTTTAAAAGATTTAAGCGCACGAATAGGCAGAAATAGCGCCTAGTTTTAAACTGTTTACCGATATAATGCATATAATGCATCTATGATCTGACAAATGCTTCTAAAAGGACTATTTAAAAAGTGACACGTAATAAATAGATAGGTTTTACCTGTAGGAAGTTGTAAAGGGAGAAACACAAATGGAAGGAAGTAATAACTACGCCGAGGTAACTGAAGCGGCACTCGTGACTCCACTGCGGGCGGGTGGCGCATGGCGGCGACACGCGACGTCGCGCATTTCTTATTCCGCTATTAAAGTTGTATTTCCGATTAATTAACGGTTGTATTCGTGTGAGACTTTCTTGATACTTATTGGATCCTTTGTGGGAGTATGAATACTGCGGAGCTTCTGAACTATATATTAAATAGTAGTATAGTAGTACGTCATGATGTATACCATATGTTCCATTTTATAATAATATTATATACCCCCAAGTAGTCTTGGACATTTGCAACTGTAGGGGCATCGCCAATGCGTTGTCGACCATGAGACGTAAAGTTGTTAAGTCTCATGTGCTTGTAATTTCACCGGCCCCCTTACCTTTCTAACCGAAGCACAGTAGTACAAGTGCACTACTGCTCCACGGCAGAAATGGGTAAGGTGGTAGTACTTCCCCGGACGAACTCTGCACTAAGAGCTCTACTACTCGAAAAACTGGTAAATTTGAATCTAATATTACCTTACTTGAACTGGGATTCAAACCTTTACCTAAGCCTTTGGATCTTCAGCCGAGCTTTTAAACCATTCGCCCAGCAAGGAGATTTTATACCATTTGACCACAGAGGCGATAATACTGTATCTAATAGTATGGCTTAACAAGGTGGGGATGCTTGAGGCAGTTTGACAGTTAATTGTCAGATTTGACGTTTCTGGCCGACGCCACGACGCTGACGTAGTGATGATTTTATTACGAGGATGAGTCGCGCGTGACTCTGACGGTTAGAAGGTCTTGGTAAGGTTTTAACATTATGATTATATTATATATCATTTAGAATATCTTGTTGTTCTACTCATGCTATACGTTTGTACCTATTTTATTTAAATTAAATTTATTTATTTTAATTATAGTTCCTGCCCTATTCAGCTACTACAATCTTCTCCGTTGCAACGAGTTCTCTGAGAGCGGACTTGTCACGTTGTTGCGAAGTAAGCGAAAGAGACATCACATAAAGGCCGCGTCGAATCATCGTTCAGTTGGCATAATTTAAATCTCATCAGGCCTTTTTTACGTCATTTATCATGATTACTTATGCCTTGAAATAAGCGGCTTACATTTTTTTAATGCAACATGTGCCGACGAACAAGCAGACAGCCCATCTGATGGTCACCGCCGTCTAAGGACATTTGCAGCACTCCGACTCGGTCGACCCTAAGACGTAAAGTTGTTAAGTCTCATGTGTCTGTAGTGTCACCAGCCCCCTTATCTTTCTAACCGAAACACAGTAATACAAGTGCACTAATACTTCACGCCGGAAATGGGTAAAGTGGTAGTACTTTCCCGAATGAACTCTGTATTAAAAAAATTATTAAAAAGTTCTAAAAACTGATGATGATTGAAAATAAAATTAACATAATGAATAGGAGATAACAGCCCGTATCTGTAACAACGGAGATGTAGTGGTCGGTTATCACTTGATTTGCATTACAAACCACCCGCGCGGGGCACTCAATCTACGCAACTATATTATATAGAAATGAATTATTCAGTTCGTATAAATTGGATAATAAAATTAAACGAGATGATGATTTGTGGTTCGTGGAAAACCACTCATATCTAGGGTGTCGTAGACTATTGAACATACCGATAGTCACATGCATCTTTATAAACCTTGTAAAAAAGTATTTACGAAGAAGGTGTACCTGTAAAAGTGTTGCCCAATTTTGTTGAAATACAATGCTGTTACTCCTTTTTGTGTTGACGCAGATTGTATGGCAAATCTACTTCAATATGTATTTATCTTATTGTGAAAATAAAACGAAGTTCTCTTTTCAATGTATAGTTTAAGTATAATTTTCTCCCCAAAACAGGGATAAAAGAAACAATAAAAATGTTATGTGCCAGGATTAAATTTTACCGCCATCTAATGGCTGTGAATAAAACCTTTAAGATGTTTTAAATAGCGCCAACAAATGCAATGAAAAGAAATGCAATGTGTTTCTTCGCATAGAATTCCTCTAACATCTCTGCTGCTTTATGTTTTTAGTATTTCCTGTAATATGTAGACATCAACTGGTGCGGATAATACGATACCAACACAAGCCTTGAATGAACAACGTATGTAGAATAATTGCAGTGCATTTTTCAATTGCAATGGATCTTCATAACCGAACTGAAAGAGATAGTGAGAGAGTGACTACATGCTTTACATTAAAAAAAGCCTATGATACGCAAATAAAATGTCTGTTTGCCTGTTAATTTTAAACTATGCAATAGATTTTGTTGCCGTTTTCACCGGATGATTTATTTGAAAATTCAAAATATACAAAATTCAAAACCATTTATTTAGTTTAGGCCCGCGGAGGGCACTTATGAAGGTCAAATTTAAAGTTACTGATGCTACTACATTAATATTATAGCACTCAGATGAAGCTAGGCTAGTATACAATTCTATATATATATTCTTCAGGCATACTGAGCACATATATCAAGAATTTTTCGCACGCAACATTAAACTAAAAACTTTCTTCTAAAGCAGTGAATGGAGACTCGAAGGCATTTCAACTTGCATCTCCCTAGCTTAAAATGTAAAAAAGATAAAAAAAATAACTTTGGTTGCGGGGCGGGCGGCGGCGCGGCGCGGTGTGGCGCGCGGCGCTGGCGGCACTTTAGTGTCTGACCGGTTTCTGGAGTCGCTTTTGGATCATTTCTCTGGGTACCGTAAAGAATTATACCATATCATCGGTTCTCACTATTATCTCAAACGATGGCGATAATTTTGTCTGACTTGTGCTAATTTAACATGTCGCTTATTTCTGTGACCTTTTTTTTATCTTTTAATAAATTGCTACGTTTTTTGCATCTTTTCGTTGTAAATTATAATAATGTTGAATTTTGGCGGCGGTGACCACTTTAGACCGTCTGCTTGTTTGTCGGACGATATAGAATTTTTTTTTGTATTGTCTACCTAATAATACCATGTGTATACGAGATAACAGGGGATTGGAACTAATGCGTTTGTATCCAACTAAACTGACATTCATCAGAACTATTTAGTGTGTATTAGGTATTATCGTAGTTACCAATAACATTACTTGCACTATCACGGACTATCTTTCTATCACAGTATACATTATTTAATTTAATGTATCAAATATTGTGATAGCTATCATATAATATTATAAATGCGAAAGTATGTATCTATTGGTGTTTGTTACTCTTTATCACGCAAAAACTTTTTTTTTTATTGTATAAAATTAGTTTTTCAATAAAATTATACATGAAATCTGCCAAACTGCATAGCAGTTTGTCGGCAGTTGTTCTTGTCCAATATTATTTACAAATTTTGATAATTTTTGTTGTGCTTAAGTAAAAATAGTAATTATGCTAACTTAAGTTACAGTTTCAATACTATGCTAAGTTGTGATAATTTTCCACCAAACGGATTTGGATGAAACTAGGCACATACAACTGGTATATAGAAATTGTCGTCATATAATATGACGAAGAAGTGCATAAAACTGGTTTATTAAACGTAAAAGAAGTAAATTCAAAATAGTTCTATGCAATGATCATAGAGGTTATGTACTCTGACAAAAAAACCTAAATAAAGTTCAAACTTCAAACATATAGAATTACGGTCGAATTTCGATCGCTAGGTGACCACAAGTTTATGCTAGCTCACTGGTACATAGACATATGGTATATATGGAATTGCAAATCAAATAAAAAAAATTATCTCTATAACCTTTTTTTTTCTATTGATCAAATCATTGATCAATTAGTAGTAGTAGAGCTCTTAGTGCAGAGTTCGTCCGGGGAAGTACTACCACCTTACCCATTTCCGCCGTGAAGCAGTAATGTGTTTCGGTTAGAAAGGTAAGGGGGCCGGTGAAATTACAGGCACATGAGACTTAACAACTTCACGTCTCAGGGTCGACAACGCATTGGCCATGTTCCTAGTGTTGCAAATGTTCATAGGCGGCGGTGACCACTTACCATCAGGTGGACCGTCTGCTTGTTTGTCGGCCCAAGTGGCATAAAAAAAAAAAAAAAGATTGATTCACAAACAAGATAGAATTGTGCTTAGCTATTTTGTCTTTGCCTATTTATATAGATGAATGTCGGTATTATTTTATATTATACTTAATAGTGATTAATACATAAAAACTAAATTGCAATTAAAGCTGTTTATTATGCACATAGGTTAGATCTAAACGAGCCAAGTATATTATAATATTAATCTTAAATTGAGAATAAACTTAACACATGATGCAAAAGATAGGATATTCTGGTCATGAAAACTCATAATTTTGACATATAATTAGTCTTTGACACGTTTAAACTTATGACATAACATAGAATAACCGACTGCACCCAAAATCCTATCGCCAAGTTGTAATTAGCATATGCAGTAGTACCACGCGAGTGTGTTGCGCCAGCGCATTCCCAAGGAGATAAATCAAGCGGATGCCAACAGCTTACTTCACATTCAAGCTCGATATTAAGCTCTAAGTAAGCTTCATCGAGTTCTTGTTATAAACACGGCTTACTTTGACGTTAGTTATGATTTACGAGCGTGACGCAAGCGTGGGCCGCGCAACCGTATGGGAGCCATATTACCAAATACAGTATGAGATATAGAAACTCGTGATGTAATGTTAAGAGCCGGTGGGCTTGGTAGTTTGATAAAAAAATCAAAAGTTTAAAGCCATTTATTCAGTTTAGGCCTTAGCCCTTCTGCTTATGAAGGTCAAAGTCTAAAGTTAACACCGGTTTGGAAGTCAGGCTTTCAGGTTGCCACAGGTCGTCGGTTCGATTTCCACCCTGGATTTGTATGCATGAACATTTCTGGTCTTGTGTCTGGATGATATGAGTAGTTATAGGTACCTATGTTTTTAGAGAAAAAAGTACTAAATTAGTTATATTAGTTTCTGGTTTCCATACAAGTATTATTTTGTTTGGGATTAGAATGAGGCTATCCTCAGGATATTTATTTTAAACTGTTTTTAAAACAGACGGTGAAATTACAGGCACAACTATACAGACTTAACAACTTCACGTCTCAGGGTCGACAACGCATTGGCGATGCCCCTGGTGTTGCAAATGTCCATAGGCGGCGGTGACCACTTACCATCAAGTGGACCGTCTGCATGTTCGCCGGTCCATGACGTATAAAAAAATAAAAGTGATTTCTCTGGATTTGTCAAACATCATATATGTCAATGTCATAGTAAAGATGAAAACAATACTGCATGAGGTCTTAAGCATGTTTACATCATCATGGTAAAAATTGTGTATAAATGTTGTGGGGTTTTATGTAGAGTTTGTGTTTATTAGAAACACGACCAAGCGTCGACGGGCACGGTTTACCAAGTTTGTATCCTCAGAAAGTGCGGTTAGCCAGCAGTCTGGATTTATGGGCACCACGAAGTTACGACTCTGGTTGAGCAACTGCAATGTTACAAGGAGCTAAAGTTACGACAACTTATTATATAGCTCCATTGTATTGAAAGATTTTTCTGTTAAACCAACGCCTAGTTTTCTTGTCGTTATCTTCGAACCTTCACTGTATTACATAACAACATTATTAACATTTTTAATAACGATATATTGTCAGTGTGACCTTTTTATAGGATCTTAAATAGTTAAGAAGTACCTAATATTTTGTTTTCATGATAATGCATATAACGAATAAAAAAAAAAACTTAAAATTCTACATATTGAACTACTTAACATTTACTAATAAATAAAGCAATAATCTATTATATAAATATTATACATAGAATATATTAAACATATTATACAAACATATAAATTAAAATAATATAATAGGTTGGGGAAAAAGTTCCTTCGCATTTTTTAAGAAAATTCAAAACATTTTTAATATAGTTTATTTACATTTAACTAAAGTATGTAGGTACCATTTTGTTCGATAACTTTTTGCCATCTTGTAGGTAGGGACATGATCCCATTGCTATAGAAATTTTGGGACTTCTGATCAAAATACTGCGACAAGTGGTTTTGACAGTTCTCTCGTGATGTTAACCTGACACTGCCTAAAGAATTCTGAAGAGACCGAAACAGGTGGAAATCTGAAGGAAGGTGCAAGGTCAGGACTATACGGCGGATGCATTATTACCTCCCAGCCAAACTCTCTTAATTTTTGCTGAGTGGCTAAAGATGTGTGAGGTCTAGCGTTATCATGATGAAAAACCACACCCCTTCTGTTGATTCATTCCAGCCGCTTTCTCTCAACTTCTTGCTTTAATCTCATCAGTTGTTCGCAGTAGAGTTCAGAATCGATGGTCCTGCCTGGTGGTAACAGCTCATAATGAATAATGCCCTTCCAATCCCACCACACACACAGCATCACCTTGTTGTGAGTTAACCCGGGTTTCGCCACAGTCTGTGAAGCCTGACCGGCCTTTGACCACGACCTTATTCGCACGTTCTTGTCGTACGTGATCCACTTTTCATCGCCAGATATCAGCTTCTTCAAAAATGGTTCGGTTACATGACGTCGTAATAAAGAATCACAAATGAGTACACGGTTCATTAGGTTTCTTTCAGTGAGCTCGTGAGGTATCCAAATATCTAGCTTTTTTGTGTACCCAGTTTTTTTCAATTGCGCCAAAACTGTTTTGTGGTTAATTCCCAGTTCTTCAGCTACGTCGTAACTACTGATATGCCGATCTTGCTCCACTTTTTCAAAAATGGCATCCATTTTATCCGTAATGGGGCGACCAGAGCGACGTGCATCTTTGACATCAAAATTTCCGGATCGAAAACGCTTAAACCAAATTTGTGCTACTCTCACAGACACTGCACTAGGTCCATAAACATCGCAAATTTTTTTCGCGGCTTGCATTGCATTTTTACCTTTTTTGTAGTAAAATTTTAAAATGAATCGAATTTCTTCATTAGATTCACTCATCTTGGCGGTACGAAAAACAAATGCAAATCACACATTTTCCTAATTTGAATTTGGAATTATGTTCTTTAAAATTTAAACTTTCAATGATACCAAAACCAGCCAGATACAAATAGTATAGCCAAAGAGATTTTATTACAAGTTCATACATACTATAATGCGAAAAGACTTTTTCCCCAACCTAATATACAATGTCACATAAGACGTATAGAACATCAGCATTGTTAATTTTTTATGATGGCAGTAAATTATACTACTCACATAATACTTACTCCTCTCGGTGGATGAGTACTACGAAGCTTGGCAGAGAGTTCTATTCCCGTGACGGACATAAGATATTAAATATAATGTTTCTTTGTTAGAAGTTATCAAATTTAGCCCGGGACTGGTTATGTCCCTGAAAAACGGTTACAGTGTGACTGGAAATTGAAATGTAAGTATTAGTGTCAGGGGAAAATAAGCGTATGGATGGATGTTTGTTACTCTTACACGCAAAAAACTACTAAACGGCTTTGAATGAAACTTGGCAGGGAGATCGTTTGTATCCTGGTTTAACTCAAAAGATACTTTTTATCGCGGAAAAATTTTTCATCTCTCGGAACCGTTTATTATGGTCGAATAGAATATTTAACATTTATTTTGCAAAATAGCTTAAACATAAAAATATCATGAACGAACATTTTTTATTTTATACAAAGATTTATTGGTTTATATAATGAATCTTCCTATCTACGAAATAAATAACCGTTAGGCAGGGGCCGTCCCCTTCGATGCGTAAGCGATGGCATCTCTAAAAGATGTCTCAATCTTGCTAAACCAAGTTAATGGCCACCATAAATCTCGTCCGGCACAACGCCCATTTCACGTAGTAATTATTAAAAGGACGTAGAGGCGTAGACGTCATCTAGCGGCTAGAGATTATCTGTGAGTCTCACGCAGAGGTTCTACTAGCACTAAGAGCGCTATCACACTGGCGATTTGCAAGCGAGTCCAAAGCGAGGCGAGTGCTGACTGTACTATACTAAAAGTAAAATTCATCAACAAACTTATAAATGAGAATCGAAAAGTTTTTACAACGTGAGGGTGGTAATCACCCCGTTGTATTTAATGTGGTGAAAAATAGGGGATGGAGCAATGATGTAGGTAACACACTAAAATATAAACTTTAGTAAACCGACTAGCGTCCACCTTTACGCCACCTTTACACGATGCTGTCGGCCAAAAATATGGTCTATCACCCTACGATTGAAGTGCACTGGCACGTCATTAAATAACAAGGTTGATTTTCCTTGGCAATAATATTCTGATAGTTACTAATGCTCTCTTTAAACGTTTCAACTCTATCTAAACTTCTTAAAATTATAACTAGGAGCTACTTAAGGAGTCAACATTTTATACTCCCGTTTTAACAGTGTTATACAAAAATGAACTCTATGACGTGAGGACAAGGTTCATCAGTATCGTCATACAATACAAAATTGGATCAATAGATGACCCTTATTTCATAAGCAATGAAGATGATTTACAATGACATTCTTATACCTATCAAAACGGGCCTTTTAAATATCGGCAGCTTAGTAGAATTGATAAAATACACGCAATAAATAAAAGGGGATATATCTATATATAGAGTATATATATATAGTAGTATATAGTATAGTAGTCTATATATATATAGAGTTAAGTTTAGAAAGAAAAAATATATATTGGGACGCTAATCGAAAACGAATTCCATGTCGTGAAGAGAGCCCTCGCTCTACCGGACAACAAGAGAGGTAAAGGCCGCCCGCTTGATACGTGGTCAACAATATCCTCAGCAAAGGCCTTGCAACAGGCCCAGTTGAACGAAAAGACAACCCAGGTTTGACCGACCTGGTGCATGAGGGGGGCCGACCCCAATAATGAGAAGAGGCACGGAAAGAAGTAGACCCTAATCGAAAAGCGTAGGTAGTAATAATAAGTTGATACTTCAGTTTTAATTTAAACCCTTTTAACAGTGAATCCTTTCATTTATTTTTGTATTATCAGAACAGATGTACAACCCATCCACTCATTTTATGTTATTAAAAAGTTAGGTAAAATACGGGCTGTTGTAAATGATTGATATTTATCAGAGTTATCTATAAAGGATCATTATTAAAACAACCCTTTTTGAAATAGATAGTGGTAATTTGATAATCTTCATGTTATAGAAGTATTTATACGGTAGTGAAGTACTGATCTAATCTACAATGCCGCTTTTAAATATATTTTGTATTAAATGTACTACTTGCTTTATAGAAGCGAAAGTTTGTGAGGGGATGGATGAACTCCAGGGGACAGCTGGATATAAAAATGTAATGAACACAATTTAATCGCTGTGATTCAGGTTACATTGTCATTGATTGATGAAACAAATAAATTCAATATTTGTCAGTAATTTGGTCGATAAACACAAGCAAATAGTGATGGTTCAGAATCAGTATTAAAATTATATTGATTAATAAAGGTGCTAGTAATTGTGGCTCCAGGAGCCTTTCACCCCACGCCTTGCTCATCCCATATAGCGCCAGTCTAATCTACACATATAATTTTACGTAAGTTTTTTGGACCTTTTAAGCAAACAAAAACCGTAGTGTTTATTTATAAATTTTTAGGGATGCTAACGGCAAGGCAATGTTACTGAGGCTCCGCTGTCCGTCCGTCCATTCGTCCGACCGTCTGTCGCAGGGACTTTTGAAAAAAGTGTTGTAAAGGGTAGACACTTGAGTTTGTACTAGTATGGCCGCTATAACAACAAATAATAAAAATAAAATAAGTTACAAATTAAAGAAAGCCCCGAAACAAGAAACATGATTTTTCGGCGTGTTAGTAAATGTTTTACGGTGGCACGGAACCCATCGTGTGCGAGTCTCACTAATGACCAGAATATGCTTAATGATTTGATTCATAGCAGTACGCAAATATTACAGTGACCTAAGAACAGGGTTTGAAGTTTGAACTGACTACCTAATGGCATCTCGCTCTACAAACAGAGACAGCATACAATCAAACAACACTGTTCTTATCATCCGATTCGTCTCCCATCTGTCGGATTGACGTAAACTTAATCGCAAATGCCGTCACAATCGCCGACGCTCCCCGCTCATTACGCATTATCTAACAAAGGTGGAACTTTCCTTGAAAGCATCTGTCAGTAACAGTTACTGTGGCCGTGATATATAATATATAGACACATCATTCACCAACATGACGGCTCTTAAAAACAGCGTAAATACTAAGTATCGACTTATACGCGCAAATATAGGAAAAGAACAAATGGCAACTTACGGTGTGTCTGTTGCTAGAGAGAGATGAAAGTACGTCGTTAGCTTCGTCAATATTCAGTGCTGCATGCGCTGCGCGTGCGGTCGCGACAGTGGTTGGTGCGCAGCTATATGGAATTAAGTCAATTACCATCATTCTATGTTGCCATTTCTGAGCGCGGATAACGCATCTATAGTTTATATATTATTGACTGTGGCTATATAATTACGCCATCTGTACTTGGGAGCGTCCCAGTGGGTCCCGGAGGCCATCAATCTTGCGGTAACTGTCCGCACATGACGCGGCGCTTAGTTTGCGTTTATTGTATTGAACCCCACCGGAGATGATATAGATATCTACTGATCGTTACGTCCTTTGATCGTATTGAATGTTGTTTTTAATGTGTCGGTTGTACGGTTTTTGAGTCTCATCCTCAAAAATCTGTTGCCGAACTCCTGGGTTTTGTATAAAGCGGCTTATTACAAGACATACAAAATCATCGGTGATGTATGCATAAGTTACACTAGTCGCCATGGCCGCAGGCCGTAGGTCGCGGGTTCGATTCCCACCCAGAACAACCATTTGTGTGCATGAACATGTCTATTTGTTATGTGTCTGGGTGTAAATATCTATATAAGTATGTATTTAAAAAGTAGTATATGTAGTATATCAGTTACCTGGTAGCCATACTACAAGCAGTACACTCTGCTTAACTTGGGATCAGGTAACCACGTGTGAAGAATGTCTTGGGATATTATTATTATTATTAACAGTGAATTATTATTGTCATTTACCAGACAGCGTCATGTATAATTTTATTGAAAACTAGTTGTTAACCGCAGTCTCACCCGCGTTCAAGAGGAATGTCACATTTTACCGGGATAAATAGTAGCCTATATGTTACGCCAAGGCATGCTCTATCTATCTGCTAAATTTCAACCAAATCTGTTCCGTATTTTTTGCGTGAAACAGGTAAACTAAACATTCACCCTCACAAACAGCAGATATACTAGAAGGGTGGAATATGATTGGATTAGTAAGACTTTGCATCAACCAATCAACGCAAATGATTATACAGATCCACGCTAGGTAAGCCTATGCTTCAGACCTGTCTTTTTGCAACTAACCTTCAATTTGAAGTCCATTAAAATTCTTTATGACTTAATCTTACTTATCGAACGTAATTTACTTAAGACTAGCATCTTGCTAACACTTGAATATTCGTTGTAGTTGTAGAATGATGTTATTTTTACATTAGTTTGTGAAACAAATTTTAGATCTACGCTCATTTACAACTACATTAATTTAATAATATACATTATGAACGTAATGGAAGTTAATAAGTAGTAGAAGATAGAGCTCTTAGTGCAGGGAAGTTTTCCCACCATATAGCCATCTCCGCCGTGAAGCAGCCGTGCACTTAGTACTAGGTACCTACTGTGTATCGGTAGGTAAAAGGACCGGTGAAATTACAAGTACATAAGTTACCAACTACATGTCTCAGGGTTGATAATGCAATGTCGATTCTAATGGTATTGCTAATACTAGGTGGACCATCAGAGTATTTGTCAGCCTACTTGACAAAATGTTAAATTCCTATCACATTTTCAAAAGAAAGAAACATATTAAATGACCGTTAATTTATTAATCATTAACCTTAACTGGTGACTCTGGTTACGCTATTTAGCATCATACGAGTATATTTCTAGACCCGCTCGGCTGCCGAGTGTCCTCGACGAGAATTAAAATAATGAACGGATAACTAAATTGATACTTAGATTGCTAATTTTCATAGCGGAGATATTAAGTTGTGTGCGATGTATAAAAAACCGGACAAGTGCGGTTTGTAATCGCGTGTAGAGGGTTCCCTACCATGAATATTTATATAATAATAATAGAATAGTTAACCTCTAATATTTCCTGTAATCTATAAGTAATGAACTGTTTTCTCTATTTAAGCCCTCATAAGCCCTTTTATATGATATGTAGACATCAGCATATAGAGTTTTCTCTTCTATTTTGTCCCCCAAAAGTAACCCTCATAATCATATTAGCTGTGAAAGACCGACAGGCATACACAAGTGATTGTATAATATGTTGTATATGTATAAAGAAAGAAAGAATTACATTTATTTTGACATACACACATCATTACAGAAATATAAAAATATGGAGTAAAACAAAATGTTAAATAAAAAAATATTACAGTAATATTGTGTGATGCCAAAAATATGTGTGTTCTGTTTTTCATTCGGCCTTACGGAATTCTAAAAACAGCTTTATAGGCTTTATGGACAGAATCTTTATAAAGATATTACTCTAATGCTTAGGATATACACGATAAAAAACCTGAAATAATCAATACTTAAACACAGCTAATATATTATATTCTGGATTAAGAAAAGGAAACATTTTATCTCGATAAAACAGAAGATCCCCGGGAAAGTTGGTCAAATCGCCGCGCCGAAGTTATTCGGGAATCCTAATCTACTCTTTGTTACTCATGCAAAACTACTTAGCGGTTATGGATAAAATTAGGTAAGTAGATAGTTTATAACCTAGATTAAAACATAGGATTCTTTTTATCGTGGGAAAATGTCACATGCCTCGGGAACGCGGGTGAAACCGCGGAGGACAGCTCGTAATATAAATGCGCAAAAGAGGATCAATCAATGGATGTTTGTAACTCTTTGACGCAAAAACTACCGAACGGATTTGAATGAAACTTGGCGCATAGATAGAACATGTCTTGATATAACATATAGGATACATTTTATCCTGGAACGATGTAGCATCACTAATGAACACGGGTGAAACTGCGGGGGACAGCTAGTAGAAATATAATCGACACATCCATAAATTAAACACCTCTGCCGCATTAGTTAAACAAATCCAGGGACGGTAATGATCACAGTTGTGTGACTGATGGTAATTGCTGTGCGTCGGTAATGACGGACTGGGGGCCTATTCTCATATCTTTGATATTCATATCGCTTCCTTATTTTTTACCATGGACATTTACATTACCAGGAACATCGCCAATACGTTGTCGACACTGGGACATAAAGATATTACGTATCATGTACCTGCAATTTCACTGGCCCCCTTTCCTTTCTCACTGAAAAATAATAATACAAGTGCACTAATGCTGCGTGTACTGGTAAATGGTGTACTTCCCCGGACTCTACACTACGAGCTTTACACTAAGAGCTCTACAGCTACTGCATTCCACACATTTCGACAGATATCCGCCATGTCTCTTGACAAAAGTCGAATGTGACATTAGTGTCGAAGACTTGAGAATAGGACCACAAGAAACGGCTGGTACAGACCTGTGATTTACCATTACCCAGGAACGCTATACTGTCTCCGGGATCTTAAGTACTGCCTTATAATTTTCTTAAGTTTCAAATAGCAATGTAATGTTCCGTTGTAGAGTTCGCTGTCTCTCAAATGAACAAGGAAGTAAGCTGGAGGGCCTTATTTATCTGAGGATTCTGAGTATTGACCTGAACATGTATATTTCAATGTTGAAATATAATAGTGTACATTTTTGTAAGCACGTATTTACAAATCTGTTTACTTTACATATCCAAACTAGCTTTTCCCCGCGTTTCACTCGCGATCCGCTATCAGACGCGTGCAAAGCTCTCAAACAGAATATTATTTTATCGTTTTTAGCAAATTTTCTATAGTCTATAGCCTTCCTCGATATATAGACAAAACAAAAATAATTTTTAGTTCTTGAGATTTGCGAGTTCAAACAAACAAACTCTTCAGCCTTAAATAAGTATAGATATAGATTATTTGTATTAGAAGTATACCATACACTGTTTAATGGATACTGACTGTACCCATTTGATACAAGAAGATAGGCTGAAGTACAAGGTTTTCACTTGGTTCAATTTCATTTCACTCAAACTCGGTAAAATTCAAGGTATTTAGTGACATCTACAGATAATCATATGGGCCTTATGGTGCTCACCTTTACAGCAACATGTCCAAATATCCTGGGACATTCGTTTACACACGGCCATCTAATTCCAAACTTAGCAGAGCTTGTACTATGGAAACCAGATAACTGATGTACTACATGTACTATTATTTTTATTTGTTTTATAAATACATACTTATATAGATATTTACACCCAGACACAGAACAAACAGACATGTTCATGCACACAAATGTTTGTCCTGGGTGAGAATCGAACCTGCGACCTTCGGTTTAGCAGACAGAGTCGCTAACCACCAAACCAACTGGTCTGTCAACTCAAACCATCTATCTAGTTCCCATAGACCTAACTCTGCTTAGTTTGGGCTCAGGGCATCGTGTGTGGAGGATATCCCTAACTATATGAAGAATTTATCACTAGCTTTCCGCCCCACGGTTTTACCCGCGTTTCCGTGGGATCTTACATTTTCCCGGGACAAAGTAGCCTATGTGTATTTCCATATCATAGGCTATGAATATGTCAGATTTCAACAAGAGTGGTTCTGTCGTTTAGCTGTGAAAGCGAATCAAGCAACCATTCTCAATTTGGCATTTATTATATTGGTTAATTATAAATAATTATAAATATTATATTTAAGTAACAAGCATGTCTAGGTTTTCCCACGTTAATAAAGTAAGCAGCTAAGGTCTTTGAATCATTAATTTGTCCAAATCTAAGCAAAAAGCTACAAAAATGTGAAGGTGAATTAAGAATAAATAATTGGACACTAAATCAATTGGAATGCCTCGATCGATCGTGACAAGTTGCTCGAGCAACTTGTCTCAACTATTGTGTGGTCGAACCACACAATAGTTTTATTGTTTAATGAGTCCAAAGTCAGACGTGGCTAATCATTCACGCCGTACAAATCGCAAGGTTACTGCCACAGGTTCTGAATTCAATACTCAGGACAAACATTTTCGTGCCTGAACATGTCTGTTCTGTGTCTGGGTGTCATACGGGAAAACAAGCTCCATCTTCGGCCTCATCTTCACTTACCATCAGGTGTGATTGAGGTCAATCGCTATCTAGTCAGAAATAAAAATAAAAAAAATTACTTCATATAATGTAATGAATTAAATTATTTATTCAAATAGGCCATCACAGGCACTTATGAATGGTCAAGCTCTAACACTGGTTCGGAAGGTTGCTTTTACTGAGAAGAGCCGGCAATAAACTTGGCAATTACTCTTATCAAAATAAGATTTTGTTCATAAAGATGTGTCCTGCTGGAGCGAGCGCTACATCCAAGCATAGTCGACATGAAAATAATCGTTTATGTTGTAATAGTATATCAGTGGTCTGGTTTCCAGAGTACATACAAGCTCTTTAACCGACTTCAAAAAGGAGGAGGTCCTCAATTCTAAAAGTTAAAAGTTTTTCACTTTTTTTGGTGGGTAGTTGAACAGATAGAACGCAATTTTTAGTACACAGTATTTAATTTCGTTTTTAAAATACTTACAATTGTTATATTGGTATTATTTTAGTATTTTTATGACCAATTAAGTTGCAATACCGCCTGCAGTTATTAACTTACTTTCAACAACACAAACAATCATAATGGAATCACTCAAGCAAACAATGGACGACATGGCTTCACTCTTCAATCAACGTATGGAAGAGTTTCGGCAGGACCTTGTCAAGGCTCCATCAGCAGCGGTCTCCACTTCTTCCCTGGCTGCTGAATTCAAATCATTCAGGGAGTTTGTTTTGAAGGCCTTAGACATGCTCCGTACACAAGTCGCACTTCTGGCTAAACAACAAGACCATATTGAGATGCGGGGCCGGAGGAAGATCCTTCTCATGCATGGAGTGGCTGAGCGAGAAGCTGAGGATGTGGGAACGGCTGTCATGGAAGTGGTAACTGAACATCTAAAACTATTGAATTTTAGTGAAGGTGACATTAGTCGCTGTCATCGTTTAGGCATAAAGAGTTCGAAGCCGAGACCAATCCTTGTTAAATTCAAGGAAAACTCATCAAGGGACAAAGTATGGTCCAGCAAAGTCATCCTCAAAGGTTCCGGTATTACTTTGTCCGAATTCCTGACCAGAGAACGTCATCTGATGTTTATCGAGGCACGCAAGCGATTCGGCATCACGAAGTGCTGGACCAGAGATGGGTACGTCATTGTTATTGCCAACGGGGTAAGGCATCGTATCTCTGATCTTTCGGAACTCAACAACATTCCTAGCTCGCTGACTCCAGTGACGGCTACGGATCCAACTCCCCATAGCAGTAACACGGCTCCCAAAGGATCTTCCCTGGTTAAAGCCAAGAGGTCGAATCGCAAATAACTTTCATACTTTCCGTTTACTTTGTTCTTAATATTACGTGTACCCTATTTAATTTTATGCAATGATCTTTTTTTTTTTGTTAAAATAAATAATGTCGTACTGATTGACGTAAAGTGACATTAGTCAAATTTGACATACACGTAATGTTGCCAGACATAATTAATTTATAATTAACGTTTCGTTCTACTCGTATATACTTATTGTATAATTTCTGTTATCTTATTTTGTTTAGCCTGTTTTGTTTTGTTAGCTCTTTGTGTGTTTAATATACTTTATAAAAA
The DNA here is from genome assembly GCA_907165245.1 of Habrosyne pyritoides. Classification (NCBI taxonomy): domain Eukaryota; kingdom Metazoa; phylum Arthropoda; class Insecta; order Lepidoptera; family Drepanidae; genus Habrosyne; species Habrosyne pyritoides. Next base: position 14,467,346 of record OU015591.1, on the reverse strand, counting down.
AAATAATATTTAAGGTCTGCGGGCGGGTAATCTAGGTAATAGCTTATTTGTTGTTTATAGTATATTTTTGACTATTTGTATTTATATAAATATATTTATTTTATATATATAACTATACATTTAAAAATGACCGACGGAGACAGCAATAGCAATCTTTTCCTCTCTTTTTCATCGTCTAGTGTGAACAGTAACGACAGCTTTCATAGTATTTCCCCCCCTCTCAGTGATACTTTGAACTCTCATTTCGAACTTGTTCCTAAAAATTTTAATGTAATTCATATTAACGCCCAGAGCATTCCGGCTCATTACCCCGATATGCTGACATCATTCACTAATATTAAAAATCTCCATGCTATTCTGGTCTCGGAGTCTTGGCTGAAACCTTGTTTACCATCTACTTCTTATTCACTTCCTGGGTTTCAGCTAATTCGTAATGACCGCATTGGTAGGGGAGGAGGTGGCGTCGCTATTTATCTGCGTGCTCACATTCCTTTTACTTTGATTAGTATGTCACCACAGACTCTTTCTACCAATGCGGAACATCTTTTTATTGAAATAAGTCTTTCTGGGGTTAAAACTCTTCTTGGAGTTTTATACAGTCCCTCTTTAACTATAAACTATTTCTCTTCATTTGAATCACTTTTAGAAAAATTACTTCCTTTATATGAACACTCTATTATAATGGGTGACTTCAATACATGCCTTCTCAAGTCTGATCACCGTTCGAGCCAGTTGAAAAGTATTGTTAACTCTTGCAACTTACACATTCTCCCTCTTAATGCTACGCACTTTTTTCCGAACTGTGATCCTTCTCTTCTTGACCTGATTTTTGTGACTTCTCTTGATCATGTTGCTAAGCATGGTCAGTGTGCAGCTGATGACTTTTCCTTTCATGACCTTATTTATCTATCCTATAAAATACGTCCTCCCAAGCATAAATCAAGAATCCTTCTGCAACGCAATTTTGGTGGAATGGTTTTAGATAATCTCCTCAAAGATGCTCAGGCAATAGACTGGGCAATCATTAAAACTGCAGCTACAATTGATGAGCAAGTAGAAATCTTTAACTACCTACTAATACAGTTATACGACGTCCACGCTCCTATTCGACCAGTCAAAGTAAAGCATCTTCCTGCTCCTTGGCTCACAGATGAGATTAAATCTTTACAAGCCAGGAAAAATATAGCCAAAGCCAAATTTAAAGTCAACCCTGACAAATTTCGAGAAAAGTACAGACAGATACGGAATCACTGCAACAAGGTGTGTAGAGATGCTCAACGACGCCACATTCATAAATCTGTAGAAAACGGTGATCCAGCCAAAGTCTGGAAATTTTTAAGATCTTTGGGAGTTGGAAAATCCAGAAATAGTTCTGTACCATCTAATTTAAATTTGGATCTCCTGAATCAACATTTCTCTTCGTCTGTTATCTTCGATGCAGTCACGAAGACTAATACGCTAAAGGATTTATCCACTTCACAAACTCCCAATTGTTAAGTTATTGATGTTAAGAGGCACATTCTCTCTATTTCCTCTAATGCTATTGGTTGTGACAACATCAGTCGTAAAATGATCCTCCCCCTCTTAGACTTTCTCTTACCAATCATAACTAACATCCTTAACAAATCCATTATTTCAGGTTCCTTTCCTTCTCTCTGGAAAGAAGCCGAAGTAATTCCTCTTCCTAAACAATCTAATCCTATCTCTTTCTCTGACTATCGACCTATCTCTATACTGCCTTTTCTTTCAAAAATATTGGAACGACTAGTACATCATCAATTAAGCACTCACCTCTCTATAAACAACCTTATAAATCCCTTCCAGTCTGGTTTTCGTCCTGGACATAGCACAGTTACAGCTTTAGTTAAAATAACTGATGACATTCGTTCTGGAATGGAAAAGCATGAGGTCACTATCCTGACTTTACTAGATTTCAGTAATGCTTTCAACACAGTTGACTTTGATATTCTTCTTTCTATCCTGTGCTCTCTTAACATATCTCCAACAGTTGTTGATTGGTTTCGTAGTTACTTGTACGGGCGCCAGCAGCGTATACGCATAGATGATTCTTTATCCTCGTGGTGTAAAACTGCTGCTGGTGTACCTCAAGGTGGTGTCTTATCCCCGCTGTTATTTTCTATATTTATTTCATCTATAACCAACAACATTTCGTCACTCTACCTTTATGCAGATGATCTCCAAATCTATAGACAATCTCCTGTAAATTCTCTTTCCGGTGCCATATTGTCAACAAATAATGATTTAAATGTTATATCTCACTGGACTAAACGATACGGCCTTATTGTTAACCCAGGCAAAACTAAAGTGATTATTATAGGCAGTAAATATAACATTTCACGGGTAGATTTTGATAATCTGCCTCCGGTTATTTTTGATGGGGTCAATATTCCCTACAGTGACGTTGTAAAGAATCTTGGCATTCTCATTGATCGCACATTATCTTGGGCACCACAAGTTGCGGAAGTCAGTAGGAAGATGTTTGCTGTAGCTGGATCGATCAGACGTTTGCGAAATTTCCTTCCTGTCGACACTAGAATTGCGCTAGCAAAATCTCTACTTCTTCCAATTCTTGATTATGCAGATGTCAGCTATCTAGACCTCTCCCAGGAGCATTTAAATAAACTTGAGCGACTTCAAAATTTCTGTATTAGGTTCATATTTGGGTTACGCAAATATGATCATGTCTCACAATTTCGTCACCAGCTCAAGTGGCTCCCCATTCGCCTTCGCCGGAATATACACATTCTTACACTTCTATTTACTATCCTCTTCAATCCCAGAGCTCCTACTTATCTCAAGGAACGCTTCGATTACTTCAACTCTCATCTTCATCCTATTCGCAGTTCTCTAGGGCTACGCCTGAATATTCCTTCCCACAGCTCTAACTTCATAGCCCAATCTTTTACCGTGGAAGCTGTCCGGTTATGGAACTCCCTTCCTCAGAAGATAAAACATGCGCAATCCTTGGATTCTTTTAAATCAATGTTATTTTCACACTTTCACTCTCTTTAAGCTATGTCTTCCTTCTTTTCCTTGTTTTCATGCACTGCTATTATAGTTATTTTATTATTTTATTTCATATATTAATTTAGTGTAGGTATATATTTTGTTGTATGTATTATTAGTATATTAATATTTATTAGTTTATAAAAATATTTTACTATATGTATTAGGATTATCAAAATATTCAAGAACTCTATGTAAGTATTTAGTAAGCAACACCAGCCATATTATTATTTGTTTCCTATTACCCTAGGTTGCCTGGAAGAAATTGCTTCAGCAATAAGGCCGCCTAAATTGTTTGCACTTATAATATTTGTAAAACACTTTTTTATTTAATTTTCTCTGTATGTGGTGTGAACAATAAAGCATATTTGTATTGTATTGTATTGTAAAAGTTGAATTCTATTTCTTATATTATTATTAACTAGCTGGTCCCGGCATGCATAGTAATACGACTTTTTTTATGTCAGGAACCTTCGCAGGCGTACGTAGAAAAATTCACTAAAGTTTAATCGCTAGCGAATAAATATTTTAAGAAGGTAATAGGCTATAGACATCATTAAATATATGTATATAAATAGATTACTATCAATATTAGTAAACATAAAAAGAACACGAATTATGTGTAACAGAACGAATATTTCAAAAATAATACGTTAGTGCCAGTTTTGTCGCATCAAAATTCACCATAAAAGTTTATTGTCTCGTGCAAAATAAACCAATACGTTGATTAGGTATTTATACAGACGATACTGATCAAATGCGACATTTATGACGTCGTAACTCCTTAATTAGGCGTTAATATGATATTAAATCAGTGTTGCTTCTTATGGCACTACCTAATGGATTTGGTCGTCACAACTGTTTTATGTCTTTGATACACATATGCCTGCTAATGTAGATTTATCAGATTTTAAAGCTCTGATATTTTATTTATTTGATCATTCTGTCTCGCAGGAGGGACTGTATAAAATGCTTGGAATCGATGTTGAAGACGATTTTTTTATAACATTTACAGCGGTACCACTGGCGTCTCTTACTGCTTGTGCATCGACCTTTAATATATGTATATTAAAATTGAAGTCTTCTTTAAATTCATGTTAAATAAATGCTAATAGACCCAGTTTTTCTGATGGGAAGCTTTGAAAGATCATCCCTAAATCACCTTGCACATAAAATTTCTGTAGGTAATCTATTTACTACCTATATTTATACCTATATCACTCGATGGTCGAGTGGTATATAACTTTACTCAAGATGAGAAACCTCGGAATACTAATGAAAATTGGTCTTTCTATATATTTCTATAACTAATGGTCCTGACATGCATACATTCTACACTTGATCATACTGAGACTAGTATAAAAAAAAATATATATAATAATGTGTGATAGAGGCGACGAATACTTCCACTCTAACTCATATCTATAGCAACACAGGCGATTATTTTGATGACGACAATGCTTGGGTGTAGCGCTCCCTCCAGCAGGACACATCTTTATGTCCAAAATCTTATTTTGGAAAGAGTAATTGCTGAAGTTATTGCCAGCTCTTCTCAGCAAAAGCAACCTTCCGAACCGGTGTTTGAGTTTGACCAGTGCCTAATTGAATAAATAGTTCATTTAATTTCATAGTATCCTTACTTAACAGTATACCTATGACCGCATACACTCATTATCTTGAATCGAATAGTCAACACAAGCACTCTTAAAGAGGATTCGCGTCAGGCAGGCGGCCGGGCTTAGACATAAGTCTAACCACAGTGTTTGGGAATATAGAGGGTAGTAGAGTAGTAGGTGATGGTAATGTAATAAAATATATAAGGATTTCATGACCTATCTTACAATGCAATAAGTAAATAGGTTACGTCTAAGTTACGAACCGAATATGATACATTTACTGACAAAAACTCGACCTAAGAATGGTGTCGGGTAGACACAAGTTTTTAATTTCAATCATAGCTAATATTATTTCATAGACAAATTTTTATTCATTCTGTATTGTAGCTTCAGTAACTTTAAATTTGACCTTCATAAGTGGCTTCCGAGGGCCTAAACTGAATAAATCGTTTTGAATTTTGAATTCTCTTACGCTATATCTTTAGTTGTGTTATCAAGAGGGAGAGAGAAAACGTTTTTTATTATATTATATTATATATAATCTCTGGAGCCATTGCCGATACATTATTCCAGATTGATATAGGATATAGATTAAATCCACAGGAACGCGGCTATAACCACGGGAAAGAAGCTAGTCTACACCAATATTATAAAGAAGTAAAGTTTGGATGTAGGAGGTAATTTCCGAAACTCCTATCTGATTTCCAAAATTCTTTCACCGATAGAAAGCTACACTATTCCCGAGTGAGATAGGCCTCATCCTGGGACATCAGTTCCATGGAGAACTGGGGTGAAACCGATGGACGGTTGTAATCAATTAGGTTACAAAAAAATATGTTTTCGCAAATTCAAACGCATAATGTAATTGTCCACAGATCACATGCATACCCTGAACCATGTCGGCGGTGATGAGCACGCTGTCGATGATCAGCGGCGGCCGGCGCGCGCATCGCAAGCTCGCCTCTAGGTAACTATTGTCTACAAACTATCTTACTTAATTTGTAAGGTCGAATGGATGGATTACTGTCCGCTTCTTGGACTTGACTGAAAAAAAAGAACAGGAATAGATCTTGATTTGTTTTCGTTGAAATAAAAGCCTATATAACAGTGGTCTAACAGTGGTATCTAGTTAACAAAAAATTATAATCACATCATAAAATAAGTTTTAACTAAGTGCAGCCAAACGCATTAGCTGTTAAAACTCCATCTCTGAGTACGTAACAGTTCTCGACTTAAGCTTCCAGACAGCCACTTAGACAATTGCTGCGTCTCATAACATTTCTGGATAGCATCTAAATTCTCCACGACATCCACTTAAAGCCCTCCAGGAAACTTCTCAGTCAAATTCCCGGCACTTATTATGGGTAAATGCAAAATTTGCCATCATCACGCGATACGGGTGGCTCGAAGTCAGGAATGCTGAGTTCAGGCAATTCAATTACCATACTCGAATGGGCATCGGCGTCGGTCGCGTGGGTGCCGATCAAAGCCGATATCTAATGGGATATCTCGCTGTTCTCAAGCCAGGAACCTATTCTAACTATTTGCACGTTGCGAATGTATTAGGTACCTACGTTATGTTAATGAGAAGATTTACCTTTCAACAGAATCCACGGCAATTGCTCTGCTTTCCTATTTATGAATATCGTGGCTAAGAAGTATCTACATCACTAATTGACTCAGGCGTAACCTTGCGGAAATCCATTATAAGATTATACAAGAAACAAATATCTAGTAACTAATTCAGCTAGATCTGCTTCTCTGTCAAGTCCCTAACAAGGAAACTCAACAGGAGAATAACACGTGTTTCGCTTCTATTTCTACACGAAGCATCTTCACCTACTTACATATAATAATTAGGTCTATAAGTACGATACACAGGTTTTGAAAGAAGGAAGATACAAACCCTCTGTGATCGTTTTTTTTTATGAGATATAAACTAATATTATAAAGCTAAAGAGGATGTTTGTTCGTTTGAACGCGTTAATCTCAGGAACCGTTGGTCCGATTTGAAAAATTATTTTAGTGTTGGATAGGACATTTATCGAGGAAGGATATAGGCTATATAATATTTTCAAAAAAATAGGGATCTTTACTAAAAGTCCGATAATATTATAAATGTGAATGTAATACTATATATAACATTCACATTTATAAGGAAGGCTGGGTTATAATCCCGGCATGCCTTGTGGTCATACAAGATAGCAAAATGACCGAGCAATATTTAAATGTTACTCTACAAACGTATATATGACTATAACAAAAAATAAACAATTGCAAAATCGCTCGAGCCTTTTTCAAGTGATGCGCTTCAAACGAACAACAATTAACTTTTATTTTAGAACACAGTGGTTTATATAATTTGACACACATTATAGTTCATACCAATTAAAGTTGCAGTAACAGTCCACTTAGTTTATAGCGTAAATGATTACAAACCGAGCTTTATAATTATACTATCTTTTACAGATGAATAATGAGAAAAACAGCAATTATTCACAATAGAATTTATCAACCTTGGACCATAAACTTGATTGCATAAGGTTGTTAATCCTTGGCTATTGTACGAATGAGTGTGTTATTTGTACCGCGGGCAAATGTGCCACAGCCACACTTAACGTAATATGAAACTCGCTTTGTTCCGTCATAATTGAGTTACTATTTCAAGGCTTTTATACTGTTTATGAGAAATTCTTTATACTTTTTTGAGCCTCCGAATTGGAATGCTAACTCGTATTTCTTGTAATGCATTTCGATACAGTTTAGATTGTCAACTGAAATATTGAGTAAAGTGCAATTGTGTAAGCAGGTATCCATCAAAGCGAGGAGAAGAGATGTGTCCAAATAGTAAATAGAATTTCAATATTTCCACGTGCATATTGCGATAGTGATGTACACACTATAATCAATTCCATTGGTATCCCTTCTCTGCGCTTAGGTGGATGCCATGCCTAAGGTTTTAGTTGTTTGTTTTTTTTTTCAGGAAACCAACAAAGCAATTCATTAATTAACTAAATACTGTTCCGTGGTTTTTTATTTATCATAACTTTATTAATTATTTATTATAAATCAGGGGACTGACTGCAATGAATCTACTAAAATTCTTGTAATATGTTATGAACACAATAGACAAAAAACTTACACATTGCGCCGTCCCTACTTTAATTTGGCATTTGGTCGAAAAGAAAAAAATAACTTTTAAAATTACAATTAGGTCCATCTGATGGTAAGTGGGCGCCGGTACCTTTGGAAATTTGTATTACCAGAGGCATCGCTAATGCGTTGTCGACCCTGAGACGCACTGTTGTGCTAGTGATTTCACCAGCCCCCTTACTTTTCTAACCGAAACATAGTAACACAAGTGTACTAACGTTTCACGGCGAAAATGGGCAAGGTCTAGTACTTCCATGGAATAACTCAGCACTAAAAGCTTTAATTCTTCGAAGTCTACTTATAGTTATACTAATTCACAATCGTCATTTTGCGAGCAAACAATTTTAAACGAGAAATTAGGGCTATCCCTAATTTCATTAATAAAACTCAACTTCATTCAATAATGAAACGTTGTTTTTATCTACAGTGCTCGCAAATCTGGCCAGTTCTCTGATGCTGGCGAGGACCGCAGCCGGAGCCAGCATGAGCTCAACAAGCAGCAGCGATCTGCTTCTCTGGTAAGCCTATTTTATTTTTTTATAATTTTTCTAAACGCGACAAAAGTAGTCTAAGTTCGAAGAGTTTTAACATCAACTCTTCCGCCTGTTAGTACTTCTTTTAACAATTTAACACTCTCTGTAACGTTACACTGCAGAGCGAATGTGTTTTTGTGCGAAATACTGATAATAATCAACAAAACCTATGGATCATAATGTCGCAACAACTGAGTATTGCGCCACCTTCCTTTGTTGTGGGATCCCTCGTTACACAACGTAATTACTGTGTTACGTGTGTCATATATCAATGTATTATAGATATATTTGTTTTGTAACACTTTAAATAATACTCTATAGAGTTGTTATTGAGTATTAAGCATAGGGCGTCTATGCGATAGTTGATAGATATCTAAATCTTAACTAATATTATTAAAAAAATTATTAATAAAATATTTCACAAATCTACATACTTTAAAATCTATATACGGCGGAAGCAATGCATTCATTTTGTATACAGTAACTACAATTTCGAGTTCGCAGTTTTCATGCTATCAAAGTGACATGATAAGTATACAGTCAGGCGTTGCCTTGCGGAAATCTATTATAATTTTATACAAAAACAAATATCTAGTAACTAATATCGCTGGATTAATCTGATCTTTTCTTTATCCTTCCTTTGTCAGATTGTATTTGGATAATCTTATGTGATATATGATGAATATAAAGAAATATGTATGTATAAATAGACCTTTGTTGATATGAACATTTAGAGGCAACTGAAGAGTCATTGTTCGCACATTCTGACCACGTGCTGACCGCATTTTTTATAGTGTAGGTAATGGAAACGCGAGGCTGTGCTTACGCATTTATATTGTTTACTTCGTTTCCACCGAGATTTTTTCAACATGTTTTGCCACAAGCATTTTAATGTAGCATGGCGTATTATATACATAATTGAGTTGTCTTATAAAAGGCCTATACAATGAACGTAAATGTTATTTTTCACGCCCGTTATTCCCGAAGAGGTAGGTAGAACTATATTCCAGCGTAAATATTTTGAAGTCCCAACGTGACATGTGGTGAGCGTTGTCACCGTATCTACGACACGTTACCAATTCTAAGCTATAGGTTAGCAGTTCTACCACGGCAATGCCTAATGTATACTGCCCAACTCAGGAACTGTATCCAGTCTCTATGCCGACCTTATACTTCTCTAACACCGAAGCGATTTCAAGAGGGTAACACTTATATAATATTTTTTTGAAGGGCCTATGTTTTAACTTACGCCCTTACACAAATTAGTTCGGGGAGCACAGAGGCCCTTTAAGCTGAGGTTTAGATTAAAGTAACAATGCTGAGGGTACCCCACGGGCTAGATCCTCAACTCAGGGCGTCGCGGGGAGAGGGTATAAGCTGTATTTATATACGTTATCCTTTGGTGAGATATTTTTTCTCGGTGAATTTGAAATCGGTCGTTAGAACATAAGCGAATTTGTTGGATGATCTTTTCTGGTGGGGTATCCAACGCCGCCCCTACCAATCAGATAAGGTGGGCCCATATAAGACCACAAAAATATATAAATAATTATTTTTTATTAATATACTCGTACACCCCTTACCGACGATTCCTTGAGAACAGAAGGCTTTCAACCCAGGGTATAAGTTAAGCAACTACGCCGAGGGTACCCCCAGTAGGGCGCGTAAACGTTTAATGTAATCATTTGGTATTCGCGTTAAATATCAACCACTTGTTAACGTTGAAACCCCTTTCTAAAGGTAGATAAGACTTGTTGAGCACTAAATGACTTAAACTGTCTGATTTAATAGTTAAATATCACAGATTGTTACCAAATGGCTACATTTGTGCAATGCTGTAGAAATTTATATGGATTTTAATGAATTTGGATTAGTTTAGTTTTATTTTTTGTTGTATAAACTTGAAAGTGTTAGTGTACGTGAGTTTCAAATCAATCGGACTTGGGTAGTAGTGCGTGTCTTCTCGCACGCTGCTCAAGGCGAGACGATGAGGACGAGAGCTCCGGTCCTCACCGCCAACGAGACGTGGCCTCCACCAGCCTGTCGCTGCTGGGTACGCGAACGAAGTCCTCAGACAATAACAATATCATGTTACCTACTACATGAGCATGGCATTGGCAATGCCAATCCCCCTGGTGTTGTGAATGAAGACCGCGGTGATCACTTTTTTTTTTTTTTATGTTTTGGTAGGCTAACGAGCAGACGTATCGCCTGATGGTAAGCGATTGCCGCCGCTCATGGACCCCGCAATACCAAAGGAGCCACAAGTGCATTGGCGGCCTTCTAAAAATAAATAAATGTCCTGGGACATTCTTTACACACGGCCATCTGGTTTCAAACTAAGCAGAGAGAAAAAAATTTTTTTTTCTAAATACATACTTATATAGATATTTACACCCAGATACAGAACAAAAAGACATGTTCATGCACACAAATGTTTTTCCTGGGTGGGAATCGAACCCGCGACCTTCGGTTTGGCAGTCAAAGCGCTAACCACCAAGCCAACTGGCCTGTAAAAAGGAGTAAACTTACCATCAGATGGACCGTCTGACTGTTTATCGGCCATCTTGGCATAAAAAACCGTTATAAAAGTTCATTCATTTAAGAAACGATACCGAAAACGATTTATTTTTTATATTAAAAAGCTAAGACGAGCCAACTGCCATGGTTGTTACATACCCAACTATCACAGCGTTGGCGGTTCGATTCCCACCCACGCGCTATCTTGTACTACGCCTACACGATAACTGATATACTACATACACTACTTTTTATTACATACCTACACAGACACAACGACACATGTTCTTGCACACATCATATTTTTGTGAGAACTGAACTCATGACCTGCGGCGTGATAATCGGCGTATCTAACCACAATTCCGACTGGCACCAATAAACTGTTATTAAATATTTATCGTGATGTAATTCAACTCATTGATGTAGTATTTCTCAAATATGTTGTTGAAGGTTTGAATTTGTGTATTAGGAACACAAATCTAGTTAGTAAGGACTTAATAACAATAGCTTGTTGACACCGTGTAGAACATGGTGCGTGTGTCAGTGCGCGGGCGCGGAGGCGGCCCACACCGCTCGAAAACCAACTAAGTATTTCGGACGGGCCTGTTGGCTTGGAGGTTGATTAGTCTTGATATTTTATTTATGTATTAAAAGAGTGCAACGCGTCAATAGTTAACATATTCAACCATAATAATGAAAGACAGGCCAGTTAGCTTAGCTTGTTACGTGCCTTTGCCGAACACTGCGGGATAAAGACCGCTGTAAAATCTACACTAATCTACACCATTTTTTTTTGTATATGCAACATATAAACTTAAAAACTACTGGACCGATTCGAACAATTCTTTAAACGTTACTATGCTAAATTATTATTGAGTAATACAGGCTATATTATATATTAGAAAATATAATAATGTAACGAAATAATAACGAATAATTTTACCCGAGGTGTATAAAAATTACCTAAAAAATTCTTTAAATCGCGTGCGCTGTGAAAACAATTGATGATAGAACGAACAAAATAATGTACCCTTCCTCGCGAACGCGGGTGAAACCGCGGGAATAGCTAGTATGGTATAAAGGCCATCTCAGATAAATTTATAGTCGCTACTCCTGTGGGTAGCGAAGAAAGATGATATTCCGCAATGTTGGTACATGTATTAAGTTCTGTATCTAAAGAATAACCAAATTACTATGCTATATAGTCCAGATAGGCGGAATCCTCGCTTGATTTGTAGAACAAAGACCCACAAAGAGCAATACATATATTGGTATATCCCTGACTTACTTAATAACCAACGATGACTAACTAAAATAAGTAACTCAATTAATATTTTGGGACATTTCTTTAACACACGGCCATCCGATCCCAAAAGTAGAGCTTGTATTATGGAAACCAGATAGTTGATATACTACTTACTTATATAGATATTTACACCCAATTCTGAGTAGTAGAGCTCTTAGTGCAGAGTTCCTCCGGGGAAGCACTACCACCTCAACCATTTCCGCCGTGAAGCAGTAGTGCACTTGTATTACTGTGTTTCGTTTAGAAAGGTAAGGGGGGCGGTGAAATTACAGGCACATGAGGCTTAACAACTTCACGGCTCAGGGTCGACAACGCATTGGCGATGCTCCTGGTGTTGCAAATGTCCATTGGCGGCGGTGACCACTTACGACCCATGTGGTATATAAAAAATCGAAGCCAACTGGCCCGTCAGTATGTATAATGGTATGTCACAAAATAACTGAAGCCTAATAACAATTCTCTGCATTTATAATGTATATACGAGTATACGTTTGCGTTAATTGCGCTTTTAACGTCACGCCATGCTCTCTAAACAAGATCGCTTACAGTTATTTTCATTACTCACATACAATTATTTTACAGAACACGTAATAAAGTAGGAATTTGACTGGCCTGTTGTGATGTTGTAGCCACGTTACAAGTCGTTGGTTCGATACCCATCCAGGACAAACATTTGTCTGCATAACTAGGTTGTAAATATTTATATTTGTGTAGTTAGATTATACAAAAACTAATGTCTAGGAACTAATTCCGCTGGATCTCCTTCTCTGTCGAGTCCCAAACAAGGAAACTCAACAGGAAATCGACACGGGTTTCGCTTCTTCACGAAGCATCTTCACTTTCTGTCCGGCGGTTGGCGAGGTAACATGTCTTATATGGTGCTAGGTCGACTCAGTGACAACGGGGTATTGTCCGCGTAAGGGTGTAAGAGCCATCTGAGGCTAACACCTTCGTCCCTTCCAAAAAAAATAAAAAATCTGTGACAACGGTGTCTAATACGTCCTGAAGATGCTTCGTGTAGAACGTGTAGAAGCGAAACACATGTCGATTTCCTTGTTAGGGACTCGACAGAGAAGGAGAAATGAAATGAAATGAAATGAAATATTTATTCAAATTCTGACTAATTAGTTATTTGTGTAGTTAAAAAAGTAGTTTATGTAGTATGGTGACATGCAAGCTATGCTTCGTTTGGGGTGAATAGATTAAGAGTTTCAGAGTTTCGTTTCAGAGAAATACCAGTATAAGTAATGCTCTATCCAAAACGACATCAGAATTATTCTAGCAGCTTATCTTTTTTCTAAATGGCTAACTATTTCCCGCAGTGTAACCCGCGTTTTCGAGGGATGTAGAATTTTCCCGGGATAAAAAGGATCTTATGTTAATCCAGATTACATACATATTATATACATATGTGCCAAGTTTCTTCAAATCCTTTTAGTATTTTTTGCGCGAAACAGAAACTAATAACTTTACAAGCCTTCGTATGTATGATATTAGTACGAAATTTTTTCATTATAATTTAAAAAATATTATCAGGGTGTTTAGAATTTAATGGACAATTTTAATTAAAAAGATGCCACTCATATAAGCTCTTCATCAGGCGTAATTTGACCAAACTCTTATTCAGATACCAATCTCGTGACAAGATAAGTGTTGTCCGACATCGGTGTAATTGGGTTCTGGATGTATTTAGCACTAAAACTAGGCAAAACAACGACGCGACGGTGTGACAGCGGCCGGCATCTGATATTACCTCATGTCGGGAATGTTAATTGGCTGGCTCTTAGACTATTGCTCTTCCGTAGTTTCCCTCGCGAGCGCACGTTCCGACATTGACATCGGACTATCTCCTAATTACATCCGGATGTTGTTAATATGTTTCCGGTTGAGAGAAAACCTTAATAACCGGTTTCTTAATCTTTTTGAAAGCGTGAATGGTATCTCACAATTATTATGTGGAGAAAATATGTTATTATTGAATTGAAGCGAGATAAATGCGTCGAAACGCATCGACACAGAGTTTTGGAACCATATAAATGTTTCTATATTATTACTACATCCGACCTCAGTTGTGGCTTGGGATAAACCTCGGCTGACCCAGAGGTCCTGGATTCGATTCCCGGATAGGATATGGTATATAATAACGTCTCTATATAATAGTTACTAACTAATACTTGTAGCCTGTGATTGGTAAAGTGTCCGAGAGACGGCGTCAATGCTCATCACACATCGCATTGTGCCTTAAAGAATGTTCGATAGAATGTGGGATTCATTTCAGAGACCTTTGCCGAACTCTTCGGGGATAATGGCCGTGGAAATATATATGCACGTACTTAGTATATATGACTGTAGTAAGATTGCGTAATACATCATAATGTTAGTGCCTGTGACATTATGACGTATGTTTCTTTGTTGTAACATAAGGCTGGTTTCTTAATCGATACTCCTTGGACAGGCTATTCTATTCTTTAATCAAAACAATAAACTAATGAAGCTTCATCAATGAAAAATATTTTAATCGGATGAGTAGTTTTGGTGATTACCTTCTTCATCCTCTTACGGCCAATATTAATATACGATCCCGATCTAAAATCGCAAGATTGAAATAGAATTTTGACATTACGTGTATTAAAATTACTGTCAAAAGGTTCATCAATCAATGGATTTTCGATCGGGATTGCATATTAATTTACGCCGTTAATAATATTAGTTATAGATACACCTATAACTTTAGATTAAATAAATTGCAACTGAAGATAGAGATGTTAATATAATAAATATACACACAACAAAAAAAAGTGTCCATTTCACACGCGATAGAAGTGATACCTCCAGGAAACTACCTTTCTCATTCTCTTGCAGGCTAAATCCTTAAGATGTAGGTAACATATACCTTTGTTCTCTTTTTAGTGTCGCTTTTTCGTTTCATCGAGTTTCAAATCACAAAAGTGCTACAGAAGTTTATACTTAAAAGAATACTTGGAAAACTTAAGATTATACGGCTATGATGAAATATATCAAAAAAGCTTTTTTTAAAATGCTATTTGGCTTAAAAATGTACTAGCTACAAAAATAATTAATATTATTTCATATTAATAATACAAGAGTAAAGGCCCCACACCCACGACCTTACGAGGTACAATAGAAATACATAACAACCGCCTACGTGAATATAATTTAGTCATAATCACCCACTATTTAATCAAACACCATTTATATGGTCACGTAAAACATTTCATTTTCAACAATGATATATAAATAAACTATAGATTGCCCACGCTCAAAAATGCCAACATAAAACTGGTAATTGACCTCATTTTATTTGGGGTTGCACCAACCACTGTCGCGACTACATTTATCAACGTTACTGATGATGTATATTTATCTCTCTCTAGCAACAGGTGCCAATAGGTGGAATTTATTTTCGCGCGTATTAATCTATCTAGTAATTACGCTATTTTTGAGAGTCATTAGTGATGATCAAGAGTCATATATCATTGATTTGTGGCAACAACAGTAATGTGGTCGATTCAAGCGCAATGCCACAATGTGCTTTAGTTAAACAGTATTTTATTAGAAAGGAATTTCATATCGTAAATTGTATCTATAGTCATCACTACATAGTATAAAACAAATAATGATTTAAGAGGAAGGTTTAAATGTATGCTTATCCCTTCGGAACGCGGATGAAACCGCGGAGGACAGCTAGTATATGTATATTATGACAGACCAGTTGGCTTTGTGGTTAGCGACTCTGACTGCCAAGCCGAAGGTCGCGGGTTCGATTCCCACCCAGGACAAACATTTGTGTGCATGTCTGTTTGTTCTGTGTCTGGGTGTAAATATATATATAAGTATGTATTTAGAAAAAAAAAGTAGTATATCAGTTATCTGGTTTCCATAGTACAAGCTCTGCTTAGTTTGGGACCAGATGGCCGAGTGTAAAGAATGTCCCAGGATATTTATTTATTATTTATTTATTTATTATAAGTCTGTCGAAAAGATTTTGCAATAGCAAATTATTTGTTAAAATAAAATACTTTTTACTTCTAACGGGAACGAAGGTGACTACGCGAGGGATTGCTTGTTTTATGTAAAGAGATAATTTTTGTATGTTTTGATGTAGGAGGTCATTTCCGTAACTGCTCAATCAGTCCTCATCCGTTCACTGATAGAAAGCTACACTAATCTCGAATAACTATAAAATGTTATAATTCCGATATACATTAGATACCTCGAAAACGCGAGTGAATCCGCGGTCAGTAGCTAGTAAAGATATAAATATGTAGATAATAATCGCGTTTCAACATAAACTTTAGTAACATTTCAAATTTTATTGGTTACCTTTTAATGTTAATTATAAAAAAAAGTGTAAAATTCCTTGTCTATTACTGATTAATTGTTAAACGAGTATTTTATCGAATACATTTCAATGAATTTTTATATTTTTTTATGCAAGTCAGCTCGATCGTAGTTCAGCCTTGGCAGTAATTGATAAACGTGTACAGTAACGCAATTGTAACGTGTAATTAAGTAAATAACTATAATTACGCGGTCTGAAACTCATGCGCATGATTGGCGATTTATTGGAAGTAGATTTAAATGTTCCTGCAAAAGTAAACATTTAATTCTTAACAGATTTTCTCCTTCAATTCAGTTGAATATCAAATACATTACAGTAAAAATACATAAAAAAATAAGCACCTATTAAGTTTTCAAGTAATTTTATAGATATTTCAGGAAAAGTATTATAAGAGGGTCGTGCGCCTACAATGTAGGTGTAAAAGTATTATAAGAGGGTCGTGCGCCTACAATGTAGGTGTAAAAGTATTATAAGAGGGTCGTGCGCCTACAATGTAGGTGTAAAAGTATTATAAGAGGGTCGTGCGCCTACAATGTAGGTGTAAAAGTATTATAAGAGGGTCGTGCGCCTACAATGTAGGTGTAAAATCGTATAAAAGGTATAAAAGCGAGTGCGAGTTGTATTCGCGCACCAAGGGTTATGTACTACACTACAATATTTAACAAAAAGGCCCGAAAAATACATATTTCTTTGGTCTCTTTAAATTCCATTTTATATTTTTTATACTGTATCGACCATAGTAGTATCTATACACTCTGTAAAAATTTCACGTGTCTACCGATTAAATATTAAGATCCAAAATATCCCTGTGATGGACAGACGGACAGCGGATCCTCAGTAACATAATCCCATTGGCATCCTTTAGGTACAGAACATTACAAATATTTACTCTTCTTTTCAACTCGCCTACCAAGTAATATCACTCATAATACGAACTAAACAAGTAGTATTGTAACTAATTGTTTAGTAAAGTTAGTAAGTTATATATCATTATTATTGCCTCTAGGCATTGAGATAATAAGAGATGATGGTGCTGCCCCTGGCGCATGGCGTGTGGAGGCGCGGGCGCACCGCACGGCCTGATTATCTTCATAACGAGTAACACCGCGCTGCGTGACCATGCTTTCATTACCCCAGTTTCAATTAACAATAACTTGAGACAATTAGCGATACTAGATTACCAAAACGGACTATTGGTTCAGAAGTATATTCCCTTTTTTTATACTACATGAGCCGTCAAACAAGCACACGGTCCACCGACTATGGACATTTGCAACACCAGAGCATCGCCAATGAGTTGTCGGCCCTGAGATGTGAAGTTGTTAAGTCTCATGTGCCTGTAATTTCACCGGGTCCCTTACTTTTCTAACCGATACACAGTAATACAAGTTCCCTGCTTCACAGCGGAAATGGGTAAGGAAGTACATCCCCGGACGAACTCTGCACTAAAAGCTCTACTACTCCCTTTTGAACACCGATCAATATTTGAACTTCAAGGGTGTGCTCAAGTACCCAGGTGTCCAGGTGGTGCAAGCATCAATAAACTTCAGTGACCATTTCCCAACAAGCGGGCACATGCTCGTCACCAAGAAAACCATTGTACGCTTGTAAGTACATAACATACATACAGACGTTGTGCAAAGGAAACTGTAGTTTGGATGGCTTTGTTGTAGAGATTTAAATGGTTGTTTTTGACAGCTAATGTTTATGATGATGTTGAACTTTATCATAATAACAGAGAGTCAAAACGGGCTTATTAATGTCGACTTCAATAACATATTGTAGACCTTCCAATATGTTGTTACTATTCCAGCACTTAGACGCAGGCACCAGCTCTGGCGATAGGGCCATTAACCAGAATATTGTGCGCCCACTTAAGGAAATCATTAACAAATGTAAATTTTTTAATATGAATGTTAATGAATATTAAGAATTTCATAATTCCTTTAGCGTTATCCAGAGCAAATGACCAAGTGTTGTAGCTCTACGGAGCGTTATATTTTTTTTAAAATTAAGAATGTGCCTTCGACTGACCCCAGAAGGAGTTATGACGAAGCCGAGGATGTCGGACACTTACCCCGAAAATGCCTATTCACTCTAGGCTTGAATAAATCCAGGTTATACCCTGACCCCCGAAGGGAGCTCTCCTTGCTGTTCGTATAAGAAACGAAGAAGCGAAACGTTGTGTTCGTATAAGCGTGATGTCGTATTGAGGCAGGAGACTCTAGACCTCGGCGCCCCCTCAAATTAGGCGCCCGTGGCCGTCGCCCCCCCTCGCCCCCCTGACGCCGGCACTGGCAGGCACAGTGCGGTTTTCACAAAATCATCACATATATAACCTTCTTATTACTGCAAAGTACTACTTAAAGTCAAGATAAACGGTCGCATTACAGTTAAATGTCTCGGAACGTTATAATTCGGCAGCTCGCGGCCCGCTACGTGTGCCGCGGCCCTTACCTGCTATTTGCATTTTGCGGCGGTCCCGTTACTCGACATTCGAATCGGCGATACACGTCGTGATATTGATTATCGATTCCCTCTACTTGTGTTCGATACTGAAATATAGTGCACGTTACGTTGCATTTGGTTGTGCTTCGATTTATGAACTAGCTGTACCTCGTGGTTTTACTCGCGTTTCCTGGATGTTACATTTTCCCGGATTAAAAAAAATCATATGTCTTAATCCTGATTATAAACAAGCAGTTTTTGGGTGAAATAGTAACAAACATCTCTCCGCCCAGCCCCACAAACAGTCGCCAATTTTTTTAATTTGCCTTAATAATAATTGAATTATTTACTATCTTTCGCAGCCCGGTTTCATCTGCCTTTCCAAAAACCGCTTATATCCAGGTTGTGCTTAGGCTTCTGAAATTTGGGGTCTTTAGGGGACTTTAGTAGGTTTTAGCGCTGTAGCATTATCTTAGTTTAACATATACCTATTAAGATCACTAATTTAACAGCAGTGCATCAGGTGGCTTTAGATAGCAAAACAAATGTAAATAAATAAATATCCTGGAACATTCTTTACACACGTCATCTGATCCCAAACTAAGCAGAGCTTGTACTATGGGAACCAGACAATAGTAGCCGGGTCAAGAACTGAGTTATCGCGTCTTCATTATATATAAATAAAACATAACTATAACACACATCCCCCGCGGTTTTACCCGCGTTCCCGAGGGATGTCACATGTTCCCGGGATAAAAAGTAGCCTATATGTTATTATTATATTCTATATGTTATTCCAGGATATGCTCTATCTATGTGCCAAGTTGCATCTCAATCCGTTTGGTAGTTGTTGCGTGAAAGAGTAACATTCAAACATAAAAACTGCACATTTAAGCCCACAATTGTTAGAATTCTATAAACTCGCTGTAAGTACTCTAAAAAATACACAGTAACACAAATGTCGTTACCAAAAACATATTTTTTTTCTTATAAAATTGTAACCGTGGGTGCGTGCAGGCAACATAATTCATGCTAGATTATTATGTAGTTATGTCTCATGACGGGCCAGTTGGCTTGGTGGTTGGAGACCCTGACTACCACTCCGCTGGTCGTGGGTTCGATTCCCACCCAGGACAAACATTTGTGTGCATGAACATGTCTGTTTGTTCTGTGTCTGGGTGAAAATAGGTGTTTAAAAACGAATAAACGTAATATATCAGGTATCTAGTTTCCATAATACAAGCTCTGCTTAGTTTGGGATCAGATGACGTGTGTAAAGAATGTCCCGGGATATTAATTAATATTGATTTAGCGTCATCTGACTTATATACCGGACATCGGAAAACTTTAGAAGTACCTACCCGTAGTTGTAATCTTTCTCGTAATTAAGTGTTGCTTATAAAAAAAAACAGTTTTTTATGATATTGTATTGTCAATACATTATTTCTAATTGCTTGAAAAACTCGGGTGCTTAAGAGATCTCTATATTAGAGAAATATATGTAATGTATTTATTATACATTATTAAATAACATTTTAGTACATTATATTTCTATATAGAGAGAAAATTACATCTTTTTTGTTTTATCGATTCTCATAAAACTATCCAAAGGTTATACAGAAGGTATTCACCGCAACTAGCTCTAATGTGCAGTACTTAATATAGATCGTCGGTTTGTTTGTTGCAGCAAACACTGGAGGTCAGCGGGGGCGGGGTCGTCAACCTCGAGAGTCTGGAGGCCAAGGTCAGTGAACTGCAATCATATAACGATGCCATCATTTATGTTTACATAACATTACGTTGTGCAACTCCCACACTAAATGTAAGTGCCGGAAGTAGACATTGCTGATAATTATTTGTATCTACATATTATGGCCTTAATTAGGGCTGCCATCACCTAAATTTCCAACGCCGGACACATACTTAAAAAGCCCCGGACGTTTAGGTGAAATTGATTTTTTTTCCGGACACGCCTAGAAATATTTTAACATTTATAGTTTACATTTTAATTGGACGTGGTTCTCGATTATGATTAAATTTTTACTGTGTATCTACTTAGTAATTGGGATGCCCTTACACAAAAAGTGTCCGGGATTCTTTTAAAAAGCCCAACCGGACGCTCCTCGGACACCCTCCAAACTAGGACAAATCCAGGGAAGATCGGACGGATGGCAGCCCTAGTCTTAATTCATAAAACTATTATTAAAAGTCTGCAGAAGTGGTCCTGTCTGTATATATGTATTTAATTAAAATAATATTTATTTATTTCACACAGCCCTCTGGTCCTAAGCTGAATAGTGCCTTTGCTAAGGAAACCAGATAACTGATATACTATATATAGTAGTTTTCGTTTCTTCTTTACATACTTTCATAGATATTTACATCCAGACACAGAACAAATAGACAAAAACACATACAAACAAATATTTGTCCTGATTGAGAATCGAACCTGTGACCGTCAAAGTGTATAACGACCTATACAACTGGCTTTTATATTGTTTTAATACAGTATAACCTTACATTTAATTTCCAACCGAGCGGTCGCCCACGGCTCCATACATTAGACATCAACGCGCGCACTTTCTACATTACGATATAAAATTAATTTATTTATGAACTCACAAATTATAATTAAACGATAGCAATGCTATTATTGCAGAGAAAGTTATGTAATATATTGTAGTTACAGATTATAATATTATTCTCGTGTAAGCTTAAACGAATACAAATTTAAAACACTTTTTTTATCTATAAACTAAAACTTTACTTTTTGTAATATTTTTGTGATTGCTTTTTGAATGAATAGAGCAAAGAGTGTAATTATTCGTTGATGGTTATAAGCTATATGCTATATGATATTGGTAAATGCGGGTGAAACCGCGGTGGACAGCTAG
Source organism: Habrosyne pyritoides (assembly GCA_907165245.1). Lineage (NCBI taxonomy): Eukaryota > Metazoa > Arthropoda > Insecta > Lepidoptera > Drepanidae > Habrosyne > Habrosyne pyritoides. The sequence continues at coordinate 14,445,486 of OU015591.1, read as the reverse complement.
TTATTGTAATAAAACTACCTATTAATCATTTGAAAGTAGGTATCTCCTCTGTAAAGTCTCTATGTATATTTTATTCATAGAGATATGTAGACGAACAAAAAAAAGCAGAAAATAAATATTTCAGTATAAAATATTATTTGACATTATTATTTAAATTGCTTTGTTTCCAAAAAATTACATTCTCTCATCATTATTCAGTTTACGTTTTTCGTTCTAGAAATGGTTAAAGTTACTGAACCCGATTTAGAAGCCTTCAGCTGAAATGAACCGGCTAAATACTTAGCAAGATTACATCTTAAAAAAAAGATCGTAAAACTCGTTCGCAGCGCCACCTACCAAGTTCAATTGTAAAACTAAACAATCCAGGGACACGCAAACATACACAAAACCTGCCGTTTAGGAGTTCAGTGATATACATACGTACAGATCAGTTACATAAAATTATGAACCTACTCCTCTTATATAATTCTATGTCAAGTATTTAATTAAAAAACTCAGTAATTATTTAAGTCTCACAACACTAACAAAAACCCTCGAGAATTTTCTAAAGTACCTATAACTTAAATAAAATTTACAAGGACCTTTAAAAATAAAGTAAAACCATGTTGAATAATGTGCTAGTTGATGGGGTGCCATCAATCGCTGGGGCACAAAGAGAGGCGAAACGACTCGGAGAAAAATGGGAGTTGGACTTGCACATGGGGGGTTCTGTATAATAAAAAAGTGGAAAGTTTAGAAGTAGTTAGATCTCTTGGTAAATTGTTCCTCTGGGGAAGTACCAATACATTATTTGACTATTTCCCTATTGACATTGCTTCTTGCCAAATTTAAATATTCTTAGTCAACGGGAACCTATAGATTTTGATTTACCTGCGAAATGTTACGATATAAGACTTAAATGGCCGTCTCTTTTAATTGAGTTAATATGGAAGATGTTTTTTTTTTACTTAGAGACCGAAAACATAAATATTTTATTTTAATTTAAATTTGATACACGACGCATTCCTGAGAAAAAGGTTATTCAAAATTCAAAACGATTTATTCAGTTTAGGCCCTGGAAGGCACTTATGAAGGTCAAATTTAAAGATACTGAAGCTACTATTGACAGACAGGGCTTCCTTTAGAGGCACGGAGCCCTATGAACAACTTATTTTAGTATGCAATAAGATATTTTGACTTACCCATATTTTCATTGGAATTTTATTTCTTATTCTACCTGAGTGCAGAAAACTCTTCACTTTCAACACTTTCCAATCTCGATAGTTTAGCATTTTTATTGACAGCAGAAAAACAGCTATGACATACAGACTGACATCAAGTCTCTCCAAAGGGATCCTTTTTATAGACCAGTATAAAAAACAACGCAGCCACGAGATGCGGCAAGGTGCGACAAGCCGCGACAAGCTGCGACAGCCAGATAACGCCCACATGTTCCGATTTACGAGATAAAGTAATTTATGGCGATGTTAAGATAACTCATAGACGCCAGCCATGTTCTCTACACCCCACTACATGTATGACATAAAATACTTTTAAATAGGTTCAGACTTGAAACTAGGGCTGCCATCACCTATATTGCCAACGCCGGACAACAATTCAAAAACCCCGGACATTTAGGTTATAATTAGGCTTCGTTTCGTTGAATGCAGGATAGTGAGTCGTAAATTTGAATTTGACTGTGATTTTGAGATTTTGGCATACTATAGCAGCGTAGAGTAGGTGTATTTGGAGTCAATTCTATCACATTGACAAAAATGAATTTAATGCTTCTTGGCTATGAACTGTTACTGCCTTAGTCGCCTTGGTGATCGAGAGGCATACAGCTCAACTTAAGCTAGGAATCGTACCCGACGATTCCCGCGCCAAGCAAGGTAATTTTAACGTTACTTTGATAACCTTTTGGACGCTCTGCCATAATGGCATCTTCATGAGCTTTATGCCAAGCCTGAAAATTGATATAAATACCTGTATCAGAAAAACACATAAAAGTAATGATTTTAAATGTTTATTTTGTATTTTTCTGTGACTTGTTTATTGTTGAGTATAGACGATAATGGCGTTCAAAAGGAAAATAATTATTACCTATAGCAAGGGAAAGGGAGATGATCCAAGAGACGGGGATAACCATGTCACTTTGGGACTGTAAATATCTTCAGTGGAATCTTAATCTCATTACTGAGACTACTGTTTACCTCGATAATAGCCGTGATGATTTATTTTGTTTTATTTTTATACCACTTGGTCCGACAAACAAGCAGACGGTCCACCTGATGGTTAGTGGTCACCGCCGCCTATGGACATTTGCAACACTAGGAGCATCGCCAATGCGTTGTCGACCCTGAGACGTGAAGTTGTTAAGTCTCATGTGCCTGTAATTTCACCGGCACCCTTACCTTTCTAACCGAAACATGGTAATACAAGTGCTCTATTGCTTCACGGCGGAAATGGGTAAGGTGGTAGTACTTCCCCGGACGAACTCTGCACTAAGAGCTCTACTACTCTTAAAATGTTACGGATGATATTTTGTTATGTATTTTTCATTTATATAATTATTATTAATAATTAATTAATATTAATAATTATTAATATTTAATTATTAATATTTATTTATTAATATTTAGTGGCATAGATATCTTACTACTGTTATAAATGAGAAGGGATGTTTGTTACTCAATCAAGTCAGAATGGCTGAACAGACTTTGATTAAATTTGACAGAGAGATAGATTATATTCTGGATTTTTGAATCTGGAAAAAAATTTATATCTCTCAACAACGCGGGCAAAACCGCGGGAGACAGCTAGTAAAGCATATATAAGCTGCGAATGTGACTAAATTAATCCTTCTGTTATATAGATGTAATGAAAAGAACAAATAATGATATTTAATAGATGCCGTATGTACATGCGATTAAATGCTGATTTATTCTCCAGTCGCACTGGCGATGTTCTCCATTCTTTTTATCTCAGCATCTTAGCAATATACATAATTGTAGTGCAAGTGAAATGGAGTAAACTAACTTTGTTATGCTATATTATAGTGCAAGTGAAATGGAGTAAACTAACTTTGTTATGCTATATTATAGTGCAAGTGAAATGGAGTAAACTAACTTTGTTATGCTATATTATAGTGCAAGTGAAATGGAGTAAACTAACTTTGTTATGCTATATTATAGTGCAAGTGAAATGGAGTAAACTAACTTTGTTATGCTATATTATAGTGCAAGTGAAATGGAGTAAACTAACTTTGTTATGCTATATTATAGTGCAAGTGAAATGGAGTAAACTAACTTTGTTATGCTATATTATAGTGCAAGTGAAATGGAGTAAACTAACTTTGTTATGCTATATTATAGTGCAAGTGAAATGGAGTAAACTAACTTTGTTATGCTATATTTAAATTTTCTACGAAATCGAAAGTGAAGTCTAAGGACCTTATGAAGGGAAATGGACCTTAAATCTAAGGTATAGGGAATACAATTCACAGTAATAAGTATATCCTACTTATGTCTATACATAGGTCTTTACCTATGAAATTGGCGTTTAATACAAAAATGTTACACTTGAAAATTTACCTGGACAGGGGCAACAAATTAATCAAAGGCATTTCATACTGTTTCACGGATATTTATTTTCCTATCATGTTTCTATCCAAATTAGACGTTATAATAACAAAGCTCTTAGAAAATAGAATACCATGATTTTAAAATAAAATGTTACCATACCATTAAATAAACTAAAGAACAAACAACTTTTTAAAATGTAGTTTGTATGTACGATCCCGAGACGCTATGAAACCGCAGGGCGGGAAGCACTATGTTCATAATTCAACATCATAGTTTGTACGAACTCACAAACGTCTAGTTGCGGTTATGTCGCGTATAACACAATAACACTTGGTTTGCGCTACTGTATATTAACTGTACTAGTGCAACAAACGTGAACATTACCACAGTATATTATTGTCCAGGTCGGATACCGGTCGGCGTAGGGTCCATTTCAATTATACAATTTGTAATGGCCGCGGTGGCTCGCCGGAGATGCTTCTTTTTTCATACAAATCGATTAAACGCCTTTCAATAACGTTGGCATTTTGATTTCGTGGTCATTTTTCATTTTATTATATTATTTACAGAGTTCTGTCACTGATATACACCGAGATATGTTGGGGATCATTTGTAAATTTTTATCAAATTCAAATCATCATTATCTGCATTCTGCAATTATGTTCATATCGAATATTTAGAAAAAATCACCGTAGACTTCCGAGCAGCACTGGCACTTGCGAGCTATCAGCAATGATGCAGCAACAACAGATCGACCTCTGGTCTAGGGAGTAATGTGGCGACATCTATGAACACGCCTACAAATCCTTCACCGCCCCGACTACAGTGATGTAGCGACATCTATGAACGAGTAGAAACACACGAGAATCCTACATCGCACTATCAAGATTCTCTCAGGATTTGACATATATACAAGGATCCAACATCAACAGTTGGACCGCGGTCCCCAGGCATGATCACCTAGCCTGGCGGAAGATCTTCCCTTTTAAATGGAGGAGTCTCATACCTCGCTCCTCTCCTCACGTGATCCCCATCACTTCGCTTCAAGCTCAGCTGCATTCACACAGCAAGCCAGCTTCGCCTTAATCAGTTCCACCGCAGCCGACTCACCGTGCTTCCTGGTTCTGCAAGGCACACTTCATGCGACAGCATTCATCGCCCACACCACAGTTCACCTGCAGCACACGTCCGGACCTCAGCTGGCTCCTCACTCTCCGGCGTGGCGGTTTCTGCACACGTTGACTACTTTGGGAAGCCTCAACCCATCGCAGCAATCCCGCTCAGTCTCGACTCACCGTAGACTTCCGAGCAGCACTGGCACTTGCAAGCTTATCAGCAATGACGCAGCAAAAACAAAAGATCGACCTCTGGTCTAGGAAGGGAGTGATGTGGCGACATCTATGAACGAGTAGAAACACGCGAGAATCCTACATCGCACTATCAAGATTCTCTCAGGATTTGACATATATACAAGCATCCAACATCAACAGTTGGACCGCGGTCCCCAGGCATGATCACTTAGCCTGGCGGAAGATCTTCCCTTTTAAATGGAGGAGTCTCAAACCTCGCTCCTCCATAAGTGTTAGAATGCTTTCCTATTTTTGTATTTTGTATATGTGAATGCATCAATTAAGATGAGGGTACTCGGTCGCTCTCTCTTATTTTTTAATACTGCCCTCGGATTGAATCAATAAATAAGAGGAAAGCTTTTAAGCTCTGTATTGAGAGGGAAAAGAAAGAGCGACCTTTGTCCTGCGGTCATATATTATGGGCTGATAAATTGATAATAATAAATAAATATCTTGGGGTATTCCCGACGCAAAACTTTCAGACACAAAAAATCGAATCCACGACCTATGGTGAGGCAGTCATGCACTTTTTTTTTTTAACACAAGGGCCGACAAAAAACAAGCGGACGGTCCACCTGATGGTACGTGGTCACCGCCGCCTATGGACATTTACAACACTGGGGGCATCGCCAATGCGTTGCCGACCCTGAGACGTGAAGTTGTTAAGTCTCATGTGCCTGTAATGTCAACGGTCTTACCTTTCTAATCGAAACACAGTAATACAAGTGCACTACTGCTTCACGGCAGAAATGGTTAAGGTGGTAGTACTTCTCCGGAGCTCTACTACTCGATAAAAACTCTAATTACAAAGTCAAGTAGCACCCCAATAAATTACAATGAGTATAGTATTACATTTGAGATACACTCAAATATCTGCACGAATACAAATAAATATTCGCAATCAGTTTTCGATAGTGTACACCGATCGTTGATAATAAAATGGAAATTCCAACAAGTGTGCATTTGCATAACTTCACAAGCAGCTCTACATACAGGAACGAGCACTCGCGTGTTGTAATCACTCGCCCAGGGGCCGGGGGGCCGGGGAGGTGGTCGTAAACGGGAACCGAACCTGTTACCCGCGGGCAAGAGGCTTAAAACACGCAAGTTAATTTAAAAAAAATCGAATATTTTACTAATTTTATGCAGCAAAATTAATTGCTGTTCCAATTCTTCCCGGTGATTCCGTTGTGGGTTCGATTCCTATCAAGGACAAACATTGGCGTGCCGGAACATCTCTTTTTTTCCGTATGAGTGTAAATGTCCATCTTAGTATATTTTTTAAAGGAGTAAGTATGTGTAATATGTCTGTAGCCTGGTTTCCATTATAGAACCTCTGATTAGTTTGGGATCAGATGGCCATGCGTGAAGAATGTCTAAGGATATTTATCGGTTTTATTTAATTATTAATTTAATAACATTAAAAACAAATAATTCAATCCGTACCAAAAAACACTATACATCAACCTAACTTATTACTTATTATAGTTACTTTTTACCCATTGGAAAAGCGTAACAGTCACTAGAATATAGTACTGCTTGGTCTATAGCTAGTTACCTGCTGTACATGTCTGATATGATATTTATTGAGCTAAACCCTCGTTAAACGCTAGCAATATAAAGCGGATAGATTGGACAGTATCTCGCTACCATTTCTTATGAATAAGTGGCTCCCAACTAACTTACATTAATTTCTATTCAATTCACAAGTTACAAATCGACAAAAGATAGAAGTTACTTAACATCCTCATCTACTTGTTCAGCCCCCTTGTTCAGCTGATACAAACTTCGTCCGCCAGCCGCTTCACGGAGGCCTCAGAGAGTTACATCTCACGTGATTAGTAGTATTAGTGTAGTAAGCGACAGATACAGAGCATAGAGGCCGCGACGAAACATCAAAATTCAAAACAATTTATTCAGTTTGCCCTCGGAGGGCACTTATGAAGGTCAAATTTAAAGTTACTGAAGCTACAACCGGTTCGGAAGTCTTGAGTTAGTGTCATTTTCGATTTCATTTCAGAATCGAGCCCCAGTTCCTTATTATTTAGAATTGTATTCTCTACCAGGCTGGGAGGGGAGGCCACCCCTTTTTCTTATTTATTATTTATAAGGTAAACGAAACAGGTTACAGTTAAATAGAAAGAATTAGGCTATTAATACAAATGGATTTAAAATTAATATAACTCTAAACTCAAACACAGCGTGCACAAATTATACCAACGCATATAGTTGTATAAGTTGAATGCATAAGACTAGTTTAAAACTAAGACTGTGCTAACAAAGAATAACCATGTCCTTGGGGATTTTGGTGATGCATGCTGTAATACAGGCTTCTTGCCTAGCTCAGCAACAGATGCTTAGCTACTATAATTATAACCTAGTCTAAAATATTTTTGTCAAACACTACTTTGTATTTACTTAGCTATGAGTCAATAAACATTATTGTTATTATTTTAGTTGGTATATAACTAAAGGAAAGCTAACTAAGATAAAACACTAACCACAAAACACAAAAGTACTAATGACAAACAAATTAAGTGAAACGTACAATACAGTTTAGACAGTAGAATCTACTTTATGACGCTTTGGATAAGTCGCTTGAATACCAGACGACTCGGTTAAGAAATATCGAGCCTGTAAGAGAGAGATAATATAAGATCTACACATTCTAACAATTGGATTGTAAAGTATGTCATATTTTTATAAACTCCAATGTAAACAATTTGGAATCACGACAACGTATTTAAGTTGTAGTTAATCTAAATCTGACCATAATTTGATAACCATTTGATGCTAAGTTTAAAGTACACGCGGTCATCAGTAATCTAGTTACCTTACTAGACATTAAAAGGATATATTCATCGCCGCTTCTATAAATTAAAGTTTCATTAATAAGGAAAAAAAAACTTGTGTAAACAACCTACATCATCATCATTTTATTACACATTATTTATTTATTTATTATTTAACTACTTACTTGACAATTTGTGACATTAGAGTTTTGGGGGGCCTGGAGTGCTAAAATACAGGCCTAGGCTTAGTTTAGACTCCAAATCTCCCACAAAATACAGATCAATGTCATGGTTTTCATAAATGTTAAAAATAAGTACCTACTACCTAGACCCACCAATTGTAAAACTCTGCTCAATTTTTGTATCCCTAATGTTGTAATTTGTGGAGATGTAATAAACGCATTTATTTTTATTATTATCATCAGCCTATCTCGGCCCACGGGACATAGGGCTCACCTATGGCACGCCACTGAGCTCGATCTTCAGCTCTTTGTTTCCAACCACTGCCAGCCAGCTTGCGTATATAATCGCTCCATCTAGCTGGAGGGCGCCCTACACTACGTTTATAACAACCTATATAATAACACACATTTATGAACATAGGCCGTAAACTGCTGGTGTAATATAAATTACAAGTATTTATTTATGATTGTTATACTCTTTGCGAAGAGGCAGTAAAGTCTGCTGGGATTTTAAAGGGACATGCTAGTATATTCCCTGTTCAGCCTTATTTATTATATTGCCTATTGGATCCTAAACTGAGCAGTGGAGTAGGAAAATAGATTACTGAAGTAATTTTATTTTAAATGTTTTGCGCTCCTAAAGGATTGATTGGAACTTAGCTGTTAGTGATTACACTATTATGAAAATTGTTCTAGTAGTTTTTGAGTTTATTCATTAGAAACACAAACATCTTTTTTCTCTTTGAATGGTTAAAGAATTTTTCAAATATGTGTCGTGGTTCCGTAGATTACACTCCGCATACATACAAACTCACAAAATTCTCACCCACTCTTTATAAATTATAAAAATAATAAATATCCCAGGGCATTCATCACACAAGTTTACCTGATCCAACATTAAGCAGGGTGTACTGTTTGTACTATGTCTAGCAGGTAACTGATACTTGTATAGAATTATAGTATAGGTGTAGATATTACGACTCAAACACAAAACAAGCTCACATGTTTGAGAGAGACAAACGTACCCACAATACAGCTTAGCTGTTTTAGGTCAAATAAATGATATATTTGGCAAAGTAAATGAACATCACCTCTATCTTGTATCAACCTACAACTAAATTACGTAAGTCAATTGAATGGGTCGTTTTGAATGCGAAACTGCCGATGGCCGCTTTTAGTGGTATTATCGCCGTGAACCAACCAGTTCTGGGCTGGCGTGGTGCGGGCCCTTCGACAGGGCTCACGTAACATCCCGTTGTTTAACTGTGGGAACCTCACTAAATTGCTTTGCGTTCGATTGTTATGGGAAATTGCTATTCTTCTTTTTATTTCGTGATAAGATAAGAAATGATATATAGATTTGGAATCCGACACACTAGTTATAGTCGTTCAGATCATTTTATAGTTATCAGTCCTAAAATGAAGACCAGTTTCTATGTTATGGGAATTATTTCAAATCTAAACTGATTTTACTAAGGTGAATGTGAAGTATTGTTTTGGAAGGGTAAGGGAGTTGGTAAAATTTGCTTGTGTGTGCCTTTACAACTTTTGACTTGAGAACGTATTGGCGATGCCCCAAGTATTGCAAATGTCAATAGGCCGTGACCACTTACCATCAGATGGACAGTCTGTTGGTCTACTTGATATGAAACTTACCATAATTATTAAAAAAATTACTAACTTAACAGGTGTTTACGACGGAGATTAATTAACTATCCAAACACACGAACAGAGCCACTGGCGGCTAATTGGAAACTATCTCGGGTGCATCTTATCTTATAAATAATTAGTGAGAAAAGGGTGTAAACAAAACATTACGGTACATCAGTACACAATGGCTGAGAACTTACCAACTAACCGATTGATAGTGATATGAACACGCATTGCGGCGCATCCATAAACAATGGCTCGACACGCGACCCTACATAGTAAGGCACATTTTTTACGGAGCCTATTCAAGTTGTAACACATGTTGAAAGTCGAAATTAAAGGCTTTTTTTCTGTTGAGCGTTAGAAGGACACTAATGAAGGTTAAGGATACTGAAGGCACCATCGTTTGGATAGGGATTGATGAATTGGGATGAAGGTATTCAAATGGTAGCGAAGACATTCAGGGATCGTCAGATATATCCAAAAGATTACTCTATGGGGGGTATCATTCTGTAAGGTAAAATTACTCTAGCTCGAGGATGTTTCGTGCTCTGTATCTTTCGCTAACTAGACAATCGATAACAGGCCAATTGGCTTGGTGGTTAGCGACCCTGACTGCCAAGTTGAAGGTCGCGGGTTCGATTCCCACCCAGGACAAACATTTGTGTGCATGAATATGTCTGTTTGTTCTGTGTCTGGGTGTAAATATCTATATTGTATGTATGTATTTAGAAAAATAAAAAGTACTGTATGAAGTATATCAGTTATCCGGTTTCCATAGTACAAGCTCTGCTTAGTTTGGGATCAGATGGCTGTGTGTAAAAGAATGTCCCAGGATATTTTATTAATCATGTAAGAGGTCCGCTCTCGGAGGTTTCCTTGCGACAACTCGCCGACGAAATTTGTATATGCTGAAAGAGGGAGTAGAATCTTTAAATAAATATTAAAATTAATATCAAATAATGCTATGGTAGATCCCTAAACATATAAAGACGCAACGTTTCCTGCAAGCCGAGATCGCACGATAAAGCGCGCGCAATACTTGCTTAAACCCGCTTATACCCCGCTTATATCGCGCCTATACCCCGCTTATACCCAGGGCCGGATTATCCATTAGGCAGTGTAGGCTACGTAGGGGCCAGGGCCCAGAAAAATATTGGTTTTTCCTCAATGATAATAAAATACCTATTTTAATTCATGTGGCTCGCACATTGACTATTTTATGGAGGGAGATAAAAGACTAATTTTTATCCGCGTGAAACCGCGGAGGACTGCTAGTTGTGAATATAATTGCGTAATATGATATATAATAATGTTTTTTTAAGGGTCCCGTGATATACATTGCCTAGGGACCGGCCAAGGTTGATCCGGCCCTGCATATACCGCGCGTATAACTCTATATATTCATTCGAGATAACAATAATCTAAGCAGAATCTCAGCGAGAATATGAGAACGAGATAAATAGTCCCGACCTAAGTGATAACGTTAACATTGTACCTGTCCACGTGTTTCTATTTTATAAGCGAGTTTCCTGTGAAAATCTCTATTAAACAAGATGTATTGCTATGATAAAATAACTACAGTGTTTTTACTTTAATCAGATGCATTACTAGGCAGTTTTACCACTGGTTCGTTGAAGGAAATTATCTGTACACTTGAGGTGAAATAGAAATGAGAAAGTTGAGAAAGGAAAGTGAGAACAGATCCACACATAATTATTGCAGTTTAAAGAGAGACTAGAGCTTCAATAACCTGAGATATTTTTTCACTTTAATCACTTCGTTGGTCAAGTGGTATGGAGCTAGGATTGAGGCTTAGATTTGATTCCCGAGTTGGGCAAGGTAAAATTAATGTTTCTGTGTTTAGAAATGTTTACCTCCATCCCAAGACTAGTAAAAGCGACCACATGTTACGGACTTAATCAATTTTCTCTCATTAATGAGACCTCTGCCTACCTCTTCAGCGATAATTAGCGTGAACACATAATGATATTTCTTCATCGATGTGTGATCTATCTAAATTTAACAAATCTTGTACTATGGTGATCAAATAACGAATGTACCTGAGTATTACTTTGAAATATATTCTTACACCTAAAGATATTAACACCCAAGCAGAACAAACAGACATACGTGCGTTCAAACACATACAAATGATTATCGGGAACAATCACCTCAAAAACTGGTCGGTAACTTCTCATAGAGAAAACCTTGCAAACGTGCCCCAGTCGGGAATGTGTCCCACTTGCATAACAAATAGACGCATTTCAAGTTGGCGCAAATTTTATCCAAAAGAGACAGTGACACAAATATGGCTGGGAGCAATGTAATGAGAAAAGAGAGAGAGAAGGAAAGTCAATAAAACGTATGTACGACCAAGGGAATTTGCTTTGATATCTATTTAAATCTGACTAAAAGCTAAAAGAGAATATAATAAAACAAATACTAATGATAAAAGTGAAGAAACTAGACAAATCTATTTCTAGCTGATTTCTAAGATATCGCAACATTTAATAAGACATCTGATAGATCTTTGTCACTAGAATGTCAGCCGCAGATCGATATCTAGATAAAATAACAAGGTCTTAATTATTATCTAGAAATTATACCATCTTGCGGCAAGAACCTGACACTCGTAACGATGCCAATCTCGCAATTGCCATAAAAACAGAACCTCTACAGCCGACCGCCATCCGTTGATGGATGATGATGCATCACTTTACTTGATTGACAATTTCCGAAAGGTTTAGGAGCGAGGAGTAGGTAGCCTTTGAAAATATAATATGAAAGTATTTTAGCCGACTACGGCAAATCTAAAGGAAAGGTTATGATTTTAGTATTCTATGTACCTATATTCTATGAATATATTGGTTTATTGATTGTTGGTTTTTAGGGTACCGTACCCAATGGGTAAAACGGGACTCTAGTTACTAAGACTTCACTGTCCGACTGTCACGAGGCTGTATCTCATGAACTGCGATAGTTAGACAGTTGAAATTTTCACAGATTTCTGCCGCTATAACAACAAATAAAAAACAGAATAAATATTTAAGTGACATACAACAGACATAATTTACTTTTGCCCTTTTTATAGATAAAGGTACGGAGCCCTTCATGCAAGTCCGAATTGCAGTTCAAGCTTCAACAGTAATTCATTGCCAAAGATTATTATCTTCTAAATAAACAGATATACTATAAAATCCCATTTGATATAAACTATTCTTTACCACCTGTTTAAATTTATGTACGATATTTAAGATAACATTTAAATACAGGAATATATTTATATTAGAAATCTAAATAAAGCTATAAATAAATCCACGATACAATCATACAATAAATCAAGCAACTAATAAACTAGATGCGTCAAGATCTAACTTATTCATTGATTGATAATATAATCTACAAATGTAAATTGTCACATAAACTTATCAATATACGAGTATAGAAAACAACCACTAACATAAGCCTTCAGATACGCGACGCAATCCGCTGTACACAAACAAGTGGACAAATAAATCGCAAGTGTTCCGATTGAGATGTCGCGTCGTATTTACGAGTATGTGCCTATTTCATTGCGTCCGCATAGAGTCACTTAATTAAGGGAAACGTACTGCATTCATGTGATTGGTCGTTTGTTTGGGCGGGAAGTCTGTGGCGGCCGGCAACGCGTTCCGGCGCACGCGCTCGCTTTTTACATACTGTGAAGTCTCTTGAGTTAACTTTAGTGAGTTTCTACATTTTTAGATTATATTACAAAAATATGTGTTGCCGAGTGTCTTTCCACTCTACTCAGTTAAAGCTTCACTTCTGCGGAGTTCATTAGCTCATTAGAAGGTCAGTAGTTGACTTTCTCAAATAAGCCTTATGAACTTATCAATGGTCAGACTCTAACGCCGGTTCGGAAGTTTACTGAGGACCTACGACCCTCTTATAGAAACCAAATAACTAATATACCTATTATATATATATACTAGCTGTCCCCCGCGGTTTCACCCGCGTTCCCGTGGGATGTCACATGTATTATACATAAAAACCGCATCAAAATCCGTTGCGTAGTTTTAAAGATTTAAGCATACATAGGGATGTAGTGATACTCAAAATATATTCTTATACAGAAATTCTACACCCAAACAGCACAAAAAGACAGTCCTATGTGTCTGACCACCAACTAAACAGTTGATATTTTTCGTATCCATTCAGATGGCGAGCATCGAGGTCTCGCTGGCCGGGTCGCGACGTCGCAGCGCGGGCGCACGCGACGTCGCGCAGGAGTTTGATGCGCTTCGCACCGCTCTCACCGACAAGGACACACTTATTAATAGGTATGGAACACTTCCCGAATACTTTAATACTAGAAAATGTTAATCAGCTACCGATCAAAATATCTAAATCAACCACCTATGTATGGGTAGGTATGTACTTAGGCCTAGGTACTTTGAGAAATAACAACCTGACAAATTCAACTAATATAAATATCTATAAACTAAACAAACAGCTGAAGATCGAACTCAGTGGCGTGCCCTAGGTGAGGCCTATGTCCAGCAGTGGACGGAGATAGGCTGATGATGATGATGATGATGATGAAACTAAACAGAGCTAGCCTACTATAGAAACCAGATATAAGATTTAAGACATATATGTGCCTTTTATCTGAATACATACATTTATAGACATTTTCACTCAGACATGGAACAAACCGATATATTTATGCACATGTTGGTCCTGTGTAGGAATCGACAACGTGGCCTTTGATGTGGTAATAAGGACACCTGGCAACAAAACCAACTAGATTGTGAAATCACCCAATAACATTTCAGAAATATTAGACACCTTGAACTGAAAACAAAACATGTATAGAAATTAACAGTAAAGCTCAATTTCAGTCTCAAGAAGCAGTTAAGCGCTTCACTAAGCGCTGCGCGTCTAGCAGCTCAAGCCACGTCACCCACAGCATCACGCGCCAGCTCTCATGAGGAGCACGCTGCAGCGCTGTCAGCGGACGAGCGCCGAGCGCTAGAGGAGCGCGCCTCGGCTGTCAAGAGCGACCTCGACGCCAGGAGAAACAATATACAGGAGCTCAGAAGGCGGCTGGAGAAGACCCATGTTACTGAGTAAGTATACAACTGCTGAAAGTGTTGCAACCGATATCGGTCATAAAAGATTCTACCGCACTAAGGTACCTTGGTAAATCAGTCATTTAAAATCGAATGGTTTGTGGCCACCGCCGCCTATATATTTGCAATACCTTAGGAAGTGGTAATGCCGTTATGCTATTAGTGTTTATTAGAATTTTGTGTTATGCATGCTAATTGTCGATCCTGAGACGTGAAGAGGTTAAGTCTCATATGCTTGTAGCTTCAGCGGTCCCCTTACTTTTCTAACCAAAACACAGTAATAAAAGAGCACAACTGCTTGACGGCGTAGGACAGCAACGTATGTAATGAAACATCTGTATCTTTTAACTAATACTATATAACACTATATAATACTAACTGACTTTTAAAATAATGCAAAATGTAGAAATTTAATAGTTAAGGTTTTTGCAGACAGTCAGGTGGTATATATTTTTTTGCTTTTATGTTACTATTCTTAGTTATTTCTCAATTTGTACCAAAAAGAGCAAGATAGCGGTCGATCAATAAATTTATGAAGTAATAAGGATAAGTAGCTCTGTAGTGAACTACTTTTAGTTCATACGGTTACCTAATGGGTAGAACAAAGTCTGCTAAGTCAGCTAGTATAATATAATGCCGTGCCTACTTCCCCAAACGAACTCTGCACTTAGACTAATAG
Organism: Habrosyne pyritoides; assembly: GCA_907165245.1. Lineage (NCBI taxonomy): Eukaryota > Metazoa > Arthropoda > Insecta > Lepidoptera > Drepanidae > Habrosyne > Habrosyne pyritoides. The sequence goes on along the minus strand of OU015591.1, from coordinate 14,430,154 downwards.
TGATATTGAGATCTATCTCTCGTCATTCTCAAATGATGCTTACGTTTCGTTTCTGCCCAACAGGAACATCGACACCCGCATCCAGCAAGCAGAGCTGCAGTACAAGCTGGGGCGGGAGGAGCTGGAGCTACTGACGCTGAGCGAGCAGGCGCGCGCGCTCGCTCAGATCATAGAGCAAGCCGATGCCGCCGCCGAGAGAAACCATCGCAACACCTTATACAGGTCAGCTTTAAATAATTGCAGCTGTCTCATTTGAAGTCATTGAACTTTAGAGGAAATTTGACTTTGTTTGACACTGAATTTATTACTGAGTCATCTAATCATACTAAACAAATCTAGATGCCTGATGTATTAATTTTTTTTCTAAATTTATGACAATTGACCCCTCGAACTGCGGCGTATCTAACCAACAAGCCAACCTGCCAATCAAACATGAACATGTCCATAACCATGTATAAAAAGCAGTAATATATGTAATTCTGCTTAGTTTTGGCTGTGTGAATAAATTAATAAGATAAACAAATATCTAAAATACTAACATCTACAGTTATTTATCAATCACACTCTTTATTATAATTTAATTGCTAAGAAGCTAGCTAAATGATAACTTCACTAAGAATAAACTGGTCAGACAACATCGGACTTAGATCCATAAAATTATTATCAAGAATCGCAAATCCTAGCCGTATAATTATCACGTTAACACTGAATTAGAAGCTTAGAAGGAAATGAACTATTGTGGCAAATTAATTCCGTATTCCACGATGCGTTATCATGGGAAGCGATTTAGCGTGTAGTAATTACGGACGCGATGAATTTAACGATTCCATTGAAACATTCACGTGTTTGGTCGTGTTCATTGGCGGGACACAAAAACAATCGGGCCGCTAATACCGCTACATTCGCAGCATATGCTTTATATCAGAAATGAATATTGTTTTCTATGGTTTGAACCTATGATGGCACTCGAAACCAGATAGAATTAAAGGTATTCTAGCTGTCCCTATGTGCCCCTTCACCCGCGTTCCCAAGAGATTTTACCTTTTCCCGGGATAAATTTATTATATATGTTAATAAAACAAAATACCCCGTAAAAGTATAATTAACTATCACAGCCAACAAGTAAGCTGTCATGTCAGGGACCCAGATTATTTAACAGAAAGGCTTACGTACCTATTTTACCTAATATGTAATAAGTTTTTCTATTTTTCATTCATAAAAAATCGTTTCTTTTTTGGGTATGTAATAGAGCGTTACTACGGTTCTTAAATATTGTGAATGGACTCGTTATAAGGCCCCAGTCCTCCTGTCGGCTTAACGGTTAGTAACAACCTGTATATACGCTCGCCTAACAATCGTTCGAACTCTTTTAAACAGCTTTTAAAACAAAAAGCATCTGTCATACAACAAAATAGCACGTTCCCATTTTTGAATACAGCGAAACCATAACTTCAAAACACTGCCGTTCAAAGTGACAGTTAGCGGAATCGAGCGCTGCTCTCCCGCCAGAACGTGAACGGTATATCCATCACCTCTACGAAAACTATGAACTCCTCAGATCCTCACAAATAGTCGGTAATTTGTTGCGTTTATTACGAAACTGGCTATTGTTCGAGGGGCGGGACTGTCGGCATACTTTCTACGAGCTGACAGCAATCGTTGGGAAAAATCTTGCAGCTCGAGTCCGGAGTCGTCCCTCCGACCACCGCCGGAGAAAGTGCCGTCCTAAGGTACCAATCGCACGTTGTAATTAAAACGTTACTAGTTAAATTGGTGCGTACTCGAGGCCATGTTGAAAGGTGATAGAATTGTGAAGTGGTGAGAATTAAACACAATGCAAACGATTTGTATGTGCTATGTAGTATTCGCGTGCTGTAAAGGTTTGCTTTCATTGAAGTTTGACGAAAAACTATTGTAAATGCTACCGCGTTTTTTAACATAGATACATGAAAAAGCTCTATAGTAAGAAATTACTTTTATTTTGTTTCTTGTTTTACATCAGACACGAAACTGTTAGGAAATCATAATGTTCTGAATTCCTTGGATGAAGAAAATAAATCCTAGATACTTCATTTGTTAACTTTGGTTGATTGTTTTTCAATACCTTGCGATAGCCTATGAAAACTGACTTCTGAACTGGTGCGTATAGTAGCTTTGAGTTTCATAAGTGCCTTACGCGGACCTAAACTGAACAGCTTTGATAACTTCAATAACATTCTCACGGAGGCTTCCACGGCACACCACGCGAGCGATCCAGTACAATGGCGCCGTTAGCCTATAATCGTAGGTGAAATATTATTGGTATTGGTTTCCCACGGGTCGGTTGCGGTTGCGCCTGCGCATGCGCCGCGTCGGACGTACGGCTACGTGACGCGGTGACATGATGACCTAAATCTCACAGAAGAAGCATGGTAGTAATCCCCCACAGCTTCTGAGATAAAGGGATCGCTTTAGAAGTAGTAGAACTCTTTGTGTAGAATTCGTCCGAGGAAGTACTACCCCCATAGCTACATATTTCCGCAGTGAATCAGTAGTCTGCATGATCATGTACATGAGGTAAAGGAATTATTTTAAAAGTAGTAAAGCTGCTCTTTGTTCTGGGTTAGTCCGTGGAAGTCCTACCACCATACCCATTTCCCCAGAGAAGCAGGAGTCCACTTGTCTTACTGTGTTTAAGTTAGTTGTAGTTGGCCGGTAAAATTACAGGCACATGGGACTTAACAACTTCATGTCTGAGGGACGACAACGCATTGACGATGCTCCTGATGTTGCAAATGGAGGATGAATGTTCTATTGGAGGCGGTGACAACTTACTATTATGGAGACAGCCTGCCTGTTTGTCAGACCATGTGATATATAAAGAAATCCTGTGTAAATTTCAGGGTTCAAAATACCTACTGCTGAACTCAAGTCATTGTACCCCAATTGGCAATATATCAAAGTATTTTCTCTATCAGCACTTCACGACGCCACCACATGCAGGATAATGTGATACGAATCTAAAATTCAAAGAAACGTAACTTTTTCAGTTGCATCTCCGATCTACAAGAGATTCATTTCATTGTAAAATACTCATGCAATTAGTATGCCACACACACACTAGCTGTAAACGGGAACTCTGAGATTGAACGATAGTTTTTGCAGCGTACAATGAAAACAAGTTTATTTATTCGACACTGGCGGAAGTGTAGTAGACGCGGGGCGTGACACTGTTGGAAAAGCATGGGCACCTCTCACGTTCTTCGCGGTAAAAATGTCTCCCATAATCTGTAATTGCTTAATCGACTGTTTAAACGCGATGGGCCGATAAAATGGTGCTGTTTTTAGTGACAGTGGTCACCTTTGCGAGATACAGAGGTTTTCGCATTGCCAAACTGTACAAAGCCTAGAAGGCAACAGGCTCTCAAGTCCAACTGCCAAAAGCCAGTTAGTTATCCGGGTAATAAACTAGATAAATAGCTATGATTTTAAACCTGCCACTTTTATTCGTCAGTTGCAAAAGAAAGCACATCACACCAAAATTCACTTTGTTCAGTTTAATTAAGTTTGTATTCGAAGGCGAAATTCGAGTAAGGGGGCGTCCATTAATTACGTAAAGCGTTTAGGGGAGAAGGGGGTAGAACCAATCCTCACCTAATTTCAAGTGTGGGAGAGGGAGGAGGTCTTGGAAAATATCATGTAATTTTTTTATCTGCAAGAAACAGTGTAAAATTACGAGAAAACGGGCAAACAGAGTAAATAATAAATATGCACAAAAATGCTAGTAATAAACATATGTTGATAATTTTGTAAATATTAGTTATAGAAATACAAATTTATTTCGCATCTATATTAAAATATTAATAATACTACTATAACAAATCTCACGTCAGATTAGAGAAGGGGGGAGTGGGTCAAGCAAAATATCACGACATCTCATCAAGGGAAGAGAGGCGGTTGAAAAATCACTAAAATCGTCGCACATAGTTAATGGATGCCTCACACATATGCGATGCGGATACTTAACACCCCAAGACGGTTCCGCGAACTTTTGCCGATGGCGTCTCGCTACAGTACAGTTACAGTAAACATTGTGTGTCGAGGAACACGAGCTCTATCGAGCCACACGCCGCCGCCGACGCCGCAGGGTACGGGCTAATGAGTGCTTTTTTGATCTAACCAACTATTACACGCATGTCTCGCGGCATTTGCACCATTATTTACCGTTTGATGTGGATTCAGTAATAAACAGTATCATAAGTTTCTTTGGATTGAAGTAGTAGAGCTCTTGGTGCAGAGTTCGTCCGCTGAAGTACTGCCCCCGTACCTACCATTTTTTGAAAAGTAACCCGAGAAATTGAAAGACGGTCCACCTGGTGGTACGTAGTTACCGCCGCCTTTGGACATTTGCACCACCAAGGGCATCGCTAATGCGTTGTTGATCCTGACCTTTCTAACAAAAACCCAGTAATACTAGTAAACTTCACGGTGGAAATAGGTACGGTAGTATTACTGTGCTGGACGAACTCTGCACTAATTTATCTTATTTTATTATCTAACCACCGCGTCAAAAGAACAGAAAAACATTACAAGCAGTTATTTATTTAACAACCATATTTAAAACAGTTGCAATATCTCATAACCATCTCACAAGCGAACACAACATTGTATAAAACAATTTCTACTGGAAACTACAATTTTACTTAATGATTTATTATTTAAATGAATGACTCTATTAAGTCATTAATTTAAGAGTGAAATAACAACATGTTCTAGTAAAACCGTGTGAAGCTTATTATGAAATTGACAAGGTTGCCTGTTAATTTAATTGTCCAAAAATAATTTGGCATCACTCGTGGTTTCTCTGTGAGAAATCTCTCAGTAACTTACCGGGTTGTGTTCAGTGAGAATTATGAATGTTGTAAAAGCGAAATTGGAGTGAAAGTGTGGTTTTTATAAGTGGCCTGTGGTCGGAACGATTTGGGCCTAGACGTCTTCAGCAGTTGAGAGAGATCAAGTTGTTTATACACGTCTTCTAGTGTCCATTTTGATAACCTGTTTGAGACGGCATATAAACAACGTAACATACCCCAATTGCCTGAAAGATCACGATCAGGTGGGACATCTAAACTAAACACCTTTTTACTTTATCAATCCCAACCAAAATCAAGTATGAATAAAACGTTACATAATAATTCATTGATTATACCTAGTAAGTGCAAATAGCCTCGCGAACTGATCAGTAATTTGGACAAATTTGGCGAAACGTAACTACCGTGCGAATAGACTGCGGGCATTCCTATCGACGCAAGCACGCGAGCACGCGAGGCATGTATGTAGTGGAATACTAACTCACTCATACCCCTATTAGGAAGAAGCCAATAGACATTTATCGCTTATTCGATGATAATTCCGAATGAAGTGACGTCACGGACGGCTTACTAAGAGTATACGCTAGCGTAATTTAACGTCCCTAAAAATATAATTTGTCCATAAATCGCAAAGTGAGCGCTGTCAGTGCGTGCGCTAGGGTCTAGTGTCACCGTGTGAGTGTTCGCGAGCATTAACAAGCTCTGTATAGTGCGATAGTGCAAAAGTTTTTATTTGTGTAATCCGTGTGGAGATCGTATATTTTCGAATTCGAATTATCAAAAGTGGGTAGAATTGAATCCCACTTTAAAATCGATTTCTACTTGTGCGCCATCTAGTGCAGTGTACTTATACCATTTGTCTGTCTTATCGATATAACACTGGTACGACGCTTACGATTCTGCGATGGCAAAATGCACGGCTTGCGGCAAATTTCTATCACCGTCAGGTGCCGCCACATGCACGATCTGCCCCTGCATGTTTCACAAAGGGTGTGTAGCTATACCCGATAATGCAGCTGTTTCAAGGGACTGGGTCTGTCCCGAATGTAAAAAAAAACAGCGTAAAGGAGACAACAGTTGCACTCCTATAAAAGGCATTTGCGGTTCCGTGCCCGCACTTGAGACGGTCGCTGCTCACTCGTCCCACCCTAAGACTGCGTTGCCTCTCCCTTCGACGAATGTTTCGCTCCCGGCCGGGGACACGGACGTTAAGGAAATACGCCGTGAACTAGCCGAGTATATGGCTGAGTTACGTGAGTTCCGTAAAGAGTTTCGTGTTTCCATGTCAAGTATGGGAACAAGATTGGACGGCTTTGAGCGGAGACTTGAGGTGGTTGAGCAGAGAGAAGCGGTGTTACCTGAGACGGGTGCGGATGTTGCAGCGCTTCAGCAGACTGTGGACCAGCTAAAGCAGGACCTAAATGACCGGGAACAAGATATGCTTTTGTCGGACTTAGACATCGGACATCTCCCGGAGAATAAAGGAGAAAACGTCCACCATACTGTTACCATCTTGGCAGCCACGCTAGGGGTCACCCTGGAGGACCGTGATATATTGTTCGCGGCGCGCGCTGGCGCTGCTGACTCGAGCGGCGGCGGAGATTCTGGTGCAGGAGCGCGCTCGCGCCGCGTCGTCGTGCGACTGGCGCGCCCGCAGCTCCGGGACCAACTACTGCATGCAGCGCGTGTGCGCCGCAATTTGAAGACGGCCGATATCGGTCTGGCAGGACCTCCACAACGCCTGTATGTTAATGAGCGCTTGACTCGTATCAACCGTCAATTGTTTCGTAGTGTTCGGGACGAATGTCGTAAGCGGCAGTGGCGGTACTCTTGGACCTAGAGAGGTCGCATTTTCATGCGGCAGAGTGACGGTAAACAGGTACATTTAATTAGATCAGAAGTTGACTTGCTCCGTGTTTTTGGGACTCAAACTGTTTGAGCATTCTGGTTATTTCTTTTTATCATGTATTCTTTTAAAAGCTTTGGCAATTTATAAAATAATTAAACTCATTAATAAAACTAAATTGGGCATAGTGATACCAGTATTATATTATAATGAAAATCAATCTTCGTATATATTTTATTCCATACATTACAATTACCACAAATATTTAATTTCACATAGTTTAACTTTTATTCAAATAATCAATATATTTTGTTCTTTACATTTATACTGTAAGCTTGTTGACTTCTATGGCATTATGTGTCTGTGGTTGGGCTTATTAAACTATTTAACAAAGTTTCACAATTTTAGCAATGGTTAATAAACCGCTAAAAATAGGTTTGTTCAACGCAGGTTCCCTCGGCACAAATCATGATACTTTTATAGCCTCAGTAATGTTGAATGAAGTCAATGTCTTGGCAATAAATGAGACTTGGTTAAGAGCGGGAGAGGAGGGCCGCGCCCCTGCTGTACCAGGGTACCGACTGCGGCACATTCCGCGGCCGCAGGAGGTGCGCTCGCGCGGTGGTGGAGTCGGTTTTTATATCAAGCGGAGTGTTAGTGCACGCACCTGGCCTCACCCTGTAGACCCGCGACACAGTTCAGTCGAACAAATGTGGCTCACCATGACTCTTAACGGAAGGAAGCTGGCAATTGGTACGGCATACCGTCCACCTTGGATGGATGTCGATTTATTCCTGGATGCTATTTCTGATTCTATTTGTTCAATTTCCAATCATGATAATTTGATTTTGTTAGGAGATTTTAATATAAATTTATTTAATAGTGATAATATCAATACAATAAAATTTCATACCTTCTTAACGTGTTTCAATCTTTCACAATATGTTACTGAGGCGACACATTTTACTGAAAATAGTCAGACACTCATTGATGTGGTATGTTCAGACTTGAATGTAAAAAAGGTTACAATAGAACACGTAGGGTCTCTTCTTGGTCATTGTCTGGTGAGTTGCGAATTTAATATTAAATGTGAGAAATCTAAGCCTAGTACCGTAATTTATAGACCAAAAAAATATATTTGTATGAATAATTTTAATAATGATTTGCAAAATATTTGCTGGGATCAAATATTATCACTCGGTAATGTGAACAAAATGGTTACCGCCTTTAACCGCAGTGTGGTGTCTCTTTTTGACTTTCACGCACCTATGAAGTCCATAGTCATAAAGGATCGCTCTTACCCCTGGATAACGGACACGGTAAAAGTTATGATGAAGCTACGTGACAAGGCAGCGGCAGACTACCATAGAACCAAAACAGACATTAAAAAAGAATACTATAAGTCATTAAAATCTTTAGTTAACCAAGCACTGTTTCATGAGAAGTCAGCCTTTTTTAAACACAATATAAACAATAAAATACATAATCCGAAATTGCTATGGAAAAATTTAAAAAACACTATATTGCAGCCAAAAGACACTGAACTACCTTCTCACTTCAACAATCCAAACATTATAAATAATCATTTTTTAAATATACCCGGTACTTCAGAGGTTGATATTTCACTGTTATCCTATTTTGAGTTCCATAAATTTTCAGATAAAATATTTCACATTAAACCCGTTGGGCTGGATAGCATCATCAAGATAATCAGAAGTTTAAAATCAAATGCAGAAGGGTTCGATTCTGTTACGTTAGATATGTTGATTATGACTTTTCCATATACAATAGACATTATTAGAGAATTATTAAATAGATCAATTAGCACTTGCACATTTCCAGATATGTGGAAAGTTGCTATAGTGCGTCCATTGCCCAAGCACTCAAACCCCGTTGATCTCAAAGATCTTAGACCAATTAGTATTCTGCCATGTTTGTCCAAAATTGCCGAAAAAGCTGTGTGCACGCAGTTAACAGACTACATAGAAATGAATAATATCCTACCTGATGTTCAGTCGGGTTTTAGAAAGGGACGCAGCACCGTAACGGCTTTGCTTGATGTAACCGATAATATTCTGACCTCACTGGATCAAGGAATGTGTACACTGATGGTACTATTGGACTTCTCAAGGGCATTTGATAGCTTAAATATTAATCTGCTGATGTCCAAATTAAATTACTACGGTTTTGACAGTGAGGCTTTGCATTGGTTTAACAGCTACCTTAGTAATCGATATCAGTTTGTAAGGCTGAGTCATATAAACGGCTCTTTGTCCGTGTCTGAAAAAATGGCTGTAAATAGGGGGGTACCTCAAGGGTCCATATTAGGGCCCGTGCTTTTTATATTGTACTCAGCTGATATTAAATCGCATATAAAGTATTGCAATTTCCATATTTACGCGGATGACATACAGGTGTACTTATCGTGTAAGCCTTGCGAAATTGACCGTGCAATCAGTGATCTTAATGAAGATCTCTCAGCAATAGCGAAATGGTCTTCAAATAATTGCCTTTTACTTAACCCCACTATGACTAAGTACCTTATCTTTGGTAGCAAACACCAGCTAACTAGTCTGGAGCCGACGGTCAATGTCATGCTTATGGGGGAACCTATAGAGCGTGTGTATGAAGCGCGAAATCTGGGCTTGCACATGGACTGTGATCTTAGATTTGAGAAACATGTTGCTGCCTCAATGAGAAATTGTTTTTACAGGTTAAAGATTCTTTACAAAATGAGACCGTACATAAAAGAAGATCTACGGATCAAGTTAGTGGAGTCACTAATATTATCAAAGTTTAACTATACAGACACAGTATTTGGTCCAAGACTATTAGCTAGGACTCAAAAACTTATTCAGCGAGTACAGAATGCTTGTGCTCGCTTCTGCTTTAATATTCCGTTAAGAGCTCATGTGACACCGTACCTTAATGAACATTCGATTTTAAAAATGGCACACCGTCGAAAACTACACCTAGCATGTCTTCTTTTTGGCGTTATAAAGTATAAAACTCCCGCTTATTTATATGAAAAGTTTTCCTGGGTGAATGGTCGAAAGTCACGTGGTCCAAGGCAATGCGCGTTGCATCTCTCGACACACCGGCACTCCTCGGCCGCTTTTAAAGGTAGCTTCCGTTACGCCGCTACCAAGTGCTGGAACAATATCCCTCCGCCGATACGGAACCTGCAAAGTATTCAAAGGTTTAGAATTATGCTTAAAAATTATCTTTTTATGCACCAACTTAACCAAGAAATGCTACGCCACGACACAAGTGCTATATAGGAATACATTAAAATGTGTCGTATTGATAAATATTTAAAATAAAATACTTACCTGTATGTCTACAATGTACATTTCATGTTATTAATATGGAATACGTGGTTTTTGATGAGGATGTATATATACCTATGCCCAGCACTCTGTTTGTACCGAACATCATGAAAAATATTGTTTTTTTAGTTTTCATTTTTGAATACTTGTTTGTTTTATTTTGGAATTGCTATGATTTTTTGCTGTTTATTTGTTATTTATAATGCAATAGTGTATACTGTAGTAATCCTGCCGTGTTTTTCACTTGCCGGCCCCAACGGAAGATCAGCGTTGGCAATACGTACCTACATTGGCACGTACAGCCAACCATATGCTGAGTTGGAGGACCGATTTGTGGCAATTGTGTACCTTGCTTCTATTTGTTAATTTTTTTCATGTGTTATTTTTCCCCCTGTCACAAATAAATTTGTTTCTTTCTTTCTTTCTTTCTAACTATTACGTGTTACCATTATTGGCGAGCGGCCCTCGAGCTACAGCTCCTAAAGCACCAATACTTCATGGTTATTTAATAGCTAGAACTTTTGCTAGAGGACAAATGCGTCTCTACACTCGCTAACCAGACATAAGGATATACGAAGAAGCGCTTTATATGGCGATTATCTTATAAGTAACCATAAAGATTACGTGGATAAAGTTATTGTTGTATTTCACGACAAAGGCTGTCTATCTTTACCGACTAAAGAGTATACCGTGGAGCACGTGGAGTTTAAAGTTCGCACTGAATGGTCAATGAAAGCATTCCCGAAGAGACAGTCAGACAGGCAGGCCAAAAAAATCTGCCACATATCTTGTAATTTGTAATGCACCGAATAGTGAATAGCCAAGCATATATAGCAAACAAATGATTGATTTAGAACAGGGCAGGCGGGCCATGAGTCTTTGTACTTGGCTTTCAAATTAGCTTTGCTTTGCAAAATTATTTTTTAATGTTAAATGCTAAATAATCATTTTGAAATGACAACATAATTTTTTATTCCAAAGTTTTTCAAAATATCTACGAATATACTCACGATAATTGTAAAGGGTATTAGTACGCTATTTATACTGGTTCACGGTTTTCTAACTCATAATCCAATCATGATCTGTAAAAATCACCCGTCCTAGACAATTTTGAACTCTAACACGTAACAGTAAAGTTAGGATTGATGAAATGTGCCATTGTAAATCCACATAATGGCCTCGTAACTCATATGCGCAAGCGCTGGAAGATTGCGCGCCATATTAGGTGTGGTTAAATCACCATACATCACTTCTTACTGACATAAAGGTGCATCCTCACTAAGGCGAAATGCGGTATTAACTAGTTTGACAGACGAAACCGAACCTGAAACTACATGACATTTGACCCGGCGTTAACTGTGCAGTGGAGATGGTATCATCACAAATCATTTTTATTTAACGATGCACAGATCGGTTATAGTTACGTCGAAAGCCAGGACGTAGGTCAAGAATTCCATTCCTACCTGCAATCTCCTACAGGGCAATTAAGTAATACTCTCGGAATCGTAATTGCAGTCAATTTTGTTTTACATTGACGGCTCTACGGATATTGTCCGAATCTGTTCGCGAGCCGAACCATCAATCTATATGAAATAGGATTCCACATTGAATCACAAAATTATCTGTGTATGATTTTCACATTGAGGTGAAAATCTGTGGCCAATCCTGACCAGATGATACCAGCTATTAAGAGCCAGGTCTTATTATCTAGGCTTTGTATAGCTCGGCAACGCCAATTAAAAATACGAGTACATCTGGTATTACTAAACTCTGAAGGCGACGGTGACCACTTAACATCAGTGCCTGCGAACTTGTTAGCTTTCTGACAAATAAAAATATCCCGCTCAGGCTTTATCCTGAAGAGGTGGGCTAAGGTCTCAGTAATGTAACCTACATTTCACTGATGATACTTTATGTCCTTGCTTGTGGTGTATATTGTCGGTGACTCTCGGGTACATTACCAATCTGGAACTACAGGTAATCAGTTCTAATAAAGAAACTTCGACCTGGAATCCAAAATTCCAGCATCTCAGGTCTTTATGAGCTTTATACAGTAGCCATAGTCATCGCAATAAATATCCCATTTGTGACGCGCAGGTCCAATTGACGCCAACAATATCAATTCGATTCTACGCTATTCGAATTCTAGACATTACTTCGATAAAGTTCGACTTCTGAGAAAATCAATCAAGTTTTGTTTTTAAACAGTTCAGACCGTCTGTTACATGGAATCTTTTTCAGCGCTAAAAAAAAGGCAACCAGTTTAAGAGTGCTATTTTATAACTTAGTTGACAAAAAAGTCTATGAATATTAGAATTTCAGCGAACAACGCATGTGGTGCGCCGGCGCATGATCCTACTATACAGTAGCGGCGCAATGATAATACTTGTGCCATAACAGCGGCTTACAAATAATGGTAAAAGTATCAGATTTTATGGCCTTACAGCATCCAATATGCATATGAGACTGGATATATTGGAAGATGCATTGATTTAAATAATAATGTGCTAGTTCTTTGTTTTATTGTTTCAGTAAATGTTTATGAGTGAGACAAAATTTTAGATACTTTTAAAAATGCTTTATAATCACCGATAAGCAGATCATCATTATCAGCCTATCTCCGTCCACTGCTGAACATAGCCACCATAGGCCTCACCTATGGCACGCCACTGAGCTCGATCTTCAGCTCTTTGTTTCCAACCGCTGCCAGCCTTGCAGCTTGCGTATATCATCGCTCCATCTAGCTGGAGGGCGCCCTCCACTACGTTTACCGAGTTTTACACACGTCTACCCCAACGGTTATCGGTTCTGCGACAGATGTGACCAGCTCACTGCCACTTCAGCATGCTAATCCTTTGAGCTATGTCAATAACTTTGGATCTCTGACGGATGACTTCATTTTGAATTCGATCCTTCAGAGAGACTCCGAGCATAGCTCTCTCCATAGCTCGCTGAGCGACTTTGAGTTGGTGAACCAGTCGCACCGTCAGTGTCCACGTCTCGGCTCCGTAAGTCATAACTGACGGACGCACTCGTTAAAGACTTTCCTCTTCAGAAATTGGGGTATGGGCGATGAAAAGACTCGACGAAGTAAGTAGATATTCATTATCAATTTTAATAGGTAGTTTCCCCACTTTTCCATAGTCTTCGCTTCCTAAAAAATTTTTGGTATCAGAAGCCATGGTCAAATTGTGGTGAAACACGACCCTATTCATAGTAAAAAAGAACAAAGTACTCTATCATCTTTAAGGATGTCCGAGTATACCTATGCGATATTAAGCTCCGCTTGCGTAAAATATCACGCCGGATATTTGTAGTAAGTTCCGCGGCTCGAGCCAGAATAACTCGCTACCGCCCAGATAAGCTGTTTCTTTGGGCTTTATTTGAGAAATTAAAATCTATACGGGTAGCGAAAACCGTTTAAGTTTGATCGAATTACGGCTTATCCGATCGGTATCCGATTCTCACAGCGGTAATGAATACCACTTACATCAGAAAAGGAGGGCGATTGTGTAATGCTCTCGCAATCGAAATCAAAGCCGATTTTCCGATACATTGACGGCCATACTATTGTTATCTTTCTCTACGCGTAAGTGTGTCAATTAGATAGCAATCACCCAGCGGTCAATCTAATATAAAATCCGGCTCAATTTTGATTCCCAGAGCCTCCATAAACAAAAGCCAATCTATGTCAGTGCTAATCCCTGGAGGTTTTTGATTATTTATATACTAATATTATAAAGAGCAACTCATCTGATTTCAAATATCACTCATAGAAAACTTCACAATTCCCGAATATCAAAGGTTCCCTCGGGAATGCGGGAGAAACCACGGGTAGGTTAGAGTTAGAGTAGGCAGTAAATGATATTAGCAAAGGAATGTACCCGCTATCATTCAGGCTGGCAGAAATCATCTCTGTCTAGACATGTAAAACATTAACATCAGCAGAAGGAGGCAAAACCCATTAGAACTTTGTTGATAATACTTATATTACAGAATCTTGACCGACACGCACTTGGCCGTCTCATTAAAATAATAGTAGTGATCGAGTAGCGTGCGAGAGACGTCACTCAAGTTGTCGTTAGCGCGTTAGTGTTTATTTAGTTGAGTCGCGCGTCGCGTGCGCGGGCGCCGGCCGCGGACACCCCTCATCATAGTCGCATTAGCGCTCTGTCAACTCCAGCATGATTATAGATCAACACAGATTCCAAACAAATTACTGTCATTACAATATTAGGTAGCCAGGTTCGGAATTATTTGTTTTCTAAGTATAAATAGATTTTCTCATGAATTTACTGTGTCTACTTTCTTGTGTGTTTAATAGAAATTATTATTTTATTTAACGTTCGCTTCCATCTCGCGATTTTACTCGCGGTCCTGAGGGATCTAATGTATCTCAGAATTAGAATAGCCTATGTTACTTACTGCTGGACAAAGTAACTTTATAATTGTAAATTGCTTACTACACTCTAACTATGTTTGCAAGACTTTTATCGTACAAAAAAAATGTATCCGTGCCATATGTGGAGTGGGTCCTTTGGAATCGTGCAAGCCACTATTCAAAAGACTAAATCTACTCACACTCGCCTGTTCTTACATCTTTCAAGCCGAAGTTTTCGTTAAAGAGAATACACACTTGTTCAATCAGTATAGGAACAATGAAAACTCTATGCTAAGAAAAAGAGACCCAACCAGACTTGTGTTACCTATCTGTAAAACTACGTCATACCAAAAAAATTGCTTCATTATGTGTATAAAAATATTTAATAAGCTACCTAAAGACATAAGAGAATTAAAATTAACAAACTTTAAAACAACACTGTACAAATGGTTAAGTGAGAAGAGTTTCTATAGCCTCAATGAATTTATTTTATAAGTAATTGACATGGTGGTTTCTTTCTGGTATTATTATTATTTTTTTTCCTTTCTCTTTATTAATTTTATTTTGACGCGCTGAGGTTTAACGGTATTATTCTAATTAAATTTTATTCAATACTATTATATAACTGAACTGACATAAAATTAATATTAATGTTATATGTATTTGCATGCCTACAGTAGTGAAGGCGAAACATGTAGCTCTCAATTAATCGTCGACATCTTTCTGTACCATGTTTCTGGCAATAAAATTTCATTTCATTTCATTTCAAAATTTCATTTAATTTCATTTACATATCACGTTGGGTCTTAATATCTTCGGCGGAATGTGGGTCATAATACTGAGACCTTTGCGGGGGACTTTTTCGGGGATAATGGGCGAGAAGATATTTAATTAGACTGGTTAGTATGATGGCAGAGCCTATCTATGAAGGACTCTACTCTCGACTAAGTTAAAAGTGCTTTTAAATTAGATATTTCATAAAATAAATTTGATACATCGCTCTGCTAACAGAACACACAATAACCTCCGGAGGGCAAGTTTTTACACACACCTAGCTTCTAACAAGCACAATTTTCCCTCGAGTTTAGTTCGCTTGACTACGCTCACGTTCTTCGGACAAAAAGCGTGGGAAATAAACAAGTTCTCAACTTAAACAAGTTGATAGTTCATTCGGTACAGTTTTATGAACTTCGACAAACGGAGGGTGGTGGAGAGTTATTTCATTCTTATCAATTTCGATACTAGTCGTTAGTTCAAATACGTATTATTGAAAACCCATCACAAAACATTTTAACAATAATATAACCAAGAAAGTTAAATCAGTTTCTTGTCGGTTCTTCTCAGTTGAACGCTGTCCTGTCTTGTCTTCGTAAGCTTAAGATATTACTTAATTAATGAAATAAAGACAGCTTCTGTCTCAAAATGTTTTATATCGAACCCCCAAAGTTCATATCCATTTGTATCTAATTTTCTTTTTTCCTGTGGAGTAATTTCGTCGTCTGCACTTTTGTTATGTATTGTCGGCCAGACATGTAAGAAAATGTTGCTTGGATAGCCGCAACAAATAGCATTGACCTTAAGTACCTTCCTAAGTGAATAAATTTGAGAATAGAATTTCAATTTAAACAGCAGCGTACCTATCTTGTCTTCGAGAAACTTTTCAACCCCATTAAAATTTCCAATGAGGAGAATGAGCAATAGCAAATATGCGGTGATTCGAGCTAACAGCCCATTCAGGCTTTGTGGTATTTTATAGTCGCGAGACTCACATACTTAATGCTTGGGTGCGAAGTGGCGCGGAGTGGAACAAAGGGCGAGCCGCGGCCGCGTGCGCACGCGCAGCGCGGGCCGTAGGTGTCGGCCCTGAGACCTTGGCGATGTCGGATAGGGCGACCACTTATTTCTATTGAAAAAGTATCAAAGCCTCATGGCAAATGTAATGGCAAAGGTTTTCTTTGTGGGGTGCCTTATTTTTGTTTTCTTTTCAACAAATATACGAGTCGTTATTATTATAAGTCTGGGACATTCTTCACACATGGTTATCTGATCCCAAACCAAGCAGAGCTTGTATGGGAACTATATTACTGATATCATACCATCGTATCACATGTACCTACGCTCTAAACATGTAGGTACGTTTATAAGTTTTTAAGGAAGGAAGTAGGGATACTTATTGCTCTTCCATGCAGAAACGACTAAATGGATTTAGATTAATTTGAGAAATAGATCCTTTGTAACTTGGAGTAAATATCACATCCTTCGGGGACGCGGGTGACCTCCAGGGGTCAGCTAGTTTTACAATAGTTTTAATTTCGAAGCACATCTCTTTCATATTCCCCTTAAAATACGACAACGTAACAAGTGTCTCAAAACTCAACAAAGGATAGTGTTTCCATACGGTCAGTGCACCGTCGCCCCCTGTGCCCTCGACCATGACTCCTGCGAAATATAGCCAGTTTGTATCCTGGCGTCCTGCACTCATACCGAGCCAGGTCGTGCTAGCTCGCCCGTGACCATAGCTTGTCTTTTTGCTCTAGAGAATTGAGGAATTTATATGAAAAAATATTTAAGGGTTAACTGGACGAACGGCGTAAAGTTATTTTTTTAATGATAATTTTCTGACTGCTTTTACAAAAGTAGGAATTACGGAGATGCTAAAAACCTTTTAAGCTATAATAGGTATGTCAGAATAACGTCAATTAGCTCCCCGTGGACTGTCATCAAAACCAACATATCTGCAAAAAAACTTCAGCCCTCTCGAATGAGAGATCAAAAATCTGTTGCAATATGCGATCCAAACATATCTACTATTAACAGGTAAATCTAAAAAAATCTAGTGGAAATAGAGATGTTATAAGAAGACATAGAAGAATGATAATTTATACACGAATGTTACCAATAGATTTATGATCAAAATGTCAGCAATAAAACAGAAATATAATAAAAAAAGATAATCTCTTTTGATTTACGATGACAGTATCATACCTCGAGATTAACATCCGCTTTCCACAGTGCAACCTCCGCAGTAGGATATTAGTATTCCACCACCGACATTCAACATGGAAAATAAATCTTGTGACACGTTTGAAAAATGTGGGGAATAGAGATAAATTGCCTACCTACCAGTTATATGTATGCGGCGAGTTAATCCGGATGGCAGATGTTATTAATATCCACCGCAAAAATGCATCGGTATAAATGTACTGTTTCAAATGTACGCAAAGTAAATTGTAAATTCTTTCTGATGGTAAAAGGTCACCGTCGCCTATTGACAATGCTCTTGAGGCATAAATTTTAAGCCACTGCGTGTTATTTTTTTTTTTAATTAACACATATGATTTAATTCCAATAAAAGCAGGGTATATAGGTACCTAGTCCGCCTAGAACCGTCCATGGTTCTAAAATGTATACATTCATTCATTCATTTTTCTATAAAGTTTTCATGCTTACTTTTAACTGGGAACTTTTCATTGCTTGTCAGCTCTATATTGGCTGTTTTGTGTACCTATGTAAAATAAAACCGTAATTTGATGTAATGACTAGAAGCATATAAATTTAATAGATTTAAGAGAAGAAATAAATAAATATACCATATAGCCCGTTATAATATAACCCCTTGTATATTTCCAGTTCGGTGCGCGAGAGCGGCGGGTCCGCGACCCTCGTGGCGGCGGAGGTTCGCGAGGGCGTGTGGGGCGCGACGCCCCGCGGCGGTGGCATGGCCGTCGACTGGGCAGGAGACCATGCCGCCTTGAGGATAGGAGACAGGTTTGTAACCATTTTAGTGGATTCGTGTGACTTTGTAGGAAAACTGAAAAGAATTTAGTTAAAGCAGCTAATACTGCCTCGGTGGTCGGTATACCGCACTGAGAGGCCGAAGGTCTTGGATTCGATTCCTTCTTTGGCAAAAATGATTACCCGACCCGATGATGCCCGGGTTTGGTAATGTGCCTGAGAGACGGCGACAATGCTCACTGTGTCTTTGGGACTTTAGATATCTTCGGTGGAATGTGGGTCTCATTACTGAGACCTCTACCTACCTCTTCGAGGATAATTGTCGTGAAAATATGTAATGTAGCGAAAACCCCTCACTACTATGTTAGTGAGACCTATGGCTACTAGTTATCATGGTCATCATCGACCTGCCTAGTTCATAGTCATTTTAAGTTTGACACGGCTTTCGGTCCATTATTTTGTTTACCACAGGTGTAAAGTACAAATGGTTACTAGTAAAGGGGCCGGTGAAATTACAGGCACGCGAGACTTAACAACTTCCCGTCTCAGGGTCGACAACGCATTGGCGATATGGTGATATTAATATATCATAGATTTATGTATCTCTATGGATGTTTATAATTAAAAGAAAAATACAAATGTGTGGATGTACTTTAAAATGATTGTATTAAGGACTGGCTATTGTATATATGGCTTGTGTATATTGTAGCTTCAGTAACTTTAAATTTGACCTTCATAAGTGCCCTCCGAAGGCCTAAACTGAATAAATGGTTTTGAATTTTGAATTTTGAATTTTTGAGCTATCGTCTCGTGATTTCAACCGCGTTCCGAGAGACATAATGTGATCCCGGAAATTGTGCTTTCTATCAGCGAAGGAATAATTAAAATCGGATGAGTACTTTCAGAGTTTACTTCCTACATCCAAACATAAAAACCTTACCACTTCATGATATTAATACAGATTTCGAAATTTCCTAAACATACATTTTTTTCTATCCCGGATTAAATTAACATCCCTCAAGAACGCGGGTAACCGTGTGGGTAGCACGTAACAAATAAAATAATAGGAAAAACAGCCGCGAAGGAAATGCCCGCCGGCGCGCTATTTGTCTGCGTCTCATTTGAATGCGAGACGATAAACTGCGCTCGCGCCTGATACCGCTGCGCTGTAAAGTAGAGCGCACACAACACATTTCTATGTAAATAACCTCCACGTTTATCGCACAAAAAATAGTATCCGATTGAATTCTTGTTATAGTGTGCGCTCGGAGACACTTCTTCCAATGCTCTGGTAAAATCTTAACATAATTGTAATATTTAGGGCCCAGGTCGCTGACGGTTAGGGAGTTTTTGAGTAGTAGAGCTTTTAGTGCAGAGTTCGTCCGGGAAAGTACTACCGCCTTACCCATTTCAGCCGTGAAGCAGAACTGCACTTGTATTACTGTTCGGTTAGAAAGGTCTTCTGAAAAATGTCTATTACATGTGGAGGGTAGTATATAACCGCACCTTTTTAAACAAAAATCACCTTACGCTTACCCGATAAACCTGACATAGGCTATGTTATTATCCGGGATATACTAAACGCCTCGAGAAAACGGGTGTAACCGCAACAGGGAAGCTATTAGCTGTAGCGTTTAATATATAGCACAGACTGTCATACCAATGTAATTGCTGTACTTTTAAGTACATAATCGATTTAAAACGATAGTTTCCAAACAAGCAAAGGCTAACGATGCTTTGAAGCAGAATATATTATCCATAAGACAGTATAATTGCACGGGATTAGCTAATGCGTGAGCTTTATGCTCTGAGGACCCATTCACAGCACTACTTTATGCTCCCAATTAGTAAGGTATCGTTTCATAGACACGAACGCATGTTTTCTCAGCAATTACCCGGTTATTTTAAACTGTGTTGAACCGTGTCGTATACGGAGACATGCAATTAATTCGCATGGATTTATTGGTGTGCATTACTCAAACAGACAGTAACTACAGTGTAGACTTTGCTATTCTTGTCGTCCTAACGATGTAGTGTAGATAATTATATTTATTCTTCGTTGTTACTAATGTTGCTGATATCTAAAAGGCAAAATTGTCAGCTAAAAATGTTATAGAAAAATCATCTTAATTGCTGTTGTAATAAGGTTACATTTCAACCCAGTTCGGAATATCACAAAATAAAGATACATAGGTACTTACCAATTGTATGTCCTGAAGCACGTAATTGCACGTAAGCACGACCTATAGCGTGGCAAATAGGGTTTTTATAAAGCCAACCGGCCCGTCAAACAAATACATGCAAAAATTCACTCTATAGCTTCTCAAATAGGTACATATTATGTATTTCATCAAACAGATCGGTAGAAATAATTTTAAGGAGATTAGCAGGTAATAGGGTAAATTTTTCTATGCCTTTATTAAACGTGAAAACGGCCATCGTAGCGTGTCTCTTGTTACACTTGCAACTTCAAAACCGCTTTACTAATTATAATTACAATCATCAAATGTATTTATCCATCAGCAGGGCACGCAATCTTATTATTTTGTGGTCATGAAAGTGGTTTTCGTAGAAACGTCGTGCGTGAATTTTTCAAGTAAATTTACAATAAAAATTTGTATTGTTGACAAATTCAGTTAATTTGTGTTCGTCAAACACATTACTTTACCAATCATCAACTTTTTGTTTGCGAATTCCATACTTCTGTCTTGTTAAATTCAAATAGCACGCAAAGTTAACCTGTGTTGAGTTAATGCCAAGTGTGGAATGGATTATGGACTTACACCGTGTAGAATCAGAATAAAGTGTGGAATCTGTGTGGCAATTAACCTAAAGATGACATAGTGTATCAAATAATCGTGTAGCCTATCCTATCTGATAATTGGGAGTCTTTTAATAACTACTTACCTATCATCAACTTAACTACTATAATATCGTTCAGGACATCGTTTCAGCCCTATCTTAATAAAAATGTTATGAATCCTCTTCCAGGCTGGTGGAAGTAAACGGTACATCAGTGCTATCATGTCGGAGCCAGGACGAGCTGCAGCGGGCGACGGCCGTGGCCTCGCCAGCGCGCATGGTGCTGCTGCGGGGGCCACCGATCACTCAGCCGCCCGCACAGCATATCACACCTTCGTTAACACAGGTAACATGCCGCCTTCCATAGCTGTGTTTACACAATGTGATCAGAGAACGTAGTGTACTTTTAAGTCCATGTAAACCAAACTAAAAGTAATGCTACTCCAATAAGGCTACTGGCTGGCTGGCTACCGTTCTTGAAGTCGAATATTTCTCGCAGTCTACCGGTCGATGTTTCTCCAATCCTTCTAGGTTCTATAAATTGACAACACATTGGTATTAATTATTGGATTAAAAGTTACTTGGCAGATAGAACATTCCAAGTGCGAATTGGTTGCACCCTATCTCAGCCCAAACTAGTGCTTAGTGGTGTCCCACAAGGCTCAGTGCTCTCTGCTCACCTTTTTGGGATTTTCATCTCGGACTTGGTGGAACTTATTGAGTCTCAATCTGCCTTTTTTGCCGACGATGGTAAGTTTTTTGCTAACCCACTCATCAACTCGGGACAGCTCCAAGAAGATCTCAACCGCATTCAAAACTAGACTATTGACTGGATAATTAAATTAAATGTTTCCAAATGCAGTGTCCTTCACCTAGGGAAAACCAATCCTAGAAATAGCTACAGTCTGGATGGGAACCCAATAGTACCTACTGAGACTCAGAAAGACCTCCTTGGAGTATTAATCACCTCAAATTTAAAGTGGGAAGAGCATATAACCTCAATAGCAAAGAAAGCAAATTCATTTGTATATATCATCCGAAGATCCTTCCAAACGATGACAATAGACCTTTTCATAAAAATTTACAAAACATACATAAGACCGCTGCTAGAATATGGATTCCAAGTGTGGAGCCCCTACTTCCATAAATATATCAATCTGCTCGAGAGTGTCCAAAGGAAAGCTACCAAAATACCACCAGCCTTACGACATAAGTCCTATGAAGATAGGCTTCGCATTTTGTGCCTCACTACTCTTGAGGATAGACGCCTTCGTGGCGACCTCATTGAGACGTACAAAATCCTGACGCGAAACTATAACATTCCTCATCTACATGAAATATTTGTGATGAATGTGTGTGATAAATCCTCCCGTGGGCATCAGTACTAAATAAATCGTGCACCATCTAAATCCAATACTGCACATCACTTTGTGAGTAACAGAGTGGTCCGGAATTGGAACCGACTACCGGACGAAGTAGTATCTGCTACTTCAATAAACTCATTTAAAAAGAAATTAGACAATTGGACAAGGACTAAATATCTTCAAAAGTGAACTATAAAGTGCGAAGTGACTTTCAACACTGTGTGATATAGACACATCAGCTACCAAGCTGCTCGTCTATAAATAAATAAATAATAAATAAATAATCCCTAGGTTTTGCTTATATGTATATATGCCACGGTGGACCTGGTCATAAATAAAACCGTTTAAAAACAGTTTTTCTTTCTTGCACTCGTACTATACTTTACGAAAGCACAAGCTCATTGTAGAATCCGAACCCACCACTCTCGTCACAGCATTCGACGCCAGTAACGAGTGAGCTATCATCGCCTTGCTTCCTGTATTCTGGAAACTGCCAGAAAGTGTGATGGTTTAACGCTGTCCCCCAGAATGATGCAGCATCATTACGTGCCGAGCTGGGCGCGCTGCGGTCGGCGGCCGACGACGCGGAGAAGGCGAAGGAGGGTCTGCGCTCCGACAACACGAGGCTCACGCACCGCATCTCCTACCTGGAGGAGCAGGTCGCGGAACTGCTCGCCAGGCACACGCAGGTGACACTAAACATATTTTAAATTTCCTTACCATCTAATCTATACAAATTAAAAACCTGTCGGCAAAACAACTGTCGGTGGTGCTGGGAGTGGCACTTGACATTAATTAAGCCTTTGTATAGATTGTAACACATTGTTGATCTCCCTACTATACTGACTGTATTGCTAAATGCCATTGGCAACACTGCCCATTTGGTAGACCGTCTGCCTACTTGACTTCCTTCTGATATTAAAAAAAACTTGATATTTATAACCCTGCTGATAAGAACAAAAACTATGCCTAGGAAAGATTGCTTATAAATTATTATAGGTTTATAACAATCAGAGACATCTAATATTTCATACTCTAACCCAATTGTCTCTGTTTACAGCTACAACCAGTAAGCAGCAACGACAGCTGCATAACAGTGAACAAAACAAAGAGGAACGTAACAAATATCAACATCACTTCAGAACCACAGGCCAACAAGCCGAGCCCCAAATCTGAAGTCCAAGTGTTCCAGAAAGGCCCTGACATAACAGCAATCGTTGCCAAACTACCGGGTCTGGACGGCATGGAATCTAACTTGCCTCTGATGAGACCGAGGTCGAATGCTTCCGGGGCATCATCCAGGGCAGCGGTGTCTCCGAGGGCGTCACCCCCACCGAACCACAGATCCCACAGCTCCCACAGCCTGGAGCACAGAGCTGGACGCATGCGCCACTCCCTCTCCCACCACTGCATCCACGGAGGCGTAGACTATAGCGCGGAAACCGATGCCGCCATCCGCATGATCGAGAGAAACCAAAGACACATTGAGAAACAACGCATAAAAACCGAAAAGCTAAGCCGTTCGAAATGTGACGAATACTTTAGATCCGACAGCGACTTAGACGTGAGAGAAACCCACTCCAATACGGGAGCCACCGACCCTAGGCATTACGAGATCAAGAAAGCGGCAGATAGAATAGAGGAGAGCATCAAAAAGACTAACTGGGCTGAGAGAAAGACACTATCCATCATCGAACAGCTGAAGCGCTCGCAACGACTCCGGAAGATGAAGAAGAATGAGAGTGTGGAAGACGTGAAGGTGGAATCGGAAAGACATCATATGTATAACAGGATAGATGGAAAAGTTTTAGAAAACGCGCATAAATCTAGCAGAAGGACGTCGAAGCTTCACTCTCGTAGCGCGAAGTCTTCAGAATTCGAATCGGAATGTTCCGACTACCCCAATGGAGATATTTACAGCAGCTCGCCTAGAATAGACTACGGCTCAGAAACATGTTCGACGAGGATGAGCCATTACAAAAAGAACGAAGAGAGAAGAGAAACTGATGTCAAGTCACGACCCACTCCACCGCGTAAGCCTTTACGACTGTCGCTGCACAAAGCTAGAAGCGCACATTCTCTGATAAACGGTAGTGAATCGGAAACTCCAAGTAGACCGCCTTCGGAGGCTCAGAATGGTGATTTACTGGAGTATAACAAGAGGCCAGTGAAGCGAACACATGCAGGAGACAAATGGGCGAGGGAGAGGATCAGAGACGCCGGTAGAGCGACCCCGAGACCGACCAGGAAGCATATTAACGGTCTTAGCGCCTGTGAGACTCCAGCTGCCGATGATCTGTACCCCGAGAATACCCATATGACAATGAGAGTGAATGGCATCGTTCAATCCGCTGGCAAATGGTGTTAGCACGTGTATATGTACATAACGATAGAGGCTTTTTATAAAAACTGTAAATAAATAATAAAATATTATTCAGTAAGCACCCACCGCATAATACTCATGTAAAATGTACTTTATTGAAAAGGTACTAATTTAAGGACATCATTTTGTTGAACTTATTTAATTAGAAGGTTAAATAAAAATTATATATATTATTTTCTCTTCTCTCTTCACCACAAGAAGCTATTTCGCTAGTTAATACTTACAAATAATGAGATCAAATGTCAAATATGTGCGAATACCGCTGTATTCGAATCACACCTACCATTCACTTGGAGAAACCCTCAAAAGGACATAGTAATTGAAATCCAATCAATTTCATAATAAATCCGTATAATTATTGCTTGCAACAAAACGATGACAATTTTATTTACATTAATTATTACATAAAATCTTTTAATAAGCACAAATTCATTATAATTTCCATAAAGCCAGGTATACATTCGATTCATATTTCTTCTATTTAAATGGAGTATTATTCTTTGAAAGTAAATCTCCGATATTTAATAAGGGACTGACCAACCGACGTGGAAAAACTTAGAAGCTAATCTTTTTCGCGATAATATCTCGTCCGATATTCATCGAAAGACATGACAGAAATTTATCTGATAACTATTTCCCATAAATATATCGTTATATTATTTATCGAAAACGGGAGAATCATGCTCCATATGGCAAGAGAGAGTAGAGTCGATAACTTCAAGTGAAATTGGAGTTTGTGATTATCCCTTACGTCCATTAAAAAAGCTATAAATCAAATGTACATCCGACTTTTAATCAAAACAAACTACCCGCAACTTGTGCCGAAAACAATGAATCTATAGGTCTTTTTGATCAATTGAATACATTTAGATTAGTACTAAACTATAACAAAAACAAAATGTTGCAAATACTTATAATGTCTAACAGTACCTTGGTGTAAAATGTACACATCTATTTTTAGAAGGGGATAATCAGCTTTTTCCCATGAAAACACGCGTCGTGATTCGTGCGATAGAGACGACGCTCTACGAAGACATTATATCCGATTATCTCTTTCTAAAACTCGATGTGTAAAACTTACAACCGTATAATGTAGTAAATATGCACTTACAATTCATATCTTATAATCACCTGTGAGTTATACGATATAGAACCTGAAATTGTGACGTCACATCACACAGTCTTAGCGGTAAAGAGAAAACGAGAAGAACGGCACATCTGCCAAAATGCTCCTTAAAGATTCAACTCTGCCCCAAAATCAGTGACACTAAAATACATATGAGAAATGAGATAGCAATGGTTTTTATCTCGCTTCCACGTGTACAGCTGAAACTTTTATCACTGAGATTCAAGGATAGAGTATATACATGGATTTTCAGGAAGGGTCCATACATTACAACAACCTTGACGTTCCCTCCAATCCCATTAAGAACCCAATCATTCGAAACGGTGTCTACTAGTGATATTAACCCTTACGTACAACTACACTAAGTCAAAAATGGAGTGCTGATAATTAACACTGATGTTACACTAAATTATCGACTTATTATAGTTATATGTAGAGTTCAAAATAACTTGCGATAGAAACCGTCCAGTTTAACTTTTATATTTAAATGACGGCCCGATAGTTGGGTCTTACTTTGGGATCCACGCTATAAAGTCTTTATCATGCTTTAAATATAACCAACATCCGTGCTTACGCTACAATAATCATTTACAGTCTCTTTATTTAGAAGGATTGTGTCTCCGAAACGAGATATCTATCTTAATCTTTAAACCTCATGTTATAAGAACAACTTTTCCATAATTTCAATATATATATAATAAAATAACAGTGCAAATTATGTTCAAGTCTCCCTTCTAGCAAAACATATACATAAACTTTATAGGGATGAGTGTAATATGTCTATCTACTGGCTTATATTATTTATCTATACGTATTTGAAATTACATAGATCGATATATGTGTAATGATATCCGCGGCGATCGCCACTGAGGTCCATTATATAATTATATTATAACTCGCGCTTAACGCAACACACTACACAAAGTCTTTTCGCTCAATACTCTAGTCGCCGTCAGCTGCAAAATGGGACATAAAGCCGGATCGTTAAATTAAATTTCATTAAACTCCATAATGTTGTTCTATGGATAACAAAATCAGGGTAATATTATGAGAATCATCTATCAATAAATACAATCCGATAGACGTACACGCGATTAGTGTACGCACACGCAGCTGCGTGCAAGCGCGCGTGACGTCATTACCCTCAAGGCTTTATCCAGTAGTAAGAACATTCAGCGGCCGAGACGCGTCGTATTCCATGCACCATCAAATCTTGACAAACTCGTGATCGTGACACCACAGCCGCATAATCATCAGCTCACTCGGAGCATCTAGAGGGTTTCGAGTACTCTACTACACTGCAGACTCGTCCGCGCTGGCTCGCTCGGAGCGTGCGTTCTCAATTCATATACAGTCGAGCTGACACTCACAGGAGGGTCGTGACGTCACGGCTCACATGACCGCCTCGCTGATCTGTTTAAAATTGGAAGCAGCGGCCGAGGTTGACGTACTTCTTGAGCGCGTAGGGCAGCGGCAGCTCCTTGACGCCGCGCTTCATGACGAGGGAGAGGCGGACGCGGCGCGCGTCGCTGCGCGGCGGCGCGCGGCGCTTGCAGCCGCGCCCGCAGCTGCCGCCCGCCTCCGCGCTGTCCGAGCACGAGGTCGACGACGACGATTGCCGAAGGCTGCGAGTGAGGCGTGTGAGGCGCCGACGACCTAAGCGATATCACGACATTAGTATTTGCTCCAAATGTGATGAGGAACTTGCGTAAATTGTACTCGGTACCCTTGATATATTTTGTAACATACGAGTGCCATATAGATTGTCCGTAAATGATCCCGTAGCGAGCTCTGGATCCTAATTCTCACGCTTTCGATATTATCAGTCTCCTACATTTTTTACACGTTTATGCATAAGCATCTAGCGTGATGTTAATAACGAAAGTGTAAGAATCGGGGCCCCGTATGCTCAGTGTACTCGAGTCTAAAATGCCCGGACTATAACCGCCAGCTTTTGGCCGACACGAACTTTGCATGTATATGAAACCGCCGCCTACGGACATTTGCAATACCAGGGGCATCGCCAATTCGTTTTCGATCTTGAGAGCACTTGACCTTTCTTGACACAGTAATTAAAAGTGTACTAATACGGCTTCACAGCGGTAATTGGGATGGTGGTGGTACTGCCACGGACAATCTCAGCACTAAGAACTATTTGAAGTGCAGATTTTTATTTTAAACTAGGCATATCAGGCGTGCGTAGCAATCCGTCTACGAATTGTGAAAAAAAAGTCCTTGACATTTTTCAGGAATATTTTTTTTTTCATTCTCTATAAATCTTAGCATTGTAACAAATATTCTAAATGAAAAAATTGCCAAATCGGTCCAGCCGTACACAAGTGATGGGCTTACGAACTAACAGCATTTGCACAGGCAGCTTAGACAGGCATTTCTCCATCATTCACTGGTTACCCTACTAGCATGTCTTTAGCGGAACCAGGTGGTCATTTACACAAGCCATGCATATAAAACAGCATTGTTAAAATTTTCCATTAAGCATACCTATGTCCGAGTGGACGACGTTCCGGGCGAGAGCTAGTTGAAAAATAATAATATGATCAATAATGTTATCATTTTATTTTAATGTAAGTAGACGGACAAACAGACAGATGGACCCCCTGATGGTAAAATGTTTTTAGGGTCACAATGGACGATCGGGGTGTAAAAAAGATTCTGTAGGGCCTTCCCAACTGAAATTTTAGGGGTGGTCACATACAGTCTTTGAAGCTAATAGAAATAGGACCTAAGAGAAATTGTACACTATGATATCTTCTACGTGAGGCGATTTTGGTGATTTGTAATAAATGTACGTAATTCATGAACCTTTATAATATTCCCTATTCCCTAGAAAAATATAGATCTGTTCGGGTGGTAACGTGCCCCTCACCTCGCGAAATATCACGCATTACACTACAAATCAATTTACAACTCCTTATTTTGCTACATGATTCAGCCAATTTAAGCGTGATTTACGGACGCCCCCTGAGCAAAAGCGAAAATTTACGCGTGTAAGAAGCCTGTACACGAACCGTTTGGTCCAGTTCTATTGTACACTGTATGTAGCTATCACCCTGTGATGAATCAAAAGCAATTTGAACCTTACTTCGTCTAAATACGGATTAATCAAAATGGTTAAAACACTAGGCTTGTTAAGATGATTTAGCATCAAAACATCGACTTCGACGGGTAAAATGGGACACATGCGTCGTGTTTTAACACCAACTTCATACAAAACACCACAAAACCATTTATAATACGAGTTACACCCACACAACAAGCCCTAATTAAAAGCATGTCACTCACCTCTAACATCTTCATTATTGACGAGTCTATCCACGATGTGGCGCTGCCTCTCCTCTGGTTCGGCGAAGGTGTTGGAGACATCGATGACCGAGGCGAGTCTCTGGTCGAGCAGCGCGAGTTGTTCCTGGTCCCGAGTGGGGGAGCGCGCGGCGGCAGGCCCCGAGGTCCCGGGGCGCTCCGCGGCGGCCTCGCGCGGGGACTCCCCGCTCGAGGTGGACGTGCCCTCGCCGATGCCGCTGTCTAGCTTCTGACGCTTTAAATCGAACGACGTTCCGTCGCCGGAGTCTTCGTCGGATGTATAATCGCGTTTCGTATCGTCTTCCTGTTGTTTTAAGGGATGGCTTTACTAAACATAATTGTCAGGCCATTTGGCTCGGTGATTAGAAACCCTGACGTCACGCCACAGGTCTTAGGTCTAATTTCCTCCCGGTACAATCATTTGTGTATCAGAACATGTCTGGTTGTTCTGTCTGGGTATAAATATCTAAATAACTTCGTATCTTCCAAAAATCTACGATACTGTAAATTTTAAAGATAGAAAGAAGTAGTTTTTGTGGTAGATCAGCAGAGGCGGCTCGTCTTAAAGAGCGCTGGTGCAGTGCACTCCCACGAAATCCTGTACATACATTATTTTTACTATTCCTATTCAATACACTCTTAACTTAAAAGCAGTTTACTAGAAACATAGAAACTATATCCTACGCGTACATTTGGCGTCAAGTTGTAAAGTGTGGAGCTCCAGCGATTGAGCTCCTATGAAACAAAGTTCAGTACGATTTTTAGCACTGAATTCAATGAGTGCGAAAGAGAAAATCGACACAATCTGACGCGTGAACGACAACAAAAGATTTTGAGAAATTAGCCTAATCTGGCGCGCCGATCACGCGCAACGTTGCCGAACCGCGCAAGGCGGCGCTGCGCGCGGGAATACGCTCCATGCCTATGCGCTGTTGCCGATCATATGTAAAGAATCGGACGGCTGTCAGTTACTTTACGAATAGATTCTCAGTTTTTCTTCTAAATAAGTATTAAAAAATTGTTTGTGCGCAACCATGGAAGACTCCCGAAATTGCACTTACTCAAAAATGTGTTACAAAAAATAAATCTTTTACATGTGTAAACTGAACAATATTTCAAAACTCCTTGGTTGTGCGGATGTGAAAAAAGCAACAAATAAAATAAATGGTAAGCTCTAGTTTGACGTTTCTTTTAGTGAACCCCCACAAGTAAATATCACGAACCGCCTCTGTACATCAGTCCTCTGGTTTCCATAGCACATTCTATAGTAGTAGCACTATATACCTACACTACTGTTAATTCGTCTAAATACATAACTAATTAAAGTTACGCGACAATTAACCTTTCAGTTTTAAATGCCCTCATAATACCCAAAATAGCATGCATACCTCCTCCTGTTCCTCCAGCGCATCCTCCCATTCCATATCGGCTTCAAGGGAGGAACCAGCGACCTCCTTGCCGAGATATATCTCGACCTCGGCAGGAACTCCCCCCAACTCCCCAGAGTCCCCGGCAGAGTCCGCTCCAGAGTCATTTGCAGTGCTTGTGTTTGTCGAGGACCGAGACTTGGTCTTGGAAGAGCTGGGGCCATCCTCGTGGAATTCTAACGTCAGGAGACCACGACACGAGCGGGATGTCTTCGGCCCTGGGCCATCACCAGGGTTCTATGGGAAGATTGAAGATTGGTAATTTTAAAGAAAGGCAATTTATGTGCTTACTTCCGTCTGCACTTAATTATGGACTTGATATCAGCGCAAATAAAAACTAAAAGAAATTTTAGTTAATAGGTTGACAAACAGGCAGGCGGTCCACCTGATGGTAAGTAGTCACCGCCGCCTATGAACATTTGCAATACCAGGGAGATTGCGAATGTGTTGCCGACCTTGAAGAGCTCTTTTTACGCCCCTTTTGAAGAACCCCATATCGTAGCGGTGAGGGAAAACCGTAATGGGAAGCTCATTCCACATCCTAATGGCCCGAAACAGGAATGTCCGACAGAATCGTTGAGTGGACGATCGAGGCTCGAGGATATGGGGATTAGCTCCACATCGCCGGCGAGCGGTGCGATGGTAAAAAGGTGATGGTGGCACCAGGTCAAAAAGTTCTTGACAACACTCCCCATTATATAGGCGATAGAAGACGCAAAGAGAGCCTATATCTCTCCGGAGGCTGAGAGGTTCTAAACCGCCAGTAAGTTCGGGATCGTCAACGATGCGAGCAGCCCGCCTTTGGACAGAGGAAAGTGGTTCTAGCTGGTAGGCGGGTGCGCCTGCCCAGAGGTGTGAGCAGTACTCCATATGCGGCCTTACTTGCGCTTCGTATAGCTGCAGCCGTTGGAGGCGTGAAGTACCGCTTTGATCTATTGAGCACACCCAGCTTGACCTTACTCTCCAAATGCCCTCGGAACTGGACATCATTCGCGATGTCAACACCAAGGATCCCGATACTTTTTGATGTGGAAAGGGGAGTGACTTCGAACTTTGGTCCTACTACGAATGGGGTTTTTTTTTGCGGAGAACGCGCAGACTTGTGTCTTGGAGGGGTTAAAACGGACTCAATTAAGTCTTCCCCAATCAGAGACCCGCTCCATTCGTCGTTCGTTGTCATTCACTTAGTCATCAAATATTAGTAAGTGTCTACCCACATCACTTGGTGATTGTAGATAGAAATAGCAATGAAAAGCTTAACGACTTAATAGCTTAGCGAAGCTATTAGTTACAAAGAAACAACATTTTTCACTTTTCAAACACAAAAGAACAACTTACATCGTTGGATGGTTTAGACGAATGACTGCCACTGGAATCATTCCCAGTACCCTTGGGAGCCCGGACACCTGAAGATCCAGCTTCATCACCATTGGATCGACCTTCACCGGGCTCGTCCACGTCCTCGCTGGCGCTAGGGCCGGTGGGCTCGGTGTCAGCGCCGGGAGTGTCGTCATCGTCGTCGTCGTCCTCCGAGTCGGTGTCAGTGGGAGAGTCGAGGGAGTCGAAGCGAAGAGCGCCGGCGACGCGGTTCTGGCCCATGCTTAGCACGAGGCTCAGTAGGGCGTTCATTTCGGTTGCGCCGTTAGTTCGGTCCAGATCATGAAGAGCATTCAGACCCTCTGGAAACGTAGGTTAGATCAGTCACCAAAGATTTTATTAATGTAATGTAGGCCGATACACAGGCCAACTGATGGCAAGTAATCACCGCCCCCTCACAACAACCTTTTACAACACCAGAGGACTTCCAATGCGTCCTAAACCCTGAGTTCTAACCGAAAGTAGTACAAGTGCTTCACGACGGAAAGGGTGTGGTGGTAGCAGGTCCCCGGACGAATTGTGCACTAAGACCTCCACTTCTTTTAATTTAAATCTGCGTGTACTGACCAACGTCGCCGTCGTCCTCGATGGGGATGCAGATGCGCCGCGGGCAGCGCTTCTTGGCGGGCGCGGGCGGCGGCGGCGGCTCGCGCAGCTCGGGGTGGCGCCGCAGCAGGCCGCCGCGCATGGCCGAGCGCACCACCGCGCGCGCCAGCAGCTGCAGCCGCACCGGGCCCTGCTCGTCTGCACCACACCACGGACTTTACATACGTTTAAAATCAACACAAAAAAAAACAAATCACATGCGGTAGAAGTGAAACCTTTAGAAAACTACCCATCTCATTCTCTCGCAGGCTAAAAAGAGAGTAACATACGTCATAACAGGTTGTTCAATAAGTTTGGTCGTTCGATAAGAAAAACACAATTTTATGGTTCAAAATACACTTTATTATTCAGTATAATCTCCCTGAACATTAATACACTTGCTCCAACGATCCTCCAATCTGTGGATTCCATCCATGAAGTGAGAATCCGGAAGGTCTGCAAAATACGCTTCAACAGCCGTTATGACTTCTTCATTTGATGAAAAACGCTTGCCACGCATAAATTTTTCGAGTTCTGAAAACAAATGGAAGTCGCTGGGGGCCAAATCTAGTGAATACGGTGGATGCTCCAACAATTCGAACTTTAATTCATGGATTTTAGCCATTGTCAAAATGCTCTTGTGACACGGTGCATTGTCCTGACGAAATAGGATTTATTTTTCTGCAAACCGGGTCCTTTTTCACGAATTTTTTCCTTCAACTGGTCCAAAAGGTTGCAAGAATATTCAGAATTAATTGTTTTACCAGTTTGTAAGTATTCCACAAACAAAATTCCTTTCGCATCCCAAAAAACTGATGCCATAACCTTCTTAGCCGATTTCCGGACACAAACTCGTTTCGAAGCCGAACAACCAGGTTCACACCACTCTTTAGCCTCTTGTTTTGATTCAGCATCATTGTGATAGACCCAAGTCTCATCCATAGTGATGAATCGACGCACAAAATCCACTTTATCCTTTTTAAAACGCTCCAAATGTTGCTGAGAAAGTCGCATTCGAATGGAGTTTTGTTCCATTGTTAGCGAATGCTGAATGAATGAATTTCTAAAACCTAAAATTTCACTTAAAATATGGCTCACACTGCCTAATGAGATGTGTAGAGCCTCTACTAAATCTCGCTCAGTCAATCGACGATTTTCCAAAACCATATCCTGTATTTTGGCTATGATTTCTGGTGTTGATGCGCTTTTTGGACGTCTTTCACGTGGATCGTCGTCAAGGCTGGTACGACCACGTTTAAATTCAGCAACCCATCTTTCTACTGTTCTAATTGTAGGTGAACAATCATTATACACTTTTAACATTCGTTCGTGAATTTCTTTTGGTGCTACACCTTCCAAAAATAACAATTTTATCACTGCACGATATTCAATTTTTTCCATCGTAAAAAAATACTGTGACACGGCGACACTAAATGGCTGGTAAACAAAGATTGAATCGACAGATTGAAATGAAACTTCCCATACGTTCATATGAAGACTGTACTAAAAAATTGGGCTAGTGGCACCCCCCTTTCTTATCGAACGACAAAACTTATTGAACAACCTAGTATTTCGCTCTTTATATTGTCCTTTTTTTCGATCGAATTTTAATACAAATATTTTCAAAAAGGTAACATATCTTGACGCAAATTATCCCTGAAGGCAGATTTATTGCATTACAGCATCAGGTAGATGTCTCAACAAGAGCTCAGAAGATATTTCTAGTCCCAACGAATCACATCAATATCACCTTACCTGACCCGGGTATCGAAACCGGGACCTCCGGATCTCTAGCCGAGCTTTATATCCCTAGACTTACGAGGTGACCTTTAAAAAGCTATTAAGGTCCTGAAATCACACTTTCCCGTAGTCTTAATAATTAATTTTGAATAATAGATGGACATAATAGTACGTCAGGTGGACGGTTTCTCTGATTGTAGAAGTGAAGCGTTCAGAAAACTATACTTATCTCATTCTCTCCTGGGTTTATTCCTATAATATATGTTTTTAGTGTCACTTTCGTTTCATTGGTGCTAAATTTACTTGAAATAAATATGTAGTAGTAATACCGTAGATTAATTCAGTTGTCGGACCTGAAAAGCTTTAACTATATTGGGTAGTCACCAAGCTTGAGAGGGTCTGCGGTCTCCTCCCTGGTGGGCAGCTTCAGCGTGGCGAAGGACACACTGAGGAGCGTGCGCGAGGTCCACTCGGTGTCGGCCACGCGCCGCACCTGCACCAGGCTGTCGTTCAGCGGCATCACCAGCACTCCGCCCACCTGCGAACGCCACAATACTTAAGAACCCCACGTTTTTGATATTACAACTCCAAGTCAATCAAAATTTTGTTGGTAAAATCATTAAGTATGAAGCTTCACAGTATTTTTACTATATGTATATAAAATTCTGTAGTAATAGCTGGGCAGGGTTAATAATAATAATAATAAATATACTTTATTGTACACTGAAAGAAGTATGGTACAGAATTGATACTTAAATAAAGGTACAATTGGCGGTCTTATCGCTAAAAAGCAATTTCTTCCAGACAACCATTGGATGGAAAGAATAACATAGGAAAATGTAAAGGGTTGTTACATTTTCTCGGAATAAAATGTATCCGTTAATAAGTTAATAAAGTTAAACTATCTATGTGTCAAGTTTCATACAAATTTGTTCAGAAGTTTATAAAATATTAAAAGAATAGACATTAACAATAACATAAAAAATTATCAAACCCATCCACTCATCCCTCCATGCTCAAAAACTTTCACATTTACAATATTAGACAGATTATCAAAATCCAATTAGAGTAAAGACAAACTATTACAATAGAGAAACTTACAGATTCTAATAAAAAAAAATGATGAGGTAAATTTTATAAGCTTGGCTCTAGAATGTTATGTTCGGAACTATGCATCAGATGTAAAAAACGTTTTGCTGAAAGAAACCTTTGACTATCCTGATTGACATAGGCTGATATAATTCTGAGATACCTAGCCAGTAACATCTAAAGAAAAAGCTCACCTTTATAAGCTGTTTAAAATAATTCTGGTATTCCTCAGGGCAACCTGCGCCACAGTAGACACGGTCGTAAGGCGACTGCAGAGGCGCCATGCATAGCCCGTTACCTGGTGGAATATAGCCCTTTCAGCATTTATTTATTACCATTGCCTGGAGGTAGGGTACTTTGAAGTACCCGCCTGACTTGTTGGTTGCCAAGCTCTCCCTCCACAAGGTCAATATGTTGCAATATGGTGAATGTACATAGGTGGCAATGACCACATATTATCAGATGGACCATTTGTCTGCTTACCAAACTTCAGACATAAATAAAAGCAATAACAATTAAAAGAAATGGTATTGTTTCTATTATTATACAAATATAAAAAGATATCTATTATTCTATAAATAAAAAGTTAATGCTGTTTGTTGGTAAGGGTATCACTTGAGAAGGCTGCATCACAATTTTACATTTATAATTTAGAATTATTGTAATAGTCCAAACAAGGTTTTTAGGTAAAGAAGTAATGGAAAGTACCTTCACTTTCATAAAGCAAGATTATTAAAAAATTCAATTAATTGATCAATGAAATATTATTTATGTTGTTACAAACAGTTGACCTTCAAGTTTGATAAAGTCCAAAGATAAATCAAATACATACTTGTTGATCACCTATTTACATGTATGTTTGTACATGTTTGTATGTGAGTTGAAAATAATATTATAAAAAATATATTAAAAAGAATATATTAACAAAATTCACACTCACCACGATAATACTTGGGCTCGCAGAAGTCGAACTCATCCAATGTAGCAGAGTTTTCTATAAACTGACCCAACCTGGTATTGGCATACTCTATAACTGCAGGGTGGACTTCTATACCATGGCTGATACCACTCGAGCCAATGATCAGACCCACAAGTGTGCTGAGGAAGCCTGTACCAGACCCCACGTTGAGGAACGACAATCCTGGATGCAGCTCCAGACCTTCCATTACCTCACTGAACAAGACCAAACTATATGTAAAGATGAAAGAAGAATGATAATGAAGAATTAGTTTATGCTGAAGACATTTACTGTATATTAATTTAAAGCTGAAAAGTTTGTTTGTTTCAATGTGCAAATCTTAGGAGCTACCTTCACCAATTCTTGAGAAAGGTTATAGGCACACTAAAACCCATAAAAGAATTTAACATATTAATAATTGAGCATAAACAGGACTAAATATATAAAAGTGTATGTGAATTAGTTTTATTTGATGTTTAAACTGGTTTCCATAGCATTTATTCATTTTAAGCTGCAGATGGCACTCGTGAAGCCAAAGCTATTTTATTAAGCCAAAGTTACAACCAATTCGGAAGACAACCTTGTATTATTGAGTTGAGTGATTAATAAGGCAGATGATATTAAGACGTGATGGAAATTTTAAAGTTTACCTGTAGATACACGGCGCAGATAGGTGCAAGGGCCCATTCCGCCAGGCTAGATCTTTATAGGCCTGATCTCGACTGTCCGAAGTCATGTATTCGGCGCGGTCAAGTGCTCGGAACACTCGCTCCACAGTTCGGGTGCGAATGTAGTTACCACCCATCAAGTTGTCAATCAGCTCATTGTTATCTCGTCCCGAGCTCACCGCTCCTCCCATCTTGTCCGATTTGTTATGTTTCTCCTATTTAATGTCTTTCAGGTCCCCTATCCTCGCACCACCTCAGCTGATTGGAAATGTGACGTCACAATTGTTTTTCAACATATTTTTCATGAGAAAAATCACTATCACCGAATTAGACTTGCTACAAACGATAATCACAATTTCTTCACATTGAAAAATACAATATTTAGCCAAATTTTCAGATCTTTCACTGATAAAAGGCCAATAAAATTTTAATTATTTTCACAGAGCCATCCACAGACGATAAAATTCTCTTTGACTATAGTGATAGATATATACATCACAGATAGTGATTATTGACTTTACGCTACTATCTTTGTCCAAATAAATAATAATCATACTCAAAATTATTAAGGATCACTGGTGTAAAGACGTCATATTTATAATATAGTATTGATCTTTATTCAATGTTAATAAAATATCAAATAACGAAAAAAATTGCCTCTCTCTTCTTTTATACTCTATGCTTGCTTACTAAAAAAGTCTATGCCAAAATAAAAAAAAATGACAGAACGTCTAACCACGGGATTGGGATATGATTATTTATTTTTATAATTTTCTGTGAGAAGAGACTGGATATCCTTTAAAATTTTACAGTAACAGGTGATTTCTCATGGTTCATAAATAAAATTATAAACAGTTCGCTCAAACAGTGTCCTATGAATATCTGTCGTGTCACAGTACGTCACTGCTGTTGCGATAAGGAAGGATTTGGAGTTTTCGTTCGGGGTGATTGTTTTTATTGACTTAATTAGTTGGGGTGTTTGTCGAGCAGTGATGGCGGAGACAAGTGAGGCGCGGGCGAGCGCGTCGGCGCCGGGTGGCGACACTGGCGGCGAGGAGGACAAGCACGATGAGCGGATGCTGGAATGCAACATCTGCCTGGACACGGCAAGAGACGCCGTCGTCAGCATGTGCGGACACCTCTTCTGGTTAGTCTTTCCATACACCATCATAACTCACCATGTAAAACTTGGTAGCCATGAAGTAGGTACAAACAAACTTCATTAATTATGTAAATTATGTAGTAATGGACTGAACTTTATTTATGAAAGCTAGCCCCATTGTTTTGAAAGGTTTTTTCAACCCAACTGACAAGCTTAAAACTACAGTTATTTAACATTGAATGTAAATAAGTGACCTAAGTAACATTGAGTATTAACTTTATTTAAAATAGGTGTCTATTAACTGTATTCAATAAATTACCATTTACTTCCCAAAGTATATTACTGATATAGTTCCATTTTAAATTTAAATTTTCTTTTCTTTTATTACAAATTTGGGTCGTGGTCTTGGAATTATTATTGGGTCACTCACAGATACTTGGTATCCTATATAGTACACTTCAAATGGCCTTTATCCAATTCTTTACATAAGATTTCAACCTTTTAATATATTGATACTGTTGGATCATGAATAGAAACTTATCTTAAGCCGAGTCTCCCGCAATCATATTTTGTCAGAAATGGGCTGTGAGATGTTTTTAAAAACAAACTGGGGATGTGTTCTAGAAGTTTGGCCAAACATGATAACATGCTATCCAAAACAAAATAATTACATCTGCATGTGCGGCCTGCAAGGGATACAGGTATATTAATTCTGCCTTTTCTGACCTCATTTTATCATTGTTTGTTGATTATCTCAGTATGTTCCTTGGAATCAGGATAACCAGGCCCGCCACTAGCTATTTCAGCGCCCGTGTGCAATTCCGATTATGCCACCCCTGTTTGTCTGTGACTATCCATGCTGAGCTTGACAAAAAAACTGTATACTGTTGCCTCATAAGGGTGTGATAACAGAGAAGAAAAATATTTATTTTTCTTTACATAAGTGTTAAACTGTATAAATTGTTATCTACAGAAATCAAGCTCTTTTTTTCTTTATAATTGTGAAATCTGCTATAAATTTTCTTGTATCCTAGCTGTCTAAAACTTGATGTTCAATCGAAACTAAAGTAGTTGAAGCTAAATTAGTTTATCTTTGCTGGAGCATTGTTGACCTTAAATAGTTTTTGATAATTTATAACTTTGCAAAGGTCTTTCACTAGATGCAACTGAAACCGACTCAAACGTACATTACGTTTGAGTGCTTTGTACAGTTTTTTAAATAAACCAATAAAAATAAAATAAAATAAAATTCTGCTGTTCGGAAACATTGAAATCAAGTCATTAGTAAAACGATATTGCAATGTGGATTATTAATGGTTTTCTGGTAAATGCAACTTTACAGCAATGAGTTCATTGAGCATATAAGTACCGTCAATACCTGTTTCACAACTTGAATGATCTTTGTGCTTCAGATTTAAATCTTCACAATGTTTAATTAAGTCATCATTGCAGTAATTAAATAAGTTATTGCTGTAACAGCCAAATACGACAATAAATGTATTTAACTTAGAGTCTATCCTTTAACGATGAAACTCTTGTCAATCTCAAATTATCGGACGGGTAAATTTCGTTCGGAGTAGGGTTTACGATGAAACAAACGTCAAATAAAGTTTGGTCGGAACGAATGGATCGCCCGCAGGCCCGGTCAACTGTCTATAGGTGACCTTGGACACGACGTGGGCTTGAAAGAGTGACAAGAATAGCGATTGTTGCCGCCTCTGTCTAACATGATGACAGACACTTTAATGTAACCATGTTAAATAAAATGAAATATTATCGTTATACATTAGCTTTTTCTTAAAATATATAGCATATGGATTAATGATTTAATAATTATTGGAACAATCAATGGTTTTTATTAAATTTGTAAGTAATTATCTACATTTAGAACAATAAATTAATTAATTCTGTTTCTATAATATAATATTAATAGACTCTGGTAGTTTGTTCTGGTAACACTACAAGATAAATGGCTGCCGTTGAGCACAGTAGTTTTTTCTTGTGTTTATTTAAATTTATATAAACTTATTTGCTTGTTTGCGTTTTATATAACGTTGAGTCGAGCATCCTGTTGCATTGTGTATGTGGAATCAAGTTTTGAGATAGTAAATCTTTAGTGAGACAGTGACTTTTGATCGTATAAGATGATGAATCGGATAAAGGAAAACTTAAGAAAGTGCATCAAGTGTGGTTCTTCACGTTCCGCAGATGCTTGTGCGTTTATTGAGAGATTATTTTGTATAACATTTGTGCACTACATATTGCAGAAATAAATTTGTGTAACTGATACCATTTTTTTAATTCCACCCGTTTATTACTATATTTCAATAATATATATTATTATACTTAATGTATACTATAACCGTACATATATGTAGGTATATATACCTAATTTCTAAGATTTAAATTTTCCCGCCTAGTATACATGTCAGTCAAGTTTTTGTGGGCTGCCACTAGATTGCTAAATTTCTGTCCCATATTTTATGTAGGCGCTTGTCATTCTTCTCGTGAGTATAAATGTTCTATGATCGCCCGACACGATTGACCGAACGAAGGATTTTCGTGGTAGGAAATGTGCGAACATTCGGCCGATTCGCGATGTTCGTCGTTTCGTAGTAGACCTCCTGGTTATCGTCGGTGAAGCCGCAAGATTACGTTGACCACCGAATACATGGCACCCCCAGGACCAAGTCATTTCCCACGTTCTACAGGAGCGGACCCAGAACCGACCCCTGTGGAACTCCGCTTGTCGCCTTCCTATGACCCCAGCCCTACTGGCATAGGTAGACCACCGAGCGCTGCGAATGACGTAAGTACAGCGGCACTCCATTATACAGGAGCGCCTCCTGTATGCAGCTCTAGGAGGGAGATGAACGCGATGGCGATATCCAGTGATACCGTCAAGACAAACCCGCCCCGGGCGACCGCCTCCTGTGCTTTGGACTTCATCCGCAAAACCGCGACGATGGTCGACCGACTCCTGCGTTGCCCAAACTGGTTCTTTATCAGATCCGGACCGATCCCCTCCAGGTGTCCGATGATTCGGCCTTTTTTTTACGTGGGGAAATGGGTTACACATACCCCCGCGCCAGGGCAGGCGCGGTGGTTATGCGGGACTCTCTCCCCGGTCCCTTTCCCCTGCGGGAAAGGACCGGGTAGCCTACCCACTAAGTCCTCGAGTTCTTCTCCGCCGTTGACGGGGCTGCGGAACCAAACGAGTCCTATGACCGCCTGCCCCGTCAGCGTCGCGGGTTTGTCACACTGACTGCCCCGCCCCTTCGCCGAGGCGCCTCCAGCTTGGGACCTTTAGTGCAGGCGGCGGATCTGCTCCGATCCGCCACCCGCAGTCCCCGGCTTACGGCGGCATCCGGGCCGCGAAGGCAAGACGCCGCAAGGGACCGCCCAAGCTGGGCACTCCTCGGGCGTGTGACGCGCCGTGTCCGCGACTGCCACCGAGCAATGGTGGCATGACTCCGTGGGCTCCCTTCCCGCCACCCGGTACAGGTACCGATGAAGGTCTCTCGAAGAATTTGCCAATATCGTCGAGTAGCACAATGGGCTGGTAGGCGGAGAGAGACTCCGCTGGACGTTCCTTCTTCTGATGGAGGACTAGACGGCCTGTCTTCCACCTCTGTGGAATTCATTAGTCATTACTTTGCCAGTCCTGTCTTTCATATAGCTCGACTCCATGGATGGGATTCCAATCATGGGATTTTTCTTGTATCGAATTTCAGGCGCCGTTGAGCGAGGGCGCGGCGGTTCACCATGCCAATGCCATGACAGACGCTTGGCATTGCATTTTAGTTTTAATGGCCAATAAATAGAAAAGAGAAAGAAAGAAAACACTTATCGATATTAACGATATAATATAAACGAAAATAGTAATTGTAGTGGGTATTGTGACAATGACTTCGAATATTATGTGATGGATTCCCAAGGTTTGCCGCCCCCTCGACGTGCTGCCCGCGTGCCGTGCACGCCTTGCACGCCCGCTTACGGCGGGCCTGAGGATAACTATATATATTATTAACAGCTGGTGTTTCTGGATCCCACTACCAATACAATCAAATCAATTGACCAATATTTTAACCAAATACAACTAATAACTAACTATGCCAGTAACATTGTATGTGTGACAGCTTTTAATTAAGCTATATTATTATGAGCTAATTATAATTAAATAAAGCCTATATGTAGGTTACTTGCAGCTTTTGGATTTTATACATTTATGTATGCATCAAAGAATAAAAATAAATAGGCACTTACTTAATTACTCATGTAATTATAATAATTAAGAAAAGAAATAAGTGTTGAAAACAGTGGTATCCAAGGTAAGATTCACTATAGTTGTTGGGTACATATCATTTTGTTCCCATAATGTGACTTACAATATGAATATCTCTTTCCAGTTGGCCATGCCTGCATCAGTGGTTAGAGACACGGCCAAGCCGTCAGGTGTGTCCTGTATGTAAGGCGGCCATCAGCCGTGACAAAGTCATCCCACTGTATGGCAGGGGAAACACTAAACAGGAGGATCCTAGGAACAAGGTGGGTCTTTTACCAAATGCATCATTACTGTGGTTTTGGTACATTAAGTAACTGTCTCAGGTGTGACCTTATGGAAATCCATTGTAAGATTATGCAAAAACAAATGTCTCTCATCAGGAATTTTCTGTCGAGTTTCCTTGTTAGAGACTTGACAGAGGAGATCCAGCAGAATTATTTACTAAATATTTGTTTTTGTATAATCTTGGTAAAAATTATCAAGCAAAGAAACAAATCAATTAAGTTTTGACTACCTGACAACTCACGCGTATAGCAAATGTTATAGTTATTAAAACAAGAAAAGAATGCTATTTTAAATATGATACATCCTATTCATTTTCCTTATGTAATTAGCATCTTAGGAATATGTTGAATTAAAGTTGAGATCTAATTGGCCCAATGTGACAGCTATGTAAGTGTTATAGAAAACTAAACTCTATGGTGTTATGTTATGGTCCATCAGCAGTATCATACAATTACCCATTAGACCAATAATGAACCTTCTCTCTCTTAACTACCCTACTAATATTATAAATGTGAATGTAAGTTTGTTTGTTACGCTTTCACGCGAAAATTACTAAACCGATCATCATGAAACTTTGTGTACATATTCTTTGACGTATTAGGAGTAACATAGGACCCTTTTTGTGCCAGGGAAATGTGATATCCTTCGAGAACGCGGGTAAAACCGCGGGGGACAGCTAGTAACAGCATTAAAGCCGATTTTTTTAATGACATGTTTA
Source organism: Habrosyne pyritoides (assembly GCA_907165245.1). NCBI lineage: Eukaryota > Metazoa > Arthropoda > Insecta > Lepidoptera > Drepanidae > Habrosyne > Habrosyne pyritoides. The sequence goes on along the minus strand of OU015591.1, from coordinate 14,386,783 downwards.
GGTATCTAGGGATCTATAGTAGCTAATATAGGTTCATAAAGCTTGGCTTACTCCTAACTAAGAAAAGATAAATTTGCAGAAAGTATATCTCGTTTTTCCCTTTTCTCATGATACAATAACCCTGGCACTTTCATGATTTTAATCGACAGGATTTTGTTGGTATTATATATAAATCTATGATGTAAATATCAGGTCCCCCCTCGGCCCGCCGGCCAGCGCACAGAACCTGAGAACAACAGTGGTTTCCCTGGATTTGGTTTCGGTGAAGGCTTTCACATGTCATTCGGCATCGGGGCCTTTCCTTTTGGCGTTTTCACATCGACATTTAACTTTGGCGACCCAAGGCCTAGTGCTGGTGAGTCTGACATAACTAAATAAATATCCTAGGACATTCTTAATTTGATCCCAAAATAAGCAGAGCATTTACTATGGAAACCAGATATCTGATATACACATTTCTTCATAATACCTGCACCCATAAATATTTGTCCTGAATGGGAATCGAAACCTCGACATGTGCAATGACAGTCAGGGTAATGACCCTGGTTAATGAACCACCAAACCAACTGGCCTGTCGTTATTTGTTCCAAAATAGCACATTTTGAAGTAATCAGTTTGTAATTATAATTGTCCAGCTCCACGCGGCACGGCACAGTACGAAGAAGAGCAATTTCTGTCTAAAATATTCCTATGGGTGGCCATCTTGTTCGTGTTGTGGCTGATCTTCGCATGACCGGTGGCGCGCGCGCCCGAGCCCCGCCCCAACCGCCCCCGGTACTGGCGACGGTGTATTTATTCAACTCCTTTTAAACACCACAAATATGTAATAGTGGCCTCCTATAATCCTACTGAGGACTTATTCTATTTTGCCATCGAATAACATATTCAATCAAATTTCAAATGGCAAAATAGTTGCGATTTCTTTGATTGTAACGTAGGGACACATTTTTCGATTCGATTGCTGTTTGTAATTATTTTTGTATCAAGTTACATCAAAGAAACTGAGCTAAATATCAGTAGAATATGTAGTTTTAATTTGTGTAAACAAAATAAAGTTATGTTTAAAAAATATATATAAATACCCAAGGATCACTTCACACGTGATTATCTGTTACAAAACAAAGCAAAGCTTTTGCTATGATAACCAGTTAACTGATACTACTTTTAAATAGATAATAATAACAATAATGTGTGTTATATGAGACTACCACCACCAATATAATAAGTTCAATTGAATAAAAACTTTCGATGCACAGCTGGCATGCCTTCAGTCCATAATTTAATGCATTTGGACTTAATTTATTGTGTAAATACAAGCGTTCGTCTTTGTGCAGGGGCCCTCGTATTCTTAGTTCTATATTCCTCGTGCTTATAGCCTAGTTTATAATTACGCAAATACGCGTTTTAACAACATATATATTTATAATATTGAGTGTGTAAAGGAGTGTTTGTTGTTGATATAAAAACATACCCCTGCCAATCTAGGCAAGAGCCAATCCGTCATTGAGGCAATCTACAAAAAAAATATCATTCATTCAACAAAACCATGATAAACATCGTCGTGTAGGCACGTATAACACCAATTGGCTCTTGTCTAGATATGTCGGGTGGGTGTTGATTCCTCTACAATCGCAGCTTCATAACTGAATTAAATTCGTAATTTTTCTTGCCACGAATTAGAAAATGTGTTATACTACAGTTTGTTGGCAGTTTTTACCCTCTAATTTAATTCAGAAATGAAGCATATATGCAAGTTTGCCTGAAAACATGTACCGTATATTCCATTCACTCTTTAATGTTTTAGTTGTGAAGCAATAGCCAGAACAGCTGATACTCATACAGGTTCTTGAACACAATTTCGGTGTAGAAATTTTATATGATTTCAAGAAATTATAGGGCCTTCAAGTGTTTAGACTGCTAGCTCTACTATGAACTTTATTGCGTTCTAAAAAGTTACAAAATCCCTTAGCACAGGAATCAGTACCACAACTGACTGGTTATTTATTACAAATACGGAATGCATGTATACTTACATATTTAATTTTAACGTTACTTATAATGCTAATGAAGCTGATATGTTTTCAAAATGTGTACCCTAAATACATTTCTCTGACAGTTTAAAATAAGACTTTAATATGATTTGCCGTATGCAAGAATTACTGTTATATAGACATGGTATATGAATTATATATAATAATAGATTGGAGTGTAGAGATCCGTACAGTGTACAGATACACATTATAAAGATGTGCTCTTTTTTAAGCCACGCGTCATGGACACGAGCCGTTTGCTAAATCACTTTATTTTTATTAATCGGTAGAAAATATATTATTTTAAAAATATTCCTGTAATGATAAGTGTATATAAACTTTAATTATCGTATTTCGAAAATGATAACGTTGTGAGGGGAGGGTTTTGTGTTAAATGTAAATTATAAAATAAAGATTATATGATACTAACATGCTGTTCTTTTCCGTAACTATCTGCATGCCCAATGTCCACGAATAGGCAGAGGTCTCGGATATAGAACATGTTCTATTGAAGATATTTTAAGTATCAACATAACTTGTGGTACCAACGATACAAGAACCGTTACCATAACATTTCCTGACCCGGGAATCGAATCCAAGATCACCACGTCTCTAGCCGAGCTGTATATCACTCGACCGATCAACTTTTAGTGACCCCTGACTATACAACCATCGTGCAACAATAATTATACCTCTTGTTCAAATAAAAAGCATCAATCCCTTTTCATCTACTTTATTTAAATAAATGAAAACAGGAAAGAGCAGACTTGAATAAACTTACATACACTAGGGGACAAAGAAATCGAGCCGGTTTTTTTTATTTCATTAAATCTTTTCATTTATTATTATTAAAGTACCTATTTATTATTTAATTATAAACAAAAGAAAAATTTATGATGTCAATTTATATGGCTTTTGTGTAATAACATTTAAATGCAGACTTAACACTGGACGGTTATGTTTATGCCCAATTCCAATTTCAAAAGACGTAATCGTCTTTTATAGTGATGAGTCGATTTAAGCTCCCGAGTGCAGTTTTAGGGGCAACGACTTTGGCTCAGCACAAAACAAACTGCTTAAAAATTAAATATTATTACTAGTCTTTATCCTAATAAAATTACATGAAATGCAAATTTTAGAACAGTCAATTGAAACAATTTCAGTCACTATTAAATTGATTATTATTATCTGAAGGAATAATGCAAGCCCTATATGTAAATAAAGGGTTTACCGAATAGAATCTGAACCGCCGTTAAGAAATAAAAATATGATGGTATTTATTTCAATGCTGATCAATATTTGATTTGACTAGCTGCGGAACCCATTCTTGTATTAAAACTGACTGGTATATTAATTCCGTAACACCAATCACAAAGTAGAAAATCAATTGGGAACAATAAACTAAATTTACGTTGGTTTTTCGTTTCCCAAATACCAATGTGTTAAAATATAACACAAACTTGTAACTATTACTACTCCATGCCATACAACTTGAGCGTCCGATCCATACTGGTCGACGCGATGTACTGAGCGTTTTTCCCGAACCGGACGCCCGTCGCTGATGCCGTGTGGTCGTTGAACACCTTCAGTTCCTGCCACTGCCTGCACAGGTACACCCTCACGTCAGTACCGGCTATAGCCAGGTAAGTACCGCTCTGGTCGAAGCACAACTCCTTGATAACATATCCTTCCTCCAACTGAATTGTCTTGAAGTTCTTCAACTTACGCAGATCCCATAACTTCACGCACGCGTCTTCCGCAGCCGTGGCCAAGTAATAACCGTTTTCTGAGAAGGAGATGGACGTAACTGGTCCGACGTGACCGGGGAAATTGGCCACGTTGCTTTGCTCCTTCAGATCCCAGATTTTCACTTGAGAATTTTCAGTACCCGTGCCGAAGATGAGACCGTCAGGATGGAACTGAGCTGTGGTGAGACTCACGCCTGAGAAGTCGCTGACCTTGGTGAGTAGGGTCCCAGTGCGGATATCGGAAAAGGCCCAGTGCTGATCTGTAGATGTGGACAGCACATAGTCACCCGTTGGATGAAGGGACAGCCCTGTTACTGGACCATCGTGGGAGCGGAGTATGACTGATGTCTGTGACCTGTGAGATTGATAAAAACAATACAATAATAATTTGAGTAATAAATTCAGTTAGTGATAACACTTCGGCTCTTTGGTATTAATGTTTTTCGGACATTTTCTATTTTTATCAAAGCTTGTTTCAGTTACGGTTATAGTATAAAGTACCGATAATAAGGCTTCCGGAGACTGGTGCCGCAATAAACTGGGTCCGCGGTCCCACTTGCCGGATCGATTTAATTTAAATATTTTTCTTCCGGCGACTGGGACCACCCAAAAATTAATAGTGCAATCTATTGTTCAAGCCAAATCAGTACAGTCAAACGAAAACATGTTTAAAGTAAGTAATTAAAGAATAAAAGTATTTAATTTAAAGATATCATTTACTTATCCTAGACATGAGTTTGTTCCATGCGCTTAGTAATAGATTAAACCAGCCCATTTTCGCGTAATTCAATCGTGCAGGTAAGTCTGTCGGGTCAGCTAGTGTTATATAAATAAATTTTGCCATTGGGTAAGTAATGGGGACCTAATCCAGAAATTACGTAACGAAAAAAAAACCTAACACACCAAGAAGGTTCCGACTCTGAGTTTTTAAATTCTGTCTCTATTGGGTAGTAGTTAAGACTCAAAATTGTATGTAAATAGGAAAGTGGACCATCATAAAGCGAGCTCGGTCCGTTCTCTATTTAAATTTAGATAAAAAAAATATACAACTACGAAATAATCGAGTTATAAATTTGATTCTTAATGTACAATTTTTAAGACTCTAATTAGTATGTATGATTGTTAGCCTCGAGCTCGTTACGGTTCTCTATTTAAATTTGAATTCGAAAATTGTCGCTCGTATTTGTTTTCAATTGTTAACTTTATTTACTAATAGATAAGTTCGTAAATTTAATGGAAGCACGACTGTGTTTTGAATTCTCAAATTCTTTATTTGAAAGTTAAGTCGTTAAAATTAATTCGAATATTCAGATTGATTCTCGACTTTATTACTAACACTTTAGGGTAGTTTATTCAATTTTTAGTTTTGAATATAGATGATGCATATTTATATTATGTTGAAACCCCCCACACCGACCGGCACAGTGGTGATACTTTTTAGTTTTTCCATCTATCGATAAATACCAGAACTTTTAATGACTTTTTGAAATATCACGCTTGTCTCTTTAGTTCAGCAATCCGCCTTTAGGTGGCATTGGTTGTATTGGAAAACTACCGTAATCAGCTGTTTGTGAGAAAGTATATAGGTGTATAGGTATTTATCATCTATGTACGATAAAAAATGCTATGCAATAACTTTTCCGCGGCAGTCTCCGAGTGCCACACGTCTTTTTCCACGTGGTCCCAGTCGCCGGAAGAAAAATATTTAAATTAAATAGATCCGGCAAGTGGGACCGCGGGCCCAGTTTATTGTGGGCCCAGTCGCCGGAAGCCTCCCGATAATAAACTCATCACTAATCTCATAAAGAGGTTCACCTCAGTTAGTAAGTTTCAATGTATTGCGCGAACTTTCCGACTACATGTCCAATAATAAAATATTTTAAGCTGATAGTCACATTCAGGACTGGCATGTTATACCCAGAATACATTAGATTCTTTGTGAAGCAAGTTATTAATACTCACGTAGGCACATTCCATACACGTATAGTGTGATCCGGCGAGGCGGTGATAACGGTGTCCTCGTCTGGATGGTATATGACCCTGGTGACCTTCTTGGTGTGACCCTTGAGGATGGCCACCACCTGCTCCGTGTCCTTGTTGAACACGGTCGCATTGCGGTCGTTGCCGCCAGTCAGAAGCTTGCTGTGGTCCGATGGGTTGATGTCCAGGGACAGAATGCCTGGTACACTGGCCGAGTGGAGACCCTGGATAAACATTTTATTGATTGTGAAATAGTAACAATTCAGGTCATTATCTGTACTGTAGTTTATTTAAGTGTATTTTGTATGTATCTGTAATGTAGTTTATGCAAAGAAAATTTAGAAATAGGTACAAGATTAAGATTTCATGTAATATAACCCACGGCAAGCAGAGTTCTACTGAAAAGAAACTCTTCTTTTGAGTATCGATGGCGATTTTGTATGAAATTCGGTAATTTTGATCTCCTTATTACTCAGGCGCTTAGAGTTATGGCAGTCCTGGCGGAAACCTGATCGACTTCGAATCAGAGACATGTTCACAATCGCTCGGTATGTAAACCGGCACTTTACAAAATAAGTACAGGTAACTGCAGTACTTACCGGATGTGAGGCGAGCGTGAGGAATGCGCGGATCTGTTCAGCGGCTCGCAAGCCTTCGGGCACGGTGCGACCGCGGCGCTTGCGCTCCTGCGTCAGCGCCGTGGCGCGCTCCTGCAGACGCGACACCACCTCCTCCGACATGCCCACCGGCGCCGCCCCCGTGCCGGCGCCCGCACCTGCACCTACCGCCGCTGCCTCCGCCTGTACATATATGCACCGTATCAATATGCTATCTCCCAAATTATACATACCCTTATAACTAAATGTAGAAGACTTAACCTCCAGAATTATCATAGGTAAATCATAGAATTAGTAACAATGAACATTTCACATGTTGTATGTCATACAAAAAGGAAATCTGTGTCTAATGTCTAAACTATAATGCTTTTAAATTGTGTATGCTTGTTTTTAATAACCACAAGCTCACTAATGTTAGGTGGGTGGTAAGCAGACAAAAACTAGAAAGGCTCTCAAGTGCAGATGTTGGAACACACTGACTAATGACCCCTTCACAATGCTAGGGTTTCCTTTACCAAAAGCTCAGTTGGTAGTCCTAAATGTATGTATTACCATTTGCTACCTTCACTTCATATTATTACAATGCTTACCGGATGTGCAGGTTGTGGTGCTACAGTGCCAGCTTGCGGCTTGAGTGTAGCGAGGGCCTCTCTCGCTGCTGTCACTTCTTTGGTGAGCCTCGCGATCACTCGACACGCCGCGTCGTGCTGATAGAGGGCATGACTCAACTCCTGTCCACAAATAATGTTAATTCTTATTGATATTGATTGGTTTCACTTGTTTTACTATGACAAGTAACACAGGTTAAAAAATGTGTTTCCAGGAAACTTTTGTTGTAACAAAATCTGATACAATAAGTCTTGTCTTTCAACTTTATAAATAAAATATAATAGCAATAATTACAATTCATATAAATTTGTTAAAGTTGCTCGGCATTCCAGCTACAACTCTTAACACACCATTTTTTTATTCATCAAATGAGGCTGCATTTGCTATGAGCATTGCTCAACAGGTATTTTCTAAAGCAAACAGTCTTGAAGAAGTTGGAGACATCACCCGCATTATGTGATAACATACCTGTCTAGCTGTCTGTAACTGTTGGCGCTGTGTGAATGTATGCAACATCAGTGCATCCCACTCATCCTGCATGCTTTTCAGTGTTGCTGGGATGGATGTAGCACTTGGAGGCTTAGGCTTCACTATTGGCGGGGCTGGATACAAAACATAAAATAAAATAATAGTGAAACATGAAATTCAATCCAAATATCGAATAGCTTAGGGTATGTTACTTTCCAATATGAGTTTTTCAAGAAAAGATAAATTAACTCACTTTTGATTTCAATTAGGTCATCAACTCTCAAATCCTTGCCATTGATGGGGTCCACACCATTTTCTATAATGTACTTCTCAATAACTCTCCTCTCGAATACTGCCCCCGACGACGGAGACACCACTGGCACTTCAGGTACCTCATTAGATACTAAAAAAAGTAGGGTTATGATTTAAACAATAAACTTGCTAAACTTTACAGCATAGAAAGTTATGACATTATACACATATAGTGTTCGTAAATATGATTCAATTATGCAAATATATAAAGGTCTACGAGGATGTCTAAGTATCATAACCAACCGGTGAATTTGCGCTTCGCGCGTCTTCTGCATAGTATGTTGCATCCACATTATAATATAATTATGGCAGAACTATAAAATTACTTACTTGCACAGTAAAGAGCCATTTTACGTCCAGTGTTATCTAAAGTAAAGAAAGTGATTTAAATTCATGAAAATATCAACCAAACAAAAATAAATTTTCGCTTCCTTCCACTAAATTAATCACAATCACAGATGATGAACAAAAAAAAGTTATGTAGAATAGTAAAGTTATTCGTAATTTTTGATGTGGCAACCCCATTTCCTTCAAACATACTGACTGATTCCTGTCTTGAGTTGACCAAGAATTATTTAATAAAAATAGTATGTGATGATGAACGTAACAATTTCAAAAAGAAAATATGTGTGGTATGGTAATCTGGACTAATGCTTTTTGTCAAAACGTGATTTGCGTGTTGTTTAATAATTGTTTAAAAAAACGTTGAATAGTTGTATTAGTTTAAAGCACTTGACTTCAATCTGACTCGACACTGGCTTGAAATATGGCGTATGTAAGGATTTGGCCGACCCTACCCACGATGTTAACAGTTAACACTAAGAATTATAGCAATAGTTGCAACTGTTTCTATGTGTCTGTGTCTAGCATCACGTAAAATAAGTAAATAGTTACACTTAAATAACATTTAATACACTGTGTCTGCAATCTCACAGTTAAAATTGTAATGTAGAGAAAATAGTTTAAGTTTGTGCTTTGCGGAGCATATCTCTACAAGGTACACAATAAAAATAAATAGCCAGTTCACAAAAATTTATTAAAATTACAGAACAACAGTTTAGAACAGTTAACGCCAGACAAAATGGCACAATCTGTAGCACAGTGTTGTGTAAAAACTTACATTACTATTCTCATAGATGGCTGCTTAAAAAATACTCCAGCAGCCAATACAAACAAGTATTTACACAAATATCAAAATAAGTAACAATTTTGTGTTTGAAATTACGAATTATTAATTAATACTAAAGGGTACCTACATATACTGCATGACTAAAATGCATGCTCTCTTAATATGTTTACTCTTTTTTGTAAACATTTCCTAGTGGTTAACAAGAATGCCATGGCACTTGTTATTACCATAAAGCATATTTTTAATAACATTCATTCTATTTCATATTGATTTCTTCTTTGATAGTTATTTCACATTAAAACAAACAAGTGAATTGCCACAAAATAAAACCTAACCTAATGGTTAATCCATAAGTTACAATAAAGGAAATAAATCTCATTTTATAAATAATAAATTGTTGTCACTCCACTTAAGATAATATTCAAATCAAAAAATCCTGGTTTGTTTTAAATCAGATTTCTTCACAAAACAAAAGCAAAGTGACAGCCCAGTGTGTTAATTTAGTACATAATACTTATAAACTAGATTGCACTATGTTTTAAAAAATACCTATGTACACAGTCAAAATTAAGAATAAAAGTCCAGAATGTAACTTAATTTTGCAAACAAAACATTTCCATTTAAGATGAGAACCTTTTCATTGTTGGTAAGATATATTATAGTATATCAGAGCTCATCAAAAATAATTTATTTTTAAAGATAGTCTATAAAGCCTGATGTATATTAATGCGTTATAATAAAGCATCGATTTACTAATTAAAAAAAATAGTAGAATCAACTCTAACATTACATTTTTCAACTCATATTCAATGTTCAGATTAAAAACACGTCACGAAATAGATTGGATACGATCACAACCATGGTGTTAAAGCATGATTTTTACGATTAATCTTGTGCTAATTTCAGCAGTTTTTGCAAACAAATATCGTTTCCATATAGTATATTGTCAGCTTCAATTGACTTTCGACACGATTATGTACAACAAAAATATCTTTCACATTCACTTCTGTTCGCACATTAATAAACATAGTTATATTGAACACAGCGCACCGTCGACACAACAAGTCACATTAGTATGCTGATGGCCCGGGCGCGCGCGGCCCGCGATCACGTGTACTGTTCGCGCAGGTTGCGCACGGCCGCGTACACCTTGATGGCCGGCCCGAGCCGCAGGCGCAGGCACTGCACGAGCTCCTCGCGCGACGCCATCACCAGCTCGGCGCCCGACACGCGCGCCTCCGCCAACGCGCCGGCCGCCGCAGCGCCCGCCACGCGGCTCACCAGCGCCGCCACATCCTCCTGCAAATATTTCATTATAGGTTGGCGCAACTAGGGGCATGCTGCGATGCCCGTTCTGACGTTTAGAAGTATTATGGAAAAAAATACGCTATTGCTCTATGATAAAGCATAATCATACAGTAACTATTGGATCAATAGATGTACCACATTCCAACAGCTTTGAAGATTTTCTGACATTCTTTGACAGGAAATCAGCAATCATAGTGTGTTGTTATTTTATTATATTAATGCTATGTAACAATAATTATAACTACTCTACATTAGCATATCACACTTCCTTAGAAGCTCGGATAGGCGATTGAAGAGAGAGTATAAGTGTGTACCTGCGACCACAAGGTGGGGTCGTGCGGCAGGGCGAGGTGGGCGAGGTGCGCGGCGAGCGTGGCGCGGTGCGGCGCGGCGGCGGGCGCGGCGCGCGAGTACGTGCGCAGGGGGCGGCTCGACACCGAGTCCCACCGCTTGCAGCCCTCGCTCGACACCGACTCCTCGTCCGACACCTGCTGTAACATTATGTTTATAAATAATAGGGAACTATGATGTATTGAAAATAAATGAACAAACACTAAGTATTGTATTGAACATTTCAAAATATGTACATGGATACCTGGATATGTGATCAAAATGTTATAATCAATATTATTGATTTTTAAGTACCGATTCAACCTTATGAGCTTTTGATCCAGAACATGAGACGAACGATTATTTTGGCATTCAGATTAAAAATATCCTATTTGAAATATCAATAAATATACTACTTAGCTCTTGGGTATTGTAAGATGGTAAAGAGTATACCGATGAACAAACGCAATTTTAACCAAATGATCAACAAAAGCAACCAAACAGCTTATTTCAAGTGGGCAATTAACAGGTAGATGCAGCAAAAGTTAAGATTTTTTAGTAATATACGGGCATCACCATGTGACTGTAATTTCACTGGCTCCCTAACCTTTATATCCCAAACAATTCATACAAATGTACTACTGCTTAATGGTAACAAAATTAATAGTGATAATACCTCACTGGAGCAACTCTGCACTAAGAGCTCTACTACTTCCTAAATCTGCAACTGATTGTGTGCCTTCAAACATTACGTCACTTCAAGTGAAAGAATATACAGAGAAAAGCATACAACAAAATGCAGTAATACTTTGAATATACTTAGAAATGTTAGTGTACTTACAGGATCATTTTTGGCGACCTCTGTAACTCTCTTGTGTTTCGGTGGTCTTCCACGGGACGGTCTGAAAGGAAGATAATAGTTACTTAATATATAGAGTTAAATAAATATACATTCCACACTCGATAAGTTTCTCAATACAGAGTAAAATTGACCGGATTCATCAAATTCGGCTCAGTAGACTTGACACTATGATGGAAAATACATGAATACAAACAGACTGCCAAGAGCATAACCCTTCTTTTTTGCCGTAGTCCGGTGACGTAATTCCCTTTTAACAATAAACATAACCAACTCCGAAACAGTTTCATATCCTTCAACATTTCCTACTTCTTGGAGAACTAAGGACTTGAGGAATTCCATTATAACTTTAAGTTAGTAGTCAGATCATGGGGTAATTATATATTGCTAGCTGTTCCCGGCATGCGTTGAAGTGCGTCTTCGAATCGTGAGTGGTGGTGTATAGCCTTGACTTCATAGAAAAATCCCATACTATAAGCACTTAAATTTTTTCCCGAATTTTCCAATGTACCAAGAAAATTATCTAATTTCTCATTAACTTACAAACCTTATTCGGACTAAAGCGAGCATTACAAACAAATAATTAGTCAAATCGGTCCAGCCATCCCCAAGTGATGCCCGTAGCAACACACAGCATTTTTAGTTATATACACGTCGAAGCGAAAACCTCCTCCATTTTTTAAGACGGTTAAAATGTAACCATACCTGTCTTTAGCAGTGTCGCCGTTCGGTGTACTCGTGTGTATCGATTTCGGTGGTTTGCTTATTACTCTGAAATTGAAATAATAAACACGTCGGAAATCGTCCATACTCGGATACAAATGGTGCACGCCAGGATGTGGTGGTTCAATTGAATCGGTGGTATTCCCCATAGACGACCGTTATATACTCCGGATAGGATTGTGCTCCGGCCGAAAGCAACGACGTCCCGTCGATATGCTAAATAAGTAACTCCATAAGGGAGATGGTTACATAGCGGCGGTAGTGGTAGTCCTAGCGACATATTATGTTCATCATGCGGCTGGTGGATGAGTACAAACGGGAGGTACATACCTGCGCGGCCTCGGCAGCGCGTGGTCGACGGCGTCGCCGGGCGCCAGGCGGTCGGGCGCGCCGGCGGCGGCGGGGGCGGCGGGGGCGGCGGGCGCGTCGGGCGCGTCGGCCGCGCGGTAGGGGCAGGCCGAGGCGGCCGCGTGGTGCTTGTGCGCGCCGCCCCGCGCCGAGCCCAGCCCGCGGCAGCCGCCCACGCCGCACGGGCCCACCACCGACAGCTCCTCCGACGCTGTACAACACAACATATTATTTATTTAATATTTCAATTTTAATATTGTATCGAATGAAAATATTGGAAACTTATGAATTTTTCAATTACTTTTCCAAGGCCAAAGTTTGTGTTATGAGTGCTCAGATGCAATATTGGTAATTTATTTAACACTTTATCAAAATTGGTCTGAAGAAGTTAAAAATAGTTGGAGTTGCAACAATTTTCAGTCCGAGTACACCAACTGCAAATTATAACTTTACATTCCATAGTATAATTGTAAAATGTTAAACCATAGAAACTTATTTTTTGTAGTTAATACATTTTACAGAACCATACACACTCTGCATGGTCTGATAGGCACTAGCACAATTTTAGTTATTAAGTATGAAAATGATATACTGACTTAGTGGCGGTTCGAGCGGATGACCAGTCTTGAGGCACCACCCGACGGGGTGCATATCTGGCGAGTCGTCGTCCAACCAGCACGATAGCTCTTCCGGCCACCCGTCGAACGAGACCTGGACTTGGTGTCCTTTCACTTCGCTAATTGAAGCCACGCGGATTAGGAATGGCACCTGTTTTATTGAGAGTTCATTGAATTTGTGTAGTGTCAGTAATTGCCTATAGTCTGTCCAATACAAGAAACTCCTTTTGATGGTTAAGCATGTCATAGAAAAATGTATTTTAATGGTCCAAAAGTAAGCTATTGGGCCAATGAACAAACCAATGGTAGCAAGGTCACTGTGAGAGACATGGAGATATTACTTAGTAATTAATGTACATATGTCAAAAAGTTGTCTGACATTTTTTTTTATAATTTTGTTATTATTTCTTAACTTAATTTGAGTGAGAGACAGCTGCCTAACATTGGCCTGTCTGATAAAAATCTGTAATATTTCTTAAATTTCTTATGGGGTCTGAAATTAAATATATTATTATAATCTAATAAATATTATAATTATCATTGGTTCTGTGACTGTGGAACTTATAAAGAACTTGACCGATTGAGTTATTAACATAATATATTGGTTTTATTGAGACTATGGTTCATAGCTAGGATTTGTTAGGTACAGTAGTCACGTTATCGCGCCACCTACTGGAAAAGGCAGAACAACATGCCGAGTTAGTTATACTTTATTATATAAAGATACTTGTTGTCCTCCGCGGTTTCACCCGCGCTCATCGATATCATATATATGGCCTATAACCATCTACGAAAAATTCCGCGTCGAATGGTAGCAGTCCCATCCCGATATGTTCAGAAGTTTTGAGGTGATGGTGCGTCAAAGGAACCCCATTTTCCTTATATTTTATAAATAGATAGAAAATAAAGCTTACCCTCTGATCAACCACTTCTAACTTCATTCCAGCTTTGAATCCTTGAGGCGAGCGAGTCTTGAATGCTCGAGGAGGCGCTGACGAAGCCCCAGTCTCCGCCAGGTAGTTCTCCCAAGAGAAGGAGTCGGGATCCTTGTAAACTGCAAATAAAATTACGTTGTGCTTGTGATTTAGTTTCTAATTATTGGTATATAGGGTTGATATTGGTGTATTTGTTTACATTTTAGTTTTTGTTTGACCATCAAGATAATGTAAGTAAAGTTGAAAATCGTTTAAAGCCTATAATGAAACGTCATTTCAAACGCAAGTGCCGGAACGTATCCAGATTGAAGTAAAGTAGATTTTAAAGCGTGCATTACAATGAGTGATCAATACTCGACTGATAAACGTTGTTTGAAACATACTTAATAACAGAAAGGGCGATGTTATATCTACTTAGTGTAATTTAAGTCTTAACATGTTATTGCAATGAATTGCAACTGTATAAATATAGCCGTCACAACATAATGCAGTCTAAGCGTAAGATTTTGATATAAATTAATATTGTTTTTCTCAGGCATTGATAAATAAAAAAAACATTTATGGAAAAAATTGTTACATCAAAATTCTTGTTTGTGAATATACATTATGTCATGTAGTCTCGCTCATAAAGAATAAAATTGGGAAGATTTTGTATGTTATGTAATAAATCACAGTTCGTTTTTAAAAAGAGCAATTGCCGAGTTTATTATCGGCTCTTGCCATTAAAAAAATAATCTACCAAATCGCCTAGTAGAGTCAGACTATTCATAATTTGTTGATCCTCTACGTGTAAACATCTCTATTCATTAAATTACGTTTTCACGGCATTTGGATGAAAATTTACAACGAAGATAAACATCGGTAAAGCGAGTGAAACCGCTTGGTCCAGCTAGTCTATAATAAAAAAATACTAGAAATTATACTTATATTTACGAACATATATTTGAGATCTAAGATTAATTGACAATAAAAGCTTAGGTGGTAAAGTTGTCGTGTATTAATAGGGCCATTCTGACAGTTAAGAGTGCTACACAAAAATCAACCCTAATTCGTTTTAATAAAGTACAAAAGCACCATAACACAATTAACCAATGGATCATTGGATACACCTTACCTAAATAGCAATAAAGATCTTTTTTCTATAACATTCTTTGCGTCAAAACGGACTTTTAAAATTCGAGCTTTACGAATAATATAATCTAAATACGTACTTTACGAACCCTATACATATCCAATACACGACGCAGTATTATTCTGTAACACGGATTGATATGTCAAACAAAATTACGTTAAACGAGCGAGACGCCGAGTACACTACACTGTCCCAAGCCACCACGAATACTACACAAGTATCAGCGTGTGGACATGACTAATTGAACACAAGTACCTACGCACAGATAACTAACATCACAATGCTATTGTTTATCCTCATTTACTTAATGGGAATATTAAAGCATTCGGAGTCAAAGACTTGGCATGTTATCGGCGGGACAAAAGGTAAAATTACATGAAAGTACTAAACTGGTTAACGACATGTACCGTTATTAAAAATATATATATTGAATGATAATATTCGTTCATAAAGTAACATAGTGGTTTGTTTGCTTGTCACTAAACTTTACAATTGGCATTCTCTTTATAATAAGTAGTTTCTATCACGCGATTTCCCGAGGTTTTCAATGTATCCCGAAATAATAATCCCTATGTCCTAAACTGGAATAATACGAAATTTACAATAATGTACCTTTAGTGAAAGAGTGAAATAATTTTTCTAATAGATGGTTGCAGTGATTCTGGAGATTACCCGCCACATATAAACAAACTGACAAAATTCGCACTCTTTTATAATATTGTTATTACAATTAAGATAAGATTACTGCTCTACTCCACTCCACTAAAACGGAATTTAATAAATTTTAAAAACGTTAAACAGCTCTACAGTTCATAGAATGTAGCGAAAACATAAGTTTTCTTATAATAAAAACAATTTAAAAATACTTCAGTAGCAAGATATCACCTTGAAAGGTATTTAATGATACTGAATTTTACGGCGTAAAAATGATAATTGAACGAAATTATGTGTGGTGCCGACCGCTCGCGCGTCGTATAAAATGAGTTGGTGTATGAATTAAAGTAATTTATACGTAGAAAGTGAATGTACTTTCTCAAGCATTGATGAGATATTCATTTGGGGGTCAAGCTTGTATCTTTGAACGTTTATTGGTGCAAATGTCCACGAAAGGCTGCGGTGACCGCTTACCATCAGATGGACCGTTTGCTTGTCAGCAACTTCAGATAAATATAAAAAAAAATCAAATTAAATATAATAATATGTTCACGACCATTATTCTCGAAGAGGTAGGCAGAGGTCTTAGTAATGAGTAATTCACAAATGGTGAGATTTGTCACTGTCTCTCAAGCACATTACCAATCACGGGCAATTTCGTTTTAAAATATATAATGTTAATATTATCAGGGAATCGAGTCCAGAATTTTACAAATTTTATAGCTTTGCACGACTCGACCACCGAGGTGATATTTTTTTTGTGTAGGTACCTAACGGTTTTGTAAATATTCCAAATGTTATATGTACCGTTTCAGAGCATGAGTATTGTCTACGTTTCCTCGAAGCCTGAGCTACGTTAATTAGATTTTACTTGATGTTTTATTTTAATTTTAAAATAAGTTTTTGGGATTCCGAATCAAATAAGGAACCCCTAGTGTTGTCATGGTCATTTTATTCGTAGATCCTTGGTAATTATTCATTTGTATAAGCAAAGTAATGCATATTTAATCAAATACAAGAATAGTATTAAATATAATTTAAACCAAATTATTTAATTTAGGCTCGCGCAATGTAAACATCTTAAAGTAGTAGAGCTCTTAGCGGAGTTCGTCTGGGGAAGTACTACCACCATACCCATTCCCGCCGTGAAGCAGTAGTTCACTTTTATTACTGTCTTTCGGTTTGAAAGGTATGGTCGGTGAATTTTCAAGGACATCAAACTGAACAACAACACGTCTCAGGGTCGACAATACATTGACAATGCCCCTGGTGATGTAAATGTGCATAAGTGGAGGTGATTCCTTATCATCAGGTGGACCGTCTGCCTGTTTGTCGGTCTACTACTGCTGACATAAAATATTCGAAGCTACAAAAGTTTTCGCCGGTTGGGAATATGTTCAACTGATACGAACCGTAACATGTACTGGTACTTCCCCTACATGTAAAGCGGGGACTTTTATTCCTGTTTTGAATTCTCCCCTTCGTAGTTTCACCCTCATTCTCGAGGGCTGTTAGATTTTCCCGATAAGATTATACAAAAAACAAATATCTAGTAATTAATCCCGATCTACTTCTACGTCAAGTCCCAAACAAGGAAACTCAGCGGGAAATCGACACGTGTTTCGCTACTACACGAAGCAGCTTCAGGACGTATTAGACCCGCTGTCACTGACTCGACGCACGAGCACCACAGACGTGTTATCCCACCGACCGCCGGACAGAAAGTGCTTTTGTCACATGTCGATTTCCTGTTGAGTTTCCTTGTTTGGGACTTAACAGAGAAGGAGATCCAGCGGAATTAGTTACAAAATATTTGTGTTTTATATAATCTTGTAATGGATTTCTGCAACGCCTGAGTCAATTAGTTATTTTCCCGGGATGTAAAGTATCTTATATGTTATTCCAGGACTCTATCTATGTGCCAAATTTCCATCCTGAATACTTTTGCATTTATAATAGGTATGACTACGATAAATATTTTATTTCGGTACGATAACAATTGCATGTAGTTCCAGTAGTAATATTGTCTAGTAAATGATGAGGTTACAAAAGCATAATAACTGGAACCTTGAAATTGGAAGTTAGAATAGTTAAACATGAAGTTGGTCGGATTTGTTCTACTTAGTTAGTATTGTATTTTTATCGAAATTTTGGAATCCATTACCCGCAAAAGATTAATCAAATAGACGACCGATTCCCTTTGTGGGTTAGACACCCTGACTGCCACCCACAGGACATGAGTTCGATTCCCACCAACAACAAACATTTGTTTGTATGGCCATGTCTCTTTGTTCATTGTCGTGCAAATCCATACTATATTATAATATCTATATAAGTATGTATTTAGAAAAAATAACTCCGTATCTGTTATCTGGTTTCCAAACCTCAAGCTCTAGTTAGTGTGGGATTTATGCGCATCTGAATAGGATACCCCAAGATATTAATTTACCAAAGCCGACTCCGCTTGTAACCCTGGAGACTTGACTAATTTGAACCAGCTAAATTAATATAGATATTCATATATTAAAACTGGTCACAGTCACTGGAAGCCGCTGGATGTAGGCGACTCAGGACCGTTTGAGGCAGAAATCCAAGGGAGAGGGCTATGTTCAGCTGTGGTCATCCCTGGGCTAATTTGATATTAACAATAATAAAACAAATGTACTTACAATTGGGCGGCGTCAACGACACCCTATTCTCCTCGGCCCACCCCACGGGGTGTATGTACGGTGAAGTGGGGTCAACCCAAAAATCGTACATCTCGTCCCAGCTGTCGAAGTTGATCAGCATGCGGCTGTCCAGCATGTCGGCGATGGTGGCCACACACACCAGTTCGTTCTTGCGATCCTCCGCTTCCAGCTTCATGCCGATACGGAAGCAGTTAGGTTTGAATATCTGTACGTGAGTAATGTTTGGAGAATTAGGTTGCTATCATATATATATATATATATATATATATTTTATGCCAAACGCCGTCAATTATAAGGACAGTCCACCCGATGGTCACCGCTACCTATGGTTATTTGTAGGGGCATCACCAATGCATTGTCAACCCCGAGACGTGTTATTAAGTCTCATGTGCCTGTAATTTCACCGGCCTTACCGTTCCAACCGAAACACAGTAATAAAACTGCATTACTGCGTCACAGCGGAAATGGGTATGGTGGATGCTTCCCCGAACGAACTCTGCAATAAGAGCTCTACTACTTCTTAAATGATGATATAGGATGATGATAAGGGAAGCAGACAAAGACTCGAAAGGGACTGCCACTAAGTGTAGCTCTCGGATCAGACCAACAGATGTTTGGCGACAGACTTTCAACTTGAGTGCGTTAACACGTGCTATGAACTCCACCACGATGTATTCCTTCATCAAAAGCTCAAGTAGGATTCGAACCCACAACTCTTATCATTGCTTTCGACGACACTAGCAACTGAGCTATCATAGCCATAAAGATCTCATATTAGTGTGCATGCCATGCCTTAAGTAAATGTAAAACTTTGATAATATAATGCAATAATGCAATTGCGATTTTCTTTTGCTGGATCTTTCGTCAGGCTAAGCGAATGTGTTGAGTGCATACACTTGATAACGAGGCCGGCGACCTCAATTTCCGACTTTAAAGAACTTCGTCTCTTCAATGAATGATACTAAATTGAATACAATGTTGCGTTGGGAATATTTCTTAGCTCTATACAGGATGTTACAAAACTACCCGTAGAGGCGAATGGAGGTTAAATGGGGCCTTATAACGAGTCCATTCGCAATATTTAAAAAAAAAAACTGAATTTTATGAATGCAAAATAGAAAAACTATTAAAGTAGACAATTATTAGGTAAAATAGGTACGTAGGCCTTTCTGTTAAATAATCTGGTTCCCTGACATGACGGCTTACTAGGGTTGTCGGCTTTGATAAATTAATTATATTTTTACGGGGTATTTATTAACACGTTGTATATAACAAATACCTACATTAGTTCTGATGGACCCATATATGACATGAAAATGATATAATTAATAAATAAATATAAAAAAAATAAGAATTTATAAGATTTTTTGTTATCTTTCAGTATCTAAAATCATATGAAAGTGAGTTTGGTGTTCCTTTCTTTACGTCATAACGCATAAACATGATTTTTTGCACGAGAAGGGAGAAACTATATGATCCAATAAAAATATCGGAATCCCGCCTAATACGGAAATCAGAAGCACTAATAAAATAATTGAATTAAAACTTAAGTAGGTACATACCTTTCATCCCATGAAAATAGAATGCTATAGCTATCTTATATATTATACAGCTGCACAAGTTTCTCCACCTATGTACTTTCTTTTAAATGTGTAACAAAAAAAAATGTTAATCTCACGCTGTAGACGTGAAACCTTCAAACCTACCTATGTCATACAGCATGCTAAATATGTATATTAATAAATTATTATCTTTTAATTATATTACATTAAATATATATCGGCCTCTTTTTAGTGTTGCTTTTGTTCTTTCATTGAGTTTCAAATCACAAAAAAATATTACAGAATAGTGACTTAAAATATCGTGCAAAAAAAGATAATACAACTTACACTAGTAGTGATATGAGGGAACAGGTGCCTCGGCGCCGCAATAGCACGCATCTGTTTCAAGTATAGTGGCCACGAGAAGATAACGGCACTGTAGTTGGACGGAGACTTCAACGAACGACCGTTCTTATCACACCACCCCGGAGGAAATATGTCCATGGAGTCAGCATTCACCCAGTAGTCGAAAATGTCCGGGTACCCATCGAAATGTAGCCTCATCCGATATCCCTGCACCTCCGCCACGGACACGACGCAAAACAACGACGGATGCTGCGGATCTATCGCCTCTAAACGCATACCCACTTTAAAGCCATTACGGTTGTAGGGAAACGGATTCTTAAACAGTTTCACGGGCGCTGGTTTGGCTTTACAAATGTCAAGGTAGCGCACCCAAGAAAAACCATTCTTTCCACACATCCAAGGATACTTTTCATTCTCGATCAAATCCTCGCTCAGTTTCAATAGAGAAGCATCCGCTATCTGACTGTCGGCCGGCATCGACTCGTAGTGTTTGAGAGGAACTCTGTCCTCTTTATTCTCTTGTAAAATATCAGAATCAGACAACTGCTTACGCATGAGCAACTTTTTCATTTTATTCCTCTTTTTTATTAACTCCACCCTTTCTCTATCTCTCTTCTTTTGCATCGTTTTCTGTACTTCACTTTGACATGTCAAGCTGCAGAAGTTTGGATTAATAAACTCAGCAGCCATGCCGTGGCATCCGCAGCCATCGCACCGGTACAAATCTTCCGGGGAGGTGGGCTTCTTGTCCCTATTATTCCTATCTACACGCTGCTTCAAAGGAGTGTGGTATTTTGTATTTGGATTACCTAATAACTCTTCATGGTCACTTCCATATATTAAATCAATCATACCAAACTCATTTGTTTGAAAGTGCAGAGTGCTTCCCTGCAGCGCCGCTACCCCGTTGCTCCACAGCAAACCTGGAAGGTCGTCCTCCATTGTAATATCAGCACCTTCTTTTTTAACCCTATTTGACTCTTTCTTAAATTCATCCTTCTGGAAATACACAATATCTTGATTACCTTTGTCAACTATTGGATTATTTTTGCTATCCTTGTAGTCATCGGGGTCAGAATCCCCGAGAGTTCCTTTAATATCTAAATCTTTATCCAGCTTCTCGTCGCAAAACAATGACGGGACGCGATGGTCGTCGGTATTATCGGTTTCGTGCTGACCCGACATGCCTCTCTCCAGAATTTTATGTTGCGGTAAAGTTAATTTCAGTTGTTTATTATTTATATTTTCTGTGCAAAGTGAAATCCGCCTCTTCATATTAGCGTTGACTGTTTTTCTTTCGCTATTATCTGAGTAAGAACGTCTCAGTATAGCGGGTGCGGCAATAGTGACCGGACCAAGGTCTCTATCCAACATATTTCTATTCAGCAAACTCTTTCCCGTCTCAGGTATCGCTAAAGTAAAAGATTTCTCTCTAGTTTGTCCTCCCTCATCGTCTGCTATTGATACAGTGTAAATATCATCATTCATAGAGGCATTTGTTTCAGGAATAGACAAAGTGTATTCCCCTTGCTCTCCCGTAGGTTCTGCTCTAGAACCAGGTATTGATACAAATGATTTTTCGGTTTTAGAACATTGAGGAATACTATTGTGTTCTTTTCCATTTATGCTTAATAGTTTTGCAAGAGGCTGTAACGGTGGCATTTCTGAAGCCTCCATAGGACCTGTATCTCTCATGACAGTAATATTACCCTGATGGTCATTTTGTATCTGTCCATTTGCTATTTGCAGATTGATGATTGGCCCTTTTGATGCCATTGTAGCAGGTAGAGGTAATATAAATTTTGTGTTCTGCATTTTAGGCATGTTCATCGGTGTTAAGAACAGCTTTTGGTTGTTTGAATTCACATTAGGTTGATTGTTGGATATTAGTATTGATTGATTTTCATTTAGATTTTTGTTGGATTTCTTAACTGAATTCAAGTATGCAATAGCCTGTTTGGATGGAGCACCTGGAGCGATACTGACTGGGACCATCATTTTATCATTTTTAGGTTTTTGGATGACAATAGGCTGAGTTGAATTAACAGGTGCGAGTATAGATTTGTTTTGTACCGGCAATTTAGGGGCTATGTTAGGTTTGTTGGTAACATTTGATATTACATGTATATTTGAATTGGTGGTTACCTGTAATTATTAAAAGTAAATGTATTAATGTTGCCAATTTGATAACAGGATAAAAAATAGCAATTACAGTGAATGTCTGTGAATGAATATAATACACCCATATACTGTATATACATACATATGAAAATATTATATAATATATATATGAACATTTTAGCTATTTGTGAGTGAAACCACACCAATGTACATGCAAAGCATAAGAAAATACATGAACAAAAACATGGTTTATC
Organism: Habrosyne pyritoides; assembly: GCA_907165245.1. Taxonomy (NCBI): domain Eukaryota; kingdom Metazoa; phylum Arthropoda; class Insecta; order Lepidoptera; family Drepanidae; genus Habrosyne; species Habrosyne pyritoides. Next base: position 14,364,012 of record OU015591.1, on the reverse strand, counting down.
AGACATATTTATACATACATATGAAATAAATATATATATAAGTCTTGAAATTAAAAGATAGTCATATAAGAAAATACACAAATGATTAGGAAAAAATATAAAATTACATTAGCGTAACTTTACATTATTAATAGGTTAGAATGTATCTCAGTTTATTGTATATTTTCTTAATATGATAATATGGGGTGTTAAGTGTTGTGATGCACTTACAGGTCTTCTTACTATGATTTGTGGTGGGTTCCCACTGGTGCTGGCCTGGCTGATCACTTCAGTGCTAGTGACTGGCTTCAATCCAGTTGGAGTCTGAATATACACCACATGTGGAACTGTCCTTGGAGCCCCTCGCAGTTGTAAAGAATTGTTGGTTGAACTTGGAATTTGAACTACACCAGAGTTTGAACCTACTTGTAACTGAGAAATAGATGGAGGATTGCTCATTTTCATAGAGTCTGTCATATGAAGTTGGGATGAGGTAGACATTGTCAGTTCTGGGGTGCCATCCATGGTTGACCTATGATTTGATCCCATGTGGACATGAATTATAGAACTGTGGTGACCGGTGTTTTGTATAAGTGGCATAGAAGGTAATGTTGGACCTGTCAATTGAATATTTTGACTGGCGTTGGGAATCTGCAATGGGACATTTATTGTATCACCTGCCGGTAGCTGAACTGGAACACTGGTAGTCCCTGACACTTGTATAGGGAGACTAACAGGGTTTATTTGTAATGGTAAAGTGTTTGTGGGTCCCGAGAGTTGTACAGGAACATTAATGTTTGAATTGGAGCCTGGTATCTGAACTGGCACATGGACTGTTGACAACTGAAGAGGATATGGGGAGTTACTTGTGTGAATTTTCACAGGAGCAAGGGAATGAGTAACCAAATTGTGAGTAATGGGCATCGAGCTCTGAGACGCCTGCACCGAGGACACGATCATACTGCTCGATATTGGCGCCTGAAACAAAACAACCGATGTCAGGAAGGTCAAGTCATGAAACAATAAATTTTCATACTCATGAGTTATTTTTTTAACTCACGCGTAATGTATTAAATAGCACATTATGCTGCGAATTGTTGTGCGAGAAATTCGTATTTATGCAGGAGTTTGCCGATTTCAATAATCTTTTTTTCAAAATTTCCGTTTTAGGTTCATCAAAGTTTTGAAGTGAATTGCAATGCTGTCTCTCCATTTCTCGTTAACGAGAACGTTAGCGAGCTCATTACAGGTACTCAATTATCTTTTACAATCCATTATTGATGACCTGAAATGCATTTAAAAATAAAATATTGCGAAGTGAAAAATCGTCCAAACGCAATAATGACTCGTCGATGTCAAAGTGATAAAAGTTTTACATGTGAAATATAGAAAAAGAAAATAGTGTAAACATTTTGCGATTATTCTAATAATATGCACTTTTAATTTTAGGTAAGTACATTTTTCTTTCGCGAGTATCGCACTCTATCAATTTGTACAGAGCTACTTTTACAGATACTCAACCCTACACAAAAAGTTCTCGAAACACCAAAACCGAAACATATTACTTACGTTTTACTTCTTCAATAACGAGTATAATTCCACAAGTATCATTTTAATCATTACAACATTGTTATCGTGATGAAAACCATTAAAGAAAAATAAAATATATTCATTACAGCGACGATATTTACCTGCCTAGCACAACTGGTAATAATTCTGACAACATTGCCAAAACGTCGTAGAGTTCATTACGTTGGTACTGACGAAATTTTCAGCCAATGGGCATTGAGTATTTATGTAACGAAGCTTTCGCGCCCGATTATTCAGCTAAAAAAAACAACAGATAAGTTTATTTCTACACAGTTTGGGATGCATGCAATGACGATTTATCTAGTTTTCTGTAAATTTTTTAACAATATATTTTAAATATTTTTTTAAAAGATACAATGTTTGGTTACTCACTATTTATTTACATGAAATTTTAGTGAAATAATAATAATAATATATTAATATTTTTTACGTTATTTTAGGTGACTTGTCATATTTTTTTTTAATATAAGAGTTTTTCTTAGGGTTTTTCAAATAGATCTAATCTATAGAGTTGTTTTATAAGGTTGTGGACGTACTTAATTTGTTGTTGAACTAAGTTAATTAAAAATGAGATAAACATTTACAAAAAAGTATTAGATTAATCGAATCTGCTTGTTAATTGCTATTGGTGTTTTTACTAAATAAGCTATATTTGCGATACGGAAGCTGATGTTAAAGTTATTAAGAAATTTGTCAAAAATTAAACAACAGCATTTGAATAAATTATAACTAAAATAAAAGTCCTTTTTTTTACTTCATTGCTATATTATCTTCAAAGTATTTTAAAATCATTTAACAATATAAAAGTTTCATACCTACTTGGATTGTTCAACATAGATATTACTGGAGTCTGGAGTCACTTTATATGGAACCGGAAACCAATATTTCTACATGTTTCCCGCTATGACTTCCCGATCTTGTTTACGTCGCGGTCGGATTTTTCATTCTACGCAACTTTATTCCCTTTTCTATTATATATAATACATTTAAAAATGTCAACAAATATATTGCACTTCTTTTGTTTGTTTATATCAATTTAAATACACAATTAAAATAAAAGCTAAACATGTTAGTTTCATTTGTAAAAAAAGAAAATCTTGGTTCTCCGAGACGGTGCGTACACAAGATTTGATTCACATATCCATAAATAGAGCATACATTGAGGTTTCTACAAGCTTTTGGAGCATCTTTCGCATAGTACTTAGACCATAGTAATGAATGCTGTTTCAACTATGACCGCCCGGCGCCAGCCGGTACGTTAATTTATAGGACTAGAAAAGTGATGCATAGATAGATATGGTATAATACAGAATCATTACGGTCTACCATCGTTACCATCCATGGCCAAGAAGATAATTATATATAGATGAATAGATGGTGAATATATAGTAGACTAAAATAATTCCTCAACAATGGTAAAGGATGGTGCAGACAATTTAGGACAATATAGCACTCACAAAATATTGGAATGGATCACTTTTGGATTTTTTTTTGTAATTACTAAAACTCTTGTACATTTACATGTAAAGACCGCTCCATTCTTAGTCCGCAGCAGAATATTAATGTTCTATATATGAGGTAACGTTAGTTCCGATTAGTGATTAAGGTTCTAAAAACCATTTACTGAAACAATTTAGATCGATTGAATAGAGATCAATTTAACAACATTTACGCCCCTTCAAAATTTGATAGTTTGAATAATCGATCTCAGATAACATCCCTAGTCACTCAAAACAACTATTATTATTCTGTGCGTGCACAGTGCACACAATCTATACACAATCCAATCATACCTACACACACGGTATTGTGTAGTATTTGTTGTTTTGCAATTTCTAGAATTGATTGAATTGTCTTGCATAATCTGATAGTTTATTCAATCAATTTAATTTTGTTTGTATGTTCAGGTGTAACACAGTGATTTAATTATCTTGTGTTGAGGTAAACGTTAATTATTTCATCAGTTTCATTTGTGTGAAGTGTTGGAGACTATATTTTTAAGATTAAATAGTTATTGTATCTACCTACCTTAATTCCTATCTATTAACAATTAAAGCGATGGTTTAGAGGAAAGGCAAGATATTTTGAAAATGATATGTATTAGAAAATTATTCATAGTTTTGTGAATCTCATTTTGAATGTTCATACTGCATATAATTCTTCTAAGTATTTAACTTGTCTACCTTTATTGTTATTGTGCACTTCATTAGTATAAGTCGAAATCTCAGGTGCCTACTTAAAATTATAATTAATTGTGAAAAGTCTCTGGTCATAGATTGTGTTCTACAAGACATGTTTGTTTGTCAATAATAACATCTGACAATGGAGATACTTACAATTGTTATTATGAGTTGATGGACTAGTTATTAACATCACATTGTTTACAGTCCTTTAATTTATTATAGAGAAAGAAATAAAAGTTCAAGGCCCAAAAAAACCTTCCATATTTCAGAGCTATGTTAAATTTAACAATAAACACTCAATTTTTTTTTAAGTTCAATCAGTCTTATTGAAGTCTTTTTTATAGTTAGAGCTGAGACAACTGTTTTGGATGTGAGGGTTGGAAGATGAGCAGCCAGCATCAATACATATCTGTGAACAACACACCAAGTACCCGAGTCGGAGACATTGAGCACATCAGTATGTACTTCATTAAATGATTATATTATAATAAGTTGATTGGAAAATATAGATGATTAGGATGTTAACTGTCTATTATAAAGCAATGTTAACTTTTATTAATAGCTTATACCTTTTTTAACATAATGGGCGTAGTTACTATTTAATTAACTTTGTTTTTGACGTAGAAGTAACAAAATATAAAACTTAAACTACTTAATTAAATACAAATTTTTAACATTTATTCGTCTTTATGATCTTAGTAGCTATCCTTGTAAATAACAAGTTACTTAAACTTGTGCGACTGTATGACAATCTTTTTATTCACACCTCCTTTCTCCTTAGGCCACCTGTCGGAACACATAGGATCCCTCTGCCTATCCTCTGAGTATTCAGATGTGACCCTCATAGTAGAAGGGCAGCGAATACCTGCCCACAAGGTGATTCTAGCTGCCAGCAGTGACTACTTCAGAGCTTTGCTTTATGGTGGGATGAGAGAGGCAAATCAGGTATCTGACACTATAATGAATGATGAAATTAGATACTTTTTAATTGTATGGTATGTATAATTGATATTTCTCTTTTCTTTCTAGTCTGAAGTGGAGTTGCAAGCTCCACTTCAAGCATTCAAAGCTCTCCTGCGCTACGTATATTCAGGTAAATAAATATCAAGCTTACTATCACAATTTTGTGTTGTCGCGCGTGACTTGCAAGCTTCAATTAGGACACTTTAAATAATTGTGTGTTTAATAAAAGAAATCGCATCGTTCGCTCCTACAATATACGCCAATTAAGACGACGCCTCATGGTTGCATTTTAAGCACCTAACTTTAACACTCAACAAACCACATTTAAGTCTCGAGAATCAAACACATAATAAGTTACTTTTCACCTAATCTCTGTTTATAAAATTCTAATTCCAACATCCTCCAGGCCACATGGGGCTCTCAGTGCTGAGAGAGGACACAGTGCTGGACATGCTGGGTCTGGCCCACCAGTTCAACTTCCAGGAGTTGGAAGCTGCTATATCGGACTATCTCCGGCAGGTGCTCGCGCTGAGGAATGTTTGTGCTGTGCTGGATGCGGCACGGTATGTATTATACGTCATATTAATGCTGTGACTGTAGTTATGGGTTCGATATTGCGGTGAGCTTAAGTTTTCGGTAAAAGAAAACATTGCATGGTGGTAAAGTTGTATGTAGTATTCATACTTGTAGTATTTGCATACTGGAAGCTACTCTTGAGAGCTGGTTCCTCTTTAGGCAGCAATTCCGTGGTTTGTGTGAGTAGAATAAATTACCAGAGGTTCTAAAGTGTAGGAACATGCACTTACGCTTTCAGATTAAACATTAGTTTTTGAGATATACTTACATATGACCTTTCCCAAGATTCAATCTGTTTTCATATGAAACATCAAGATCCCTTCAGTCACCCTTTACATGACTACACGGCAACAGACAGAGACACTATCGAATTTCTAATATTAGTATGAATAAATAATAATAATGTAAATGTACTTTGTTCACAGATTGTATGGCTTAGACGCATTGATGGACTACTGTTACAATTACTTGGATAAAAATGCAGTTGATGTCCTTCAGCATGACTCCTTTCTACAACTCTCTGTAGTAAGTCTGGAATAATATTAAAACTCTTTATAATATTAGTATTATTATATATATTATTATGCGCGATTGCCAATTTTGTGAGTTTGTTGAGCTGCACCTATTAACACTTTCACTGATAGGTTACATCATTCCCGAGTGACATAGCCCAATCCTTCTAGTATTACCAATGTCCATGTTATGTTAAAAGTTCCGGACATTAAGAAATCGCTAGAAGGAGATCTAGATTCCATAATAGATAATTACATATCCTTGGATTCATCATACACAGAAATGTATTCACTTTCGTATTTACAAATTTCATTTGTATAGTAAGAGTAAGAATATATTTGAAAATAGCTGTCGCCTCCTGTTTGACCCGGGTTCCCCGTTAGGTTCAAATCTATTTAACTGTCTCATACAGTATTTCTATGCAAAAAAATAGTCATGGACCTATGGCTCTGTTCCTGTGTAAAAGATGGACAAATAAGTCAAGCAGAGATTTATGTGAATAAATATATAGTAACAAGTTTTTAATTTTTTGCAGGAAGCATTGCAAGGTCTCCTCGAGCGCGATTCATTCTTCGCGCCAGAAGTGGACATCTTCAAGGCAGTGTGCAACTGGTTCACTGCCAACCAATTATGGGTCAAATCTGAGAGTGGCCAGGCGCAGGTGGTAAGTGAGATTGATTGCCATCTTTCAAACATTTATCAAAGACTTATAATTTTTGGGTTCCATGGTCAAAGGGTGCCAACGGGCCCCTCGTTCGTCCGTCAATTAGCTACAGGCTTGTATCTTGTTAACCATAATAGGTAGCCACTTGAAATTTTCACAGAGTTTGTCTATCACACTATATAGCATATAATAGCACATCTATGCCCGCTATAATAACAAATAAAGTTACAAAATAAGTTTAATATTTTTATTTAACAGTGCAAAGCAATGTCAATACAATAATAACAATAAACAATTGTATTGCTTTACAATTGTAAGAGTTTGCTCTAGTTTGTTATTTGCTGTTGTTAAACTTGCGGCACGCTATGATGGCCGTTTTGACGTTTAACATTGACAAAGAAAAATAACCTTTATTCCTTTAAACATAAAGTGCATCTATTGATTCAACAGCTAATTGTATGATGATGGAAATCAACCTTATTCCAAAGCAATACAGTTTCTTTTCCTATGACAATCTGAAACGATAAAACGGCCATCATAGCGTGCCGGTAGTATAGTTAATTTTAAGTAGTTTATTATGAAGTACCTACTTTCAAACTTATTATTTGTAGTCCGGAAAATTTACATTGTAAATAACTTGCTACTTTGGAATTGTCACGGACCCTACACACTCTGCGTGGTTTTAAGCGCTGTGTTACCCGCATATTTTATTTGAGAATCCCATTAAAATATCAAATTAATGTTTGTGGGTCTTACAATTATACAAGCAAGCAAGTATTACCTCGGGAAAAAGTATCACTAGTGTTCGTCAACAGGAAAAGATCCTAAAATCCGTCCGGCTGACGCTGATGAGCCTGGAGGAGCTGCTGCGGGTTGTGCGGCCGTTCTCACTGGTGACGCCCGACATGCTGCTCGACGCCATACAGGAGAAGACGCAGACCAAGACCACCGCGCTGAGGCACCGGGGATTGCTGCGTGAGACTTTTAGCTTACTACAATCATATTTGAGTTGGAGTCTGACCATTCATAAGTACCTGCTAAGGCCTATTACAATAAATATATTTCATTCATTTCATATACATACTAGGTCACTCGAGTTCCACGCGCGTTTTTTTTTCCTGTGAATTCTTTAGCACCGTTGTGATTTGTAACTCGATGAAACGAAAAAGCGACAATTATAAAGGAGAGACATATAAATCTATAGGATTTACCGGCGGGAGAATGAGATAGCTAGTTTTCTGAGGGATTAGCTCTTACCGCGTGAGAAATGCACACAAGACTTTTTTCTAATAGCTTCATTTGTAACTAAGATTGTGATAAAATTTTTGGATGTCGGTTTTGAAACTTCGAAAGTACGTGGTATGCGCAATTATGCAGTATGTAGCAAGTTACATCCAAATCCGTACGATAGCTTTTGCGTGAAAGTGTAACAAAAATCAATCCTCACAAACTTCCGCATACATAATAATGTTAGTATACTATAATTGCGTCTATTTATAATACCAATTCTAAGGTAGATTGTAGCAATAAATATTTAATTGTATATATTATGTTTCGGACGAATAGTGACCAACTCTCGTATTATCAGTGCCCGAAGAGAACGTAGCGACGGCGAAGCGTGGAGCTCGCGTGATCTCGGGCGACATGCGCTCGGCGCTGCTGGACGGCGACACGGACACGTACGACATGGAGCGCGGCTACACGCGCCACACCATCAGCGACGCGGCCGACAACCCCGGCATCCTGGTGCGCCTCGCCACCACCACCATCATCAACCATCTGCGCCTGCTGCTGTGGGACAGGGACAACAGGTGCCGTTTTATATGCTGTGCTACTTTATACTAAGGCAATATATATCCTGGGACATTCGCCCAGGGCCTTCGGAGATCTAAGCACGAACATCTGGCGCAAGCGTAGCGTCATCGTATCGAGTGCGCCAAAAATTTGGTTTGTATGGAAAATTATTAAGTGTATAAGAGTATAAAAATAAACTACAGACACAAAATAGCGGACTAGATAGGTCGCTTATTGCGCGGTATAAGCATATTTAGAAGTAGTTTAGCTCTTAGTGCAGAAGTGCATTTGTACTACTTAATAGAACTCCTAGTGCGCTATTGCGTTTATAATACGTTTCGGTGAGAAAGGTAAGGGAGCGGTGAAATTACTGGCATATGAGACTACATCTTCACGTCTCAGGGTCGATAGCGCCTATTGCAAATGTTCATAGGTGGCGGTGATCAATTACCATCAGGTGGACTGTCTGCCTGTTTGTCGGCTGGATAAATCGCCCTAAGCCGATCCCAATTGATAGCTGTACAATATCCGCAGGTCATACGCATACTACATAGAAGTATCCGTGGACCAGAAGGACTGGGTGCGCGTGATCGACCACAGCGCGTACTTCTGCCGCTCGTGGCAGAACCTGTACTTCGAGCCGCGTGTCGTGCAGTACATCCGGCTGGTGGGCACCAGCAACACAGTCAACAAGGTCAGCGTCATACCACCGACAAGGGAAGAAACAAGAGCAGAGATCATGGTATAATTTGGTGCTGTTGTGCTTAGATATGAAAGGGGTGTATCCAGGAGTTTGATTTTGAATTAAACACTAGCTACCGTCCCGCGGTTTTGTTCGCGTTCCAGAGGGATTTAAATGTACCCCAGGATGATAATATACCTGTATATATAATAAAGTTTAAAGTAATTTATACCAAATGTACTCTAAAACACCTTTCTTCTCCAGATTGGAGTTAAGGGAGTCATGCCTTCATAATGTTATTATGTTCCAAAAACTAATTTAAAAAAATGTACACTAAAAGATAGATTATTCCGAGTCGACACAGGCATGTAATAATCCCGGAATGCATTAGAAACGCGGGTGAAACCGCGGCACGGAAAGCTAGTATGCTATTTTTATAAATAAAGACATAATACGAATAAAATACCTAGCCCAACCCGGGAATCGAACCGAGGACCTCCAGGTCTAGCCGAGCTTTATACCACTCGACCATCGAGTCATGTTTATGGTGGTGGATAACTAACATAGTTTAACTGAGGGTTGAAACTTTAATAGACACTGATGTGGCATCATTATATCAAACTTATTGCATATTCGTGCTCTGGTCAGTAATTTATGGTCCAGTATGATAGTATTCAGTTTGAAACTCTTTAATCTCTAATTATTTTTAGGTGTTGATCGTACTAATGGCCTTGGAATTGAGCATAGGATACTCTTACTAACAATGCATGGGAAACCTAGAGACATAGGTCTATTATATAAATGCGGTAGAATTTTAGTTCTCAGAACAACAGAATAACAAACATACATACATACAAACTAAACATATATTAATTCAAAATATACCGGGTATTGAATTCTTAACATTTAACGTGGCGGTGAAGGTTATCTAACCATGCCATCCACTCCTTCAATACAGACTACAAAAAAGAATAGTATGAATGAAGTGTCGGTTGTCCGGCAGGTGTTCCACGCGGTGGCGCTGGAGGCGATGTTCACGGCGCGGGTGCCGCCGCTCAGCAACGGGCTCATCAAGCCCGTGCACAACGTGGCCACCGTCGAGCTGTCGGCCGTCGTCATTGAGGGCATCAGGTATGTCAATAGAAAATTTCCTGGGACATTCTTCACACATGGCCATCTGATCCCAAACTAAGCAAAGCTTGTAAGTTATATAGATTTTACACCGGTATTATCAGATGTACACCCGTATAATCGGATATTAACTGACATATTCATATACACAAATGTTTGTCCTGTGTGGGAATCGAATCCACCACCGGTACTGAAGCAGTCAAGAGTCTCTACTACCACCAAGCCAAATAGTTTGTCCTTATGTAAACAATGATATCCTCTCTTCTATATACACGCTGTGGGTAATGGTAAGTTTACATCCTGCAATGAGCTTGACATAGCTCTGTGCTGGGATACTTTGTAGTAACTTTGAGTTTTAGACCTTCAGCCTTTTACCATCATACTGAGATTGTGACCAGACACAGACCTTTGATTGTGAATCTATCTGTATGTATTTTTGTTGCTGTTTATTTCTAATAATAAAAATATTCAGGCATGAGAATCCTTTGCTCCCCTGAGATCCCAGAGTAGTAAGAGAGATGTTTCTTGGTAGCCGTTCCCGTAACGCCCTGCTGAACGGGGACACGGAGCACTACGACTGGGACCAGGGCTACACGTGCCACCAGCTTGGCTCCGGCGCCATCGTGGTACAACTGGCGCAGCCCTACTTGCTGTCCTCGTTGCGGCTGCTGCTGTGGGACTGCGACTACCGCCACTACTCATACTACGTCGAGACCTCGCTCAACTACTGGGACTGGGAGACGGTCTGTGACCGCACCAGGGATGCCTGCAGGTCACTTATATTATTACGTATTATCAATTATATTATATTTTCAGTCCATTCAATGTAAAGATTATTTTTGACTAGAGGTAGGATATCAAAATATCTATAATCCTATTAAATATGCACCAAGACTACAACAATATTCTTCACTGATATTATAAAGAGTGGAAATTGTGTGAATTCTTGTCTATGTGGACGGTAATCTAAATCTGACTACTGCACCTTTTTAAAACAATCTTTCACTTTTTGATAACTACAGTATTCCCATTTGATAAAGCTTATGGTACAATCCCAGGATATATTAGATTCCTCGGCAAAGTAATTTATCTATCAAATATTGTCAATGATTGATTAAACTAAACTTATATTACCTTTGGAGTTTTTGAAATCAATACATAATACAATATATTTGTGATGTTACAGATCATGGCAAGTGATCTACTTCTCGCCGCGTCCGGTCTCCATCATACGAATAGTTGGCACCAACAATTCAGTCAATGAGGTAGGCATAACCTAAGTATCAGTCATATTTAAGTATTTATATAAGTATTTTATTTTTCTCCCTGATAATTATTTACTTCATTTAGATTGTTTTACCTTATTTTGTGACAGTCACGCCACATGCATATGTGAATCTTGTAAAATAAATAATAATATAATTATTTCTATTCAGGTGTTCCACTTAGTGCACCTGGAATGCCCAGCACAAGTGGAAGACACCCGCGAAGATCCAGCAGCTAAGAAACAGCGGCCACAGCTTCCAGAAGGCAACAGGCTTAACCCAGCAAATGGTAAGAGATACTGTATACCATTTTGAAGAGTGCCGTGTTGAGGTAACCCAACCCGGGACTTGAGGGACTCGATTTTGGTACCACTCGAACAACGAAGCAATATAGTCCTTACGTGGTCATGGCGCAAATCTGGTTACAATATTGTTTTGATTGAAGGATTTCGTTGCATAGGTGGAGGAGGCAGCGTCGGCGAGATGCCTCGAGCCAGCTCCCCGCCGTCGTCGGAGGCGAGCAGCGGCAGCCTCGCCGCCGCGCCGCGCTGCCGCTCGCTGCCACCCGCCGAGACCGCCACCGAGGCGGAGGAGCGGTATGACTGATTATACTACTATCAGTTCATGTTCAGTGAAGACGATCAATGTTCAAACTTATATCTAAGCATCTAAAACAAATCAAATGACTAACATATCAATAATCCACACTTAAAATGTTAATTCGACGATTGATTTCCTTACATGCAGCTTACAATATTTAACATAAATGTAAGTATGTTAATAATAAGCACATGCAGCGTATATGCAAAAAAATTACTGCACTTTTTAACGTTAGTAATATAATTCTACATGCACTTCTAATTTAAGGCGAAATTATTACTCGTTTTAAGAAATAAATTAGGTAAGCATTCAGTTTCAAATATTTTCATATGGTATCTTTTTTTTAAATCATTTTAACAATTTAATACATTCACTAAATAATTAAAATAAACCATAATATGTATTAATGATTTATACAAAATCACTCATGAAAAATCGGTTATTTAGTCTGTAAGCTGATATTGTCTAGTCTGTTCTGTTTCCATGATTTAATTATGTTTTTAACAATATTCTACGGCTTGAATATTTCCTAAATCAAGGAGATTTTATGAATAATTTTATTTAATTGTATTGGGTGTAAATATCTTTATGTATATATTTAGAAAAATAAGTTCTATATCAGTTATTTGGTTTCCATAGTACTAGCTCGGCTTAGCTTGGGATGTGATGGCCGAGTGTAAACAATGTCCCAGGATATCTATTATCAATTTTATGCACTATTAACTAGTACTTGCAATAAGTTACACAAACTGTATTACCTTTCTTGACTTGTTGGTATGCACTTTATTGATACACGATAATTGCTATCAACAAAAAAATTATTGACGCGCGAACTGTGGCATTTCAAAGCGCTCATACAAATGTAGCAAGTTTCAAAGAAACTGACATGTCAGCAAATAGCCTTAGGTCGACAGTTATGTGTTTTTTTAATCCATGTTATTTCTCATCAAGCATTTCATTGCTCATCAAAAAGTATTCGTAAGTAATTGTGTTTATGTAAACTTTGTATATAATGGTTGTGATAATGCAGTCACAATAGTGGACTACAGGAGTAAAAAAATTGATTATAAAATAAAATAGTAAATAAAGTTAACTAAACGTTTTTGAAGTACCTACCCTATATTTGATAATAATGAAATAGTACATCTTTTACTCATGCTCTGTGGTCCACTCAATGAAAACTTTCTAAATATTTTATATTTTTTTAATAAGGAGATTCTTTCTGATATTGACTGAATGAAAATAATAATTGTATGTTTCCAAAACTATTTCTAGTGTTAAATTAAAGATGGATATTCATAATTATATTTTGTTAGCATGTATTGTAATCTCATATAAGTGTAGATGTAGTATTTTGATGTTATTATTATAAGAATTGGGATGTTTTAAACTACTGTGATAAAGATATGAACCATGGGTTTGGAATATAGGTTAAGTGAAGGAAAGCAGTGAATATTTTAATTTCATTAATTACATATAGGTTATAAGGCAGAGGACACTATACAGCTTTTAATAAAACTGTAATGCATAATGGTGAATGGTTTGTTTCATTTATTGATGCTATATTTAATATTAAATTAACTATTACATCCAGCATGTTTACAGATTTATACATATATTATACATTTTCAATTTAGCTAAAGCTAAAACAGATGAATGAGGGCTAAATAGAAACAAATAAAAATTGTAATATATGTTTATTTAAGTTACTTGTGGACCTCTCTCTTTAACCATAGCTCTGTTTTGTCTCAAAAGTGTTCCAGCTTCTACAATATCAGGATTATTTTCATCTGCAAAGTCATCTAGTCTCTTTCTGATTAGTCCTTTCAATTCCCCTATACTTTCCCTACTTTTTAATGCTGAGATACCTATGATATCTTCGAATGATATGATTTTTTCAGGTCTTAATTCTGGTGGTACTGTCTGAATTACTCTTTCAATGTCTTGAAAAGATTCTTTTACTTGTTGAAACATATCTTCAGCGCCATTAAGGTCCATTTTGTTAATAGCTAAAATGGCAGGTTTGTGTAGTAACTCAGGATCATAAAGTTCCAACTCCTTGTTGAGTAGTAGAACAGTTTCAAAGCATGATCTCTTTGGATGTTTCATACTCAATTGAAAGCCTTCTACATCAGCTATAAATAGTAACAGCTTTGTCCTCTCTACATGCCTTAGAAATTTATGACCAAGTCCAACATTTATATGTGCACCTTCAATGAGCCCTGGTAAATCAGCTATTGATATTTGTCTTAGATCATCATATTTAATTATACCTTTGTTGGGCTTAATTGTTGTGAAGGGGTAGTTTGCTATCTTTGGCTTAGCTCTAGATATAGCTTTAAGCAGTGAACTTTTACCAGCATTTGGAAATCCAACAAGACCCACATCTGCAATTAATTTTAGATCCAATCGCACATGATGTGTCTGACCAAAGTGACCTAGGAAGTTATTATCTTTAGTCCCTCCGGGACCGCCTCTTGCAATTATGACGGTTTCCTCTTCCTTGTCAATCGATCCTAACATTTTTCCATCATCTCTGTAAACTGTCACACCTAAAGGAACTTCAAATTTTATGTCAGTGCCAGGGTTGCCGACTATTTTAGTTTTCCGACTATCCTCACCGTGTCCGGCGCTGACAGTTTTCCCACGATACATGGTCATAATGCTCTTTAAGTTGGTGTTTTCTTTACCAATGCAGTAGACACAGCCTCCTTGCCCTCCCATTCCTCCGTACTTGGGAAGACCAGACCCTCCTTTACCGCCTTTGACATGAAGTCGAACAGAGTCGATAAATTTTGTGCGAAGATATTTACGAGGTAGTCTTATTTCTTTGCTTAGTAAAGTTCTTAATATGAAAACCATTTTGTATTAATAACACCAAACGCATTTACTAAGCGAGCGAACAATTCTATTGTCAGTCGTGCGGGTATGTACCGGTACGTAAGTATTTATTAAAATATACTCTCACAATGAACATACATACAATTTTAGGTTACTCACAATATTTACAGAATCGTCTGACAGACTGTCAGTGACATTGACATTATATATTTGTACAGTATGACCAATAATTCCTATTGCGTATCGGGAGTAGTAGTACTGGTAGTAGTACCCTCGAGCTAGATGGAGCGATGATATACGCAAGCTGGCTGGCAGCGGTTGGAAACAAAGCTGAAATCGGTGAGGCCTATGTCCAGCACTGGACGGAGATAGGCTGATGATAATGATGATCGGGAGTAGTGTGACCAGGGCTGTGACGAACTTATTTAATAAATTTTTCACTTGGCGGGGCGTTCGTGTCTAGTTGTAAAGACTTGGTCAGTTTAAAATTGTCAATTTTATCTAGGCCCAACTTTGATCATCTAAACATGTCGCATGTACCTTGGTGTCGAGTACGTTTATGTAGAGTACCTATGGCTTTTTAATTTAAACCAACCACCACATTTAAATAATAATTTTGATGATCTGAGCATTATCTATCTATTTTAATAAAGATGATTATATTAAAATACATTACAAAATACCATTTATTATATCACTATCAAAAGGGAATTTCTTTAGTTCGTTTGTATCACTCTTATTGAACGGAGAACATCACTAGTGGGATATTTATTTGAATAACATACTAATTATTCATTTTAATGTTTTTTTAGATAAGAATATCAACTAGGCATCAAGAGTTATATGCGAAGGGTTTTACAAAATGTTGAAATGTAGGGAGTAGAGTTAGTACATGTTCTACAAATAATCTTGTTTGATTTTGAAGACTATAAAAGAAGAATGCGCCATATAGCTTTACCATAAGGTTCATCTATCACCATTTAATGAACTATACGATTTAAAGATATATCTCTAATAGATCTTTATTTTGAAATCAATTTATTAATTTTTTTTATGACATATGCTCAAACGTCAAAAAGGAATTCAATCATTTATTTATTGGATGGACTCAAATGTCGGTCAATTGCAGTTCTTCAAAAAACAAATAAGTTAAATGAATTAGTTGAAAATGATTACCGGAATAAAATAAATTGTTAAAATTTTATTTATAAAAGCGCGAAGTTTATATTAGACCGGTGTATTTACAAGTTAAACCCAGCTTTTAAAATAAGTTTATTAAGAGCGCACTGTAATGTTTTTATATTTTCAAAACTATGAAGTTGTTATTTATAATTGTTTTGGTTTGGAACGTATTGACTCCTGTTGCACCTAGTAATGGAGATCGCTCTACAGTTTATAATGAATGCATTTTAGATTGCATGAATATTAACTGTACACAAGGTATGTACCAAAGAAGTTTCTACCATAATACAAACTATTTAAAGAAGAAGTTTATAGTGTACTTACTTACCGCCAATAAATTTTACACTCCACTTCATAATTTTATCTCTAAAATTACATACATACATATCATAACGCCCAATTGCAACCAAGGGGTAAGCAGAGGTGTCAGTTATGAAACCCTCATTCCACTCAAGATATTTTAAGTTCATTGTCTTCCAAGCGAAATCAGCCAAAATTTACACAACCTATCAAATGTGGGCTGTGGCAATTCAACTCCATTACTTGTGGCAACTTATTCTGTCTCATGAAATTTACATAAAGATAAAACCAAACAAAGCATAACTATCTCATAAGTAAATTATATTTGATATGCTGTTAAATTTGACTGTTTTCCAAATCTGTACAGCTATTAGACAAACAAACTCTTTCTTTTTATGTAAGCAGACAAATTAGAAGGTTATATGTCACATAATTAGTATAAGAATATTAGTATAATAAGCTTTTATTTTGTAGAGGGACTTTTCACAGAAAAGTCTGCTCTCCAACAGGATGTATGGAGTTGGATGACTCGCTGGAGCTGTAAGGATGAGTGCCGGTACAAATGCATGTGGTCCACCACAAAGTTATTCATTGAAAAGTATAACATGACACCCAAGTTTCATGGAAAGGTATATTGGGGTCATACTAGCCTATGGATAGTAATAAAATAATAAATAAATATTTGTTCTGAGTCTGGTTGGAAATATCTATTTATGCATTTTAAAAATGTACATATTTAGTATATCAGTATCTGGTTTCCATAGTACAAGCTCTGCTTAGTTTGGGATCAGGTAAAGAACGTCTCAGGATATTGATTTATTACTTTTATTTATTAACCTTTAATAGTACTCTGACAGTACTACCTAGTATCTGACTGACAATGTGCAATGACTGAGTAATGTTGATAATTATTATTTCAGTGGCCTATTAAAAAGTTCCTGGGCGCACAGGAGCCAGCATCAGCCTTCGCCTCCTTACTGAACTTGGCTACCAACCTCTACATGTACAAGAAGTTAAGGAATGAATTTGACGTGAGGACGACGCCAATTATCTTATTTTGGGACCTCTTTGCAATTGTAAGTACTTTTATTTAGATCATTCTCCTTATTTAGAAGGATCATGGTTTATTACATCAAAATTTATGTTTTTTTGTTTGTTCTATACATCACCTTTAGGACCTCTTAAGCCAAGATGATTGAGCAAACTTGACTTGACATTTCCTAAAAATATCATAAATGCGAAAGCTTGTTAGGATGGATGGAAGTTTGTTAATCTTTCATGCAAAAAGTAAAACAGATTTGGATGAAACTTGGCACATGGATAGTTAATGACCTGGATTAACACATTATACCCAAATATAATCCCCACTCAGGAATGTAGGGAAACCGCGGGGGGTAGTATTATCATAAATGTGAAATTCTTGATGTTTGTGACTTAACCACACCTAAATGGTTGAACAGATTAGGATTAAACTTGGCACATAATATATAGAATAGATAAGTTCTGAATGAACATAGGATTATGTCACCCCTGGAAAGCATGTGATCCCGTAGAAATGAGGGGAAAACCCCATGGCAGAAACTTGTTTAATATAGATATTGCTTTTTTACCACTTCAGGTATGTATAAAAGCCTGGACATGGTCTACTATATTCCACACCAGAGACAATGACTTCACAGAGTTTATGGACTATGCCTGCGCGTTCTCTCTGGTCATGGCATTGTTTATATCTGCTGTTGTCAGGTATGTACCTATTATATTCTTTAATCTTCAGAAATAGCAACAGAATAGAAATATAGAAATATATAAATATGTGTATGGAATATCCTCCTTTTTAAGTTTTAAGCCTTAAGCCCTATCATATCATGGTGAGGTTGTGATCAAAAAGCCTTTACAAATAAAAAAAAGTTATAATCGCCAGGGCCCATTACAATAATATCAACCTTTCGATTCGAGTAAATATGTCATTGCTTAATGCCCTTATTAGACATATTATCGTATTAGTGTTCACTGCTTCAATTACATGACAAGTGATGTAATGAAATAGTGTAAAGTTAGTTTGATCAAGTTCTTAACATAGTTAAGGTAAGTATAGATATTCATTGGATATGTAATAATAGTTTGGTTTACTTTTCCTACAACATGCCCTGCAAAGACACATAGCGCTGAGTTTGAAAAAGGTAGCGCGACATAAAACCCTTTATATTATAAGCATACTTAGGTATACTAGCAAAACACGCAGCTTCTTCGTTTGCGTGATAACTGTAATAAGGTACCATAGATAAATAAAGCCTTTAATTATGTTGGCCAAATCTACATTCACAATTTCAGTAAAAGCCCCCATTAAAATTAGTCTCGTAATTTCAGAGATTACCGTCTTCGAACGGACAGAAATAGTTTAAAAAAATGGTCTTGATGGTAATATATTATTCTGTGACACTCCCTATATCAACCACAATCAGTTCTTGGCAAATATATTCAATGTTCTGGTACGACAGTATATATATGTAGATAGGACGGTATATGAATACCAATATACATTTTTATACGTAGGTTAGTACCTATGTATAAACATTTTGGCAGGCCAGTTTGCTGGGTGGTTAGCGACCCTGACTGCCAAGTCGAAGGTCGCGGGTTCGATTCCCATCCAGGACAAACATTTCAGTGCATGAACTTGTCTGTTTGTTCTGTTTCTGGGTGTAAATTTCTATATATGTATGAACTTAGATAGAAAAAAAAATAGTAGTATATCAGTTGTCTGGTTTCCATAGTACAAGCTCTGCTTAGTTTGGGATCAGATGGCCGTGTGTAAAAGAATGACCCAGGATATTTATTTACTGTAAAAGCCCGTTTATTGCTAAGTCTAAGGTCTTACATACGTCATCATCTGCATCTTAAGATTTCATGCATTAATTATTTGGTAACTGTCATTCCTATTTATCTGTTTATTTCATTACCTAAGATAATCAGTGTGATTGCGGGTAAAATTTTTTTTTATTATTACAGGGTAGATCGAACATTTACCGCTGTTACTTGGTTAATCTTAGATTGCACTGGAAGATCTCAGGCGTAACTGTAGGTCTGGTTTTGCTGTAACATGTAATATGTATGTATATTTTCATATTATTTTGGTATTTGTTATTTTAATGTTGTACTTTGAAATTATGATTCCAGGGTGTTACATTGGAAGAGGAAATTAGCTGCATTTCTTTTGGTTGTGCCGCTGTTGTACTACTTTATGCATGTCCAGTATTTGTACAGAGGTGTCATAGACTACGGGTACAATATGACTGTTAATATAGTTTTTGGTAAGATATTTTTCATTAATTTTAACACTTGATTCCGACTCGCGGTTTCATATATGTTTCCGGGACTCTATTCCACGACCTATATAAAGTGTTGTATTGAATAACATGAAATAATGTTCAGCCGTTTCGGAGGTGAAATCGAAACAAACTTCACAAGGTAGTGAAATCTAAATTGGATAAGGCTGGTGCCGTCTGGCGGATATATGGGAAGGAGCTAAAACTTTCACTAACGAGATCTCAAAAGCGATATGAAGGCGGAACATAAGTTATTTGTCCTGCAAGGGGACGATTTATGGTTTTAATATTACAGACAGGTATTACATAGTAGGTACCTTTCCACCGCTCTATGGTATCGCGATGTCTTTTTCACAGAAAGCTCCAGCTTATTGTAGGATTAGAACCTATGACCCTCGGCATCTCACGGCATTCGATGTGAATACCAACAGCTAACAACACATTATTGTTTACAGGTGTAATAGGATCAGTGATATGGTTCCTATGGGCTGGGTTCCACTTGATAGCGGGCAAGCAGTACATGTGGCGCATGGTCGCGTTCACGACGCTCTCGGGGCTGCTCGTGTCCCTGGAGGTGTTCGACTTCCCGCCGCTGCGGGACACGTGGGATGCGCACGCGCTGTGGCATCTCAGTACTGCACCACTGCCATTATTGTTCTATAAGTGAGTACCACTATTTATCTCCTTTGTTTTATACTCGGATTTCTGATCAGTAGGTGGCGCTATGAGCTTTTAGTTACATACTTAACTACAGCGCATTGGACCATAGATAAAAATGATGGTAGGAAAACTTAAAAACAAAGTTCTGGAGGTAGACAACAGCGTCATCTACATGTTCCAACTAATGGCTAAGAATCATCCAGGCCAACAGGTGAAATAAATTTGCAAGCAGATAATAAAGAGACAATCTGACACTAACTGACGTGTTTTGAAGCAGCCTAAATCGTTAGTAAGAATCAAACGCAACAATCTGCCGTTCCTTAATACTTTTTCTTGTTTGCAGATGGGTAATCGATGACCTGCGCTACATGCATTATAATAAGTTGGACACGAAAACAATATAGACTACATTACTTTCATTGTACGTTATTATTTGTTTTTATACATAAGTAATCTTTTTATAAGCTACAAAACCGAAGAAGCCCTGTTCCCTTCGGTGGGACTTTAAATGGGTATGTGATATTAAATATTCAATAAATCACGCTACTGAATGTTTTGCCTTTTATTTTTAAAACAATCACTATCAATTTTACAATCCAACAGCACAAGGAACCTTCACAAAATCACCCTTCAAGTAAAATTTTCTTCCATTGCTCACCGCAATTGATACCCATTTTATGCTTTTTGAGCCAATTCAGACCCTTTTCAGTGACGTTTGGTGGTTTTGGTATATTACTGTTCGCTGCGGGAAAATTAAGTCGTGGGCGGTCACTCATCTGATGCGGTGGGTTATTCAAGCCTAGTTTCGGATACATTTGTCCACTTGGTTCCACTAAAACACTTCTCGTTTCATAATTTCGATAGTACTCGGGACGTGGTCTACCGCGCGGGGTCGTTTCTCTCTGAAAAGGTTGCTCGGAGGAATATTTAGGCTTCTGGTTCTCATGAAACATTAACTTCTCATTCCAGTATCTTCTGTACTCTTGTTCCATATACGGCGTTCGTTTTGACTTCTCCGGCTTACGTTCCCTTTGGTGAAATTGTTTGGAATGCATTACTTTACAATGTGGCTTAATTTTCCGGGGAGTGTTCGCGACACGTCTCGGGGTACGTTCAACTTTCTGACTGTATATTGTTTGGTAGTCATCAGAATCACTCACTTCAGATTCTTCTGCTTCGCTTTCAGATTTCTTCTTTTTTTCTTTGGATTTGAACACTGATTTGAACTTGCTGAATATACCTTTCTTTTCTTTTTTAGCTTTGTCTGCTTCTCTAGTTGGTACGTAAGTGTCATCGCTATCTGTTTCACTGCTCGTGGTCTCGGTCTCATCATCAGTGATAGATGTCATAGTACTTGGCTGTTGCACATCATGCGCTTCGTATTCCGTCTCAGTTGACTGGAGAAATTCTTTATTGTGATGGAATTTTTCAATAACTTCTTTTCTAGCTTTGTTGTTTGTCATTACAGTATCAGTACTTATCTCTCGAGATCGTCTGCTAGCGGGGGTCGACGGTGTTCTACTTTTAAATTTTGCGTTTATATGTGGTGTGAGCTGACTTATTTGTGTCTCTTTTTTTCTTATAAGTTCCGAAATGCCCTCCTGTGAAAATGGTACCTGTTTAATTACCCTCTGATTATTTGATTTATTAATTGATTTATCCGTTGAATCCCTTTGTATTGATTTTAAATCATCATATTCGCTCGTAGACGTGTCCTTTCCGGCCAGGTCCATAGTTAAGGCCATTGATTTGTATATTTCTTTAATCAATTTCTCCGTCTCTTTAGATCGTCCTCCACACATTTCTTCAGTGTTAGTAGCGGCGGTGGTGGCGTATTTCGGGTGAACTGGTTTAGAAATATGATTGCTATTTCTATAGCAGCTAGCGCACACATGACGCCCTGGTGTATGGATGAATAGAGGATAGTTTTGCAAACACTTGGGATGTTGTAATGCATTGGACGTGTTGTAGCCGTTGGAAAAAAACTGATTTGACTGCAAATTACGTGAACACGACGCTACATAAGGGTCCATATTGTAAGGGCTATACGAAAAGTTATTCAGTAAACTGGATGCACCTTGCATATTGCTCTGTGAGACGCCCTTTTGCACGATAGCGTCCTTCTTAAACTTCACCTCGGTGACGTGTTTCGCCTGGCTATTAGTTTTGACTTCGGTTAAAACAGATTGTAATATGGTTTTTATTTGATTCAGAGTGATTTCTGTTTTATCTTCCACGGGAGTAGGTTTCACATCTATGCTGTTGGATGTTGCCGTTTGACACTCGACCTTAGTGACACTTGTCGTCAGACATCCCGCATTTTTACGCAGCAGTGCCAATTTTTTTACAGTTTGAGTTTTAGGTTTGACCGGCTTGATGTAGATCTCACCCACGTCGAGGCAACAACTTTTAGAAGTACTGGTTTCACGGTCGGACTTATTTTTATATCTTTGTTTTCTCGCCCTATTGACTATAAATTCTCTTCTGTGATGCATTTTAGCTTGTTTTTTCTTTAAATAGTTGGGTCCCATAGTATGGTAATTTACGGTTAACGGGTGAACTCCAGTTTTTGGGCGCACGTAATCTGTCCTGTACTTAGTACTGCTTCCTTCTCGTTTATTTTCCTTTCTCGTATTCTCCGGGTCTCTTTTAATCTTACATGGTTTTTCTTTTACAGGCACTATGTCGTAAAGACTAGAGTCATAGTACGCATTTCTATTATTGTTTTCCTGTAGTGTACTGGGCAAAATTGGAGCGGGCACATTCATTTTATTAGTAATATGTGTGTCAATATTGTGGAATGCACCGTGACAACATGAGCACATATCTGATTCGTATGAACGGAGTTGTTTATCATCGGAGTCTATATCTCTGCAGATGGGCGCAGTGAAGTGGCTAAAGTCAGAGAATCCGTCTAAAGGAATAGGTTGATATTGCTTCCGAACCATATTAGATAAATAAGAGCGACTTAATATTTCATTGTCCGGTATAGGCTTTAATGATGGGACATATCTACTGAACGGGCTGTTATCAGTTTGAGTATAATAAACTAGTTGTGTTTTAACTTTTTTCTTTTTAGCTGGTTTCTTCTTTCTCTGGAAAAAGTTCTTTCGTCGTTCAATCGGGTCGTAGCAAAAATCCTCGAATATATCTGGAGCATTTAATTGTTCCTTCGATACAGTAACGAAATCTTGATTAGAGTTTGAGTGAGTGGGAAATATAAAGGAGGCAAGAGATCCCTTTCGGTTGGTACTTCCTCCGTATAGCTGGGAAGTGTCGTAGTCAACTCCCTTGGAGGACGTTACAGTTTTGGCTGTTCTCAAACTTGGTACCCCTATTGCGGTGTGGACAGACGCCTGTCGAACCTTCCTCGATTCGGTTGGTGACGGGGCGGCGACAAAACCCTGAGCTCTGTCTTCTTCCAGCTGTTTCTCCAGTTGAATGATTTTCTGCTGCAAATCTGTGACGTCTATAGGTATACATGATATTATTTTCACCTCTGTTTGAGACGGTGTGTTACCTGCAATAGGACCGGTTAATTATACAACTGTTATTTGATTTTGGTGGGAAACTATAATTGAAGTTTAATATTACCTAAGTTGAAGGCGACTTTCCTCAGGAAATTCTCTATGCCTTTGAAGCGTTTCTTGCATTTTGCAGGTTCCTCGGCCATTTTATCTTCACGATGAAAAAGATTGAATATAAGATAGTATTTCCAAGAACTTGTTTGTTGACCATCGTTTTAATGACATATTACTTATTTACGGTATTTTAAGTTAATAATAAACATAATGTGATAAAAATAAGTAGCAAAATGTTGATAAAGTACTAGAAATTACTACTCACGTTTTGTAATAGAAATTGGAAATTACTTTCAAATAAATATCCCAGCTTTGCTCTTACTGTTAACAAATAATTTCATCTTGATGGCACCAAAGTGGTGGTTTTGTAATAACTTATTTAATTGAGATCATGAAACACATTTGGCTTAACTGACATTAGATTATATTCTCTTTGCTGACATAATAACTCTTTCATATTTAGAAAAGAAGTTAGTCGTTCTAGTAAATAATGGCCAGCATCATAGATGTAAACTCTACTAAGGGACAAAACAATCGATCTTTATTTTTTTGGTCTTGATACCGCTCTTGAGCGAGGACACTGTTTTTATTTTCGTTGCCCTGCTGCGTAGCTCGCGGTCACCGCGCATGACATTTGATGTAGATTATTGAAATTCTATCAATTGGATCGGGATTGAATTGCAGTTTTGCCTGTAAATAAAGTGAATGCTAGCAAGTCAGGTAGAAGATGAAATCTACGAGGAGGCGTTTTCTTCGTTACGTATTGGACATTCCTAGCCTTCTAGCTCATGGAGAACGGTCATTAAAACTAGGAAGACCATTTTAAAAACTTTCTTAATAACATTACATAACAATACATAGCAATAGTACATAAATTTTCCACTAATACTGTCTCTGAAACTGCACATAGGACTTCACATACAATTAAAAGAACATCCGAGGTCTGAACTGCGCCGGGGGCTCGCCGAAGCTTGACTTGTCTTTCCCTAATAATGTTCTTACTATTAAATTCCTCGGAGAAAACGGATTCTTCTTATAGAACATCTTCTTTAACATCGCATTTCTCATCTTGATGTCTCCTTCTGCTAGCCGCTTCTGGGTTTTAAAGGAAAATTTCAAAGGGTCATTGTTTTCATCTAGCTTCTCAACTTTTGCCTGTAAATTCTTCCAATTAAACAAACCAGGTTTATTCACTACCTGGTTTGTTTTCGCAGTTTGCGTCGAGCAATTCCTTTGTGGAAATTCTTCACTCCTCGCAGTCAGATGTCCAGGAGGCTGCATCTTCTTCTTTATCTTTCCAAACAAGGTCAACTTTCTTTCGCTCTGCGTCCCTGCACTCTTTACTTCTATCTCCTTCAAACATAAAGGAACTTGTGGTGGGATGTTATAGTTCTCGTAATTAGGAAAAGGTGGTGCTGATGGGTGTGGTGGTGGATGGTAGTGGCGAGCCGCATCGTGCTCATGAATCGTCTCCTGGGGCACTCTTTGAGGATGGTAAATATTGTCGTGAGCAGGTGGTGGAGGCATCCGGTAGTCAGCGACTCGTGGGTTGTAAGCCGGGTGACAGTCTTGCCGATGCAGGTGCTCGTATGGCGATTGCTGGCAATGGTGATGATAAGGGGATATCGGTGGTGGGTGGAAATATTCCTGACCGTGCATCATGTAATTTGTTATCTCTTGTCTAAATGGTGGTTTTTTTCTTTTAATTTCGACTTCTACGGCACTCTCGCTTTCGCTTAACTCTTCTATAACATCTTTTTTCTTCTTAAAAAGACCAAATGAACGAAAGACGTTACCGATCTTGTTTCCTTTGTTCTGGAAAAAATAAAATGAAAGTAGATAATGCTTTCTAAAATACATACATGAATATCTTCAACAAATTACCTTATCAACTTCAGTAGATTTAGAACTTTCAAATTCTGTTGTCGATCGTGTTGTAGTTGGTTCTAGACTCAGTTTTTCTAGAACAGTATCAGAGTAACTGGCGTTAGTGCCACTGTAGCAAGGCTCTGACACCAGTCTAGGCGTTATTGCTTCGCAACTTTTTGAGTAACATTTAATATTTGGAGTTCCAACTTTAGCGTCATGTTTAGAAATTTTTAAACTTGCTCCAGTATTTCTAGAGGTTATAACATTTTGAGTTTCTCTTCTTGAAGAAGTAACGATATCATGTTCACATGGCTCTTTTTTTCGAACAAGGGTAGGACTTTGAGCTATAAAGTTATAAATTTCTTTGATCAATTCGTCTGTTTCAGAATGCTGAGTCACCTTTTCTTTATTCGGCTGTGGAACAGTATCTTTTGGATGTTCTTCATAATTATTATTAGCGCAGGTTGCGCATGTAAAGCTCGGGCTCGGTACAATGTAACCATTTTGAACACAGTTCATTGGACACATAGGCATGATTGGATAACAGCATGAACTGTTGAAACTTGGCATGTACGGAGGCATGGAGCACTGTGCCATGTTAAAATTGTTTAAGTTATTTCCACTGTTAGGTATTGAACGTGTACTTTTTAGAGTATTGTTTGGTAGTACACCTTTATTGGTCTTCACCGATGATTCAGATTTGTCACATTGCGATGCCGTTGATTCCTTTTTGATTTCCATCAAAAAGTTTTGAAGTATATCCTTTATTTCACATAGTGCCCTATCTGTTCTGTCAACGGGTAAATCAGTTTCTTGTGTTTTATTTACTGTTACGTCAACCATTACATTAGTTTCTTCATTGGCTAAATGAGGGGATTGTAAACTTATCATAGTGGTTGTGTCGTGCTTTTGGTTTTCTTTATCTTCTGGTTTATTGAAATAACCTCTTTGTTTCAAGTTATTTACATTTAAATTTTGGACAGTTTCCGTTGAACGATCGCTTTCTACAGATTCTGTATATTGTTGACGCTTTTTAAGTTTGTCCTTTCTGGTATGACGCTTAATGTGACCAATATAGTTTTCAACTTCTGAATGGTGTTGCGATTTTAGGTTTAAACGTGGTCTCAGGGTTCTGGGTGATGGAGGCACCTCTCTATAGTAGTTGTTTGGTGCTAAACTGTCTTCAGCAAATTTTCTTCTAGATTTAGGACTGGATTTTTCTTTGACAGGAACAAGGTCGTATAGTTCAGAATCATTATAAATATCAACATGTTTTTTACGATGTCTAGAGCGAGAATGTCTTTTCGAGCTGTAGAGACGAGTATCACAAACGCTTCTCATATCGCTCATGTCACAATAGCGCTTTTTATTAATATGTTTGTGACCTTCGTAGCAACAAGAACAAAGTTCTGTACCTTCTTGTATATTTTCATGTATTGAAAACTCTTGATCACGACAGACGGGTGCAGAAAATTGGCTCACGCCAGATTCTTTCCGGCCGAACATTTTGACAGGCTTATACTGTCGTCTTATAATATCTGTAATGAAATCTTGGTCTAAGTCACGCCTAGTATGTTTATTCCTGCGGCTTCTGTCATGTTTATCTTCAAAACTTTGAACTAAACGGTCGAAGTTAGTTCTTTCTTTGCGCTTATTCTGTTTTAGTTGATTATGAATCAATGGATCGATGTGTTCGCGTCTTACATGTTTCCTTTCACGGTGGCGGCCGGAGTAACCAGCTTCATTTATTTCAGCTACTCTAGGTTCGATGAGGGAGTGAAAACTGGTAG
This sequence comes from Habrosyne pyritoides, assembly GCA_907165245.1. Taxonomy (NCBI): domain Eukaryota; kingdom Metazoa; phylum Arthropoda; class Insecta; order Lepidoptera; family Drepanidae; genus Habrosyne; species Habrosyne pyritoides. The sequence goes on along the minus strand of OU015591.1, from coordinate 14,336,526 downwards.
TACAATAGGCCGAATCAAAATTATCACACACTGATTTTGTTTTGTTTTTGAAAACATATTGATCAAATTCTTTATGTCTGTTATTTGGGAGTCTTTTTTTAACAAATTTAGAATGGTGCGGTTCATAGCTTTTAGGGTTCATATTATTTGTTTCTGTTATGTTAACATTGTTTTTGTAAGACTTTGGTGCATATACACTGTCATCAGATTTAATATAGTGACTTTCAGAAGTCTTATATAATACTCTGGTTTCAAGATTATTAGATTTCACATCTGAGCATTCCGTGCGTTCCTTTATGGTGTCTATATCACGATAGGGTTCAGATGGGATGTCACTTTGAGATGCCTTTCTGGAAGCGTTCTCGAGATATGCTAAATCGCGGCAATGCTTACTGACTGCATCCAATTGGTTTTCTAGACCAACAATTTTGTGTTTCAAATCTGTGACGTTAATTGCTATGCTGGAATTGATTTTAATATCTTGTTGTGATGAGCTTCCTGTAAAACAAATAAGATATAAGTTTCAGATACATTATCTACATATTCATTATTGGGAATATAGCTTCGATTACAAACTATATTTTACCGCTTATTTTATATTGAGATTTTCGATTGGTGACAATATCATGTTACATTAGAGCTTTCAATGTCCTTGTTGGAATCTAAATCTTGATCTAAGACCTTTGCCTAAATCTTCGGAGATTATGACGATGGTGTGAATATGATAGATTTTCTCACCTAATGCTCTTCGGAAGAATTCTCGAATGGCCCGGTACCTGTGCTTGGTCCGGGGTGATATTCGTCGTCGAGGAGTACGCAGGGTCATCACAGACCCTACTTTGGCTCTACGACCCCTAAATACGAATAAAAACAGGAAATGTATTTACAGATTATTATTTGTATTTTGTACACTCAAGTTTACTTGACGTTGTCTTAGGGATTTTTTTCCCCACGTAATGTATATTTATGGAATTATCATCTGCCCTATGCCTTATTTTTTTCAACCCCATTTTCCGTCATCTCAGTGTTTACTGCTTTTTTACTCATAACATCTTTCAGTTTAATTATTATTCCTAAAATAAACCTCTTTTGGTTAATTACCCTATAAGTCTCATGGCTCTTATCCCTCATTTAAATACGAGCCTAGTAATATAATCCTTTTGGATGCGGAACCCAAATAGGAAGATAAAAGCAAACATTTCCTATATACAGACATGATGGTTGTACAGTATTGAATAGAATAGAAGAAGATATTTAGAATGATTTGGAAGCACCTTTTCTTTGGAGAGGGAGTGATGTTAACGTAAGTTATTTTAGACGCGGCTTTGCGGAAATCCATTGAAACATTCCGCTGGATCTCCTTCTCTGTCGAGTCCCAAACAAGGAAACTCAACAGGAAATCGACACGTGTTTCGTTTCTACACTTATCTTCAGGACCCGCTACCACTGACGATCGATATTTGTTTTTTGTATAATATTAACCAAAAGATAACAATTCCTTAGATCTCACCTTTTTTTCTACACAGTAATTTAGTGTTACTTTCAACGTTTCCCATAAAGTCCAACTTCCATTCTTTGTTCTTTCAAATATCTAAATAGTTTCTAAAGTTTAATTTATTCGGCGAGTAAGTTTTGTTAAATTTTATTGTAATAAACTACGTTTGACTTTTGAATTTCATCTGACTTTTAAATTATGACCTTTATTTTCTTGTCATAATGTTATTTCAAAAATGAGGTTGGTCAATTTTCTGTTTCAGTTGCCAGTACCTTGTTGTATTATTTCGTGGTTTTAGTAGTATGCGAATATCGTTAATCTCCTATCCTAGTATTAATAGATTGTTTTTTTTTTAATGAAAAGTAGGCCGCCTATGGACATTTGCAACATCAGGTGCATTGCCAATATGTTGTCGACGTGAATTTCACATGGGTCTGTAAGTTCATCGGCCCCTTTATCATTGCTACCGAACAGTTCTACAAGTGCACTATTGCTTCACGGTAGAAATGAGTATAGTGGTCGTTTCTCCAGAAGAACTCTGATCTTTTAGCTTTACTACTTTCCAATCGACATTCCAATGATGGAAACACAAGATGCAATACCAGAGACAACACCAATGCAAATTGGTAGACAGCAAAAACGATTACAGACAGATTCAATAAAAAACCATTTTAAATTAGGAATCCTATTGACATTTAAGATTTACCTTATCTTTGAGAAGTTATTTAAATAAAATTTTACAATGATATTGAAATTCGTCCGTCCGTCATGTTTCCTGGGTACCAAGAGCTTGTTAAAAAAGACCGTAACACCGCACATGTATAAAGCGACGAGGCTCGGCGGCGGTCTGATCCCGCCTACGCAGTACGACACTCCCATACCGGCGAGACTGGGTATTGGTGTGATGAAAGTTTACTGGGAGATTATACCGCTCTTCGTAACGACTGGTTTCGCGCTGTCTGTGTTGTTCTTCTCTATAGTCTGGGCGTGCAAGAATAAGGTATGTCAACTTATATGTCTTTATCGTAAGACCTTGAGACGGTTATCTAGCCTATGTCCATTCTGTATATGTACTAATAATATGTAATAATGTACTCTTCAAATGTTGAAGGATTATTTTAAGAAGGTGCATAAATCACTCACAAAATTTACATTTTGAATATTTGTTTTTTTGGTTCGCCTTTTTCGTTTATCTGAAAACAGGCGCAATGCAGAGCCTGCAGGACTCCCAGTTACTTATATATTACTTTAATGCGTATTTACTGTTGTCCTTTAAGGTTATAGAACGATGGAGTTATAACACATCTTCATTAATCTGTTGGCGTGGAGGTTATCCTAACTGCCATAGCGTCGTGAGTTCGATTCCCAGGACAAACAATTGTTTCGGCGAACTTTTCTATAGTATCAAAATTTGCTTCTATGGGCTTTGCTTATTTGGATGATGGGACTGTCCTAGACAAGGTCTTGTGGTGTTCCTTTCCTGACGCTCCTAAACTTTTCGTTTTTATCTGTACGACATTCGTAACGCAGGTAGACGCAGTGTTCACGACACACAACCGCAGCAACATCTCGCGCACGATGAACCTTCGGAACCCTTCGGTCCACAAGCTGTTATTGATCAACCAGCGGTACCAGCCCTGGCCGGAGATGCAAGATGCCCTCGATAAGATGACGGAGGCGGAGAGGCGGGCGAGGGCGCGCGCCGAAACCTGCCCCACTATCTGAACTGCAACATACAAATTTTCAGTGCGCTTTGTATTTGATTTTCGAATAAACATTTTTTCTTTCATTTAATTTTGAATCTTATTGGTTCGATCGAAATTAGGATGGAAAAGGTGGAAACTAAAAAATAATTGCATGGCTGTTATTCCCGAAGTGGTAGGCAGACTTCTTAGTTCTGAGACTGAGATTTCACTGAAGTTTTTAAGTCTCAACGTCATATGTTGCACCATTGCATTGTACCCGTTTCTCGGGCATATTACGAATACCGGGCTAGAAGTAATCATTTCTATCAAATAAATGTCAACTACACCAGGTTTGAACCCAGACCCTCACTTCACTAAACCGAGGTTCATACAACTCGACCGCCGAGGCGGATACAAAAATTCAATTCATAGATTATTTAGTAGTAGTAAAGCTCGAAAGTCCGTTCAGAGAAGTATTACCTACTACCAATACCTACGCCGAATAGAAGTTGTACACTTGTATTGCTGTTTCAGTTAGAAAAGTGAAATTACTTACGTGAGATATATCTTAAGTATATATAGTACTATATAGTTAGTATATAGTTACTATAGTTAGTACAGATTATATAACAAGTTCATGTCTACGGGTCCACATGCCCCATTATAAATGTCCATAAGCGGCAGTGACCACTTACCATCAAGTGGATCGCCTCCTTGTCACACTTCGGTGGCATTTTATTCGGTAACCTTAAGTACATGTAAAATTAATGCGTGTCTTGTGTCAATTTTGTGGTAGTGAAAAGTTAAACAATGGCCGCCATTTAATTATATATTGACTATAATGCGTTAGGAGAAGTGATTAAATATAACACAACATTGGATAGAAATAACATAAATAGTCTTTAAAAGGATTTGGTCGCCCTATTTAAAACTAGGAAGGAGAAAATTCCGCTGCTAAAGCAATGCCCCTATAAAAAGATGGTAATCACAGCTAACTACTTTTTGCTCAAACTAGGAATAGTGAACACCTCTGCCGATGAAAGGGGGCTCGGAATTGGGCTTCTCTTTATATGAACGGGAGGCGGGCGGGAGGACTCGGGGGTGGGCTGTTTGTTCACCCCACTGCAGCCGATTGAATCTGCCAATCGGGTATCCACCGTGTGATTGCCCTCTCTATTCCGGTGAAAATGGATTTTTTTTCCAAGATATTTCGCGGCGCTCACCCTTTGATGCTCGTTTTGTTTTAGTTCGATGGAGATTTTAAAGATTAGCACACCCTTTGAGCGCTGCTGCAATTTTATTCCTTGCATTGTTTTACGTGCATTTGAAAGGATATAGCATAGGGTTTGGTTGGGAATTATTGAGGTTTAAAAACTCGAAACTAGATATTTTGCTATAGATAACGATATTTATTTTGAAAAATTATATATTTGTAATTTTTATTAATAATTATTAATTATTTTGAAACTGGTAGAAGGCCCGCATTCCACCGAAGAAATTTTAAGTCTCAACGAAATGTCGGGTGTGCATTGTTGCCGTCTCTCAGGCATATTACCAAACTGAAGTTACGGATATCTTAACATTACTCGTTTAGTTTTATTACTGGTAGGTACCTAAGATGTCCACGTTCAAGGATTTTGCTGAAAGCTCTGAGTATTTCCTCTTTCCTGCCCTAACTCAGCACATGGTGATGCTAAGTTCTTTCCTTACAGTAATAAGCGTTATATCTGTGTTTTTATAATATCTGTATATTTTTTCTATCACGATGCTGTAAGGCATAAATGATTTTTCTTTCTCTTTTCCTTTCTTATCCTTGCCAAACCTGATAAGGTCCTTAGGCCAACTGTGTACCACTCACTATTTTGAGTTCCTCTTTTCTGTTTTTTTTTTCCAATGTTCTATAAGACATTAGTGCTGCGGGCTGCAAACGAGCGCAATAAGGAGGCACCTCGACAGCCGAGGGCCGTGAGATGTCTCAAGTGCTAGTTTATGTTTAGTTTTCCGTTTGAAGCGATCCTTTACTTTACCGTTTTACCTCGGAGTTAATTTTCATCGCGAAACGTAACACTGCGCTATAAATGCTATGCTTATTTTTATTTCCACAAGTAAGGTGTCAAGAGCGGAAATAATATAACTACTTTAGCAAACCGTCCTGACTTGAAGAAATTTCTAATGTTTCTTAATTATACATATCCATCTTTAACCTAAATTAGATTTTTTCAATTATATATTAGTACTAGCTGTCCCCCGCGGCTTTACTCCCGTTCCCGAGGGATGTTAACTGTACCCGGGATAAAAAGTAGCTAAGTGATCACAAACTTAACTTTCTTAACGTTTTTCTCATTAGTGTGTAATTAATGATGTAAGATATTGTTTGATTTGAATTCATAGTATTAATACTTCCTTTTTTATTCTAATTATAACTGGAGCTTTTACCTACAGTTAAGTGTTATGTTAATATTGTGATGATAAGTTATTGAATTTATATTATTAGTTGACTGTATTCTAGAATTTTCTTTGGTTCTATCCTTCTAAGGATTTTCAAATACAATTTGTTCTGTATTAATGGCTTAACCGTGAAAACGGATCATACAGACAGATTTCACTGCTAAGAAATCCGACTGTATGTGACATATCTTATATTTATACTCACCGTTATGAATGCTTTTTAAAATGAGGAGTGAAGCTACTGGTCTTTTCTTTATTCCATAACGGTTTTTAACTTGGATGAAACTTGGCACATAGATAAATGACGTGGAAATCCGGCATCTTATGATTCGGTGATAAAATGGGGACAGTGATTTCTTTTTATATGTTCCTAATCATATGAGATTGGCGCAGTATGTATGGTTTCATGTTATGCATTAAGTTGTCTAGATGAAAAAGGCCCGTTTTGCCAGCTGAGAGTGTTATAGAAAAATTGCAACTTTTCTCAAAATCAATAATGATAATATTTATAATACAGTTTTTTTTTATACCACATGGCCCGACAATCAATCGGACGGTCCACCTGATGATAAGTGGTCACCGCCGCCTATGGACATTTGCAACATTAGGGGCGTCGCCAATGCCTTGTCGACCCTGAGACGTGAAGTTGTTAAGTCTCATGTGCCTGTAATTTCACCGGCCCCCTTACCTTTCTAACCGAAACACAGTAATACAAATGCACTCATGGCAGAAATGGGTAAGGTGGTAGTACTTCTCCGGACAAACTCTGCATTAAAAGCTCTACTACTCGGTAGTCTTGTCTTGGTGTCAAAACGGACCAATAAGATCTCAACAACCAGAAAATTGGCGGTTTTTTTACGGCTGGCCGTCTGACGAATAAACCGGCTTTGGATCGTTTCGTTGACATCTACGCAAAGTGTCATCGGTATACTCTTTAGTTGTTTACGACACCCAAGAGATCACTGGAGGCGATCGTATTCGTCAAATAGTACAAAACAAAATGAAATGTGAATAAAACACAATAGCGTATCATTTCCAATATTTTTATTTTTAAATTAGTGGCAGTGAAGTTTTGTTGGGTACGTAGATTAAGTGTGAAACGTAAACCGGTACTGCCTCAGTCATCGAGTTCATGTCCGAATATAAAAATAATATTTTGGATAAAGTTCGTTACGATATCATTACCAATGGTTTACATTTGACATGAACGTTAGTCGGGGTCTAAGATTTATTATCTATGACTCTACTTTGAAGTCTCATTCATTCAAATTGCTCCTTTAAAACCATTAACTTCATCATATTGATTTTATTAGTTCTTTTGGCGGATGTCGTTCCGTTCTTACCGGTAGATGGCGCGAGAAGTCAATAACGTGACTACAGCGCCATCTATCGGAACTAAGCATAGCTATGAACCAAATATACAAAACAAATATATTGTCTAAATATGACTTTCAGTTACAGACGCAAGGAAGTTATAAAATAAGTTAAAATAAACTTTTTTAAACTAATTCTAAAGTTAAGATTGAGACTTCAAAGTACAGTCGACACCATTATAAAAAGTAAATTAACGTGCCAGATACATTGCATTTAATAATTAACATTAACGTATAAATTGGCACTTGGAATCATAATTTGTTGTCATTCATAAACAAGGACGATATTAATTCCCCGTTGTTAATATTTGTAACTAGATTAGATATTCCAAAAACACCCTCATTTGCCCTTATACTGTACAATAGTGAGGAGCTTTTAAACAGCATTGTTTATGAATATCGACAAATAATTGCACACAACCCACAATTCACATTTGACATAACAAAACAAGTTGGCACGTGACGTTCGAACAAAACCTGCGACCTATGTGCTATTATATTGTAATGGTTATATTAAATAACTAACATTTAATATCTTTACGTATTTGCTTGCACAACGGCTCTGTGAGGGTTATCAACACTTGACGATTTAAAAAACAATAACGTCTCTATTTTAGGGATCCGCCTATAAAAACGAGATTCAAAAACGATAGTTTTTTTTTTTTTCGAAAAACCGTTATCAATTATCGTATTAGTTATCTAAGTTTTATGTAGGTATATTTGAGTTAAGTACTTGATCGAGCCTGGAGAAACGCGAGTTTCGAATCGAATAACATTTTTCTCCATTCCCAATATTAATATTGTTACGGCTGCGTTCAACAGTTGAAGGATGATTCTTAACAATTATTTCAGTCATGGAACTATTTGGGCACCACGAAGCACCATGTGCTCTCTCGGCAGACGCAGCCCTGTTTCAAAACATCGTCCTTGCCGGCTACTATCGTCGATTCACAACTTTATAAACCTCACTTGGAAGATCAACTCCCTCTTCGTATTGATGCTACGGCCAGGGCTAGGTATGATTTAAATTTTTGTGGTTTTGAAATAGTTCTGCGACTGCCACTGTTGACTGGACAGTGCAACAACATTGTACTCCCTGATCTAAGAATTAAGTCACACAACGCATTGCATCTTCTATTACCAACATATAGTATTGTAAAGAAAGTGTGCCCAAAATTTCCTTTACTTTCATTCATCTGAAGGAAGTTCTTATTTTAGTTAAATATAGTGCGGTGTTGTCTATGGCCTGTTGTGCGACTTATTTCAACGACCACCCAGAGCCACTATTCTCACACTTTCGATATTAATATGCTCGACATTTATCTATTAGCGGATCAAAAATGTATGAAACTGACAGGTTATGTCGAACGTGATAGTAATATCGACAGGGTGGGAATTAGAGCCCTGTTCTACCGCGGCCCAACCGCGCGCGGCCACATACCATATCTTACAATATACCCCATTATTACTCCTATACACGTAAAAATATTAAAAACTAAACTTTTATATAACTAGATGCAATGTGCGTAACGGACCGTGACACCATAGAATCACCGTCGGCTGTACAAACGAATCGCGAACTTTTAAAGAGTTAACAATTGCTTATGCAGTTAGATATGGCTACACTGTCTCCGATTTACGTTATTGACAGGACTATTAAGTAGATATAGAGATAGATTTAGTTGTATCGTCGCGGCTTCTGTGCCGTCCCTTTCAGTGGCTACGCAATCTCGTCAGAGGTCCGTTTTTCGAGTCCTCGTTGGCGGCTTGGGACGATGTTTGGGTATATTTTTGCCTGACCGCTAATATTACTCGTAGTATCGATATACAGTGTAGACACACATTCAGACTTTATTACATAGTTTAAAGAAGATTACCAATTATTATCAAAATAGGAAATAAATGAAAGGAACTGTAACCATGTTTATGAACAAACAGCGACTCAAGGACTTAAAGCAAGATATTGTTTAAGGACGTTTTCACATCGGTATCTTACAATAGTATGTACGATACAAGTTCTACAATTTCTTCCATTTTGATTGATGGGGACTATTTGAGAATACCGAATACTAAGGTATTTCGTGATAGTAATTATTGCTGAGGATTTTATTAATCTTTGACAATGATTCCGATTATGTTGTGCGTCGCATAACTTTCTCTATGTACATCTCTTTCTACATTAATAAGATGAAAAGGGGAGAGTTTTTTAAATTAAGCTTTTTTCTGTCAAAGTCGTCTTTTCCATAGTGTTTAAGTGGTGATGATGTACGGTGTACCAATGAATTGTTTTTCAAATTGACAGGACTGAATGTCTCCGTTACTCATATCGGAATAGAAAGAGAAGAGAAATACCATAGCATCAGGATGACTAGGTTTTTATAATGACCCATGAATTTTTTCCGACACGACGTATAGATATATATAATATATGTTAAAGTCAATTCTTAACATTTATTTGTAATTAATCTGTGAATATGTAATGAGATGCTACAATGTGAAACCGTCCTTAAAATAAACCCAAGAGTTAAGAACAAACAACTTAACGTCAGTGACAAATAAACTTAAAAATCATAGGTTATATACATACGTAAAGAGATATAGATTGTCCATAAAATACAGAGAATTCCATTTAAATAACAATGTTATCAAAGCACTCATTTCAATCAACCATTGACTAACCTTGGAGACTTGTGACATATGTCAAAGTAAAAAATGCTGACTATCCATTTTCACATTGCGCATAGAAAAGTCATATCGTATGTCAAAATGACAGTTAAAAAAAAACAATGTGACGTTAGTAATTTCCTAACGTAGGCAATCGGTTTGTGAAAATGGCCATAGACATACGATAGAAGTCTCCTAAATGTAATCTGGTAATTAAAAATGGACAACAATGTGTTTAGAAATTGCGATAAACCCAGCCATTGTACGCAAAAATGAAAACGATTAAATTAACTAACTCTTCTTCTTTTAAATCTTAATAACGAGAGTAATTTGAAAATTAAGTAACATTAGGACAAGTCACAATATCAAACCTTAAAATGAAACTTTTCTAGTAAGTAGGTATTATAATGTATCAAAACTCGGTTTTTATGACGATTTACAAAAATAAATATAACCTAAGATAAAAAAAAAATTCTGCATGGAAATGATGACATCAAAGCATACAATTAAACATGAGGTAGTATAGTTCAGTACGTTTCATGAACCGGTTTTAACTAGAAATTAAATAGGAAAATAGATACATGCTTAGAAGAAACATTCAGAGGTAACAAACACCCTAACTCATCTCTCTGACGCGAAACGAAAATGGGGGCACGCCAAGTTCCAAACTGAGCCTTTATGCCGCGGGCGCGTACAGTAACCACATATTCAATAATCATAATAATTTCAATAGATACAATCGTTAATATTACACCTTAAATAACTATACAATTTATGAGACCCCGTGGGGTTGTAAAACTTATTAAATTTTAATTTATATCATACATCATGGCGTGAACCATTCACGTGTCGGTACTATACAAAAATTAAAAACATTATACAATAATACTACAATACCATAGAGCTAATAAATACAAGAATCAACTTACGACCTACCAATACCCATTTGGCACGATGACTATGCGGTGACGGTATATGCGTATTTTAGTTACAACCTCTTTTATAACATTCAATTTTATTAATATAATTTATAATATCTATAATGTTAATGTTACGTGCTCTCTCTAAAACATCGTCTTTGCTATGTTCTGTCACGCCGGCATCGAAGGTGGAGCGGCGTTCCGAGCTAGTCAGGCCTGTTCTTTATTTAACCTCTTCCCGATACATAACATGCTTAACTGAATAATATGAGCAAAATTATTTGCACCCGCCAATAATATAGATCTTGTACCACGTTTGTATAGACAGACTACGATTTCTATATATTCATTGTTTTCGAGTCTTAGTCACGATACATTGTGGTGTTATAAGTTTAGACTACGGCGACGACAATGCGGTATTTCCCAATGCTGTTACACTATCGAAACTTATTTTTCGATAATTTTAGGCCAACTTCGAACGTAATCTAATGACGCAGCCGCAGTGCGAATGTTGTGCGATGTGTGAGCGGACGCAGCGACACGGTGGCGGAGCGACGGCGGCGCGGGTCACGCGCACGGCAGGAGAGGGCACGGAAACGTAAATGTTGAAGTGGACGCCGAGAGCGGCTCTGCGACACTGCAACGTGAATCGTCGTAAACTTGTGTATAATTTATTATTTACCTAAGAACATTGACGGCAATCTCGATGGTAAATATATGTGCAGGTGTATTCCGGCGACGTCGAATACATGTATAATACACATTTCGCTACTATAGTGGGCGCGCGGCGCCGGCGCTCGCTGTCGGCGAACGAGATGCGGTCGTGTTCGATTCGAATCGGCTTACGACGAGCGGTTCGTACACTTAAGTAATCACCTTAGAAATCGATAGGAAGTCAGTTTTACTTACAATAATTTCGCTATTTATTAACTAGGGTTCGACGGCTCGCCTCGCGCCGCCTTTCGAATCTACGGGCGAACGGTGCGAGGCGCGGCCGCGGGTAATTTCATATATAAGTCTCTAATTCATCACTGCGACTCGCCATTCGTTCCGAACTCCTCGCTGATGAAGTTTTCGGCCGACGGTCGGGGTCGCGCTCGAGGCGACTCCGACGCGGTGGTCCGGTCGTCGAGCGCGGTGAACTAGTCGCCGGTCGCGAGCTCCCGACGGGAGGCTAGTCGCGGCGTGGGCTCGGCCTCGCGGACCTGGTGCCGGGGGCCGGGGGCCGGGGGTGAGGGCGGGCGGTGCGGCGCGGCGGCGCGGCGGGCTCAGCGCGCGGCGATGCGGCACAGCGCGTGTCGCACGGCGGCGGCGGCGGCCGGCACGGCGGCGCCGCACAGGCCCGATCAGAGCCGGTCCTCCTCCTCCTCCTCCTCACCCTCGTCGCCCGCCTCCTCGTTCTCCTCCCGGTAGCCTGGGTGCTCGCTGATCGCATAGTAGTTGCCGTTGTATATCACCCCGAGCTCCCGTAGCGCGTCGCCCCGGATCGTCGCCTTGATCGTCCAGTTGTAGCAGTCGTCCGACTCGGACTCCCGGTCGAGGCGCTCCACGTCCAGGATCTTCGAGCTGAGCCTTTCCAGGATGATGCCGATATCCTTGATGGTGAGGTGCCGTTTCTGGTCGACGCTCAGTTGATCGATCAGCAACAGAAACTTCTCGGAGGTGACCGCCTCGTCCTCGACTAGCGTGTTCTCGGTCTCGCTCTCGGAGGAGTCTCGGTCGCCGCGGCGCGCCGACTCGGCGTCGAGGAAGCGCACGTGCCCCTTGGGGCGGCCCTGCGGCGAGGCGCGCGGCTGCGCGTCCTGTATGGGCGAGGTGGCGACGCTCTTGTGCACCGCGATGCGGCGGCCCTCCTCGTGCAGCGCGCAGCAGTGGAAGTCGCACTCGTCGGGCTGCGCGCGCGCGGCGGGCGCGGGCAGCACGGGCGCGGGCGAGGCGGCGCCGGCGCGGCACTCGGCCGTGTGCACGTGCACGGCGCCGGCGCCCGGCGGGTGCGCGTGCTCGAGCGAGCCGGCGGCGCGCGCCAGGCGGCCGCGCGGCGCCGGCCCGGGCTCGTCGTGGTTGACGACGGTGATGTGCGGCGGCGGCGGTTGCGGCCTGTCCAGCGACGTCTGGATCACGAGCGAGGGCCGCCGGTCCGGCTTGGCCTGCCGGGAGGGCGAGCGCGCGGCCGGCGAGGCTTGCGGCCTCTGGTCCCAGTGCAGCACCACCGTGACGCGCCCCTTGTTGTCCATGATCTTCCATGAAGGCGTTTCATCGTGCAGCTCGAGCGCGTGGATCGTCTCGCATACTATTTTTGGGATCGCCGATATCGCTGAAAAGTACAGATCGATGTTCATATTTCGAGTCTGGAAGAATAACTTAAATAATAATATTATATGCGTATTATATTTTAGAAGTGTGATGCGAAACCGATACCCACCAGCCTTGATGACGTCTACTCCGGTGGGGTACCATCGCTCGCCCTGCCGCAGCAGCAGCAGTACAGTGTTAGGCGGGAGCGTGCGCCAGTACTCGCCGTCCTCTACGTGCGTGCCGTCGCTCTCCAACACCAGCCGCACCGGCTCGCTCGCGCCTACCGATAGCTTCTCCTTGCCTGTTGTGCAACATCATATTTTCGTTACCTTACGTACCTTTTGCAGTTAGCGAAGTTGTTGGAGTACTTAAATAGATTTATCTTTCTCAAACCCTGTACCTTGGTGACCCTGATCAAACGATTCAAGGCACGAGGCAAACCAGCGCTGCTGATATCAGCTGCACTAGTCTACTTGTGTCCTTTGGACAGCGACTTTCTGGGGCGAGTATGAATTTAATGCTTCTGTCTATTGCTTAATCTTTAACTTTTTATTTGTTATCTTGTTTGTGCATTACAAGATGTATATTCTAATCAATACTATAACAAATATCTTGCAAGAGTGCCGATTCGAACTACATGTTAAGTGTTCGGAGCACGTCGGATAGCACGAGATCTATCGAGTAAGCGAACGACTAGACTGAAACGGATGCGGGCTCCACAGACGGTAAGCAGGTCACGCGGGAGCACCAGTGCGGCAAACCTTACTGACCTGGTGCTAACTGGTTTACGGAGTGGCGCCTCCGGCCGCGTGTGTCTAATTAGCTATGAAAGCCGTGCCGTGGCTAATTCTGTTTTAATTCCCCGTCCGTCTATAGCTATATAACTTTAGCGAGAGATTTATGAATTCTTTATGATTTTTTCATATCTACCTGTGATTAAGATAGATAACAATCTAATTTGCACTAAGCCAGTGGTTCAAAATTGGTTGTCAGTTTAAAACCATTTAGCCAGGTGATAATGTGATATGGTCAGTTTGGTCCCGTGAAGGACACTAGTCAAAGTTGAGTGATCTTCGGTCTGTGTTGGGTTCTTATTTAATCTGTGGCTAGATATAAAACTCCCGCCTAAACTTCCGGAACCTGCAACGAACGTTGTTTACGCGCGCCGCCACATCAACCCATGGCGCTGCTGTAGTCAAAACTCAAGAAGCCGCGCGTACGCGTCTCCACTGTAATATTCAATAAAAATATAAACCATCCAAATAAACACTATCAACTGTGCTGTTCCGTATGGTCTAAGTGACAGTGAACGTTTGTGATAAGAATTCCGTCCCGGGACACGTTCGGTTCCTGGATAACATTGGTGAGTTGTATTTCATTAAGTATCTAGCCACACTGTTTTCAAATAACGAAATTTTAAAGCTATCGAAGCGCACATTTTGGTCTATCGTGCCGGGATTAACCAGTTACGAAATCTATGCAACTAAATATCTATTTATTTACATAATTATTGGTATAATTCACACTTAATAAAGTACTATTCAGTGTCGGGAGTAGGTTAGGTACACTCATAACTTTGTGTACTAATTTGCTTATATCTCTAAAAGTATACTACTTAGAATTCTGAATCACATTCAGATCTTATTCTTTTGTGTCCATTCTCCTAATCCAATGTGTATTTCATTTCCGAAACCATTAATTTAAATAGTTGTTTTCGAAAATTTATTACGTAAAATTTACCGACGCTAGCCGGCCGCCATTATTAATTCTTGTTGTTTGATAAATAATTTGTTGCAAAATGCCGCCCAAGCATGATGTCAAATTCGAAGAAGAATACGAAAAATTAGTACAACCACATATTACGACAAAAGAAATGTGTTTTATGAGATTGCAGGCCTTATATGAAGTTTCCAAAAAAGTTTCTGATAAACCGGAATTAATTAGTGAATTTAATGCCCGTTTTCATGATTTGCCCGAATGGCGGGAAAAGTACGATAAAAGTATTTGTGCCATCACACTCTTAAAAAAGAAATTAAATTCCGACTATGTGCCATCATATACAGAACTCGAAAGTTTTGATGTTATGTTCTATTTCATACGCGGTGTTTCAAGTAGGTTGAATGTGGATATGGATAACCAACATAATGCAACATTGAAGGCGGGTGGCAGCTGCGTAAAGCCTAGGTTACCTAAGTTGGAACTATATCCTTTTGACAGTAAACTTGAAAACTGGCCCACCTTCCGTGATACCTTTTCTAGTCTTATACATAACAATACACACATAGCAAATATTGAGAAGTTTTATTATTTACTGTCGGCAGTAAGCGGGTCCGCTTTAATTATCGTAAAGTCTATGCCCGTCACTTCCGATAATTATCAAATCGTGTGGAGTGCGTTAGTAAAACGGTTTGAAAACAAACGCGCATTAGCGACTACGTATCTCGATAAAATATTCAACTTCAAACCTTTGGTGAATGAGTCTGTATCGGGACTTAATGTTTTCTTACAGACATATCAAGAAAACATCAAAGCTCTGCAGATTTTGAACATAACAGATTTATTGGGATTTATGTTGTTTTATGTCGCATTACGTAACCTTGACCCCGCGACTAGGCGTGAATTGGAAAAGGAGTTAGGACAAAATGAGTTACCTACCTATGACGATTTGATGACTTTTATTGAAAAACACGTACGCGCTCTTGAGATGTCCGAGTGTACTACAAATTCCACTAGTACTAAAAGTGTATCGTATACTCGGGGACAAACTAAATCCAGTCAACCCTTTACTTCAAAATCAAATTATGCACTGCGACCTACCATGTCGTCAGCTGTTATCGATACAAACCAACATGTTAAATCAACGAAGTCCATGGAGTGTTTGTATTGCAAAAAGATGCATTCTATTTATCGATGCACCGACTACACCGACCTGAGTCCAGCGCAGCGTCTCGTTAGGATTAAACAATTAAAGTTATGCGAAAATTGTTTACGTGCACATTCTGTCGACGACTGTCCATCAAAGGTACGGTGTACGGTCTGCAAAAGCAAGCATCACCATACACTGCACATAGACTCATTTGCAAATTCGAATTCTAGTGCAGTCGCATTGACGTGCTCGGCTAATTTGACAGTCTTGCTCGGCACCGCGGTTATACACGTCGCAGATTGTTGGGGCCAGTACCACAAGGTGCGTGTTTTAATAGATAGCGGGGCTATGACAAGCTATATAACTCAAGACTGTGCAAAACAATTAGGTCTGTCACGACGTAAATGCAATTTTGAACCCATTGGTTTAGGGGGCAATCCCGTAAAAGAGTTTGGGTTAACTACTTGTAATGTTAAGCCGCTACACTCAGCCGGACCCATCCTATCTACTGATGCGGTCATTGTGTCTACAATAGCCGGTAATCTACCTACAGTGCCTCTTTCGGATAAAGTGATCGTTGAGTTTCAACATTTGATGTTAGCTGACCCGGACTTCTATAGACCTGCACCCATTGACATACTGTTAGCATGTGATCTGTTTCCGTACATCTACGACGGTAAGAAGATACTCCCGCGAGTACACGGATTACCTGTTGCAATGAGCTCAGTATTTGGGTACGTTCTAATGGGTCAGACTGAACTCTCTCCACCAACTCGCAATCATGCTGCGCCATCCGCTACTATTAATGGTACTTTCTGTGCATTCACCATGAACCTCGATCAAGTTATTCGCTCCTTCTGGGAGGTGGAAAATGTACCATCTGAGGTACCACGTAACCCAGATGATGAACTTGCGGATTATTTATTTTCAAAAGAGCATAGTCGCGATGCAACGGGTAGGTATACAGTGAAATATCCTCTGCGATCAACGATTGAGCTCGGCGACTCGAGCCAAATGGCAACTCGTCGACTGCTTAACTTAGAGTCAAAATTAGAAAGAGAGCCTGAACTCAAAATTCAATATCATAAGTTCATGCGTGAGTACGAGGACCTCGGGCATATGTCTTGTCTTGGTGATGTCCAGAACGTGGATTCGAAATACATCATCCCGCATTTCTGCATCGTCAAACCGACAAGTACCACGACGTCTCACCGTGTGGTATTTGATGCCTCTGGGAAAACATCAAACAATATGTCACTCAACTCAATAGTGTTGCCAGGGCCCAAGCTTCAAGCTGATATCAATGAACTTTTAATCAACTTTCGGCTTCATAAAATATGTATCTCTGCGGACATTTGCAAAATGTACCGCCAGATTATTGTCGACCAGTGTCAACGACCATATCAACATATTCTATGGCGTTATTCATTGGACCAACCTATTCAAATATATTCTTTGAATACACTAACGTACGGTGTAGCCAGCTGCCCTTATCTAGCTATAAAAGTGCTGCACACCTTAGCAGATGACGAAAGAGTACAATTTCCAAAAGCTGCTGAAATTTTGAAAACTGGTTTCTTCATGGACGATTTAATATGGTCTGTCGAGACCATAGCAGAAGCCTTAGAACTTCAGAAAGAGCTCATGAATTTATTGAAAGCGGGAGGCTTTATTCTCCGCAAGTGGTCGAGCAACTGCGCACAGGTATTGGAACATCTGGATGATGCTCATCGCGAAACGCCGGTTGCATTCGACGATGAAAGTAATATGTCCATCAAAGTGCTCGGGCTTCAGTGGTCCCCAGCCTATGATGCATTTTCTTTTGCCATCACTCCGCCCAATCTTGTCGTTTCAAAGAGAACAATCTTGTCCCAAATTGGTCGACAGTTCGATCCACTAGGCTTTGTAGCTCCTTGCATATTCTATGCCAAATGTCGCATGCAGGAACTTTGGTCTCGTCAACTTGACTGGGACCAAAGTCTGCCGTCAGATCTTGAGTCACAGTGGCGGGCATATGTCAACGAACTCCCATTGCTAACAAAAATAAAACATGATCGCCATGTTAAGGTAGAACGCCATACCTACTGTCAGATTCTAGGTTTTTGCGACGCCTCTTCTCTCGGTTATGCTGCGGTTGTGTACCTCCGAACTAAAAACGACGATGGTGAGACTAAAGTTAGTCTAGTAATGGCCAAATCTAAGGTTGCCCCATTAAAAACTGTCACTATTCCGCGTCTTGAACTCATGGCTGCACATTTGCTAGCAAAGCTTACCAAATACGTCCAATCGATATTGCGTAATCGTCTCGAAATCAATAATATAATGCTGTTTACGGATTCTTCCGTTGTTCTAGCCTGGCTTAATACTCCCAGTTACACACTCAAAACATTTGTGTCCACTAGGGTGTCCAAAATTAATGACAGCGTATCTAGCGAATGCTGGTATCATGTAAGCGGTGGGTCTAATCCAGCCGACATTTGTTCTCGTGGTGTTTTACCATCTGTGTTGCTAGCGACTCCAGAATGGTTCAACGGACCTGGTTGGATCGATCGGGATCAATCTAAGTGGCCAATTAAAACCATGGCTGAATTCCGTGACAGCAATCCTCCTGAACTCAAGTGTACTAAGCCAGTTTTAGTGTCAACTGAGTCTGACACGTATGAAATGGTGTATAGCTTAACGAAAACATATTCTAGCTACAATAAATTGCTCAACGTCGTTGCTCGATGCTATCAGTTTATACATAATTGCAAGTCAGCTGCTGAGGAGCGTAGATCTCTCGCTGTTTCGGACCTCAGGAAGGCACATGATATTTTAGTGAAATCTGTTCAAAAACAACATTTTTCGAGCGATATAGTATCTTTATCAAAGGATAGTTGCTGCAGTAATTCCTTGCGAAAGCTCAACCCTTTCATAGATTCCAACGGTTTCCTCAGGGTGGGGGGTCGCCTTTCACAGTCAGATTTAACGTATGAAAAGAAGCATCCTCTGTTACTTCCTAAGAAATGTAATTTCACTAATATATTAATTGATCATTTTCATAAAGCTTATTTGCACGTAGGTCCACGAACTCTTCAAAGCATAATAACACAAAAATATTGGATCATTTCAGCGCGTGATGCTATTCGATCACGTACCATGAAATGCATTGCCTGCTTTAGGGTATCTCCCATAAATCGACAACCAATAATGGGGGAACTTCCTAAATATCGTACGCAAGACATTCATGTTTTTCATACCGTAGGCGTTGACATAGGCGGACCCTTTTCTACGAATGAGTCAACTCGTAGAAATGCTCACGTATCCAAATCCTATTTGTGCGTGTTCGTGTGTTGTGCCACACGAGCGGTACACTTAGAGGTCTTGTCCTCTCTGAGTACCGAGTGCTTTCTCGCATGTTTCGACCGTTTCACGGCAAGGAGAGGTCTATGTCATTCTATTGTGTCCGATAATGGCACCAATTTTGTGTCAGCTGGTAAACAGCTGACTGAGGTAGTAAAATTCCTAAATTCGGATTTAGAAAATATATCGCATGGCTTCGTTTCTCGCGGAGTAATTTGGAGACATAATCCACCGACAGGCAGTAATTTTGGGGGACTTTACGAAGCTGTTGTCAAATCTGCGAAACTACACCTAAAACGTAGTATCGGTACACGTGCTCTATCGTTTGAAGAGCTAGGGACACTCTTTGCTCGCGTCGAAGCTGTACTTAATTCAAGGCCATTGTGTGCTTTATCCAGCGATCCAAACGAGTTTGAGGTTCTAACTCCCTCACATTTCCTCATAGGTAGAGAACTCTTATCGGTACCGGAATACAGTTTAACTGATTTGACCAGTTCTAGATTGAATCGTTGGCAATGCGTCCAACAAATATCACAACATTTTTGGAAACTTTGGAGGCAAGATTATTTACATACTTTACAGCAACGTCAAAAATGGTTTACTAATTGTCGTAGTCTTAATGTCGGTGATCTTGTATTAATTAATACTGATGCTCCACCTCTCAAGTGGGGGTTAGCTAGAATTACAAAATTACACGGTGGTCCGGACGGTGTGGTCCGTGTCATTGTTTTAAAAAATTCAAACGGAAACGAATTTACACGTCCCGTTTCAAAAGTGAGTCCTCTACCGTTGGATCAGGACTCAGAATGTTTATAAATAATTTCAGGCTTTATTTGTATCTAAAATTGTATCTACCTATACATAATGTATTAACTATTATATAATTCAACTATTCAATTTATATTCTATTATACAGTCCACTAACACTTTAATTATATTTCAATTTATATTCAAGTACACATTATCTATACCTTAAGTTTTATCTATTTCAACTTTGCCATGGTATCGTAACTGGGAAATCCTTGCGGATTTCGGTGGGGGGAAATGTTGGGTTCTTATTTAATCTGTGGCTAGATATAAAACTCCCGCCTAAACTTCCGGAACCTGCAACGAACGTTGTTTACGCGCGCCGCCACATCAACCCATGGCGCTGCTGTAGTCAAAACTCAAGAAGCCGCGCGTACGCGTCTCCACTGTAATATTCAATAAAAATATAAACCATCCAAATAAACACTATCAACTGTGCTGTTCCGTATGGTCTAAGTGACAGTGAACGTTTGTGATAAGAATTCCGTCCCGGGACACGTTCGGTTCCTGGATAACATTGGTGAGTTGTATTTCATTAAGTATCTAGCCACACTGTTTTCAAATAACGAAATTTTAAAGCTATCGAAGCGCACAGTCTGCTTAAACGGATAGTTGGCCTGGTGGTTATACACTAGGTCGCGGATTTGATTCTTATTCAGAAAAAACATTTGTGTAATAATCTAATGAATTACATGTATTACCTAAATAATCTTTGTTTGTTCTGAATCTGGCTGTAATTATTTTTCACAAATTTTTGGAACTTAAATAAGTGCACCCGTCGGAACACACCGACAGGTACTTGGCGGCTGATTTTAACATGGTGGTGGTAGCCTAACAGCCGGGTACTATAAACTACCCTTTAAGTGTGGTTTTTTCCCGATGTTTGCCTTCACCGAAAGTGCAAACTCACTGCAGGATTTTCAGTCTCTATATATTCTTATATATAATTTGATATACATTCAAAGGTACAACTATACGTATTTATTCTTTACCAATCATTATATTAGCCGTCTCTGTCTCCAGGAGGTGGGCTAAAAATATACTGGTGACTAAACTGTCAATAACTAAAAGGCCCGTTTGTAAATAATATCATAGAAAAATCGACTGTCTTGCTTTTGGGATAAGGATCATCTATTGGTCTAATAGTTAATTGTATGATGATTGTAATGAACCTTATCGGCACGCCATAGGGTACATTATTCTATAACTCTCTTACCTGTCAAAACGGGACTCTATTAAAAACGGCCTGTATTAATACAGGCCGCGAGCCGAGGACTGCGGAGGCGGTCACCAAATATAACACCAGCCTCGATATGTTTTGATATAATCCATGCCCGGGGCGAGACAATGATGAATTACTTATTTGCTACTAGCTCCGGCCACGCGGTTTCTCCCGCGAGGGATCTAATTGAACTGGGGGGCGATTCCACTAACATATAATGCAACGAACCATTACCATATCGCAACCAAACGTCAAATTTGACGTTTAATCGTATTGTACTAAACACACCAACGGTCAAACTGCGGTTGTGTTTCGGTAATGGTTCTCCTTCGTTCGAAAGATTACGTCAAAATGTATGTTTGTTTCGGTTGTAGTGCGTAGGAATAATCAATTTGACATTAATCGTAACCATACCATTGCCGAACCAAACGTGCTACTCGAACGTTGCATTTAGTAGAATTGGGCCCCTGATAAGCAGTGAAAAAACAAAACTGTTCAAGTGCCTTCAAAAACACAACCTCTGTAACTTGGGAAGAAATTACCGTAACTAAAGAATATCTAAGGAGTTCAAAAAACTCATATGTCTCCATTACTGGGGTATATACTGGGGTCTCCCTAAACAACACTGAAGCGTAACCTTCGGTAGCTCATTGGTCTGCTCTGTTATTCAATTTTGCACAATGATTTCGTAACTAAAAAGTCTGTGCTAAATAACATTTGAAACTTAATCGAACTAACGTCCCGACGATCATGGTGTTCATTATCCGCTGTGCCACCATGCCTACAGACTAATTTTGAATCCTAATTCATTTATTGAGAAACTATTTTCAGATTGGCTGATCCCGTCTACTGCAGCAGACTGAGTGCAGTGTATTTCTGTAACGTGGATCGATGTTTGAACTATTTATGTAAGACTAGCTTGTAGCCCGGGCTGCTCATGTCTTTCTCTGTATTTTAAGCTATCCCTATGCAAAAGTCCAATTTGATCTATTACTTCAATACATTATTTGGATTGTTTATCTTGAATTAAGTTATTTGAAAATGTGCTAAGAATATAATCTCGAAATTTGTCAATTAATTAACTTATAATTTGCCCTTTAATAAAATGCCAAATTAAATCAGTTATAATTCCCCTTCAAGATTTAATTAAAAAAGCTCACACGGGAGCCAATGTCTATCAGCGGTTAATTGTCTAGTTAAGATGAAAAGTAAAATTACTAAAATAATCAAAATATCCTTTGGCGAGAGTAATTTTAGCAAAATATATAAGACTTCTTTAAAATTATAGTCATTCACAATTGCCAATATTATACCCAAATATCAAAATTATATCATGATAAAAAGACAAAAAACCTCACGCTAGATCTAACATTAAAGACCTTTAGTGTCATAAACAAATACAAATATCCTGAGACTATACAGGCTGTTAGAAAACTACCCGTAAAGCCGAAAGGAGGTTAAATGGGGCCTTATAACGAGTCCATTCACAATATTTAAGAACGGTAGTAACGCTGTATAACATACCCCAAAAAATAAAAAAAGCTGACTTTTATGAATGAAAAATAGAAAAACTATTAAAGTAGACAATTATTAGGTAAAAAGGCTCGTAGGCCTTTCTGTTCAATAATCTGGTTCCCTGACACGACAGCTTACTAGGGTTGTTGGCTTTGATAATTAATTATATTTTTACGGGGTATTTTGTAACACGTTGTGTATGTAGATGTATACACCTAGAAATAGAATAAACAGATATCATTTTGGAACAATTATAGTTCAGTGGTGGTAATGTTATGGGCTCTGAAACCTACTGGTGTAATCCAGGTGCTGTACTGCAGGTGGTACCAGGCTTGGTGTGCTTACCACCTGCTACAGAAATATATATATATATATATATTACACACGGCCATCTGATCCCAAACTAAGCAGAGCTTGTACTATGGCTACCAGGTAACTGATATACTACATATACTATTTTTTTCCAAATACATACTTATATAGATATTTACACCCAGACACAGAACAAACAGACATGTTCATGCACACAAATGTTTGTCCTGGGTGGGAATCGAACCCGCGACCTTCGGTTCGGCAGACAGGGTCTCTAACCACCAAGTCAACTGGCCTGTCAAATAGAAATATGGTTTATCCAGGCCTTCACAGTCTCTTATAAACCGTCTTTTAATGTATTGTACTGACCTCGATGTATTAACTCCTCGAAACTAGTGACCACCAACCCCTTCCTCACGTTCCGAGAGCTGTCCCATATCTTGAAAGGCCTCTTTCCTCTAACCTCCTGCACACACAAACGCAGCATTAAGTTACACGCACTACATATGCTTCTAAACAGCAAGTTACATGAAGTTTCATCTAAAAGCACTTATTGTTAACTCATTATTTTTCCACCTTGTCTTTCATATCCAACGAAATTTTGAAAGCCTGGTGATTAACAGGCTTCATATCCTTTGAACATTGTTCATATCATTTATTTTAATTCTTAACCTTTTCTTTTTAATCTAACTAAATCAATAAAATAAAACATGTACTGAATTATATTACCGCAGCTTTACTAGCATTTCTTTATATTATTCTTATTTTCGTGACTGCCGAGTAAAAGCGTTATTTAATATCAATCAATTAGCGTACTCATATTAATGTTACAATATAAAACGGTCATAAAGCAAAGCAACGCCCCACAAGGGCCGACTGTGTGGAGAGAGTCTACGCTTTCGTAGTGCGTAACGGGCGTCCGTAGCGCCTGCACTGGCTGCAGCGGTGCAACGCCCGAGCGACCTCCGAGCTCCCCCCCCTGGCCCCTGCGGCCCCCGCCCCACCCCCGCGCCCGCTGACACGCCCCGCGCGCCCCACACCGGCCACCGCACGCACTGTGCGTTGACCCACTGACATGGACGCCCTGCACGATCTTTAATCTAGACTGGGACTTCAGACATTCAAAAGTCCTCTCGCAATCGCTCCAAAATAATCCGAAGAGTGATCGTGATCGAGCCAATATCGAAATATAATTTACGACGTGCTTCTGCCACAGTTCACGTCGCGTCTAGTGATAGCGAGGGTCGCGGCGACCCCTCCGTCCGGTGCAACGTACTATCGGCCGTAAAAAATCCATTACGAGTTACGAAACGACGGCGTGGCTGCGAGATACGATCCACATAACGCAACTGTCGATATACGACATCCTCGATAACCTATCGCACTAAAAACCCGCATAAACATACCTCCTGGATTTCGACTATCATTTTCAGTCACACACTTTGCACCACTCGGACCGTATTAATGTCAACTTTGGAATAACACGCCGCACAACACTACGGAGAAACGCTAGGAATGAAAAGTATTCTCTGACAGAGTGTCCCGACGAAGTAGCGCCGGTGGTAGTAGAGGTTATATGGGCTATATAGGTGTCGGTGTCGCGATGGCGGGCGGCGCGGTGCGCGCCGGCGGAGCGCCGCGGCCGCACTGGGCGCGAGTCGTGACCCGGTCGCGGCGGCCCCGCCCCTCGCCCCGCGGCCCCCGCCCGCGCCCCGCGCCCCGCGCCCCCGCCCCCGCCCCGCCGGGGCCTGGGACCCCGCACTGCAGCGCGAGCCTGTAATCTCTTGATGCCGTAAGATCTTGAAATTAGCGATGCCGATGATGCACTTTCGGACGGTCTGATATGAAAAGCTTTTAGAGAATAAAATAGTCTCTTACTCGCTTTTCTATTTGATAGATTTCCATTACTTCTGCAGTTGTAGGTTGTAATTATTGTAATGTTGCCTTGCGATGTCAGACTAGATAATAATATATGTTTTTTTTAATTGAATTTTAATTGAAATTCTACCTGTTTGTATTACGTATTTCTACATTTATTACGTTATTTACTTATTGAGGTTTTCATCTTATTAAAAGCTTATAAATTCATATTATTTGAGTTAAACGTGAACTAAACATGACGATGAAGTATCATGAGACAATTTGAATCTATCGCATAGAAAAGTTTAGTATTTTGTTAACGAAACCACTAATCGATATTTACAAAATTAAGGAATATTCCAATATTATGGATAGGTGTGAAAATATCGATGCACATATTAGCTTTACACGGGAACTACGGGCATATTAAACTGCTACGCGAGTACTACGGTGCATGTGTATGCTATGGGCGCGCGCTTGCTACAGCTACGAGGACTCGGGCGCTACGCGAATGCTACGAGCGTCACGTGATTACTAGCTACAGTGCTATAGAGTGCTACGGTGTTACGCTTGCTACGGTCTATCAAGGTGCTACGGAGCGGGTGCTACAGTGGATGCTACGAATCGCTACGGTGTCCTATAGATTGCACGAATGTTACAGTTAAACAGCACTAGAAATTACTGTATTCTTAATATTGAATATAAACTTGTCTATTTGTATTTAGTACTAGCTTCTGTCCCGTGGTTTTACTCTCGTTTTCGAAGTATATTTTTCTGGGCGTGATAAAATGTATTCGGAAAATATTGTATCTGTGTACCAAATTTTCAAACTTCGAAGTCTAGACAGACTTTCGGATAGGCAGATAAAAAATCTAAAAATTATTATGTATCGTATGGATAGGAGTTTTTATGTAAATTTTGTATTTTTTTAAACCACACACTTGAACTTTACTAATGATATCCAACCTCGCATAGCTCTTGCTACGCTATTCACGAAATACTTTTGTAATATTAAAATTATTATTAATATTGCATTGTGTGATTGTAGGTCATGGTCCTGTCATGACGGCGGAACACTCTGAAGGTCAAAGCTACTAAAGTTGCCACCGGTTCGGAAGTCAGCCTTCAACAGAGATTACCTGATAGAACTCAGATGGTTTGGGGACAACTAGTTTATTTATAAAACTGCAATTTACATGATGCACTTACGTCACATCTCCACTTATTATTATTTACTAGCTCTCCCCGCGGTTTCACCCGTATTTATCGATATCACATATACAGGATGTTACAAAACTACCCGTAAAGCCGAAAGGAAGTTAAAACGAGTCCATTCACAATATTTCATAACCGTAGTAACGCTGTATAACATACCCCAAAAAATAAAAAAGCTGACTTTTATGAATGAAAAATAGAAAAACAATTGAAGTAGACAATTATTAGTTAAAGAAGGCTCGTAGGCCTTCCTGTTAAATAATCTAGTTCCCTGACACGATAGCTTACTAGGGTTGTCGGCTTTGATCATTAATTATATTTTACGGGGTATTTTGTAACACGTTGTAGATATAACCATCTAGGAAAAATTCTGCGTCGAACTGTAGCAGTCTCATCCCGAAATGTTTAGTAGTTTTGAGGTGATGGTGCGTCAAAGGCATCCTATTTTCCTTTGTAAGTATATTGAAAAATATTAAGTAAATCTGTGCAACGCTTATATAAATACCAATCGTACGATTAAACTCTATGCGGGATATTAAAAAAAAAACAAAATTCAAACCATCTTATGAAGGTCAAAGATACCAGTGTGATCAATTTCCAAATGCCCACAAAAGTTTTAGCTAATTGAAAATATAACGTGGGAGATGCGTGCCAAGTAGGTACATAATAAATAATTTAATAACACAGTACTCATCTGTCTCGTCTGCCCACGGTCCTCCCACTCGCACCGTAAACCTGATATTGTAAATAATAATTGCTTCTGCGTTATGAACATTGATTTACAGAGAACAAAATGGCATATGAGTGGGTGTTACATTTTAAATTAATAAATTTCACGCTGATGATACGCCTTTGTAATTATAAAACCATCAAAGTTAACACGTTACTAAAATTCTATCAAAACTTGGTGAGTATTGCGATCTCTCGGGCAAATAATCAGCACCAGCTATTCAGCTAATAGAAACTTCGTCAGCAAGCCGCTTCACGGAGGCCTTAGAGAGCTTGTCTCTCACGTGATTTGTAGTTTTAGCGTAGTAGCAGAGACAGAGCATAGAGGCCGCGACGAAACATCCTCGAGTTAGTGTAATTTTCCTTACAGAATCGAGCCCCTGAATACAGGTATGTATATTATAAGAAACGTTCATTTTATCTCACACGCACGAAACACATATGACTTCCTAGCTTTAGCTAGAAAGTTATTAAGGCGATAATAATAAAAAAATATATACGACGGAAGGCAACATAATTTCTTTAAAGTATTGAAAATCGCAGCTTTATGTTGTCTCAAGACACCCAGACTCTATGTCGATTCAATGCTCATCTTTCAACATTTGAATTCTCCTCTCCCTAGCTCGAGAGGTACTGAGGCAATAGTAATAAAAGAAAAAAAAAGGAGAAAAATAAATCCTCAAAAAAAGTATCTTAAGTATTGAAAATCTCAGCCTTAAGGTGTCTCAAAGCAATTACAATCTATGATGATTCAAACCTCATCAAACAAGATCAGAGACCGCTCTCTCTCAAACCTCTTATTTTACAAATACAATCAATAATCAACCTAATTCCACTGCAATAAGAACAGAAACATACATTTAAAAGTCTACTTTCCCAGAGCTTTCTCTCGTAATTAGACAAACCCGTTCCAATTATCGTTGCCAGGAGTGAGAGGTTCCTCCCTCTTTACGTAAACTGCAACAGTTTATGCCTTTTTACGCCTCCGGAGAGCGAAGAGGGAGACAAATGAGAGGAGGTGCGAACATAAAACTCTAGTGTGTGAAAACGTTGTTTTTACAAGAGTCAGCCTTTATTGAAGATGCCTGCGTCATGGAATGGCCTCGAGGTATGCTGGAGATCTCGTCTCGAGTATTGTTATATGTGCCTTACGTTTGTACGTACTCCAAACAAGTTCGCTATTAGATTCTTTTGGTGTGGGGACATTTTTAATTATTAAAGTCGTTGCAATCAAATAAGGCCTTTTTGATAACTAAGAATTTCATTAAATAATGAATTCTATAGCTTTATAATTCGGTTTCATACAATTAATCATGTTATAAATTAATGATCCTTATTTGTAAAGGATTAATGTTAATTTTTCTTTAATATTTTTAACTAATTATAGAAATATCTAGTAACTAATTGGCTCTTACTAACTTGTATCTAATAACTAGTTCCTGTTGAGTTTCCTTGTTTGGGACTTGACAGAGAAGGAGATCCAGCGGAAGAAGTTACTACATATTTGTTATATTATATAATATATTACCGCAAAGTCAAGCCTCAATCAATTAGTTACATTTTTAACTGTCAAAATGAGCCACTTAGATTGAATGCAGAACTTTAAATTCACGGAGTATTTTTGTCTGATAATGCCCATAAAAGCCGATTTTGAAGACACAAGTTTATTGAATCTACATAAAAGGAGAAGCTGACTGACATATCAACGCCAGGCCTAAACTATAAGGGTTAGAAAGTCAGCATGGAACAACGTGTTTTCTTGGTCTGATCAACTTCAAACTAAACGCGGGTGAAACCGCGGGGGAGAGCTAGTCGTGACATAATGTGAAACTAACATTTTTCACCCACACAAGATTAACATCAATAATGGCGGCCACAAATTGAATTCCCTTGAACATTTAATAAGAAAACATTATTAAACGATCAGTTAACGCGAAAGTCTCATCACAGAATCGATTTGTCATAACATTAATTTAAGGCAAGGTCGCATCAGCGCGGCGCTGCGGTTTGAGAAATATCACCGAGTTTACGAGGATAATTAAAGAGGACTTATACTTGAACGATGGTATTATAGTCTCCAGCCATCGACGCCTGCTGATAATCTATAGATTTGTGCTGTTAAGATATTATATACAACAGTAAATTATTCTCTATTAGCTCCCGCCCCGTGGTTTTACCCTGATTGCCGGTAAAGTATCCTATGTGTATTAGGTAGGTTAATGATACCAAATTTTTGTCTTTTGCTATGTTAGAAAGGTATCTTTCGGTGGCCCAGGACTGTCCGATGTGGACATCCATTGGGGAGGCATATGTTTAGTAGTGGTCGACTCTGGGCTGATATGATGAAGATACTTTATTTGTATCTTACTGGGCCTACTTAACTGGGCATTGTCACCGTTAGTATGTTTGTCTCTGTTAAAAATGCAGCATCGTTAAAATGCAGTAGCTCTTAGTGCAGAGTTCGTCGGGGAAGTACTACCACCTTACCCATTTCTGCTGTGAAATAGTAGTGCACTTGTGTTACTCTGTTTCGGTTAGAAAGGTAAGGGGGTCGGTGAAATTACAGGCACATGAGACTTGACAACTTCATGTCTCAGGGTCGACAACGCATTGGCGAAACCCCTTGTGTTGCAAGTGTCCATAGGCGGCGGTGAATACTTACCATCAGGTGGACCCTCCGCTTGTTTGTCGGCCCAAGTGGTATTAATGAAAAAAAAAGGCAGCCAGAATTTTTGAACGAACCAACACATTTAAAAATAATGACTATCTTATCGTCCTTACTTAAGCTATAATTTGTGTAATAATAAAATTCTTCCCGATAATTAAGTTACAAAAACTGTTATAACCAAATCAATAGAGCAGTTCTGCAAGGGTTAAAGACTCAAAACGATATTGATTGTATTATTCTACTCAGTACTCCGTGTGCTAATTTAAATCACACTTACCTGTCGTTTAAGGCTTTAATTTCATACAAATTCATAAGGGTTTCAGTACTTACACCGACGACTTGTGAGAATGTGATGTCTTACGGAACATACATACGGATAAGCAATTTACGACAAAAAGATAACAATTGATAGATATATAGATGGAATACTATTTGTTATGATTGATATTCAACTCATTGATCTTAAATTAAGTGGACCAACGACCTGCTCAGAGCTACTGGAAGGAGCTGGATGCAGGCGGCTCAAGACCGTTCGAGGTGGAAATAATGGTGGAGGCCTATGTTCAACAGTGGACATCCCTGGGCTGATATAATGATGATAATGATCAGATACATGATACTCAGAGGTACTCGTATATCTGAACTAATAATATTATTAATGATATAAAAGCAACTTTCGTTTGTTTCTTCGTTTCTTTGTTAGACTTTCACGGCAAAACTCCTAAACCAATCTTGCTGAAATTCGGCACACATGTAGTATAGTAGTTAGTAAGTTTGTTCCCCGAGAACCTCAGAGGACAGCTTAATAAATGGATAGCCTAGGACATTCTTCAGACACTCTTATCTGACGCTGAATTAAGCAGAGCTTGTACTCCTTGTCCTATGACAACCCAACACATACTTGTATTTATATATATATTTACATACAGGCACAGAAAAGTATACATGTTCATGCACACAAATATTTGTCCTGGATGGGAATCAACCCACGACCGGTCGCCTGATGATCAGGGTACCTAACTACCACGCCAACTGGCCTGTCAACTAGGTCCGTCAACGTTAGATGCTTACTAAAACCTCTGATGGATTTAAATGCATATAATAACGTATTTAGAGATGTGTTTTGGTAGTTTATTTTTTCAGTCGTCTCGTCTTGCCATTGAACAAGCTCTGCTCAGTTTGAAATCAATCACCTTATGTGAATTATGTCCCCGCATAATATGTAATTTTGGAATAATATTATATATATATATTAATATATTTTTATTTCTATACCACATGGACCGACAAACAAGCGGACGGTCCACCTGATGGTAAGTGGTCACCACCGCCTATGGACATTCGCTACACCAGGGGCGACATGTGTTGTCGTTCCTGAGACATAATTCGTTATTATTAACGGTCCAAATATATTCGATTTCTCAATTCAATGTGGTAGCTGGTTTAATAGTAAAGTGATACTATAGTTGATAGTACAGTGCGTGAGTAAAGAGGGACAACAATCGATGAACCGTCAATGTAATACAAAATGGCTGCAACGACGTTTCCAAGAGATAATCGCCCTGTCGATCCAAAAACGCTAGAGTTGTTAAGATTTTTGACATCAACTACATTAAAAATTCAGCCAAAAAAATCAGTCAATGTTTTGGATCAGCCCCCTTATTCAGCTAATACAAACTTCATCGGTGAGCCTTCACGGAGGCCTTGCAGACGCGATTAGTAGTATTAGCTTAGTAAACGACAGAGCATAGAAGCCGCGACGAAATATCCTCGAGTTAGTGTTACAGAATCGAGCCCCAGAATCGAAATTTTATTGTGGCTGTTAACAAAATTGGCACTCCGATCAGTACAATAGATCATAAAGTTTAATAACACTTTTCAGGATAAAAATATATGTATGTGTGATAAATGTTCAACATATAAGATATACTCTATAATTTATTGGCAAGTGATGTGAGGTATACTTGCGAGGCGATCGTTAACTTTGTCCTTATTCGTTTGCATTTAGCGTCAAGTGCCATGAGGCGAATATGACGAGAATACAGCACTTGTATTGTAACTGGATAATAATAGGAAGACGGCCCACCTGATGGTAAGCCGTCACTGTCTATGCACGTTTGCAATACCAGAGACATCGCGAGTGCTTTGTCGATTCTAGGACATGAAATTATAATGTCTTATGTACTCGAATTCAACTGGCATTTAACCTTACGGTTAAAGAAACCTTATTCTCAAAAAGAATTTACATTCACTTAATATAAGAACTTAAAAAACTAAATATGTAGGTACTATAATTATTGATAGTATGCAAGCGTACTAAATTAGCAACAAAATTAAGGAGTTACAATATCATAATTATCGTTTCAATATTTTTATGAGGTGGGTAGTTTTGTATTATTCTAACAAAACCATACATTTCTAAACTCAACATTTGTAACTGAAACACAGTAATTCAAATGCGCAAAAGTATTTTCCTTCACCTAAAGCTCAAGCTCATTCTAGGATTAGAACCCACGAATCACGTCACGGCATTCGACGTGAGCTATCATACCCTTAAAACGGTAAGAAAAGCAGCTTAAGTAGATTACAGGTAGAGAATTTATTTTGTTATTCTTACCTGGCTGTCTACTCCCGTTAAACAACGATTATTTGAGTGTTTCGACGAAGAAAAACTTAAGAATGACAAGAGACACTGACACACACGACCGCGGCACGTGTTGAACTGCACTCGCCGCGACTTTACACAACACTTCAGCTTAGAAAATATTGCTTGATACCTGTGACAATTGTTAGCGAGATTAAAGGTTGTGTACTGACACGTCAAATCAGCAACTCTTAATGAAATGTCAAAACGTCCAAATGTATGGACGTGACGTCATAATTGTACAACATCAAGTAAATTATGATTTGATTGGTAATTAAAAATAATATTAATTATATAATTTTGATCACATTTGATGTATTTTTGGATGTTCAATGCTCTGGTGTTTGATCATTTATCTCGAATACACGATAGTTTCCTACGATAAGGTCTGATTCATCTTACTATAATCTTTTTCACATAGGATGAGTTGTGACAGTTGAAGTTATTTTACCTATATCTTATATTTTGTGAATACTGTATTATAGCTCTGATAGCATTTGATTACTCTGAGATACTACTTAATGCTTCATGAGACCTTGCTCTACGGTATCCCCTTATTATGTTGAAATAAATATACACCATGGAGAAATCTAAGACAACATCTGTCACCCAACTCATGCTATTTGAAAAATACTATAATATAATGTATTACGCATGATGGAATAGATGTTCGTTATCCCAAAGCATTAAAGTCCATTTCTATCTCACTATCACAACTGTCACAGGTAAGGTATTTAAACTAGCTGTACTATGATTTTCAATGAAGTGTCTTTATGCATTATGTTCGTCCGGGGAAGGTAACCTTACCCATTTCCACGCTGAAGCAGTAGTGCACTTGTATTACTATGTTTCGGTTAGAGAGGAGCCGGCGAAATAACAGGCTCATGAGACTCTACAACTTCACGTCTCAGGGTTGACAACGCATTGGCGATGCTCTGCTGTTGCAAATGTCTTTACGCGCCGGTGATCACTTACCATCAGGTGGACCGTGAGCTTGATTATCAGCATGAGTATGGGCCTTCGATAATCAAAATAATAAAAAAAAATAGCACTGTGACACGTGAGATTCTGTCGCTTAACGTAAACAAAGCTTGTGTCAATTGTAGTGTCGCATGTTGTTACATCAAAGGCCTACCTTTAGGAAGATTTTTTCTGCTAGGTTTGCCTTTCAGACACTACTGTGAGATTTTACTATATTAGTGAATATTGGATTTACGAAATTAGCTGTTTTCCAATATTTACGCTCGCGACACGAAGTACGTTACTTTCAGGTTATGTTATAGCGGAATAAACTCACATGGTTTTTCAAATGTGCTTGGAATTACACCTTTTTTGTTCACCAAAAGAATCAACTATTCAACTAAGCGTAACTTTAAAGTAAGTTAAAAAACAACCTTCCGAACCGGAATTAGAGTCAGACTATTCATAAGTGCTTGTAAAGGCCTATTTGAATAAAAATATTTTCATTTCATTTCAAGTAAAATTTTACTGTAATTTTTTTAAGTTTTTTCAGGCTGCATAAAGAATCCCTTTTTAAAGATAATACGTATTTTTATAGTTTCATAATTTTTTTTCCTCGCCGAAACAGATACGCACAGATAGATTTAGAAATAATCTCCAAAATACATATTTAAAGAAAATCACTGATTGAATGACTTCTGTGGATTCTGCTTGATCTATTTATATCGTAAAAATAAACTAAGTCCAATTAATCGATCGACTATTTATTCAGTGACTGGGCGTGGGCAAATACGTGGGCTTGAATAAGACACCTTAAGTAATATAGAAATTACATAAGTCAAGCGTGGGAATACAGCCATAATGTATCCCACGCAGCGTTGCACTTAATTTTTAAGAATATTTTGTAATTACTAGCATTTGACTCACGGTTTCACCTGCGTTCTCAGGACGATTATATGTTCTTAATCGACCTGCAAGCTATAAATATAATATTAAGACAATCAAACAAATAAACAAGGTCATTTTCGCATCAGTTATATGCCGCTTTAGTGTTTTATAGAAAAGATAACCTTATTGATATATCAATAGATGATCCTTATTTCAAAAGCAATAAAAACAATATTAATTAATAATATAAAAGACTTGTGATATTGTACAGGCTTTCGTATGATGTTACATTGTTAAATAATTTCCAAGTAATAAGTTCGAATGTGGCAAAGACCTTGAGCGTTCGGTTAAGGCAAACGTCATTAAGAAACGGTGGTACTGTGGTAAGGGTACTTAGGAATACCCGAATGTGGTGAAAAGTGGACACTCAGCTTGAAAATCTGTCGCCAAACATCTATCGATTGCAGTTGCACATGAGACAGTGGGTTCTAGGGTTTTACTGTTACCTTCGACCACATAATCACATCAATAAACATCAGTTTGTCCGCGTTCCTGAGAGATGTAATATTTTTTCGGGACAATAAGTTTCCTATATTGCAATAATCAAATCCAGGTTACTACTATATATTTGCCAAGTTTCATCGAAATTCTACTAGTAGTTTTTGTGTCAAAGATCATCATCACTAGCTTTCACATTTATAATATTAGAAGGGTATGAAATGACAGCCATTCAAAAGCATACTATTAATATATTTCACTTACTTTCACCCCGCGGTTTTGCCCGCATTTTCTATTAAAAAGATGTACCATCCAGAAAATATTCTGAGTGCTAAATTTAATGTTGCATTCATACTAGTCTATATAAGTTATATAATTATTGTAAAGAGGAAAGATTTGTATGTAAGTATGTTTGTTACTCTTTCACGCAAAAACTACTAAACAGATATGGATGAAAATTGGCACATAGATAGAGCATATCCTGGAATAACATATAGGCTACTTTTGTATCCCGGGAAAATGTGATATCCCTCGGGAACGTGGGTAAATAATTATTAAAATAGTAACATTGAAATTGATTACAAAAAAGTAATGTTCATAAATAAATTAATCAAATCTAATAATAATATTCAATCCATCATTTTAAGGAACCAATACCGCGATAAACACTTCCAACTAATAAATAGTAAGTATTTTTCACAATCTTAATTATGTATCAATCAAAACGAACCGGTCTTACAATAAATCCGAGTCCGGCCGAGAGTACCCGAAATCAATTTATTTCAGCCGAAGATACGACTCCGAAAACGGATGATTATATCTTTCTTATCAGCGTTTTCTTTAAACGCTTATTTCTCAAATGAAACATCATCTATTACTTTGTTGATTGAATTCGATTCATACAATTTGATTTACTGAAATTAGATTTTTTTGCCAATCGTTTATACACAATCAATGTTGTAAGTAACATTTTTGTCACGGAATTATGTGAATAGACTCTTTTAAATAACATTGTAAAATCCGACTAATATTATAAATGGGAGTGCTAGTGGATTTTCTTACTCTTTAACGCAAAAAACGATTAAGCTGATTTAGATGAAACTTGGCACATAGATAGAGCACATCTGGAATAACAAATATGATACTTTTTACCTGGGTAAATATAAAATCATTTGGGAACGCGGTCAAACCGAGGGGTATAGCAAGTAATGTTATTAACGCTAAAGTTTGTGACTTTTAAGTGTTTTGTTACTCTTTCACGCAAAATCTACAAAACAGATTTGCAATGACACCTAGCTTATAGACAGTGTAAATCCTTTGTGCCAAGTTTTTTTTATTTATTTACTTATTTAGATCACCAACAAGACACACACTAATACATTCAAAATACAGGTATTAAAATGTTAATCATAAATGGTGTCCCTATTAGAGATGACGACCGCATGCATTAAAGAAAGACAAACAACAGAACCAAAAATTATCTTAAAAAAAAAAAAATTATATTTCACATCCCAATAAAATCAAGGAAAAAAAAATTATATATAATAAAAAATAAAAATGCGATAATAAAAAAGAAAAAAAAACAGACAATGCTTTACAAATCGTCTTTTTTTGTTTTACAAGTTTTATCTGTTCTATAGTTTTTACGTGAAAGACTAACAAACATCGATCCATCCTCACAAACATTCACATTTATATAAGGCTACTGCTTCCTTATTGTATTTATAATTCATATATGAAAGTCACCTTTCTTTATATGTAGACTGATGTGAAGTTAGTTACATTAGGTTAAAATGATTCTAACAAAATTTGCTAGAAAATTAGCTACGTTCTGTCAAATCCTGTCCGTGGTTTTTAGGGTACCGTAGCCAAATGGCTATGGATCCCTTATAATTTCTGTCCTTCTGTTCGCATGTTACAGCTATTTTACTCGGAAACCTTAGTCACTATATATAAATGAAATTTAAGAGGTAGATGCTATACAATGGTGTAGAAAAATCCCAAAGCGCATAAATGTATCTGGGAATAGGTTTCCAAAAATAGGAAGTTTATTTTTTATACCACTTGAGCCGACAAACAAGCAGACGGTCCACCTGATGGTAAGTGGTCACCACTGGTGCTGGTGGGTGGAAATTTTGATAAAAGAAAAAAATAAATAAAAATCAATGAAGAATAATTTGAACAAGTATAGGAAGTATTTGAAATATAAGGCTATTTTTATATTGATTTACTTCACAGTGTCATAGTTAAACTGTACAGAACTCTACAGTGTCCATGAGTACATGGCCTTGGCCGATTATTTTTTAAATTATTAAAAACTAGCTGTCCCCCGCGTTCCCGAGGGATTTCACGTATTCCCGGGATTCAATGTAGGCTATATGTTATTCCAGGATATGCTCTATCTATGTGCTAAGTTTCATCCATATCCGTTTAGTAGTTTTTGCGTGAAAGAGTAACAAACATCCATACATACAAACTTTCGCATTTATAATATTTGTTGGATCTATAAATTGAATATAGGGTTACTATACTAAAGCTACATTATTTCCATTATATAGATATCGGGTAACCCTTGTAATCCTTCTAATAATATAAATGCAAGAATTATGTGAATGTATGGATGTTTCTTACTCTTTCACGCAAAAACTACTAAACAGATAATGCTTAAACTTGACACATAGATAGGCCATACTCTGGAATAAAATATAGCATACGTTATTCCCGAGGGAAAATGTATGAACCCTCATAAACGCTAGTGAACACTATGTGCCTTATAGAAGAACGGGATAGAAAGGAGTATTACAGTAGATTTGGTACGTAATATTTAGATTCAACTCGTGTAACTATCTTAATATAATTAATGTTATGTCATCTGCTTTACAAATATAGGTTATTTCAAACAAAATACAGTTAATATATCAATAAAATATTCACGTATATGTGTATGCGGTCGCCACCTAAAGCTATGAGCCGTAGCGCTCTACGGGCTACGCGCTACGGAATCGCTACGTGGTGCTACGTTGTGCTATGTATGAATACAGCGATAGGGTCGAGATTCGATGGGATCACGGCTTTACTTTATTAATTTTATTGAATATTAAGATATTTTAACTATTTCTAATGCAAGTTACTTTCATGTTTGTAAGTTTACACAATATATGAATGAAATTTATTCAACATTGGAATCTGTAACCAATCGATGATATCTAATATCCATGTAAATGGAGTCCTACATAAGGACACTATCTAAGTTGGCACAGATTTTGAATAATGCAGGTTGCATGTGCAGCGCCGGTCTACAGCAGAGCGAGTGGGACGGGTATATATACAGGGCACCGGGAGAGAGCGAGATGCCGGCTGCGGCACTACCGCACGCTTTCATGCCTATATGAGTGTGCGGAGACATGGGCAGATCCCTTCGATACTATGCATAACTAGATATTTCACACAACATTCAACACTGGATCTTCCACCACTGCGATGCACTGAAACGATGTTCTATTTAGGTTCTAGCGATGACGGGAACGGCTCGGGAGCGGGCTGTCGTCAGGTGGGGTCTAAACTAGAAGCACCCGGGTCGATAGGAACCGGGTCCACTAGAGCAGGCCTAGCGCGGTGCGGGGCGCCGGAGCGGGCGTCCCTAGCGAGCACGGGCAAGCACGGGCAGGGGCGGGCAGGTGGCCGGACGGTGATAATAACCATATCTCCGGGCGTGTCAGTGATCACCGGTTACATAAGAGGGCGGAGTCGGCGGTCGGCGCCGGGCGCGTCGCGGTTACCTCTCTGGCCATCGCGGCATGTCCGCCGGAGGCCGCGGGCGGCGCGCGCTCACGCCGCCATCGTCGAGGGGCCAAGCCCGGGACTCGCGTCGCGACTCGCGGAGCACTTGAGCGGCGCTGCGCCGCGTGGGCGGCGATCGATGGGTGCTGCGCGCCTGCGTCGCCGGCCGAGCCCGACGCTCCCCGAGCGCACCCGAGCGCCGCCGCCGCCCCCCGCCACACCCCGCGGCCCGTCCCTCACCCGCGCCGGTGCATCCGTGCCGTGACCCACTTGCCGCGCGCACACTGACCCGCTTCTGGCGCGCTGCTCCACCGCGCTCGTCGCTCACCGCTCACCGCTATCCGCTCGCCGCTCACCGCTCCGGACGATGCGACTACATGCAACGCACACATGCATCGATGCACTATTTAGATAACACGGACAGATGTATTTGTACTTCGTATATACGGTTCATACCGCGCTATGTACGAACGTTGAATAACGAACTGTGAAATAAAGGTAAACTCGATCGTTGAACTATTGAGTTTGCTTTAGCCTGATTTGGACGAACATTGTACCAACATTGAATGGTGAATTATTGTCTTGATAAGCATATGCTTTTTAACTGAATTGGCAACTTTATGCTTCAATCAGTACAAAGATATACAGATTCTTAAGTAGGTATCTATAACCACTCACCGAGAATAAAATATAACCTGATAATGCTTTCTTGTCTAAAAATAAGCCAAATATTGAAGGAACTAAATAGTCTCTCCAGAATAAACCTTGCATATTTTAGAAGATATATAAAATGTAGGTGACCTACTTAATCTAGCCCAAAACATAACTAAAAGGAACAAGTAAGAAGTCGAAACCAAATCAAATTGTCAATACATAGTTCGTACCTAACAATCGTATTAAGTATTATGTGCCGAGAGTGTGCCTACCACTAAGTAATCGGATTTCCTACTTCGATTCGGAGTAAGAGATCATAATCGTATTATAGCTAAACCTATTTGCAGTCAGAAGCCACATTAGTGTCTGAAAAGTGGACCACTAGATTATTTACCGTTCGTTAAAAGTTATAACAGTTTGGTTAATAATTGCGGAAACGTACAAATTGTACAATTTTATGATAGGTTGTTAGTTTTGTAGGTTTTTCACCAGACATGATGGCAAATTCGGAAGCTATTGGAAATTATTTCAAACAGAGAAATCTGTTGTTTGGGATTCCGTGTGAAGCTTTGTGCTGAGAATTTTGTTGCCCGTATTTACGTCAGCAACTTATATTATAATTATAATTGATAATGTAAAGTTGTAAGACTTTTTTGCATGCAATGAATCAATATTTGAATTTTATTTTTCTTAATCAAGAAAAAAGTTAATTTATTCTTTATTAAGAATTATTGGTAACTAAATAGATAATAATACAATTTTTATTAAACAATAAATGAGACAACTTCCTTTTTTTCAAACATCATAATCATATCTACATAACCCTTAAGTACACATCAGAGTAAATACGTATATTTAAATCGTTTTTAAGTTTCTTACACTAACGTGTCTAAATTATGGTTTTAGGAAGGGTCTCGCCATTTAAATAAAGAGTAGTCGAACCAACCAAGGACACCTTGGTATGGTTGGAGGGATTACATGTACAGTCCGACCAACTTAAATGATCAGGTGTTTTCTATTCCGAGGTCCCTACCGATCGGAAAGGCAACCAAGTAAGTCTAATTAAGGGGGATAATCTATGATTGGTCATTGTCTTGGTCATTCAACCTACATATACGATTAATCACAAACACGCTGCAGGTGAACCTCACTTATCTGATTCCTGGGTTGGATAAGACTCCTGTTATTGTTTTAGCCTTTTATTATAAATACCTACCGCGGTATATACGATGCGTGTTCGGAGTCTGTTATTTTTGTCAAATTCAATCAATTAACTTATGCTTTATGGTGGGAACTCATAGAGTCACGATGCGATTGCGTTATTTTATGGTAAATACATATATTTAGGAGTTAGTACATATTGTCAGCAGAGTTTTTTTATTAAATAAAGCTTTATACAAATACATAGAGACGATAGAAGGTGACTTTGTAATATAACTCGACGCTGGCGAAGAAATGTCAGATAAAAGTGCTGCCATACTCGACCTGTCAAATGTCTGCGTTTCGTTATCAAAAGTCAATCAGCTGCTGACAAATGGTATATTATTTTTTGCGAAGAAGTAATAGAAATTAATAAATAAATAAAAGTACATTTTATTTAAAATCTCAGTGGATGTTTTGTACTGGTGAAATTGCCATGTTACTTGCTTCGTTCAATAGTGTTGTGATTTAAATACAAACATCGTCAAGACGGGTGAAATGCTGCTTCTGTTTATCAAGTAAGAAATGCATTATTTACTCTACTCAGTTTTGGTGTGTATTCAATTTTTATAACAACTACTCGTGTTTTTAAAGATATTAAATACCGTTTTGTTTTGGTAGGTCAACTCATTGTAAAATTTACGAAATTTGACGCCTACGGAATTAAACCACTAAAGGGCTCGCGACCGACTAAATTGGCGGGATATATTTAGCCCAATCCCTTTATAATGTGGACTTGCTTTCTGATCAGTGCTACCGTGCTTTCATAGATAAATTTGTTGTAATTTCCTTGTCAGTTACATTTTTGTGTGTGAATTTATAAATAATATAATAATATACGGCTCGATAAACGTAGTGTAGGGCGCCCTCCAGCTAGATGGAGCGATGATATACGCAAGCTGGCTGGCAGCGGTTGGAAACAAAGAGCTGAAGATCGAGCTCAGTGGCGTGCCATAGGTGAGGCCTATGTCCAGCAGTGGACGGAGATAGGCTGATGATGATGATGATGATATTTCAGATAATATAATATATCTAGTAGTAATAGTGTATTTCTTGGACTCAGTGAATATCCTAATTTTGCATTAAAAGCATTGATTTATTAAGTTTATGGATTTGTTATGTTATGAGTAACTGTTGATAGTTTGAGGTACAACATAATGCTCATCTTACTATTAGTACCTGGATGGCCGAGCATTGCTGGGGATTTCTTGACTAACATGACTTCTACTGTATTCTATTTTTTAAACCCCTGTCATATATACCTCTATATGAATTAGATGCGATAATAAAGGGCTCTCAATAACATCAAGTCTCACAAAAGATGTAACTTGAAAACCTTACCTTCTAATGATATTGTAGCAGTTTTCATCGCCTAAAAACATGGATAAAACAACATTTTCTGAAAATTTGTCCTAGCTAGATTGATTTATCGTCCCTGAAACCCCCTGTATACTAAATTTCATGAAAATCTTTGGAGCCGTTTCCGAGATCCTAATTATAAATGAAAATGAAATGAAATTAATCAAATTAAATGATTTGCTAGTATAAATATGTAACTATGGACAGTTGGGAAATAATATCTGACAACCTTCACATCATTCAGCAGCCCTACAACTTAAAGCGACAGAGTTGTTGTAAAAGTTCAGCCAACTAAAAAGAAAGAAATGAAATTAATGGACAAATCATTAAATCAGATACTATTGAAGAGCTGTCTGGTTATATATTAATGCTCATGACTGTACAAATCTATTTAAGATATTGATATTACTAGAAATTATTCTAATTTATAAGTATATTAAAAAATTAAATATTTAATTCTAAACCATAAATTGAAATTTGCATAAATATCATTTAAAATGATAAGTTAAAAATTAGTTCTTTCTGTGTATAGCAGGTGGACAGCATGATGCTGATGCGGCTGAATCTACGGGTTGCACTGGGGGCACTCTGTGCTGCCGTGCTCATTGTCACACTCTTCTGGGGGCATTGTGGAGAACTCTCACGGAGGCCCAGTAAGAACATTACATAAAATTACAATTCAATACAACTAGGGTAATTTAATACAATACAGTTATAAAAATTAAAGCACACTGGAGCTGACATATAGGAACTGACTTTCAATTGCAGCTGTAGGACATGGATAATTGCTTCCCAAAAAATTTACAATTTAAGAATCATAGCCAGATTGGTGTGTACTATATAGTACTCTACTACCATACTATCCTCATATATATACCTTTACCAATAAGCCAAACTCATTGTAGGCTTTGAAAACTTGATGTCCAGGCATTCAATGTCTAAAACGGTTTAAATTGCCCCAGAAGTTCCTCTTTTAATATTATGTATGCCCAATGCTAACCGTCTTTTGGTCCAGTCGCGTCTGTCCTGTCGAATGCCCTGGAGCGAGTGGCCCCGGGCACGGGAAAAAGCTCGGGCACCTTCGGGCATATCGAGTGCTCCATCAACGGCGAGTACGCGGTCGCGTGCCGCCGCGACGCCGATCACGACGAGGTCTATGTACCCTTCTCGCATATTCACAAGTATTTTGAGGTGGGTCCACAGCCATGTGTCTTTGACTATTGGGTTACTTTTATCGATATGCAGGCAGGATAGAGCTGCCTCTTCACTAGGGAGGTGTATGCGCAAATAGAATCGGCTAAGGTAGGAGACGGGCTTTGCTATGCCAATGCAGCGATCCTATTGGCGTGCTCATATCTCTTAGTTGGAAAGGCAGCCTTAGTCTACTTTATTTACCATTTCTATCTAAACCTTTCAATCAAAGTCATTATGGTAATTTACCAATGCCTACATTTTATTTGAAATATGGATGTAAATACCCTTTCTTAACCCAAAAACCTATATTCCCTTATTATACTTTCCATTTCTTCTTGTGCAATTAATAAGGTTTTGTATAGCTTCTAATAGGACCACTTATTGAAAGCTTATGAATTGTGCCTGGTAAATATCTACTAATATCATGAATGTAGGTCACCAGTATAGACAGTAAATTAATATTGTCCTAAAAAAGTTAAAACCCTGTGGAACTGCTTACTTTATATAACATAATATGTCGACATTAAATTCCTTCAGATCTATGGCAAAATAACATCTGTGGGTGGAGTGGAAAAGTTCCTATGGTCACATAGCTACGGAAAAGTGTACCATCCAAAGAAAACATATGACCCTCATGGCACATTCACAACATTCGAGAACTATAACGTGGAAGTGAGAGATCGTGTCAAATGCATCAGTGGAATCGAGGGAGTACCAGTATCAACACAATGGGAACCAAAAGGGTTCTTTTACCCAACACAAATAGCACAGTTTGGGTTATCACATTATAGCAAGCATTTAACGGAGCCAGAACCCAAAAGGCGAATTATTGACGATGGAGAGAAGCATCTAGAAAATTGGATAGTAAGCAAAGACGCATACATGACAAGGGAATTTGATCCTAATGTACATTCGAATGTAATAAGGTTTTCAACGTCAGAGCATGCGTCGAGCCAAGTATGGTTGAAAGTGAATATAAGTCAAGATTTTGTACTGAGTGTGGATTTGTTGTTGAAGCCAAATTCGTCAATGACTGTGGTGCTGCAGAATAAGGATAAGAAAGAAACAGTGTATTTGCATTATGTTACCAGTATGCAGTTGATTAGTGCTCAGGTGAGTTCTATTTTTCTTTCCAATAGGGTCGCTCACTTCCCTATAATATGGCGAGGAGGGCGATTGCTGCCATATGCTTCATGCTTCTGAACAGGTGCTGCTTGTGGGGGCTGGTCAGCTTTAGTTTGTTTGTATTTTTTAAAATTAGATATTCATAATATTATTGCTTAATAATTTTTTCCTTCTGCGATAACACACAGGTGTTGTCAGTGACACTAAATAAATATTTTGTAATAAATCTAAGATCGTTATTAAAAAGAGTAATTGCGGAGTTTATTGCCGGCTCTTCTCAGTAAAAAACAACCTTCCGAACCGGTATTAGAGTCAGACTATTCATAAGTGCTTGTAAGGCCTATTTGAATAAAAATATTTTCATTTCATTTAAATATAACATACTTGGTACCGTGGTTTCTGCCGCGTTCCCGAAGCATCTTGGGAATAGTGTAGCTTTCTATCAGTGAAATACATTTGGAAATAGATGTAGGTTCCGAAAATGACCTCAAAAACATGTATTTTTGTAGGAAGATCATATATACTACGGCATTGGAGTGGAGCAGCAATGGCGGCGCGTGACGCGGGACCTCATCATCGACATGCAGAAAGGGTGGGCGCTACAGGACCGCCCCAAGAGGAGGTCGCCTAGGAACAAGTTTAAGGTAAGCCAATGCGTTGTCGACCTTGATACTTCTCAACAAATCTTTAGATATCATTTGCTTGTAATTTTACCGGGTTTTTTTACCATTCTAATTGAAACACAGTAATAGAAGTGTACCACGGCGGAAATAGGCAAGGTTGTAGTAATTCCCAGGACGAACACTGCACTAACAGTGACCTAATTAAGACCACATATAGGAATATATACTACATAAATACAACTTGAAAATTGGTACTTCCCCAAATGAACTCAGAGTACACTATATATACAAATACTATATTTATATATATTATATACAATATTTTTTAAACAAATACATAAATATATGTATTTATCTATAATCTGATCATCTATTTTAGTACATCTTTTTACAACATAAAGGATTATTTTAATGACGACAAAGCTTGGATGTAGCGCTCGCTTCAGCAGGACACATCTTCATGTACAAAATCTTATTTTAAAAAGAGTAATTGCCGAGAACATTGTCGGCTCTTCTCAGTAAAACCACAATTCCGAACCGGCATTAAAGTCTAACTATTCACAAGTGCGTATGAGGACCGTTATTTGAATAAATAATATACTCGATTATCTACTTCAGTATCTTAAGTACTGAATGTTGAATGAGTCATATCTCTT
Organism: Habrosyne pyritoides; assembly: GCA_907165245.1. Classification (NCBI taxonomy): domain Eukaryota; kingdom Metazoa; phylum Arthropoda; class Insecta; order Lepidoptera; family Drepanidae; genus Habrosyne; species Habrosyne pyritoides. The sequence goes on along the minus strand of OU015591.1, from coordinate 14,291,529 downwards.
ATAAACCTCTGTAGTTTTTTGTGAATGCCATTATGGTTTATTTTCCCCATGTAGTTACCTTTGTTCAATAATCAAGAATAAAAATGTGTTTGTCAGATATCGAGTATAATCCTGACGGGGTCGGGGTCGCTGCGCAACGCGAGCGTGTCCCCGAGCGAGCACCTGGCGGCGTTCTACAGCGCGGCGCGCTGGCTGGTGCGGGCGCAGCGCGCGCGCGGCGGCTGGCCCGTGCGCGCGCGCCGCCGCCTCGCCGCGCCGCTCGCCGACCTGCAGCCCGGCTGGTAACACTCGCTACATTGTGTACCAGCTACCAGGTACCCGGCGTGGCCCCGAGCGACCACCTGGCGGCGTTCTACAGCGCGGCGGGGTTTACTGGCGATATCCAGTTTCGACTATATTTTTATATTTTGGTGATCATGTCTGAGGAGCAGACACGTACCATGACGAACATACAGCATTTTTATCGCTATGATCCAAAATAATAATCCCTGGAAAGAAATTTCTGTAGTGTCGCTGCACTTTCATGTATCAAATTGTAGTATCTTTTAGCTCTTTCGTTATATCTCTTAGTATATATATCGCCAATATATCTCTCGTTACTATTCATCCAGCTTATTGAATTGGACAATATATTTGTGTAGGTACTCGGCAATGAGTCAAGGGCACGCGATATCGCTGCTGTCCCGCGCGTACTACCGCAGCGGCGACGCGCGCTACCTGCAGGCGGCCGAGCGCGCGCTCTACCTGCTCGACGTGCCCAGCCACAAGGGCGGCGTCAAGGCGCTGTGGATGGATAAGCATGTGTGGTGAGTCACTATAATAATTATAGGCTAGTAGCAAGTATCGAGATATTGCACTAGAGTTTGTAGAGACGTGGACCATTGAACGGCCAAAACCATTGTGCCAATAGTTGGCGTAATGGCCAGGAGCCTTGACAAACACCTTAAGAGGCTCGCGTTAGAGGGCTGGTTTAAGGGCCAGATTCAGAAAATAGTGCGTCAGAGAGAGATGGCATGCATAGTGAGGACTGTTTCTCTCTGGATATACATCAAGAATTTCCCAGGATGTTTATTATTATTCCATATTTTTTCCATCAGTGAAAAAAAAATATCAGGCATCATTAAGCATCGGGAACAGGGTCCAAGTTAATGGTGTATATATGGAATAATAATAAATATCCTGGGAGATTCTTTACACACGCCCACCTGATCCCAAACTAAGCACTACTTTTATTCCAAATACTACATTATATAGATTTACTATACTATATTATATAGATTTTTGCACCCAGAGACAGAACAACCAGACAAGGTCATGCACACAAATATTTGTTATAGGTGGGAATCGAACCCATGACCTATGGTGTAGCGGTCAAGGTCTCGAACCACCATACTAACTGGCCTGTCATAAATAAATCCTGCTCTTTTACATTTCAGGTATGAAGAATACCCAACAACACCGCCCCTATTCGTCCTAAACGGCTTCATATACACCCTCCTCGGTCTCTACGATTTACACGTGATAGAGGGAGAGAACAGCATATCACTGGCCAAGAAGATGTTCGACGACGGTATGACATCACTCAAAACACTGTTGCCACTCTTCGATACAGGTAGCGGCAGTTTCTACGACCTCAGACACTTCACCTTAGGCGTCAGCCCCAACATAGCTAGGTGGGACTACCACGCGACTCATGTGAACCAACTGTACCTGTTAGCTGGGTTAGACAACGATCCTATACTTATCAATACGGCGAAGCGTTGGGAAGGGTATATGACAGGCAAAAGGGCGGCTCATAATTGAAGGAAACTGACATTTTGTGATGAGTACCTTCCTATACTGTCGGATTGTCAAGCGACGAGAAATGACCCTCGTAAAGGGAAATTCAAAGTTGCTGTTGACCAAATTGTTGGAAAATATTATCTTTTTGCGGTTTTAGTATTACCGACAAACAAAGATAGACTTTATATTCAAAGAATTACAGACGATTTGATCCAAGACACAATATGTGTTATGGAGCGCGAAAATATCTCACACTTTGAATAAACTAACAAAATCCATTGACTGTACATTAATGCATATGAAGTTGTAACTTCAAAAGGCGAAATAAAATGTAGGTATTAGTTGTAAACAGGCCCCATAAATAATATTTTTATAAGATAAATGATAAAAACATTTCAAATTGTAAAAAAAATGTAATCTGTTTAATAATCTCAGTTTTGTTCAATAAAGTACTTAAATGAAACAAATTACAAAGAAACTCCATTATCAATTAAATACTGATTCTATTTCATTCTTTTGCAAATACATCAATAAATTTGTGTTAATTTTTACCCAATTGCTGAAAAAGGGGAATGTTTTTTTTATCGATTAGTTTTGATTACATCATTCAATTAATTTCATATGTAATTGTCGTCATAATTGGACAATAATTGATATGTTACAATTATTTTGCGTAATTCTTTCGAGTCAATGTTAGGGTAGAATCACATTAGAGGATTCAGGTACAACAATTTTGGACTGACTACTTTTTTTAAACAAAACTGAGATAAAACATTTTAACTTTTAGTTGTTTATCATTTTTGTAGAAATAGTGTTATTCAAAGAATCTTATTCTATTAAAGACTGATAAAAAAAAAAACAATTTATAAATTAGGCATTTGTTTATGAAAACAGGTATCCATTTTTTTAACATAACTTTTTTTTTGGAAGTTACAACTTTTATTTAGGGATGTTGTTACGTAACTTGATTCTAATAGTTCATAAATTACATTATTTTGTACTTAACTAACTTTAAACTTATCGTTCTTGTGACGCTTTTACTTTACTCTAGATCATGCCCAGAACTTAGCAAGTCATTTATATTACTAAAATAAACTAAACTTGGCTGATGAAAAATAATATATCGAAATAGTCTTAGTAGTCTTCTCTTAACATAGACATAAAAAATATTTATGATTCGGATATAACGTTTTCTTAAAATGATCACTCATTATTGCATTGGCAGAAAATAAAAATCCATTCTTATTTTATAAATTTTGCAGTGATTATTGCCATGCCACAGATATACATATAACTAGCTATCAGGCACAAATAACATGAAATTTTCGACATTAAAGTTTTATTTAAATCAGACTTAAATTGGATAAATCACTCTAAAATCTAATAGGCCTGTTTTAACAGTTAAGATTGTCAAAGAAAAATGTACTTTATTGTCTTTGAAATAAAGTTCCCCTGTTGATCCAATAGCGAATGTTATAATTATGCAGGTGAACCTTGTTATTGGGCAAAAATGAATATTTTTTCCATGACATTCTTAGCTATCAAAACGACGTTTTAGGTACTGAAGAATTTAGAGTTATTGAGCCATTACAAAACGTATCAATTTTCATATCATTGTAAATATCGATGTTAGTTTACAAGTAATTGATTTAATTACTAAGAAATATTTAAGATTCTCGCGATTGTTTATTCTTGTTGTCACAAAAGGCACAGCTCTTGTTTTTGATAAATGATTAATCCTTCAAGATTTTAATATATTGACCATATTTATTTTAATGTGATAGACATAACAGTTTCTTGCCATATCTTGTTTTTTTTTTCACAACTTTATGATAACAAAAATATATTTTATTTATTAATACATATTTTATGCGATGCACAATGTTTTTCTATTTTAAACTTTTATTCAATGTAAATAGGACACGTTTTCGCTTAATACTGGGTCCATTGATGACACCTTTCCAAAATGTCTTATAGAAATGACAAATAACTAATTGTAATCGTATAGATAATGGTGTAGTAATTAGAACTATGTATACATACTGGTTGTATGATGACTTAAAAACGCTGCGCCCCATATATATTTTGCGCCAAATGTATTTAGGTAGTTTAATAGTAGCTACAAAAAATCTCTTATGTATTCTTAGTTATCCTATCGCACTAAAGACACGATATGGCACAATATTGATTTATTATCTATATCTTTAATACTAGAGTTGAATTTTCAATGTCATTCTATTGATTACTACGACAAGAAATTTCAATTTGTATATTGTTGTATTGTATTGTGAGGCGTGAGTTTGTAAAAAACGGTTGTTTTACTTGTTTGACCGTAAACGGTATTTCTTGTCATGTTATAATTCGGTCGCCGCAATATTGTAGTGATATTTAATTTATTATTATATACATTTTACTATATCGAATTGCCTTCGAGAATACGTTTAGATTTAGAAATAGTTTTCTTATGTGCGTTTGGTATGAGTTTGGTGAAAGCTTATTTATCGGTCCTCTATTGTATTAACATATCAATGCTATCCAATCAACCTTAAATATAAAGTTACTGGTTCTTCTCAGTTGAAACTTTCGAACCGGTAGTAACCGAATCTTTGACCTTCATAAGTGCCCTTCTAGGGCCTAAACTGGTTATAACTTTGCCTTAAAATCGTAGGATTATACTAACGATTGTTGTAGAGATGTTTGAATTCTTGCATTTATATAAATTTGGATTGTTAATAAATAATGATCGATTATATATTAGGTGTAAAACATTCCGCATGAAATTTTGGCCAGAATTCAATTTGTGAACATTTATATGTGGATACCAGTAAACCAATGCACAAATTATTATACGCAGTTTTAGAAAACAAGTGTCAATTTAAAAAAAAGCAAATTAAACAATTAATAATTACTAGAAATGCGCAAATATTAACTCTCGTTGTCGCGATATAAAAGGCTCGTTTTGACAGGTAGAATGTCATTGTAAAATCAACTTCACTGCTTTGTTATAAGGATCATCTATTGCTCCAATGGTTAATTGTATATTGATGCTGATGAACTTTATCATAACGCAATAAGGTAACTTTTTCCGTAACTCCCTTAGCTGTCAAAACATGCTTTTTAGATCGACAACTTTAGAGGTATGTGTAATAACATAGTGTCAATATAGATATATCTATAGGTAACGTTTGACTTGGCGGTGCTTTAGTTGTATGCTCATGTGATGCATATCGCACCGTCTCTGTTCAGGCCTGTTCAGATATAAGCGATATGGGCTAATACTACGTTACTTTGGTATTAGTATGTGTTTTTGTTTCGTTAACCAAGAGAAATGCTACCACTTACCTGAGCGGTGTGGCGGATGCGCTCAAACTGCAGTAATTCATAAATTTCACGGCGATATTCGATATCCACCGGTACCGAATGTCACTCAACAGAATGTATCTGAACAGGCTCTTAAACGGGATACCAATAGTTATTTATATAAATATGTATGATTATAGGGTGCCTGATCTAATAGTGTCTAGATAGAGAAATGTAGCGACGTTTATTTCTTAAATTTTAAAAATGCAATCTCTATCCATCATTGCCTAATAATTAAAATGTCATTATTGACTAATATATCAATGTGAACTTACCTATCATGTTATTTATTGAAGAATGGATATAAATGGCGTCTGCGAAATAATTTTATCTTACTCTGTATATCAGTTCGATACATTGTGTATGAGTAAAGGTTAACATGGTGAAGAAACCACAGTATGGAACTTCACGACTTAGTTCCTCCATCACCTTTTCGTCATCGGACTACTAGGCGTGGGGAGAGTTTTCACCCTTATGTTGTAGACATACCACCAATTCGCACGAAGCGCTTTCCTTCCTCATGCGCACAGCTAAAGATTGGAATTCTCTCCCCTCGTCTGTGTTCCCAGATACTTACAACTTGGGGTCTCTAAGAAAAGAGTGAATAGGCTACTAACGGGAAAACGAGCTCCATCTTCGGCCTCATCTTCACTTACCATCAGGTGAGATTGAGGCCAATCGCAATCCCGTCTGAAATTAAAAAAAAAAGTATGGGAGCTACATACATGGCTATTCTATACCATTAAACAATTTATTTATTGTTCGTGACTATGCATACATGTACCATTTCATAAGTACAAGCCATCTTTCCTATATCCATCCTTTATTAACACTTATTGTATTTGCGATTTTTCCATATTTGATTATATAACTCGGGCCTTAAGAGTCAAAATTGTATAACATTCCAATATTGAGCTTATTATGTAGTAGAAAATGTAAATAATGTTTGTTAGTTAACATTTTTAATTGTTTTCTGTTGTGTTTCTATATTTATGTTGTGAGAATAATTAAAAAATGGTTGATAATTAAGTTATATGAGTGATAGTACAGCTATAATTGCAGTGTATTATTAAAAAAACCAGACAAGTTCAGGTTCCGTAGTCGGTACTATATTCTCGATTTTTACACCAATGAATATTTAAAAAAAAAAACAATAGACAACTACATGTATCGACCATTACCTGTGAACTGGAAAATACTATTTGGCGATGATACTCTTCTTTTAAAAGCAGCATATGCTACTACTGTTAGTATTTTGAGAAGTAGTAGTTGGGTTTGAAGTGAGAAGATACGCCCATTTGAGTAAATATTACCTACTATACTTTTTTTTTTTTTGCGATTCGATCGTTTGCTACTTATACTTGATATTTGGAAACTAATCTTCATATAAAATAGTGTGAAATTCAACCCTAAATTATATTAAACAGATATTTCCAGCCCCCACTTTACATGGAGTAGCGATGCCATGTGTTTTATTTTTCAAATTTATTTGATAACAGCTTTACTTTAGTTTAGTCAAAGATGAAGAATCTGCTTCATAGGCGAATATGATAATGGCATCGGGCTTCGAATCATATTTGAAATGTACTTCATTCATATAACATAATTGTATGTACCTATAACAGTGTAAAATATTTTCTGTATTTAACATCATTAGTTTGGTAGTGAGGTGAATGCATTTGTGAATGACAATAAAGGAGTCTCAAAATGGTTGTGTTTATCATTGTTGAATTATCGCTAATTGCAGTTCTGGTTTTAGCATTATCGGTGCACTAGACAAGATTACTATGGCGCCCCTCTACTATCCAATTCACACAAATGTGGAAACGTAAAAAAATAGGAAAAAAAAGTACCCTATAGTATAAAAAATTACAGTCACATAAGACCTAACTTTACATCTCAGGGGTGTGAATGCATTGCGATACCCCTGGTGTAACAAATGTTCATAGGCGACGGTAACCACTTACCATCAGACGGGCCGTCTGCCTGTTTGAACATTGTCATGTAAAATACCTGTCTACCCTTTATATTGGCAAATGTTGTTTGCAATTCATTTTTTATTGATAATTACCAAATTTATTAATGTACATAGAGATATTGTCGATCTGTGTCTACTGTTTTCGGTGCCTGTTCATGCGCTCTTAAGTGGTCCCCTCCGCACCCTACCCTGACGACATTACTAGCTAATTGCGAATACTCTAGAGTTCAGACGGCCCTAAATTAAGGCCATTACAAATAAATACAAATGAATTAAAGTTCTTGAACTTTAAAATAAACATAACATAACGCTATCTATGATAAAATTTCTAGCCTTTAGATTTCGATTCAGTGAAGTGACTAAGCTTCGATTAAAAGTATAAAATTCGACAAAAGACCTGAAGACCTTGGCTACAAGGAATTGTCTACGCAAAGTACATGGTTGATTGGAGTAAAGATATTATTACCTGTTACCGGATTGGTAATGGGCGCAAGGAACATCGATTATGCTCACGGACATGTCATGGTGGCACAATATATTCAGTGAAACTCAGGTTTTTATACTCGATACTGATACCTACTATATTGCTTCGAAAATAACTATTGTCTTTGATATTTCTGTACTGTGACTGCTGTATAGATTTATCGGTCGTACTTAAGCGAACGAACACAAAGAGTTGTGGTGAATGGGCATCGATCTGCCAAATACACAGCCACTTCTGGTGTACCCCAGGGATCTCATACAGGGCCTATTCTTTTCACTATATTTATCAATGACATAGTGCACTGTATAAAACACAGCCACTGTTCGTTGTTTGCCGATGACCTAAAAATCTATCGAGATATAAACTCCCAGGACGACATTACCCTACTACAATCAGACCTCAACTCGGTGCAGAATTGGTGTGTGGTGAATGGGATGCTTTTAAATGCTAGTAAATGTTTTCATATAACAGTCACGCGGAAAAAACATAAAATTACTTCTACCTACTCTCTCAATGGAACACCTCTGCAACATGTCAACGACATACGGGACCTAGGTGTTACGCTCTGTAGCGACCTCTCATTTACCACGCACATCAATAATGTTATAAAAAAGGCAATGAAAATGGTTGGCTTTATCAAAAGAATTGGCAAAGAGTTTCAGAGCACGTCGTCATTAAAGATACTTCAAAACCATTTATTCAGTTTAGGCCTTCGGAGGGCACTTATGAAGGTCAAATTTAAAGTTACTGAAGCTACAACCATTTAAGCTACATTTAAAGACCATATATGTCCTTTTAGAGCCGATTACACACAACGGTTGATTAATTTTGAACTAGACTCGCTTAAAAATCGAAGGATGTCTCACGATCTATCAGCTCTTTACAAAATTATAAATGGCATATCATCCACTCCTGAATTTACTGGACTTCCTGACTTTCAGGAGGAGGCTCCTGAAAGTCACTGTAGACGTTCCTCGACATCGGCACCGCCGGGCTCGTACCACCAGAACATTTGCAACGAAATCTAGTCGAACAAATCTAGGTCAGCATGCACCACTAAACAGAATGATGTCTCTGTATAATAGGGTTTCCTCAAGCAACAGCGATATCGACATATTTTGTAACAGTTTGTCGCAATTTAAATCTAAAATCTTTAAGCAAAATTTGTAATTGGCTGCCTTTGAATTATAATTTTAAATTGTTTAATAATATTGATTGATTATTATTAATAATGCTTTGATTTATCTTTTTAGTATTTTTGAATTGTTATATTATTATTTTTATCTAATTTGTAGTTAGTGTAATTTTTTTATTTTTTTATATTCTCTAATTTTGATTATGAATAATTGTTATATGTTGATTTTGTAATTATTATTTTTTTTGAATTCTTGATATCTTGATATGTAGTTTACTGTAAATGGTGTGCATACCTGTAAGTGACGTATTTACACTGTACTTAAATTATGAAATATTGTGTCACTAATAATTAATTGTAAATATGTCGTTGGTTTGCGATATCAATAAATAAAATAAAAAAATAACTAATTGTATACCATTTTTTGAAACTGGCAGTAATAATCCATGGTCGAGACTGAGAAGAATTGCCACACCTAAAAATAAAAAGACGTTAATCTTTATGTGAAGTTATCTGTGGCACTACGAGACACAACATTAATGACATATGTCATTTAATTGTCATTGCACTGGAAGTACGGAAGTAATTATTCATACTTACCTACTTTACTTAATACAATATTATTTTGCAACTTTCCATTAAAACAATCTTATCGAAAACGCATTAAATTACATTTAAACGCACGTGGAAATGTGTATCAAAGAAGTGTGCAACAGTTGAAGTCTAAATGGCGGGGGATATAGATATACAGTCGCTGCCTTTGTCGTCGCTCCCTCAGGAAACTCGGAATTTGTTATCGTGTCTCTTGGATACGCCTAAAATATTTCCCAGCGATGGGATAGATAAGCTTCCCAGGTAAAGCTTAAGTTTTGCTTAATTGATAAGCTTTATTGATATTACATTCTGTAGAAGTACAAAAATAAACACCTGTTGTTTTCGTTCTTGTATGACGTAGTTCATTACTCAGTTTTGTAAGTTTGTAATTGCTAGTATTTTGTGATTTAAGTGAATATATTTTCGATTTATGATACTAGTTCCAAATACATATTTAAGAAACCAATCCTAATATGTGTCACACAGAAAGACCCATACTTTTTCAACTTTCAACAACTAATTCGTTAATACATATTTTCATCATGTACACAATGCATTTGAAAGCAACTCCAATTGCCTAAAATTATTTTTTCTACCAACAATATAATTTTCAACACAGTCAGTGTCTGTAGACTTCAGAAACATACAAGGTCAATATTATTTCTGTCTACAGGGATTGGCGTGGACTCGCATCCCTCGTCAACATATCAGCAGAGGTGGCAAGAAGTATAAAGGAACTCAGTGCCAAAACAAGTAAAGTGTTAGATATATGGATACAGAGACGAGATGGTACTGCAACAGTGGGACAGCTGCTGAATCACCTACAGCGGTTAGATAGATATGATGTACATGATGATATTATTCAGGACCTTAAAGAACTTGGCAGCAAAGGTGTACAAATATGTATGTATGCTAACAAAAATATTTACTTTCTTTGTAACCTAATGGAGGTGGACAATTATGAGTCAAGGATAAGGTTTAATCAGGGGCATAGCTACCGCCGTATCTACCATATCAATTATATGGGGCCCTGAATGTAAGCAAAAAGTTGTAAATCATTATCCATAATCACAAAAGAAGTAGCCATAATCCTTTATATCTTTTATTTGGGCTCCGGAACAAAATGTAATACTGGGCCTGTCTAAGGCAAGCTACGCCACTGGGTTTAGTTCTCAGAGAATAGTTCTTACCATGGTAACAGTCAGTATTACTTCTCTGATTGATTGTGATATGTTACTACAAAATTTCATACATTAATTAGAGGTGTTTATTCTATTTGATTGATAATACAGAATGCTTTTTCTTGTGTTAGTTTAATACAAACTAAGGTCCTACCAGTTTTTGGCAGGTGAAAATAAGAGGTAGAACTCATATAGCCTATGAGTAGCTGACTTAAATTACCAATGACATTTGTAAGAAGTTAAATCAAACTATTACTGTCAGCATTTGTTTGTTTTGAATACTAATTATAATGAGTGACTTAGTAAGATTGTCAAACATTATATCACACCTAAATGCCACATTTTGACAATTAAGAATGTCATAAAAAAACATTTGTTACAACATTGACCAAATATTTTTATATTGAATAGTCTATTTATCGAGGAAGGCTATATAACATCCATCTACAACCAATAGAAGCTTCAATGAAAAATGTCACAACAACAGGGAATGATATATTCCTTTTGAGCTTTGCACTCATTTGACAATTACAGATCTGAAATGTGGGTAAATCTATTGGGGACAGCTAGTTAATTCTGTTACCATCTTTGTTACAGTAAAAAAACCAGAAAATCAAGTGGTCATTACATACACTGAGGCACCACCAGGCACAAGTGATTATGAACTTATCACATATGATGACAGACCGGATCACTTGCAGCAGTACCACGCTTTTGTGCTGTATGCCATTGAAGACAAGGAGTTTGTTGAGGAGCTCCTGAGACGGCTGAGGGCTGAAGGGTTTTATGTAAACACCATCTTTTATTTAATAATGAGTATCTGTAGTATAAAACTCAATCAATGTTCCTGAGTAGGTGATTAAAGAAATTCTGGTACTCAGTATTATATCAAGATGTATGTAGAGAAGGACGAGAGGGTTGTTGGTGGTGGGTCAAAAATGGCTAGAACTTGCTGCCCCAACTTATTTTGAATTTGAGCACTGTAGCAACCCAGGCTGGTACTATAAAGTACATATAAAATTTATGGACGACAATGTTTTGGTTTTCTTTCAATGTCTTACTTCACTAAAAGTTGCTCAAAGCTAAATTAAAATAATGTTTTAATCAAAGTGTGTTGTAAGCAATTATCAGATGGTTTTGGCAAGAACTCAGCAGTTAGGTCCTTATCACAGGCGATTTGTGAGCGAATTAGAAGCGAGTTCACTGGGAGTGCGTAACGAGCGCGCGCTGAACATGACGCGACGAAATGACTGTTGAAAGCGAGCTTACAATGGGCCGTAGTAGTGCTATTCGTGCCGAGCTCGCTCCGGACTCGCCTCGCTTTGGACATGCTTGCTAATCGCCAATGTTCTTACACTTTTAATAAATAGGACTGTAGTGGACCACATGCACAATCGAGTCACCAGAACAGCCTATTGCACTAAAGATAATCCACTTTTCTTGAATTTTATAAAATTAACTGATCATGATAGGCATGTGAACACAAAATTACCTATTAAACTATTCTAGACAATTTGAGCCTAATCAATGAAGTCTATTTAAATTTCCTTATGCCGCTGACCTCTGAATTATACCTTATATTCATATAAATAATACATAATCAACAGTTATGTACGGTGGACGACCTGCTGCCGGGCCACGCGACGCAGTACGCTCCCGTCTCGCAGCTGATCTCCCGCTGCCAACGGATTATCCTCGTGTACTCGCCGGAGTTCCTGCTCAGCTTTACTAACAGTTTCTACCGGGACTACGCGCAGGCTTTGAGTATTGGTATGTGCTTATATACTATGAATTTGTTAGGACAGTAATAACCTAGTATATTGTAATAGTTAATTTAAGACAAGCTCTCCTTGGTTTGGGATCAGATAAACATCGAAATTTAGAGACAATCAGAGAAAGAAATTATCTATATATGTTTTAGAAGAGAAAGAAATGATCTGTTCCCTGAGCATGAACATCTATCTTAAGCATATATGTCACCGAGTGCGCCAAAAACCAATGAAAGTTGAACATCGTGCAACGTCACAGTGTGCGCGGTGTCAAATTCTATACAAACCAGCTTTTTGGCGCACTCGATACGGCGTTGAGTTCTGCTAAATATGAATGAGAATTGAAATCCTATTGTTTCTAGGACAATGTGCCCAAGAAATTAACATTTTGACCACTATTTACTATATATCTACTGCTACCATTCTACTACCACAATTGACACCCTTATTTTTGGCTGAAAATAAATTATGAATAATGACCCAGTTCTAAGTATTTAAATGTTTTATTTCAGAGAAAAATCAAAGGAAAATAATACCTATAATGTACAGAGAGTGTCAGTTGCCGGTACACCTGACTTACTACCACAACTTGTACTACAATGCCGAGGGTCGGGGGATGTACGACTTCTGGCATAAGTTGAGGCAGTCTTTGGAAAAAGTTCGGTTACCTGGGTATGTTTGATTACATTGCTTTTTTATGACAAAAAGGTCGACAAGCAGGCAGATGGTCTTCCTGACGATAAGTGGTTACCGCCGCCTATAGACATCTGCAACAGAGGCTAATATCACCGCCCCCCTTAACTTTATAAATGACACAGTAATACAAGTGCACTATAGCGGAAATGGGTGAAGTGGTACCCCACCCCGTACGAGCTTTGCACAAAGAGCTCTACTACATCAGAACTTGGCTAAAACCGACGTCACTAAATTGGCCTTTGTGCCTCCGCGTAACTAGGGTCTAGATGTTTTTTAATTTTAAATTTACAAAAATAAAACCACATAATATTGACATCTGTAAGTCTGTTAAAAGGAATGGTACCTTCTTAATTTATATACTACAACCTATATGTATTACGTACCAATATAGTAGTAAAAAATCATAAAAATCGTGGACCCGCCTCCATTATTTTGAGAGTCGGCAGACAAACATGGTTAACGACCATGGAATCATCAACAAACCTTTTACATTATTTAATTAAGTGGGCGAAATGGTCACGAAAATGTGTATAAGACTAACTGTCTCCCGCGGTTTCACCCGCATATATTTTTTATCTGTTTCTTTTCCATATTTTTCATTAATGCTCCGCTCCTATTGGTCGTAGCGTGATGTTATATAGCCTCTAGCTTTCTTCGATAAATGGACTATTCCTGAGATGAGCGCCTTCAAGCAAACAAACAAACTCTTCAGCATTATATATTAGTATAGATAATTCTCAAAAGATAAGATAATTTTCAATGAATTTTATGTTGCTTTTTACAGATTGGAAAGCCCCCAACCTGTCTCATTGCATTCGGGTTTGAAAATCATTGAAATAAACAGCAGTAATGGCTACCTGAACGACAGCTCTCTGTTCTTACCGAGCCAGCACACCCGCAGCATATCAATGAGTGAGCTGGAGAACTTGCAAGTCAACGGCAATGATGACTCCAAGTCACTGGGCAGTATCAGCCAAACGAGCGTCGAAAAAAAGAAAAAACAAGGAAAAATCCGGAAATTATTTAACACATTGAAAGGAAAGAAGTACAAGAAACCTCTTATGGTCGAAAATTGAGCGGAGCACTGACAGCTGGAAGTTCTGGAAATAAGAACTTCTTCATTTGATGGAAGGTGTCTCATTGAAAGTTTGATTTAAGTGAAATTATGATTGGAATATGTTGTGTTCGCTTCACGAAATATTGAATTTTATGTCATTAGGTTGATTGGCAGACAAACGGTCCACCTGAAAGGGGTCGCTGCCTATGGACATTAGCTATACCAGGTACATCACTCATGTCACCAAACTTGCATTACATATAAATGACTGTGGTATATAATGAAGTAAATAATCAAAGTGGCAACTGCTGTGGCAATCTCTGTCCTCATTGATTCACTACTGACTCATTAAGGATGTTTCCTAAAGACGTTTATGCAGTTTTAACCCTAGCAGGGTACTAAGCTCAAACTTAATTCAAATCAGTTTAGCTATTATGACATCATATAAACATACCGCACCCTCAGTACGATAAGGGTAAGCTTAACTCAAAATTTTGCAAAATGGAGTTACGATCATAGAGAGACTAAACAAAGTACGCTCTATCCGATGGATAGTAAAACATAGTCAATTTAATGATAGAATAAGCATACCGATACTTCAGCCTCTTTAACACCGGGACCCACCCTCCCCGCTCAGTGCGAAAGTGACACAATCAAAGATGTGCCAAAAGTGATTTTTTGAGTTAAGCCCCATTAGTTCTGAGGGTGCAATACATACTAATTCCTTTTTCGCATAAACTAAACCATTGCTTAGATCAGTTTAATCAATCTCAATTTAACGGATGAAATAGCTTTTTAATAATATATCAATAATTAGTTGTATTATCACCAAAATCCATTTTTTTTTATTATTGTTAATATGTTATCTATGTACATTTGGCTCGTGTCGGCTGGATAATGATTTATTAAACCTAATCAGGGATTTATACTGTTGGCTTCATAATTAATAGGTTGATTACATGTCAAATAAGTTACTCTTTATTTAATCAAAAATATACTTTTAAATGAAACTAATGAAATGGATTAGGAAAAGCAGTTGGTAGTGCTTGACTACAACTTACTCCATTATTGAAATTGTGATAATATGTCAACTAATTTAGTATATTTTTTTACACTATTTTAACTTACAGTTTAAATATAATACAAGTTTATAATATCTCCTCTTACCGTCAGATATATAAGATATATTATATAAAGAAGTGGCCTTAAAAATTGCAGCATAATAAATGGATTATATGCAATATAAACTATTAAATTAACTTTTGATGGATATATATATCAATTGCGTTTCATTTATAAATTATAGTGTTATAAATGTTAATGTACTTCTGTTGTTAATGTAAGTCTTATATGTGTTACTGTAAAAGCCAGAATTGTGGTAAATCTAGGTAATATAAATTTTAAGATCTACCAACATCATTTAGTAAATTTGTGGATTCACACTAACCTAAGAGTTACCGAGTTAATGGTAGTAAAAGTCCGAAATTAATGATTAAACAGCAGTTCCCAGCATACTATGCAACTTTTTATTGAGTCAGGTTTATAATTTTTTTATATACTTTATAGCTGTCCCCCGCAATTTCACCTGCGTTTATCAAAATTCAAAACCATTTATTCAGTTTAGGCACTTAATGAAGGTCAAATTTAAAGTTACTGAAGCTACTGCCCGTTATAAAGATCTACGAAAAATTCCGCGTCGAATCTTTGCAAGCATGTTTAGAACAACTCGCTAAAGTTTCATCACCATCGGATAAATCTTATTTGAAGGCATAGTGTACAAAAATACATACTTTCATTTTTATATGTTTATATAAATACTAAGAAGGTCGGGCATTTACAGCTATTATTTGGTTAATCACAGGATTTACTGACTGGTTTTATAGTAAAAATTATGTATTAAGTAGCGGGCGACTGAGGTGTCTGTCAAATGAATGTTGAACAACTATAAATGGATTACAATTGTATATGTATTGGATACTTCAAGAGGACCATCTTGTATGGGGGATTAGTCGAAAAAGTGTCCCCTTGTAAACAGCAAATTAGTTTTCGAATTCTCACCGAAATAGCGCTAGTGTAGCAAGTGGAAATGATATGAACAGAGTGAAGTGTGCTGGGTTGGTTTCCGGTAATTCTTTAAATCTATTTTCTATTTCCTATTTACAATTAATTGGGGTACTTAAATCACTGTATAATTTTATTCCATACTCATGTTTGTCTATATATTATAATAATTATAAAAAATGCGCTGTAACAAAACGGATTTTTTCTATCCTACTCTAATAAGTTGTGGCGCTCTATTTAAAATTCTTCCACTTGCTACAGCAGCGCCACCTTAATTTGTTCCCTTTCAAGGGACACTTTTTAGTACACTGAGATGGTCCTCCTTTACTTCTACACTCCATATTCAAGCTGTCAAAATCCTTCTTAAAACTTCATTAATCTATCCAAATATAATTTTACTAAAATTGGAAGGATACAAACTAGTTTTGATGATCTTATATAAAAACAAATATTTAGTAACTAATTCCGCTGGATCTCCTCTGTCAAGTCCCAAACCAGGAAACTCAACAGGAAATTCTGTTTGTATATTCTTACAATGGATTTCCGCAAGGTCACCCCTGAGTCAATTAGTTATTTTGATGATCTCCAACATTGCAAAAAAATAAACAATTTACAAAGATTATCTGCTGCTCAATTTATATCAACTGTTACAAAATGTTTAGTGTTAATTCGTATACAATGTCGTGAATTATATTCAAATAAATTTTATTATATTTACAAAATGCATTAATATTTGTATTTAGACCTATTGATTTTTTTTTTGTGTACCGTACCTCTAAAGGAACATGGGGTCTTTTTTAGGATCACTTCAGTGTCTGTCTGATTGTTTGCCAAGATTTTTTTAATACACATATTTTATACGCTCACCAATTGAACAAAACCTTTATACTATCATAAAATTTCGCAAGATTGAAGGTAATTAAATAAAGAAAAAAAAAATTTTTTGCGTCGACAAATTTGTATTTGCAGTTGGAAAATTGGCTGTGGCGTATGAATAAGAAATTTTTTCTACTATAAACATGATTACAAAGACCATTTACGATTAACCTTTTGAACGCCATGCCATTACGGCATCTCCATGTCCTGTACGCCAAGCCCGGAAATCTATATACATAAACACATAAAAGTAATGATTTAATTTGTTTATTTAGTATTTTCTGTGACCTGTTTATTGTCGACAAAACCCATGTCGATTATTGCCGACATTGACGTTCAAAAGGTTAAGAGCTAGTGAAGAGATAATATTCATATTTCTAAAACCATTTATTCAGTAAGCCGCACTTATTAAGGTCGCAGTTACTTGAGTCAAAGAAGTAAAGTAATTTGGTTCTATCAATGTCTAGTAACGATATCGTCACGTTCATTGATTAATTATATTAAGCCTTATCTTTTCAAATCATTCATGAATGATTGATTGGATACATTAGTATCTATATTTATTGTATGTTTATCAAGTCACACATTTGTCATTTTTGTAGGGCGATCTCAATTGCTTAAATCCTACTAGATTGCCTTGAATCTAGGTGGGGTTAACCGGGGTATCTGCTTCGGGGAATTTCAGGGGCACAATTTCATGTTTGTTAAAAAATAACCGAGAACTGGTCCGTAAATTCGTAGATCCGAAACGGAGATTACAAATGCACACGTTAGTTTCTATACGGCTGAGAATTTTTACGTAACATTAGATATTAGGTGATCAACGGGGTGTTAGTTTCATTAATTTCTTATCAATGACATCAAAGAAAATCGTACAAAAATAAACTTTATTCCTCATAAAATAAGGTTCATAAACAATGGTGAAATGTATAGTGATTGCTTTAGGAATAAGGTATATTTTTCTATGATAAATATGATTTCAAAAAGAGTAAGAGTATTTCTTACAAAGAATATAATAAAAGTGAAGGGTATAAAGTATTGGAATGAATAATTGAATTTATTTCATTATATCATTTATAGAAATATTTGAAATTTCAAAAATCGAAGCGGAAGTCCAAGTTTTTATTACTACATCTATGTAGCCGCCATAGTTAACACTAATCATACCGACACTTACTAGGTACCTATTTCTACCATAGCGGGTCAAATGTGACTTTATATTTCCTGCTTGTATGTATGAAATATGGTTGTTAGGAAGGGAAATAAATAGTATAACTGTATATTAATTAGTAAGAAACACTCATGAAGTCAAATGTGCAAAAGCAATAAAATGATACGTGCATTTTCAATGCAAACTTCAAAATGGGTCATTTGACCCGGTTATGGTATGTTTAGTGTTAAAATACATATTGTGAGTCATCAAACTGAAGCGCGAAAATTAGTCTAATGTTCTGTTTTTGTTTTGATTCTGTTTCAACAGCGTGCGGGGTTTTATGAAATAAAATAATAATTATTTAGATAAATAAATAAATTATTTATTTCATACGGTACTTAGGCCTATTTTTGGCTGTTTTTATTTATTTTATTTATTACAGTTAAAATAGAAGATACAATGATTAATAATTGGCTCACAACATAATAAATAAACTTCTTATCAAGCTTTTATCAGCTTCTGTTGAATCGATTTGAAACTGCAACTTTGTATCAGGGATTCGGATGACGCGATATATATTTGAATAATTTGATGTCTTCGAGCCAATCCGATGATGGCGTCGGTAGGTGGATAGTGGAACTCTTCTGTGGCTACAAGTTAACTGGTAACCCCTCGAGTTTAGTCTCATTTGTTTTCTTTTGTCCTAGCACTTTGTATATTTGGGTAAGAGGGACTAGCGTGTTTTTTACTATTTTTTAAACAATTTATATTTTTTTTATAAACTCTGTGGCAAAACGAGGGAGCAGACCCCCCTATTCAGTTAGTACAAACTTTGTCAGCGAGCCGGCGAGCTTATCTCTCACGTGTTTGCTTAGTTAGCGAAAGAGTCAGAGCATAGACGCTGCGACGAAACATCATCATGTAATTTTCATTACAGAATCGAAGCCCATTGAATTAAGGCCGTCTCACATTACGAAGATATTATAATATTTAATATTACGATTAATGTGAGTAATTTTCACTAATATTACAAAGGTAAAGTAATCTTCGAAATTACTCATCCGATTTCGAAAATTCTTTCATGATAGAAAGTTACATTCCAGAGTGATAAAGGCATTGATATAATCCCGGCATATATTCGATCCCTCATGAACGAGTGTGAAACCGCGGGCCCCTATTAGGTAGGTACTATAAAAGATCAGAACCAACCTCCCTTAACATTCCATCTCGTTCACTAAATAACGATATCTCGTTGATCACACGTTAAAATAACCTACATTTTGTGTGACACGCTTTACAGTGAAACACAGCGATCCCTCGTTCTAGATACAGATTCGATGGAAGGACTAGTTGGCTTAGTGGTTGGAGACCCAGACTACGCAGGTCATGGTTTCGATTTCCATTCAGGACAACTGTTTGTTCTGTCTAGTTGTAAATATCTACAAGTTCTATTTATTTATTAATCTACTTTAAGTTTCGGTATTGTATTTAGAAATAAATAGTCTATCAGTTATTTTGTATTCATAATACAACCGCAAACTGTTTATTCAAATAATGAAACAATGTGTTGTAAAAATATTCATATATGTATTTAAGATATAACAACGCTGTGTATTCTGACGAGGTGGTCGCTGCCGCAACTTGCTAATAGAATCTCCTTGTTCGCTTCATCTTCGTTTGTTCTGAACGTCAACCGCTTAACTGTGAGATGATGTGCAGCGCTGAAATAAGTACAAATATACTATCATAAATATATAAATATTATGGAGCATTCTTTAGGCGCTGTAATTTCGTCCCACAACTAAAAACTAGAAAATTATTAAATATGTTCATATTTATTTAACAGGTTTGCCAACGTATTAAATATCTCAATGCATCCAACTAATATAAATTCGAATGTTTGTGAGTACGTGACGAGAGTATATTCTTTGCTCTTTCAACAATGGTGGACGGATATGGATCAACTTACAATACAATATAGTTTATAACCTGGATTTATACGTTGACTGTTTATCCCGGGAAAATGTACGATCCCCCGGGAACGTTAGACTGTTGGATCAATAGCCCTTATAAAAAAAGCATTAAAGCTAAGCTATCAAAACGGGCCTGCATACAATACATACATACAAACATTCAGTTTTATATACATACTAGCTACCCCCCGCGGTTTCACCCGCGTTTATAGATATCATATATAGCCTATAACCATCTAGGAAAAAATCTCCGTCGAATGGTAGCAGTCCCATACCGATATGTTCAGTAGTTTTGGGGTGATGGTTCGTCATAGAAACCCTATTTTCCTTATATATTACATATAGATAATTAGGCATATGTAACTCGGCTCTGAATCGGTTCAACAGATCAGATCACACCTACTTGAACTGTCGAGCTGCGGCTCAAGAGCAAACTAAACAGCTCACGGTTCACTTATTATATTACAATCTGTGATCTATTCTGTCATATTGTGTCGTTTTCGAACTGCTGCGCGGCAGCGGCGTACAGACTCTGTGATCGGTCGGCAATATTTGAGCTGATCTGTGAACCAGTTCGCAGCGCCGGCTCGCAAACGTGAGACGTGAGCTGAACCGCAGCTCTCGTATTTTGGTTGAGTTACCCATATCTATAGATAATCTTACCTATTATCCAATTCGCGTAGAAGATTCCATCCAACTCCAATATCAAAACTGTATAACCTTATTACTCCAGTTTCAAAGCCTGTGGCAATTATTCTATCTTGTTCCACGACTATTGGCGCGAAAGCTACCGCTGTAACCGACGCGTTCTTTATTTCTAAAGGCTGCCCGTAAAGGCCGTACTCTCCTAATGAAGATTCAGATTGGGCCTGTGTTTTTGACCATAGACACACCTGAAAATATAAGTTAAGAGGCTTAGCTTATTTTCTTATGATTTTTTATAAGATCTTGCAACATTTATTGAAGTGAAAGCTTCTTTAGCGGCGCTGAGCACTTTTCTCGGGATGGGTATAAAATGTTAAATTCGCGTCAGGAGACGTGACCTGATCGACGTAAGACGGAAAAAATGCACAACGTTAATGTACAAGGTTTTTTGTTTTAATAATTCACTTCCGTGAACACGCAGGCATTGTCAGTGAGACTAAATAAATGTAAATTCGTTTTTCATTAAGGGTAATTGCTGAATTTATTCATTTTTTTTAGTAAAAAGCACCATGCGAACCAGTATTAGAGTCAGGCTATTCATAGGTGCTTGTGGAGGCCTATTTGAATAAAATATTTTCATTTCAAGTTTTGTGTAAGTGAAGATTGTTAGGATATTTCATTACTGTAGGAAAAAATATATTACCTTCCCATCTCTAGACCCAGTACCAAATATCTTCCCATCATGCGCCCACGCACAACACCATATGATCCTCGTATGAACACCGTTAGTCTTATCCGTACATGCGACGATGTCAAAAGAGTTCGAGTCTTTTCGCCTTTGGAATAAGGTCCACTTTCGGTCGCGGGACACTGAGAGCAGCTGTTGACTGTCCGGCGAGAAAGCTATCTGCGTGACCGTCAGTTGATGAGAGACTAATTTCTGTATCTGTTGCCAGTTCGTCGTTTCCCTGTTAATAAACATGACGTAATTATGGATCTAACTAAATAGGATAGTAAAATAACCTGTCTATACCAAACTAATTAGGGATTACAACATAGCTTAAGTCAATCAAAAATAGGGATGGAACAAATATATATTTTTTTTACAATCAACAACTCTTACATAATTTTTTGGATTTTTTTGTTTTTATTTTGGTAGGCAAACGAGCAGATGTATCGCCTGATGGTAAGCGATCACCGCCGCCCATGTAAACATGATATTATGTATAATTTAACGTAAAATATTTCGGTCAGGCGCGAAGTACGCGATGCACACACTCCAATCATGGGTATTGTTTATCACCTCCCTCCACACACATACAAGCTCACAAAATGTGCACTATCTCTTTATAATATAGTTAAGCTTAAGATTTTATGAATATCCGTAACACCACCACTAAACTACCCATATACAACCGTTTCTTTGGGCTAATTATGATCATCCACCTGCCCTGATAACAATTATTTGGTACATTCATATCATGAACGATTTGGTAGAATTCGCTAGAGAACCCTGTTTAAGTATGCTTTCCACATTGCATTTGTCTACTAAAGACACTGCTCTTTAAATTATAAATAAATATTCTGGGATATTTTTACAAATTGCCATCTGAAGCAGAGCTTGTATTATGGAAACCAGAAAACTGATAGACTATATAGATTTTTTTTAATACATACAAATGTACTTCAATATTTGTCTTGTGTGGGAACCGAACCGTCAGGCGGTCTATTAGTACCAAGCCAACTGGCCCATCGGGCGCACCTTGCACAAAATGGTCAAAAGCAAAGTAGGTAAGTATACCATATAATTATGGCGGCGTGTTCAGCTACGGTGGCCTTGCAGGCGGAAGCGAGGACGGTCCCGTCGGGGGCGGCGCCGAGGCTGAACACCTCGTACCCGTGACCATACAGCTTGTGAGTCTCCGGCCACAGCGTGTTCTGCATCAGGCTCTCCTCCGTGGCTGGCTCTGTAATGTTGAACACATTACCTATACAATCCATATAAGTATGCATGTAGAAATAAAGTAGTATATCAGTTATCTGGTTTGCATAGTACAAGTCCTGCTTAGTATAGGATCAGATGGCCGTGTGTAAAGAATGTCCCGGGATATTAATAATTTAATTAATTTATCTACGGCAGTTTATCTTGCATTACCGAAGGATAGTTCTTAAGATATTCATTCATGTAGTGAGGGGCAAGGGCTTCTTTGTTTACAATATTTATCAACATTTTCAAGAAATTATTGTTATAATCCATTTTTACATTCGTTATTTACGCATAAAATGTTATTAAATAAATAAATATCCTGGGACATTCTTTACACACGGCCATCTGATCCCAAACTAAGCAGAGCTTGTACTATGGAAACCAGACAACTGATATACTACATATACTACTTTTTTTTTTTCTAAATACATACTTATATAGATATTTACACCCAGACACAGAACAAACAGACATGTTCATGCACACAAATGTTTGTCCTGGGTGGGAATCGAACCCGCGACCTTCGGTTTGGCAGTCAGAGTGTTAACCACCAAGCCAAGTGGCCTGTTATTGATCAGATTGTTCAGTTGAACATACCTGTTAAATCAACTGGTATGAAATAGCCATCGGTATCGTCTCCATTCTGCTCGTCTTCACTGAACACCGCCTTGTTGGACAACCCTAGTGTTGGCACTGAAGCGCCCTCTGGACCTGGAGAGTAATTGCATTTTTGATTGCATTGCATATTTAACTGTTATTAACCTTAACATCGGCACATAAAGTTCATAATGCAATGATTAACATTGTACGAGTATATGTTAGGGTATTGTATACCGTGATCTGTGAAATACAAACAGAATAATAAATTTTAATAATATAATCAAAATTAAACTATTTCACAGCAAAAATTTTATCAAAGAAGAAAAAACTAAGCCACTCCTATTTAATATGGAGGAGCTAGTAGTAGTAGAGCTTAAGAGCTCTCTACTTCCCCAGAGTTCGTCTAGGGAAGTACTTCCATCATACCTATTCCCGCCGTGAAGCAGTAGAGCACATGTATTACTGTTTCGGTTAGAAAGGTAAGGGGGCCGGTGAAATGACAGGCACATGAGACCTTAACAACTTCACGTCTCAGACCTTGGTATTGCAAATGTCCATAGGCGGCCATGATCACTTATCATTAGGTGGACCGTCTACCTGTGGGTCTAATTGTCATTTAATAAATAAAAAGAATTAAGTATAAATTAAAATATACAATAATAAACTTTTGGAAATCATATTATAAACACCCGTAGTTAGAGTTTAAATTGCAATATCCCAGGTTATTGCTATATTGGTATATATTTTATGGAAATATAAAATTAAATATCAACTTACCAATGTCATTCCCCTCAACTAACTTCTCTCCAACTATATTCTGGAAGTTGTGGACAAAGTTATGTGGCGCTTTAAACACCCGGATGACCTTCTCCTCAGCTGAGGACGCGAATACTGTAGAAGATATGAGAGCAAGCGACGACATGTCATAGCCGTGGACTTGGGGGCGGGCCAGCTCGTGCCATTGTGTGCTTCCTAGGGGATATAAAGGACTTTGTACTTTCGTCACACAGATACAGATCCAGGTTCATCCACAGCCTGGTAGACAATAAATTAATTTGGTTAATTTAATTAAATAGTAGGTACTATGGAGAAGCGAAGTTTGAGACTCCTCCATTTAAAAGGGAAGATCTTCCGCTACTAGGTGACCGTGCCTGGGGCCTGCTGTCCAACTGTTGATGTTAGAAGCTTGTATATATAGCTTCGAAACCTCGATGTGGGATTCTCGCATGCGAGTTCATAGATGTCGCCTCATCACAGTGGTGCGGGCGATGCAAGATTCTTGCATGCGTGTTCATAGATGTCATCATAATACTAAAAGTTAAACCAAAGCTTTACTTTGCTCTTGTACCTACCGTCGGGAGATCTCCAAGGCGCGTGCACTCTAGTTGTTTGGTCAGCGGATACACTCACGAGATAGCGCCCTCTCGCTCGCGGTTCCCATCGAACCTCCTCCACGCTGTTGAAGTGCCCGCCCGGGACTGGCTTTCGAACCCAATTATTTGTCTCCTATAAATTGTTCAAAATGCACAGTCAGTCATTCAGTTTAGGCCATGGAGTACTTATGAAGGTCAAGTAACTGAGAAGAAACTGCAAGCAACTCAGGTGCAACATTTCTATTTGATATCTAACTGTCACCCGCAGTTTCATACGAGGGTAAAAAGGTACAGCTGTTTCGGAGATCAGCCGAAACAAAAATACAGACAGACAAAAATTTTAAAAATGTTTTTTTAATGTACATACACCAATTTTATTTATTTTTAAGTTGACAAATATAGCGTAAGCGCAATTCTGTATTGGAATATATTTTGATAATAAATTCTTAGTTTCTAATTTGAATTTACTACTACTAACCTTACAAAACCTCCAAATATGGAATGACCCATTATACCCGTGTCCTAGAAACTCCATGCCATCGGGTCCAAATCGACTTCCATAGAAGCCTAGGCCACTCCCCCCTACCTCCCCTACCCGCACTCGCTCCACCCACGCTCCCCCGCCATCCCCCTCGCCCCGTGTGGGATGGGACTCTGGCTCCCAGATGATCAGAGTCTTGTCTAGTGATGATGACAGGAGACGGTATATTGGCTTTATGGTGGTAGCTGCAATTAAGGAATGTTAGTTTTAAAAAATATATCACAAATTAATTAGTATAACAAAGTGTAGTAAGTGTAAAGTAACAACGGAAGCAACATTTTATTTGCATTTTTATGTTAAATTGAAGCTCTTTAGGGGTGTACAATTTGGTAGGGGAAGTACCACCACCATACCCATTTCCGCCGTGAAGCAGTAATGCACTTGTATTACTGTTTCGGTTAGTAAAATCAGAAGACCTGTGAAATTGCAGGCACATGAGACTTAACAAATTAATGTCTCAGGATCGACAACGCTTTACGCCCTTGGTGTTGCAAATGTCCATAGGCTTTTTTTTTTTATTTTTTATTTTTATGCTACTTGGGCCGACAAACAAGCAGACGGTCCACCTGATGGTAAGTGGTCACCGCCGCCTATGGACATTTGCAACACTAGGAGCATCGCCAATGCGACGTGAAGTTGTTAAGTCTCATGTGCCTATAATTTCACCGGCCCCCTTACCTTTCTAACCGAAACACATTAATACAATAGCACTACAGCTTCACGGCGGAAATGGGTAAGATGGTAGTACTTCCCCGGACGAACTCTGCACTAAGAGCTCTACTACTCTGAAAAGGCTGCGGTGACCACTTACCGCCAGGTGAGCCTTCTGCCTGTTTATCAGCCTACTGAGTTAAATAATTGGGTAAGACAAAAGGGGTCATTGTTATACCTCTCTGTAATTCAGAATAATCATATGTTTTTTCGCAACTGCACACTAAAGTCGAATTTGCAATGTGTACAGAGGTACACATATTGGTCAATAAAAAAAAATATTACCTTTATTAGGCTGCCATTGTACCCCATAAACCCATCCTTCGTGCCCCGCCAGCACGGCATCTAATTTCACCGCCCACTGGCATCCATATGTGCTGAATACTTTCTCTTCCACCTTGATACCCTCTGTTGGTACATCAGTCAAATGCTTCTCGATGCGCCAAATGCGTATATAAGTATCCTGCGATGCTGTTGCTATGAGGATTGTATTATCATCTGTGGATTTGAATATTCATTATTATAGTTTTAATAATAATGTCAGTTTATTATCTTTTTGATTAAATAATACATTACACTTCCCATAAAGTAAGAAAGGTTAAATTATATTTTTGGAGGCTCCAAAGCAGCTCTTCAAAGTAGGCTATATATATATGTATGTTTTGACTCACCAGCATCTAAAACATCCAGGCCCCTGACCCAATCCTCATGCCCCACCAATGTGTGTACCCTGTGGTACTCTTCACCACTGAAGATGTGTATTTTATGGTCTTCCAATGCACAGAACAGCATGGGCTTCTTCACTGAGGGTAGGATATGTGCATGAAGGGAAAGGCAGAGACCAGACTGTAGACAGATTGTTTGTATGTGAGCTGTTACACCTGAAAAAAAAAATTTTAATTAAACTATAGTTTCTATAAGTTAGTAATGTATGCTAGCTGTCCCCCCCGGTTTCACCCACTATCTACAAAAAAATCCTTGTCTAATGGTAGCAGTTCCATTGACACACTATCACCTGAAGACTATTGAACATATTGCGATGGGACTGCTACCATTCGCCACGGAATTTTTATAGATGGCTATAGGTTAGGTTAGCCTATATTAGGGGGATAGTATTTAATAAATTTGATGTTTACTTGACTTTTAAAATAGTTTGAATGAGTAAAAAAAAAACAAATACATTATTTAAAACAAAATGCCCTGTTTATGTGTAAATCGCAATTAAGTGTCAATCATGTGTTTAGAAGAGAAATATGTGGTTTATCAGTTATATGATTTCTTTAATACAAGCACTGCTTGATGTGGGATCAGATAGCTATGTGTTAAGAATATTTATTTATAGGCTGTTCCCTATCTTAGGGTATCCTATATTTGCGCAGAATCAGTTGATATTCATGGCAAAATTCATGATTTATAAATTTCATAAAACAAACCTACCATTAATCATAAAACATTTTAACATCAAAATAAAAATTGACTTACTAGCACCACAACTATTTAACATTATTTCACTTACCATTACACCTCTTCCATACTCTAACAGTTGAATCGATGGAACCTGTATACACTATTAAGTCATCTCCATCATAAACTCCATGAATACAAGATACTCCATCTGTATGGCCTGTCAATGTGCTTGTAACCTTCCAAACTCCATCAACCAGACTCCATATTGCTGCAGTCTTGTCTGCTGAACACGACACCAGTTCCGTCCAAGTGTTGTCAGGTTTACAAAGCCATTTCACTGAATTTACAAAGGACTTATGATGGCTAAGAATTGTTAAAGGATCTTTGTGCTTTTGTTTCTGAAATAATAAGAATGCAGGTTTAGTCAAAGGTATGGTTGCCATGGAATAACTATAAACTAAGATGTCAAGCTCAAAACCAAAGATTTTCAGGCGTAAAACCTAGACATATATTTATATTCCTATTCCTGATGAGTGCAACAAAAATACAATGATTAATATTTTGTTTTTATTTACATACCTATATCAAAATATCTTAGATATCAATCTAATGAACTAATCTATCTAACAATGTCATTAAAAAAAATCTCAGACAGTATACAAAATCCAACTCAGATGCCACTCGAATACCCTCCAATACTGACAAATCCATGGAAATCTAGACAGATGGGAACAGAGGCTCGGCAAAAGTACAATTCCATGATAAAAATAGACAGCTAAGAATGATTTAAAATATACCCTACAGCTTTCTGATAAGGTTCATTTTCATGATCATGCAATTAACCATTGAATCATTGTTAGAACCTTTTCAAAAAATCCGGCAGATTACAGATGTCGATACGGCTAGATTAGTTTATTTTAGCTACTTTCATAGTGTTATGACCTACGGCATTTTGCTTTGGGGTAAAGCTGCTGATATAGAAACAATTTTTATATTGCAAAAAAGAGCAGTTCGAGCAATTTATAATTTGAGTTCTCGAGCTTCCCTCAGAGAAAAGTTTAAACAAATTGATATCCTCACAGTTGCATCGCAGTATATTTATGCAAACATAATATTTGTACATCAAAATATTAGTCTTTATGTCAAAAAAAGTGATATGCACTCCATCAATACTAGAAATAAGGATAAACTTGTCACTTCTGCATATAGATTGCAAAAAGTGCAAGGCTCATTTTTAGGACTTAGTGCACGCATCTATAATAAAATCCCTGCTGAAATTTTAAATTTGCCTTTACAAAAATTTAAGGAAAGAATTAAGACTGTTTTAGTACAAAAGGCTTTCAACAATACAAATGATTATTTTAATGACGACAATGCTTGGGTGTAGCGCTCGCTCCAGCAGGACACATCTTTATGTACAAAATCTTATTTTGAAAAGAGTAATTGCTGAGTTTCTTGCCGGCTCTTCTCAGTAAAAGCAACCTTCCGAACCGGTGTTAGAGTCTGACCATTCATAAGTGCCTGTGAAGGCCTATTTGAATAAATATTTCATTTCATTATTTCATTTCATTTCATTTCTTGACTGTCAAAACAGACCGACTGTTGTGACGTCTTTAATAAACTGATATCAATTTGCGTACTTACAAATGTGATAAAGAAAGAAATAGGCTCTATCTCTATTTACTTATCTTTTAAAATAGAGGAATTAATAAGAGTAGTAACAAATCAAATTGTTTACCGTATCGTAAATAGCGACGGCATTAGTAGCACCAAAACAAATTAATCCGTCGCTATTCCAATCAACTATCTCAGGCGTACGATTACATGCCACCGAAGTGTACACTTGTTGCACTAATATATTCATTGTTTAACATTAAATATATTTAGCTTATCAAGTATAATAGATCAATATTTATCAAAATATTAACTTTGAGGTTATAGATCATATGGTCGACATGACAACATTGACAATAGAATAAACAACCATAGTGATGAAAAATTTTGCGTTCAGAAACGAACTGAGTATGAGTATTTAATACTATTGTGTAAAAGATGTTTTCAATGTTATTCTTAGTAAATACATTTGTTTACTTTATGACAAGTAAAAGTTAGTCAAGCTGGTATTTACGATTCAAAGAAAACTTATACAAATGCAAAAATATGATACAACGCCAGATAAACATTAATTTTAGGTCGTTAACATAGATTTGATGGCAACTAGCGTTAACCTGAAATTAGTTTCTCAATAAAATTCAATTAATTATCCCTTGATTTACATGGAGAACATTCCACGGGTGTAGTTATATAATATTATTAAACTTACTAAATGACCAAGCAAATATTTATTTATTTAATTATATTATGAATTTAATGACGACGGTGCTGTGTCGGATTATTGGTTGGGAGCAGGAAGAGGCTACAGGTGGTAGGTTCTATAAAATCCCCTTGAAAACCATTACCCTTTTTCTAGGTTTGCCGACCATCAGGCAATTTATCAATTTATCATTTCGATCGGGCTCTAAATCATAGAAATCCCCTTATAGTGAAGGGCGCGTCCTACACTCCGTCCCGCATTAGTTGCGTTCGCAGACCGAGGCACGCCCTCGTCGAGTCTGACGATGACGTGACAAAACCTCAGATAGCTGCAGCCGAATCTACAGCTCGCGATAGTACACATTTGTCACACACACAAGGCCATCAGCCCAGTCCTGGATTTATAAATAGGCCGTATAGGCCGCGGCCTAGGGGCGGTAGCGTCCTAGGGGCAGCAGATTTCACAGGACGGTCACTTGATTTCAGCGAATAAGTCAAACAGGTCCACTGGTTTTCTCATGGTTTTTTTATAATTACTCTAAATAACTCCCTTCAGAAACTCATTGCTATCGAAACCTATATTATCGCGTGAGTGATAGATGAGAGCAGCGCATCGGGCGAACGCGAACGGCGCGGGCGGCAGTGTCTCACCGTCAACCTCAGGGCAGATTCAGAGCTCATCTGTAGATGTATTGACGGTATCTGATCTCTATGGATCTCTAGTAGAGTTTATAATAGCAAAACGAGATAACTTTGACTATTTCGAAGAAAAAGCAATGGAGATGAGCACACTTAAGGAAAAACAAAGAGACAACCTAAAGGACAAAAGATGACGGATGAAACAACGAATGAAGAACCTGACCTCTAGGCTCCGGCTCTAGAGATTATTTCAGAGTGAACACCTTTTTGGTCATCCTTGAGTTACAGAAAAAGCTCAGTCTCTCGTGAAATATTATACCAATGATTTAGAGGACGATTTGATTCAAGATTGTGCATTTTAAAAGTCACATTTCCTCTGATAAAACTGCAGAGTGTGCAGTGAAGCCTGAATCAAACTCACTACTCAGTCTCTCAATGTTTTTGAGGAATCAATGTCTCATGTATACCCTAACATGGATATAGCTCTCCGTATTGCACTTTCCACTCCTGCGATTTATTTACGGAAATAAATATAATGACATTACCTTCACTATATATTTATGAAAATATAATGTTTATACGTAGAAACATAGGAATGTTTGAGGCAAAATTAGATATTCATAGTATAAATACAAGACAAAGGGAGAAGTTAGTTGTTCCATACTTTAGACTAACTAAAGTTAACAAGTCATTTCTTGGTAATTGTGTTCGATTTTATAATAAGATACCGCTTTCAATAACCAAAATGTCTGATCATAAATTTAAAAATTATATTAGGAAAGTTTTGAAAGAAAAAGCGTATTACAAGGTAGTTCATTATATTGAAGATAAAAATGTATGGAAATAGCTGCTCTCTGCACAGTGCACCTCTAAATCTCTTGTTTAAGTTGTAAGTACCTAATTATTGTTATTTTCTATTTTGTAGTCTTGTCATATTTTTTTTTGTTTTGTTTTTATTAATGTTACCTATAATAAGTATTTTGTAATTGTTAAATATAAAATTATGTAAAATTGAAATTATAAAATAGCCAAAAAGTCAGAATAGATAAAAATTTATATAACAAATAAAAAAGAATGTAACCTTGCTGAGTTTCTTGCCGGTTCTTCTCAGTTGAAGGCTGACTTCCGAACCGGTTGTAGCTTCAGTAACTTTAAATTTGACCTTCATAAGTGCCCTCCGAAGGCCTAAACTGAATAAATGGTTTTGAATTTTGAATTTTTGAATTTTTTTGAATTTTGCTACAAATTGTTCTGGGGAAAGGATTTTCTTGTTTAAAACGCGTGAAAAATTATCAAAGGTCTTCATTGTCTCAAGAAAAAGTGAATTCTTTAGCTCTTCTCTACATAGAAGCAGAGATAATGAAAACCATAAACTATGATGATATTATAGATGATTTCGCTATTAAAAAGGCTCGTAGAAAATTGTAAGCCTTGTTTTTTTTACCCTCTTAATGACTAATTCAAATTTTATTTA
Source organism: Habrosyne pyritoides (assembly GCA_907165245.1). Classification (NCBI taxonomy): domain Eukaryota; kingdom Metazoa; phylum Arthropoda; class Insecta; order Lepidoptera; family Drepanidae; genus Habrosyne; species Habrosyne pyritoides. The sequence continues at coordinate 14,259,740 of OU015591.1, read as the reverse complement.
ACTTTAAGGCCTTCTTTACTACAAATGGAAAATTATTATTTTAGAAAGGTATGTACATTGGGCGGCGGAAATAAAGTGGCCTACACTCATAAAAAATATAAATCCGGCACTGCATCAACCTCGATACCGTCCTCGCCGGCGTGGACGTAAGAAACCGCGCTCTCCTTAAAGTTCACTGTAGAGTTTTTTGTTTTATTATTTTGAAATAAAGAACCATCAATAATCAGATAATGTAAAGTCTTGATATAAAAAAGGCCCCACAAGCAACGCACTGAGCCCGAGGTTTGAGCCCCACAGGGGGCACCCTCAGTGTGCTTATTGCTTAAAACTTGTATATTTCGGTTGAGAGCCCTAAGCGCTCACTGTTATTGTCCACGTAAGGGAACTACATGATCTCAAAAAAAAAAAAATTACCCTTCTTCGAACGTTCGGTTAAACTATGGAGTGTAGAAGTAAAGGAGGACCATCTCAGTAGTGTCCCTTGAAAGGGAACAAATTAAGGTGGCGCTGCTGTAGCAAGTGGAAGAATTTTAAATCGAACGCCATAAATTATTAGAATAGGATTGAAAATTGATAAAAAAGGGTAGAAACATTTCCGTTTTAAAACAGCGCATTTTTTTATAATATATGGACACATATAAACATGAGTATGGAATAAAATTATACAGTGATTTTAAGTACCCCAATTAATTGTAAATAGGAAATAGAAAATAGTTTTAAAGAATTAGCGGACACCAATCCCGTACACTTCACTCTGTTCATATCATTTCCACTTGCTACACTAGCGCTATTTCAGTGAGAATTCGAAACCTAATTTGCTGTTTACAAGGGGACACATTTTCGACTAATCCCCCATACAAGATGGTCCTCCTTTAAACAGTATTGATTGCCCAGTGTAATAAATTACTCTATGGTCGTAATTTTGGCGGCAAATGTGACACTTGCCGGATGGCAAAGTGTCATTCACCTTTGTTATGGAAAATGTGAAATAGTAAACGAAAACAGTTCATATTTTATTTTAACGAGGATCTAAATAAAGTAAACCAACACAATGTCTGACATAATGATAGCAGGTGTGCCCGTCAGCTTTCCGTTTGAACCGTACGAAGTTCAAAAAGCCTACATGGAACGAGTGATTGAAAGTCTTCAGAACAATACAAATGCTTTATTAGAATCGCCTACAGGTACCGGAAAAACTTTATGTTTACTCTGCTCTTCCTTGGCATGGCTATTAGTTAAAAAGGCCCAGTTACAAATGAACGCACAACTAGGCAACTTCTCTGACCACAGTGGTAACTTACGTGATAACTTGAAGACTGGTGCGGGAAAAGCTAAGGATAACACGTCTTGGGGCATGCCAAAAATTATTTACTCATCCAGAACTCACTCGCAATTGACACAGGCTATGCAAGAATTAAAAAGATCCAGTTACCGACATGTTAAAGCCACTGTGTTGGGCTCTAGAGATCAGATGTGCATTCACCCTGAAGTTTCAAAGGAGACTAACAACATGAACAAGGTCCACATGTGCCAACTGCGAGTCAAATCAAGGACTTGTCATTTCTATAATAATGTGGAGTCAAAGAAAGAGGACAGAGCTGTAAAAGGTGATGAAATATTAGACATAGAAGACTTGGTGGCAGTTGGTAAGAAATTAAAATGCTGTCCATATTATTTGTCCAAAGAACTTAAACAGGATGCTGACATAATCTTTATGCCTTACAATTACATCCTAGATCCAAAATCAAGAAAAGCTAATGGAGTTGAACTCATGAATAATATTATTATCTTAGATGAAGCTCACAATGTGGAGAAAATGTGTGAAGAATCAGCTTCTTTGCAAATAAGAACAACAGATGTTGCATTATGCATTGATGAAATTACACATGTCATGAAGTCATTCAGTGAGAGTGCAGAAGACCAAATGGAAGCAACGGCTGATAACAGCCAACCAAAAGATTTTACTTGTGATGATCTATGTATCTTGAAGGAAATGATTCTTGCATTAGAGAAGGCCATAGATGAAATTAATGTTGGTACTGAGGGTTCTACTTATCCTGGAGGCTACATATTTGAATTGCTTTCAAAAGCTGAGATAAAAGATCAAAATCAAATGTCAGTTATAACTCTGATTGAGAATTTAATCCAATATCTATCTACAGCAAGTGCATCACCATTTCAACGCAAAGGTGTTGGGTTGCAAAAGATTCTTGATCTTCTGAATGTTGTCTTTAGTGGAACAACTCATGCTTATAAGGAGCGTGTGAAGTTATGCTATAAAGTTCATATTCAGATTGAGGATAAAAAGAACAATAAGAAAACTGATAGCTGGGGGGCTCTAAAAACATCAAGTTCAAAAAGTGCAGAGAGAGTTTTAAGTTATTGGTGCTTCAGCCCTGGATTTGGCATGAAGCTACTTATAGAGCAGAATGTCAGAAGTATAATATTAACTAGTGGCACACTAGCCCCATTGAAACCATTAATCTCAGAGTTAGGTATTCCTATTGGAGTTCAATTGGAAAACCCTCATATTGTGAAAGCTAATCAGATCTGTGTGAAAATAATAAGTCAGGGTCCTGATAATGTGCAACTTAATTCAAACTATCAGAACAGAGATAATCCTAAATACATATCCTCAATGGGGAGGACAATACTCAGCTTTTGCCGTGTAGTGCCTGATGGACTTTTAGTATTCTTCCCATCTTATCCTATTATGAACAAATGCCAAGAAATGTGGCAATCTGAAGGCATCTGGTCTAGCATAAATAATATCAAACCTATATTTGTAGAACCTCAGCGAAAAGATACTTTCAATGCAATAATGATTGATTACTACAGTAAAATCAGTGACCCCAGTACAAAGGGAGCATGTTTCATGGCAGTTTGTAGAGGAAAAGTTTCAGAGGGCTTAGATTTTGCAGATATGAATGGAAGAGCTGTGATTATTACTGGTTTACCGTTCCCACCTCTAAAAGACCCAAGGATAGTTCTTAAGAAGAAATATTTGGAGGAACTGAGAGCTAAAGAAAAAGATTTCTTGTCTGGTGATGAATGGTACTCTTTGGAGGCTACAAGAGCTGTTAACCAGGCTATAGGAAGAGTAATTAGACACAAGAATGATTATGGAGCAATTTTATTATGTGATAGTAGATTTAATAGTCCTAAATTAAAGAATCAATTGTCTGCTTGGTTAAGAGATCTGATAACTGTTTCAAATAAGTTTGGTGAGACTGTTGGCGAAATATGTAGATTTTTTAAGAATGCTGAAATAAGCTTGCCTGCTCCAAGGTTAAAACCTTTGCTCCCTCACGAGTCCAACAACACATACAAGGATTATTGCCCAAAAAACCTTGGTGGTGTGTCATTTCCTGCAGCCAATACAAGGGTTGTGTCTAGACCTGCTTCTAAAAAGTCTGTCAGTCAATATCCCAACTCCAATGAAGTGTATGCAGATTTTTCTATGGATTTTTACAAAAATGCACAATCTTCAGCTTATGTAAATGAGTTTAAACCTAAAGAGACAAGAGATCTTTTTTCTGCATTAGATAGTTCTAATCTGTCTGAGCAGTCTACCTCACAATCATTAGTAACAATTCACAAAAGAACTTCAGAAGACAATAATGCTACTACTATGGTGAAAAAGAAGAAATTGAAAATAAAACCATTTGGTTTTGAGGATAACTTGAAACCTTGTGAAGAAACTCATACTGTGATGGTTGAAAAAGTGGCTCCAGTATCACTCATAGATTTCGTTAAAGAAATTAAAGTTCTATTACAAGTAGAGCAATACAAACAATTTCAATTGTCTATCTCATCTTACAAAAAAGACGGCAACTATTCCTCATTCCTAAAAACATTATCTTGTTTATTTGAAAATAGGAAAATGTTTTATTTATTAAGAGGCATGAGAAGATTTCTGAAGGATGAACATAAGAATAATTTCCAAAAATACTGTGATAATGTTAATTTAAGTAGTTGATATTATGTAATCACTTAAAATTAATATATTATACAAGAATTATTAACATGATTTCTATATATAAAATAAAGAACTATGTGATTTTGATTTATAGAATCCCTCAATGAATTACTTTTAAACTAGTAAGTATAGTCTGTTCTACGATGCCTATGATTGGTATGTATGGTTTGCTACATTATTTTACCTATTAGATTTGATAAAGAACACATTTTTCTATAACATTAAAAAGGACCTTTTTTAGAAAACTAAACTAGTTTATTAATTTGTTTGGGTCTAAAATAAAGACATTCATCATTAACAACAGTAAACTAATTTATTAACTACATATAATATTAAAATACGTTTTTACGAGCTTCATTGATCTTATTGTCTATTTCAACAGAGTTTATTCTGAGCATTGTCTGTTCAGCCCTTTGGAAGTTGATTCTCATGAACTGCTTCCTCCTCTTCTTCTTGAAGTGTGTTCTTGTGTGAGATAGACCTTTAGAGATGATTGTGGCGGTCACAGTGACCAAACCTGGTTGGACTAATGGTCGCCCAACAAGAGAGAAGTCTTTGGTTGCTGCCAGTAATACTTTGTCCAACTTAATCTTGTCACCAATGTTTGGTGGCCAGTATCCTTCAACAACAAGAAGATCTCCATCTGATACTCGCCACTGTTTACCCAAAAGATGTACTATAGCGAAGTTACGGGATGCTTTCTCTTCAATTAATTTGTTGCAGGTGGCTATTACATTTTTGGTAGTTTCTTCAGCGGTTTTATTTTCTGTTGGAGCTAAATTTGTGATAAATCTTGATAGCACGCCACCTAGAATAGGAAAACTTCATAAAATCAGGCTGATTATTCACAAATAGTATTATATTTATGGAAATAGTAACTATGATGTATGTGAACATTATATCGTAAATTTTGAAATTATAAGTTATTGATGTCGTACAAACCTTGGCCATTACTAAACACGCTGGCAATTTTTTGTAATCCAGCTCGTATCATAGCCATTTTACGTGACTATTTGCTATTTATTTATTATAGAATTCAAAACATTTGTTTTACAATATAACCTCAATATATATATCCACTCAGAAATTCAAATGTCAAAATGACAGCACATTACTAACATTGACAGTTTCGTTCAGAAATTTCCAACAATTATACTGTTTATAAAAAGCATATATTGTAATCTCAAAACTTTTTATAATAGTCAATAAAATCCTAACAAAATAGAATGCTTGGATTAAAATTATAGACCATTACAGATTTGAAGTTGAACTTAAGAATCTACCTTTATTCTTCTTCGTAGTGAGGAATTAAATATTGCACCCAGAGATTTTGGGGTGAACTTGCTATGTGACGTTGCTTTTCCATTTTAATCTCATATAATCTTCTGACATTGAATTTAATAAATTATTTCCGTGACGTTTTATTCAATTTAAATTAATACAAATACTTTAATTATTGTAATAAAGAATTTTGAAAAGTCCCATTGGCACGATCTCTTTATTCTTAATCCATTTGTAAATAAAGAATGTGAAAGGGTAGCTAAGTGTAATTTTTTAGCCTCTTGGTGCATTGGTAAGGGATGCAAGTTGAATGTTGAAGTAGCGAACTAAATGTAAAAACAAATTATTCACCGTCTCTTACAACCAGTATCACAATTAACTAACAAATATTCTACGTAATATTGTTATATATATTTTTTTTATCTTTTGTGTATGACCTTCAAATGAAAATGGCAGCCTAGTTACATGCTTTCATGATCAAGTAGCTACTTAACTAGCCTCTGACTTTAGAGTTTCAGAATTTGAACTATTAACCCTCGCCCGCCCGCTAGTTCGGTGTGTTCACCTCTGGCTTCGTAATTTTCCGGTACTGTTCGGAAGGCTTCGCGGGCGTCTGGGGTGCGTTGTCATGGTTACGGGCGGGCACGCGGCGCTCTTGGCACAGCGGCCGCAGCCGAAAATAAACACGAGAGTGTAGGCTCGCGGTGTTGTTGAGGAGCATGGGAAATTTAATTGGGGAATTTATGTTTGAGGGATGTTTTACACGTACGCGTAACGAATTTTATAAATTACTATTGCATCATATGACATTGGTGAACACTTAATGTGTAATCATGTAGTAGTGTCAGTAGTATCATTGGTAGTTTTATAAGGCCAAGTTTAATGCATAGTAATTATACGTTAGATTATAAAATTATTATGTTAAAAGTGACTCTTTTATAAAAAGTTTGATAACTCATCCTTACTAAAATTTATAAAAAAGTAAGATTTTCCGAAAGTTACCGGGCGAAGGGTTCGCGGCTCCCGTACAGGAGTGCGAGCCGCAGCTGGGGCGGGGGTGTGCTCGGCACGGGCGCCGTGGAGAGGCCGGTGCGCGCGCACCGCTCTCGCGTCAGTCGCTGGGCGGCGCGCGGCCGGCGCACGGTCGATAGCTGCACGAAGCACGAGCACCGCCATGTTGCGCGACGCGTGCACGCGCAAGCGGTTCCGACGCGCTACCGAGTGAGTGTAGTGCTGTGCTGTGGACCGCCCCCTTCCTTGCCGACACCCGCGTCACTTGGCGCTTCGAGCTTTCGGTCAGTATCATGCTCACCACGCTGGAACATCACCCACATGTGAATGTATACCTCGTCTCGTCGCCGTTCCATCACCTGGTTGCCGTACAGGCATGCGCTGACAGGCAGCATGATTGAAAAGGTCGTTCATACGCTGCGATTCGATTCGTGAATATTTACGGGCGAGTGAGTCGTGACGGATGACACCCGTTTGATCGCTCGTCATTTCACATTTGTAATTTCAGGGAATTCTGAACGGGGGTTATATTTACGGCTGTGATGCGTGCGAAGGTTTTGTGACACCACACGACGCCAACACATGCCTGCGCTAGGTTAGCTAAGATAGAAAATAAGATATTAGGCGCGAAGGTACGTCGGTACTACACTCCAGGTTTTCGAGATAAGTGTGTCAACGAACCGAGGTTGTGTGTCTGCGAACAATTATCTAAGGCAAACAGCTTTTAATTCATTTTAAGATAGAATCTTGATATTGGGAATTAAATTACGTTATCGGGAAACTTTGTGTGTCTCGAGACCGTTTGTATAAAGTGGGTATCGAGACGATTTCTGAGTGAGATTGGTTCGCGTGTTAGCCTTTAGTACCTAATGTTTTCATTACCAAAGATATAATGTAATAATGAATATATGCGTGCCTCCATTATGTGCCTAAATTAGCGTAGGAGTTGGTTAGGTACTTATAGATTTTTAATTATTATTCTTCGAATTCATTTTGCATAGTAAATCTACAAACATGTCAGATACTCTTGTATCGTAGCTATGATTATTGTTTGTTCCATTTCTGGATGTAAATATCTCTTGAAAAATCTGTAATACTTAAAAGAATACCTTATCAGTTATGTGTTAACTATAGCACAAGTTCTGCTTAGTTTATCAGGTAAACCAGTGTGAAGATGTACCGAGATACTAGTTGCTTAGTATTAGCTGTCCCCTCGGTTTTACCCCCGTTCTCGAGGGATGTAACATTTTATCTAGATTAAAAGTAGCCTATGTCTTAATGTAAGTTATAAACTACCTATGTGTCAAGCTTCATTTAAATCCGATCAGTGGTTTTTGCGTGAAACAGCGACAAACATGCATACATCCATTCACACTTTTTCACATTATTATTATTTTTTTTTGTAAGATTAGTCTTTAAAGTTGTATTTTTATCATATATAATAATACATTATAACCCATTCCTATCAGGTGGATCATCGGCCAATTTGTCAGTAAGAAATCGTGTCACATATCTGTAAAACATGAAATATTATTCGCGCACACTCGTAATTTAAGGAATCAATCAATGAGTCACTTATTCATGTAATAACGAAGCCAGAATTAATATAACGAAATATGTGTGAATTTTTATGAAAAATATACCCTATGTTTATTCATGTATTAATAATTCCAACAGGGTATTTAAATATAAAATATTCTTATAAAAAATAAATGCAACAATTGTTCTTAAAAAAATGCTATATTTAGGTTTCTACAAACTCGTCATACAATATATCTATATGTATTGTATGAGCAGTTAGTAACCCATTATGATAATACAGGTGTTGATAAAAATAACGGGTATTTTAACAGAAGACAAAGTATAATTTTTCAGTTCTATACCGTTTGAACATCGTAGCTAGCCCTACGATGTGCTACGGTTTTCTACGAAAAAGCTACGAAATTTTCGTAGTACCTACGTACTTTTTCTTACAATTTAATAGGTTTGACTTGAATAACAATCTCACAGTGCTTCTACAATACTGAAGCGGCAATAGACTACATTCACAATTCGAGTCTAGATTTTATCTCAATTTCACTAAGCCGCCGTTGAACATACAAGATGACTAACTTAGGCTTCTTGTACAACAAATTAATCTTGACAAGGCAATGGGTCGATTAGTAAAAAGAAATTGCCGCAATATTAAAGGTCCCAAAAGAGGTGATTCCAGTAATCTCCGTTCGATTTTTTGTTCAGGACTTACCCATAATGTCTTATTTCAACAAAACCAGTATATAAGGACAAGCTATACATAAAATTGTAATGATATTCCTAAAATAACAGCCATAACTCAATTATTTCTGTATAAAAAGCTACAATAGGAACTCTAAGAAAAAATAAAAGCTTGCAAAAAAGTGTAACAGATGTCGCTACGTGTACCAGTTTCCAAGTGCACGATCAAAAATAATAGAAACATTTAGATGCTGGTTACGGAGCACCTAGGTTTTAAACTCGAAGACTTTTTCAAATGGCCTGGAGAAAATTGAACTCGGGTTAGAAAAGGTGAATGGAATAACATTTGGGTACCTTTTGTTAGAATATAGATCTGAAAAGAAAATCCGGTGTTTTATAGCCTTTTTTCTGTGTACTAACACTATTATTTGGTTACTATATCATTGTGGTAAGCTATGTGGTAGAAGGTGATTAACACATAATGGTTGCGACTATGTTTATTAAAGACGAAGTAGAAGGACAATATACATAGATATCGCACCCTCAGTATGATAAGGTTTTAACTCAAAATTTTGCAAAATGGAGTTACGATCATAGAGAGACTAAACAAAGTACGCTCTATCCGATGAATAGTAAAACATAGTCAATTTAATGATAGAATAAGCATACCGATACTTCAGCCTCTTTAACACCGGGACCCACCCTCCCCGCTCAGTGCAAAAGTGGCACATTCAAAGATGTGCCAAAAGTGATGTTTTGAGTTAAGCCCCTATCGTTCTGAGGGTGCGATATATGATGGGCCAGTTGGCTTGGTGGTAAGATACCTTGCTTGCCACACCACACACATGTGGGTACGATTTCCATCTAGCATAAATATGTCTGTTCGCTCTGTGTCTGGGTGTATTGTATATATCTATATCTTAGATTGTTTGTATTTTTTTAAATCAGATATTCATAATATTATATTATTGTTCAATAATTTTTCACTTTTGTGATAACACACAGGTATTTTCAGTGAGACTAAGTTCGTTTTTAAAAAGAGTAATTGATGAGTTTATTGCCGGCTCTTCTCAGTAAAAAACAACCTTCCGAACCGGTGTTAGAGTCAGACTATTCACAAGTGATTGTAAAGCCTATTTGAATAAAAATATTTTCATTTCATTATAAATGTATTTTGAATGAAACAGGAATATAGTATATCAGTTATCAAGTTACTATAGTACGGGCTCTGATTATTTTGGAATCAGATGGCTGTGTGAATAGAATGTCTCAGGCAATATTGATTACTACGTTATCGTAGAAGTAATGTATTACTACTCAAAAGTCATATATTGCATTATCTATATATATATATATATAAATAATGCAATATAAATGTTATGTTGGTTTGTGTTCGTTTCAAAAACTCAAAAAGTTCTGCACGGATCGAGCTGAAATTTTAGCATGATATATAATCCGCATCAAGGATTGTTTTTATCTATTTTTTGCATCAGTCACATATCCGCGACCGTCTTTGTTTTGTTTCTTATTTCTCAACCATTCAATCACAATAAATATATAAAAATGAATGTTTATCTGTATATCCTTTATAGAATCGTAAACTATGCAACGGATTTTAATAGTTTTCAGCAATAGATAGAGTAATTCAAGAGGAAGGTTTATAACCAGGACTGAAAGCGGGCAAAGCCGCAGGGCGCAGCTAGTAGTTCATATAATGCACTATCTAGGTTGCAATGTTAAAAAAGATTCTCACGATATATTTATAATATCACGCAAAAACTAGGGGTCCGGAATGGCCGGTGAAGGAAGCTGAGGATTGGTATAGCTATATAGCGTGGCAATGCCGCCAGCGTTCTGGGCACGCTTCCCACCGACATCGATTTAGATCACCTGTTCCTTCTGAGAGCTACTGATCTACCCTCTCTTCCCATTAACTTTTTATTGTTTATTTATTTATTCAATTGTTTTGTATTTACCAATAAATATAAATCGCACAGTAGAAACAGAAATTTCAACTTTTTAATCACCAACAAGCCCAGAGCGGTAATTAGGGTTATATCTCACATTCCTAAGGGAACTTGGACATGGATACAGTCTGATGATTATCTTTAAATGTATATATTAACGTAATTTTAAATAATTCGAGCGGGCTATCACTAATTGCATCTGATTTCGTAATTCTCAGAGGCTGAATAAATCACCGCCGTATCTTTTTACAAGCATTTTTGCGTTGGTAAAGATCGCTGTAAAATGTACCTATATGTATGAAATCCACGTGGAATACGAATTTGACATATTTTCCCTCCCGGTTTCGTATGCAGCGTCGGCTTCACAATCCCGCGGGATTCACGCTATTTTCCGGAACTGTTCAACGTATTTTGATAAAACAGAACTTGTGTTACACAGCCAATAATAGGTATATTTAGTACGTCGGAGAATTATATTTTTTTACATCCTGGGACAAAGGGTAACAAAACTTACCTCATGTTTAATACACCAAATAATAATAAATATCTTCACATCTATTTTCCTCGAAGAGGTAGGCAGGTCTTAGTACTGTGACCCACATTTCACTGATGATATGTTTTTGAACCGGATCAGGCACCTAACTGTACCGTGATCTACCTCAGAATCGAATCCAGAACCTCCGGTCTCTTATCCGAGCTTTATACCACTCGACTACCGAGGTGATTTTTTTTATACCACATGGGCCGAGAAACAAGCGGACGGGGCATCGCCAATGCGTTGTCGACCATGAGATGTAAAGTTGTTAAGTCTCATGTGCCTGTAATTTCACCGGCCCCCTTACCTTTCTAACCGAAACACAGTAATACAAGTGCACTACTGCTATAATGTTATATATAATGTGATATAAAAAATGAAAGCAAAATAAAAACTACTGACCGAAAACAAATGGTATATTTAACTAGCCTAGTTGGCAACACTATCTAGTAAAACATACATAATATATGCAAATCGCAAAGAGAATCAAGATCGGGCGTATAAAATATATCCCTTACCTTGCAGAGCTATAAAATCGCTTGTAAAACGCAGTAAAAGTCTTCGCATACCATCTCGTGGGTAACGTTTGGTTTAAGACGGAGTCACAAGGACTGTTGTCTCATGATTTACTAAGGATTGTGTCCCGCTCTGTTTTAAGGGTAATGTATGCGAAACTGGGTCGAAAGTTAGTATTTTTAACTAGTTTCCACCCCACAGTGAGACTGTACTTCATAACGCAGAGGGATATAATGTTTCCCTGAGATATTTATTCCAGTGTGTGTATAAATATTGTTTCAAATCCATTTAGCATCCATGGTGCCGCTAGCACGGCGTGATTACCAACTTCATATTATATATCTAGTGAAAAGAATTATATATACTAATATTGTACATAGGCATTTACTCTAAGCTGATTGTAAAGCTGAATTTGAATTTTCTGTAACTTTTTTGTATGTAATCTATAAATAATAATGAATAAAAATTTATGTTTGTCCTCTTTGCCTTCTTTTGCTATTAATTCGATCGCGATGAGACTTTAGTGAGTTGTTCTACGTACGCCCACTATGTTGACTAAATCAATAAGAAATAATAAAAAAAATACGCTTTGTAACGCACGCCCAGAATAGCAAGAGTTTATAAATAATAAATAAATATCCTGGGACATTCTTTACACACGGCCATCTGGTCCCGAACTAAGCAGAGCTTGTACTATGGAAACCAGATTGCGTTGACCACCGTACGCTACTTCTAAAACTTGACTACTACGGAATTCGTGGAACTGCTCATGATCTTGTTTTATCTTATTTATCAAATCGTCAACAAAAGGTAGGGATTACCGGCACAACATCCAAGGGCTCTTTAGTCGAAATGGGGGTACCCCAGGGTTCAATTTTAGGTCCATTTTTGTTTTTAGTCTATATAAATGACTTGCCATATGTTGTAAATGATCTCACAGATATTGTCTTGTTTGCTGATGATACATCATTAATTTTTAAAGTTGATAGAAAAGACAAAGATCTAACTAAAGTTAATCATACTATGTCAATTGTCTGTGGGTGGTTTGCTACAAATAATCTATTACTAAATTCAAAGAAAACTAAATGCTTAAGGTTTTCTTTACCGAATGTAGCACAAGTAGATAGCCAAATAATAATAGATGGGAGCCATATTGATCTTGTTAATAAAACGGTATTTTTGGGTCTTACATTAGACAATAAATTGCAGTGGGGACCTCAGGTTGATACTCTAGCTGCTAAGTTAAGTTCGGCTGCATTTGCTGTTAGGAAAATTAAACAATTGACGAATGTTGAGACAGCCAAATTAGTTTATTTTGCATATTTTCATAGCCTCTTGTCCTATGGTATTTTATTTTGGGGAGCAGCAGCGGATATAGAATCAATATTTATTATACAAAAAAGAGCAATTCGTGCAATTTACGGTATGGGTCCCCGTGAATCATTAAGAGATTTATTTAGGGAAATAAATATAATGACATTGCCTTCATTATATATTTATGAAAATATAATGTTTATACGTAGAAACATAGGAATGTTTGAGTCAAAATTGGATATCCATAATATTAATACAAGACAAAGGGAGAAGTTAGTTGTTCCATATTTTAGACTAACTAAAGTAAACAAGTCATTTCTTGGTAATTGTGTTCGATTTTATAATAAGATACCGCTTTCAGTAACCAAAATGTCTGATCATAAATTTAAAAATTATATTAGGAAAGTTTTGAAAGAAAAAGCGTATTACAAGGTGGTTCATTATATTGAAGATAAAAATGTATGGAAATAGCTGCTCTCTGCACAGTGCACCTCTAATTTTCTTGTTTAAGTTGTAAGTAATTATTGTCATTTTCTATTTTGTAGTCTTGTTATTTCTTTTTTTTGTTTTTTGTTTTTGAATGTTAGCTTTATTAAGTATTTTGTAATTGTTAAATATAAAAATATGTAAAATTGATGTTATAAAATAGCCAAAAAGTCAGAATAGATAAAAAAGAATTTAATAAAATATAAAAGAATGTAACCTTGCTGAGTTTCTTGCCGGTTCTTCTCAGTTGAAGGCTGACTTCCGAACCGGTAGTAGCTTCAGTAACTTTAAATTTGACCTTCATAAGTGCCTTCTGAGGGCCTAAACTGAATAAATGGTTTTGAATTTTGAATTTTGAGATAACTGATATACTACATAAACTTTTTTTTTTTCTAAATACATTCTTATATAGATATTTACACCCAGACATAGAACAAACAGACATGTTCATGCACACAAATGTTTGTCCTGGGTGGGAATCGAACCCGCGACCTTCGGTTTGGCGGTCAGAGTCGCTAACCACCACGCCAACCGGCCTGTCAAATCTGTTATCTAACATTATATTGCAATATTTGGAAGCACAGCATCTATTAAAAAAAATCTTTCACAGATAGAATACTAAACACTTCCCGATTGACAATCTATATTATAATTCCAAAATTAATAGGACCCCTCTTGAACGCGGATAAAACCACGGAACAGCGGCTAGTCTTACTAATATAATAAACGCGAAAATTTTTATGTATGGATGTTTGTTCCTCTTTCACGCAAAAGCTACCCAACGGATTAAGATGAAACTTGGCACTTATAAAGAGCATATATTGGAACAATATACTCGTATACGCTACTGTTTATCCCGGGAAAATGTTACATCCCTCGGGAATGCGGATGAAACCCCGAGGGACAGCTAGTATTTCATAAAATTAATATCCCCAAAACAAAATCCTCCACTATAACATGTCCACAAAAGTTTTTATCCAACGGGACATGTCCCGTCACACAAATGTACCAAAGTGTAGCTTAACAAAGTTACCATTTAACTATAGCGTTTAATGTCTCCAATGGGGTCCTTTTATGTTTAGTTAATTTGTTTATTAGACTCAACTGGCTCACCTGAGAGTAATAGGTTCGATTGTCCGCTAGTCTCTGTCCCTAATGAGACCTCGTAATGGTAATTGTTAATGGTTTCAGGATAAATTAACTTGAATGACTTGGAATTGGATGTCCCGATTGTGACGTTTTGTTATGTCCAGTTCGACCAGTGTCTAAAATTGGTTTCAATTTGAATGTTGGTCACCTTTTTTGGGTAGGACTCGTAGTGTCGTTATGCTGTCTGTCTGGTATTGGGTATTTTATTGGGAGATACCTGATATCTATAATTCAGAATGCTTATCATAGTCTAGGTATTAGTTGTAAAATCTGAGCAGGGAAATAAAAAAGAGTCATGTTGCGGAAAAGAATGGCTTTTTTTTATGATATGACATATTCATAATTAAACCAAATATTTAGTTTAGGCTCTAGAAAGGACTTAGGTCAAATCTACTAATGTTACCACTGGTTGTGAAGTAGGTTTTTTTACTGAGAAGAACCGGTAAGAAATTCAGCAAAGTAAAATTCTTGACATTGTGGGCTATTCTATATTTTCAAATGTTTAACAACATCAACTTACCAAAGTGCTCCAAAGCGATAGAGCTGCCCTCACATCAGGTTTTAACTCTAAAATTGTGATTGTAATACCATATTATCTACAACTAATATATATATACTATATAATATATTAATTTCCGATGCTGTAACTTTTTTTTTTACTCCGCTATTGATGCGAAGTATTATGTTTGAAATCCGATATTACGCTCCATTATTTTTTTTTATTTTAAAATAGAGTAGGTATGCAATTACGTTTCGCACACAGGGCTAACTGTTTAACTTTTCATGTGGAACCCATTGTGAAATATCATTTTAGATAGCTACTATGTAGTTTTTTGCAACCAAACCGTGGTTAATCCCAAAAGGTTTAATAAATCACGAAGAAATATGTGTCTATATTGATGAACGTATAATATATAAGTTAATAATATTTCAAATCTCACCTTTTAGTAGGGATTTTCGCGGATCATTACAAGTTATATGAAAGGAATGCTCCCAAATCCTTGATAGATTACCTAAATGTTAAAAGGGGCGTGTAGGTTGAGCTATTGCGAATGATTCCGACGTATATAAATACCGCTGCAGACTCTAGAATAAATGATATCTATCCAATATTGAATTCCCCGACAAATGTAAGGGTACTTTACCTAATTAAGGTTCTATCGTATATGTTACTCTATTAGTTACCCACTTTATCGTTTCTTTCTCAGTCATTGAGAAGGTGACCTAATATTATAAATGCCAAAGTTCGTGAAGATGCTGGAAGTAGATATGAGTAGTACAGCTGTTAGTGCAGAGTTCGGGGTAGTACTACCATCTTACCCATATCCGCCGTGAAGCAGTAGTGCACTTGTATTACTGTGTTTCGGTTAGAAAGGTAAAGGAGCCGTTGAAATTACAGGCACATCAGATATGACAACTTCGCGTCTCAGGGTTGACAACGCATTGGCTATGCTCTGGTGTTGCAAATCTTCATAGGCGGTGGTCACCGCTTATCATCAAGTGGACCATGTGCTTGTTTGTCGGCTCATGTGGTATAAAATCCTCAGGAATGCGGGTGAAACCGCGTGGACAGCTTGTATAATTATACGAGATGTCATTTTTGAACCCGATCACCTCAAATATAATGAAATTCAGTTCTTATTTCCAGTCAGTTGACGGCGTCAGATTCGGATTTACGAAGGCATTTAAAACTGGCAGGTTACTTATCATGTGACCTTAACTAGACCCCTTATTCAGTCGGTGAACCGGCACAACTAGGCCTCCGAGAGCGTACCTCTCTCGCAATTGCGTTGTTAAAGAAAGAAAGAGACGGAGCATAGAGGCCGCGACGAAACATCCTCGAGCTAGTGTCATTTACCTTACGGAATCATACCCCAGGCGAGCGTGGAATTTTATTCGGTGAGCGATGACAGTAGCTGTCATATGAACCACCTGCATGGAATAATTACGTTATCAATAGAAAAGTCTTGAGTAGAATTTAAAATATATTTATTTCTTTAGAATATTTTTTTTTATAATATAATATGGGTAGTTAATTTCTTTCTGAATCGTAACTACCAATTCCTTTTATCTATCTATAGGCGTCGATCGGTTTAGTTACCGGATCATTTCCGAAATAACGTGTTAAGAGATAGGTATGCAGAACGGTATCGAAATTGCATGTTACTAAATGAAAGCAATGAAACATATTTAATTTTAGAAGAGATAAACTAGCATTTGAAAACTCCTATAATCTTAAACCATCAATTACCTACTCAAAACAACATATTTTGAAATGTTATTTGTGTTTTTGACCAACGAATATTAAAAAAATAATTTTAAATTTATGGCTTTTTTTACCATTTATCAGATAGTGATGAAACTTTATGAAGTCGTTCTACGTATGCCTGCGAAGGCTGACACCCAAAAAAAATATCGCATAGCCACACATGCTGAGAACAGCTACTAATAAATAAATAAAAACGTAAAGTGCATGTAGTTCACACCCGCTCGAAGTGAAATCTTTAGAAACGATGTATTCTCTCGCTGGCTAAATCTTAAACATGTTTATGTTTGTCTCTCTTTACTGTCGCTTTCGTTTTATCGAGTTTTAAATGAAAAGGTTACTAAATAAGTTTTTACTTCAATAATGTTTCCACCTACTCTAGTGATTGGTCATCCCCACTATATTCTCGCCCATTACACACTTCAATAAAAACAAAAACGCAACGGAAATTTTGTACAAATTCATCTATAATCTAATACTATAAATACTTTAAACTCCACTGAAATCGGCAATAGATGTCGATTATCTGTTACTAATTACATGTATATTGTCGTGCCTGTCTCCCGTTGGGTTTTCAGTTCCTACGAATCTGGCACACTTCTTTCGTTCCCTCTGCAATGATAAGTCTTTGGATGCATAGTACCTACGTAGTAGCAGGTACTTTTTAAGATTATACAAAAAACAAATATCTAGTAAATAATTCCGCTGGATCTCCTTCAGGACCTGATGTGATGATAGTCCTGATGCTGCTTCGTGTAGAAGCGCAACGTGTCGATTTCCTGTTGAGTTTCCTTGGACTTGACAAAGAAGGAGCTCCAGCAGAATTACTGACTAGATATTTGTTTTTTGTACAATCTCTTTATAATTTTCTTATTCATTCTGTGATATAAATAGTTTTGTTACATCAATTTTCAGTAGACATTGTTTAATTATGTAAGCTATGGCAGAAAATGACACTGTAAATATGTATTCTCTTGTTACCGTTTGTTCTATTTGTCTAGGATCTTAGAATGATGTTTTTACAGCGTGTTACGACTGTTCAACTTGATACCCTTGTTTAGGGAGCGCTTTACAAGTGCGCGTCATTTTAATGTGTTTGTGTACACTAGGAGAATTTTGATGAAATATTTGAATATTTGTCGAGATATCTAAATGGTAGACTATAGATGGGGGAGACCTTTGCCCAGCTGTGGGACGACATAGGTTAGGTAAATGATAAACATGTCTTGATGTATGTAAGTTATTAAATATTGCGAGTGACTTTTTATATTGATTTTCAATATTCAGAAACTAGCTTCCGCCGGTCGCGTTGCAGAAGGGTCTATATATTCTCCGCGATGAAATGTGTTCTGTGTGATAATATAGTTATTTTATAAATCTTCACTTGAAGAAAAATTCTAAAAACGATAATATATGATTAGGCACCGTATAAGTTACTTATTTTGAAAACATGGACAGCCATTCAATTTTATTTATAGGTATTGATATGACATCGATATTAATTTTTGGAAAAAATTATTAATTAATTTTCTCTTTTTCAATCAGTTCGATGGTAGGTAAAATGTGGTTAACACCTGGCTAACAACCAACAACACTGAAGTCAGAAAGTTGCACAGCACCACTCGAGAGCTCTACCTTCTATATTTTGTGACCAACTTCGGTCACATAGTCACAATGTATTAAGTAAAATTCAAGATTGTGAATAGTTTCATTTTTGTAAGCGATTGTCACTTCTGGAATGTGTTTACATAGTTGTAGGTACAGGTAGGTCCGCTACAAATATTTGTGATCATATAAAATTAACGTTCACAAGACACTTTAATGGGGGTAAATCATTAGGAGGCCACGTCCGAATAGTGAAGGGGATTCCTTGAGAGCTTTCGCTCGTTACGCCTCCCCCACATTTTCTTAAGTAGAAACGCGTATAATTATTACAATGTTGCCTTGTGCTATCAAAGTACACAAAATAACTCCCTGATGTCTGTGTTTGAACAAAGGTTTGAACAAATGTTTGTTTTTGTATGAATTTGATTGTTAATGTTTGTGTTGGCCGTTGATACTTTGTGTGCATACATTTTATGTGAGTTTAACAATATGTTTACTTATTGTCACCAATGGCCTTATAGGGTACAAGCACAAATACTAGCGAAGGTAAATATGTACTAGAACTACCTGCAGCAGAAGTCGTATAAAATTCTCGTTAGGGAATTCCTGTTAGCCCTATAATTAGAAGAGGGCAATATGCTGAAGCATAAACCTAAAAAATAGATAAACTGAAACAGAAAGCCGCCTTAAGACATTTGCAGCACCAGGGTCAACGCCAATGCGTTATCGACCCTGAGACTTGAAGTTATTAAGTCTCATGTGCCTTTAATTTCCCTGCCCCTCTTACCTTTCTAACCGAAGTCACAGTTATAGAAATGCACTTCTGCTTCACGGCGGAAATGGGTATGGTGGTAGTACTTCCCCGGACGAACTCTGCACTACTTCTAGCTGGTTGGCTGGTTGTAGCTGCAAAATGTATATGAAAGTTTAAAAGTGACTGTGTTTGTGTGAAAAAAAAATAATATGTTTATGTAAATGCCCAAACCCATGTATGTCGATGGTAAACGAATCAGGTAGAAAAATATTTTTTAACGAACATGTTTTTCACAACAGCGATTCAACAACAAAAATAGTAAAGTTCTAGTATAGTGCTCGTGCATGAAATAGAAAAAATGGGTTCGGCTAGAGCTATTCACACGGAGCAACAACTCTAGTATCACTCTCTTTTCAGTTGAGGCAATACAGCTCTATGATCACAAACATAGTATTTTATTTGGCACACAAAACAGAATAGAAAACAATCAAATTCTGATTAACAAGTAACAATAATAAAATCTACGTACAGCCCCCTTATTCAGCTAATACAAACTTCATCGGCGAGTCTCTTCACGGAAGCCTCGGAGAGCTTACCTCTCACGTAATTAGTAGTATTAGCATAGGAAACGACAGAGACAGAGCATAGAGGCCACGAAACATCCTCGAGTTAGTGTAATTTTCCTTACAGAATGGAGCCCCTGGACTGCATTTCTTAGCATGTGTACACAACATGACAAATTAATGTACAAAAAGTGTTCAGATATGTGATATACAGATAGTTTATAATTTTTTATTTTATTTATTTAGGATCTCCAACGAAAGATGTACACATTAAATGCCATAAAACATAGTTTTAAATAATAAATAAATATCCTGGGACATTCTTTACACGCGGCCATCTTGTCCCAGACTAAGCAGAGCTTGTACTATGGAAACCAGATAACTGATATACTACATATACTACTTTTTTTTTTTCTAAATACATACTTATATAGATATTTACACCCGTTAAAAGAGGTATTACATTGGTGTACTCCTTCAATTATAGGAGACCACAGCATGCTCAATAAACTTAACGACTAGGTAACAGTGGTAATAAAAATTAAAAATTAAATTTAAGAAGTAAAAACACGAATATAAAAAGATTAAAAAGGATAAACAAATTGAGTAAAACTTAATATTTAATATTTATTTTGTTATTGTGTGGGGATATTAGTAAGTTCGGTGTAAATATCTATTAAAAAATTTGTATATGCCGTATATCTATTTGGTTTCCATAGTACAAGCACTACTTTGTTTGGGATCAAATGACCGTGTGTCAAAGAATGTCTCAGGATATTTAGTTTATAAATTATACTGAAAATATAGGTGTTAGATACCTCAAAACGGCTAAACCCCTTTTCTTAACAAGTTTTGAAGTAACCTAGTTTGGTTTTGAATAAAGAATTGTATAAAGTAACTTCCATGTAATAGACACGATTAGAAAGTGTTGAGTGTTGACGGATATTCAATAAATAAATATATATCCTAAAAAAATCCTTACACACAGCTATCGGATCTCAAATTTGCCGCTTGTACTATTTATTGAAACTAATACTTATATAGATACTAGCTGTCCGGACAGACGTCGGTCTGTCGAAATAAGTCAAAAAAAAAACAAAATTCAAAACCATTTATTCAGTTTAGGCCTTCAGAGGGCGCTTATGAAGGTCAAATTTAAAGTTACTGAAGCTACAAACATACAAAGTCCATACAAAAATGCAGGAATTGGGAATCTAAACCATCCAAAGCGCCACCCAAATGCATACAAAAAAGTCATTCAAATCGGTCCAGCCATTTAGGAGGAGTTCACTCTCAACACACGTACAGAAGAATTATATATATAAAGATTTAGACCTGAACAATCAGATATGTTTATATAAATTATGTATGTCCCAACTGGGAATCGAATCCACGACACGTGGCGTAGCAGCCAAGTTCTCTAACCTCATGCCAATTTGGATTCTTCTTCATACAAAATTTTGAAGTTTAAGTTAAATTCAAATTACGTACTACCCTAATAATATAACTAGTTTGTAATAAAAGTTACGGACACTCAAAGTATTCCTTGTGATTAGGAAAAATAACTACCAGTCTCACTTAACTTAATATACTTTCCTACTAATGAAACTATCTTTTAACAAGACTTATCACTATCAACGTCTCTGTCTTCAGCCTAGATATTCCTGCAAGACATTTAGGTCAATACTTATAGAAAAAGTGCATTTCTATATTTTATTCGCTGACCTTAAAACAACTAATCAAACTGTCTAGATCGATGTTCAAATGTCAAACAGTAGGCTATCTATCAGTAGCGGCTACTCCAACCTAAACCGCATCGCCACACGCCAATGCCAGCCGTTTGAAGAAAAAAACAAAATTAAAAAGTTTCAGTTCGCCTGCGTCAGTGGGGAGAGGGGCGGCGTGACGTCACAGGCGGAAATAGAGCGCGCGGCCACGGCCCTCTGTGCAAGCCTTCTGTCTGACAGCGTTTGATTCTATTTTAGTTCCACTAACGTATTACTTATGTGTGCAATTATCGAACATATGACGTCACGAATGCGTTTGCATGTGTTGTTCGGGTGGAGTTGGCTTCAAGCATTGTTGGTTTTCAGTTTGTTAAAATGCTTTGACTTTTCAAACAGAAAATAAATCCAGTTGAAAAAAGTTCTTGCTAAAAAAAATAGTTCTATGCAATGATTATAGAGGGTATACTCTGACAGAAAAACCTCAATAAAGTTCAAACTTAAAATATACATAGAATTGTGGTCGAATATTATAAATGCGAAGCTTGTATACATGAATGTTTCTTACTCTGTCACTCAAAAACTACCAGATGGATTTATATGCAACTTGGCACATAAATAAAGCATATTCTGGATTAATATATAGACTATATTTAATCCGGGGAAAACGTGACATCCCTCGGGAATGCGGGTAAACCGCGGGGGACAGCTAGTATAATATATTCCACAACATTTGTGAACACATCGTATATATAAGGTCTTGAATATGATTTTACTGTACTTTACATTGAGTTACGACCACTGCCGCGTGCGTCATTGTTACGTTCCTTTATGTAATCTTCAGGAGAGTTGCACAGCGGTTGAAATGAGCTCTTTTATATAACAAAACAATATCTAAAGACATCAATAAAATAGTATATAGCATATAATAAAATAAGGACCATCCGAGACAAACATTCAAGTGTATAAATATTTAATACTAGCTGTCCCCCGCGGTTTCATCTGCGTTCCCGAGGGATGCAACTTTTCCGGCACAAAAAGTATCCTATGTTCCACTTCTAATATCTCCAAGAATATGTGTACAAAGTTTCAAGATGATCGGTTTAGTAGTTTTCGCGTGAAAGCGTAACAAACAAACTTACATTCACATTTATAATATTAGTAGGCATATTAACTATCTATTTATACTGCTTGTCTAATGTTCATAGGTAATGGTGACCACTTACCATCAGGTTGACCGTCGGCCTATTCATATATTATAGGTATAGAAACAAAAAAAAAATGTTATTTTTGTAGTATATACTGACTGCCAAACCGAAGGTCGCGGGTTCAATTCCCACCCAGGACAAACATTTGTGTGCATGAACATGTTTGTTCTGTGTCTGGGTGTAAATATCTATATAAGTATGTATTTAGAAAAACAAGTAGTATATGTAGTATATCAGTTATCTGGTTTCCATAGTACAAGCTCTGCTTAGTTTGGGACCAGATGGCCGTGTGTAAAATAATGTCCCGGGATATTTTTTTTTATATTTATATAGGTTATCTGGTTTCTAATGCACAAGCTCTGCTTAGTTGGAGATTGGACGGCCGTGTATAGATTGTCCCTGAATATTCATGCAATGATGAAGCGGATGAAAGACCAAAGGACTTTTTGAATTATGACCTATAAATAGATATTACGCGTGGGAAGTCACAATCAGTTTAATTATATAATATAATTTATTTATTTATTCTTAGAACATAAAATAGGTCACAATCAAGAATGCTTAAATAAGGTATATATATATTACGATAAGTTGTTGGAATATAGCTATAATCCTTGGGTGTAGCGCTCGCTCCAGCAGGACACATCGTTATGTACAAACTCTTATTTTGAAAAGAGTAATTGCTGAGTTTCTTGCCGGCTCTTCTCAGTAAAAGCAACCTTCCGAACCGGTGTTAGAGTCTGACCATTCATAAGTGCCTGTGAAGGCCTATTTGAATAAATATTTCATTTCATTTCATTTCATTTCATTTCATTTCATTTCATCCACAAAGTTTTAGGTAACAAGACCTTTGTACAAACAATAAAATATAATTAACCGAGTAATCAGCACAGTGTATTCTTGACCTAACCAGATAACTCATATACCTACTAAATTTACAATTTTTTTCTAATTTCATATTTATATAGATATATACACTCAGACACAGAACAAACAGACATGTTCATGCACACATCTGGGTGGGAATCGAATCCGCGACTACGCCTCGGCAATCAGGGGTTATCAAGCCAACTGGCCTGTCTTAGATATTACAGATTTGTCTCTTACACATTTATATTGGAATTGGAATTGAAAATTGAATAGTCTGACTCTAATACCGGTTCGGAAGGTTGTTTTTTTTACTGAGAAAAGCCGGCAATAAGCACAGCAATTACTTTTTTAAAAACAAACTTACCTTTATAACATAAGATTTATTTAGTCTCACTGACAATACCTGTGTGTTATCGCATAAGTGAAGAATTATTAAACAATAATATTATCAATGTCTAATAAAAAAAATACAAACTAAAGCTGACCAGCCCCCACAAGCAGCACCTGTTCACAAGTATGACGCATGTGGCAGCCAATTTTCCGTGTATATCAGTCTGTGCCTTATAGTTGGGCATTTGAAAATAGTGTTTGATAGCAATTTTTTCCATCGATTTAGAGGTTGTTTCTAAATGGAACTGTAATAAAGTTACATAAACTAGGTCATCGGTGTAACTGGATAAACTGAGGGAGGGACTGAGCAATAATATGATTGGTATTTGGCCAGTGCAAATCAAAGAGCATACATTCTATTTTGTCATTTAATATAATTATATTCTGACCACAAATTCATGGTGGTAATTATTATGTGGACACAGTGAGGTAAACGCAAATCCTTGGATACTTGGAGCTCTGGAGTAGAGGGACTGGTATACATCAGTATTTTAGATGTAAAAATATATCAGTAACATATCATCACGCCCATTATCACCGACGAGGTAGGTAAAAATCTCAATGATGAGATCCACACTGAAGATATTTTTAAGTCCCAATTTGTCATGCAATGATCATTGTCGTTGTCTTTCAGGATTTTTTACCAATATAGGGCTACAGGTAATAATTTCTAAGCTAAGACCTTGGCCAACCTGGGAATCGAACCCAGATCCTCCAGGTCTCTAGCCAAGCTTTATCTACGGAGGGGATTAGTATATGTATTATATCATAGACTTCCATGTTATTATTAATATTTACTTTAGAGGCCATACGGCAGATGATCGATGTATTTAATAGGAGACGAACACACACACACACTAACACAATATTGAATATAAATGATCAAATACAGTCAATTTTTTTTTATATCAGATGGGATTGCGATTGGCCTCAATCTCACCCGATGGTAAGTGAAGATGAGGCCGAAGATGGAGCTCGCTTTCCCGTTAGTAGCCTATTCACTCTTTGTATTATTTTTAATTACCGATCTAATAACAAAGAGTATGTTTTTCGACGTTGTACAATTATGACGTCACAACTTGCTATTTCATACAAAACTCCATAAATTTGATGTTTTTACATTTAATAGAGAGTTGCTGATTTGAAATGTCAGTACACATCCCTATTAATGAAATTTAAGATATGAAAATTAATTAAACTCATTAGGGTTAAATAAGTCGCCGTGTATGAGCAATTGGTCAATTATATAGCTTTCTGTAACACAACTAGGCGCGCTTTTACGTTACTATAAAATAAGAGTTTAAAGTATTTAGCGTTCATAGAAAATTTTAATTTATCCGTCACTTTACAGCACGTGTGTTGTGGTTACGGCTTGCCGTGGATATCAACTAGTGCCGTGGTAAATCTATACTAATATTATAAAGAGGAAAGATTTGTTTGTTTGTAATGAATAGGCTCCGAAACTACTGGACCGATTTCAAAAATTCTTTCACCTTTGGAAAGCTACATTATCCCCGAGTAACATAGGCTACTTTTTATCCAAGGAAAATGTAAATCCCTCAGGAACGCGGGTGAAACCGCGGGGGACAGCTAGTTATAAATATATAATAAAAAATAACTCTTAAACTAATAAACAAACTGTAGCCTCTAATATAAATATTGGATTCTAATTAAAAAACATTGGATTAATCTACCTTTTGAGATCAATGGCTGTTTTTTATGACGGCATTGGGATTGACCTCGATCTCAACTGATGGTAGTGCAAGGAATATTTTCTGTCTCGACTATTTATTTTGATCGTAAGTGAATGCTGTGACTCTTTCCCATATTGTTAAATATAAAACTAATGTTAGCATAAGTCTATGAATCTCTCTTTCTTTTCCCAAAGTTGAAAAGAGTGAGAAAGTATTTTTATTCCGTTAGTTTAGTCAAGCAATTGGCCTTTCATTCATGGTATCGCGATTTACCAAATTTTATAGAACCAAGCTTAATTAAAACTTTCTGTCTCTTTTTATCTTATTCAAATTAAAAAAGACGTACATAGATTTAAAATGCACACCGAAATCGGCACCGGTATCACGTATTTCAATAGTACAGTCCATAAATAGGTAACATTGGCCGGCGGGTCACGGCTGCGCTTGTATCGGCCACTTTCACCCGAGAGAATACCGACAACAGACGAAATTAGCCGAGGGTAATATTAGATCTCTTTATCATAGTATTTTTAGAGAGCTACGTTTTATTTATTTGACTTTGACCCTTTTGAAACTTGTTTCGTGATGAAAATATACGCGCAATATAAATAAATTACCCTGTTGCGGTTATACCTGTGTTCCCGAGGGATTTAATGGTTTCCCGGGCATAAAAAACGTGTGTGCTAATTCGAAATATAATCTACTCACTGTCCCCCGTGGTTTCCCGCGTTTCCAAGGGATTCAACATTATTTTGTTCTTTCTATCATCAATAGTTTTCGCAGCGCACGATATGTAAGAATTTTTTTTCCCTTTGGGTTACATTATTGGAGTATTAGTAAGGATCCCTATTTAAAAAAAAAATAATATAGCCTATGTCACCCGGGGATAGTGTAGCTTCCCAACGATGAAAGATTTTTTCTAATCAGTCCATTCGTTTCGGAGCCTATTCAATGAAACAAACAAGCAATCAAATCTTTTGTTTATTCGTTACATACAAAATACAAACCTTTTTTATACCTTTTTATAAACAATAATAATAAATGTATTTTATCAAAATTGTGACGAGAGCATGATACTAATAACTAGGCAAGTAAATTAAATAAAGTTTTAGTAAAAAGTAATTTAGAATAAAAGTGAATAAAGGTTTGTTGAAAACAGTGGTATCCAAGGTAAGATTTAACTTGTATTTTGGATACCAAGATAAGATAAGTATAGGAGTATATAGGGATATAGATGTGTGTGTTTAGTTTTATTCAAATTCAATCAATCGTTTAAGCTTGATCGGGCAACCAGCACAATTTGTTCATGGAAATTCATCTCACGCTGTATTCTACAAAGTCATTTCATTCAATTCGCTTCCCAAAATTGATACACAATTAAATTTCTGGAATTTATACAGAAACTCAACAAGCCATAACAACGTTGTATGAATATCTGCGTAACTCTCAAGAGATCTAAGATCTCAGATATTTTCACACGGATTGTCAAATTTGCATAAATATTTTTTTTTATATGTTAATAAAAGCCGTATATCGGTACAGGTAATCTCTGACTCTTAATCTGTAAATTGCCTGTATTTTTGGAGATAATCTCGAATCCATTTTAAAGCTAAAAAGTTAAATAATACCATTGTAGTTTCATTCTTCGTAGCATGTCATCGTAGCTCGTAGCACATTTGCGTAGAGGGGCTACGTCGTAGCGAAAATCGTGTTGACATTATTATCCAGTTTAATACAAGCTATACCTACCATGAAATTTAAACAAAAAATCAGCAATATTATACAAGTATTTCACGCGGCTTTATTCATATTTAAAAAAGTTGTCATAGTCAGAGTAGATAAAATAAACAAAATATATAAAATAAAATGTAACCTTGCTAAGTTTCTTGTCGGTTCTTCTCAGTTGAAGGCTGACTTGCGATTGATAGCTTCAGTAACTTTAAACTTTGACCTTCATAAGTGCCCTCCAGATAACAGAATAAATGGTTTTGATATCTAATTGACTCAGACGTGACCTTGCGGAAATCCATTGTAAGATTATACAAAAACAAATATCTAGTTACTAAAATATTTAAGTTGTATTTTTGTATTGAGTTTCCTTGTTTGGGACTCGACAGAGAAGGAGATTCAGCGAAATTATAATAGTTACAAGATATGTTATTGTATAATCTTAAAATGGTTTTGAATATTCGAAAACATAATTTCAGTATAAATTATTGAAATATAGCTTAATTAACCAAGGGGCCGTTTTATACCGTCGAAATAATGGGTCATTCGTGGAATATATTATTGTTTATAATAGCAATATACGGCGTTACAATATAATGAATAATAAGTATTCATCGCTTACCTTCGTTAGGTTAATGATCGGAATTAATTTGTTAGTCGCGAGTTTGAATATTAAATAGAGTGCAGGTGTAGAAAAAGATACGTATAGATTTTTATAAATATCCTTGGACGTTCTTTATGCATAGCCATTTGATCTTACCCCAGCAGGACTTGCAGTACTCATTTTCATTTGATCTATCGTGAGTAGTAGAGCTCTTAGTGCAGAGTTCGTCCGGGGAAGTACTTCCGCCGTGAAGCAGTAGTGCAATTGTATTACTGTGTTTCGGTTAGAAAGGTAAGGTCGCATTGGCGATGCTCCTAGTGTTGCAAATGTCCATAGGCGGCGGCGACCACTTACCATCAGGTGGACCGTCTGCTTGTTTGTCGGCCCAAGTGTCATAAAAAAAAATCCCCGAACTGCCTACATTAGATCATCGACCCTAATTGTAATCCAAATTAGGCTAAATTGTTTTTAATATCTAAAGACGTCAGAGACTATGGAAGAACGCTTGACAGACACTATAGTAAAACGTTAGTAAGATTCAAAATTATACATGGTTATTACATATAGAAGTAACAGACTTGAGACTTCACGTCTCAGAGTCAACAACGTATTGGCGATGCTTCTACTGTTGCAAATGTCTATAGGCGGCGGTGACCACTTACCATCAGGTGGACCGTCCGTTTGTTTGTCGGCCCACGTGGTATATAAGAAAAACATGTTCATGCAAAAAAATATTTGTCCTGGATGGGAATCGAACCCAGAACCTGTGGCATTGCAGGGTTTCTAACCACCAAGCCAATATTTCAAGTCGTATATTTGATTACTAAGTGCCTAAATTAATAAATCAACCCCAATTATCCCATGATCCGCCCAACCGTAATCACAGTCTTAAAAGGCGGGAGATTTATTAAAATTAGCCAAGAGAACATTCTCGTCGGCCACCGCGGTGGAAAACTGTCCAAGTCGTAAAATAAAAGTTCCTCAAATCACTCCCAGAGGTGGCGTGTCGCAGCGCGCGGTGTACCCGCGATGCCCTCAAGTTACCCCAATTTTTGGACTAAATTTCATTATTCTAATATCACCTCTCATTTGCTTTTATTGGTATTTTCAAATGGCTTTGTTTACACCGCGTAAATATTGAATTAAATTATAAAACAGAACGAGTGGTGAGGGAACAGTTAGTTTTAGATGTTCTAGTAAAACTGGACTATGTTATCAAATTACTAAAACTGTTTAATTTTATGTATTTAGGAATGTATGGATAAGTATCATTGAAAAGGTTTTAGTAAAATTCTAATATATTCTTCACCTAAACATACATACAACAATAATATCCATCTACGAAATTCCACGTGAATGGCAGCAGGCCCGTCCCGATATGTTCAGTAGTTTTGACGTGATAGTCGTCAAAGGAACCCCTATTTTTCTTTATAATAAATAAATAAATATCCTGGGACATTCTTCACGGGCATCTGATCCGAAACTAAGCAAAGCTCGTACTATGGAAACCAGATAACTGATATACTACATATACTGCTTTTTTTTCTAAATACATACTTATATAGATATTTACAGCCAGACACAGAACAGACATGATCATTCTCACTCATGTTTGTCCTGGGTGGGAATCGAACCCGCAACCTTCGGGTTGGCAGTCAGAATCGCTAACCACCAAGACAATATCTTTATATCATATATCGTGATCAGATAAATTACTATACTACAACATTACCTATATTGTACATAAATGTATACAACAGATAAAAGTACTTTTTTTTTGTACTGGGAATGTAGAATAGTAGTAACCTACAGCTTTTACCATCCTCTTACCTCATGTGCCTATAACTTCACCTTCATCATCATTTTACTTTGTTTCCAATATTTCACCAGCACAATATGTATCTTTCTATTCATTCAAAGGTTGACATATGGCAAGAGATTTGGTTGCCAACCCCTCTTTGGCAATGCTCTGTTAACCATTTGATGCAAGGTGTAAAGTGCAGTGGCCATCGGCATATTCTCTAGTCGCTTCTCAAGACCCTAGAGAACACTTTGGTAGTATTTGTTGTCGCTAAGATTGATTAATTGATTAAGAGAATCATGTACCTTTTATTTTTTTGTCATGTAATTAGACTATAAGGCCGATGGTCGACTCGATGGTAAGTGGTCACCACCGCTTATGGACATTTGCAACACCAAGGGCATCACCAATGCATTGTCAACGCTGAGACGTGAAGACAACACGTGCCTGTAATTTAACCGGCCCCCTTATGTTTCTAACTAAAACACAGTAATACAAGTGCAGTACTACTTCACGGTGGAAATGGGTATGGTGGTAGTACTTCTCCTGACTTCTGAAATTTGGATTAAGAAAGAAGTAGTATTTACAAAAAGCTTTGAATAAATCTGAACACGTAACAACACAAGCCGTCGCGTACTGTTGACTACGTGGTAGGCCACGTACAGATTCTTTACGTTTCGCATTCCAATCTGAACTTTCTGTAATTAATCATAATATAAACAATATTAGGGCGCGTTCCAGCGCTCGATCGCTAATAAAATACTAATTAATAAACAATTACGCCACTTAGTTTAGTTCGGAACGTTTCGGCATCGAATAAATCACAGCTACGACGTTTTATTAATAATTTATTCGTGGTTCTGACTTTGGTTTCATGGTGGAATTACCAAAAGGTCATTAAAGGACAACTGAAGTTACTCTGTTGGAAGGTAACGGTAACAGACTGTGAATAAATTATGGAATTTTCAAGTTTATGTATAACTTTTTTTTGGCAAATTTATCGTATATTTACAATTAAAAGTAAAACAATATCCTGACCTTATGGTTATTGTATTTAGCCTGATAATATTACAAATATATAGTGTCAATAATCTGTATGAACCTACAGAACAACAATATTTTTCATAATTTCTAAAGTACATTATTTCACATAAACCGAGATAAATCAAATCGCCTCAGGTACACGGGTAAAACCGCAGCAAGGAAAGCTAATTATTATTAAAAACCAAACAAAAACCTTTTGTTTATAGTGTGGTCACTTGAAGCATGCAGAAAAATACATTCAACGAAATTATATAAAATTTTATAATGCAGAGCAGAGTCGATTGTCTTCTTTCTTTCACTGTTTTTACCTCTACACATGCCTTTGTGATTTAAAAATAATAACCAAGCAGAGTTTGCTTTGGATTTGGCTAAACAAGTTACCATTATGTCTTTGTGGTATTCATGATTATTTTTATTAAGAAGCTTTGTTTATTACTAACTACCATTTTGTTCCGCGGCTTTGCTCAGGTTCCCGAGAGATCTATTGTTTCCGTGGACTATAACATAGCAAATGTATATGTAATGTAATAATGTAATGTAGCTTCAGTAACTTTTAAGTTGACCTTCATAAGTGCCTTCCGAGGGTCTAAACTGAATAAATGGGTTTGAATTTTGAAATTTTGAATGTCTCTCGGGAACAGTGAAGCTCTTTGACAGTAAAATAATTTTTGAAATTGTCGAGTAGTTTTATAGATGTAGGAATTTTTGTGCTTACACCACCGGGTTCCTAATTTTATCTACATAGGGATCAAATTTACATAAATCATTTCTAGTCCCCACTCATGTCTTTTAAGGAATCTTAGTCCAAAACTTAAAATTTGTGACCCCAGGGGCTTAGGCTAAGCGCACACTTTCGCATTTATTATATTACTAGCTGTCCCCCGCGGTTTCATCCGCATTCCCGAGGGATTTAACAATTTTCCGGGACAAAAAGTATCCTATGTTACTTCTAATACCTCCAAAAATATGTCTAAAAAGTTTCATCATGATCTGTCAAGTAGTTTTTGCGTGAAAGCATAACAAACAATCTTACGTTCACATTTATAATATTAGTAGGGATAGCTTGGATTTCGTGAGACTTGAAGACCAGTGTTCTATTTCTGGAGTACCTATATATATTTACGCTACATTGTATAATGTACAAATGATCTGTAGTCCGTTATTGGTAACGTGCCCTAGAGATCGCGACAATGCACGCGACATGTCACGTTGCTCCTGAAAATAACTTTTGTGGAATTAGGTGTACGCTCTCACACCTGCCTACCGAATACTAGATTGTGTATACCACAGTGTTGTTGCCTTGTTTCTACTCCGCGGCACACATATTATGGGATTACTTTTTATTACTTTATCCAGTTTCTGTGTTATATTTTGCGTGTTGTGGTACAAGAAATAATATTGTCTACTATTCTTTTTCTATTTTAAAAAAATTCTTTTGAAATTTGTTATCTTGACACTCCTTCCGCTTTGTACGTCTGTGAATTAAACCAAGTGGCGAGTCATCATTGATAATTCCAATCTTCCAGGGACTTCGCACGTAACTTTCTGAATCCCGAAACAAAACAGTAGCGACCTTTTTTTTTCTAAACTCCAAAGTTCTAGATAAGAAACCCTCAAAAGTACCAGTTTTTCGTGACCTATGTCGTTCCGTCGCTCTGCCTTTTACTTGCCAATTTCTCTTTGAAAACGAGGGGTGCAGAAGGGCTGTTTCGGTTGGTCTTCTCGTATCGACGTCCAATTTAAGCTGACCTTTGTGACCGAGCGCGTTTTCCTTGCTACATTGGGTTTTATCTGTGAGCGGAGGGGCGGGGGAGGTACATCGATTCTGGTGCTTCGAAGAGGTTGTCTGATAAGGCGGGCCCTCGAGCGATGTTCGCCTTGAAGTTGTAACGTACTGTCTGAGATAATGGATCGGGAAAGGTTGTAGCACAATCGAGTTAGGTAGCTCGTATACGCTTTACGTTAGACCGTCTGAGCGTTGTCAAGGCTTCATAGGAACAATCAAAGAGTTACTTTGAAATTAAGAACGAGAGCGTTTGGAACAAAACATCTCGTGCCTGCCCTCCTACCATTTATTTTGAGTTGGTGCAAAATGTATGCTTGTTCCTTCGCCATTCGTTGCATTACATATTTCAAGATATTTGGCAGAATGCCGCGTGCCTGACGCCATTGCTCTTTGGGAATGCTTTTGTTGACTGCATAGTGCAAGGTGTAAAGTGCACGTGCGTTGCCTTTTACTTGATACCCATGATTGGATTACACAAAATGCACAAATTATACCGATTCTATTTTATGGAAAAAGAGCTTTTAAGTATCATTGATTTAATAACGTTTTTCCGAAACGTCAATCCATCCAAGGTTAACAACCCCATGTTGCTTTACGCTGATTTTGTATGAAGCATCCTCAATCTGTCACTTGATTAAACACCTCACTCCTTTGCTATAAGGTTGAGATTCCCTCAACAATGTCGTACATGTCGTGAATTTAACACAAATCGTAATCGTTAAACTGGGAGTGTTATAAAAGACGGTTCAGATTTCGCGCTGTCACCTCGAGTTCAAATTGTCGATCGTATCTCGACTTGTTTAAGTTTATTTTGCTATAAAATGTTTAGGATTTTAGTGGAATATACAATGAATTGTTTCTAAACAGTACTTGTCTTCGATTAACTGTAAATTATTCAGTCAGTCGCTGCATTAAATATGCATCTCACGACCTTTCGATGCATAATTAATTGAAGTCTTTCTTCTACGAGATCAGAAGTCAAATGTTTACGTGTATTGGCGTTTATATCAGGACAACGTCTGATCAAATTTTGGCTGCTAGTATAATTGACGTAGTAATATTTGCAATTAAATTAGATTAGTTAACACTATATCGTTAAATGATTATAATTTTAAATACATACATACTAGCTTATGCTTTGGTTTTTTCCCGTATTAATGCAGAATGTAATTTGTCTCATACTGATCCAAGGAACCCTAAATGTAAACAGAAAAATATGATACAAATTTTATAAATAAATCTTTGAATTGGAATAAGATCCATTTTCTTGTAAGATAGATAAAAAGTACCTATATTTAATTCAAAGAAAGGAGATATGACGTCAATCATCGCTCGAGTGTTCCCGACGCATTAAAAATACAAAATGCTCTCAATCCTAATATCCGAACATGGCGGCAACCGCATAAAACCATCAAAGGATTCTGACGGAATCCGTGAAAACACTCACCGTGATGTCGCTGATTGACTTGGTCCCTTGAGAGACGCCTTGAGGAAGATGTAACCCATTTGTTCGTCACCCATATTCAAAAATTGCATGGTGGTTTTTCTGGAAACGTACAGATACTTACATTTTTAGGGCTTTTAAATATAATATTCGGAGTCAAATTGCGAAAAAAGAATCCATGTTTAAAACAGGACTTATTAAAATATTATTTTGTATTTATCACCTGTCTAGCGGTGTAAAGCTCAGCTAGAGATCATAGGTTCTGGGTTCGATTCCCAGGTCGGAACTAGGTAATAACTACGATGTGTAAAGAATTTCCCAGTATATTTATTACCCCAAGCCCAGGATTGGCAATTCTCGTTGGAATGATAGGACTTGAAATATCTCCAGCGGAAGGAGATCTCTGCCTGCCTCACCTGGGAAAATGGGCGAGATTCCTTTTAACTATTTCATAGTTCAGTGTTTACGTTTGATAATAAAATTTATTGTTTACCATGCGCTTCTTGGCTGATTTGTGTGGATCAACAGATTTAAAAAATAAGTCACAATTAGAATCAGTCCCATATCACACTATTTAAATTTTAAGGGACATACATTCTAAATATAACTAACTAGGCAAAATAGTTAAATACCATTTTCACTTCTGTTTGTGAATCGTTTTTCTTAGCCATATATTTTAGTGTTATCAAAATTTATTTTAGAAACATTATGTATTATTAAATATAAAAATTCTAATATGTATATGTGCCAACACTAGTCATAAGAAATCGCTATAACGATCGATCGCAGCGATTTGTCGGCGGCTTCTGGATGGCTTTACATAAAATTTTTACTCCCTCTCGGATATGGTTTTGGGCGAAAAAATGATTCAATTTCACGTGCGCAAAGCTATTTTAGTTTTGTTGGTTATACGTGAGTTGATGTTAACCCTATACGTATAGTTTTAAGATATAAATACTATCTATTATACTATAAATGCGAATCTTTTAAAATGGATTTAAAGTTGTTTGTTACTCTTTCACGCCAAAAATATCGAACGGATTTGGATGAAACTTGGCTCATAGGTAGAGCATATCCTGGAATAGCATATAGGCTAGTTTTTATCCCGGGTAATGTGACATCCCTCGGGAACGCGGGTAAAACCGCGGGGGACGGCTAGCATATATTAAATGTTCGCTTAAATCATACATTAATAATAATCTTGCAATGAAGTGATATCAAATACCTGTTAAGTATTCATGCACCGTAAATTAAACATTATTTTCTTAGTATACAGTCGTATTTTTAACGAGTTAAAATTACAGTTTGCGGCGCACCAAAGTAGTTGTTATCTTCTAACTTATGCAGTCGGCTTCTTTGACGGGTTACGGTTAATTTGTATGCTTTGCTTTCAGACGCTGTTCTTGGAATTGGAACGGCGGAATGTTTTAACATGAATCTTTTGGTGGATGAATTAAGTATAAATATCTTATGAGGTTCTTTACACTCGGCCATGTGATGGGAACTAAGCAGAGCTTGTGCTATGGCAAACTTATAACAGATACACAACATATTTCCTAAATACATACTTATACTGTTATAAAACTACCCGTAAAACCGAAAGGAGGTTAAATGGGGCCTTATAACGAGTCCATTTATAATATTTAGGAACCGTAGTAATGCTATATAACATACCCCAAGAAAAATAAAACAACTGATTTTTATGAATGAAAAATAGAAAAACTATGAAAGTAGACAATAATTAGGTAAAATAGGCCTTTCTGTTAAGTAATTTGGTTCCCTGACATGACCGCTTACTAGGATTGTTAGCTTTGATAATTAATTATATTTTTACGGGGTATTTTGTAACACGTTGTATAGATGTTTACACTTATATTATGTTCATGCAAACAAATGTTTGTCCTGAGTGGGAATTGGACGCACAAGGTGGGGCGTAGCAGCCAGCGTCTCTAACCGCCAAACTATCTAACCCATCGTTTGTAATAAATAAATATCCCGGGACATTCTTTACACACGGCCATCTGAGCCCAAACTAAGCAGAGCTTGTACTATGGAAACCAGATACTACATCTTTTTTCATTCTTACATAAATAGATATTTACAACCAGACACAGAACAGACAGACAGGTTCATGCACACAAATGATTGTCCTAGGTGGGAATCGAACCCGCGACCTTCAGTTTGGCAGTCAGAGCGCTAACCACCAAGCCAACTGGCTTTTTAACTGATGCTATTTTAATTAGTGAGTAATTATATTACAACTGTACAACAATTATATAACATTATGGTTTCGAGTACTTAGGTTTCCATATCAAGGAGAATTTTGTCTAAAACTTGTGTTTCAGTGTATTTAGAACAAATTAAAAAACATTATACAGCTTCAAAACAGAATCCATGAATAAACACACCTACGTTGGCAATTATAATGTCAACTAAATTGAAAAACGACATAAAAGACATCCTCACCATATTATACACAAATGAGAAAAAAAAGACGGAAATTTATTATCTCTGCTTAAGAACTTGTGGAGTTTCAGTAAAAATAAAACGAGACTGAAAGAAATGCTAACGTTAACGCTAAGTTTTACTCATGTAAATGTGGAAATTATTTTGTTCGCAGCTAAAAATAGACGGTAACTTTGAGATATAAAAATATTCCTGTTTCTACGGGTTTTCTATCCTTGTTACTGTTTATTAGTGTTTTATTTGAGGCTTCTGTAAATTTATAAAGGACGGGAAATTAGAGAGGCTACCTACGTTTGTTATTTAGCCATATCGTTAAATATAAATTATGTAAAATTGAAATTATAAAATAGCCAAAAAGTCAGAATAGATAAAATTTATATAAAAAATTATTTAATAAAAAAGAATGTAACCTTGCTGAGTTTCTTGCCGGTTCTTCTCAGTTGAAGGATGACTTCCGAACCGGTTGTAGCTTCAGTGACTTTAAATATGACCTTCATAAGTGCCCTCCGAGGGCCTAAACTGAATAAATGGTTTTGAATTTTGAATATCCGTATCTCTGTCAAACAAAGACAAATTGACAATATGGTGATATAAAATTTGAAAAAAAATTTTTTTTGGTTAGTTCCCATACAAATAAAGCTGTTGTTATCTACATTTTCTTTTAAAAAAATCGTTGAAAATATTGCGGTTTTTGACACAAAAGTAGCATCTCGCGACAAAACTTAATCCGGTATGCTATGAAATACGATACAAAATATAGCTTCAGTGAGCGGTTTCCAAATTGAATTAGATAGATTCGACCTCGTGTTGACAAACAGCCAGAACGTACTTGGCCCCCAACCAAAACGATGAAAAACAAATGAAAAAGCCAAAATTTTCGAGATACATACGTTGCAAAGGCGTCGATGTGAAACGCTTGCAAAAAAGAATAAAACTCTCAAAGGTCGCGTTTTATTTGTAACTAGTGGTTCCGTATGAAAGTTATCATTTGTTGGAAATGTGAAAGTGAGTTTATGGCCAGTTCTTCACATCTCAGCAATGGATTGACATGCATGACATTTTTTCACGGGAATAGTGGACAGGATAAGAAAGACAATTTTTTTAAATACTGATGGAACTGGCTGGACGCAAGATACAAATTAAATTGAAAAAGAAAAGCAAATTAAACATCAAGACCAGACTATTCAAAGTTAGTTAGTTATTTGGAAGAGTTCTAGAGCGAAAATTTGTTCTAGTTTTAACTCCGTATTCACATTACTAGAGGGATAGGAAACAGCTAATAGTGAGTAGCGTGAGAAGACTTCTCATATTGTACTCCCTTGTATTTCAAATGTGCATTAGGGGCGGTGACTTCTAAGCATCAGGTAACCGTGCACCTGTTCGTCAATCTATGTAATAAATGGATCGCCTCAGTCATATTTGTCATTTGTCAATGGTTCGCAGTAAATTCTATCTGGTGAACCCTAAAATCATTGTTCGTTTGTTCATAACAGCCATTTTGCAATGGAACAGCAACTTTTTACGTTTTACTTGGTTGTCACAGCGGCAGACTTTTTGCAGTCCACTGCTGGGCTGGAATTAAGTCTAGTTTTCTTTATACTAGTTAGCCTTTGTCTGGTTGGCTTTTGTATTATAGACACTTGTTTTTACCTCAATACCACTATAGTAGGTATGGTAGGAAGTAAGCACACAAAGCCTAAGGGAACTGGCTCCCAAAAGCAATTGCTGGAAAGCACAAGCAGATGCACACAGATTTTCAGCTTGAGGGTAGCCAGCCAGGCCGGTACTACAAAGTACCCTACCACCATGACATGGTTAATTTGAACTCAATCTCCCGTCGGGCTATAAAAAATGTCAAGTATACCGATAATCGGGCTGACAATCCACCTGATGGTAAGTGGTCACCGCCACCTGTGAACGATGGGTAAGACTCGGATCTTGGCAATGCGTTGTAAAACCCTGACACATGAAGTTGTTAAGTCTCATGTGTCGGTAATTTCCGTTCTAACCGAAACACAGTAGTACAAGTGCATTATTGCTTCACGGTGGAAATGGGTAAGGTGGAAAGGTAAATAGTATTGGCGATCGTTTAAAGTCGGTATTGTTTGTCTCCGATCAATAAACGTTTTGGTGGATAGGTTGGATAAACACAGGATGTGCCGTGGCGGCGCCTGCAACATTCATGTTTAAAAGATGGCAGGAATTTGACATGGATGCGGCATGGAGGTGGCTATTAATAATAAATATTCCGGGACTTTCTTTCTACACGGCCGTATGATCCCAAAATGGCAGCGCTTGTACTATGAATACCAGATATACTTCAATATACAGCTTTTTTACAATATAATTATTTTAATGTGTACTTAATTTGATATTGGAAACAAACGGCAAATATAATCCAAACTGCCGACTCTAGTAATGTCAGATAATTCGCAACTCCTGGTTAGGCGTGTGTCGCTGCGTGGCGCGGAAGTAAGATAATTTATTTCGTAAAATGTGTAAGATAGGGCAACAATTTAAAATAGCGCACCTTACAAGAACATGGCTCTGCAAAATTTACAAACGCCATTAAGTTATCGTGTACATATTCTAATCAAGTTTTTGTTAATTCACAGTTGGTACTATATAAACAGATAACGAATATACCATATTTACTACTTTTAATATTCATGCACACAAATGTCTTTTCTGGGCGGAAATCGAAATCATGACGTGACAGTCAGGGCATCTAACCACCATTCTATCTGGCCCTTAAAAATTAGGTTATGCTTTTTGATAAACATGAAAAAACAGGGAAAAAGATACAAAAGACAAAATATAGAAGTGAAATTTTTGTTTTACAGGGAAAAATTTTAATTATTCATCAATC
The DNA here is from genome assembly GCA_907165245.1 of Habrosyne pyritoides. Lineage (NCBI taxonomy): Eukaryota > Metazoa > Arthropoda > Insecta > Lepidoptera > Drepanidae > Habrosyne > Habrosyne pyritoides. The sequence continues at coordinate 14,220,472 of OU015591.1, read as the reverse complement.
ACTTTGGAATAGCATAGATTGTATTCATCAATCATTTATTTTACGTCACACTAACAGGTTGAGGATCAAAATTTCAAAGCCCTCCTATAAGAAGTTTCACTTAAAAAAAGTATCAATATTAAAAGACGAATTCTCTGGCACATGGAGTATTTTTGCGTACGTATAATGCTCTCAAAGACCAATCCTGTCGACGCATTATTATTTCATCCGTGCGCGGAAACGATCAATCAAGCGGGAGCGGGGCTAGTCGCCGCTGAAAACAATATAGACCTGGCTTCAGATCGGCTGGCGGGTTTCACTTGGTATTGTTTCTTTACCACACAGCCGGCCGCGACGCCATTACCTAGTTTGCACTTAATTATAATGTTGTTATCATTTTGAACATCTCTCAGAGTAGGCCGGAATGGTTGTATGTGGGACTCCGACTTTTTTGTTGATCGACTTTGCAAGTATACTGCATACCATAAATAGGTCATTGGTATTTATATTTTTTTATTTTCTATCCTGTGGATACAGTGGTCGAGGATTTCCCGCCCGGGACAAACATACGTGTGCATGAACATATCTGTTTATTTTGTGTCTGGGAATGTAGGTTTGTTTGTTACGCTTTCGCGCGAAAACTACTTAACCGATCATCCTGAAACTTTGTACATTCTTGGAGGTATTAGAAGTAACATAGGATACTTTTTACGTCGAGAAAATGTTACATCCCTTAGGAACGCGGATGAAACCGCGGGGGACCGCTAGTATCTATATATGTATGTTTATAGAAGAATATTAGTATACAAGTCATCTTGTTTCCATATTAGAAATCTGCTTTATTTATGATCATTCAAGGATGGCCGTTTCTAAATGTCCAAGGATATTTATAATTCTTAATATTTAATATCTAGTTTTTTTTCAACAGACTCAGTTCAGTTTGAGATTGTATTTTTTTAACTTGATGTCCATCGAGGTACCCTTAAATGCCACATTCATCATGACTCATGTCAAGTGACGATGTAAAATAAAACCAACATAAAAATTACGGGTCCGCCGAAACGGGCGTCGAATTGCTCATGATCATGTCGTCATAAACTGCATGTGACAGTGCTCGGTTCCGATAGTGTTTTATTTGATTGCCTCATAATATTGGGCAAGTGTATTTCACTGCAGCGATACTCGGCGCCGCGTGACGATAGGTTTAGAGTTTACAAGCCTTTGGCGGTACCCTCTGGTGGCTTTGAGATGGCTTTCTTGAAATAATAAATGAAAACCACATAGCTGTTATGTTACTTACACTACTTTTTTTGGGCTCTGTGATATTGTCAAATCGCATTCTAGATGCGGCTCTACAATTGTTGTATAATTTGTAACTAAATTACTAACTAGTAACTACCAATATATCCTTATATGGTAGGTACCATATAAGCCATGTCCTGTTACGTGTAATAAAAATATACCAGAAGCGAGTCAAAGCAGAAAGACCTTAATGTATATGTCTCATTAATACAACTTTCCTAACTCACAGAACTAACATATTATATCTAAAATAAACTTAATCTCTGCTTATCAAGTTGTGGAGTTTTTCGCCCGATGCGAGCTCCGCGCAATCATTATCATTAAGGTTTTTTGTCCACACACAAATGGGTTTAGGACTAATCTATTATATGGTACTTTTTCTTTTTATTTGCGCTGTTTGTCTATGTAGATCCAATGTGATCTAAAAGGGTATATAACATATTAAACTGTATATTGTGATGAATATGACTGCTTTTCCAATAAAAAATATGTTCGTGGAAAATCATGTAAGCATTTTTATTTTTATAGAAAATATTTTTCAGTGTATATTTTATTTTATAATATAGATCACATTGGCATTTTTCACACAGTTATCTGATCCCAATGTTAAAAAAATGGTAAAAAAAGGTTGTTAACTAGGATGAACAATACTGGCTGCATGCAATATATTTTAATTTAAGAAATGTGATAAAAAAGCAATTATCCTTCCCATGTCATCAGAAAATATCATAACCTCTAAAAGGAATTTATATTAAATATTTAATTTAATTATGTATTCATAAGGGAAATATCAAATAATATTAGTAAATAATATTACTATAAGGACAATAAACACATTAAAAGTAAGATTCGGTTTTTATTGTGAAAACTATCCAGCGTATTCATAGTCAAGGGCCCATATGTACGGTTGTACACCCAAATAAAGTAAATTATACTGCTTGAATTATGGCAACCAGATAACTGATGCCTAGACTATATACTCGTATACCACTTGTTTCCTAATTTTTAATAGATTATTTGTAAGAAGGAGTAGTAGAGCTCTTAGTTCTGGGATGTACTACCACCTTACCCATTTGCACCCTGAAGCACTTAGTGCACTTGCATTACTGTGTTTCGGTTAGGAAGGTAAGGGGGGCGATGAAATAGCAGACACATGAGAGTTGACAACTTCACGTCTCAGGGTCGACAATGAATTTGCAATGCCTCTGGTGTCCCATAGGCGGGGGACCGTAGGTCTGTTCGTCGGCCGGTGTGGTATAAAAAAAATTGTTTACTCTTTTATTATTTTTAAATAAACATAAATTAATTCTGTAGCCCTGTTACATAGTTATTATTTAGGTGTTATATTGTAGTATGGCCAAACTATTTTACTTTTTTTTGATTTATGTGTTTAAGTATATATATAATATATCATAATTTTACAATAAACTGGCATTACAATCTCGTTTCATTAAAACGTACTTTGGCCCTTTTAGCAGTTTTTGTATTACATACAATACATACTTAAATACAATTACATATTGACATATAACCTGTCGAAACTTCATTTGACTCATTAATATTTTTTGATTACTAGGTTTACTCAATCTATAGATTGGTTTATAACCACTGAATTTAGGCGGATTATAAAACTTGTTGAAAATTCATGTGACTATATTTAATTGGGAATGAAGTACCGATTCAGCTGTTTCAATCAATCGATGTAACTTGTGGCGTTAATTGTTTCCAGCACGTTTCGACAGACAGCTTCAAAGTTAACACGGTGCCCTCACGGTTGATCATAAAACTAATTTTTTACGCCCAGTAAAACGGCAGTGAAATAAATTTTATTATCTTTAGGCACTAGTTTTATTAAGTACGTCGTAAACCGTGTAACTCTTGTATGTGTAACGTGAGATATTCATAAATGCAGTACGCCTGACCTATATGACGAGGTTAACTAGCAAATTGCCCTGGCTATGTGTGTACACTTCGTTAATTTTTAGAGTAGTAGAGCTCTTAGTGCAGAATTCGTCAGGGGAAGTACTACCACCTTACCGATTTCCGCCGTGAAGCAGTAGTGCAATTGTATTACTGTGTTTCGGTTAGAAGGTTAGGTAAGGGGGCCGGTGAAATTACAGGCACATGAGACTTAACAACTTCACGTCTCAGGGTCGACAACGCATTGGCGATGCCCCTAGTGTTGCAAATGTCCATAGGCGGCGGTGACCACTTACCATCAGGTGGACCGTCTGCTTGTTTGTCGGCCCACGTGGTAAAAAAAAAATACATACATATATATTATGAGTTTCAAAGTAACATTATTGGTAGCTTAAAAAGATACCATATGTTATTGAATTTGTCAGATTATATAAAAAATCTTGCTGACTTTCTGGTCGGTTCTTCTCAGATCAAAGCTGACTTCCGAACCGGTGGTAACTTCAGCTTTGATCTTAGTAATAAATCTCTTATATATTTTTTTTGTTTTTTTTTTATACCACATAGGCCGACAATCAAATGGACGGTCCACCTGATGGTAAGTGGTCACCGCCGCCTATGGATATTTGGAACACTAGAGGCATCGCCTGAGACGTGAAGTTGTTCATGTGCCTGTAATTTCACCGGCTCCCTTACCTTTCTAACCGAAACATAGTAATACAAGTGCAGTACTGCTTCACGGCAGAAATGGGTAAGGTGGTAGTACTTCCCCGGACGAATTCTGCACTAAGAGCTCTACTACACTATATTTTTTAACTTATCTTCATACTGAGTATATGTACAGTAATAGATATTGTAAGGTGGTCAATAAATGTGTGACCGAAACAGGAGCTTAAGTGAGTTATGATTAAAGCAGCCTTGAACAAAGGTCATGTTTCTTTACATCAAATGGTTAAAGTAATAAATTACTAAAGGCATTAAGCCTCGAGGTACCCCAAATCACTTCTCAGATAGGCTTCCAAAACAATTGTCTGTGCTAATCAAACCAATCTTTTGTTTCAGGTTTTTTTTTACAATAATGCGGCAGTCTAATGGAGTCTAGCTTAGGCGAAAAGGAGACGGGTAAGTCGCTTTTGTCTTTTTACACGATTCTATCGGGTTCACTCATTTAGATTGATTATATCGTTCAATATAATATTATAAGTTAAAAAATTTGTATGTATGGATGTTTGTTACTCTTTCATGCAAAAACTACCAAATGGATTTGGAGGAAACTTGGCATATATATAGAAATTGCACTGGAATAACACATACGATACTTTTTTGCCGGGAAAATGTAACATCCCTCGGGAACGCGGGTGAAACCGCGGGGCATAGCTAGTGGATAATAAAGTTTCCTAAAGATCGAAAGTTGTTTTGATAACTGAGAGTATTATATTATACAATAATGTACCCTATGATGTTGAGATAACGTTCATAACATCATCATAAAATTGAACCATAACTTATTAGCAGTAAAGACGATTTTTCTATGAAATTCGTAGCTAGCAAAACGGGTCTTTGAGATCTTGATAATTTAGTAAATTTAATTGTTTCTGGCAGGTATGGGATTTGGTTTATTTTACAGCTTTTGTTATCGTGCAGCCAATCAAAATAGCTTGGCTGGTTAATGCCATGTGGCAAGTAACTTGCCTAATAATACTGAACAAGGTTCAAGTAGTTGGCTTGAAAAATCCAATGCCTTATAAAAAAGAGCTTGTTTCAAGTACCTTTCACTTGTTTGATTCACAAATGTAATTAATATTATTCGGGTCATTGATAAAGGTTATTATGAACATTTTGACAAGATATTAAAGTCTATTTTACGAAAACGGGTCTCACACTACTGATGTCCACGGATATTCGATTTAGATCAACCAATGCAAACTTTTTTAATGAATGTACACGCGTATCTGTTGAAACACGTCCTGTGGTAAACAAGTTTAACGCAACCATAAAATTAAAACATAATAGTTATTGTTTACGTTAGCTAAGAGGCTTCAGAGAATACTTAAAAACAACTATGAAATTCCAATGCATCTTCTACAAGAAGCTTATGATCGTCTGTTTTATCTGAGAGCAGGTCTGAGGATCCAAACCTTTCTGGGACAAACTGAGTGTAGTTAATTTTACCCTCAGTTGAAAGCCCTCCCAGAATTGTCCGCGTTCGCGTAATAACTTCATGTCTATTTAAAAAAAAAATTAGGACACAGTGTACGATATCACGCAGAGGCGGCAAGGGGGCGCGGGCGGCACTAAATCAAGCATCAATACAAAAGCTTTCCGACATTGATAGATTGGTATCTTGTGAGCCAGCGGATGCATATATGTATGGCGATGTTCTGTACTAATGTTTAGTTATTGTTACTGAGGATTGTCGGAAGTTATAGTTACTGCATTATGATAATGACATTCATGGTTATTTGATAGATTATTGTTGGAATGGTTTATCATTAGGCTAATTTTCGTATACCAATAAAACATTATTTCATTTTTAGGGATTAAAAACCAGACAACTTTTCATAATTAATTGAAGAGATGGGCTCTTGTCGTTGTAGTTTTCTCCACTCCATTCTCTTTTTAGCGGCTTCCTGTACCTCCTTATAGGATACGACGTTTGCTTGTGCCTTCACTTGATCCATGTAGTTTATCGATGGTCTTCTCCTTCCTCTCTTTCCTTCTATGACATTTTCTTAGTTTGTCGTGTTGTAAAAGATGACTGTATATATTTCCTCTTGTTTTCTCTAATGTGTTCATCTTGTTTCTTTTCTCTTTGTCCCTCTTTAGAACTTCAGTCACTACCTCCGCCTAGTCAGACACCTTCACCTCCGTCCAGCTGATCCTCATCAACCTGCTTTCATACGGCTCTAGTCTTTTCCAATCCCTTTACGTCATTATCCATATCCGACATCCATATAATGGTATAACCTACATGTATGTTAATAAATCTTCATTATTTTGCTGCCCTGAATTTAACTGCATTAATAAAATAAAATGCTTTGCTAAAAGCTTCATTTCGGCGCAAATCAGAAAAAACCGTGTAAAAAATAATGCTGTCACATGTACGATGTAACGCAGAGTGCCCACTTGCGATATCAGCCGTGACGTCATTTGGTGCTTAGTCTGTTTAGAATGGGAAGAATTTCGATCAGAATTCTTTAGAAAAAAAAACACTGCATTTTTGGCTGTTTTAACTGTCTTATAGTAAAAATGATCACAAAGTAATTCTATCAGATAGTAATTTTAGTAGTAGTAGAGTACTTACTAAAGAGTTCGTTCGGGGAAGTACTGCCATCATGCCCATTATGTGTCAAAAAAACCATTTATTCAGTTTAGGCCCTCAGAAGGCACTTTGTGTGATTCGGTAACAAAGGTAAGGTGTCAGGTGACATTACAGGCATTTAAAAACTTTACGTCTCAGAGTCGACAACGCCATGGCAATGCTCCTGAGGTGGACCGACTGTCTGTTAGTCGTACTGTAGTGTTACTAGGTATAAAAATAATAATTACTTCATCCCAATATTGGTCACATCATCATTTACCATGATGAGGTTTCAAAGTGAAGAAATAACAATTAAAATATCCTACCTCTCTATCGATCCGCATGTTCCAGCCTCCCACACTTCCAAGGCCAAAATAATTGTCCCCGAAAAATAATTAATCTAATTTTATAAAAATTAACGTTGAAACATAATTTTCTCGTGAAAGCCTTTTTTGTAGCGAATGATTGATTAGAGCTCGGTCCTGCGCGACAGCGCGGTTTCATCTGAGGGGAAATTATAATAGCGCTATGTTTAGGCCTTAGTTCATTGTCGGGTATTTCCTTTCACTTTGTTCTCATAGAGACTATCACAGTTGTAATTACTTATTCAGTTAAAGCTGTACATTCAAACTTTAGACTAGCGGTATTACCCGCGTTCCGGAAATCCTTCTCCTGTTCAAATTTCATCAAGATCCGTACAGCCGCTTAGTCGTGAAAATGTAACAAGCAAACAGCCAGTGACACTTTCAAATTTATAATATTAATTTAGATTTACACCCTTAGGTTTATTAAAAGTACCTATATTTTTTATGATTTCATTTTAGACAGATTAACAGGGTGTCGTCCATCCAAAACAAGGTACAAACGACTATTTGACAAGAAACTTCGCATTTTAAACACGCCAAGGTATCTCCGGGGAGGTCGGCCCCGGACGGAACAGCCAATCAATCACGAACTGACATAATGACGTCATCCATTATCAATTATTGACAGTACACGGATCGGATGCCGTCCGGCTATTTTCCAAGTTTTATGCCTTGTCCCCACCTCACCCCCCACTGGCGTCGCCCAGTCGATTGATCATAGTTTAGATTGGGTGGATTCATGGTAATCAAACTTTACGGAACTATATTACAGTGTATACTGGCAGTTGTTACCGAGCAATATTAGATACTAGCTGACCCCCGTGGTTTCATCCGCGTAACCGGGTTAAAAACTCTATGTCTTCCTTAACCTTCTTCATACCATTGACCATGTGTATACCAAATTTTAGTAAGTTCAGTTCAGTCGTTTGGCCGTGAAACAAACAAATAAACTCACATTCGCATTTACAATATTAGTAAGTATTATTCGGCCGGTTCTTACCGGTTAAATCCACTTTTACGTTTGAGGTCGCCCAAACTGTCACTTTGGCAGTTATTAATGATAGAAAAATATGGCATGGAATTTATAAGAAAAACCATGTTGACCTGCGGATTGTGTCTCGTATAAGAATATAAAAAAAATTACGACAAGATAAGCCTGCTATCCGTCTCGGCGACAAAAATGTGAATATATTTGTGTGTGAAATATTGTTCCCATTTAGTCTCTATAGAATAATACTAATTTATTAAGTCTGTCGTAAAAATATGTTATGATTTCTTTTCGGGTTTTATATGCACATCCTTTGTTTACTCGTTCCGAAATAACGTTAGTGTTTCTTCTTACGCTGCCAATTTAATGTTATATCTGTATTCTTGGGGTTAACATATCTGGGTCGTGTAGGTTCCAACATCGGAGAGCCAATTAGGCAAGTTTTAAAGTTAGAGATGTAAGCCTGAGCTACCAACCTAACGGACTTGCAGCTAGATTATTACAACTCGACTTTAATACGAGCAGAACTAGATATACTATAGTTATACAAGAAATAAATGAGCTTCATCTTGGATCTCCCGTCCAATGACGGCCCGAGCTATGTATTTACAACAATAAAAAAATGTACATCCAACAAATACGAATGTAGTCGGCAGCGCCGCTGTCTGCTTTTATCCAGTTTTATCCGGCGCGCACCGGCCCGGGGCGGTGTTTAACACCTCATTCAGGCGGTTAAAACAAGTTAACGCCAGCGACCGGGTTACGTACAGCCTCCGCGACGATTGTACTGTTTGTTTGAAATTTAAATCGCCCAAAGTTTCACCGCATTTAGGCGTTACGACCGGGTTGCGCTGAAGTCGGACAGCGTTGTGACGTCAGAAGTACGGCTATAGAGCCGTACTAATTTGCTCATTCACTTAGCAAATTGATGCTGTTGTATCTAGGCGTAAATAGAGGTAGATAGAACAGTCGTGTTGCGACTTACAAGATCGATCGATCAGGACCTGACTGTCTGACAGTGATACTAACAAATGGTCGCAGACACTACCTGAGTGGGTTGTTTCAATGAATGGAAGAAAGGTTTTTCAAATAATATTTTTGTTATCGTAGGTAAGTATATTTAACTCGAATGGCACCCTGAAATGGATTTACTAGTTAGAAAGTTAGGGAAGTCTGAAAGGCCGAACTTATCCTGCCTGTCTAATAAGGTACCTAACTCTCCTACCACATCACATTCCTAAATTACAATTAGGATTGCTAAATATAGTGTAGTGTTATAACAATATAGTTGAAGTTATATATCATTTTACATATAGGCCCGTACAGCTTAGATCCGATATTTCAATATACGCCTCAAAGACCCATTTCAACGTCAAGTTTGACTGGACCTTTATATAAAAATGTATTTGTGTTGAATTAGACAACGGTTTACTGAGGAATTAATTAAATTATTGACATTGGAATCTATCACACGAAGGCCGTTTGTCTTTGTCTGTTGTTACGAGTACACATGCAATTTTTGGTTAAGCTTACGTCCAGTCTGATGGTAAAAGGTCACCGCAGATAATTGCCGCTTGCAACACCAGAGGTATAACATCATTGCTGACAATGCAACATATAAGCCCATTCCCTCTAAAAGTTACCGCAACAATTTCAGCCGCATCAGTTCTCGCAATATAGAATATATACTAGGCCTCATATTCACTTCTATCTGTACTGTTCTAACTGTACTCATTTCTAGTACCTTGTTTTACATTAGGGGATACTTTAGGTTAACATTTACAACAGTACGTTATAGATTATGAATCATCACATATATTCATGAAGCAGTAGTGCACTTGTTTTACTGTGTTAGAAAGGTAATAGAGTCGGTAAAGTTAGAGGCACATGAGACTGAACAACTTTTCGTCTCAGGGTCGCATTGGTAATGCTCCTGGTGTTGCAAATGTCCATAGGCGGCGGTGACCACTACCATCAGGTAGAACGTCTTCCTGTTTGTTAGTTTACTCTATAGTAGGTTGTATCTGAATAACAGCGTTGCAGCTTTTAACCGTTTAGACTAGAACAAGCTAAGATAGATACCATTTTAAACTCCACACACCATACCCTCTTAATAATGTAGAATTTTTGTTTTGCGTGCGTATTTTTTTTCTTTTTCTGTAATAATTTTATCAGTTTATGTTTTATTGTTGTTAACTGTGTGAAACCTCAGTAAAAAGCCTTTTTTTTCTTGACATTAAAAAAAACTGTCAAAGGTAGTCAAAGTCCTTCTTTTATTAGAGCGGACCAAGCCGGCCCAATTATTTTTCTTTAGCACTTTGGGTGGAATGGAAAATGAACTTACAACCAAGGTGTAAATGCATCATCGTTAAATTTAATGAAACTAAAAGACTGTTCGTAAATAAAATCGTTTGGGTGATGACAAGCCGTTTGACCTTACAGTTGCTGTTCTCGGTTCCAAAAATCAATGTGGCAACATTTCCACACCTCCTGACAGATGAAATGGTACTGTGTGTATATTGTTGGCAACCCTTTGTCTCGTTGTGCTGGTGATTAATGTGTTCTCACGCAAGATCCGCCTTCCTGCAACCGAACATAGTGGCATCGCGATGACTAAAGACTTGGGACTCTATTATTATCTAGGGATACCAATATTATAATTTGTTTTGGCTGTTTTTTGTTCAAGGTTTTATATTTAGTACCTTAGTATTGTTTCATAACTGAAATTGAAAAATTGCTATGTGACGATAAAAAACATACATATAAAATGTTTCTCGCCGGTTCTCGACGTCCGAAACGCCTTTCTAGAGTCTAAATAAAAGCTCTGAATTTAAGTAACTTCCACGTGTCGCGGTACGTATTTAAACCTAAGCCGCTCAACCGATCTTGCTGAAATTTGGCACACGTGTAGCCTATAGTACGGAGAGAATGTGGGTAAAACCGTATATGAAATCTATTTTGAAATATACTTTCAGCTATACAGTTATCTTCTAGGCTTTGTGATCTAACGATATTTTTTATGTTTGTGTGAAAATTCGTTACTCAACTACGCTGCAATAGCTGAAGAGATTTGAATAAAACTTCATCACCATAAAGATATTTCAGGAATAAAACATAGGATATATTTGATAGATAAAACAGCGGGCTGGTAATGTATATTAATTTATTGTAGTGTCGTGCTGTAATAAAATACAGCGGATTAGAGCCGCTAAGTCTAAGGACGGCTATTTCTTATAAGTGTTTTATCGCTTGTACAATTACACTTGTACAGAATACTGTCCGTTCTGAGAAATTGTTGGACTTTATGCCTATGGCTTTATACTACCATTGTTCTTCATGCCACCGATGGGGAGTTCATCCCCATGCTTTGGAACCTGGTCTCGTACGGTACGATTTCAAAGGGTCTTCCTACCGCGGACGCTCAGGTTGTGTGCCATGGTTCCAAGTGAGGACAGCATGGAGTTCGTGGCTTCTAACGCAGTTTGAGCAATCAATAAAATGTTAACTACCACAAGATATTTTGTTATAAATAGACGAGTCATCGAATCTATACTAATATTATAAAGAGGTAAGAGTTTAAATGTAGGAATCTACATCGATTTTAAAAATTTGTTCAATGATAGAATGCTACACTATTCCCTAGTGACATAGGCTATGTTGTAATGCTGGAATACATTTAATTCTACGGTAACTCATGCAAATCCACGGGATGGTAGCTAGTATTCCAATAACTTGCCTGGTCATGTTTATCGACAAAGTAAAGTATTGCTACTATTATTTGATAGCATTCGAGACAAGTAGGCGTCACTGTGTTTGCATTGTGCTATCGGAAATGGATTCAGATCAGGCACGGTGCCATAATGGTCAGCTCAATGAACCGGCCCCATAAATGACTTTGTGTTTTAATGCTGCTCGGAATAAGTGCGAAATTCAATAATTCTACCATTTGTAAAGTGCTTTCGGTGCAATCAAATATGGGTCTTACTGGCTGGATTACACGGGTGAAAAATAACTTGTGTAAGTTGAATTAATCAAGTTATTTGTAAATGTAGAGTGTTTTTTAAATTAATGAGATTGTTCTACAGTTTCTCAATTAGTACATAAATGGGAAAAAGTTCCTAAATACATACTAGTTTTAAAACCTCTTCCAAATTAACATCTCTACTTCACTACATAGTATAAGTCGCTTTCTCTGTCCCTATATCCCTATGTATGCTTAAATCTTTAAAACTACGCAACGGATTTTGATGCGGTTTTTAACAATAGATAGAGTAATTGAAGAGGAAGGTTTTTATGTATAAAACGTGTGACATCCCATGGGAACGCGGGTAAAACCGCGGGGGACAGCTAGTTTATAATAAGACATTTTATGTCCAATACATACAAGTTAAATTCGGCTAACTGCTTCACAGATTGTTGGGGGATATAGTGCACTCTAGTTACAAGTAGGTACTTAAATAAAATTACAACGATCTTTATTTTGTTATTTATTTACATTTGTCGATATAAGTCGTGTTCATAATATATAACAAGAAATAAAGAGGAACAGCTAAGCCAAGGTTAATATTTTTACATAATAATCTAAATTCTACATAAAAATCTACTTAAAAGTTGTCAAAATCTGAATAAGGCCCGTCATGTAAATATCTATATACTGGTAAGTACTTATGTATTTAGAAAAGTAGTATATATAGTATCTGTTATCTGGTTTCCATAGTACAAGCTTTGCTTAGTTTAGGATCAGATGGCCGTGTGAAAGGAATGTCACAGGATATTTTAATTTATTTAACTACACTATACGGTTTATTTTTCCATATTACTCTTAGCTGTCAAAACTGGCCTAAAAGATCACAACAACTTTATATAGATGCTAGCTGTTCCCCGCGGTTTCACCCGCAATCCCGAGGGAAGTAACATTTTCCCGGCACAAAAAGTATCCTTTGTGTTATTCCAGGGCATTTTCTATATATGTGCCAAATTTCATCCAACTCCGTTTGGTAGTTTTTTCGTGAAAGAGTAACAAACATCCATACATACAAACTTCCGTATTTATAATTTTAGTAGCATTAAAATATTTTTCAAATGAACGCAGATAAAGATAGAGCGGGATAGCGTGGTGTTGTTCGACATCTGTTTGTTTTGAACCTGGGTGTAAAATACTCCTGTAAATATTTTTCAAATGAACGCAGATAAAGATAGAGCGGGATAGCGTGGTGTTGTTCGACATCTGTTTGTTTTGAACCTGGGTGTAAAATACTCCTGTAAATATTTTTCAAATGAACGCAGATAAAGATAGAGCGGGATAGCGTGGTGTTGTTCGACATCTGTTTGTTTTGAACCTGGGTGTAAAATACTCCTGTAAATATTTTTCAAATGAACGCAGATAAAGATAGAGCGGGATAGCGTGGTGTTGTTCGACATCTGTTTGTTTTGAACCTGGGTGTAAAATACTCCTGTAAATATTTTTCAAATGAACGCAGATAAAGATAGAGCGGGATAGCGTGGTGTTGTTCGACATCTGTTTGTTTTGAACCTGGGTGTAAAATACTCCTGTAAATATTTTTCAAATGAACGCAGATAAAGATAGAGCGGGATAGCGTGGTGTTGTTCGGCATCTGTTTGTTTTGAACCTGGGTGTAAAATACTCCTGTAAATATTTTTTTAAACTTGTAAATACCTTTGTTTTATTGTCAAATATTTCAAATCTATTGTTTTTTTACCCAAAAACAGTTTCAATGGTTCTAGAAGACCTTGTTGGTCGAGTGGAATAAGCTTGGCTAGCGACTCGAAGGTCCTAAGTTGGATTCCCAGATCGGGTACGGTTAAATTCAGAAATGATTACCCCAGGAGTAGCCAAGGATTGGTAATATGTCACCTTGGGACTAAAAATATTTTTGGTGGAATGTGAGCTTCCATACTAACGCCACTGCCTACCTCGTCAGAAATAAATGGCCTGACGATATGTTTATATGGAATTGGTCAACATATTATAAAATTTGATCCGAAAGTTAGTTCAAAGTTACAGTAGCCGCTATATACTTACCAGCAAAACATGTTTACCCGAGACACGGACCTTTGTAACCTAACGACAGGAATTTTGTGTTCCACGCCAGTGCATTTAAAAACTTATACAGCTCGACCCTGTATACATTTAACTGTGCATTTGTGCAGACTTAAATTATTATATTTTGACTGCAGAAATCTGCACATATATTATAAAGAGGTAAAGTTTGTTGGTTCCCTATACAACAGTGCCTTTACCATGAGTTATTAACGTACGTACTCGCTAGCGACGGCGTAAAACATTTCTATGGCAAATGTGTACAGCGCCACCAGCGGTCACCTAAAGAACTAAAATCGATAGTACGAGTCGACAGGTAAAAAACCTATCGAAATGTAAACACTAGCGAGTAACGTTTTTTGGCCTTTGCTATAGAAATTCGGTACCATGAGTCACAAATTTGACAGTTGCTATCGAGAAATACTGTATCGATAGTAGTTACTTGCTAGTGACTAAAGTAAGTTTCGATAGCAACTCATGGTAGAGGTACTGATCCGATTTCAAAAATTGTTTCACTGATAGGAAGCTGCATTATTCCCTGATATAGGGAATTTATAATTTTAATCCGAGAAAACATTAATTCTCTCGGGAACGTGAGAGAAAACTGGAAACTGAAGCAACATTATAAAGAAGTAACTTTTGTACGTTTCGTAGTTTATCCAAATGTATCCCCAGCGATCACAGATTTACTATTTTTTACCGAATGAAAACATAAATTATCTCGAAAACGTAGGTCAAGCCGCGGGACGGAAGCTACTCTTTAGATTTGTGCTCGATGCTGTGATATAGAAAACTACTGGTAACATATAGTTAAGTTTATAGAAATGTTACGTGTAGAAAAACTGTATCAAAATTTATTAAGCTATTTTATGAGGCAGTTACTCCATTGCTTTTAATTTACCACAGCAATCATACAATATACAATATATATATATTCAATAAACCTAATTCGTGGTCAAAGCTATGCGTGCTGATAACAATCTGGTGTTATAAAATACCCCCTCTATAGTAAAGCTTTCACTAGTATAATAGAAACAAAGTAGAACTAAAAACACTTATTATTTTTAAGGTATTGTTAAGTATTGGTCATAGAGGGTTCTTACTGTAAGGCAGGCCGACAAACTGGCAGAGCGTCTTGATAGTTAGTGGTAACTGCCGCTTATGGATATATGCAAACCAGGGGCATTGCCAATTTGTTGGTCACCCGCCGCTGGAAGCCGCTGGATACAGGCTCAGGACCGTTCGAAATGGAAATCCAAGATGGAGACCTTTGTGTCGCAGTGGGCATCCCTGGGCTGATATGTTATGAGAAATTAAAAATTGTTTAAACCTATGGCCCATCCTAAGACGTGAAGTTGTTAAGTTTTATGTGCCTATAATTTCACGGCCCCTCTTACCCTTCTAACCGAAACACAGTAATACACGCACACTACTGCTGAAATTGATAAGGTGGTAGTACTTTCCCAGACAAACTCTGCAGTAAGAGTATTATTATTTACAAAGGCTAATTGCTTTTGTGGCTATGTGGCTTAGAGCTCGGCTAGAGAGAAGTCCTGGTTCATCGATCCTGGGTCAGGCAAACTGCAGTTGACGTTTCTTTGATTAGAATTAGTAGGATATTCGAAGAGATTGGTAACATACTAAGAGAAGGCGACAGTATTCACCACATGTCACGTTAGAACTTAAAATGTCTTCAGAGAAATGTAGGCGTAGCGTACGGTACATTTTTCTAAAGCAACTATATCTTTATACATACATATATTGTTCTTCTGTATGTGTGTTGACAGTGAACTTCTCCTAAACGGCTGGACCGATTCGAATGATTTTTTTTGTATGCGTTTGGGTGGCGCCCTGGATGGTTTAGATTCACAATTGGACCCGGTAGGTGGCGCTGCGAGCGAATTCCTACATTTTTGTATGGACTTATTTCGACAGAACGACGTCTATCCGGGCAGCTAGTCTATATATAAATTGGCAAAGATGGCATAGAAAGTTGTAATAAAATAACTAGTGTTTGCACGTGTTAAAAACCTGTGGAAAACAATAAAAATTATTTTGTCAGAGAAACTTCTGTTTCCAATTACTTAAAATAACTAGTAACACCAAAGCTCACCAAAAATTACCAAACAAATAAAAACTATTCAAAATCAAGAGAAAATGGTACCTAACCATTTATATATGAAATACTGGCACATAAGCGTTTATAGAGATACCAAACTCTGAATAATTTACTCGAGTAACGCTTGGTCAACGCATGGCCACTCAGAGTCCAGACAAATGGTCCCACATTGTGACTAAAGACGATTAATTCAAACAGCTAATGTTGTCAACAACGACAATGCTGCGGTAAGCCGGCCAGTTATACATGACGTCACTTTGACGTCACGGTGTCGTCACGGTGACGTCACGGAAAGACAATGTGGCGGATTACGGAGACATGCAGCTTCGGGTAAATGATGTCTGTTTGTGTGCCTTCTGTTATGGTTCCAATCCAGCAATAAGTGTTTCGGTGATGATACCTTGTGTCAGTTAGCTCTAATGAGCATTGTCGCTGTCACTCAGGCTCCACTAATTTCTCGGGCTACAGATCGGGCTGCCGACAAACTGCTATGCAGTTTAGCAGATTTCATGTATAATTATAGTGTTTAACAAATTTTGGACAAAAAAAAAATAATAATAATCATTTACCAACAAAGAGTTTATTATTACCTTGTACGAATTAGGAATTGAAGTCGAATTATACTCATTTCAAAACCATACGAAAATTATTAAAAAAACTCATTGAAATGTCAAATATTTGCATGTTTCGAAAAGGATTAATTTGCACGGACACTATCACTGATCCACAAAGCTAAATATACGACAAACAACACAAAAACACAGCAATTTCAATATATCTAACGCACTTCAATTTAACACGAAATTCCCGCATAAAACGAATATAACCCTTCAGAATACAAAAATTGGTATTCAAATAGAAACGAAATCATTTTTTGTATGGCTTATTTCCATCGGCCCAATCAATCGGGAATAAATACGACTAGCTCAAACAAAACCCGTTGAACTGTTCATGTAATGTTTACGCTTATATGATTACATATTGTTAAGGTGTGCGAACACTAGCCATGCGTACACCACCGACACTTCAGCTTATAACGTGACTAACGTTAGATAGACGTGGCGTGGCGTATCACGTTTTCATACTGTTTTACTTAACAATAGAAGCTTTACACACGCTTAAAGATTGCTACCGAACATTCGTTCGCCTTCGTTCGCGTAATGTAACGAACTACGCTCCATTAGCCCAGGTAATAATCATGCAAAGGTGAGAAAAAGTTATCGCCTGATAGTGGTATAAAGGTTCTGTTATGTTCCCTGAAAAACATTTACTACATAGGTAGGTATCATCATCGCTCTTTCAGCAGGGACTAGGTAGGGATTTTCGCAACGACAGCCGGTCATTCACCTCTCACATAACAATTTGATTAATAACATGTTACGGCGAGAGTACGATGTCGCTACGTAGCATCAAATTGCCGTCCTTTGTCAGTCTTGTATGTAAAATCTTAACTAGCGTTATCAAAGACCAGCTAACTATTCAAATCGCATGGCAATTTTACCCTCGTTCGCTTACAGTACACTAGTATCGTACAACCCTATTTTTTGTACGAATTGCGATTGTGACCAATATCACCCGACCATATAATAGGAAATTCTCGTTATACAAGCCGATAGAGTGTGCCATGAAATATTCCGTCAGTGGATTTATTTATATATACCTTTTTATAAAATCTGTACCTTAATGCGTCCCTAGCACATGATATTGTGGCTTATTATTTATTCTCTTTATTTAGACACTTTTGACATTGAGTGAAGGTTCGTAAGGCCGCGTATTGAGCTACAAGCGTACGTGTTTTTGTCGTATCAAGCACTTCGTCAGGAACATGTAAACAAAATGTTTATGAATAATGAATAATAATTTATTTTACGAACAAGTTTGCGTTTTGCTTATCCCATGTGATGTGACGTGAGCTTTATATTAACGTTTTAATAATTTATGAATCGTATATACGCAGGAAACTTTTATTAATTTTATGAAATAGTCAATCGAATTTGAATACTTCAGAAATAGTACCTACTATTAAAGGTTATTTTAGAAGTAGTAGCTCTTAGTACAGAGTTCGTCCGGAGAAGTACTGCCACCATACTCATTTCTGCCGTGAAGCAGTAGTGCACTTGTATTACTGTGTTTCGGTTACAAAAGTATGGGGGCCGGTGAAATTCGAAGCACACGGGACTTAACAACTTTACCTTTTATAGTCGCAAACGCATTGGCGATGCCCTTGGTGTTGCAAATGAAGAATATACATGGTCGTGGTGACCATTTACCATCAGGTGGACTCTTTCTCTTGACCATTGGCCCAATTTATTAGGGGTCTGTACTCCTAGTATACTTGCCCCACATCAAAGGGCTGTGGGTTGCCTTTTCGTTGGTGTTTTGTGCTCATTGATAGACATAATACAATACAAAGCATCAAAAGATATTCCAAAAGTATTAAACAACAAATCAAATTTACCAGGCTACCACATATATCATGTCTTTCATTGTACCACCCACATTCCTAAACATCCATACACTACTTATTCGAACGATGACTCTTAGTTTCCCAATTTCCAGCACACTAGCATTCATCCATTAAAACTTACCCCCTTTATTTAGTCCGGCAGGAGGGGGTGGGTGGAAAAAATGAAGATCCCAAGTACAAGTTTAAGCCACTGCCATGGAAAGTTGGCGAAATACCGTCGGCCGGTTTTTGTTAGGATTTGCGTTTTTCCGCAGAGTTTAACTGGGTCGTAAGAATATAATGTAGATGCTGAATTTTCACTGTGTATGGAGCTGTATCGTGGGATAAATGTTATGACTGTAGATATGTATTTGGAATGCTAAAAGAGGAATTTGTAGCATATCAGTGATCTGGTTTCCGTAGGCCTAGTTTGGGATCAGATAGATGGCCGCGTGGAAATAATGTCTTAGGATATAAACTCTTATTAATGTTGTTGTTTTTATTCTTAGTTTTGTGAGGATATCCAGATCATAAGAGATTCATTACTCTATAGGAACGACCTGGCTGGCATCTTCAGGTTAAAGTCTGTTACCAAGTCCATATAGCGGTCTATTATTTGTGGATTGTACCCGCGTTTATTGCTGCCAGTTCAAAAAACAAATGCCACATATGGCATACATAAACAACGGGTGCAATAACTTTTCCGACGTGGCCCGCATCTCCACTGGCCAGAGTTGCACCCGCCATTTCACTCGTAACTGGCATAATCTGGCGTACCGTCACTCAATCATGCCGTGACTGGGGCCGCCGCTCACACCGTGGCCTGGGAATGCGATTGATATTTAATGGAGTTGCTTCTGGGTTTTTTCACAGAACAAATATTCTTGGATATTTTTAAACACGGCCATCTGATCCCCAACTAAGCATTGCAATGGTGGAAACCAGATAATTGATATTTCATAAATGTTTTTTTCGTAGAATAAATAGATATGTTGATGCACATAATTGTCTGTTCCGAGTGAGAACGGTATCCATGACCTATAGCGTGGTATTCATGGTCTCTATCTCTCAGGTTATTGAAGATTCTGTCCTGGAAAGGCTTGATCTTTTGGATTGTGGTCATTATATTAGTTTCTTAAGTTATTGGCTCGTATTCAGAAAAAGTGTCAAGTTTAAAATGAGAAAAGGCAGATAAAGTATGAGAGCTTTTGTTGCGCATGAGTACTTTAGTAGAATTTGAGTTCAACCTTAAGCGAATAATAAATATCTACACGACTAATATCCTTGAATAGGTTGGCAGAAGTTCTGCGATCTTCATTTTAATATTACATTTTCTTTTAAAGTCCCGTGACATGTGGTTACTGTCGCCGTCCCTAAAGAGTAATTGCTCAGTTTATTGCAGACTTTTCTCAGCAAAAGCAACCATGCCAACCGGTCTTTAGCGGCTGGAAATTTATAAGCTGTTGTGTATTACTGTTTGAATTAATATAGCCAATTTTATTTTTTAGTCACAGACTACCACAGATGCTATCGGACTACAGCTAATATTATAATCTCCATTAAAGAAACGATATTTTCTTTGGTGCTCAACTCGGGGATCAAACTCACCGCCCGGTCTTATACTAAGCGGTATATTACTCAACTACGGAAACGAGGTACCTTACTTTTGCTTCAAAAGTTTATTAGGACCTTTAAACATTTTTTAAAGATTTAAGCAAACATAGGGATATAGGGACAGAGAAAGCGACTTTGTTTTATACTATGTAGTGATGCAAAGGTTTGTAAGGATGAATGGTATATGGACATTTGCAACACTAGGGGCATCGCCAATGCTTTGTCGACCCTGAGACGTGAAGTTGTTAAGTCTCATGTGCCTATAATTTCACCGGCCCCCTTACCTTTCTAACCGAAACACAGTAACACAAGTGCACTACTGTTTCACGGCAGAAATGGGTAAGGTGGTAGTACTTCCCCGGACGAACTCTGCACTAAGAGCTCTGGTATGGATGCTTGGTACTATCACGCAAAAACTATTGAACGGATTTGGATGAAACTTGGCATAGATAGTTAATACCTGGATATTTTATCCCGGGAAAATGTTACATCCCTTGGGAACGCGGGTGTACCACATGGGATAGATCGTATTTCAAAAATATATAACAAGCACATTTCCATATCACAAAACGTAAGACCTCTGTATTGTGGCAACCATTATACATAAACAGCCAAGACATTTAAACGAAATATAATCCTTAGAAAACTTTAAGTCCCATTTGTTCCGCTGCATTTAACCGTACTCGAGTAACACATGGCGCGAAATAGCACCTTAAATAAGGTACTCCACAATAATAAAATTTGTTTACGGAGGCGTCGCGTGTTGTAGAGAACAGGTGATAGTGACGTGGTGGCATCATGCAACATGCACCATGCCCTCAATAATGCAGGATATAGCGCTCTGGATGTTTATCCGACAGTACATGTGAGCACGTGGCAATGCGGCTGTTGCGCCAGTGTTTATGAAGGCTGAACCGCTTTTTAACATTTTCCGACGCGATGTGTGTCGTGGGAATTCTATTTTATTAAGTAGGAAATAGTAAAAAGGGGGGAACTATCATTAATGTGGGATGTTGTTTTGCATGCCCTATTTTTTTCGGAGGTTTTTTTTATTTTGTTTGTCATTGTAAATGAACTACCTTCCGGCCCTTGACCGCGTAAGGGTATAAGAACCACCACGGGGTAAATAATGAGTAGTTTTAAAAAAATACTTCTGCTTTTTTGGTAATTGATTATTACATAACCTATGTCTATCTAGAATAATGGACTTTTAAATGGTAAAATAACTTTTCAAATAGGTACAATTAGAGTCGATATTATTCTCCTCATATAAACAAATAAATTCCTATCCTTTTTCGTAATATAAATAATTAAGGTAAGTATTTTTTTATCGTGCTTACCAAATTACAGCTCTATAATGTTGGTATAGAGTCTTTTATACAACAATATGCTTGATAGGATTGGTATTTGTTAGAATTATAACGTAACCCTATTTTCTAAGAGATAATATGGAAGTCATAAATCATAATTTTGTTAATGTATGCTTTTTAGTTTTCCTTATTACCGTAGGCCACATCATCCCATACACGAGATACCTACCGATCCATGAAAAGGTAACATTTTACAGTCCATACGCAGGATTTGTATAAAATATATCCAGCATATATATATATATTTTATATATATAATATATATAAAAGTTGTAAATGATACGAACAAGCTACGACAGACCTGAACATCTGTTAACCCTTAAAAAACAGGCCCTTGTCTCATATTACATGACGCCGTCCAAAACAATTCAGCGTCGACATATTATACGGTAAACTATGATTTACGCAGTTCCCTTACAACATTAATATATAATGGACAGGGACAAGAATAAATTTCTTCTGGCCGAGGAAGCAGCGAAAAGAAAAGATATAAAGCCGCGGTCACACTAATGACACAAGTTTTTCTATTTCAAAGTTTGTGAGACAGATAACGCTGTACCCTCACTTGATGTATTACGGATTGTGATGGACAATAAATATTTATTGTTGCTATTGCTTTCACGTGCTTAATTCGTATGCTAAACTATTATTTAAGTTCCTACATTACTAATGTAAGTATAATATAAAAATCTTCACACGCATTATCCCTAAATGTGTCAGAGATAAGACTCACATTCCAACGAAAGTATTTCCCACCATGCAGTGAGCACTGTCGCTGTCTCTCGGGAACTTTATCCTCACAGGCTACTGGTAATCATTTCTAAATATTACCTTATTGTTACTTGTCCTACCCGGAAATCGAACCCCGAGCTTTATACCACTCGACCACCGAGGCGAGTAACTAATATCCAAAAACCATTTATGAGTTTTCGCTGTATGTAATCCCTACCATTTAGTGTTCGTATGAAATATGATATACGCATACAATAATATTTGATTAAAGCAAAGAATCCTTTTTTATTCCGATAAAACATTAGATCCACTGGAATCCGTATAAAGCAACGGGCGGTTACTAGCAAAATAAACTTTTACAACCCGTAATATTATTAGATTTCATAATATATGTTTTAAATAAATAAATATCCTGGGACATTCTTTACACACGGCCATCTGGTCCCAAACTAAGCAGAGCTTGTACTATGGAAACCAGATAACTGATATACTACATATACTACTTTTTTTTTTTTATAAATACATACTTATATAGATAATTACACCCAGACACAGAACAAACAGACATGTTCATGCACACAAATGTCTGTCCTGGGTGGGAATCGAACCCGCGGCCTTCGGTTTGGCAGTCTGAGCGTTAACCACCAAGCCAACTGGCCTCATGTTTTAAAGAGTAATATATGGAGTTGCGCATATGGAGGAGCGAGGTATGAGACTCCTCCATTTAAAAGGGAAGATCTTCCGCCAGGCTAGGTGATCATGCCTGGAGACCGCGGTCCAACTATTGATGTTGGAAACTTGTATATATGTCAAATCCTAAGAGAATGTTGATAGTGCGATGTAGGATTCTCGCGTGTTTCTACTCGTTCATAGATGTCGCCACACATTACTGTAGTGCGGGCGGTGAAGGATTTGTAGGCGTGTACATAGATGTCGCCACACGCAGATGATTTTGAATACATAAATAAACATGAATTTAGTAGCGAGAGTTAAAAAAGTAACTAAACTTATGTTATTTTATTCATGAACAGAACCTTCTTTTTGAAGGTTTGATTATAAATAAGAAATTCTTTTTTTAAAACAAATAAAACTGACGGCACGCTGGTTGGAAGCCCTTTCATTTGATACCCATTACATGGAGGTGGCTTCTGAATTAATAAATGACCATCTTATTTCTTCCGCCATATTGGATTTAGAATTGCGTTCCTGAGCTAATCGTGGAATGTCAACAAAAACAATTGAGTGTTGAGAGTTTCAGCTCATTTCTGCAATTCCGTTGCTAGATTTATCCCAAACATACTAACAGGTGAAATTAAATAAAAGCTGGTAAAAAGGAAGGAACATGATTTGTGGCCATGTTATAAGAAAAAAAGTACCTTATTATTTTTCGTGTCACAAATAAATTTGTTTCTTTCTTTCAGTAGACATTATTTATCTGAATGTGGGGATATTCTGAAAGATGACAGTTTCGAAGCTAGCCCAAACGGTTTCTTGCGCCAAAGCTAAAAAAATGCACATATATAAAATATTTCGCAATCAAAATGCAAGGCAGTGTTGCATCCGAAACTACTACCCCAAGAGATAGTGGATTGGTCCATCTAATGAATTGTATATGAAGGAAACTACTGTGCTACTACACCCGGAATTTTTCATCCCCAAAGGCTTTGCAAATAAACCTGAGTTAGGGTAGGCGATGTTAAGTTGACCTAGATTATGTAGCTTTAATAAAATACTGGAAAAGTTTGGTGCTTCCAAAAATTTTGTTGCTGTTATTTTAAAGTCTACTCTGTGAATGAGAATAAATTATTTTGTAGTAATGTTCTGACATGGGAATTGGCTATTCCATTAGCAGTAGGTACACATTTAACTGGCTATAGTTAAAGGGATTTTCGTAGGATAGATCTGAGATATGTTTTAGTAAAAATATTAGACTGGATTGGACCTGGAAAAGTAGTCATACATATGTAAAGAAATAATCTACTATTATTTATTTAAACGTAATTGATTGGTTTCTTGGATAAAACAGTAAGTTTACGCATAATTACTAATAGATGTCACCACAGACAATACAGGTACCATTGCTGGAGTAAATAGATAAAGCAGAGGAATGTTTCAATATGGCGACAGTGTGTAAAATTATGTTAGAAATTTAATTAAGTAAAAGTGAATTGTAAAAGGAATCGACAATATAATTTATAAACTTTAAATGTCGTTTCTTTGTTTTTTCAGGTAGGATTGTGTATCTGGATGGTATTGTTTTTATTATTGTTAATGTGTAAAGTTGGTATAAAATAAAACTTTGTTTTTTCAGAGCAACACATGAAATTTATTTTAAAAAAACATTGAAGGTTCTAAGTTTTATGAAAATTAGTCTTATAAAACGACATTTCTTGTATAAATATGGAAAAACTGAGATTTACTTTCTCAGTTTTAGCCGCAAGTGATGGCAAAACAAATATTATTTGCATAACCTCAATTGAGACACCCGATGGGCATATATACGAAGTACCTGATGAACAAAAAAATGCAAACAAACATGCATGTATAACTACTTCAGATGTGTATACGAAAATAAAAAACTCGCTAAAAAAAAATATCAGACAATTTTTAGGAAAAGTTAACTTCTATCATGAATATATACCAAAATGTGCAATAATTTTAAATCCACTACATAATCTATTAAAAAAAAATCAAAAGTTTATTTGGTCTGCAGACTGCCAAAGATCATTTGAGCAAATAAAAAAACTACTATGTTCAAAACCAATCCTAGAGATATATGACCCAGACCTACCAATAAATATATATACAGATGCATCACTAGAAGGCATTGGAGCAATATTAAAGCAAATACAGCCAAATGGAAAAGAAAAGCCTGTTGCATATTTCTCAAGAAAATTAAACGAGATTCAAAAGAAAAAGAAAGCTATTTATTTAGAATGCTTAGCCATTAAAGAAGCCGTCAAATATTGGCAGTATTGGCTGATTGGTAAATCTTTCACAGTGTTCTCAGACCATAAACCGTTAGAAAATATGAATATTAAATCAAGAACAGATGAGGAATTAGGAGAATTCACATATTACCTCTCTCAATATGACTTCAAAATAAAATATGCACCCGGGAAAGATAACTTAGAAGCTGACTGCTTAAGCAGGAACCCGGTACTCGAAGCAATAGACGATGTAGATGAACAATTAAAAATAGTAAATTTAATACAATTACAGGAGGTTATTACAGATCAAGAAAAAAATGAAGATATACAAAAAAATAAGAACAAATTAATACACAGGGACAACATATATTATAAAAGAATTAATAAACAAAAAAAAATTATATTATCTGAAGAATTCAGTATAAAACTTATAGAACAAATACATAACACAATGTGCCATATAGGTACAAGACAAATGCAAAAGAAAATTGGAAAAATATATACAGCAAA
The DNA here is from genome assembly GCA_907165245.1 of Habrosyne pyritoides. Lineage (NCBI taxonomy): Eukaryota > Metazoa > Arthropoda > Insecta > Lepidoptera > Drepanidae > Habrosyne > Habrosyne pyritoides. The sequence continues at coordinate 14,194,838 of OU015591.1, read as the reverse complement.
AAATTTAACAAAAAATATTAATGATCTTTGCAAGAAATGTAAGATATGTATAAAGAATAAAACAAGAGGACAAGTCAAATATGGTCTAATGTCTCACTTAGGTCCCGCTTCTAAACCATTTGAGATAGTCTCCATAGACACGATTGGAGGCTTTGGAGGCACACGGTCAACAAAAAGATATCTACATCTGCTGGTGGATCATTATACTCGATATGCATATATACTTACCTCAAAGACTCAAAATGCAAAAGATTTTATAAAACTTATCAATAACATAATCAATCACTATAAAATTGACATGATTATGGCCGATCAATACCCAGGGATAAACTCAGAAGAATTTAAAACTTTCTTGAAGGAAAAATCCATTCCGTTGGTTTTCACTGCAGTAAATGCCCCATTTTCAAATGGATTAAATGAGAGACTGAACCAAACCCTGGTAAATAAGATTCGGTGTAAAATGAATGAAGATAATAATAAAACAGCATGGACAACAATAGCACACACCTGTGTAGATAAATATAACGATACTGAGCATACAGTCACTGGTTTCGCCCCAAGATATCTTCTAGATGGTACGGAAGTTTCATTACTGCCAAAAGAACTTAAACAATCTAAAACGGTGGATGACTGGATGATAGATAGGAAAATAGCATATGAAATCTCTTTGAAGTCACATGATTATAATAAAAAGTTAATAGACAAAAATAGGATTCAGCACAACTTCAATACAGGTGATATGGTGTATGTTGAGAATGGGCATAAACTGAACAGAAGAAAATTGGATGAGCTGAAGATTGGCCCTTACAGAATAGAAGAGAAAATATCTAATACTATATTCAGAATAAACACAGGCCATAAGAAATTAGAATCCAACTTATTTCATATCACAAAGCTCATTCCAGTACCTATATGAAGTATTGAATTTACTGATTTTCAGAAAATTTTATGGGAAAATTTTCTACCCTGGTAGGGAAGATGTAAAGAAATAATCTAATATTATTTATTTAAACGTAATTGATTGGTTTCTTGGATAAAACAGTAAGTTTACGCATAATTACTAATAGATGTCACCACAGACAATACAGGTACCATTGCTGGAGTAAATAGATAAAGCAGAGGAATGTTTCAATATGGCGACAGTGTGTAAAATTATGTTAGAAATTTAATTAAGTAAAAGTGAATTGTAAAAGGAATCGACAATATAATTTATAAACTTTAAATGTCGTTTCTTTGTTTTTTCAGGTAGGATTGTGTATCTGGATGGTATTGTTTTTATTATTGTTAATGTGTAAAGTTGGTATAAAATAAAACTTTGTTTTTTCAGAGCAACACATGAAGTTTATTTTAAAAAAACATTGAAGGTTCTAAGTTTTATGAAAATTAGTCTTATACATATATTTACAGATACTTCTAAATTATAATTGATGATGGATAAAGAAATGGAAGGATGTTTATTAATATTTCACACAATTTTTTTTTAAATGCTTAACTGATTAGGAAGAAAGTTGGCATATACGTAGGTTATAAACTGGATTAACACATAGGATGTCCTTTTCTATATATGTGAAGAATAATATCCAGAACGGCACGTATTTGAAAAATTCACTTATTGAAAGGTACATTATTCTAGGATTTTATAGGATGAACATAGTCTATGCTGTTGGATGGACCAACAGACATGTTCATGCAAACAACCAGCCCCCTTATTCAGCTAATACAAACTTCGTCAGCGAGCCGCTTCACGGAGGCCTCGGAGAGCTTATCTCTCACGTGATTAGTAGTATTAGCGTAGTTAGCGACAGAGATAGAGCATAGAGGCCGTGACGAAACATCTACGAGTTAGTGTCATTTTCCTTACAGAATCGAGCCCCTGTTATGTGGCACTCAGGGTTTCCAACCACCAGGCCAACCGTCAACGTCTCTTGGTTCATGTATTTCATTATATCTGTAAAACGAACACAATGTGTGAGTCCTTATTAATAAGTTTGAGTTTAATTACCTTGCATTTTAGTTTAGAACTGCTTCGTGAGCGGTTAAAAGGTTTGATATTCTATGCTTCGTTTAAAATGTACGAATGATTAATAAAGTTACCGATAAATTCCGGAATAAAAATTCGTTTAACAATGGATGAATACACGAGAACCGAGCACCGACAATATAGGTTTGATATGTAAAACTTCGAGATTGCAGTGAGTAAAAGAACAAAAGGAAGCTAGAGAAAAAACGCCGCGGGCCATTCTCAGTAATAATTTAAATCGAATCTGTATCACTTTTGGAAAATGAACTGATTGAAATATGGTGTGCATATAAAATGTATTTTTTTTACATTCCGTTGTTATTCTTTCTTTGAGTAGTAGAGCTCTTATTGTAGAGTTCGTCCGGGGAAGTACTACCACCTTACCCATTTCCGCCGTGAAGCAGTAGTGTACTTGTATTACTGTGTTTCGGTTAGAAAGGTAAGGGGGCCGGTGATATTACATGCACATGAGACTTAACAACTTCACGTGTCAGGGTCGAAGATTCACTGGCGATGCCTTGGTGTTGCAAATGTGCGGCGGTGACCACTTACCATCAGGTGGACCAGGTGCGGGTTGCCAGCGCATATGGTATATAAAAAAATCAATGGCTCTTCTAAAACTTTATTATTTGATTTTAGTACATATTCAGTTTGGTTTTAAATGTTTATTGGTTCGATATAGATTCTTGAATATAATTATTTAAAAGTAGCGAACCGATATCTGATATCAACTGGTATTGTATTTTGTATCAATGATTTTTTGTTACATCAATATCATATTAAATTCCATGTCGGATTCCTGTGAGTTTTTAAATATTTTCCTTGAATTAAAAACAAAATTAATAGAACCATGGTTACATATCCTATACTATTATACTGAAGGGCGTGGGTCCACCATTTCCACAGATTACCAATCTGGACACATAAAAAAATAATACTAACAAAAAAAAAAATCGGTTCATACTGTTTCTGGGTGTTAAGGATATCATAATAAAAAGTAATTATTATAGAAATATTTGTGAACTGCTTACAATAGGCAAAGCTCTGACTAGTTGGGAATTTAGTGTATAAAGAATGAAAAGTCGCAGTGTATTTAAATTATCTATAAAAACGACAAAAAATCACGTTTGTTGTATAGGAGCCCTCTTAAATATTTATTTTAGTCTGTTTTTTTAGTATTTGTCGTTATAGCAGCAACAGGAATAAATTATCTGTGAAAATTTCAACTATCTAACTATCACGGTTCATGAGATACAGTGTGGTGACAGACGGACAGACAGATAGACAGATGGACAACGGAGTCTTAGTGATTGGGCCCCGTTTTACCCTTTGAGTACGGAACCCTAAAAATAGAAATGAAATTGTAATTTAAATTCAGCTCTCGCCGCACAGTAACTAATTGCCAGTTAGATTTGACTCTTGTTTATCTGTAAATGTACAGTGTGACCAATTTGTATGATGTAACATTGTTGCAATCAATTTCTATTCATAACCTATTAACACCCACGTTCCAGCGGGATATTACATATTGCCGGGATAAACAGTACCCTATGTGTGCCAAGTAACATCCAAATTCGTGTAGTAGGTACATATTTTATGCCAACCACATCCGCCCGTATATTTTTTGCATTTATAATTATAGTATTTTTACAGTTTTTTTGTATTTGTATTTTCCTTTATTAAAATCTTGATTGCCATTCCAATCGGTATAGTACTGTGAAGCTGTGGAATTCGTAGATTATTTAACCGCTGCCGTGTACCACATTCTATAAAGAATTTAGAAAAGGTCTCTATCAAAACAAAATCATAGTTTATTTACAGTAAGCCCTGCGATTATCGATATCATATAAAGCCTGTATCCATCTACAAAATTTCACGTCGAATGGCAGTAGTCCCATCCCGATATGTTCAGTAGTTTTGAGGTGATAGTCGACAAAGGAACCCCTATTTTCTTCATACATCTAGATTTACAATAAAACAAATTCTTTGTCTATTACTGAACCTTTTTGAATTGAAAATATTATCTCTCTTTAACGCAAGTGGAGTTAAAGTTAGGTTTCGACACAATCCATAGATATCATGTCACGTAAGATATTCGCAAAACTTAGTACCTAAGGTTACGATGCGCTCAAGCAGATGCAAGTTAAACTTTTAACAAGCAACCATCTCTGTCAACCATCCAGTTGTTGGGGGAGTTTTTATTTATATATGTATAATTGAAGTCTTGTTGCATAGATTAAATAAACTTTTATTGAGAATTTGCATTTAAATGAGGGCTGGTCCGACATTGTATGTTTACAGGTTGTTGGTAAAGTGGCATTTATTATTATGTTTGTGTGCGTGATGGAGTTTTGAATTACTCGGTTTTAGTGGAATTTTTATATATGTTCTACATTTTACTATTGATATTGTTGAATGTCTATGACTATGTCTATATCTGTAATTGATAATGTAATCTTGCTGAGTTTCTTGCCAGTTTTTTTCAGTTGAACAGACTTCTGAACTGCGGGTAGTTTCAGTAGACATCGTCATATGTGCGCTTTTGGGGCCATAACTTTGGGGTTTTGAAGTTTAGAAGGAAACCGATCGTTTCCCTGAAATATGTTATTATTACACAAAATTACAAATCTTACTATCTTATCCTACTAATATTATAAATGCGATAGTATGTGAGTGTTAATGTTTGTTACTCTTTCACGCAAAAACTACTAAACGGATTTTTTTTAAACTTGCCACATAGATAGTATATAATAGAGATCAACACGTTAGATTAAAATGTAACGTCCCTCGGGAAAACGGGTAAATCCGCGGGGGACATTGACTATATCTATACTAATATTATAAAGAGGAAAGATTTGTTTGTAAGTATGTTTGTTACTCTTTCACGCAATAACTACTAAACGGATATGGATGAAACTTGGCACATAGATAGAGCATATCCTGGAATAAAATATAGGCTACTTTTTCCCCGGGAAAATGTGATATCCCTCGGGAACGCGAGTAAAACCGTGGGGGACAGCTTTATTTTATAAAGTGAAATTGGGGTACACTTCAATAAAATTGTAAAATACAAAGTCAAGTTTGACTTTAATCCGTCTGAAACAATTACCAGTCCCGTTTACAACAGAATCGTCTGACTAAGCAAAAAGACGTTCCGTCTCTGAAACTCCAATTAATTAACTTCTTAACTGGGAAAAAACGAAAAGTTTCTACGACAGACAATCGAAAGTACGGAATCGCGTTAGCGGGTACTATGAGTTAACTATTTACGCTCGGAATGAGGATAACGTTATTACTGTGACTATGAATGGAAGGCAATTACTTATCTTAATTTGCTTTTACACATAATATAACAGTTCTAGAGCTTACACTGTCACAAATGAATACTGAAAATGACAGATATACTTCTGTTCGTAGCCAAGTCTTTGTGGGACATTACTATGTTATTCATTAAAAAAAACTAGAGCAAAATTATCCTACTAATATTATAAATGCGAATGTTTGTATGTATGGATGTTTGTTACTCTTTCACGCAAAAACTACCGAACAGATTTGGTTGAAACTTGGCACATATATAGAGCATATCCTGGAATACCATATAAGCTATGTATTTCGGGTAAATGAGACAACTCTCGGGAACGCGAGTAAAACCGCGGGGGACAGCTAGTTATAGTATTAAGGATGGTGTTTAGGACGTATGGACAGACATTTTACGAAAGAATATATACTGTTTTAGTACAGAAGGCCGAAGTTACATAAACGTTTGTTTAACGATAATATTCAGGTGTGTAGCTCGCTCTCTTGTAAATCTTGTTTTGGGAAGAGTAATTAATAGATGAGATAATTGCCGGCTCTTCTCAGAAAAGTAATTAATAGATGAGATTATTGCCGGCTCTTCTCAGCAAAGCAACATTCTGAATATATTTAGATTATTTCTGAATATATTCAGAATAAGAGTTTCTTACATAAGTGGCTGTAAAGACCTATTTGAAAAAGTGTTTCATTTTCCAATTTTACAATTGGGGTGTGTCCTGTATTAATGATTAATGATCAAACACTAACCGGTGTATTGAACATCCAAAAATATACGAAAACATTAAATATGATCAAAATTAAATCATTATTGTGATTTTTCAGTACCGATCTAATCTAAAAGAGTATGTTATTAGATGCTGTACAATTATGACGTCACACAAGTTTTGACTAGCTGATTTGACATGTCAGGACACATCCCTATTGTGTAGATAGAGAATTGAAGAAATACAAATTTGATTTTACACCGAGCACTGAATATAACAGTCAAGTGAATTTAATTTTCATTTATATTTTTGACCGTGTAGCAAAAAGTAATTTATCAAAGGTATATTGGATGTGTTTAATGAAACTACAACATGTAACGCAACATTTTTTATTTTATATTTTTGTAACATGAAGCGGCGCGCCGCGTCACCTAGCTGCAGTGTGGGTCTGACGCGTCATTAACTCCCTTTGTAGTCCAACATTACATTTTAATTGTTACAAAATTAAATATTTCTAACAAGTTGCCTTTGACATGGGGAAATATAATATGAATTTCTGAAACTTTTGTTTAATTTACCAAAGTCTATGTCGAGTACCCAGATTCGTTTGTATATATTTGTTAAATTAAAATCGTGTTTGTCGTTTTACATTTTATTTTATTCTTCTTTTTTATAATAATAGACAAAACCTTTATTATCCTATAAACTTACATTTCTATTTAAAACTCTTTAGTACATAATTAAATAGTTCTTCATGCAACTACGTTGTCATGCCTACGTGTCAGAAAGCCATAGGGGCTAAGTGCCTGCCGACCTTCGATTTATGGGTTCAGGTTCAAATCTGATTCGTACTTCTAGTTTTTTTGTAAACTTTTATACGGAATCACCGCTGATAATTTAAGTTTACCTGGAAACTCACATTTGACATGTGAAGTCAGACAGCAGTCCTCTCTGGTGGCCTTAAGGCTTTACTGCTAGTATCTTTCAAATATCAAGGTTCTAGAATAGAGCCTTTAACGAATAGACTTTCTGCCTACTTATGTCCATATTCACGTTTAAGCTAATTAACCTATTTTGATGGAAATTTACAGCGAGATAGTATATGGCCCAGTGATGGAAAGATGTATTAAAAAAATCGGGATGCCACGGAATGCGTATAGTTATGCTGTTTCAAATTCATCTTTTAACTCAAATAGGATAAATTCAAGAGAGAAAAAAGACAGGAAAATAATAAAATGAATACAACTCTTCAGATTTTGCGACAAATTGAAATTTCGATATTCAAACCTTAAAAACATCCGGTATTTTTTACTGATTAAAATGGAGGACGTCCAGGTAACAAAAGGAAATGTTTATTAAAAATAAAAACAAAAAATACCACAGTATACAGAAATGAAAAATATATTTTTCATCGCAGCTTCCGTGCAATAAGCCAAATTGATGAAAATTTTTGGTTGTAATAGTCTGTCCAATAAAATAAACCCCTTTTGATATTTTAGAATATCATTGGAAAATGTATTTTATTGCTTTTGAAATAAAGTTCATCTATGGATCCAATGGTTAATAGGGATGTTTACTGTCATATCATATCAGCAACTCTTTATGAAATGTCAAAACGTCCGTCTGTATGGAGTTTTGTATGAAATAGCAAGCTGTGACGTCATAATTGTACAACATCAAATACTATACACATTGTGATTAGATCGGTAGGTAATTAAAAATCATATTAATTATACAATTTTGATCATATTTTATGTATCCATGTATTTTTGGCTGTTCAATACACTGGTTAGTGTTGATAATTTATTTGAATACAGGATCCCAATTGTATGGTAATGTAAATGTACCTTATCATAAAGCAAAAAGGTTTATTTTTCTAGACCAATCTTGAAAGTCTATTTAGTTTATTTTAATGGACAAACTATAGTATGTTATTTACAGATATTTTGGATTCCGTATCGTGTTACTAAGCCTTGCACCCAGTCAGTCTTTCCGGCATTGCATTGTCACAGGTAATATATCATTATCTTCTATTCGCTATTAAAATTGGCTATAGTAACATCGACGGGACCCTTTGTGCATGAATCGTTATTCGCACTTTACTGACTGTCGCACAACTATAGGCGGTGTGCATCTTGAGGACGAAGGTGCCCTTTTAAAACTTAAATGAAGAAATAAATAGTTTGGAAATCATCAATCATCAGTTGTACAATATCCCATTTTTATATTTAATTTATATTCCATTTATTCTAGCTTTAGTACTCTAAATATTAAAAAGTTGCTAATGTAAAGTTAAGAAAACCAAATAAGATAGAAATTTTGTTACCCACAAATAACATCGTAAAATGTCAAAGTCGTAACTAAGCTGTTAGAAATTATGTTCAAATTAGGGTTGGGTTGAGGCCGTAGTCGTTTTATGGTATTTTGATCTAAGTTTGGTTAACCCTAATAAAGGATCGGTTTGACTACTGATAAATAATATATCCTTCGATATTGATTTACTGGATCTCTTGTTCAAGTTCTATAACGCAATGTTATGCGGTACTTCACACCAGGACAGCTTCATAATCTATATAAAGCTCAAGTCCGTTCGTGTATGGAGTGATGCAGTCACCTTTGGGACGGCTCAGCTAAGTACCAGCTAGCAGCCTTAGACTCGCGGCACTACATTGGTGGCTTGCCTCTCGGTGTTTTGTCGGATGCATTTTGGAGAATGTGCTATGTAACTTCATGACTTAGTTCTTCCATCTCCATTTCGTCATCGGACTACTAGGCGTGGGGAGAGTTTTCACCCTTATGTTGTAGACATACCACCAATTCGCACGAAGCGCTTTGCAGCTTCCTTCCTCATGCGCACAGCTAAAGATTGGAATTCTCTCCCCTCGTCTGTGTTCCCTGAAACTTACAACTTGGGGCTCTTCAAGAAAAGAGTGAATAGACTACTAACGGCAAAGCGAGCTCCATCTTCGGTTTCATCTTCACTTACCATCAGGTGAGATTGAGGTCAATTGCAATCTCGTCATAAAAAAAAAAAAAAATTAGATTGTTGTTGTATTGTTGTAAAGAGGTTGAGATCTTAAAGGTCCGTTTTGACAGCTACGAGTGTTATAGAAAAATGAACGCTATAATGTGGTAATAAGGTTCAACAGCATCATCATGTAAATAATAATCAATGGTACAATAAATATACCGACCATACCGATATAACGAACCTCAAAAGAAATAAGGATGGTTTTTCTATGCCATTCTTAGCGAAAGCCTTATTTTTAGACACGACAAGTTTAATTCCAATTCAAAAAAGTTTTGATTAACATTATTCAGTTTTTATTATTCTCACTAACTGCAAACGTACAAAATATATTGATACAAAAATAAGCCTTTATATTCTGACTAGCTTTAGATCAGATGGTCGTGTATAAAGAAATGAACCCGGAAAAAAATCACGACTTACTCAAACTTGTAAATCAGAATATGTCAACAAGCCAATCAAAGCATTTGCCATACAAAATTAGCTCCTAACACATTGCAACACGAATCATATGGTTGCATGGAATCTTAGACATTCGTTGCATGATTTACACTTCCACCGAACGACTGGCGAATTACGTTTGAATGCCAGTAAAATCCGTTTTTACGATTCTTTTGCAACTCGTGAGTTGTTAGATCTGTTGAGCGTTTATGTATCCATTGAAATGTCTCTATGGTTGTATTAGAGGACGTAAAAGGACGTCACGTAATGGCAACCTTACATGTTGTGATGTATCAATTCGATATTAAATTGAATTCTGATAGTTGAACTATGTTTGTTATGGCGCGGGTAAAAGAGATCATTTATGATTGACAGAAGGAGAGCATGACTTAGATAAAGTGTTAGATAAGGGAGCTGAAGAAAATGTCTAAACATGTACGTTATGTTATTTTGCTAACATTCTTTGACCTCGATTTTAATAGATAGTAATCGTAAGAAGTTATAATATATATTCTTGATAAAATATTGGTATTTTTGATAGAAATATTCCTTCACCTGTCATTTCTATAGATTTATTATTTTATTTCTGTTTAATTTAGTCAAAATCAAATAAATAAATGGTTCTTTAGATAAGATTTAAAATCAAAGACGCAACAACATTACATTAACATTTTAATTTTAAAGTATATGTATAAATAGGTCTTAACAATATTTACAACAGAGGTTTACTACACAGTAGTCACTTCTACATACGGGTCCGAATTCCACTCAATAACTGAATAGTTACTCCACACAAAGTTACCTTTCAGCGACAGTGGCGCTTCAAGTGCTATGTACAGAATTGCTTTAGCGCCTTCTTCGAAAACCTTTGAGGTCTTCCTCTCTTCACGACTAGTCACATTTCCAGGGTTCACACAGTTTATAACAATACCTTTATCAGACCATTCCCTGTGTTGCAAAAACGTTACGGCATTTAGAGCTACTTTGCTTACGGCATGGACGCTCATTCCCCATCCTTCAGTTTTCTCCACTCCTCTCCTCGCTGCCTGTTCATATTCTTGCATTATAGCTACAAGGTCGTCTTCGACTAGCGTCGTATCACTTATCCTCTTCCTAATATTCTCATTTTCGATCGTAGCAAGAAGACCGGCCGGTCCGGACACATTCACAACTCTCGCGCCTTCATTCAACAATGGATAAACGAGTTTACCGAAATTGATAAAACCGTAAAAATTTACACTTAATGTTCTTCTCACTTTTTCTGCATGCGATATATTCTTCTGTAAAACATAATCTGTTAAATTTATAATCAGATCTATTCTCTCGTCTAAATCCTGTATGAAGTGTCTCACTTTTATAATATTTTTCGTGTATGTCACGTCCATTTGTAAGTAATGTATATTCTTTCGATTCTTTCCGAGGTTCTTGAGTATGCTGTAGCCTGTTGTTTCATCTTCGGTGGTGAAGTATACTTTGCCATCGTATGTTTTTGTTAGCTTCTTTAACACTTGATAACCTAAATTACTGGCCGCACCTACAACGAGTGCTACGTTGGACATAGTGGCTAGAATAATACTAGTATCAAATGTAACTTTATCATTCTTATCGGAGGCCATCAATCTGTCGTTATCAGGACTGACATTCGCCCGTAATGTAGGAGCGAGATAATTTTTCGTACGAGATAACGTGGAAACTATTTTATTATAGATGAGATCAGTATGATGCTGTGAAAATTTCAGTGGGAAATTTTATCATGGTTTTGGCCGAGTTGTTTTATTCTGGGTGAAGCAGTTTAGTTGCTGATGAAATTTTCCACTGGTTTTTTTTTTTTAAATTAAATATAAGCTTATTATTTGCCCCTATGTACCTTTCGATCATCCGCTTTTACTGTTTGGTTATTAATTCGTTACTATTTATATTAAGTAGTATACCCGCAGGTCTTAGGTTTGATTCCCACCTAGAACAAACATTTGTATGCATGAACATGTTGTTCGTTCTGTTTAGATATGCTTTCACAAGCACTTATAAATAGGTTGGAAGGTTGTTTTTACAGAGAAGAGCCGGCAACGCACTAGTAATTATTGTTTTCAAAAGGAACTTACATTTATTACATAAAACAGATTTAGTTTTACTTTAAACAATTTTCCTATAGGCGGGTTATACTTAGTATTCAAATAATGAGTTCCTTATAGAGGGTTGACTATTGCCAACATTTTACAATTTGCATCGAATTATTTATGTTATTATTTTTTTTATTGCATTATAATTGCATTGATCAGTAATTTTTATATTTAATTCATATTATTACTGTACCAATAATTGTTGCTACCGACCATTTGCACGCCTCATATGGCGAATACAGTGTAACACACATACATTTTAACTTGTACCCCCTTTTATAACCTTTATTCCATTTATATTATCCCACTCAAGAAAAACCGGGTCCCTATTAATCATAAAAACCTTTATTGACCCACTGTAAGGTCCTTCTTTCAGTAACAAAGATAACATTTTATACATCAACTTGATTTAACATGTAATCAGGGCATGTAAGCGCCCGATTAACTATCACCATTAATAATCTAAACAACTAATCTTTTTCTATATTTTAGTAACATTTTATCACCGTATCGTATCGTAGCGCATTCCTTCAATACTACAAATATGTGATTATGATAATAATTGACATGTATATTATGTAACAGTAGCCGTACTATGTAGTTAGCTATTTCTGTGGATACTTGGGCTCAATGGTAGGAGTAGAGCTCTTAGTGCGGAGTTTGTCCGGGGAAGTACCACCATACCCATTTCCATGAAGCACTTGTTTTAATGATTTGGTGAGAGGAAGGGGCTTATCAAGTTGAGACTTTACAACTTCACGTTTTACGGTCGACAATGCATTGACAATGCCCATGTTGTGGCTATATGCCGGGTTACTATATACGATCCCTATCTAAAATCGCAAGATTGAAGTAGAATTTTGACATTATGTGTATTAAAATTACTGTCAAAAGGTTCATCAATCCATGGATTTTCGATCGGGATCGTATATAGTAACCCGGCAATAGTCTATAGGCGGTTACCACTAACCTTTTGGTGACCGTCTACTAGTCCGTTGGCCCATGTGGTATATAAAAAAAAGAGTTCGTCCGGGGAAATGAAGCAGTAGTGCACTTGTTTTACAGTGTTACGGTAAAAGACTTTCTCTTCAAAGGTCCAGTAAAATTACAAGCTCATGAGACTTAAAAACTTTACGTCTCAGGGTCGACAACGCATTGGCAATGCCCCTGGTGTTGCAACATTCCATAGGCTGTAGTGGCCACTTACCATGATGCGGATCTTCTACCTGTTTGTCTGTCTAAATTGTATAGAAAAAAATACCTAATGAATATGCTGTTCAATTAATAAATACCTTTTTGGCTCTTAAAAAGACACATTTTTTGTAAAAAGGTGTACCAGGATACATCTATCTATATAAGTATATATTTAAAAAGTACTATACGAGTATGTAGCATATCAGTTACCTGGTAGCCATTCTACAAGCAGTACACTCTGCTTAACCTGGGATCAGGTAACCAAGTGTGAAGAATGTCTTGGAATATTTATTTTGATAATAAAATTGATATTATTAAAACTAAGTTGTAACATTACATATCTCAATATGAGCAGGTTAAGTCCACAGTTCACAACGCGTACACAGAGCGGATTCGTAGACTTTTAGAGTAAATCTACTTTTAAATAAATAGGTAGGTTTCGCCTTTACCAAATGCCAGTATCTCCTCGTGTACTATAACACAATGCATCGGATTTGCCACTTATTCATATACATCCACTTTTATCCTATCCCATCCCTAATATTACGAATGTGTGCTCTGGTTCAAAGGCATTGATAAATATTTATTGCCTCTTATAAATTTGTTGCGACTCCGACTACTGGTCTCTATTTATTATTTTTCAATCTATTTTTACATATGGTGGCTGTTTGTTCTATCGAGTCGTCTAGCGGAGAAATTGTGGCTTATGTTATGAACTATAAGGTTTATTATCCCTAAATATTGTAAAACAAAGTGGGTACCTATTTCTGTCTATTTGTATGTAAGTACGTTATTAGTTCTGATATGGTATTCATTAACATTTAGAGATTTTTTTCTGAACAGTCCACGTGTATTTCACTGAGGCGAAGCTTATAAAATTATTGTAATAAATAAAGATACATAGTCAATTTTATTTACATTGGGTTAATGAATAGAAAGAATATAATATAATAGAAATGTTGTTTATTTGTGTAGGCCTTCGCAGACTCTTATAAATCGCCTTTAAATGGTTTCTTAAAAATATTACAAAGATATTAAAAAATTATAAATTAACAATAAAAATACTTAAATGGGTAGCTTGTCAGGCGAGCAATTCATTGCTAAAGATTATTATCTTCTAAAATCTAAATAATCAGATATACTATAAAACCCCTTTTGATATAAAGTATTCTTTACCACCATTTTAAATTTATGCACGAGTAATTCTTGTATGTTTTTAGGTAGTTTATTAAAGAAACGTATACATTGCCCATAAAGGTATTAATTTTGTCTGAGCTTGCCATGAAATTAAAAAAATAGGTTAAACAGCATTTTTTTTACTAATATAGGCTTAAGAGTCGTTTTCTAAATGTTATTTATAAGTGATAGAAGGCACTTCTCAAGTGCAACTGCAGGAATACGATGATAGGTGATGGTTAGTGGTCACCGTCGCCTATGGAGATTTGCAAGACGGGAGATGACAATTTCACTCGTCCTTATCTTTCTTACTGAAACACTGTAAGTGTGATGAAGTGTTAACTAATGCTTCATGGTGGAAATGGACAGCATAGTAGTACTTCCCTAGATAAACCTTGCACTATGAGCTCTACTTCTAAAGAAATTAACTTAAGTAAATCAATTTAAGTATCTTTAAAATAGATTCAGCAAAATAAAAATTGGTGTTGTTCAACGAGTGGTTGAACTAAAGAAATTGATATATTTTTGTGAAACTTCTACCTATAAAAAAAGGCCTTCGTTTCTTACCTCGGATAAGAAAATATTGGTATTTAACCTCCATATTCCTATCTTCTGAGCCTCAAGATGTTCTGGCAGGTTATGGCAAAACCCCAAACATTATTATGATGAAAAATTGCCACTTAAGATCCCGCGATGTCACAAATCATATCAGAATGTGTGACGGAACGCGATTCTCACTAAATGTGACCCCAGGACATCTGCGCGAACAGTTGTGACAACTCTTTACCCATAAACGCGTGAGACAAAATATTTTATTATAGAAATGTTTGTAGGCATGTGAGAAATCTTTTTATTTATAAAATATAATATCTCGCCCTATTTCCAATCAGTATCGGCGCAATTTACGTATTACAGGAGATTTGGTAGTTTTTTACGGCTACAAACCAATCTTCTTTAGGAATGATTTATTTTTACCCACTTGGTGTAAGGCGCGGACAAGTGGACGTGGTGATTGGTATATTATTTAATTGCCTCTCATACTACCCTAGAGATGGATAAGGTGGTGGTATCGCGTCTGTACCGACACCAAACATAAAAAATAAATTCTAGGCCTTATATTTACACACGACTTCATCCGATCTTAACTAACCAAAGCTGGTACTATGGTAATCAGACGGCTATGACTATATTGTATCAAAAAATACCCAGACACAGAACAAACAGACATGTTCATACACATTCATGTTTGTGCCTGAACAGTCCGGAAATTTGAAAACCACACAGCAACAAAATTATAGCAGCTACAAGATGAGTATAATCCTGCATTTCGCTCTTCAAGTCAATTTAACATTTTTTGCTAATATTCCACATCAAGAGAAACCTCTGAGAATTAATTTTGATTATTTCTTCTTATTCATTATTAGATTTCTCTTCAATTTATATTACCTTGCATATTTTTTTTTTACCAAATGGTAAAATGCTCGGATTCTATAACGATCCCATCAGGCGTGCCCCAAGGGTCCATTTTGGGTCCATTGCTGTATGCCTCATACTTATATGACGTTGGTGCTTGTTTCCAATATGCTAAGTATCTAATGTACGCCGATGACACTAAAATTTATATGAAAATTAATAATGCCTCCGATTGTTTAAATCTTCAATCAGATCTTGATAGACTCAGTTCTTACTATGCCACTAACCGTATAGGGATAAATATAAATAAGTGCCATTATGTCTCCTTTACTCGAAAAAGAAAACTCACCGAATTTAACTATGAAATTAATAAAGTTATAATAGATAAATCATCATCAATAAAGGATCTTGGGGTTATTATGGATGCAAAATTATCTTTTTCAGAACATGTTGATAGCATTGTTAACAAAGCTTCCAAAAGTTTAGGTTTCGTTTTAAGAGTCAGTCGCCCCTTCTCTGATATAGGTTGCCTAAAGGTGTTATATTTCTCATATGTTAGAAGTATCCTTGAATATTGTTGCACTATATGGTCTCCACAATATATAACTTATATTCAGGTTCTGGAAAAAATTCAAAGTAAATTTGTAAAACATCTCAACTACCGATGTTATGGTGCCTTCAAAAATTACAATGATGCATGCAAGCGTCACAAGCCCGCGGCACTAGAGGACCGTCGTGTACTGTATGGTATGATACTACTACATGGTATCTGCAATGGATATATCGACTGTCCTGAATTAACTTCTAGAGTGTTGCGCTTTTGCTGTCCTATAACTCGAACAAGGCATACAGGGTTATTCGCGGTAGCACAAGCAAAAACTAATTATGCTCAGTGTTCATTGGTGAACAGATTGCATCGAACATACAACAAAAAATTTCATACCATTGACATATTTCATGAAAAGAAAAAAGCTTTCAAGGATAAAATTTTAAAAGTTTTATGTGATTGAGTTGGTAGACCAATCATCTTAGCTGATCTACAAAACACACTCAATGTTACATTATGGCATACACACTTATGTACATACATATATGAATAACACACACAGACACAAATACCCACCCACACACACAAACACACACACACACACACAAACATACACATGCACACACACATACCGTTCCCTATATACCACACATATATATTCTTGTATTTATATAATTTTGTATGATATAATTAAGTATGGATGTGACTGCATTAAATGAAACTAGGTTAAAAATTTAAATCCATAATTGGCTGTAAGTACTGGTATACATATATGTAAATTTTTTGTGACTAAGAGCTGTGGATTTTGTTGTTGAAATAAATAAATAAATGGGCCGACTAACAAGCGGACGGTCCACCTTATGGTAAGTGGTCACCGCCGCCTATGGACATTTGCAACACTAGGGGCATCGCCAATGCTTTGTCGACCCCGAGATGTGAAGTTGTTAAGTCTCATGTGACTGTAATTTCACCGGCCCCCTTACCTTTCTAACCGAAACACAGTAACACAAGTGCACTACTGCTTCACGGCAGAAATGGGTAAGGTGGTAGTACTTCCCCGGACGAACTCTGCACTAAGAGCTCTACTACTCGAAATTTGCATTTAACGTTCCGCGATGGAGACTGGAAGAGTCTTTTGACTAGTTCTGATAGCTATCAAAATGTGAAAATATAAGAGAATATTTACGGAACTGAAACCATGAAAATAGGAATAGCACGAAAGAAGACGCTCATCATTGCGAGCAAACAGACAAGAAAATAAGCGCTCCACACATGCGGATATAGACTAAATCGCCTGTTCATAACGCGGCAATTCAAACAAAACAAACAGCTTACGCATCTAATACAGATGGAGGTAGTCGTACTGAATGGGTTCGGCTTAGATGCCAAATAAATTTCAAAAGGGGGAGCGAACAAAATATTGAAATGATAAAAATTGTACTTGTCATCTAAATGTAAAAATTGATTCGGAAGCGCTGTACCGAGTAACAATAGTGGTACTATGAGTTTGGTTACAGTCGGAGTTCAAAGCGAGATTTAAGTGAGCTAATTCCTGACTAAGAGCTGATTTACCGCAATACAATTTTAGTTTAACTACCAATGTGATTTCTAAATTGTAAATAACGTCCTCTCCTCTTTGACTGCAGTTGATTTTGTGACTAATATGCCCTTTGAAACAACCATTTATTTATCCACCGACTCATCCATGCACTCTTTTGATCTCCCATTTATACATACACCCACTTATACACTATATGAAATGACCAATGCCAAAGTCTCTGGCAACGTTGTCAATTCAAATATTGGATCAATGCAGTCAAATAATGTCACTTCTCCATGTTTGATATTTCCCCTTTTGGACCAAGCGTCGTTTTCATTATCGTGCCTAGGGCATGGCTTTTGGAATTACTGTGGAAATGAAAGCGAAGGCAAAATGGACGCTTGATTATTGATTTTCCGTCGGATCAACTATCCACTTGGTATTAATGCTAATTTAGATACGAAAAATACTGAAAATTACCACAAAATACCAAAAAAAAAAAATTACGATTCACCGATTTTGATACTTTTGACCTATGCTGTTTTTTTGTATTGGTGTTTGTACCAATATATATGTATATTTTATGTGATGTAGTCTGTTTAGTGCGTAAGAGTATTTTATTGATATCGTTTACCGAAAATTTTCCAAAATATTATTTTAGCCAGCTGTCCCCCGCAGTTTCACCCGTGTTCTCGAGAAATGTAACATATCCTCGGGTTAAAATAAGCCTATGTGCTTTTCCAGACTAAAGTCCATTTTTGTGCCAAAATTCATGCTGATTCGCTCAAATGGGTAACAGATATCAATCCATCCAAACTTTTAAATTTATAATAGTAGTAACATTACAAGCAACAGTACAATGCGAAGGATCCTAAGAAAAAAGTTTACAGATGAATTTGTACTGAGAAAGACGGCATTGCAGCGCTCGAAGTATATTCCTGCAAAAGATCATATTGAATACAAGTAATTTTAATCTCGTTCCATTTTTATTCGAGTACCAATAGTGGAGCATCATTGTTCCACATTTTTTAAACAAACATCGCTCCACGCCGTAGAATTACGAACGCCTCGTCGGCGTATTTATTGATTTATGTAAATAAGCATCGTCGGTGTTTGTGTTTTTATCGGCGGCGTATCGGAGGGGTGTCACTTATTAAGTGTACCCACTCGCACGAGGATCGCATCAATTTGCGGGACTATGAGTTCATTACGTGCAACGAGTATGTTCGAATCGAGTCGGGGTAATATTAATTTCGAGTTTACATTTCAATGTTGGATCATAGATATTTACGTTGTTGGAAGCTAATATTTGTTTGATTGGAGTCATAGCGTGGGAAACACCAAATGCAAGTGGCTTAGTCAAATTTGTTTTAATAAGGATGGTATATCTACAATCGGTAGCATTTCCAGCCTGTTTGAGGTAATGGATATTAATTTTTATAGTTATAAGTGCACATAATGCTTTATGATATAATTTTTCATTGTAGATACAGCTGTTTATATTGCTTCTAGGAAATTACATTCTATACAATTTTCTGGAATTTGATATTAAAATTGGTAAATATATTTTTTATAGGTCAAAAAGAGTTTTAAAACGTCCACTAAAGCATTGGAGCTCAAGTTCAACTTCGAGCTAGGTGTAATTACAGTCAGAGAATAGTTACATCCTTCCATTGAATTGTTTGTGTATTGAGTGTATGTGTGCGTCAGATATAGTACTTCTATCTTTCGTCCATTTGGATTCCATTCTACAGTTGTTGGAAGGATTAAACCCGACCGTGTGTCAAGTTGCATTTAAATTAATCCTCAACAATTCTGAAACTACATTTCGACAGCTAGTTTTTTTAAACAATATTAATATCACGTTGCAGGGAAAAAGTATTTCAATTTTATTTAAACTCATGTTTTTGATAGTAGTTCTTCTAGTATTGCAATATGACGTATGATGTATTGCTTTTGACGATACCGAGTCAAAAATGGTAGCCTTTTTAAACAGGAAGACGGCAAACTTGATGGTAGGCAAGTTGTCACCGCTGCCTATAGACATTTGCAACCCTAGAGTCATCGCCAATGCGTTGTCGACCCTGAGACGTGAAGTTGTTAAGTTTCATGTGCCTGTAATTTCACCGGCCCCCTCACCTTTCTAACCGAAACACATAGAAATGCACTACTGCTCCACGGCGGAAATGGGTTCGGTACTAGTTCCCCGGATGAACTCTGCACTAAGAGCTCTACTACTTCAGTACTAGAACAGACTTGCTATAATAGATAACACTGTCAATAACATTCAATTCCATGTACGTAAAGGAACGTCGCTTTGTAAGTTCACTCATTGTAAATAAACGAAAAATCAAAGATACAAGAAAAACAGTTCTTGTCTCGTATTTACCTACTATGTATCAATAACCAATGAAAAACATGGTTCACCTTCATATACGGTACACGAATAAAAACCTACACTAATATTATAAAGAGGAAAGATTTGTATTTTTCTTTGTAACGAATAAACTTAAAAACTACTGGAGCGATTTAAAAAAATAATTCACCATTGTGAACCTACACTATCCCCGGATGACATAGGCTATATAACATTTTCAAATAAATTAGGGATCCTTACTAAAACTCCAATAATGTAACCCAAGGTGTAAAAAAAAAATCGCGCGCGCTGCGAAAACGATGATAGAAAGCAACAAAATAATGTAACATCCCTTTGAAACACGGGTGAAACCGCGGGGGTCAGCTATAAATAATAAAACACATTCTATCATTTAAGGTTTTTGTATGATTAGTTAAACAGTTTGACACGACTCCTATGGGTGTAAAAGAACAATCGTTTTGATAGTACTAACATGACTAAATAATAGAAAGAATAGAGATATTATCAACATTATAACAACGTGAATACA
The DNA here is from genome assembly GCA_907165245.1 of Habrosyne pyritoides. Lineage (NCBI taxonomy): Eukaryota > Metazoa > Arthropoda > Insecta > Lepidoptera > Drepanidae > Habrosyne > Habrosyne pyritoides. Next base: position 14,174,434 of record OU015591.1, on the reverse strand, counting down.
GGAACATAATAAATTTAAACAAATGTTAAACTATGACCTAATAGACATTTTATTGCAACGCCAGTAAAATTATGTCAAAAGCAAGCTCAACGAGATTTCAGCTTTAATAACTATTTCAGCATTCAGTTTCAGCGAGTTACTGAAAAGATGCGAAATTCATTACAGTTTCGCATTTCAATTGAAGTGTATTGCGTATTTCCTGTATTTAAAGCTTTATGAGCTTTACATTGTACTAACTTTTGCCCGCGTATTTACTCGCATTAAAAGTTTTTGCATATTGACAGGCCCGTTGGCTTGGTGGTTAACGCTCTGACTGCCAAACCTAAGGTCGCGGGTTCGATTCCCACCCAGGAAAACATTTGTGTGCATGAACATGTCTGTTTGTTCGGTGTCTGGGTGTAAATATCTATATAAGTATGTATTAAGAAAAAAACAAAAAGTAGTATATGTAGTATATCAGTTATCTGGTTTCCATAGTACAAGCTCTGCTTAGTTTGGGACCAGATGGCCGTGTGTAAAGAATGTCCCAGGGTATTTATTATTATTTATCTGACTTGTTTTCTATCATACTAATATTGTGAATTTTAAAGTTGTGAAATGTGAGGATGGGTGTTCATTACTCTTTCTAGCAAAAACGAATAAAGGGAATTTGTTGAAATTTGGCACAAACATTGTTTATAACTATGATTAACACAGAATACTTTTTATTAATATATGTAATATAATGGCTATTCATAAGTGCTTGTAAAGGCCTATTTGAATAAAAATACTTTTTATTAATATATGTAATATAATGGCTATTCATAAGTGCTTGTAAAGGCCTATTTGAATAAAAATACTTTTTATTAATATATGTAATATAATGGCTATTCATAAGTGCTTGTAAAGGCCTATTTGAATAAAAATACTTTTTATTAATATATGTAATATAATGGCTATTCATAAGTGCTTGTAAAGGCCTATTTGAATAAAAATACTTTTTATTAATATATGTAATATAATGGCTATTCATAAGTGCTTGTAAAGGCCTATTTGAATAAAAATACTTTTTATTAATATATGTAATATAATGGCTATTCATAAGTGCTTGTAAAGGCCTATTTGAATAAAAATACTTTTATTTCATTTTCATTTCATTTATATGAACAGCATATTTCAAGAAGATGGTCTACTTCTTTCCTTCAGCTTCCTTCTTCATACAGCTAAAGATTGGAATTCTCTCCCCTCGTCTATGTCCCAAGAAACTCACAACTTGGGGTTCTTTGATAAAGGAGTGATTAGGCTACTAACGCCAAAGCAAGGTCCATCTTCGGCTTCATCTACACTTACCATCAGGTGAGATTGAGGTCAATCGCAATCCTGTCAGAAAAAATAAACTCTTTCTCTTTTCTTTTACCCTATAGAATCAACTGAATATGCAAGGACTATCAACAACTAGATATAAAATTGCTGGCAACATTAAATATTTTTTTATAGAAATAATATTTGCTCGTTTCTCCATTGTATATCTTCCCTACATAGTTTAATATAATGTCATTATTTCTATTTCTGTTTGTCCACTTATATATTTTACTACGCGATAGATTTTGATGTGTTTTTCATCATAATTCAGAAAAAATCTCCTGCAAGATTTACCTTTATAGTATTGACAGGCCAGTTGGCTTGGTGGTTAACGCTATGACTCCCAAACCTAAGGTGGCGGGTTCGATTCCCACCCAGGACAAACATTTGTGTGCATGAACATGTCTGTTTGTTCTGTGTCTGGGTGTAAATATCTATATAAGTATGTATTTAGAAAAAAAAGCAGTATATTCGACCGGGGAAGTACTACCACCTTACCCATTTCCGCCGTGAAGCAGTAGTGCAATTGTATTACTGTGTTTCGGTTAGAAAGGTAAGGGGGCCGGTGAAATTACAGGCACATGAGACTTAACAACTTCACGTCTCAGGGTCGACAACGCATTGGCGATGCTCCTAGTATTGCAAATGTCCATAGGCGGCGGTGACCACTTACCATCAGGTGGACCGTCTGCTTGTTTGTCGGCCGAAGTGGCATAAAAAAAAAAAAAAAAAAATGTAGTATATCAGTTTTCTGGTTTCCATAGTACAAGCTTTGCTTAGTTTGGGACCAGATGGCCGCGTGTAAAAAATATGTCTCAGGGTATTTTATTATATTCCTAAAATCGCACTCAGGCAAAGCCGGGGCGGGCCTCTAGTAAGGCGAGTTATAACAATAACAGAAATAAATGAATATACCAACTGTTGAGGCAGTTGGTAGTCAACTACATGAATTTATCAAAACAGAAGCTGTTGGACAAAGTGAACATGCATAATTCATTAATTCAGGTGCAAAAGTTGCCTACTGTTCCTTGAGCAACGGCTTATCTTTGTGCGGAACTCAAATTTTAAGGGGCTACATATCTTGTAAGCTATGGGGGCCTAATGTTTTGCACCTTCTAACATCTTCTTACAATAAATACTATTATAAATGCGACAGTGGGATGGATGGATAAATAAATATCCTGGGACATTATTTTTACACACGGCCCATGATCCCAAACTAAGCAGAGCTTGTGCTATAGAAATCAGATAATTGATACACTACATATACTACCTTTTTTTTTCTTAATACTAAATATTAATATATAGATATTTACACCCAGACACATAACAAATAGACATGTTCGTGCACACAAATGTTTGTCCTGGATGGGAATCGGACCCGCGACCTTCGACTTGGCAGTCAGGGTCGCTAGTTATACCCAGATAAATCTACCAGTTTTTACATTAGATTCTTTATGGAGAAATCTCGTCAGTTTATTAATTAATCATACAAACTTGTTTACGTCGTTAAAACTGTCATTAGGATAAGTTACGGCTAAATCATAATGTCTCGTCTAAAGTTAAATTAAGTTCACCTCCGGAGCATGTTGGAGATAAGTTATTTATCAATTAGTTAGAAATTTAATTTTAATTTGCTTGGTCGTAATCTTAAGTAGTTTCTGGGAAAATTTGCTGGTCATTGTAAAATACTTTTACTGGAACGATGGAAAAAAATACATATTTTTTTTATGAAAAGGCTGATTTTATTTGCAGCAGTGCTATTTACAAACCAAAACTCGCGAAGTGATCACTCCGGTGAACACGCGGATAGCGGACCTCTCGACTAATTGCGGAGTCACGAGAGAGACAGGGAATGGTCACTGCGTGAATTCGTCAAGTTTGATTGCAGAAAATTATAGCCGATCTCCAGTATGCGGCTGAGATGCAAATGCTGAATTTGATGTGTGGAGTGACAAGAATGGACAAGACCAGGAGTGAGTTGATTAAGGGAACTTTCAAAGTAGCGCCATTGACTGAAAAGCTAAGAGGGAAATTTGTCATGGTGTGGACATGTAGGGATAAAAACCATGATACTAAGAGAGTGATGAATATGAAAGTAAAGACCGGGGAAAAAGTTAGATGAATTGTGTGAAAGATGACAAGTAGGAGGGCTCAATGGACGAAATTTACATGTTTCGCTGTTCTTAACACTAAATATACCATAACCAGGTCGAATGACCCATTCTGAACTTTGCATTTAAAATGCACGTATCATCTTATTGCTTTTACACATTTGACTTCATGCCTTTTTTTTACTAATTAATATACAGTTATACTTTTTACTTCCCTTTCTAACAACCATATTTCATACGTTCAAGCAGGAAACATTAAGTCACATTTGAGCCGCTATGGTAGAAATAGGTACCTAGTAAGTATTGGTATGATTAGTGTTAAAGAACTAAAATGTCAGGCAGATGATGACAGCCATCTGAACACCAACTAAGCAAAGCTTGTACTACTTTTTTAAATACAATCTTATATATTTATCTGCACCCGGGCACAGAACAAACAGACATGTTCATTAATGCAAATATTTGAGTCTAAGTATTTAACGAACACGCCAACCTATGAACTAAAATCTTCTTTGACTCGCCATTACTTGAATTGGTCCTCCTCTAATTGACGGACCATGCCATCTTATAAATCTGTTTATTATTATAACTGTTTCAAAACAAATAAATACATAATTTAGATACAAACCCATTTAATTTTTAACTCAAATTGAACATTATTAATCACTCAAATCAAAGGGACAAACAAACAATACAGATGTATATACACTGAACAACTTATGGGGTCAGTGAATGGGCCCTAACAATACGATTCGCCTCTAAGCAATTTCTGACGAATTGCGTGGGGCTTATTCTTTGTCTACACTATTATAGAGGAGAGAACTTTGTTTGTTTGTTTTAAGTAGCATGCCCGGAAATTACTGGACCCAATATCACTTACGCATGAGCTTTTGAGAGCTTTAAGGCTCTGGCACACTGCCCCGTACACCAAAACGTCGAGCGGGGAAGCTTTGTGTGTACCTTAATACCTATCATAGTATGTATTAAAACGCACGTGACTTGACCACAGAAGAGGTATTACGATACACCAAGTACTTAAAATAGAGAAGAAATATGTGTTTTATGAGGCTCTGCGTAAGGCATATTTTGTATTGTTACAAAGTTGGCTCTATGAATAATATCGCATAGAAAACGAAGAAACAGATAAGTGAATATTATTTTAAATGTATTAGAAGATTACAGTGATTTGGTCTGCACTATCTATATACGAAGATAATCGTGATCCTTGCAGATTTAACTATATTATCTCCAAGTACCAAGGAGAGTCGTTAGATATACAATCCCTCTTTGACTGAATTTAAGAGGACTAGATAAAGTATGCTATCCATCTTTAGTCTATAAAATTAGCATATTTAATGTCTATTGCGGGACTTAGGCCGTTTATACTGAAACGGTTTTGGTACGATGGTGATGTGGGCCTTTGAGAAGATATTTTAGCTATTTAAAAAGTAAAATGATGTTTATCCAAGGGATGTTATGGATATAAAATATCGGATCTGGTTATGCATGAATAATGTTATATCGGTTTCAGTTACGGTGACGGATATTAAATTATTTCAGATTATCCGATAGTTTCGGATAGTTTCAGTAACGGATACAAGTTTTTTTTAGGAATTGTTAAAATAAATTCAAAAAGTTAATATGCCTATTTTTTTTTTTTTATGCCACTTGGGCCGACAAACAAGCAGATGGTCCACCTGATGGTAAGTGGTCACCGCCGCCTATGAACATTTGCAACACTAGGAGCATCGCCAATGCGTTGTCGACCCTGAGACGTGAAGTTGTTAAGTCTCAGATTTATTTTTAGCCTATTTTTAGGTTATTATTTGATACTATGTATAATTACAGAAATAAACATATTTTTCATTCCCTTTAATTGTATGACCTGACCATTTATTGATTTTGTGACGTCCTTTGTTCTATCTTCCGTTCTTATTCTATCTAATAGTATTTTCCCAAGTATACTCCTTTCCATTGAGTTATGGCAAGTTTCTAACTTTCAAATATGTGTTTTAGTGAGTGCCCAGGGTTGGCACTGACAGAGTTTCCGTTTGATATTTATGTTGATATCTTTATTTTTCATTATTCCTTTAGGCTCCAAAATGTCCTCCAAGTATTTCCAATGCGTTTATCTATTTCTTTCGAGGTTAAATCCACAGGAGAGATTATTTGGCCTAAATAAATGTAATCATCGACGTATTTAATTGGGTTATTATTGATCAGAATAGGTTCTTATTAATTAGTCATAGTTTTACCATGTATTTATTTTCCACTATAAGTGATTATTTTTACAGTTAAACTAGTATCACTGAGTTTTAGTTGGTAACACTGGATTTTGGTAGGCAACCCTGATCTTTGGTTGGCAATACTGGATTTTTGGTTGGCTAACCTGGTTTCAGGTTGGCAGCACTGGATTCAGTTGACATTGACAGTGAACTCCGTTGTTTTGTTTAAGTTTTGTTGCTCACTTCACTTCAATGATTTTTTACCTTATCAATAACAATTATGTTGCATAATTCTTCCGGCATTGTTAGTTTCCACGTTGTTTTGTTCTTGATCTTCTTGGTTATTGTGTTGCAGTTTTGGTTAGAATAACAGTTGATTTCACTCGTTTTGAACCGAATTTCAATTAATATTCATGGAGATCGCCAGCACACGTAATGTATAAATATATTATGTTGTATAACAGCTATTGGAAGGCCATGGTACTAACTCTACTTAGTTTGGGATAAGATGGTAGTGCATAAAGAAATGTCCCAGGATATTTTATTATTACTCTCTTATATATGTTTAGATGGTAGTGTGTGGAAGTACTTTGTAAATGTTAAATATTTAATTGAAATAATAAAATAGCCAAAAAGTCAGATAAGATAAAATTTATAAAAAAAAAATATAACCTTGCTGAGTTTATTGCCGGTTCGATTCAGATGAAGTCTGACTCCAAAAAACCGGTGGCAGCTTCCGTAACTTTAAATTTGACCTTCATAAGTGCCCTCCGCGAGCCTAAACTGAATAAATGTTTTTGAATTTTGGATCTCAAGAGAGATTGGTATTACAAGAAGCTGTAGCCCAGTTTCTTAATTCCAAATAAATAAATTCATGAGGTACCGAACTACTCAACGCAGGGGCATTTTAGTGAAATTGCTTTTGAATTATAAATATGGGCAATATCTCTGGATCATTGTTTATAGATGTCCAACCGTTATTTCGACAGGTGAAATGTACTGCTCTCCAGTTCCCTCATATTACCTCTAATCGATACAAAATCCTTACTAATATCATAAATAACTATTTGAGTCAGGTGTGGCCTTGCAGAAATCCATTATAATCCATACAAAAAACAAATATCTAGTAACTAATTCCGCTGGACCTCCTTCTCAGTCAAGTCAATAACTCTTTCTCTTCATGGCTTGACAGAGAAGGAGATCCAGTGGAATTAGTTACTAGACATTTGTCTAATCTAATATCATAAATGCGAACGTGAGCTTGGTTGTTCATTTGCTAATTCGTTTATTAGGCTTTCATATTTGGCACATTGTGACTGTGCCCAAGATATGGAGGCATAGGCTATATTTTATCCTGAGAAACAAATTTTTAGACCCTACCACAAAATTATATAATTGCCAAATCAATCTAGCCGTTCTCAAGTGACGCGCTTATCAAAAACACAAGTAAATTTTTTTTTTTAGATTTTGAGCAAGAAATTGGAATAGGTATTAATTGCAAAATAATGTACAAATGTCAAAAAAATACCTTGCCTAGGTTCTTGCCGGTTCTTCTCAGTAGGTAACCGGCAATACATTCAGTAGTCTTGGTAAGGCCTAAACTGAATAAATAACATTCAATGCTGTGTTTTTAATTTACTGTTTAATGGTTGAATCCATATTCATATACTATACACAAACATACATTGAAAAGAGGAAAAATTACCTTTGACCTTTGACACAAAAAAAAAAATCGTGTATTCCATTTACGCTTCAGTAAAATTGCATTCCGTTTTTTTAATATAAGTATAAATATTGAGTCGACTTCAAACACATCGACATTGCGTCATTCGACCAATATTTTCCATATTCCAATTTCTGTAAAAAATAAAAATGATTCTATTTTGAAACACACGTGTGACTGAAATAGCTATGTACAAAGCTATAGTTCGAACTCTGTTGTTTGCTATACTTGTGCTGTCGAATAAGGTATATGTTCCACTGATGACTACGGAACACACAGCAACAAAAAGTTAGCGTATACTTATAAATCCTGTTTTTTAATTTTATTCATAAGCATTTGTTTTTATAAATACATTTTTATCGGAAATGGAAGGTATTTAAACCAGACAGTATTATTGAAAATCCTTTTTGTATATTAAATCAAAACCATAAAATCTAGAGTTGTCCAAGTGAACGTAAGCTTTACAAAATTGTTAATATTTATTTTCTTTATTTAGTTAAATGCGAACTTTTACACATTTACTTTGTCCTATCAAATAAAATTATTACTGTTTTATAATATTTACTAGTCGCCTTACGAGTTATTTTACTCACTCTTACATACTTACATACTTAATACTATAATATTATGTTATTTAACCCTGAGGATCTGTTAATTTAATAGCTTTCTGTTTTTTTATGTAAAATTCTAGTTAAATATATTAGCTGTAGATCGTCCCTTACAAATAAATAAATATGTCCTACTCCAGCCATATCGGTCGAAAGAGAGGTTTTTGATAAGGAAGGAAAGAGGCCGACAAGAAGACGAAGATTGAAAGAATAGTCTGACTAAATACCTCTACTGTTGACTCCGGGGTATGTTTTGTGATCCACACAGCGAAATATTGAACTAGATAGTAAAATTATAGTCCACGTGATGATTTCCCTAAAGGTCGCATCCCTTAGCAATCAGGCTTACAATGCAAAGATCTCTTCGTAAATATAGAATAAGCAGAAGTATAACTAGTGGCTATCCATTTCATATATTTCAACATTTATATCTATACGTATACATACTTACTATAGCGTTAAACTTTGATTCCTAGCTTTGCAGTTACTTTTATGAAATTGTATTTTTTTGCTATGTATGCTTTGTGTTTAACCACAATATCGCGATGGTACGTGATAATATAGCCGAAGGTGATCATAAAAAGCTTAGAAGGTAACTGCCTCTCAAGTGCAGCTGTCAAAATACACCAACAAGTGTTTGGTAACCCAACGAACAATTTTAGCATTCAAGCACACGCCTTTCGTCACGATATACGTCACTTTTTTCCGTTTCGGCACGAGCCCTAAACGGTAGCCTTTATAGCGTTCAGTAAGACACAACCCTAAATAAACACGTGTAAGTGTCAGGAGCAGCCGTGTGGCGTGACCGAAACACCAGGCGATTGGTTGTTGGAACTGAAAGCTCCCAGTGTGGATGATCCACGGATGTTTGTCAACTAATCGATAGTTTAATTGCAGTTTAGATTAGTGTGCACACTTTACTTAAGGTACGAGTTAGAGACCCTGACTGCCATGCCATAGGTCGTTATATCTGTTTGTTCTGTGTCTGGTTGTTAATATATATGTCTTAAGAAAAGTTTTATACCCGAAAACCTTAATTATAATTATTGATGAACCTATGAAAATGTTGCTATTGATAATTGGGTGCTATATTTTAAATTTAATATTGCTGTTTCGGTTAGGAAGGTAAGGGCCGGTGAAATTACGGGCACATGAGACTTAACAACTTCACGTCTCAGGGTCGACAACACATAGGCGATGCCTCTAGTGTTGCAAATGTCCATAGGTGGCGGTGACCACTTAACCATCAGGTGGACCGTCGGCTTGTTTGTGGACCCATGTGGAACAAAAGTTTTATATGAAGTATATCCGATAACCTAGATTATAATTATTTACTATTCAGAATATTACATGCATATTCATCACCATCTTTTTTGAACTAAATTTTGGAAAAAGCTCCAAAAACCTTATTAGTGTTTATGATGTCACAGAGACGAATTAATGTATTATTAAATTATCACTGTCATTATTTTTTTAATTCCTACTTATATAGTAATCCCTACTAATATAATAAATGTGAATGTAAGTTTGTTTGTTACGGTTTCACGCGAAAACTACTTAACCGATCATCATGAAACTTTGTACACATATTCTTGGAGGTATTAGAAGTAATATAGGATACTTTTTGTGCCGGGAAAATGTTACATCCCTCGGGAACGCGGGAGAACCCGCGGGGGACAGCTAGTATTGTTTATGCGAAAGTTTGTAAGTATGGATGTTTGTTACTCTTTCACGGAAAAACTACCGGATAGATTTGGATGAAATTTGGCATATAGATGGGGGATATACTGGAATAGCATATAGGCTTTTTATCCCGGGAATATGTGACAAACTGTGGGGTATAGCTAGTTTTAAATTTAATAACAATGAAGAGGTAGATCGTTATGTTGAATTAAAAAAAACCTTTTAGTAGTAGTAGAGCTCTTAGTGCAGAGTTCGTCCGGGGAAGTACTACCACCTTACCCATTTCCGCCGTGAAGCAGTAATGCAATTGTATTACTGTGTTTCGGTTAGAAAGGTAAGGGGGCCGGTGAAATTACAGGCACATGAGACTTAACAACTTCACGTCTCAGGGTCGACAACGCATTGGCGATGCTCCTAGTGTTGCAAATGTTCATAGGCGGCGGTGACCACTTACCATCAGGTGGACCGTCTGCTTGTTTGTCGGCCTAAGTGGCATAAAAAAAAAAAAAAAAAAAAAAAAAACCTTTTCAAATATTTTGTAGTATCCTTTTTTTGCGATATAAATGAGCTTTTGTTATATTTTTGTACTATACGCCGATAAAGATTTTTTTAAAGTCCCTTTTACCAGTCGGACATACCTGTTCATCTCTCAGGCATTCCTTAGTCATACAACTGAAATCGTACAGATTTTTCGTCATATCACGATCGAGCAATTTGTCCCGAATGGCATTGCGTTGCGTTCCGTGGATAGCCGAGCGAACATTTTATAATACAAGATTGTATTTCCTTTTCCATGAGGAACACACGTATAGCTCCGTACAATGGAAGCGTTATGTGTCATTCACCCATATCATCACTTACCATCAAACACAAGCTAAAACCAAGTAAAAAAGTGGCACTCCGGGAGAACCGACAGAAGTGAAAACTGAAATGACTATGTTGTACGTATATACACAATTTATGTTTATATAAAATATAGATATATTTCAACGCAAATTCGAATCACGTGTAAATGTGGGCAATATATGTAGTAGTAGAGCTCTTAGTGCAGAGTTCGTCCGGGGAAGTACTACCACCTTACCCATTTCCGCCGTGAAGCAGTAGTGCAATTGTATTACTGTGTTTCGGTTAGAAAGGTAAGGGGACTTAACAACTTCACGTCTCAGGGTCGACAACGCATTGGTGATGCTGCTAGTGTTGCAAATGTTCATAGGCGGCGGTGACCACTCACAATCAGGTGGACCGTCTGCTTGTTTGTCGGCCGAAGTGGCATAAAAAAAAAAAAGATACTCTTATATACAGAGGTGTCGGTAACAGTGTCGCAAGTTGTATTTTCCTATATCAAAAAATGCCCAACGCGCCTAAAGAACTTATCACTTTAAAAAACTGCCCAGTGTGAGTCGGACTGGAATACGAAGGAATACTTCCTTACAATATTTCACAAAACGCCGAAAAAGAGACGTTATTTGTATGGGGATCTCCATTAATTTTGAACATACATCCCCCTGGCAGAGAGACGGACGAACGGATAGACAGCGAAGCCTTAGTTATAATATGGTCTCATTGGCACCCCTTTTTGCGTCGGTAAACAGTCGCTTTCATTAAATTCCTACGGACCCTCCGAGATATACGAACTTACAAACAATTTAAATATAGATAAATTGCACTTTCAATACCCCAAGTTGAAATTAACTTACAAAGGAGAACCAAAAGGTCTACCTACAACCAAAGGCTACTCTTGAAGAACTTCAACATTTCTGTACCCTCGAAACCTTACACAAAGTGGGCTACTTTTAACGACTTAAATAAGGATATGTAAAGTTCATAAAAGAACCGTTTATAATCGTAAGGGGCCATGGCTCGAAGGGCCTATTTAGAATGCTCGGAACTAAGTACTTCTCGTTAAAGTGGAGTTTTAATCAAGAAAGGTACAGTCGCTGAATGTTGATTAGATTGACGTTAGATGCTTGGTTTTACGATTATGATTATAAAATGTTATAATCAATTTAAATCTGTTTTTTTGGGATTCTGAGTTGACAGCTTCTCAAACACCACTTCATTATGATTTAGGTACATAAACACATTAAAATGAATGTGTTAATCGGGCATGGTGCTTGTTCTGATTGCTATCCAACAGGTAGGTTCGCTGGCACCCAGGACACCATTTTTTTGATAGTCTGGCTGTAATTTTTTTTAATATAATGTTGGTCAACAAACAGGGGTCGGTCCAAGTGATGGTTAGTGATCCCTGCCATCTATGGACATTTGACAAAGCGTTGTCGACCCTGAGACTAAAGTTAAGTCTCATCCACCTGTAATTTTACCGGCCCCTTTACTAACCGAAACGCAGTAATACAATAGCAATACTGCTTTATGGGGGAATTGGTATAAGTAAGGTGGTAGTACTTCCCCGAACGTACTATGTATACAGAGCGCTACTTCTTCTATAAATTGTCCTTAATATCAAACTAAGTAACATTTGAAAGTATTATTATGTTCTAGGGACCAATTGCAATCTTTAGAACTAAATTTAAAACTATGAAAGCCCAACACTACTGAAATACATCACTAAATATGAAAATGTAAAACTACGTACAGCAGTTTCATAAAAAAGTTATCAACTAACAACACGATATGAATAGAAAACAAGGTAAAATATTATAAATACTCCAACGTTAAGTATTTCAATTTAAAATATAACTGATATGTCAATTTGACAGGCCAGTTGGCTTGGTGGTTAACGCACTGACTGCCAAACCTAAGGCCGCGGGTTCGATTCCCACCCAGGACAAATATTTGTGTGCACGAACATGTCTGTTTGTTCTGTGTCTGGGTGTAAATATCTATATAAGGATGTATTTAGAAAAAAAAAGTAGAATATGTAGTATATCAGTTATCTGGTTTCCATAGTACAAGCTCTGCTTAGTTTGGGACCAGATGGCCGTGTGTAAAAGAATGTCCCGGCATATTTTTATTTATTTATTTACAAACTGAAACGTTTTATTTTGTTTACCTTTCGTTGCTCAACTGCAAAGGGTAATGAGATTTTTTCCGTGTTTTATTTGCATAACATAGTAAATATGCAATAAATCTAAGTTTGAGAGAGAGTAACTGCTGCGTTATTGCCTTTCCGCTCATCAAAAGCAACCTTATGAACCGGTAATAGAATACAAGCGCTTTAGAGGACTGAAAGGTTAAATTATTGTTTTTTCTACGTTTTATCTTGTAAATTTTTATTACGAGATTTAATTTATTGTATGTCTTTCCTTTCCCCGATTGAGTTGGAATTTGCCAATAACTTATGTTAGTTCAATGACAACAATGGGTGTCATGAGTTGGTCTGATGATGATGTTGGAAGGTGGTCTGGTCAAAATTCTATAATATTCTTAGCTTCAAAACGGGTCTATTAGATCTCTACAGCTTTAGTGTTTGTTATTTCGTCCATGCCTAAATGAAAAATAAAAATCGTATATATCTTAATCCAAGTTATAAACTATTTTTGTGTCAAGTTTCATCCAAATCTGTTTAGTAGTTTACCTCTGAAGCAGAACAAACATCCATATTGATTGCCATATCTTTTTATTATTCATTAGCTCCTTTAAAGAACATATCACACTCATTACGTATATTACGTTCTCACTATTAAGTACACGTACACCTAATATGGAGGCGGCTAAAGAACAGGAGCCAGGCGGTTATAACAGGATATCCACTTTGTAATATTCGATTTAAATGCATGCTGCGGTCGCCACCTGTGTCGCAAGTGTGGCATGCACCCTAAATACTGCATGCCGTGTGAATACAGCCTTATGTAGGTCAATATGACTACGAGTTCGTACTAGTAAGTTTTGTAATGAATTTTGTAATCAGGTATTTTGTGAGAATTTTAATTATGTGATCATTTATATTTAATTTGACGGACCGGCTTGGTGGTTAGAGACCCTGACCGCTACGTCACAAGTCGTGGGTTCGATTCCCAAACAGGACAAAGATTTGTGTTCCTACTTGTCTGATTGTTCTATAAAATCTATGTAAGTAAAGAATGTCTCAGATTGTTTATTATTAATAATTATTTTTTCAGTAGGTAAACTTATAACGCGACATATTTATGTACAGCTTTAAAAAAAATTGTGTATTTACTAAGGGGTCAATAAATAACAATTTCGACAAAAATATGTAAACATTATAAAGGAATGTGCCAAATGACGATCCAAAACGAAGAATCCCTCTGATCGTTCCCTCGTCTAAACATAAATAGCTACACACTGGAATAATGTTATCTTTTGACGTCATTCTCAGGAATCAGGAATCAATTCCATCTGTAATGGCGTCCGGGGAGGCTCAAACTCCTGCCATTCCATTTTGTTGGCATGTTATAAATGCGTATAGCATATAATAGGGATTTTCAATCTGTGGAACCAGGGAGGTTACGTGTAGAGTATAGACACTACTATAGACCTATAGCTAAAGCCTTTAAATAAATCCCGAAAAAGGTTTTTTAGTGAGTTCTAAATTTAAAATAATGTACATCATATGAAAATAATAAAAACCTATGAAATACATGGATTCGTTGCAATACTGCGAGATTTTTAGTCGACTAATATCATCCACTTTCTTATTTCAGATGAATCGTTATTTGATCCAAATAAATACTTTTTTATTACTTATATTAAATTTGATCTCAAATACATAATAAAATGACGTAAAATCCCTATCAAAGAAACCCTAAAATAACCTATTTTTATATGTTTATTTTAAATAGCATAGTCTAAAAATAACTCACTTTAATAGAAATTCTAGACTAAGAGGCCCAAGAAGTACTCGGTCTAATAAATTGGATCCCTTAATAAATCAAATCAATTTATACGTATTTAGGTTTTATATAGATTATAGTAAAAGATATAGCATTTATTGCAATATATGTTAAAAATAAAAAAGGCTAGTGCCTAAACCAATGGTAAAGAATAAGGAAGGAATGAAGTTAAGCAAACCAAACGTTTGCAAAAATTTTACAAAATATCATCGAGAAAAATACATTTTACCCTCTCGGATCTAACAAAGTTTGTAGTGAAAGTGATTGGAAAAAAATCCTTCCGGGATGCGTGTACATGTATTTTCGTCCCCTATCTCCTTTCATACATGTTAAAGTACAAGTATTAAAAGTTAACCTTTGAACTTTACTAGAGGATGTGAGACGGAAAATTAAAATTGAACTTACATTTGAGTGATGCTGGGTGTGTTTAGTGTATGCTTGACCTTCTTAGAGCTAGCTTTATAAATGATAACTTATTTTTTTTAATAAAAACAAGTTTTGTTTTGCCAGCGTCGAGGTATACAGTATGTCAAAGTTACCATAAATAAAGTAAAGGTTTAAATGAAACGGCGGCCATTCTAAAAAAAAGTTTTTTGAGACAACCGGCAAATTTCTACATGCATTATTTTTATTTATTTTTTTGCTTCACAGGGTTGTTTTGGATTAATAAATAATAGACATTTTTTATCTAAATAAAACAAAAACACAATCTTACTTTGCAAGCGCCGCCAAAAGGTCCACGATTTCTTTATTTTATTTTTCATAATGCAAACGTTTTATCATTCAAGTCTTTAATACGATCACTTGTTGCTCTATTTAAAGCATAAAAAACTTTACTGTGCAAAAATAAATTGTGCATTAATAGCTCTTTAGGGGCATATAACAAAATTTTATAAAACTTTTTAAAGTTGTAGCCCTAAGTACTAATAAAAAAAAACAAAGTGTGTTGGTTTTAACAGTTTCGGTACTGATGACTATAAAAAAGAGCAGTAGTTGAGTAGTAGGAGCTTTTAGTGCAGAGTTTGTCCGAGGAAGTACTACCACCTTACCCATTTCCCTGTATCGGTTAGAAAGGTAAGGGGGCAAGGGGGCGGTGAAATTACTAATTTATTAAATCATAGCTTTTATTTTGTGTCATATTTCTAAGTTATTAGAACATAATATTACCTAGCATTAGATTTTCATATCATAAAGCAGATACCAGTATTGTCAAACGCAATTGTGCATAATAATGTCGAGTCTTATCTCCAATGGAAGGTTCCAGCGTCACAAGCGAGGCCAGATGTATCCTTACTATACCTAATACTATTCTAATCCCACTAATATAAATGCGGAACTAAGTTTGCGTGTTTATTTATTAGTTTTTTTGTAACGCTTTCGCGGTTAAACAACCATGGTAACATTTTATACTTATTTTAGACTTAGCCTATGGTATGGTTCTGCAAATGGGGGTGAATCCGCGGGGGACAACTAGTTATATAATAATCGAAAGTATTTGTTTGTTACGCTTTTACGACTAAACGGTTGTACTGATATTGATTAATTTTGGTAAGGAGATAGATGTTATCTTGGGAAGCATCATGAAGGGGTTGAAAGTAGGATCATTCCTCAAGTTTCAGAGATATTTTTGCAAAATCATCCCTGAAGGGCGTTAAATTGAGGTTAACATTTTTTTGGACCATGCGAACGAAGTCGCGGGTAACAACTAGTCTATAATAATAGTATTACGCCTCAGTAACTGCAGCTATTGTAAACCGGCGTGCATTATTATGTACTCGGTCCAACTTTCGCTACATTCGATAATCTGCAAGTTTTTCCCTGAAGCTGGATGTAGGTCAAGAGGAAACTCGGAAGGGAGACCGGTTAGGGCGCTTGCATGCTCACGGACTTGCTGGATGTTGTGTTCGAATTTCAGATCTACATTTGTAATGTGATTGTTGTTTGACTACGTCTTTGTGACAGTAAGTAGGTATGTATGTAGGTAATTGAACGTGTTCTTTAAATTTTAAATATTTTTCATGTTGGTTTTTGGAGTGGATGGGTGGGCATTATAAATTATAAGCTTAATACGAGATTGGTCAGTGATTTTTTCATAGTATGTCATGATGAAGGTTGTGAGTTCGGATCTAACGTCGCTGTTAGGGTCTGACCATTCATAAGTGCCTCTGAAAGTCTATTTGAATAAATATTTAATTTCATTTTATTAACATTAAGCTTGAGCTTTCGGTGTGGACTATTATTGCGAGTAAAGCAAAATAACTTCCAACAGCTGCACTTGACAGCCAGTTGATCTGGTTTATGTGCGGACAAACTTCGCCACCACCTTAACACTTACCATAGTGTATAATAATATTATAAACATATAAAACAATATTAACATTTATTTCAAACCATTGCTATGATAAATTATGTTGTAACCAGAAACATTTGAAGGTTAAAAGTAGCATAACTGATTAGTTAATTTCTGCAAGATTGTCTAAATCTCAAGACAAATCTTACTTATACAAATAATAATAGAATGCCAACCAAAAATCCCATTATCTGTCGCCACCCTAATGTCTCACACATTTATCCATTTGTGTGTATTGTATCGCTTTGTGCTTGTGTTGTTCTATGCGGTAGTGTGCGTGCTTTGCAATGTTCCACTTGTTCGTATACTGTGTGTGCCTGTGTGTGTGAGTGACATACTCCGCGGTCTGTGGAGTGCCGTTTGAGGGACCCACCAACTGATGGATTGTTTTTTCCCTCTCTAGAAGTGATTCGTGTGATGTGGGACTGCTACCGATTTACCTACATTCGTTTTTGTTTTTGATTATCATTACTCTTTGAAATTTTATCACGTGGTGACTGATGAAGATATGTTTGACAATAATGTAAAGTTACTGTTGTTAGGCAATTTATCGCAATTTTTTATTGTAGCGAATTTTTTTGGACTCGATTTTCGTTTCAAAATACAGTATAAATAAAAACTTCATGCATCTATTTATAGATTTGGCTTTTGCCAATGTTGAAACAGTTTTTGTGCAATCACCTATTGAATTGGGCGTATTGCAGTATTCCAACAGCCTTTTTGTATCTAGTATCTTATTCCGAGAAGGCAATTTCCTAGACGATTAAAGATATATCTTTCTATCTATCTATCGATCTATCTTAAATTGTGTATTGGATCAGGGGTAGCTGAATTCATGGGTGGAGGGTATTATAAACTAAAAATATTTGATCTGAAATGGGTTTTTGTAAAAAGTCCATAATGTACTTACTTAAGTATTTAAATTTAAAATAAAGGACTTGTAGAGTGGAAATACCAAGTGCCGATTATAACTTAGATCTTTCTTACGAAATGCGTATCGCGATGGTGATGTATGACAAAAAGCTATTAGATTAATTTAGATTTTATAACACAACACTTAAGAAACACTTTAAAATAATTCTATCGAATAAGCAATCGTAATATTAGGTATGAATATACGGATATTATTAGTTGTCATACATTATTACTCATCGTTTGCACGAATTAGTACTTTTCAAATAAGTCGGATAACAATGTTTGTCACAGTGTCACCATAATATAATATTCATTTTGTTCGTTCACGGAAATTGTTGATGGATCCGGACATAAAGGCCAGGCCGGACAAAGATTTAGAGTGAGGTCATATACGAGAAATGACGTTAAAATTTCGTTTCGGAGAAAGAGTATTTCAGTATTCCCGGTATTTTTGTATGTGTCAACAAAAACTACTCTGTTACGTTTTTCTAGATAAAATATCAGTTTTTTTTTATTTAAATTCAGATCTGTTAAGCCGCTTATTTTGCTGACTGTACGTGCTTCTCTGTTATTTGGGATTCCTGGTACTACAGCTTATTACAATTTTTGATGATTTATTGGTATGTTTTATTACATTTTTACCACCATAACCAGATTATAAAAAGTCACTATCGTATTTTATATATAAAGGTACAATGACTAATTTGCGGCGATGTTACGGAACCGTTTGTATGCGTATCGCTCTTGATCACTCGTTTTCATAGTTTAGTTAACATTAAATGGGGTTCTTATGACGCACCGTCACCTCAAAACTACTGAACGTATCGGGATGGGACTGCTGGATGCAGATGCATATAGGCTATAAATGATATCGAACAAGAATGCGGGTGAAACCGCGGAGACAGTTACACATGACAATATTACCCTGGCATTTACCTTACATTTATCAAACTTTATTGATTTCTTTTATACCATTTGGGCCGACAAACAAGTTACTGCTTCACGGCAGAAATGGGTAAGGTGGTAGTACTTCCCCGGACGAACTCTGCACTGGAGTTCTACTACTCTAAAAATTTATTACTAACTATTTTTTCTTTTTCCAGATACATGTCATGCGCTGATCTCAAACGCTATGCTATCAGAAACACGTGAGTAAATACACAGTAAATATAGTGTTAGGACTGACGTAAAGACTAGTGAACGATTGTGAAATGAAATACTGATTTGGTTCTTCGTTATATATTCGGGCAGAGCTTCGGCCTCGTACAATTTCTGATACTTGAATGAATAATATAAGCACACTGTAATCGCTTTTATACGGCCAAGAACAGTTTACAATTTTTAAAAGAATCCACAACCAAATCACATACTCTTAAACTATACTCCCGGTGAAGACAAACATTAAGACACTTCCGGAATATTATTATACAAACAATTAAAATTAAATATTATTCAAAAGATAACAATACGATTTAAAATTAATAATGAGACACGTTTAGTAATAATCTAAATCACATTAAGTATATCAGTTAATACAGTTTAAATAATGTTGGTATAGTCGGGATGTGACGTAGTTAGGTTGTTGACGGATGTCATTCGCTTACAGTAGATATATTTATTTATTGGAAGAATATCAATGTTCCCATTGTATTTATTGAAGAATAACGTTTTCCTTCTTGATAAAATATATAGTGAAGAACCAGTCTGGTTTACTTCCGTTACCAGATTCAGAATATTGTTAAGCTTGTAGATATGATGCATCAGATTTACCTCTAACCTTTTTAACTCACATCGAAATACATTTTAGTAACAGGGCTTATATATAGCTCTTCCGGGAAAGTACTATTCCCCCAGCAGTGCATTTGTATTACTGCTGACTGGAAATGAATATAATGATGGTTATGTTATGATAGGTTCTATTTTGTTTATCTATCATAGTTTGACCTTCTAGAGGTAAGTAGGTTACGTCAAATGGTAAAATCATGTCATCTAAAAATTCTACACTTTTCAGGACAACATAAAAATTAAAAAAAAAAACAAGATTCAAAACCATTTATTCAGTTTAGGCCCTCGGAAGGCACTTATGAAGGTCAAATTTAAAGTTACTGAAGCTACAACCGGTTCGGGAATCAGCCATAGTAATGTCATATAACATAAAGCCTTTATTATGCATCGTTAAAAAGATTGCTAGACCATATAAATAATTTTAATATTATTTCTTTCCGTATTATATTTTTGTAATGACTATACGACCGATGTGCGGAGAAATGTAGAACTCAGTTATTGTCATATAAGATGTGTATTATCATGTAAATGCAACCAACAACTGAAAGAAAGCGCTGTTTTCAAATTAACACATCTGGAAAAGGGGATTAGTGACACTAACCACCACGATAGAAAGAGTTAAAGGTCCAAACGGCTTTACACCGTACATTTAGCACTGAAATTATCGAGATCTAATAGCCCCCTTTTGACAACTAAGAATGTTATAGAAAAATGAACCCTATGGCTTCACGTTATGGTTACACTAACCACTATGACTGAAAACGTTTAAGTCCAAAATTTTAAACAAAAATTGAAAGTTCTCTAAAAGGATTAACAGTATTCTTACAAAATAATAACTAATTTTAATAAAAAACCAATAAAAAAATAACAAAGCAAATAAAAATAAAGTTTACGCCTTAAATAATAACAGAGACAATCATAATACCCAATGTTGCGGCCAGATTACAGCTTCAGACAATTACCCAAGTTACTGGGCATCGATTAACCGACTCATAATTTATTCAGCGGTATCCATCATCTGCGAGCCGCGTTATTTGTCCCCCGGGTAGGATCTGCTTATACTTGCCAAAAGCGATTACACGAACTACTTAGTGTGGCCCACAGTTTAAATTGACCAGGAGGTCAAAGTTTGGGATGTGAGGTTTTAATTATTAATAATGAAGGCTAAGCTGTAATGTACTTTATGGACTTGGAGTTTGGAGTACATGGAGTAAAGCGGGTAAATTGAGGCGAGGAATTCGGTTTGAGGTGCTACATCTACCTTGTAAGTCATTTTTTATAGCGTTAAGGGTGCAGGATGTTTGTGTTAAGTCTTTTATGACTTAGCATATTTTGATTTCTGAAAGATATTTTTATTTCATTCAAACTGTTGTTCTAGTATTTAATTCCAGTTTTGGATTTCTTGTTAAAACTGTAGACTAAATTCATTTAAAAATATTTGTATTTTGATAAAGAAACGGAACGAAAGTTTAAAAAACAAATAAGTCTCCCATAAATCGGATAAAGGTTGAGGTTTTTCAATCCTATGATATTATTTTGAACACAACAATTTATAGATAGGAAATTGTTATTTGGAATATTGGCCATTATCCAATATCGCATCCTCTCGACAATATTTCACTGTATCATCAATTCAATTGTCATCATAAAGCTATAAAAAACAAATACATTATGTATGAAAAATAATTTAACAGGCTTTAGGGAGACAAAGGGAGCTAGAGGAATTTTGTTTGAGTATTTTCCGAACTAAATAAATCGGAATAACCTATTTTCAACCATCAGTTTTTCAGTTACTAACTATAAAAATACTCTTTATTAAACTATATCAAATAATTTTAATATTCTACGAAATAGAAATAGAGCACGAGTATTAATTTAATGGTTCAGGTGGAAAATATGAAGCTCAAAATGTATATAGGTGCTCAGGGGCTTAAAACAGACATGCCTGGTATATTACCAACATTGTGATCGTATGTAGCGGGTCTAATTAAATTTTAAAGTAATTGAATTAATCGCGACGGAATCACGTGGAATTAGAGTTCAAATTGAGCGGAAAAAGCGCGCATGTCACGCTGATTACGCCTATTTTAATTGCTACGAAAGTCTATAATTCGTGAATGATTAAAATTGAAATGTTTATTGATTTTAGTCTTACTAAACTGGCTTCAATAAGGTTCATGTAAAACAGTATTCATTTCATGATAATTTATTCATTATTTGAATAGAATTTAACGTTGTAGCTGATCTTAGCGTCATTTACAATTCATGTTGTGCAGATCTTTCGAGAATATCTTTATGAAAATGTGTTGAGGAGCAACTTTGCAATTATTCATAAAAGTTAAATAAATAAAGGTAACCTATTTTACTTTGCCATAATGACATTGATTTTTACACATTAAATATCGCTTTAAAAATAACATGCATACAGAAGGAAATTTTTATGAGCAAAGCAAACACTTAATGAAGGTTAAAATGTTTGCGTATTCACAAGTGAGCGGGTCGCGAGGCGTAAGGCGCGTCGTGTCGCCTCGCCCCCGGGCGTTTCTTGCAAATCCCGAATTCTCACTTGATTGCAGCAAAGGTGCCGGCGTGAATTTTTGGAACAGGGTTGTGCCTTTGTATATTTAGAATTTACCGGTTGAAATTATTGGTTTAGGAATTTGGTATGCCCGAGAAATGAGAGGTTTTCGCAGAATTAAGTCTTGGCGAAAATGATTTTATTTTAAAGGGTTTATTTGGTAATGAAGTTTGTTTAAAAGGTTTATTTTAAGGTGTTTTCTGCCCCCGAAGCAATGTTAAAAATACTCGTTTTTTAAATGTTACAGAAAATGGTTTACGCTGTTTAAGAATAAAAATATAAACAAGAAAATATTTATTTCATGTGTTATTATTAGATACGTTATATTAAGTTTTTTTCGATGTGCCGATTGACTTTGTGGTTAGACATCCTGACTATCATACCTGAGGTAGTGAGTTCGATTCCTACCTAGGATAAACATTCATGTATATGAACATGTTTGTTTGGGTGCGTCTGCGTGTATTTGTTGGAAAAAAACGTAGTATAATAGTTACCTACCCTGGTCTCCCTAGTACAAACTCTACTTAGTTTGGATTCAGATGGCTGTGTGTAGAAAGTCCCAGGATGTTATTCAATTATATAATATATAATAATTATAAGCAATGATGCCGATACAAAAAATACAATAATTAAATTACTAAAAATACATGACACTTAACAACTTCACGTCTCAGTCGCGATGCCCCTAGTGTTGCAAATGTCCATAGGCGGCGGTGACCACTTACCATCAGGTGGACCGTCCGCTTGTTTGTCGGACCATGTGGTATAAAAACAAATACTAATGATTGTTCAAATACTGTAACAAAACAGTAACATCGTTTCTATCTGATAATGATTTCACCATAAGCTAAAAGGTGTATTCCAAATATACTATACACAAACATTTTTGTGACAAAGATCTTCAAGTTTTCTTTGTCATAGTCCGCCGCTCTGGATTGGCCTATCGTATAATCTAGCTTAAGAGGTTGTACTTTTACAGGCCTATTGTCACATATTTCCCGTACATTGTCCCCAGGCCTCTTGATTTGAGTCGAGCCTTCTTTTAAGACGGAAATAGATAGCTTTTGTCGTGAGGTTAACATGCGCATCACCCAAAGAGGTTACATAAGAAGTAAGTGTAGGCTTACAATGAATTAAAAAAAAAACGAGTGATGTGTAGCTTTGACGGACCAGTTGGCTTGGTGGTTAGAAACCCTGACTGCTATGCCGCAGGTCGTGGGTTCGATTCCCACCCAGGACAAATATTTGAGTGCATGAATGTCTGTTTGTTCTGTGTCTGAATGTACATATCTATATAAGTATGTTTTTAAAAAGAAGTACTCGTATATGTAGTATATCAGTTGTCTGGTTTCCATATTACAAGTTCTGCTTAGTTTGGGATCAGATGGCCGTGTGTAAAAAAAGAATGCCCCAGGATATTTTTTCTCTTATTCTTATTATTCAAATTGAAAATGTATGGTTATCTATACTAATAAATATTATAAAGAGGAAAGATTTGTATGTAAGTATGTTTGTTACTCTTTCACGCAAAAACTACTGAACGGATGTGGATGAAACTTGGCACATAGATAGAGCATATCCTGGAATAAAATATAGGCTTCTTTTTATCCCGGGAATACGTTACATCCCTCGGGAACGCGGGGGAAATCGCGAAGAACAACTTGTTAATACATAAAATAAAAATGTATAAGCTACAAAATACGATTCTGAATATTTTTATTAACTTAAATTTTTCATACAGTTTATTCGTTTTTCAATTTCGTCGGATTTCACATTTAGGTAAAACGTTTATAGGAGTGTATGTATAATTTAAGACCTGGCAATTTCCGCACGTCTATCGGACAGTACAACCTATTCGCAGATGTAAGGTAGGTGATACAGTGGAAGCAGATTTTTAATACAATTAGGGGCCAGTTGGGGGACTTTGATGGACGGGTAATTGAATTGGGTGTCCACTTTATAGGTTTTGTAATGGGTGGGGGATATTGGCTTTATTACATGTAGACTTGGGTAGTTACTATTGGGGGCGGAGGCCAGCCGTGTTTACATTATTTCATGGTTGTATAACTGATGCTTGTTTTTTATTTGAAGTAAAAACATATTTGGGTGCATTGGGAGTATTTTTGTGGGAAAAACAATTGAACTCGCGACACCGTTACCGACACCTTTGTGGTTTTACACTATACTGGCCCCGTGTACACCAGAGTTGAGTTTGGGTTGAAATACATTGATAATATAATAATATAAACATATATTGTGTATATACGTCCAATATATATATATATTCATGTCAGTTTTCACTCCTCCCGGAGTCCCATTTGTTTTAAATTCTTTTTATTCCGTTTGTTCGACACGATTAACCCTTTAAACGGTTTCTCTCGACAGGCTCGCTTTCTTTTTATTTTTAAAATGCTAGTAGATTATATTATTGGACTGAAAATTGTATAGTGATATTTAAAAAAAAAATAATATTCCTCCCTGAATTTTTACATTTTCTATTTTCGATGAAATACATTCAACTATCCATAAATTTACACAACATTAACCGCCGTCAAGTAACAAAATAACCTCTTCCGCTTCAAGAATCTCATAATTTAAGGCCGCATACACACCAGCAGAGAGATGAATGATCCTCCAACGTCAACGCTTTACGGCAAGCGAGTGCTTTGAATACACAATTGACAGCTGTCACGCCCCTATGACATGTCACCCTGTATGTAACGTCTTATGGAACACCCTTTGCCATTGTGTTGGAGGCTTTGTTTTGTTCGCCTTTTTTGGGTTAGAGTATGACCTAATTGTTTGTTATAGAATATACTCAGATTATTCAGGGATATTTTTTTACCACGGCCATTTGATGCCAAACTGGGCACGAGCTGGTTCTATGGATTTCGCTGTTCCAGATTTATGATATTATTCGTAAATATCTTTTTAATTATGAGCTTATATAGGTATCTGCTGTGTATTGTTATCTATATTGATATTGATTTCAAGTATCTCTCCATAATTTTTTATTTTGATGGACCACTTGGCTTGGTTAGAGATCCTGACTGGTACGCCACAGGTCGTGAAATCGTTTCCCGTCCAGAAGAAACATTTGAGTGCATGAACCAAATCTAAAAATATCAATGAAAAAAATAAATTAAATATCAGTCATCTGATTTCCATTGTACAAGCTCCGTTTAATATGGGGTCAAAATGTTCTAGTTTTTTTTCATAGATTAAAAATAGCCCCATATAAATAAATGCAACTGTGTCCCAAGCCTAACAGTGCACGCTTTCACGTAGACGCCACGGCAAGTGCACGAAGCTCCAAGAGCAATAGCAACTCATGTATATTTCGAATAGAAGCTACAGCTACGGTGAACGCAGTGGAAATCTTATGGAATCCTTTGGGGTACGAACGTGCTAGTATTTGATGGGATGCTGTTATTACGCTCCTAATGCTTCTGTTGTAACCTACAGTGATTGTGCAGAGTTTAGTAAAGATTTGGCGTATTGGTTATACATTTTCTTTTCCAATATAATATTGTTGTGGAGAATTGTTTGAATTGGATTTTTTGTAGATTTCAAAACAAAGAAAAAGCAATGTACAACAATTGTAAAGTATCTATCCTCTTCCACTTAGCTGAACTCTAAAATGATATATTCTATCAAATTAGTCTAATAAGTGTACTATTTGGCAAACTTGTGCTCGTTATAACTGTAAATTAAGGCATTAGCACACTAAATGTGGCGTTCCATAACTATGGGAATGCGTTTACACAAATAAATGTATGTTTTTGAAACAATAAATGCATCACATTCCATAAAATAGATGCAAAAACTTCAAATTGTACTTGTGAGAAATTTATTCTTATGAAAACAAACAGATTTTCATCCAAAACGCAACCATCAGAAATACTTCTGCTAAGTTAGTCTTATGAGATAAGTAACATCATTTTGCTGACATATTATAGTAATCGCTAAGAGATTAAGATTAATTGGAATCCAATATTATTATGTTAATACCATACCCATCTCATACATCCCCCAAAGCAGCTTACGGATATTAATGCAATACTGAACAGCAAAGCAAGCTGCATTAAAGCGGTTTCGCTATCTTGTGCCGCGCGTCTGTGTGCTAAAGCGCTTAAATTGTTTATTAAATTATTCCATGTTGGCAGACACGGCACCTCTAGAGATCATAACACTGTTTTATTAGTATGTAACGTAGTAACTTGTATTCTGCATTTATCTTCAATTGTTTGACTTTGTTTGATGCAATTCATTAGAGAGTTGTGCAAGGGTTCCTTAATTGTGTCATGTGAACAATGTATTTTGTTTATTATTAAAATTAGTAATATTGTTTAAGCTCTACCTAAGGTTGTATGCAGTTTGCTTGCTGTTCACCATAGGGCTGCCTATGTGTAGTCGATATAGAAACAAGGTATTGAAAGCAAGAGACTCTCGAGTAGCAAATGCTTTTTTTTTCGACAAGTAAGCTGACAGACTTGTAGACGGTCCAAGTGATGGGAAGTCACCACCGCCTATGAACACGCCGTAGTACACTGGTTAGTGTTTGTTGATAGGTTTTCAACTTAAGTGTGAGGTAGACATTAGTCATTAGTGTGGTAGTAGTTATTATATAAAGTGACCATAAACAACACTAGCCAATCCGTGTGAATAAATATTGTTTATCGATCTAAAGTCGGTTAGTTTTAAAAAGGTACTACTGACGGCCCAGTTAGTTTCGTGGTTAGAGACCTTAACTGCCACGCTTTAGGTCTTAATTTCGATAAACATCTAGCACAAACATTTGTGCATGAACTTGTCTGTTTGTTCCTCACTCAATGCTTATATCACTTAGGTATCTGGCTTCCATACTACCAGCTTTACTTCTGAAATGAGATAGCCGTACGATAAAGAATGTCCCGAGATATTTATGAAATGTATAAAGAAATAATATTTTAAACACACGCTAAAATATTGCTCACTAGAATAAACCACATGTTGATACATCTCTACATGGGTACCACGTTCCAGTTCTTGATCATTTTCTGTTACCTGCCAGATAACATTGGTATAAACTGCAATAAATATCGTGGGAGCGTTAAATTTTTTAAATTAAATCCCATTTATTATGGCAGTAAAATGTCCCATAAAGTCCACGGCGCAAACATCGAAGGGGTGTCTCGGGTGACAGAAATGGCAATAAATTCGCTTCATCTTTAGATCGTTTGCACATTTTGCTGGCAACACATGGTGGAGTTACAAAAAGTTTTGGAATAAAACCTTTTTTGCCTATGATTTTTTTTTCTATATTTATTGGTATACGTTAATATGATGATATAATTTTTTTAATATTAATTTTATTGTATCGTTAATCGATTGGTGTCTACTGTCTCGGCTAGAAATTGAGGTTCTGGGTTCGATGTCCAGGTTGGGAGAGGTAATATTAATATATAGTGTAAAAACGATTTCTTGTAGCTTGTGATTGGTATAGTGCCCGAGAGACGCCGCCAAAGCTTTCACATGTCACGTTGAAAATTAAAAATACCTTCGTTGGAATATGAGCCTAATTACTGAGATCTGAGATATAAAATATGTTATTCATTTTATTGCTACGTATGCCCTAAAACAAACCAAACATACGTACTTTCGCTTTGATGATAATAGTACACAACTCATAAGAAAAAGTTTCGATAGTTGTTCTAAGTACATATTAGTTTTTGTATCTTCGTATTGAGATACAGAAAATTGCTATTGCTTCTCATAACCATCTTATCGGGTCAAATATTTTGACCTCTGTATTTGCATAAGGTTATATGTGTATGGTTAGCAAATATAGTATCAAAGTAGCATTATATTAGAAGACAAGTGAGCCATCGAGGAATATCCTTTTTATATCTGTGTGCACAAACAAAAAGGTCACAGGTTGACCTCGGTAAGGTCACGTGTCGGAGTCACGTTGGTCGTTGGGTATCGGAAGTAATCGTAGCAAACATTACACACTACATGTATTTTATAGTTATAGTAATAAGAACTATTTTCGATTGAAACTTTGACTTTTTGAATGGATCGTGTTTATGTATGTGTCATTTCGTTTTGTTGTAATCAAATAGTTTTTTTGTCATAATATTTACTTTGTAATGTGAAGAAATAAGGAATAGTATTATTATAAGCATAATGATAGATTATTTTAATGTGAAATGTGTCTTCAAATTAGGTATTAAAATAAATGTTGTTTATCAGTTATCTGGTCTCCATTTGCTTCATTTTGGATCAGATGGTTATCTGTAAAATAATGTCCCAGGATATGTATTTGTTACTTACATTCCTTGCTGCAGTCTCGACCGCGATCCCGTGGTATCTAATCTATATTACATAGCCTATTTGGTTCATGAGATTTTCCTTCGCATACATACATACATCCTCCCAAATTCCCTCTGTCTCTTTATAATATTTTTATGGTAGATTAATATACTTTTACTCTCTGACAGACAACACACAACTTCGACCAGTAAATATATAACGAGATTTGTTTCTTGGATAGTTTTGTGATAAAATGGTCATTATAAATCTCTCTTGGTGCCTTTGGGCAAGATTACCACAAAATCCATTCCTGGTAGAAATACTCCGATACCGATACCGTATAACATCAATGTTCGACGAGGTTCAGCCGGTGCTATATTTTCCCCACACATATATAAATTCCCATAGGAGTTGATTTTGTAATAAACATAAAATACACATTTCAACCCTTGGATTTACTAAAACAAACCTCGTCGGCGAGCCGTCGCAACGGGGCTTGGAGAGTGGACCTCTCGCCTGATTTTGTCCCTAACGAGAGGGACAGAGCAGAGAGTGCACTGATATATCTTCGAGCTAATGTAATTTTACTTACGGAATAGTAACTAGGAAATTTTATAATCCTACTAGTTATGGTACTGTATTTGTAAGGATGTTTGTTACTCGTTCTTTTTTTATACCACATGGGCCGAATAACAAGCAGACGGCAAACCTGATGGTAAGTGGTCACCACCGCCTATGGACATTTGCAACACTAGGGGCATCGCCGATGCGTTGTCGACCCTGAGACGTGAAGTTGTTAAGTCTCATGTGCCTGTAATTTCACCGGCCTCCTTACCTTTCTAACCGAAACACAGTAATACAAGTGCACTACTGCTTCACGGCAGAAATGGGTAAGGTGGTAGTACTTCCCCGGACGAACTCTGCACTAAGAGCGCTACTACTCTGTATTTAACTAAAAGAATTTGGATAAACCCTGGCACAGTTTATAACCCGGATAACATTACCGATACTCATAGCATACTTTATATCCCCGGACTATGTAACGTCTTTCGGAAATACTTTTTTTTAATCAAGTTTTGTATTTATTCCTTCTCAGTTAAAATCTATTTTCCATCGATATTCGTCATTATAAGCAGAAAACGAATACATTATTATTAAGCTCTTTAGTTTAAAGTCTGGATTAAAATTCTCAGAATTATGTAACTGCGCATACCTGAGGAAAGAATTCGTTGAAAAGCTTTTTTCTACATCATAGATATTTCATATTTAATTATAATTTTCATAGAAGTCTGCTCATGGCACGCTCAAACAGTTTTATAATTATATCCTATATTACATATTATCCGATTCACATTATTCAATTGAAAAATAATTGTTAACTTTAGTTACATTAGAATATAAGAGGAAAACGTTTACATTTATTGTTTATGCGGGAGTTTCTTAGATTTTAATAAACAACCTCCACTATATTTTAAAATGTGATATTAAATATGTGCATTTGAAAATGGTTTACTAGATCTCGGAGGAAAATTTAAATACTTTATTAAATAAAACATGCTTTAACTGAAAATAAAGTTTCAGGGACCTGTGATGTCATGAGGAAGGGTTTCTTTCAAGGAGTATCATCATCATCACCCAGTTAGAGAGGCCCACTGCTGGACATAGGTATTTCCCAATAATTGCCAGATCTATAAGAATAGATGCCTTCCAGTCTTTTTCCACCTGTAACGTTTCGCAAGTCATCAATCCACTAAGAAGGGAGAGTCCCGCAAGTGGAAGCCTGTTGGTGCAGTGGTTAGATACTCTAAATGCTAAGCTACAGGTCGTGGGTTTGATTTCCAATCAGGACACACATTTGTGTGCTTAAACATGTCTGTTTGTTCTCTGTCAAGATGTGAATATATATATAAGTATGTATTAAAAATTGTGGTATATGTAGTATATCAGTTATCTGGCTTCCATGCTAAAAGCTATGCTTAGTTTGAGATCAGATGGCCGTGTGTGAGGAATGTCCCGGGATAATAAATGCGAAAGTTTGTTTTGCGATGGATGGATGTTAACACCTAGAATATTCTCGGTAACGCAGATGAAACAATGAAGAGCAGCTAGTTGAACATACATAAATAAATAATGAATTTGTTTGGAGCCTATTATCTTTTAATATATACACAATTTTCCAAAACTGAATATTTTAATAACACTCAAATACACCTGAACAGAAAGGTCTAAATAAACACCAGACAATTAATTAATTATTTCATCCCCAAAATACAAACGAAACGTAAAACGTAGCATAAATACGCTATGAAATTCCACCCAATATTCCAATAACGAAATCGCATCTAATTTATAACTCATTTAACCCTTTCACGGTGCTTATAGCAATAACGGTGGACATTGTCCGGTGACGGCGACGTGACGTGGTGTCACGTCAGTCGCATGATTTGACGTCAAGTCAGCTGGAAACTGACGTGGCTATGGTCGAGTGCATCCTTGCCACGCTTCTGTAGCGTGGTGCTAATTATGGTTATTATTTTGAGCTGGAGAGATTTAGCTATTGGAGATAGTTTGTTTTACATATTTAGGGTTGTTGACACCAGTTGTTGTCATGCCTGCTTTTCTCAGTAACTGTAAATACTATCTCCTTGCGATTTGATATAGATATGAAAGTTGTTTCATATGATTGCCGTTTGTTAAAAGGCAATTAAAAAAATAGGTAATGGGGCCTGAAATGGAGGGTGGATAAGCGAGTCATTTAGTGGGGTCTCATATGAATGGACTTTGTTTGCATATATTGTGACGCCCATGATCGCTAAATCCGAGTAGATTCGTAGTAAATTCGAAAGTCCATGTTATGTAGTAAGAACTGTCATCGGCTCTTGGGCCATTACCAATTGTGAGCATGTAATCATTTCTCAGAAAGAAACGGCAATTCCTTGCCCAACCTAGGAATCTAGCGTCGTATCTCCATTAACATCTTTTTATGTATTTATTTTACCTGTACGTAGAAAAACTCAACTCCCCTCTCCCAAATCAAGGTTGAATTAAGAACAAATCGAACTCTGTTGAACTGTTTTACGTCAGCATTCTATAGCTAGGCACGTGGCACATGCTCTTCAATGCGATTTGGCGTCTCGGCCAGGTGTCCGCCCGTCGAGGGATAGCGGATTCGATTTCCGTCGCCGCCGGTGCCCTCCGGCCGTATGTCGATTCAACATCAATTTGTAAACACCGTATCTATGTATGTACGTCAGGGCAGTTAAATTTTGTGGTGGATTTACCTTGGTTTATGCGTTTTCAACTGCGCACCATTGTGCATCATGCATGAGGTTCAGGTTCTTTAGGCAACCTTCGAGGATTTGTGCTGAAATTATGGGTCTAGGGGTGATATTGATTTTTGTTTTTTTTTTCAAGTGCAGCTGCCAAATATATATACAACTACTGTGAACGATGCTCATTATTGTATTCAAACCCACGATGCTGTCACAGCATTCGACTTGTATACAATTGAGCTATTATGTCCTAGAATAAGACAGAATTAAGGTTGAAACTTGAAGGCAAATTGAATACATAATAAATTAAAGTTCTAAAATTAAGACGCACATAGACAGACAAACCAAAGTCTCAAACTGTAATATAAAAAATAAATCATTTATTTAAATTATAATACCACATGGGCCGACAAACAAGCAGACGGTCCACCTGATGGTAAGTGGTCACCGCTGCCTATAGACATTTGCAATGCGTTGTAATTCCTGAGACGTGAAATTGTTAAGTTTCACATGCCTGTAATTCCAGTGGCCCCATTACCATTGTAACAAAAAACACAATAATACAAGTACACTACTGTTTCTTAAGGGATAAGGGATAATTTGATATATAGATATTCGTGTCATTAACCAAAAAGTTTTCTACAATACAAAATATTATTATTTATGTTTTATGATTATGGTCGAATTTCCAATGGCAGACTAGTTAATACAGATATTCATGACAAAATTTAGGTTCAGCATTTTAAAAACATCACTAATATGAGCGTCATGAACACGCTGTAAGGTGAAGTTCACGTTACTGTAACGTGGGCGTCCCGCCCGCTGACTTACCTACACGTGCGAAAAAACTATTCAACAGTGTAAAATCGGCTCCTATTTTCAATCTGAATTTTATATTGATTCCCTATTTTGCAACTCGAGTGCGACCCCAGGCATGCTGTTTAAAACTCAATATTTAAAATGTAATTTTAGCTTCGTGCATAATTTCAATAGTAACAACTCTCTTCAATTATAAAAATGTCTTATTGCTTGACAGCAGTGTAAAATACTGCATGTCAATTTAACCACATATCCAATATGATCCTTAACTAAGCAGAGCTTGATAGCTGTCCCCTGCGGTTTTACCCGCGTTCCCGTGGGATGTCACATGTATTATACATAAAAACCTTCCTCTTCAATCACTCTATCTATTTAAAAAAAACGCATCAAAATCCGTTGCGTAGTTTTAAAGATTTAAGCATACATAGGGATATAAAGACAGAGAAAGCGACTTTGTTTTATACTATGTAGTGATACACAATATTTTTTTTCTTAAGACATTCTTAAATAGATATTTACCCACAAAACAAATAGACAACTTAATGGCTATTGCACCCACGACCTGTGGGGTGGCAGCCAGGGTCCCTAACCACCAAGCCATCTGGCCCGACAATTTTAAACACACAATTTACAAATTTAAATTAATATTTATTTGCAACGGAACAATTACATGCTAAGCGAACCATCTCACACTCAGTTGACTTCACTTTAATATTTGTTATGCAGTAAAATTTCGATGTAAAAGATGAATGATTTATCGAATAAGTTGATATTTCAATTTGTATCGAGCTACCGAGAACTGATGTACAATATTGAAATATACAAGTTTAAAGCTCTTAGCGCAGAGTTCGTCCGGGGAAGCACTACCATTATACCCATTTCTGTGAAACTGAAGTATTAGTGGACCTGTATTATAGTGTTTCGGTTACATAGGTACTTGAGAGGGTGGCTAAAATTGTAGCCACATTAGACTTAATAATTTCACGTTTCAGGGTCGAAAATGCATTGGCAGTGCCAGTTCCGGGTCTAAAAGACCGTCTGTCTTAAAAAATACTTTTAAAATTATACAAAAACAAATATCTAGAAACTAAGCCCGCTGGATATCCTTCTCTATCAAGTCCCAAACAAGGAAACTCAACAGGAAATCAAAATTTACTAGATATTTGTTTATGCGCTAATTTTTATAAAAAAAAAATGTATAATCTGACAATGGATTTCCGTAAGGTCACACCTAGTCAATCACAAAATACTTTTAATATAAATTCATTTATTATCAGGGTTTCTAAACACTACGACAGCACAGAGAGATTATTTCCGATTTATCACAGGTAATATCAGTTTATCTTATTGTGGTGTATGTATGATGAACTCTTTAGATAGTCTCTATGGTAAATCGCTAGAGGCTATAATTATAAGGAATTGTCATGTCAACGATCTGTCTCAATTAATAAAAGTTTTTACACAGTATCATGATTTATTACTTTTGTAACTGTAAACTGCGTAATAGCTGGTAACCTAACCATTAATAGAGAAAAATAATGCATGATTTTTTAAATCATCACTTCATTATCAAAGAGCAATAATAATTAAACAATCGAAGTAACAACTTAATGCGGGGCTTATATGACCCCATTTCCACCTTTAAGTGGGCGCTCGAGGGTTGTTACACAATTTTACGTTTGTGAATTGATTTATTGTGCCGGCATTTGCGGGCTATTGTGGAGTTCTTTGATAGGTGGTTGTGGTTTATTGGCACACTCTTTTGCACGGTGTGTTTGTAATTACGTGTAAGTTGCGTTTAAAATCTTAACAATACAATGTAAATATTGTTCTAGATTAAAAGGACTCTATTACTGTTACGACTTTGAGTTCATTGTAGACTTTTTACGGCAAAAGCAACGTTCTTAACTTTAGGCTAATCTGTTCTGAATCATATAGGGACAGCGCAATACGTATTACCCATAATGCTGATATTCTTTCGTCGCCTTACTGTACGTTACCAATCGTGATCAATGGTAGTGTATAATGTAATATCGTACAGGCATAAGAGTATATCATATTAATAAATGAATATCCCATACATTCTTTACACACGGCCATCTGATCCCAACTAAGCATAGCTTGTACTATGGAAGCCAGATATGTGATTTAGCTACAACATATACTATTATTATTGATATGCATATTTACATAGATATTTACACTCAGACTCTAAACAAACATACATATTCATGCACACAAATGTTTCTTCTCGGTACGAATCGAACCAATAACTTGCGGTTTGGCAGTCATGGTCGCTCACAAAAAACCCAACTAGTTTGTCATGCCATAAAAATGTGTGAAGTGAATGTAATAACTAAAACATCCAACTCCTAAACCGATCTATAATCAGATGGCGGCTTATTTATTGGTGCAATTTCCTAAACAAACGCGCGTACCGAATTTTAATAAACTGAAAATATTTGCTCAGTGTGCGGCGTCTTTTGCCTATTTGAAATTTTGATGGATCGCAAACTTCCACGATGTCGTTACCTTGTTTTTGGTTTCGTATAATTTTGAAGTGAGTTTCGGCAGGTAATTTTCCTCCCCTGATGATTTTGTAGCTCCTGTAAACCTTTAAGTCGGGTAAAAACAGGTAAAAGGTAACATGTAATTATTGATTGAAATACTTCGTGTTAACTTTGAAAGGAATTGAATTATGATTGGCCAGTTTCTATCTATCTGTTTCACCTGGATTCCCAGGAGATCTTATGTCTGACTGTGTGCCAAATTTAAGTCAAATTCGTTCACTAGTTATGGAGCTAAGTGGTAACAAGAACAAACATTTACAAATGAATTCTAACTAATATTATGTAAAAGTGAGTTAGTTTTTTGTTTGTTATGCATTCATTGCTGGCAGAATGAAGAGAGAAATGATAAAATTTTTTGAAACGATTTTGCTGAAGCGATAGATGCTCACGTAGCTCATTGGTATGGAGGGGGACATAACATAAGCTACTTTAAATGTCCGAAACGCAAGTGAAACCGTGGAGAACAGCTATTTTATATTATTGTTATAATACTGTTGGAAACAAAGAGCTGAAGATCGAGCTCAGTGGCGTGCCATAGGTGAGGCCTATGTCCAGCAGTGGACGGAGATAGGCTGATGATGATGATGATGATGATGATGACTGTTGGACCCTCAACAAAAAAACATATTAATGAATAATATACACCATTTATTGTTTTTTTATTTTTCGGGATCCATAAGCTCTAAATTAATACGAATGTATCTAAATCTCTAGTAATTAGGCGTTATTACATAGCTGTGTGGTAGTAGCAAAGTGTATTGCCGTCCCTACGTATCTCTAGGGAGTAAATGGCGACAAAAGAGTATACTGATCGCCAAAGTTGGCCAACAAAAGTATTGCCGTATTATATAAAGAGTAATCCAGCCGTAAAAATCTGTTGAAATCTTGCAATGAATTTACGAAATATTTAGTGGTTAATTAGTATCATAATTAACGTTAAGAAACAAATTAATTAAAAAAAAAAATGACATACGAAGAAGTTCATAAAAAGAAACTAGGTACATAATTGCCACAAATCGGTACTAAACTCAACATATTACACAGCATACAGCACCTACGTATAGCCAACGTACGTAGGTACGTATGCCAACGCTGATCTTCCGTTGAGGCCGGCAAGTGAAAACATGGCAGGATCACTACTATACACACTTATATTTGAAACAGCAAAATAATTACTATGCCAAACAGAAAAAAAAACAAATTATAATAATATTCTCAAAAGTTTTCGAAACAGAAAAAAAAATTGTTTATTAACCTTGCAGTTGAAGGCTGATTTCCGAACTGGTGGTAACTGGAAAAGCCATAACCTCTGTTAATCCTCTTCTAAGAGGTTAACTAAATACATGATTTTGGCTTACAAAAATTATTGGACCAAATAATTGGATATAGAGCAGATAGATCACAAATATTAAGTTACATTTTCCCTTCTATGTTGTTCCCATCAGTACAAACTAAAAAGAAAATGTATTTCTTTTTGTTTAGATTTGATAGAATGATAAAAATACGAAAGGAAAATTAAACTGGGACAGTTCTCTGTTTGTAATGAAAAAAGGGGTGGGGTAAAACAGTAAAATCCCACTATAATGATAAAAAACTGTTAACATTTACTTTTTAAACCATATTCATACATGGATGCATGACAATCGCCAATAAAAACTGTTTTACATGGCATCGCTTACCACGTGCGCCAAATTTATGGCCGCCCGACTTTTTATCTCTCTTTCTCACATGTGTTACGATAGGGAAAGGCAATCCGATGTGTCGTTTTGACAAACGGAAAGATTAAACTGTCTTTTATGTGTTTTAAATTAGAAAAGTTATATTTTTATGATCTATATTAGATTTTTATTTAAATACTGTTTTGAAAAGGTTCATATTTTATGAACGTTAAATTGATGTTGAAGGTTTCGTAGTATATATAATATCACCTAATCAATTTAAATAGGGCGGTAGATCCCACGTGAAATGATTGCTGTAAAGGACATCAAAAAATAAATTGCATGTTATTTTTTCTAACTCCAAATACGTCATGTTGTCAGCGTGTCTGTGAAAGTTTAAAATATCAAATACAAGGCTCGCGCCCCGGGCAGGGCGGGGCTGGCGGCCCGCGCTTGCGCCCTGCGCGGCAAATACTCCCCTGCCAACACACAGTTTCCCCGTAATTCCGGGTATTATTGAATGTAGGTGGATTATTTTATATTCCGTAACTCAATCTGTTAGTGTGGTAATTCAATTGATGCTCAATATTGGTAGATGAGCTTATACTAAAGTTAATTCAGTTAGCATTTGTTACTATGAAAGTAAAAACCTATTTGATTTACCTAAAACTAGAAACGTAGCAAGATTTTTGCTTTATCTTGTTTAAATTGTTACAATTTATCCATATTTAACTTTATAGTAATGAACCTTCATACCGTACTGCAATAAACTGCAAAACATTCATTGTGAGTAAAATTACATAACCTGCTAAAATTTTTACTGAATTTTTCCCCACGCCTGTGGCAACACCGACAGTTGAAATCAGTCGGCGGCCGACTGCGGCGCGCGGCAGACGTGCTCGGTCGACATGTTCAGTCGATTATGACACGCAAACTCTGTGTCTCACGCGCGAAATGACTTTGGCCTCAATCGAAATAAATTCCCCATTAAGTGATGGATGGCATGCAAAACAAACAGTGAAAGTGTGTGTCGTCTACTTTACTGCTTGAATAGTCGTTCTTCTGTCGTATTGTTGTGTGAACCGATAATGTATTATAATGTCGCATTTATGGTTTTATAGTGATCATCGGTGAGTAATGTGGTTTTTTATTTCACTTTGATTTATTGATGACTCGTAAATATTTTTTAAACTGAAGATTAAGTATGTTATTGGTTTCTTGGAGAAATTATTTAGTTTGAGTAACTTTTAAAGTGATTATGGTTAGGTTTTTGGGAACTGATTTAGAAAAAATACTTTTTTTGGTTTTCCAATAAAATGTTGTCAGTTATTATTTTAAGATGTCTTCGGTTTTTTGTGTATTAATTTTTAAAATAACCCAATATGATTCTATGATTACTTAAATTAATAACTTTTTTAAATAGAACAATGTTTTAATACTTTAATTAACAAAGTTAAAGTATAATTACAGATTTTAATATTTTTAAAACTTAAGTTTTTTTTTAAACTTTACCTAATTATCCAGACATAAAATATATGATAAATGACTTTTAAAAATCAATTTTGACAACAAACACCATAATATTAAGAGTAAGAGAGGTCCTGAATATTATCGTTAGCCGCACAAGGCACAGCAGAAAAGCGCCCGTAGCAATTAACCTACGCTCTTTACCGTAACCGTAGCAGCCTCTACGAGTTGCGTAGCAATTAGTGCTACGGCGTAGCTACATAGCTCGGTACGTTACGTAATTATGGGCGTTTAGAACGATGGTTGGGTGATGGGAGAAAAATATAAAATAGTTTTTTGTGGTGTTTTAGTTTTTGGGTCAGGGGGTGGTGTTTAGGAAATATGTGGAAGTGTGGAATGGTGAGAAATTACTTTTTAAATTAAGCCCAATTATATCCAACATGTTTATCCATTTATTTAAGGAGTCATTATCTTTATAACTTTGACTCGGTATAGTCTTAGTAAGTTTTTTGGTGATTATCCTTCGAACAAACATTTGGCTATTTTTTATTTTTATTGCTACCGCCCAAATTGACTCCAAGGTTTTATGTTTTAGTTTGATTGTAATCCTATTATTTTTATATTGAAGTAAAGAAGTAATATATTTTTACTTACAATTTCTAATATTTTATTATATTGATAATTTAATGTGTTTTTATGAAAATGGCTGTCTCTTTTATTTATCAAGTTAAGTTTGAGATATAATTTCACTATTTAAATGTAATTAAAAATGGTCGCAAAAAAACGTTAGTCCAAGTACAAATATCACCAACACATTCAAAATGAAGCTTAAAAACCACAGCAACAATGCTTACATTTCCTCGACAGTCCCAACACAACGAACAAACTACTAAATTACTAACATTTTAGTGAAACAATAAAATCTTGAGCAATTAAGCTACACGCGATTATCGTAGCACCACTACGGCGTAGCGTCGTAGCACTAATCGCTACGGAGATTAGTTCGTATGGAAATGTTTTGTTTCAGACTGTGGTTACTTTGAGATAGAGAAGTGTGGTGAAGTAGAGTGAATTTTAGTATTAATTTCTCTTGCATTTGAAATAAGAAGGAACTTTTATTCCTTTTTCCCTTTGTGCTACGTTAATTGTAAAATAAACTCCAGGTGATGTTATTTTCATTAATTTTCTTGTTCCTCAGCCTTTGTGTTTGCTATTCGTTTTTTAATTTAATTTTCCATGTTTCTAAGTTCTGTTTTATATTTATTACTAAACAGTAATTATCTCAGCTATTTTTTTTAAAAAACCTTAGATAATTAAATAAAAATCCTGGTACATTTAAAACCGGCCATCTGATCCCAAACTAAGCTGAACTTGTACTATGGAAACCAGATAACTGATATAATAGATAATATAAAATTTTTTTAAAGACATACTTATATAGATATTTACACCCAGACACAGAACAAACAGACATGTTCATGCACACAAATGTTTGTCCTGGATGGGGATTGAACTCACGACCTGCAGCTTGATAGTCAGGGTCTCTAACCACCAAGCCAATTGGCCCTTCAATTTTGCCTTATAATATACTTTTCACTTTGGAAATAACGAAAATGCCATGTATGTGGTTTGGAAATTATTATAATTTTATTTAAATTCGTAACTCGCTGTAACCGCCGGCATTGCGCGCTGCCGAATTTGATATTCACTTTAATTTTCTGTTTTACCACTATTATTATAAAGTTTAATATTCTTTGTTTAACTATGTATAAATTTATGTTGAAAAATAGCGCGTTATGGTATTACTGTTCGTGTAATGACGACTTTATATAGGCTCTTATAAAATTTAGCTGTACTTAAAATTTAAAAATTATTTTTAAAACTGAATTAAATGGTTTAGTAATTAAGGTAATTAAAAAGTCTTGATATTTTGAAGCATATTTTATTTGGAAATTTTTCTTTATTTTATTATTAAAATGAGGTAACCACTCTTCTAGGTTATTGTAACGTATTTTATTAAATATAGAAGTAAGTACTTTTTTAGTCATGTCATATGGGGAAAAGCAAGAAATAGTATTATTTTTCAGTTTTATTTCTAATAGTATACAACTCCCATACTTAAATACTAATAACAGCTTTTATTAAATATTAGCTTTCATCTCGCGGTTTCTCCCACGTTCCCGAGGGATCAAACGTATCCCGGGAATATAACATAGCCAATATTACTTCTGGATAAATTAGCGTTCTAACAGCTAAAGTATGATTAAAATCGTACCAGTAGTTTTTCAGTTTTTTCATTACAGAAAAATATTTATCTTCATAATTTTCGTGTAGATATAGGTTTGAGGTACTCAAAGTACCACATATATCTTTATTATGCCGAAAAAGACTTAGATACTTCGGCAACACAAGTAAATGCGGGGGGTTTTATCCGCTCTGAATAATAAGCAGGTGTCCTTTTCCGTTTTATAATCTATCTCAGACCAGAAAATAAATTTAATCTACTACTTTGTTGCATCGAGAAGGTAATTAAAAATAATTACAATTGCGTTCAAACTATTGCTCAGCAGAATGTAATACGTGTTTTTAGAAAAAAATATATTCAACTTATTTAAATGAAGTCATCCGTCAGAGAACCAAAGTTATCGACATAGCTCAAAGGATTAGCAAGTTGAAGTGGCAGTGGGCTGGTCACATCTGTCGCAGAACCGATAACCGTTGGGGTAGACGTGTTCTAGAGTGGAGACCACGGCTCGGTAAACGTAGTGTAGGGCGCCCTCCGGCTAGATGGAGCGATGATATACGCAAGCTGGCTGGCAGCGGTTGGAAACAAAGAGCTGAAGATCGAGCTCAGTGGCGTGCCATAGGTGAGGCCTATGTCCAGCAGTGGACGGAGATAGGCTGATGATGATGATGAACTTATTTAAACTTACTGAAGCTACCACCAAACTAAAGTAAGGTAAAATTTTATTTTATATAAATTTTATCTAATCTGACTTTTTGGCTATTTTATTATTTCGTCGTTTTACAAAGTACTCACCTAATAGAGGTAACAATCAAAAACTAATAAAGAAGTATTAAGATATTTTTTTTAAATAACAATATTGCAACGTAAACTTTACTTTACTTTTAAACCATTTTCACACGAAGTGACGATTGGCACACAAGATCGTTCCACACGGCAGACATAAATTATCTCCTCCATTACTACAAACTTGGATAATAATTACTGGGGTGCCATAAACGTCATGTTTCTACAAGGCAATTTGCCTTCATATTAACGCGTTCAATTTAACGATAGTGCCGTATCGATATTGGTGTACGAGTATATTGGTGTTACATTAGGCTGTGACTGGCTGGAATGATGCAGCATTTTTATTTTTATACTGTTATGTCCAATATTTTTAATGGAGCTGGCTAAAAATAGAACTGAAAAATAATGAAGCGATTCTTTTATTTTAGAGGTTCGTTATAATGCTGTAAATGAAAAATGATTTCCGTTCTATGTTTTTTGTTACCACCTTCAATCACATAATCCCTTACCACGCGAGAATATGGTCGAAGACGTAGCTATTCAGCCTATACTCAATATTTGATCTTTTTTCTGTGCAGTCGTTTGAATAAAAAAAATATTTTTAAATTCCCTATTCCTGAGCGAATTGAAATATAAAATTAAATCAGTTAGTCAGGTAATTGAAACGTAGTTGGGGCAACATATAGTATATTTTATTTCATACGAAGTCGTGGGCACAGCAAATTTTGATAGAAATTATGATAAAACATTTAGTTTATAATGAAAATATTATGTTGAAAACAGAGCTGAGTCGTTTCATGTAAAAAAACACTAAGGGAATTAATTCAAAAGATAATTATTTTAATTTGTAAGGTAATAACTTCGTCGAAAAGTGAAACAATTACATACGCTCCAAATCTTCACTACTATGTGATTAAAAAAAAATACAATTTCGACCTCTAATAGATTATTTATTGAAGTAAACCATCGACCAGAACGATGCGGTAGCTTTGGAATTTCAAAACTTTCAGGATTTTCAGGATTCAACTTCACGTGCGAGTACCGTAAGTTATTATGTACTAACTATGCATAAAATATTTGTTCAGTCGGTTCTAAGCGAGGGATTAGCAACTTGTCCGTGGCGGTCTATAATCTAAAACTGAAGTTTGGTTAATGGAAATGCATATATTAAGCAGTGAATATGTTCGGATTTGCACACGGAGGTCTATCGATCGATTCCGTGAGTAATTTGCGGAAGTTAAGACTTTACGGGATTAAGTTTAATGGCCTGAATGAAATAAATTATAATTTTAAGACATATGTACCTTTTTAATAAATAGTCATTTGTTTTGAAAAAAAATTGTTATGAATTACAAATAATTACCCACATAAAATATACCTACAATTACTTCAATTGACGTAAATATACAGTGTTATTATATAATTTCTTTGAGATTGACATTGTATTAGGAAAAATTCTAGTAAATTTTTAATATTTCCGAAAGGTCATAAAAAAATATTATTAATAAATCTTTTGTTTTTTAAAATGCGAATGTTTGTTGGCACATAGCCTCGTAAC
Organism: Habrosyne pyritoides; assembly: GCA_907165245.1. Lineage (NCBI taxonomy): Eukaryota > Metazoa > Arthropoda > Insecta > Lepidoptera > Drepanidae > Habrosyne > Habrosyne pyritoides. The sequence goes on along the minus strand of OU015591.1, from coordinate 14,131,626 downwards.
GACTGTACAGATTTGTATGAAATTTGGCAAACAGATATAATATATTCTGGATATACTTCTTACAATTAAGGTATTTTTATTTCTGAATAATTGAAAATGGGCAGTAACAATATTAGCAAAATATATCTTATCTATATAAATATATGAAATAAAATAATGAATATCCTGGGTCATTCTTCACAATTTTTTTTTAACCTTATCTGATTACAAATTAAGGACAGCTTGTACTATGGCCACCAGATAACTGATATACTACCCACCCAGTTATAAAGCGCCTGATGATACCTATTAATCCAGCACTTCAAACTATCAGTCTGAACCGCTCCATCCGAATCGTCCCCTCATATAATCTGGCACTCGCAAAATGAAGCTCCACATAAAATCCCATTTGGCCCTCAAACCTGTACCTCTGGTCACATTTTCATAACAATATTACAGCTGTAATAAAGTTTAGGGTGTGCTAATATAAGAGACTCGTAAATTGTCAGTCGATACCGAGGTGTGTGTAGTGCCCATACGAGTGGGGGTCCGGGAAATATACGGGGAGATATGCATGTGTGGATTGCGGCGAAAATGTAATATATGCACATGTTTTAACGTTGATTGTTGAAATGTTGCCAGGGTATCGCCTATTATTAATGTAATAAATGAAATGAAAATGTTTTTATTCAAATAGGTTTTTAAAATTGCTTGTGAATAGACTGGTTCTTGTATTGATTAGGATGGTTGTTTTTACTGTAAAGAGCCGGCAATAAATTCAACTCTTTTCCAAACGTACTAAGAATTACGAATAATTTATTTTGCCTCACTAGCAATATTTCCTTGCAGTGAATATTTATGATATAGGTGGTAAGTGATGCGTGTATTGTAGTAAAATACGTGGTGCTACATTAGAATATATACGATTTTAGATATTGTAAAAAAATTGTATAATGTGAATTGATACTTAAGAGACTTTTTATAAAATATTAAAAAAAGCCTTATTAAAAATGAAGGATCGAAATCTGAATATGAATTGACTCTGTTTGCTTATTCCGATTTTTTACGTCTTTTTCCTTAGCCGATGAGTTTGCGTGCAGATTTTTTTGCTTCATAAACATTGAGAGAAAATTTAAAAAATCGTTTTCTAAAACTGTAATTGAAATGTAAAAATATTCCATTTAAAATGTTGACTAGTTACAATAAAACTTACGACTCCATCTGCGAGTCCAATTTTGTACGCCCAATTTTTTATTCATTGATACGTTTGACCCCAGACTGGGAACAGAAATGATATAACCGTAATAATATAAATGCATGTCTATACGGCGATGGCCACAACAATAGGGTACCGCAATTACCTTATAAAAACCCTATTAAATGCCTGTGATAGATCTTAGTAATACTCCGCATGTTGCGACACTCGGCGACAAGATTTATGACCTATTTTACTGGTCTTATGTCCTTTAGTACGTTACAACATTCTGAACTTTTGTTATGAATGTTTTGTGTATGTAGGTCGCTGTGGCATTGGCGTTTTGATAAAATTTCTCTCCTAAGTACTTTACCCTTTTTGATCATTGAATATAATAATAGAAAAGAGTTTTATATATTTATTTTAGTACTTGAATAAAATGGCTTCTAATCTTACAAAAAATACTCATATTAACCATATAAAGGACGTAAAAAAGAAACCTTAAGAGTCAGCCCTTCTAAACTTATTCAAACTTACCTACTTTAGGTAATATATCATCGTGTTTAACAATGTTAAATAAAATTTGATTGAACACAACTCGTGAAAAGCTGTTATGTTCATTTAATTATAAATAAATTAAGACCAAATACTTAAGAACAATTTTCATCTCTTTGTGAAACGATTTTTATTCTTGTTTAATAGCTATTAACGCCATATTATTATATTGAGGCTATTATAGCTTTAATGTTATGCATGTTTTTTCGAAAAAAAAAAACAAATCATTTTTGAAAATTGCAAAGTAAAATATGTTTTATTATTATGGTCGAACTTCGACCAGTGGGAGAACTAGTCTCAATAAATGTTGTGCCTTTTAACAATACCACAGAGCTACCACTAACAAATCGTCATCATCAAAGCAACAATCAAATTCCTTTGTTATCTCATCTCTTTGTCCCAAGAGACATAACTGCATTCTCTCTCGCCTGAAATCAACAGGTGTAACAATAATGATTTAGGGTCTAGAAGCTCGACCTCAGGGTTGGTCCTGTAATAAAAGGGCGAAGGCTAAAGCCTCTTAGATCAGAGGTCCGTAAATTACCTCAGAACATGCCTCCCTTTGTCATGATTGTCTCACATGTTCCTCGGTGCATGTACCTACTTGTATACAGTATGTGTGTGAACGATTAGGTGTGAGGAACTGTACCTTTGAGCCTTTAATCTTGGCGATTTATGTAGACCGCCCTTTTGTTGTAGTTGGGCTTTTTACTGTAGTATATTTAAATAGGTTGGGTTTGCTAATTCATAGCAAGAAGAATCCGGCTGGTATTGTAAATGATATTCTATAATTTTGAAGTTTGGCTGAAGAGATTTCGATGAAAATTGGCACACAGATAGAATATGCTTTGGATTAACACATATTGTCTTTTTTATTAAATACATTTTTTTGTTATTTAATTTTAATATAATATATATTTTTGTTAATGTAATAGAAATATATTTTTTTTCTGAATTTTCTATGCTGTGTACAGTTATAATTGGACTACAAGTTTAAATATTGTTAATTGTCTAGATTTATAAGTAATATTCAATCTGTTGTCTGTTTATCTATAGAAATAAAATAAAAATTAGGGATCGTATTAAATCACTCTGAATCGCAGGTAGAAACGTGAGCAGAAGCTATTTAAGTTAATAAAATATTGACTCGGCACTTTAAGACGGAGAAATGAAGCAAATTGATATAGACAAGGTTATTTTAATCTAAGGTAGTAAGTAGGTAATTACAGAGTTTTGTTTTCTTTATGATATTCATTTATTATTTTATTTTCTCTCATTTGTAGACCGGTATTACAACACCGTCCCTGTAAGTGCTGTCCCAGTGCTGTTGAATTATGTAAAGGGTGGCAGATATTATTTGATTATTTTAACGAACTATTCATGGTTATATTTATGCTTGTGACTGTACAATCTATGCCCAGCTGCAGTACAAGTGGTACAACTTAGAATCTAAAAATAAAACCCCTATTATGAAATTGTTATTTTAAAATTATAGTCATATGATATTTATTAAAACGGCATCCAATTTAAAACAAGTGATATATAATACTGGCATATTTACGCGAAGGTCATAGCGTGTGACACGTGAAGCGACCGACGGAACGATATCGAATCAAAGGTAATACACGCTTTATGAAAATTGGTTTTTATTGAAAAATGGCGCATCGACCCGTGTCAATTTCAAAGAGAAACCTAAAGTATAAATATTGGAAAAAAATTTCATATAATAGAGTAGTTGATTGAACACTTTATGGGTGTATATTTTTATGCTTTTTTGCGGTGTTGAGAGCTTTTAGTTCGCACAAAAAATGACGAGTACAAGGTGATCCATCAAAACTGGGAAGGAAAGCCTAAATCTGTAAGAAATAGAGATTTTTTTTATGGAATTATGACGTCGAGTTTAGAGATAAGTTCTTTTTTATTACATTATAGAAATACTACGCGACTCGAGAACAAACGCACACAAAATAAAACATTTTATCAAAATACTTTTCTAACTTCGTTCATATAAAAATCGCTCTATTCAACTCTAAAGGCGATTACGACGATGAATAAAATTCAATTTCTAAATCAAGCAAACATAATTTAACAATCCAAGATTTTTACCTAAATAAATTTTGAATTAAATACATAAAATGTTGTCTATTAATAAAATTAACGCCTGTTACACCATTTCGATTTCTCGTTAATATACTCAACACAATATAATTTATTACGCAACGTAAAGTAAAGGAGAGTTGACAAAAATTGTGAATACATTCGCGTACCCTTTATACGCCTATTTAATTTAATATTACCGTACAAAGGTAAAAGGCATACAGGCGACTGTAATTTGATTTATTTCGCTCGCTTTCATGCGCTGCCTCCGTAATTTTTGTTATAGCACTCTTTTCTAAAGCTTTGTTTTATGTACCTGTACGCTACCATGGTTTTCTCATTATAAGGCTTCTGTAAATCATGGAGTCATTATGAATATGTCTTCTTATAACTCATTTCGCGGGTAATTACCCGTTTTTGCTTGTTTTCTTTTAGAGAGATTTCTCGTATTTGACCACAATCTTGCTTTGGGTTAGTGATGTGGTAAGGTAGTAAGAATGGAGTTAGCAATGAATTGGGTCTTCAGAGCAGTTGCCAGAAGACACAGATACATGTTTAGCCAATGTCTTAATGCCATGGTTTCCCTACGATGGTTTCTTCAAAGTTCAAGGTCATGGTTGGACTTGAATGGTTGAAGATCCATCTCCTCAGTAGAGTTAGAGACGTAATTAGTTTTTGATTATAATTAATGAGAAACTTGTATTTCGGGTAAATAATTAAGGTGTTTTTCTGTTACATAAGAATCAATAGTTTCCAAAGAGTTGGAGAAATTTATATGTGTTATACGAAAACTGTTATGTCACGGTAAGCAGCACAGTTTCGGACACTTTGGAATCAGTCCAAGTGTTATACTACCAGCCCAACATGCAGAGACCTCTTGTCCTGTATTTTCCTTCGCGTATTTAGAATGATTGAGTCATGTATATAGGTCAAGTTAATTTGGCCACGTGAGCACTTAAGACAAAGGCAAGTGTGAGCGGTATATAGTGACATATTGTATGCTTCCGCAGTCGTAAATATGGGGTTAAAATGTTTGTTGCTTTTTTTATTATTTTCAGAAAGTTTCTGAAATTATTCATAGATTTCGTACGTGAGTACTTATAGAGAATTAAATAAAATAGTGGACGGGAACTTGAATATAAATAAGGGTAATAGATATAGCTAAGAAGTCCAGCGATGTAAAGTTTGGGTCGAAAGTTGGTTCTATTTTCGGGAAGTAAGGTACAATTGACGATTTTTTGTACGGAAGAATTATCCCGGGATATTGGAAATGTTAGAGCTGCTTAAATGCTGAGAGATGGTGACAATATTTTTTTTTTCGTTATCTGACGAGCTAATCTTTGACGTAATCAGGGCCTTTTTATATCTAGTTCTTTATAATTTATTTATTTTTACAAAATTCGAGATATATATATATATATAATATATATGTATCGAATGGGGTTTCTTTACTAATGTCAGAATAACTGTTAACTACAGTAGGAAATTGAAAATCTTTTAGCTTTTTATTCTAATGATATAGTAGCAGTTTTTCAGTGCCTGGACACATGAATAAAACAACTATTTCTCAAAATGAAACCTAAACCCCAAAACCCCCTGCATACTAAATTTCGTGAAAATCGTTGGAGCCGTTTCCGAGATTCAGATTATATATATATAGATATACAAGAATTGCTCGTTTGAAGGTTTATTCAAATTCAAATTCAAAACCATTTATTCAGTTTAGCCCCTCAGAGGGCACTTATGAAGGTCAAATTCAAAGTTACTGAAGCTACCACCGGTTCGGAAGTCAGCCTTCAACTAAGAAGAACCGGCAAGAAATTCAGCAAGGTTACATTCTTTTTAATTTTTTGTTAAATATTTTTTATATAAATTTTATCAATTCTGACTTTTTGGCTATTTTATAATATCAATGTTATATTTAACGATTACAAAATACTTATATAATAAATAGGTAACATTCAAAAACAAAACAAAAAAAAAAAAAATTAACAAGACTACAGAATAGAAAACAACAATATTACTTACAAGTTAAACAAGAAAATAAGAGGTGCACTGTGCATGCAAGAGAGTAGCTAATTCCATACATTTTTATCTTCTAGATATATATGATACATAAATAAATAACACAGTAAAAATATCTTTTGAGAAATGTGGGACTAAAAATTAATCCATATATTTAGTCTTTTCGAAGGGCATTTCTTCGTAACATGTAATGGTTTTTTATTTGACTAACCGTTTCTCCCACGTTCCTTCCTGGGATAAAAAACCTATGTCCCTTTACATACTATTGCATATAGCAGAGATGTGTGTGCTTAAATTTGAGCAAGATTTGGTTTAGTTGTTTAGTCGTTTCGGTAAGTAAGGATTTATATAGATGGTAAAATGCAATAGGTCTTATAAAAAATGTAATTTGTATTGTCCTATAAATACAGATAGTTATTAGAGAAATAGTGGTCCCATTTCTGTTAGTGCCTAGAGTAAATTTAAGCCAGTATGTCCCATAACAGTATTTTAAACACAGCTTTCAGTCGTGAAATGAATAGGCTTACGTAAAGCTCCTAACAGCTTTAGTAATATATATTTCAAAGCCTTTTGAATTTACTGAATTCAATTAAATTTAATATTGTATCAATATCATATTTTACAGATGAGTTTTTGTGTAACTATAGGTTTTTCGACCAACACATATTTTGCATTTTGTTTTTAGTATAAAAATTTAGTTTTTATTAAATAAATAAACCGTGGGGCATTCTTCACACATAAATAAAAAAATTAATAAATATCCTGGGACTTTCTTTTACACACGGCCATCTGGTCTCAAACTTAGCAGAGCTTGTACTATGGAAACCAGATAACTGATATACTACATATCCTACTTTTTTTTCTAAACACACACTTGTATAGATATTTACACCCAGCCACAGGACAAACAGACATGTTCATTCATGCACACAAATGTTTGTCCTGGGTGGGAATCGAACCCGCAACCTTAGGTTTGGCAGTCAAAGCGTTAACCACCAAGCGAACTGGCCTGTCGATGATTTTCTGTCTACAAATTAAGCAGTTACTTAAAAAAAAAAAGACTATGTAGTATAACAGTAATCTGGTTTCCATACGACAAGGCTTCGTTTAATAATAGATGGTCGTGTAAAAGCTCAAGATATTTATTTATACATAAATATGTCGCTGTGTGAAAAAACTTTTTCAAAGTGAAAATATTGTAGCTTCCCAGTATAAATTGTGACGAACATAAAGGAGCGGCGACAAAAGATTTTTAATATTGAAAATGCAAACCGTCCACAGCTCTGGTAACAATATGCATTTTATTTTATTAAGAGCCCGGAGCCTGTGTTACACTCGAATAGAACTGCACAAATACTGAACTCTATTATTTCTTGTATAAAGAGGGCCTCTTTGATACAATAGGAGAAAACTTGTTTACATTAAGGAGTGCATCTGATGGGGCCCGGACAGACGCAATCAAGCTCGAAAAGGGGGCAAGATGGGGGCTCAAGCGGGGCACAACAGTTTTATATAATTTAGTTTCTGGATCTGACAGCTTTTTGCGCTGCAATTATTTGTTGGTGTAAAAGTGTTTATGTCTAACTTAGAATACGAACGCAAACACATTTAAGTTATAAAGTAGAATAGTTTACGAGGAATGTTGTTTCTTTTGTAGATATATATATTGTCCCTCGTTAGGGGAGTTTGCAGAAGAATGGACGTTAAAATAAATTAATTGCTTTTTGGTTTCATTACTACAATATTATTGTAATCGTAATCTTAACTAATATAAAGAGATCAAAATTTTGTGTGTTTGTGTGAATATGGATTTAATCATAAGAACATATAAAAAAAATCACTGATAGAATGTTACACTATTTCCAAATTACATAGCTCATGTTATAATCCCAGAATACATTAGGTTCTTCAGTGCCTCGGGTGAAATCGCGAAACGGTAGCCTATAATTAGCAACGCAAACGCTTTTCACTTCTACCACAACAGAACAGAGTCGACAGTTGATTGCGTTGTAGCAGAATTTTAAGAAGAACACGGCACAGAGCGTCTCATGTTTTGCATTTACAACCGAACGTTGATTAATTAAACCTTTTAGATCGTACTATCGGGAAATAGGTCAGCTTTTAATGTAGGCAAGATATTGTTTTCGTTGGTTTTGTGAGAACAACAAACGCTGCTCGTCTTGTTTGCTTTTCACTAATATGTTATGCCAAGCACGATTTCAGTTGCTTATTCGGTGTAAATTTGCGTTTTTGTTTTATAGAATGTGTTTAGGAAACCGTGTCCGATCCGTGAAGGTTTATTAATTATATAATATTTTAAGTAATAGAGTTAGTGCAGAGGTCACCTTACCAATAAATTTAAAAGAACTTTTGTCCAATATAACTGACAAACAGAGTGACCGAAGTGAACCTGGTGATAAGTGGTCACCGCCGCCAATAGACATTTGCAACACTATAAGCATTGCCTATGCGTTGTCAAACCTGAGATGTGAAGTTGTTAAGTCTCATGTGCCTGTTATTTCACTGGCCCCTTTAACTTTCTCACTGAAGTACAGTACTACAACTGCTGGCAGATATACATAAGTTTGTAGTACTTTCCCTGAGGAACTCTGTTGTAACGGTACTACATCATTAAACGGACTATAATATGTATTTCAGCATCACAAATATAAACATGTTACCTTATACTTTTACAACGAAAATTCTCATCGTTATTGAGGCATAAGTCAAATTGGGAAGTATTTCCAGTCAAGTTGCCTAAAAGTCCTATGAATACAATAATATCACTTCGTACTTTTGGATGGCAATACAAAGACTACGTAGGCAGATCAAGCTCCTACCGTTTCCTCTATAAATAAAACATTAATAACGGGAGGTCTATTTAGATGTCTCCTCGTTGACATTTGCTTTAAATCCCACTTGAACTTTGCCATTTTTCTGTCAAGCTGTTATTCTTCCATCGAATTATGAAGCTCAAGGGCTGAGCCATGTCCTGAGCAATCGTCATCGAGGCAGAAGCACAAACACGCCTTGATTACGAATTCGGCCCCGGGCGATTAATCAGCCCGTTTGTTTTCCACGGAACACGCTCCAATGACGCTCCACTCCACTGATTGACTCCTTTGATTATCTTTGCGAGCAATGAATAACAAACATTGGTATATTTTCGTTGGTGCTTAGTGGCCTGGTTAATATGCTAGTGTTGTTCACACGGGGCGTGTATGCTAGCACACGTGTCTTATTGTTCACGTTTAGAATGTGATTTACTTTATAGTTAGAGCTTTTTGGTAGAACCAATATTCACTGTATAGCGGCATTTTGAACGCCAATAGAAACGATATCGAAAATCTATGACACTTGACATAAATCTTACTATTTGACTTTGTGCTGGACAACTAATTGGCTCAGGTGTAGCCTTGCGGATATCCATTGTAATATTATAAAAAAAAACAAATATCTAGTCAATAACTTTAGTCTAGTTAGAAAGTGAAAAATAAGTCTTTTTGTCCGGTTGTCGGTGAGGTAACACATCTGTGGTGCTAGTGCGTGAAGACAGTGACAGCGGGTCTCATACGTCCTGAAGATGCTTCATGTAGAAGTGAAACGTCGATTTCCTGTTGAGTTTCCTTGTTTGGGACTTGACAGAGAAGGAGATCCAGCGGAATTTGTTACTAGATATTTGTTTTTTGTATAATCTTTGTGCTGTACGTGTTTGGAGCTCTCTCAGAGAACGCTGATAAGAACAACTTGTCAACTTGTAACCAAGTTATTTCTATTATTGTGTCCATTTCCCAAAATACATGTTACTTATTGCTCCTTCAATTACATCTATAGATAATTGGTTACTTGTCCCTGAAACATTTTTTGTCCTAATCAAGGTTTGTAACAAGATACCGCTGTATGTTAGGATTAAGTAACAGGAACAACATTATTAAAGTACTAATTTGGACCTACTGTGTATTACTGGCATGGTTGTTGACCATAATCTCATGGCAAGTAATTAAGTGTAAAGTTAGTAAGTAACAAAAAGTTTAGAAAGTAACTGGCTGACAATTGTCGCTACCGACTCATAATAGCAGGTTTGGTTTTCCCACGGTTGTTTTTGTAGGATACGAATCTACTCTCGTCACTATAAATAAATATCCCATGACTATAATAATAAATACACATGTTTACCTGTTTCCAAAGTAAGCAGGTACTGCTTGTACTATCGCTGTCAGGTAACTGATATACTACATATATACTTTTTAAGTACATATGTATTTATGTAGATATTAACACCCAGACACAGAACAAACAGGCATGTTCATGCATACAAATGTTTGTCTTGGGTGAGAATCGAACCCACGACCTGCGGCTTGACTGCCAACTGGCCCCTCTACCATCTATCTGATTATCTATTACCTAACTTATCATCTCCAAAAAGAGTTTCAAAGCCATTTATTCATGGTTCATATCTCCAAAGAATTTTACTGTTCGTAATATTATAAAAACATCACATATTCTATTTTAAATTCGGCTTAAAAATGAACTGTGGAATTACTAATGTAATTAGGTCTGTCTATATTCTAGACGTAATTCTAGTCTAGTTTCGGTGATTCTTTGGACCTAAATTTATCTAGCAACGTGTACCGAGAAGGGTCTTATTCAAATTGAGCTGGATAGAGCTCGGCTTACATGTCGACCTTGATATTCATTCAGACTTATAGCAAATACGTTAACGTTATTCTCATTTGAAACATTTTGATTAACTTGGGTATAAGTTTAAGTCACTATTTACGTGTTAAATGTATTTTCATATTGTTTTTATTATAGATAGACTTATGTTTTACCAAAATCAAAGCATGATGACGACATTCTAATGTGATATGTATGTAGTAAGTAAGTTTTTTTTTTATTGGTTTATTTAATATACTGTGGAAAGCACTAACAGTAGCCATATAACGGAAACCTCAAGGAGTTTATTTGTAAGTGGCGAGGTCATTCGTTCGCACGAAAAAAATAAATACAAAGGAAAAATTTAATTTAAGTACGGTAAGTACTGTAATTTAAACCTGGAGAGGTACTGGCTTTTTATAAATTAATGCAATTTATCCCAATTTAGGCGATTTAATTTACTTTGATGATTTAAAATTATTTGTATGTGTAGTGGTGTAGTGTAGCCCAGAATTTGTTTGTATGAACATTCTTGTGTGATCGCTTATGTATGGATGTAAATATATTATATTAGTAGTATAACAGTTACCTAGTATTCTTGCTCCGTTTAGTTTGGGATCAGATAACCGCGTGTGAGGAAATGTTCTAGTTATGTTTCTGACTGCTAAGTGTCGTTTTTTAACGTACAATTTGCACTTTTGAGTCTTTAACTTTAGATCGATTGATTGAGTCTTCATTATAGGTACCAGTGTATAAAATAATTTTATTATGGTGATGAAAAATCATCTGAAGCGCAACAAACAATCGTTCCGTTTACACAAAAGTAGTACAAAACAAATCGTGATCAAAAGCCAAGCGCAGAGCATAACAGATAATCTAGCACAGTTCGCTACCAGAACTGATTACTGACTGAATCGTTCAAGAGGGCGCGGGGGTGCGGAGGAGGGAGTGGGAGTTGGGATGTACGTCCTACAAACACGGATTGAGATGACTGGGCCCGTCGCCCGCGGCTGCAGGCTGGCCAAGTGATGAGGGACACGAGATAAATCGAAAGCCTTCTCCCGGTATCCGATACCTGCTTTGGATGCTTCGATTTAGTGAAGCTTGGTTTTGACGTTAGTGGGACATGAATGGCTCAATAGATGTTTAGATTCATGTCATGTGAGATGACTTGATTTACGTATAGTATGACTTTACTATTAGTGGTAACTATATGATAAATTGATTTATTTATAAAACAGTACCTAGACCTAATAGACTAATCGACAAGGGATTTGTGCGTGTAAATATTGTTCAGGCAAATAATTTTACATTTAAATTTTTCTAAATCTTCATCTATAAGTGGGAGTGTTATGTCTGTAGCCTATAAAGTGTCTTAAAGATTCTTCTTTTATGTCGAACCTATATTTAGAGGTCAATTATTACTCAATCATACACATTCATTATATTAGATATCATTTGTCTATCTGACACCAACACTTTTTTCGCGCACGATCGTATTCTTACGTAACGATACCCGCTTCCGCTCATGCCTCAGCCCACTGGCTCGAGCGGTCGGTACGTACTTAAGAGGAGCCGCGTGATTATGTAGGGTCACGTGCTGAGCCCGCGCCGGATTACTGCGCCGGTGCCGGTACCACTGACAGACATTATTGTACGTGCTTTTTTATACAAATATCAAGGTGTGTGCTTCAGATATCTGTTTCGAGAGGCATTTCTTTTCTGAATTTCAAGCGCCAAAACACTTTTTTTCTCGACTGCCCCAGGAGGACGATGTTTTATGTATATCTGTCTGTATTTGGCACGATCTGTAGCTTAAACGGCATGATGGATTTTAAAATATGAGATATCGTTATATTTCTCAAAGTACTTGGAGTGATACAGGATATACACTTAAAAATAGGATTAACGTTTCGAAAAGTAAAAGTAGGAAGTATATGTAAAAAGTTTTGTGTCAAAAGTTTGACATACATAGGCGGAGTCATCAGTCCACGGATCTTAGCAATACCAGGAAAATTTCCAATAGATTACCAACCTTGTAAAGCTCTTTTGTAGGTTGTTTTTGTAGAAGTCTATGTCGTGGCGCTGCGGGCCGTAATGGAAGTTAATAAAAATAAGAATATTCTAGCCCTTAAGTTGAAATTAGTGTTAGGTTTAATTAATCTCAGGGTCAACTCTGCAAATAATTAACAGTACCGTCTTAATTATGGACGTCAAAGCTACTGTACCTCCGGTTCAGTCAGCTTTAAACTGAATGAATTCTAGTCTCGATTTGATCTCATTTCAGTCAATTTTCTTTTGTATGTCAACGTAAAATTTGATTTCTTTAAAGGACAAACATACCCTGTATTGATCATATCACGACTAGATTAGAAATGTTCGTATATAGCTTCACATAAGCTGTAATTGCTAAGCCTGTTATGTAACGAATATATTATTATATAGCTACCTCCCATGGTAAATGATACCCTTCACAATACATAGAAATGTAAATGTACACAGGGAATATGATGGGTATACCATCCCAGGAAGACCCTTGTCACAAAGGGTGAAGGTCACAAAACTGGACCACGTCCGCCGGGATGTTATTGATTTAATTGTCCGCCCTTCTTGATTGATTATATTAATGTAATTGAATTTCAATGTCGCGGTTTTCCCTTTTGTCACGTTGACTATGGACTTCCACTTTATTTTTGGACGGAGTCACTTTGTTACTTTACTTGGCTGTGCCTTTTGAGAAGTTATGTGGTGTATGATCATTTTGGAGTATAAAATTGAATATTTTTGGCAAATCTATCGTGTTATCTTATGATAGATTTGTGGTTATAACCACATGTCACGTTGGATTTAATAGTACCGAAGATCTAATTGAAAATGTATACCCAAGAACTCGGTAGTGTGTTCCATAAAAAGAAATCTACTTATACCTTTTACAACTGTTTGGTACATATCATTCATGAACTACTGACTACTTTTATTCGCATTCCCGGAATAACAGGTAGTCTATGCTCCTCTTCATACCATAGGCTATGTGTGTACCAAGCGTAAAAAACAAGCTCACTTTCGCACTTATAATGTTAGTTAATATGCTTTATTTAGTGACTGGCTGCCCCCCCGCGGCTTCACCCAAATGCCAGGGTATACTATATAGACTATATTTTATTCCAGGGCATGTTCTATCTATATGCTAAGTTTAATCCAAATCCGCTCAATTTTTTGCGTGAATCGGCTACAAACATTTGTGCATCCATCCTCACAATCTTTCGCATTTATATTATTAGTAGGAAGTAGATTGCCAGCAACATTAACAGAGAGAAACCAAGGGTTCATTGAGTAGACCACTATGAACCTGTTGTTTAAAACATAGTGACTGTCATTTCATTATCTATTCATGACTGTCTAGTGGTGAGTGAAGCCACTGACGGAGTTTAAAGTGGTGTAATCACGTTGGCCTATTGACGGTGGATCGAACGGTTTTACGCTAACCTTTATCAACGTTTCGTAGGAACCCTTTTAGATTACCTAACATATATACCTTTAGGTATATCTATAGGATATTATGCTGTACTAATTTAATATTTTAATGCGATCGTGAAGAACCATTGTGGTAGGGTTTTTGTCCCTGTCTGGCTGGACACTACCCTCAAGCAAAAAATCCGCTGCAAAGTACCTGTTGTTCCGATACCTGTATTTTCAAGTCAGATCCTTTATAGGTTTTAAGTGCTTACACCACCTTCGTGCACATCATCAAATGAATAGTCAGATAGTGTTCAAACACATGCCTATACAGACTAAAACTTAAAAAAAAAGTATATGTCCGAGTGATTTATGGCAAGGCAACGTTTTTTGTTTTAGCTCGAGATTAGTAATATACCCGAGAGACAGTGATAAAGCTCACTGCGTCAAACATTTGGGTCTCAGTATTGGGCTGTACTTACTAGTTCATCTATTCGACAAACTATACATCATTTATTCTCAGTGAAGCTATGATTTGAGTTTGTTGTAAAGTTATAGTTACACCAAATCTACGCGTAGGTACTTCGCCGACCCTCCCACGCTGACCGCGGCAGGTAGTGCTGCCACAAATCATTGGTTTTGTGGGATGTCGCACTTTAATCATTTATTGAGACAAATGTTGGTTTCTTGTGAATTGAATTGACATATATATCGTCATTAGAATTTTGAATTATTTCCATAGTCCTTTTAATATTCAACAAATTGAGCACCAATTAAAATCTGGAGGTATTTTGGACCTAGGGAGTAGTCACGTGATCACGCTGAGTGTGGTCGTGCTACACGGGTGAGATGTTGGTGTTAGAGGAAGCGTGGGGTCCTCCGTGACGCATTAGTCACCGGACTCACATTGGAGTTCTGTGTCAGCAAATATGCACATCCATGAGTACGCGGCAGGTGGCGATAGAAAGTCTGACGTCACGAGAGTGAGCATGTTTTCCCGTAATGTTTTCATACAAAACATGTCTCCGACAGGTTTCTGAAGCAACAAAGATGCAAATCAGTTCACGACACAACAAAGTCTGGTGGAATCAGGCGTGATGTTTTGTCAGGTGCGGTTGAAAGGTTAAAAAGATCGGTAGGTAGGTCAGGCTTAGCTAATAGAGACAGGATTTAGTATAATATATAATAATAAAAATAATATTATAAAAGGGTAATGTTGTTTGTATGTTTCTAAGTTTGGGTGAAGGTAAACACCGAAACAACTCACCCGATTTAAAAAAAATCATTTACATATCTTCATCCTCATTATCCTGAATAAGGCAGATATCTCAGCAAAGAGACCCACATTCCTTAAATATATTTTTAAAGTCACAACTTGACATGTGGTGATTTAAGCTGATGTTTCTCGGGCACATTACTTATTCTGGGATACAGGTAATAATTTCGAAGCAAGAATCGTTAATATTTCATTGTCCACTCCAAAAATCGAGCCAAGGTCATCCGGGTCTCTTGCCGAGCATCTCGACCATAGTGACATTATTATCATACCGTGGGAAGCCACCTCAATGACCACAGAAGCAATAATAATATGATACATTGAGATTGTCAGCAGTCGTTGCAAATTGATGATAACAAGAACTGATTGCAACCAATTGAAAGTAATCTTATAAAATTGACCATTTATCCTGCAGGTTTTTGACCCTAAAATAATATCGATTTGTTTTCATATGAAACTGCATCTTACACTGACGATCTTAAGGTTACATGTCCCATTTTCGTGTCACCTCTCAGTTCAGCTGACGTATACATTCGACACTATTGGTTCAGTGGAGGGAAATGCATGCTCTAGAATTCTTCTGTCTACAGGATCATCCTTTGTGTGCATTATTACAACTTGAAATCGAGAGGTGGATTTACTCTATGTCTTTTAGGATGTTTGTAGGACTTAGATTTTTGCGTTGTCATGTATGGTAATGACACTTCCTCTATATTGTTGATCTGATTTATTTGCCAATTGAAACGGTGACGGATTGGCTGGGACTTGTAGAATTTAATTCTTATGTTATTCATAGTTTTCATTTGAAATGGCAGACAGATCATCTGTACACAATGGTAGGTGACAAATACAATTATCATTTATCCTAATAAATTTAATATTATAAATTTGAAACTGAGTTTGTTTACGCTTTCACAGCTAAACAACGGAACCATACTTGCTGAAATTTGGCGCACACATTGCCTGGTACGGAGAGGTTTTGAGTGAAACCACGAGTCGGAAGTTAGCATACAATAAAATTGCTTTAAATTGAAATAAGTTTAGTTTAGAGAATGAAAAACTAAACTTCCCCTGGCAGTCCACAAATCCTGAGTAATTTTATTGTTTCTTCATCTTTAGCCATATCATAATCAAACTATTAAAAGGGGTATTCGATTGCTATGGCCCTATATTTGACCACCGATATTCGTTCTTCTCAGTTAAAATTCAAAACTATTTATTCAGTTCAGGCCCTCGGGAGGCACTTATGAAGCTCAAATTTAAAGTTACTGAAGCTACAATAGTTATTTGCGATAGCTATTAATGATTTAATATTCGTGTCCTAAAATAATGCAACATGTTGGCGACTCTAGCGCCAGGTAAAATATTCGCCGGGCATTCGATCAGAGGGCTTTCTAACGCCAAATAGTTGGGACCGAGTGGATTTAATCTGATGGCTTAGCCTCTGGAATTTAACCCGCCGCTGAATCGATAGCCAGCGTTTTCGGGTTAAGCAGTCACGTGGTAATGAGGAAGATGGTCGTTTTGTACCCGCTCGTTTATTCGCAGGGTTGTTTTCCCTTACGGTGTATTTAATAGTTTTGGGTAGGTTATGTTTGAAATAGAAAACAGGCGAATATGAGTACTCGCGTGTTTAGGGGTTTATAAACTTTAGTACTCTGTGGATTGTTGTTATTCTACCCCTTGTTTATTATTATTTATATTATGAACAGCCATTAGGTGAGGACTTTAACTGGTTACACACGGTTTTAAAGATACAGTGCTATGAGAGACAGATTGAATGCGATATTCGCTTAGTAATAATGTTGGTTATCTCATGGGTAAAAAAATTGTTAAATCATAAAACTGTAATAATATTATAGTTTTCAACAATTTTCAAAATCAAACAAATTATAATTGGAATCAAATAGTCTAGTAGTACTCAGAAATATCTGTTGGATGGGAATCGAACCCACAACCAGTGGTGTGACAGTCAGAGTACCTAACCACCACGCCACTTGAACTGTCAATAAGACTGAAGTTAAGAAACAACCTCATTTCTAATTATGCCTTCGCACAACCCCGTAACGTTTATTACAGCTGAATAGTCCAACTAATTTCAAAAGACACGACACTTCAAATAACTTACACCACAAATTCCTATGTCGCTGCTAACTACCAATAAATTATTCCTTGACGCGGAAGCCTTTGAAGTTAACCCCCGATTGTGGGTACCTACCTTGTTTATTACTTTATATTCTACATATTATCAACTCGCATTCTCTGTAAATGAACAATCAGGGAACAGCATTCAGGCAGGGAGCAGCGTCTTAGTTCCCTTCTATTTCTATATATTCATTGATATGTTTCTAAATATTGATGTATGTATCTTTGGTACAAGTCTTTTGTGCTTTTATAGTTGTTGAAATCTTAAAGGTCCGTTTTGATAGCTAAGAATTTTATAGAATAATTGTCTTTATGCTTTTGAGATAAAGTTCATCTATTCATCCAATGGTTAATTGCGTGATGCCGATGAACCTTACAGACCATCCGAGTTCCGTTTTCTATATTTCTCTTAGCTCAAAACGGGCCTATTAGATCTTCACAACGTTAGTGCACTGATGCTAAGTTCTTTGGTAGTAAAATCTGGAAATGAAACACAAGTAAAAATCTGGTTGAGTTCGTAAAATGTTAAGATTTTGTAATATTTATGTACTTATTATTCTCGCATAGAAATGGGAATTTAACAAAAAAATCCCTCATTATATCAAGTAACCTTGTATCAACATCCTATCAGAACCGCGCCCTACGACCACGCGTCTTTGTGCTAAAATCGTAATTAATTCCCAAAGCCTATACACAAACAAACATGATGCGAACATATTAGCGCATAATATGAGAAATAACTCGAGTCACGGATACGGTAATGAACTAGGAAGTAGAATGAACCCCCCCTTTTGTCTGTACGATGTAGTTACGACAGGAATTCGGGTATTGAGTTCCACGTTTAAGATTAGGAATTTGCACTTACGGCTTTGAGAGTCATTACCGGCTTATGAAGTTGTATCCGATTTATGTCTTATGTTTAAATTTAATTTGTGTTGTAGTGAAATATATGTAGAAGGGATCATCCTTCAATAGTCCTAGTGAGGTAAAAGGCGACTAAAGAGTATACCAATGGCCACGTGCACTTTACACATTGCGCCGAGTGGTCAACGAAAGCATTCCTAAAGAGTTGGCGTCAGGCAGCCGTGAAAATTCTGCCAAATGTAGTTTGTAATGCTACGAAAGGCGAAACAAATAAAAGCGTAATATTTCATGGAGCTAAATATTATTAACCTTTTCCCGCATTTTGTGAAGACATGAACTCTATTTCCCTTTAGTATTTAAAATTTCATAATTCATATTGATCAGAATAATTTGGAAGATTTACTGTTGGAGGGTTTAACTGGATATGGATTATGTCGGTCATCATCATCATCATCACCCTTTCTCTGTCCACTTCTGGACATAGGCCTCACCTATGGGACGTCACTGAGCTCGTTCTTCAGCTCTTTGTTTCCAACCGCTGCCAGCCAGCTTGCGTATATCATCTCTCCATCTAGCTGGAGGACGCCCTACACTACGTTTACCGAGCCGTGGTCTCCGCTCTAAAACACGTCTACCCCAACGGTTATCGGTTCTACGACAGATGTGACCAGCCCAGATTGTGTGGTATTTGTGTATAATTATAGGTTATGTAACCTAACCCATTTCCAATCATTTAAGGTCGGCGCAATACATATTGAGAGCATACAGCTCTCTCTTCATTCTGTGTCATGCCACGCCTACTTTCTTAATGTTGAAATCTTTACTTACTCACAATGATTTTTAATATCTTCAAATATTTATAAAATCAGGAAATTAATGATGCATGTTATACATAACTAAAACTAATTTATGTAATATGCAATTAACAATTTAATAATTAAGGACACCACAAAAAAAAACAAGGCAAATAAGGCAGAAAGGTAAACCATTATTGTAGGAATTTTGCTGTAAAAAATACTGGAAATAAGCTTAAATTCATTAAAAAGGCGAAGCTTAAAGCTCTAGAGCTTAAATCGTGAAAAGTCTGCCTTAAACTTTCTACAAAATTATAATAGCTATTTTCTCAGATAAAAGGATAATTTTGAGCATTTTTTTACAAACATATATATACGTATTTATTAGAAGAAATTAATTTGAGTAATGGATGCTTAATCCTGCGAGTAATTTTATTTTTCGACTACAATCAGGGTTGGAAGTCGTCCAGTAATTTTAATTTATATCGCTATAAAATAACCTGATAATTTATGTGTTTTATGACATTATTACCGGTTATATTTACTACTTTGCTTACATGGAACATGCTTACTCGATTCCTTTATGACAATACCCAGCTTCCATCCGCGGGTTTATGTTTAAAAGTATTTTATGTGTGCCAAATCTTTAAATAGTCTTAACAAAGTCACTATTTTTATCTGTCTGTTTGTCTCTATCAGCAACAGTAGTTAGGGATGCTAGGTTTTTCCGGTATAAAAAGTATTCTATGTTATAATATTTTATATATGTGTCAATCGTAGGTAGTATCATCATCGTCAGACATTATATGGGCGTAGATATGTTTCTTTGAGAAAAATGAAAGTCGTAGGTAGGTTAACTTGCTTAGGTACTTTAATACAATCACACTAAACACAACGAAACGTGAGACAGCCTAGACTAGTTGTAGTTGTCCGCGCGGCGGCCAGCAGAGAAGTGCGTGCTCGGGATTGTCGAATGTCTTCGTTATCTCGGCTCGCGCGAACAGACTCTGTCAAAGCGCTGACGTCATAACGCTTTCGCCTCGTTGTCAAATCAACTCCCGTACTAATGACTCTTCCGACATACATATGTATATACTAAGTTCCATCCAAATCTGTCAAGTCGATTTACCGTTAATATTCCTTGGATCAATGAAATTGCATACATTTTGCGTCGATCCCTAATCATTGAGATATGGCTGATTATGATTGACAGAAGTTAAAAATTACGTGAATTAGGAAATTCTGATGATACATAACCCATCTCAGTATAGTAACAACTCACTAGATATAAATATATATCCCCTTTTATTCCACAAAAATGTCTGACATAGTACTCTTACCTATTATCAAGTGTATACTCCAGACTTATCCATCGGTATCGTCCAAGTTCCAGACCAGCTATCAATAAACGTCTGGCCCCGCATTAATTACTATGCTCAGGTGCTGCCCCCTACCCTTACCGTGCGAACTTCTAAATAAATAAGTGTACCTATCAATCAGTACACTTTCCATGGATGCTTGCGAATGAAAAGTGGTTAGTTTTGAATTCGGGAGTTGGGTAATGGTTACAGGGTTGTTCGACTATTTTGAGATATTTTTCGTGCGTTCGTGCGCTCTGGTTGCGAATTTAATTCACTGTGATATTATTATGTTGTTTCATCTACACTAATTTTATGAAGAGGAAAGATTTGTATTTTTGTATGTAACGAATAAACTCAAAAAGTACTGGACCGATTTTAATAATTCTTTTTTAATTAGAAAGCTACATTATCACTGAGTAACATAGGCTATATAAAATTTTCAAAAAGTTAGGGATTCATACTAAAACTCCAATAATGTAACCCAAGGTGTGAAAAAATTTCAAAACATTCTTACATCGCGTGCGCTGCGAAAACTATTGATGATAGAATGAACAAAATAAAACGCGAGTGAAACCGCGGGGGACAGCTAGTTGATTAATAAAGTAATCTATAATACAAACCTTTTTAGTACTGGCACCGGTCTCTAACAAATAAATGTAAATTGAATACTTGTATTTATCCGACAAATATTTTAAATGCTAATGTTTGTGAGTATGTATGGATGTTTGTTACTCTTTCACGCTAAAACTACGGAACAGATTTGAATGAAACTTGAAACATAGATAGAGCATATCCTGGAATAACATAAAGACTACTTTTTATCCCGGGTAATGAGACATCTCTCGGGTAAAACCGCAGAGGACAGCTAGTGAAAAATAAGTCCGTCATCACTATCAGTACATAGTATAAAACAAAGTCGCTTTCTCTGTCCCTATATCCCTATGTATGCAAAAACCTTTAAATCTACGCAACGGATTTTGATGCGGTTTTTTTAATAGATAGAGATTAGATAGATTAGATAGATAGGGATTGAAGGGGAAGGTTTTTTTGTATAATACATGTGTCATCCCACGGGAACGCGGGTAAAACCGCGGGGGACGGCTAGTTAGGTATTATAAAAAAAGTATTTCTATGGACTGATTACGTAGAAACTAAGAGATATTCCTATCTTGACAACCAACTGAGGAAATGGATCCGAACGTGAGGTGTGTACAATCCCATTGACCCGGCATAATTGCTTTTGCGACTGGAACTCTCCGGTATGCGACTGTCTTCATGGATTACCCTAGTTAGAAAGGGATATGCTGTTCCGAAGAACCAGCGCTCATTCCTGTCTGATGTTTAATAGCTCTATGGTCACTGCACTGTTCAATTTTAGATCTATAATTATATCTATGGTTTATTTGTTGATATTCCATTGCCATGCGTTTGAAGAGTTAACGTTACCTGACACTGTACCAAAATAAAACTAAAGAGAATAGTCTCTCAGTTTCTGAATCAAGGGAAACATTTCAAAGGGACTTTGAGTGAATGTTTTAACAAACAGACGGGTTGTTTCAATGCGCCGTGTACCCGACGTTCTGTTATTTAGAAAAGAAAACGTTTTAAATTATAATGCTACGTTGCAACGTTTAAATAACGAGGAAACTGCATTCTAATTAAGTAGTGAATTTCTCGCCATCACATTTGCGAGGTGCACTGTGTTGATTTACCGGGTATGTTATTTTGGGTGAGTATTTGGTATGAGCGAGAAGCGGGTGTGAAGAAAGCACAGCGATTTTCTTTTTCTACAATCCTATTCATATTTTATATAGCTTAGCTTTGGCTGCAAACTCAATACTTTACACGTTCTTGATTACCTTAGGTATCTATATCTATCCTAATATTATAAAGAAAGATTTGTATGTAAGTATGTTTGTTACTCTTTCACGCAAAAACTACTAAACGGATATGGATGCAACTTGGCACATAGATAGAGCATATCCTGGAATAGCATATAGGCTACTCTTTATCCCTGGAAAATGTGATATCCCTCGGAAATGCGGGTAAAATCGCGGGGGCAGCTAGTATATTTATTAATATTGAGGTTTATGTAAGTTGATCATTGAGTTAGTAGTAGTATCTAGTAGAAATAGTAGAGCTCTTAGTGCAGGGTTCAGAGAAGAATTATTCATCATAGCCATTCCTGTTGTGAAGAAGTAGTGCATTACTGTGTTTTGGTGAGAAAAATAAGGGGGCCGGTGGAATTATAGGCCTAAATAATATTTAAATTCTTATACCACAAAAAGTTAATTTTTAATTAAAGTCTCACAGTATTAGTATTTACTTCATTGACGTTCACTTCTTGAAGCATGTTAAATATGTGCTTTATAGCAAGTAGGTAAGCGAGATAACATCAAGGCCCTGTTGGCCATCGCAAAGTAGAAGTGAGGCGGGACTGAGCTCAACGTTATTCGACATTTATAAAATGTAACATTATATTCTTGAAAATGTAACGAAATATAATTTGGTGAAAACTTGGGGAAGTAGAGAAAAACACTTTCATTTTTCTTCGATTTTACAGTGGGTTATAGCGCCCTATTAAAATAATTATATTAAATTCGTTAAGGTGTACCCGGTGGGTTATCTTGAAAATTGAGTCCTCCGACCTATGGAGCCAAGATACGATCATGTACAAAATCGAAAGCCCCGCTCACCGCTCCGCATATCTCAGTCACATATCACTCACTTTTAATTTAAAATACGTGTGAATTTCGCAAGGCGATAACGTCTACGAACTCGAAACTCGACTACGTTGCTCCATACATTATACAGTTCTGTTTATGTTGCTAAAGTATACTTTACTTTGATTGTTGGTATTTTATAACAAGTCGGAAGTGGGGGAAAATGAGGTTATGTAAGTGAGGATCTGTTTTCTTTAAATTGTTTTACGTGCACTGTGAGTTGAGTTTGGTTTTTTATACTAATATTATAAAGAGGTAACGTTGGTAGTTTGTATGTCTGGATATAGGAGGTTATCTCTGATACTGCAGAGCCGATTACAAAAATTCTTTCACTGAGAGTAAGGTACACTATTCTTCAGTGACATAGGCTGGTATTTTAATTGTGGGATACATACTACCTCTCGGGAAAGTGGATGAAAGCGCGGGACGTTAGCATAGTCTATCTTGTGTATATATATGAAGAAAATAGGGTTCCTTTGAGGCACTATCACCGCAAAACTACTGAACATATCGGGATGAGACGGCTACCATTCGGGTAGGAATTTCTCGTAGCTGGTTATAGGCTATGATTATATCGATAAACGCAGGTGAACCCCAGGGGACATCTAGTGTATAATAGAGAGAAATGGTTTTTGACGATTTTAAAGTCACTATGACCACAAAGCCTGCAATATTATCTGTAGTATCAAACCCATTACTTGACAGACTTTCGATGATTTTCATTTAATTTATTTATTTTATTTATTTATTTCACATTGATAAGTACAACATCTTGCAGTTTCCCAAGATGATGTTATACCTATTTTTTATAAACTATACTTAGACATAACAAAAAATAAAGTAATCATAAAATATTAACAATCAAATTAAAACTAAAATAATACAAATTATACTAATTATACAATTATTATTTTTCTTTCCTTATCGCTTCACTACTACCTTGGGCCTCGTCATCACTGATGATCAAAGCGATCGATGGCAATTCCCTCCAGCCATTTAGCTATAGAATACCCACTAATTAGACCAATCGAAGCGTCAGAACATTCGTGTAATTGCACCGCAGTGTAAACACAATTTCCCTTAATTTAAATTACACATACGTGGATCCCTTCATTTGCTTTGTAACCAGCCCTTTGGTGACGTAATAAACATCAAATAAACACGCTAAAAGCGATGGATTGATTACAATAATTATGTTCCAACTATACAGTTATTATGATTATTAATATCAAATATGAATATCAGCTTTAGGTCCATCAATGTTAGTATATTTCTATATATTGGTATTAGCCATCCCCCGCGGTTTTACCCCCGTTTATCGATATCATATATATATGATATAAGGCTATAGCCTATTACCATCTACAAAAATTCGGTGTTGAAAGGTAGCAGTCCCATCCCGATGAGGTGATAGTGCGTCAAAGGAACCCTATTTTCCTTTTATATATAAAGATAATGAAATAAATATACTATATATGTAGTTAGTGAATCATTATTTAGCATAAAAAACGGATTTTTAAATACGTATATAGAACAGATACTTTAGATCAGAATCAAACCTATGAACCTGTGGCGTAGCTCAGGATATCTTACCATATATCCGACTTTAATGTCAAGAAATATAGAATGTAAAGGCAAATAACAATTAATGGAAAGCAGACAACTGAAATGAAGCATGCTAGAAATGTGTCAAATTTAAACAATGTACATCGTAATGATTTCTCTATTACAGTCATGCAAACAAAGAAGAAGACTCAGGATAACATCCTATTCCATTTTACTGAGAATGTTGTGGAATATGGTTGATATTTACACATACCGTATAAGCGGCTTTACTCCGAACTCAGCTTTAGAAATTTGAAAAGCGTCCATCGTTGGTATTATGTTATTGAATTTCTGTGAACTCACAAATAGCTTTGTTGGTATATTCAACGTTTGCACGTATTTATGCCAGCTTCTATTAATAGTGTTTTAATTGCATTCGTTATTCGGGGAAGTTTGGCTATGGAATAGGGTGATTGAGTTTGTTGTAGATAATTGTTCTGAAAAATATATTTCACCATTGCAAAAGCTATTTTAGGACAGGTTTAATCTCCTTTTTAATAACAGAATACAAATATTACTTCCATTGATGGGTCAGTTGGAATGAAATGAAAATATTTTTATTCAAAAAATTATGTAAATAAAAGTAAACTTATTCTATATACAAATGATTGAAGGACACTATATAATAGTCCGACTGTAATATATACATATGTAAGAAAGAGAAAGAGAAAGAAAAAACATTTGTACCTACGATCTATTTAGAGACAATACTAATGTCCACCGCATAAATATTGATTTTCATATTTATAGTTATTGTTTAGATACAAGTAAATTGTCTTGTTTACAATATAAAAAGCATAAAAAACAAATTCACATCCCCAATGCTCTGGCAATCGCTTACAAAAATAACAAGTCGATTTATTGACAACAATACCACGCCAATCGTATTCAATGGAATAAATACTGTGTCTGATAATATTAATAAGGTTAGGAATGCCGTAATACGTATACCGCATCATATCAGGAAGGACTTAGCGCTAAGTTGAATATTTTGTACGTCAGGTCTTTCTAGAGCTAAAAGAAAATCAGGGTTTTCATGACTAATTCTATACCTTCCTACTGTATGTAAATGCGAGTTTGTTAGGATTTATGGGTGAATGGAAGGATGTTTGTGACTATTTTAATGCACAAGCTACTAAAATGATCTTGATGAAACTTGGCACATGGATGGTTTAGAACACAGTGGACATAGATTACTTTTAATTTGACGGGCCAGTTGGCTTGGTGGTTAGAGACCTGGCTGCCAAACCGAAGGTCGCGGGTTCGATTCCCACCCAGGACAATCATTTGTGTGCATAAACATGTCTGTTTGTTCTGTGTCCGGCAGTACACCCCTTGGGAATGCGGGTGAAACCGTAAGGTACAGTTAGTGATGAAATAAAAAAAAAAGAGTTTTATTTTTTGATGAATTTTGTAAGTAAAAATATCCTTCGGGACATCGTGTAAAACTTTAGGGTAGACCTGGTTCTACCTGTACCTGGTTACTTAATGTCTTTAATGATCTATTGGCCTTATTTAGTCATATCCAAAATACATTCAAGCTGAATAATACCTTATGCATACAGGGGCAGCCCCCAGTATCGATAAAGTTCTATAATTTATACTTCGTTCTGTTTCATTCCAATATTTGAAATTCGAGTTAAATTATCCTTTACCGGCCAGTATGGTTTATCGAAACAAATTGTACAAAAATTTGGCAAGCAAATAAACAAAATGAGCAGCGAATCCCCGTTTCTAGAGTTAATGACGCGAAAAATAATGCTTAATTCCAATCCACTTGCTCCTTATTTATCTTAATAATCCGATTAAAATATTCCTTTGGGTTGCAAAATTATATTGGGGCCACGAGATGCGCTGGACAGACAGTTATATCTAAATGTACTTTTGCAACGTAAGTTTTAATGGAACAAGTGGTTTTGTAGCGAAAAATATATGAATCGGTAATATTTAAATATTATAAAATTACATTGTTCAGTTAAAAATATATAACGGTTTTGAACATTAAGAGTTGGGATAATCTATTAAATAAAGTTCATATTAAAAACCACTTAATAGAGCTCTTAGCGCAGAGTTCGTCCGGGGTAGTATGCTTACTACCATATCAAGAAGCCGAGAAGCAGTAGTTCACTTGTATTACTTGTGTTTCGGTTAGAAATGAAAAGGGGCCGGTGAAATTATAGGCCGATGTGACTCAACAACTTCACGTCTCCGGATGCCCCTCGTGTTGCATATTATGTCCAAAGGCGGTTACCGTATTTCCGGAGATTACCCTCCACTTGCTTATAAACTCATAAAATTCGTATTCCTCTTTAAAACACCTATTGGTATAGATTAAAACTAGATATTTATTATTAATTAGAAAAAAAATAAGCCACTCAGACTTCAATTTGTCATAAGTTCAATAACTATTCGCACATCTCAGGGCCCCGCAGGCTCCCGTCCCGCTAGAGGCGTAAGCTTATTAAGGATGTCGCCAGCAAAGATTGCTTTAATTCCGCAAATGACAGGGCATTATTCCTCCGCTGTACAGAGCCGCAACGCGCTGCGTAAATAAGCACGGAACACCCACCCAAGAGCTGTTTATATGTTGATTACTTCCAGGGCTATGGGTGGTAACGTTTGAAAGTTGGCTTAGATATAAACTCGTTTTATACTCAGTTTGAAGCCGAAATGGCTATAACTACTGAATCTCCACTGGGTAGCGACGTTGAATGGCTTGGTGGTTTGATTTGCATTTGGAAGCCAGTTCTTGGTGTTTATTATAGGCAACATTTCCATTATAGATATTTTGGTTAAGACAAGAGAGTCTATATTGAAATAGTCAAATGCATTTAAAATGATCATGACTATTTTATACAAAACATAAGGGAGTTTGATGATAATATGATGGAGATTGCTGTGAATGTGGTTCTGATAGGCCAGGAATACATGAGATCATTACCTGACATTTAAGGTCATGGAAAGGTGATGATGAAGCCATACTGCTGAAGTTTCTAAAGTTAGAAGGTGCAGTACCGTACCTATATTCTGAGCAAGGAGTACACAATTCAATACCATTTATTCAGTTTAGACCCGCGGAGGTTACTGAAGCTACCACTCAGTTGTGGCAACCGGCAAAAAACATTGTAAGGCTATATTTCTTATAATCTGACTTATTTGGCTATCATATTCTCTCAAGTCTAATCAAAATACTAAAACGGATATGGTGACAGAGGGTTATCCATTATAGACCCATTTCTTTATATGATAATCAAGTTAGGACTTTTATATTTCAATCTAATCTGACGTTTTGATTATTTTTATAATGTTTAACATTTACTTAATAATAAATATATGTTAGTCACTCGTGGGAGGATGCAGTCCCAAGCATAAATGTAATTGAAAATATCAACAATATCACACTAGTACAACGCTTTATTGAGCTTTATATTATAATGGTAAATTTTTCATTGATGGTCCGCTCCTATTGATCATATCATTGACAGGCCAGTTGGCTTGGTGGTTAGCGACTCTGACTGTCAAGCTGAAGGTCACGGGTTCGACCCACCCAGGACAAACATTTGTGTGCATGAATTGTCTATTTGTTCTGTGTCTGGGTGTAAATATCTATATAAGTATGTATTTAGAAAAAAAAATAGTATGTGTAGTATATTAGTTATGTGGTTTCCATAGTACACAAGCTTTGCTTGGTTTGGGATCAGATGGCCGTGTGTAAGAGAAAGTCCCAGGATATAATTATAATTAATAAAAAAAAATTGTGTGATGTTATAAAGCTTATAGCCTTCCACGATAAATGGACTATTCAACTCAAAAATCATTTTTCAATTCGAACCAGTAGTTCCTGAGATATATACGTTCAAACAAACTATTCAAATTTATATATTGGTACAGATTATAAAGACACGAAGAAAATTCATGTGCTGCATATCCTGATCCCATGGGGATGTTTTTTTATTCACTCCCGACCTAGAAATGTACCTCATATTTAATGGTATTCATATCACAAAAGAAGCGGCGAGACGCGTGTGCACATCACACAAATGTGAATACGTAAATTTTCTCATCACTCATGCGAATTTGCGTAATTCAATGTAAAAGTTTCAAGGGATGCCACCATAGACACCTTTTCAGCTGGAACTGTAAACAACGTTACAAGTTCCACGTCTCGCAGCGCAGCGTGTGTTACAAACAAGATTTGTGTTTTGAGACAAAAACTTTGCCGTGGAATCTAATTTTGCAAATGCCGATACTGGTAGAAATAGTACCCCTTCTCGGTTGTTTTTCTCCACTTTTTGACGGTTAACTTCTCGGGTCACCTTAAATAATACATAGGGTTAAGTTAGGTTAGTTTTATGGCGCACAAAATTTGCGATAAAAATGTTACCCGAGGAAAAAAATGAGGATTTATATGCGCAGTTTGCATCAAGTTTGGACGGCTGACGTTCATGCGTTATTGGGTGCGTTCATGATTTATTTCACTCCAGACCTTAGAACTGTTTTTATCAGTATTTTTACTTTGGAATGTTTTCCCATAATTATACAAATATCTTCGTCTCCAATAATTTGAGGTCGAGACTATATATCTATGCTTTCTATCCGTTGGGAATAGCATACATGCATGATTTTTGGCAGAGTTTTCACATGGTCATCGGTTTATTCTTTAGTCGTCTCTTTCCCTAGAAAATTTGCAGGCCCATAACATTTACCAACTTCACGTCTTAGGGTTGACAACGCTTTGGTAATTCCGCTGTCGTTGCAAAAACGTTTGATACTATTTTGAAACACTACAGCACTAGATCTATCCAATATGCGCGAAAAGGGTATATTATTCACGAGATGGCACTACACAGACAGACAGACCATTAGTGAATTGAGTGCGGTCTGTCACTCGTACCCAGTGATTTAAGCGCTAAATGGTTAGGACTAGAAACTAGATTTGTTTTGGTCTAATTTACATTCTAGAATTGATTTGTTGCTTAGTAAATAGTTTTGTTAATACCTACATAATCTTACTCGCTTTAGTTTTACCACTATTTGAAGTTGCCATAATATTATGAACTACCTGTCACCCGAATTTCCAAGGGTTATTACAGTTTATATGCTATCGATGTGCCAAGTTTCATCCAAATCTGTTAAGTTACGGCGTGACAACAATTTTTTTTTATACCACATGGGCCGATAAACAACCGGATGGTCCACCTGATGGTCACCGCCGCCTATGTACATTTACAACACTAGGGGCATCGCCAATGCGTTGTCGACCCTGAGACGTGAAGTTGTTAAGTCTCATGTGCCTGTAATTTCACCGGCCCCCTTACCTTTCTAACCGAAACACAGTAATACAAGTGCACTATTGCTTCACGGCGGAAATGGGTAAGGTGGTAGTACTTCCCCGGACGAACTCTGCACTAGGAGCTCTACTACTCGAAAAATCATCCATTCATTATCACAAACTTCCGCATTTATAATGTTGGTAGGAAGTGAAAGAGAGTTTGTTCGTTGGTTTATCTTTCTAGGTCGACTCGCTTATTTGCACAGGAAATGTGGTCAAGGTGAAGAAAGATTATATGAAAACCGGATCACTGATATATATATTACTTTAATATTGGAAACGAGGGCAAACCGCGGTGTGAAAGCTAGTTAATTATTATTTTGTTTTTGTATCCATTTAATCTCGTAAAAATTAAGTATCTGTTCAGGTTAAATAGAAAAATTAAATGTTATATTAATAATTAAAATTATATGACTAAAATAAAGAAAGTCAATAAGAATAACTCACAATCCCACATACTCACCACTCACATTTAGCTTATACAACAATGTCAACAAAAATACTAAAAACACTGATCATAAAACGATTGCTGCACTTGCCTGCTTCTAAAAGGAAATATCACTTTATTTAACTGTTATAGGTTAAATAAGAAAACCTATAATTGGCTTATGATAAGTTGTATTTTTGATTGTAAACGTGTTCTGTAAAATAGCTGTTGGTTTTCTAAATAAATAAAATAAGCCGAAGTGGCTTAGTGGACCACATGATAATTATAGTGGTGATGGTGATTCAAATAACTACCGTGTACTAGTTTCAAGCTTTGATTCGGATTCTGACAGACTGCATTTCTGTGAAGAAAAACATGTCAATAAGTTATAACTTTTTTAATTTTTGTTTAATTTATAATAGCGGTATAAGTTGTTGGTGTTAGCTGTGATTACCTATAATTAAGTGAGCACAAAACATGTTATCTCTGTAGCACCTTTTTTGTCCTAGTTATGTGTATCATTTGTTGGTGATCCTTAATAAATAAATAAGTTATAATGTCTTATTATAACTAATATATACTACTTTTTTCATCTAAATATTAATTTTGATTAAATCTCAGACCAAATTCTTAACACTAAAACACCATATAAAAAAAGAAATCGCACCACTTCAAATGATTTATAACAAAGGCGAGCTAAGTAGATATCGGTACAGCAATACGTATCCCAATAGGTAGCCCGTATCCCACTCCGCTATCCGTTGGGGACAGGTGCGGGGCCCATTGTCACCTAATGAATGGCCCGCCCCCGCCCCCGCCCCTGTCGGCCAACAGTTTCTCCCCGCTGTCAGTTTATTTTGCTAAAACGAACCCAGAGAGGAGAGAATGATATTAAAACTCTTACTATTGACGTTTTAAGTTGAGGTACCATTGTTGAGTTGAGGTATTCATTTTGATTGGTAGGTATCTGGTGATGATTGTACCATTGTATTATATTTGGCTGGCTATTTGGCGTGGTGGTTAGACTAGTGGTTAGACACTAGCTGCTAACCCACAGGTCGGGGTTAGATTCCCATCCAGGACAAACATTTGTTTCAATGAACATGTCACTACTTTTTGTGTCTGGGTGTAAATATATCTATATATATATAAATGTTATGTTGGTTTGTGTACGCTTTAAAATCTCAAAAAGTTCTGCACCGATCGAGCTGAAATTTTAGCATGATATATAATCCGCATCAAGGATTGTTTTTAACTATGTTTTGCATCAGTCACATATCCGCTAACGTCTTTGTTTTATTTCTCAACCATTCAATCACAATATGCCACAGTGAAGCGTGGCGGGGTACAGCTAGTACAGTATATATCAGGTGTGGCCAACTTTTGTGCACATAAGATCTACTTTTTATTTTTAAATTGAGTCGCGATCGATCTATTTTGAGAAGCGCAGGTAATGAATAATATGCGCACGGGACATGCAACGGCTGCGAATGTCTCCCTACTCGAACCATGAGCTGCGTACATGTTCATTCCAGTTCATTCCTGTATCAAGTACTAGAAATATTTGGCATTGAATGCGTCCCCTCATGGAACTTGCGAGCGATCGACCAAAATTGGTCGCGCGATCGACCGGTCGATCGCGATCGACTTGTTGGCCACTCCTGGTATATATTAATATATAGAAAAAAAAAATCTGGGACATTCTATACACACGGCCATCTGATCCCAAACTTAGATCTTGCACAATGGAAACCAGATCACTGATATACTTCATATGCTACGTTTTTAAATAAATAATTATATATATATTTACACCCAGACACAGAAGAAACAGACATATTCATGCACATAATGTTTTGTCCTGGGTGGGAATCAAACCACAACCTGCGGCGTAATAGCCCGTTGGTAGTCAGGGTCTCTAACCACCAAGCTAACTGGCCCACATATATTTTGCAAAAGCATTTAGTTTATCGGGTCTTTTGTGTAAAACCTTGTATACAGATTTTGATGAAACTTGACACATAGGACGAGTGAAACCGCAGGGGCAGCTAGTGACTATAAAAACACAAATATAATACCGTATGTAAGATAACTTCTATAGCAGTTTCTATCTCATTCAGAACACAAACACAAGTCAGGTGCGAGTTGAGTTCGTATGTTGGTCTTCTCTCCATCGCGGCATCGGTGAAGTTGCTGATGAGATTGCAGATGCATTGCGTTTATTTAAATAATAATAATAATAAATAAATATCCCGGGACATTCTTTACACACGGCCATCTGGTCCCAAACTAAGCAGAGCTTGTACTATGGAAACCAGATAACTGATATACTACATATACTACTTTTTTTTTCTAAATACATACTTATATAGATATTTACACCCAGACATAGAACAAACAGACATGTTCATGCACACAAATGTTTGTCCTGGGTGGGAATCGAACCCGCGACCTTCGGTTTGGCAGTCAGAGCGTTAACCACCAAGCCAACTGGCCTGTCAATCATTTGCATCAAGTTTATTCGTAATACATATGTATTGGTTACCAGTCCCGGCTTCGTCTGGATAGAATAATATAAGTATTCGACGAATATAAAGCCGTTTATCCAGTTAAGGCCCTAAAACATCTAAGCTAACTTTACCACCAGTTCGGAGGTCAGTCTTCAAGTGAGAAGAACCGGTATTAAACTGAGCAAGGTTAAATAGTTTATAATTGGACTTAGTCGGCTATTTACTCTTTTTAAAGTTCTAATAGGATATTTATATTCATATATGTATATTATACATATAAAGCTTCCCGATTTCATTCTCAAAATGATTGCGAAATCAGCAACAAAATCTATTGTGTAGTTTAATAGAAGAAAGCGCACAAACAGAGACAAAAGGAGTGATTTTTTGTACTATTTAGAGGTTTTACCAACAATATTTTGTAGCGTAGGTAGTATTCATGTATATAGTACCGTCTTAGAGGAAAAATAAGAGACTATGCTGACAAAGTATTAAGTTTTACTGAGAAAAAACTAGAGCATGGGGTAATTTAAAACTAGAGCATGGGGTAATTTAAAACGTAGAAGCGTATGCTTCGTTTTGGTCAAGTAATTGGCATCTTCATGCTTTAGGATAACAGAAGTTTAAATAATAAATAAAATCAACTACGAAAGGTTTTCCTAGAATCTTGTTAGTCATGTGTAGGAGTTATTTCCACGTATGAGTTTAATAACCCCAAATAACACCATTCTATTCTTATAACGTGTTTCCTATTTCATATATTTTTTAATATACGAGTATATTTTGTTGTGTTAGTTCCAGTTTAAGGACCCCAAATTATAACATTGTTTTCTTATATCTCGACTTTGGCTGCGGAGAAATGGATACAGACCACTTCTGATCCGAGCCGAGTATAGTAAAAACGTGAGATCCGAAAATGTTATGCGCATTTCTAACAAAGATATCTTCAAGCGGCGTGATGACGCTTTCCGTGACAAGCGATCTTTAAGAATAAAAAAAGATAAAAAATTACATTACATTAACAAGATTATTTCGGAGTAATTCTATTGCCAGATTGCACTTGTTACTCCAATTAATTAATGACATATTCAAAAATGATTGATGAATAATTAAAATGTTTCGCTGTAATACAAAAATTTTACTTCTATCGTGTGTCTTTTTAACCGACTTTACAAAGTTACTTTAAAAAGTAAGAGGACCTCAATTCTTCTGACTGCATATATCTTTTTTTTTGTGTCGGTGTTGTGATTGACCTCAATCTCACCTGATGGTAAGTTAAGATGAGGCCGAAGATGGAGCTCGCTTTCCCGTTAGTAGCCTATATTCTCTTTTGTCTGTTAATGTATGTCCGGCATAATATCATTGATTATGAATCGATTTAAATATTTTCCTGTTTACCAATTAAACGCTTCATTTTGAATCTTATTTTTTTTTTGCGTGTCGATCGTTTTGGCTAAATTTGTTTGGACCAGAATTCTGCCAGGCGTACTGTGTCGTCTGTAGCATTATGCAGGTCTTCTGGAGAGCAAACTTCTTATAAACGGGTCGTAATTAATGTATTCCAAAAATCAAATATTTCTCCTGCACTTTAAATTAACTAAACAAACAAATAGCTATATTCTTTTTATTTACTGTAAATTAACTAAACAAACAAATGGCTATATTCTTTTTATTTACTGTAAATTAACTAAACAAACAAATAGCTATATTCTTTTTATTTACTGTAAATTAACTAAACAAACAAATGGCTATATTCTTTTTATTTACTGTAAATTAACTAAACAAACAAATAGCTATATTCTTTTTATTTACTGTAAATTAACTAAACAAACAAATGGCTATATTCTTTTTATTTACTGTAAATTAACTAAACAAACAAATAGCTATATTCTTTTTATTTACTGTAAATTAACTAAACAAACAAATAGCTATATTCTTTTTATTTACTGTAAATTGCTACTAAGGCTAATCCAGTAAGGTAGCTCGTGTTCTTTCTTTCAATTATCTTCATTAGTACTAGTATCTACTTTAGTCTGTCCTCATTGAATAGCTTGGGTATACCCAGGGGAGCAATAACAACTGCTTTGAGCATTACTGCTTTGCTATTGTATCCTTAAACCGAACCAAACGTATAAAATAATATTTTATATCAAAGCATAACAAAGCAATGCTCGTAGTGTCGAAACCAGATAAATTATACTACTTTCAAATATAGATAAATAAATATACTGGGACATTCTTTACACACGGCCATCTGGTCCCAAATTAAGCAGACCTTGTACTATGGAAGCCAGATAACTGATATACTACTTTTTTAAAAATTTAAATACATTTTTATATAGATATTTACACCCAGACACAGAACAAATAGACAGTTCATGCACACAAATGTTTGTCCTGGGTGGGAATCGAACCCACGACCTTCGGTTTGGCAGTCAGAGCGTGACCAACCAAGCCAACTGGCCTGTTTATTATTATATTTGTATTTGTGGAAGTTTGAGGATGGATGGATGTGTTTTGCTTTTTCACGTAAAATCTGCTAAACATATCTGGATGAAACTTGTCACATAGATGGTTTATACCCTGGATTCATAGTAAGAATGTAAATAAATAATTGTACACTAGAATTTATCAATTTTTTTTTATTATTTCTCAAATAATATTTGTGTGTATTATCAAGGTTACTAAACCTGACTAAAAATAGAATTACATGGAGCAAAACAACTCCAAATAACACGTATTTTGTACGAGGAACCCCTTTCGTTTATTTAATTATATTTCGTTATAGTAATGCATGTGATATAATATTACCTATAATATATGTCCAGCAGTGGACGGAGATAGGCTGATGATGATGATGATGAGTAGAAATATACACTCTATAAAAAATTTATGTGTCTATCTATTACGGTTCATGAGATACAGCTCGTTGACAACCAGACGGACGGACAGCGGAGCCTTTAGTAATAAGGTTCTGTTGCCACCCTTTGGGTACGGAACCCTAAAAATACCCTTTGGTATTATAATATGGTGTTCTATATCCCTTTCCGGAGAAAATCAAGAGTTTGTAAGCTAAGTATTTTCGAAAAGTGATTTGGAGCTGAGTTTCTGGAGCAAATTGCTTCAATTTATCTGATTTTCTTTTGGTCCGGCCGTTGGTCTCCTCATTATCACTTAAATAGCTTCTCGATTCTGCCCAGACGAATATGATTACTGCATATGTGTTGGAGCTGACTCAGCCTTTTCTCAGTCTAGGAATAAAACTACCCCTTATTTACTGTTCTATTGAGTGAAAGCTAAGAGATTAGATACAGGTGTGAGTATAGCCTTTTAATAAATTAAGAAACACTTAGGGATAGTGAGACAGATAAAAATTTTAAAAAGTGCTCATTTTTGTCAAAATCAAACACTATGTTGTAAAATATGCATTCACTGGCCGTAGGGATATGTCGAAATATATTATTTTATTTAATATTAATTAAATTTTCAAGTAGGCCGATTAACAGTCAGACGGTAACTACTCACCACATGGACATTTGCAACCCCAGGAGTATCAAACCAAAGGAACCAAAGTATTATTGGCCCTGAGACGTGAAGTTGTTAAGTCTCATGTGCCTTTCGTTTTAGCGGGTCCCTTATCTTTCTAACCGTTACAGAACAATAAAAGTGCACTACTGCTTTACGGCGGAACTAGGTATGGTGGTAGTACTTCCACAAACGTAGGCTCTACTAAGAGCTCTACTGCTTCTGAGACACATTAAAGTAATACTTTAAAAATCAATCCATTTGTTCAGTTTAGGTCTAGAAGGGCACTAATTAAGGGCAAAGCTACCTGTACTGTAGTTACCACTGGTTCGAAAGACACCCTTCAATTGAGAAGAATCGATAAGAAACTTAGCAAGTCTAAATTTTTCATTAACTGACTTAATTGGTTAACCTATTCTTTCAAATGTTTAACAATATTAAAATACTTCTATGGATATGGTTAGAGAAGCTTATCCAGAAGAGAAATTTTCATGAGCTAGGCCTTTGATTCAGTAAATATTTTCAGAACATTACCCATTGGTCGGCTGGATAGTTATTTTTTACGGACGTGCAATCAAAACAGCAGTTTTGTTGTTGTTTATTGTCCTATTTAAAGGAGCCTCTAGTAAATACATGAGCTTTTTCCCCCACAAACTTAATTGTCATTCGTTATTATGCTATGAAACTATTTTGAAGATAAACAATCGAAATAGTCAAAACAACGGGTCTACTGAGGGCGTGCTTACGTCACAAGATATTCCGAAATCCCTTTGAAGTTCACATCAATTTGTCCATAAATTGATGTGTTGCTTGTTTTATAGTAACAGAAAGAAAAGTTATGAAAATATTTGGTGAGGTAAGACAGAATGTACGCAGAAACCGTTTCGCAATGTCTCTGAGAGGTAGTACACCCGACTTGACATTTCTGAAATCTTTCCTTTTTTATCTAAAGGTGATTTTCGACGAAGGGTCGCTTAGCGGATGCTGGTCTAAGTGTAAAGCTGAAGCGATACTACACGAATTGACTGCATTGCTACGGTACTTTTTGATTGGCAATTTATAAAGGGTATAGTAAAATCTCTCCATATAAATATTTAATAAACCAACGTTTTCAATTGTGTAGGTACCTGCTTCGCTTTTCCACTGCCGCTTGTGATTCAATTCCGTTCAGAAGGGTCCAAACGCAGTGTTCGCTCGGGTCCAATAAACTGACAATTCAATTACAAACAACGTAAGGTACGGAATCCGGGAATTTCGGCCATCGAATGATATTGAACTTTTCTGCTTTTCGATTGATTCTAGGAAAATGTCGTGTGTCGTAAGGTTTTATATTATTTTCGTACACGTAACTTGTTTTGTCATATTTACGCTGGACAAAGGATAAGGAGCTTCATAGAATAGTTAATAAGGATCAAAGTGGATGACACCATCATAATATTTTTGTCGAACATTGAATCTTACTTCCATTAAATTTGTCGTTGAATAATTATATACTTATTTATAAACCTTTTAAGTGGCTTTATTTAAAACGAATTCTCCGCCTTCTCAGGATCATAAATATTTATTGGAGCTAAATTAGAAATTCTATCATACAGTGACATTTACAGATCAAAAGGTGTCCTCGTCGCGTATTTAACTTTATGTAACTCGAATGTAATTAAGTAAGGAATTTACAAACAAATTAATGATTTAAACGAATCGAAATGAGAAATCGAGCATCACTTTGTGAGATCACGGGAATTCTTTTTTCTATTCTGTCCTCGGCGAAAAATAATTTAATGGAATTTCTTGGGGACAAGAGGCGCTCGAGACGACTTCGACTGTCAAAAATTGCCTTTTCCATGTGAATAATATTGGACAATAATACGACTTATATTCCGTCTTCAAATTCGCTTTTGATGAATAAAAAGATGAGGAGTCCTCGTTGTTTTGTTGGAGGAAATCAAGTGCCCAATCGGTAGAAGTTGCCGAGAGTGGCGTCGACGTGTGAATAAGCGAATTAAAAACTTTTTTCTCGCTATCCAAAGCGAATCGTTTTGCGAACGTACGCTTTGTAATGAAACGCGATAAGTACCAGTAGGTCTTCTATTTATGTAGGAATTTTTAACGAGAACATTAGCAGATACACTTATACAAAAATAAATATATTTGAAAATCAGTCTGATCCCTCAAATTGATTTTAAAGAAAATTGTTTAGATTTAAATCTGACGTAATTGTCTAACAATAACAGAATTGTTCGTGTACAGACTAACGGTGTGTCAGATTCTAATCTAACTTATTCCTAACTTTGTAGTCACACTGCGAGTTAAGATATTTGTAAATAATATATTAATATCAACTATTAGGTTCTAAGGGTCGGTTTCGGCAATAGCCACCTGCCGAAACTGTTTGGTAAACGTAAAAGTAAACTGACAGAATTTTTAAGAAAGCAGAAAAAAAGGATCTATTTATTGAAATAAGTACAAAAGAAGATTATTATTGTAAAGTGTTATTATTTCTGACAAGTCAACAAATTAAACAATATAAGTGTTTTATTCACTTTTAACATATCTTTTGTTCTTCGAAAGATGCTAAATTCAAAGCAATTTATTCAGTTCAGGCCATAGAAAGGCACTAGCTACTAGCACTGGTGCGGAAGTCAGCCTTCAAGTTTGAATTAGGTTCGATGCCGATAGCCTTATAATCGAAATTCGATCGAATAGTTGCTCTATTACTAAGCATATAAATAATTCAATCCATGAAAGTTTTCTATAACAAATGTAATTTGTTGTCATCAGGTGAGGGCGAGCGTGAGGGCGAGCGGCGACGCGGCGCGGGCGCAGCGGTGTCGCGCGGCATGCGGCGCCGCCCGCTGCTGCCGCTGCTGCTGCTGGCGCTACTGCGCGCGCACGGCCTGCTCGCCGCGTCCGGAGGTAAGCCACATATTAATATATACTTAAATGGAGAACCTCCTTGTAAGTCGGTAAAGAACTATGTTGGTTTTTAAACATTTGGAAGTATATATACGAGAATATACTCGTTATAATGAATTATATTCTAATTGAGAACCTCCTTGTAAGTCGGTAAAGAACTATGTTGGTTTTTAAACATTTGGAAGTACATATACGAGAATATACTCGTTATAATGAATTATATTCTAATTGAGAACCCTCCTTTTCTAAAAGTCGGTTAAAACTATATTGGTATTTAAAGAAAGGTAGAGTACGCGAATATACTCGTATTAATGTGTTTGTAGGTATTAAATACAAAGTCGTTAGAGAACAGTAATAATATTATTTTGTATCACATTATCAAGATTACATATCATACCCGCATTTCAAACTAATCGACCATCACAATAATAAAGTATTTAGCACATTTGCCTAAAACAAACCCGCTCACTCCCAATCAAACAAATGGGCGGTGTGAACCTCCAGCCGCTGCCAGCAACTGCCAACGGGGGTAAATTGTGGCGCTTCAGCGCTTCACGGTATAAATGCACTGCGGGAACGCTAGCCAGTGACAAATGGAGTGCGGGACTTGGCTTGTGTTGCGTTGTTGATAGTGGATGGAACAGTGGATGGAGCGAACAGAATTGATAGATTGTTTAACTTATTTGATACTTGGAGACTTGCTCAGGGGTACATGGCTTGATGACACGAGTTGGTGCTTATAAATGTAGTGGACGATTGAAAAGTTTGTTACCTATTTTAAATTATCAGCCCCCTTATTCAGCTTATATACACATCGTTACGGAGCTAAAGCAACGTAGCCACAGAGAACGAACCTCTCACGTAATTACGTAGTTATCGAAAGAGACAGAGCATAAAGTCCGCAACAAAACGTCGTGTCATTTTACTTTACAGAATGACACCCCAGGTATTCTGTGTTAATGGCTTATAGAGTGTCCTCACAGTTTGGTGATGTATCGTCAGTGCACATAATAGATTGAACGATTATATGTCAGTTTATAATAGGGGATGGTGTAAACTCAGCAATAGTGTGCGTCCATCGCTTGATTGTAATTTGTGTGATTCAGCGCGACTGATTGGTATACACTATCGCCTATTTCAAACAACTAAATATAATAGTAGCGGTAATAGACTTTGAAATGGGTTCGTTTGTTCAATCTGCTTTAAAATAAATATCAATTAACGGTATAGGCTTTTGGTGAATAATTAGAATGTATTTTATAAATAGGTACCTATTTATATAATCAGTTTCAAAACAGTTTTGCAGAAATTGTTTTCCAATACGAAAATACCCACATTTAGATATTTTTCATGCACTTTTATGGAGTTTAAATCATAAAAGTTTAGTAAAAAATACTCTACTGGACATTTTCTTATGTACATATTAAATAGTCTATAAAGAGCAAGAAAGACAAAGAAAAATTCCAATTTAAAACAAGCAAGATAAATTAATGAATACTTTAGAACCATCCATACATAACACTATACCTGTAATTACATCAACAACACAACCTGCACGGCTTTCTGATCCCTAATTAAGCAGAGCTCATACTATGGGAACCAGAAACTGTTAGAAATATATTATTTATGATACATATTCGTCACGGACACAAAACAGGCAGCCCGCAAGCAAGCACACAAATGCAAATTTTGGGAATCGAACCTACGTAGGAGGGTAGCCAGTTAGCTTGGTGGTTAGCGACTCTTACTGCCAAACCGAAGGTCGCGGGTTCGATTCCCACCCAGGACAAACATTTGTGTGCATGAACATGTCTGTTTGTTCTGTGTCTGGGTGTAAATATCTAAAAAGAAAAAAAAAATGTACACGAGTATGTACGAGTAGTATATCAGTTATCTGGTTTCCATAGTACAAGCTCTGCTTAGTTTGGGACCAGATGGCCGTGTGTAAAGAATGTCCCAGGATATTTATTTATTTATTTATTATCCTAGTGTACCAACCAGCTTAAGTATGTTTCGAATACCTCCAAGGGTTTGATTCTGTAGGGTAAATGAAACTAGCTGGAAGATGTTTTTTCGCGGCCGCTATGCTCTGTCTCTTTCGCTAGTTACGC
The DNA here is from genome assembly GCA_907165245.1 of Habrosyne pyritoides. Lineage (NCBI taxonomy): Eukaryota > Metazoa > Arthropoda > Insecta > Lepidoptera > Drepanidae > Habrosyne > Habrosyne pyritoides. The sequence continues at coordinate 14,090,080 of OU015591.1, read as the reverse complement.
AATCATATGAGAAGTCCGCTCTCCGAGGCCTCGTTAGCTGAATTAGGGGGTAGAACCGGCGTTAGTCGGACAACTAATAAGGGCCCGGAAAGAACTATTAAATCAATACATTAATATCCTGGAACCTTCTTGGCATACTATTATCTGATCCCAAGCTAAGCAGCACTTGTAGTGTAACATACAAATAACTGATATACCACGTATTCAAGTTTTTAAATATATACTCATACTTGCTGCCCGGACAGACGTCGTTCTGTTGAAATAAGTCCATACAAAATGCAGGAATTCGCTCGCAGCGCCACCTACCGCGATTGTGAATCTAAACCATCCAGGCCGCCACCCAAACGCATACAAACAAATTCATTCAAATCGGTCTAGCCGTTTAGGAGTTCACTGTCAACACACGTACAGAAGAATCACTACATAGTATAAAACAAAGTCGCTTTCTCTATCCCTATGTCCCTATATCCCTATGTATGCTTAAATCTTTAAACTACGCAACGGATTTTGATGCGGTTTTTTTAATAGATAGAGTGATTGAAGTGGAAGGTTTTTATGTATAATACATGCCATTCCGCGGGAACGCGGGTAAAACCGCGGACAGCTAGTTATATATATAAAGATAAAACTCAACCAGGTATATCAGCGAATAGAACCTATCTACGGTGTGAAATTGAGAGGGTAACCACCTCCCAACGCACCGGCCGATTAGTCTATGCACTATGCTATGATTAATCTCTTGCCTATCCGGCAAGAATGGCGGGATTGATTTTGACGGGACTTTTACTGGCAGGTTGCTGATATTATAAGGAGTATAAGTTACTACTACTACGGCTACTTTTTAACTCGGGAAAATGTGAAATCCACTCAAATTCAAATTTAAATTCAAAACCATTTATTCAGTTTAGGCCTTCGGAGGGCACTTATGAAGGTCAAATTTAAAGTTACTGAAGCTACAACCGGTTCGGAAGTCAGCCTTCAACTGAGAAGAACCGGCAAGAAACTCAGCAAGGTTACATTCTTTTTTATTTGTTATATACATTTTTATCTATTCTGACTTTTTGGCTATTTTATAATTTCAATTTTACATAATTTTATATTTAGCAATTACAAAATACTTATTATAGGTAACATTAAAAAAAAAACAAAACAAAATAAAAAAATATGACAAGACTACAAAATAACAAAAAACACTCGCGGGTGAAACCGCGGGGAAGAGTTAGTTTATTATATTTCCTTGAAAATAAATATGTAAACTCGTAATATTTGATAATAGGCTCTACCTAAACATTACATACGAGTACCTGTACCATGTATTTCGAACAAAAAACCGAAATATTATTTACTCTTTTCGTTAATGGATCAAAATTGTCTCAAGCGTGCAATGCGTGGGTCTCAAAGGGTCTTAATAAATCCCTCACCGCCATATTTTATATTTAACGAAAGGCGGTTACCGCACCGAACGTGCTAAATTGATATTTACTTCGCACCTTGTATCAATAAACATAATTTAATTCTGAAATTGGAAACAATACGCCTACAGTGGTAGGGGGGACGTGCTAATGAAGCTTTGTGGAGCTTTCCCGTTTTTTCGATCGCGTTAAGACTTAAAAGAAGGCCTTTAAGATGTTCGAGGGAGCTAATTAAAAGATAATGAAAAATTTCAAGCGAGGAAAGTATGTAAATTAGTTTGGGAAGATTCGACCCTTGATGAACTGTGCAGTGTATTTCATCCCCCTTAAAACAAGGTAAGGTCGCGACTGAATTCGGTTGTAATACCTCGTATTTCTGTTAAATTAATTATGGGTTTTATAATTGAGTAAATTTTCTATGTATTTTTATGAAAATTTTGTTTTAAGTCCGCCGTTGTGTATACTATAATAAATAATCTGTATCTATCTATCGATTATCAACCTTATTTTTATTACTCTACTATCTATCCCCCGCGGGTGTACCCGCATTCCCGAGGGATGTACCATTTCCCGATACAAAAAGTATCCTATGTTACTTCTAATACCTCTAAGTCATTTGTGTTGTCATCCATATCAGATGCGTTTTCTCTTTGACGTCTTATGTTCACACGGGAACGCGGTCGAACGGGATAAAAAGTATCCAATATCCGTCTCCTGGTTCTAACCTAACTTACCACCAATTTTTTCCAAATTGGTTCAGCCGTTCTTGAGTTATAGTGTAACTAACACGACTTTCTTTTATATATATAGTTTAAAAGAAATGCTAAGTATATTGTTGTAATTACTAGCCTAATTAATACTTAAAATGACATAAAAATAAATGCAATAAATATAGAAAGGTAAGAAAAGTTAAATCAGTTGCTTACAGTAGCAGCAGCGCTGTATAGGAATGCTAATCCTCTGGCCGAGGTATTCGCCAGCCCTCTGGTCGCGGGAAGCGTCGACTAGGCGCTTAGAAATATCACAAAATTCGCGATGAGCTCCTGGCCCCCATGGCCCTAATGTCTCTACCCTAAATGGCTCAAATATGCAACTATATATATTTACCTATATATAGGGTTCCTTTGATGCACCATCACCTCAAAACCACTGAAGATATCGGGATCGGATTGCTACTATTTGTACATACCAGTAACAGGCCAGTTGGCTTGGTGGTTATCGCTCTGACTTCCAAACCGAAGGTCGCGGGTTCCATTCCCACCCAGGACAAACATTTGTGTGCATGGACATGTCTGTTTGTTCTGTGTCTGGGTGTAAATATCTATATAATAATGTATTTAGAAAAAAAAGTAGTATATGTAGTATATCAGCTATCTGGTTTCCATAGTACAAGCTCTGCTTAGTTTGGGACCAGATGGCCGTGTGTAAAGAATGTCCCAGGATATTTATTTATTATTTAGCTTTCGCCTACTAAAGATTCAATCTATAGTATTGTACAATGAAAAATACAAAAGCACTTAAAATTGAATTAGTCACTATACACTATATAACAAAACCGAAAATATATCTCAAATAAAATGTCTAGTATTGTATTTTACACAGTATTTTCAAGTACACATGTTTCAAATTACGTTCGACCGTAGCACTAAAACCAAATTAATTCCACCATAAAGTATGGTGTTGGAGTGTAAAAACATGCCATAAATAATTCGAGTGACTGTCCACGACATTTCATAGTGCAACGATCCGTCCGTTGCGAACTATGCGAGCGGTCGCTTGGGCTAAGTTATAAGAAAATGCATTTACTATTAACTATTTCATTATAAAAAAGCCTTTAAATTCTGCTTTCTTATTTAAATACGTACCACTTCAACTAAAAAATAATTTAACATCGGGTTCCTTTGACGGACCATCACCTCAAAACTACAGAACATGGGAACTCAAAATGGGAGTGCTATGATTCGACGCGGAATTTTTCGTAGATGGTTATAGGCTATATATTGATAAACGCGGGTGAAATCGCGCGGGACAACTAGTTAAATTTATTAACAAAGAAACAAGCTTTAAATGCAGAATCTTTCTTTTTTTTGTGTTCCAAGTGAAGTCAAGCTTTTTTTTGTGTGTAAGAACGGGCAAAGCAAAATGTCCTTTATACATATGAGTATTAAAGGTGGTTCATTGGGTAGGTCCAAATCGTCTACAGTATATAATGTAAATTAACTTTTATTAAACGCATCCTTAAGGCATAGTATGGCTTCGTCCCACAAAAGATAGGTTCAGTAAATTAAGTTAATTTCTGATATAATAGAACTGGAAGTCGATTCTGATTAGTGATTAACAAAGTAGTCTGTAATAAAAATTTTCTTTGCCCGTCTATTTGTTTTCTTTTTGTGGATTGACAATTGCTCGGTTAAATTACGATATAATCTAGGCTTCAATTCGACAAGCAAAACGATACTAGCTCGACGATGTATCGCGGCATCTCTTTCTCTCATTCGCTATGAAATCAGGTGAACCAATCGGGCCTTATTGCCCCGGCTGGCGAAAACGTCTGCATTAGCTCAATAAAGGGACTGTTATTAAATACCATTTTGACTGTAACTGTCAACACAGAACTATAATTTGACTTTTGTCATCAGCCCCCTATTCAGCTAATGCAAACATCGTCAGCGAGTATGCGCAACGAAGGCTCGGAGGGCTTACCTCTCACATGCGTAGTTAGTGAAAGAGGCAGAGTATAGACACCGCGAAACATCGTCGAGCTAGTGTCATTTTTCTTACAGAATTGAAGCTCACAACTGAACTAAATAAAATACTGCAACGTTTGTAGTTTGACGTAACGTACCTACTATTATGGGCGTAAAATGGTACTTTAAATATTTTGAGTAATTTATTTGCTATTTTGCACACATCCAACAATGTAGATTGAAATAAATACGCTCATTTAACGTTATTATGTCAAAATCTCATCGTCTGTTCAAGATAATAAATAAACACTCGAAATGAAAACAACACCCACTGATTATATAATTTACAAGCTACAAGCTCATTATTGGAATTATAAGCCTCGTCTTACACTAAGAGATAATCAAATGGAAGGTAACTAGATGGACAATTTAAATGAAACACTACCTTTAAATCAGTATACCTGCTTAAATCTTAGAGGTTTCTCAGCAAAGTAAATCTTTTATAGTTGCAATAAATAAATAATTATCCTGGGACATTCTTTTACACACGGCCATCTGGTCCCAAACTAAGCATAGCTTGTACTATGGAAATCAGATAACTGATATACTACATATACTCCTTTTTTTTTCTAAATACATACTTATATAGATTTAACAGACACAGAACAAACAGACATGTTCATGCACACAAATGTTTGTCCTGGGTGGGAATCGAACCCGCGACTTTCAGTTTGGCAGTCAGAGCGTTAACCACCCAGCCAACTGGCCTCTCAGTTGCAATGATTACTTTGTAGTTAGAACTGATGGCATTTTGGCTGGTAACCTGGCAGACGGTCTACCTGTTGGTCAGTGGTCACCGCAGCCTATGGACATTTGCAACACCAGGGGGGCTTTCAAAGCGTTGTCGACCCTAAGACATAAAGTGGTTAAGTCTCATGTGTTTTTTGTGAAATACTACGCGCAATTCAACTGCTTACACCTTAAGAGCCATTATTAAAAAGGGAAATTAAGCGATTTTCACTTACACCACACAGGAATATCTACCCAAGACGTGCCTGGACGACTGCCAATGTGAGAGTGCGAGCCTGCATGCCAAAATGGAATCTAAGGCATGTTTGCGTAGATAAAAAAAATCAATGTGAAGACTTTAAAATGTACGGGCATGTATTAAGAGTCTACGTACTTTAAAGGAGATTTTGCTTTTCCTTTTACCAGTACAGTGCCTAGGTATAATGAGCAATGGCATTTTAACTAGCCGTAAAATATATCAGATAGGTTGACGTAAGATCTTTATCGGAATAAATTGACAGGACAGGAGTGGTGGTGGTCATAAAATATATGTTTGATTGTTCTGTCTCTGGATGTAAATATAAATACATGTATTTTTTAAATTAGTTGATAATATCAGTCATTTGGTGCCCATAATACCAGCAGTACAAGCTCTCTTTAATCTGGGATCAGATAACAGTTTGGAATGAATGTCGAAGGATACGTATTTTTTTAACTAAGATGTAGTGTTAGTCAATTAAACGGCATCAACACAAACCAAAGCGATTTATTCAGGTTTTCATAGAAATTCACTCAGAAAAGTCAAAGCAACTAGTATATAGATAATACATTACAAATTAAAATATATTATAAAAAAAAAATACCTTGTTGAGTTCCTTACCGATTCTTCTCAGTTGAAGGCTGACTTTCAAACCATGGATAACTTCAGTTACTTTGACCTTCATAATTGCTCCAAGAGCCCGAACTGTTTATTTTGAAGATCAATATCTATATTTCTAACTATAAGTCCTTAAAAAATAATTTGCTTTACATTTTATAATTTGTCTTTTTTGATTTAACAACCCAACTTAATATGTTAAACTTAAATCTTACCTACATCCAAATCAGGTTAGAGAGAGAGCCGCGATTACAGTTACGATACACTAATGAGTCCCTACTCGGCGTTAGAGCAAAAAAAACAGGTCAAGTACGCGTCGGACGCCCGTAGTAAGTATTCCGTACATTAATTTTTAATTCGCGACGCAGTTTGATGCTGTTTTTAAATGGGGATTATCAAATATGTACGTAGTCGTAGAAACTCTTTTATTAATTGTTTTCTTATTTAATGTCATAACAAAATGCTTGATTTTATTAAAGATTTGTTTATTTACTTTTAGCTTCTGTAATTTTTAAAGATTTTCAGTGATATGATCTATATATATTATTTGTAAAAATAACGTCAATTTGCACGCCATAGACTACGTGCGTACCAAATTTCATCGCAATGAGTTGTGCCGTAAAGACGACAAGACGGTAATAAGTAAACGACACGCGCATATATATTATCTGTTAGAATTTCAGCTCTCTAAATAAAAAAGCCTTAATACCTTCTCAGATAAATCCTACCTCAACTAAGTGTGACTGACAGATACCGATCTAATTCCATTACCAGGTTTTCAATTCCACTACAGAATCTTAGGCTAAAATAAAATTAAAAAGAATTCACTTTTTTCACCCCCACCCCCACAGATAAGCTGGGAGCAAAACGTGCGTCGGGCGAGGCAATCTCAAATTATAGTATCGATCGCGTGCCCGTACCGATCCATTAATCAACTGATGGGATGTAGCGAGCAATGTAGGTCGTCCATTACTTCATTGTCTGCCAGGTGCAACGCTCGCGGGACACTAAGTGTATACGTACATTTATCAAAGTTTCAAGGCAAACTGGTGTGAATACTGTTTCTGTATGTACCTACGAATAATATTACACGTTGGAGAAAGGAATATCAAAATTTGTTTAGTGTTATGATTACTAAGGCTTCCTGATTACTTATGCACTGCACTATCACACTTATTTAGCCATTTATCATAAATACAGTTAAACAAAGACTCTTTTACTTTTTCGTCATAATGTGAAAATTCATCAGTGTTTATAGAGCTACAGAATAATATATTTTATGCTCAAAATAATAAAATTCCCAATGGAATGTGTTTAAATGAGCTCCCCAATTTATTTCGGCGCAAAATCTATTGTAGCACACCAGCGCGTCATGTTGGTGTAGCGGAACCGAGAATATCTGAAATTGTTACAAATAAAAATTAAAAGCACGCCTTTCTTAACTGAATGATTTGTGAAGAATTTGTATTAATATATAAATTCTTTTGGTGCTTACTCAGGCGGCAACTCAATGAGAAATACTTCAGAATTTCTCGTGCAATAATTCGATTTCTTGCATTGCTGTTTGCATTCATTCTTTTATTATATTTCTTTTACATTCTATAATCTCTTCGATGCTACTAAATAGTAATAATAGTATTAGCTGTAATATACAAAAATATGAGAACTATTCATAGGAGCTTGTGAAAGCCTACATATTTAATGCTCTAGTTTAATAATATGATATGAATTTCGGAGTTATGTGACTGTGCGCGTTTAATATCTCGGAATACATCACGTGGGTGTGCGTCAAGCTCATTGGATATTAAATTATCGAACCGTAATGTTTGTTTTTGACGGCAAATAAATTAAATCTCGCGATAATTTGAGATTAAAGGCACACGTCAGTTTATTTGCCTTGTATGGTAACATTCTATCTAATTTCACATTATTGAATTTATTAAGCACAATTTTTAATTACGATATTCATTGAGCTGAAAATACGCCATGATTTTGCTTAATTTATTTTTGCTGAATAATATGGTATTTATAATTAACAGTGGAATTATTTCATTTAGGTATAGCTAGCTACTTGCTCGCGGTTTCACTTGCATGGGGCCACAAGCTGAATTTCTTTGATTACCATACCTGGGGATGTTTTCTATGTCAAGTAGGATTACAAGCGGTCTTTCTAATGGTCGCCGTCGCCTATAGATTTTTTAAATTTGATAGATTTGTTATGCCAGGGGCATCGCCAATACGTTGTGTTATGCTTAGCAGGTATTTGATCGCATGAACATGTCTATGCTGGGCGACGGCCGCGTCGACAAGAGCCATTTTCGAATACAACTTAAAAATGGCCATAAAACATCGAGGTGCAGTTGTCATGGAGAGTCTTTTGGGAGCGAAACCATCCGAGGCCGAAATAGCTTAAACTTTAATATTTAGAATTATACATTTTGATGAAATACTTTTAAGTAAATGCTAAGTTATTTATTTATAATCCATGTATCGGCAATAAAAAAATTCAATGTAACACTATTATTAATGAACCACAAGCCTCAGTTCAAAACAACGAGCTGAGCACGCGCGGAAAGATGTTAATTTTTAGAAACACAATACAATTGATCTTAAAATAATTTATAGTAGAATCTTCAAAGAGTATGGACTAAGAGTCCGTAGAAAATTAAAAAAGAAATAAATAAAAAAATTAAAAATGTCTATTCTATGTTAGGGTTTATGTATCTGTCTAGTAATTCGAAATAAAAAATCATTTATTCAGTCTAAACCGTAGAAGGTCAAAGCTACTGGAGTTTTCACTGGGTCAGAAATCTGTCTTCAACTGAGAAGAACCGGCAAGAAACTGGGGTTATATTTGACTTTTTTTATTTTTAACAGTATTATTATTTATTTTAAATATAGCATACCAGATAAAGATCTCCAAGCTCTTCTTAGTATGTGATCAGATTCCAGGAATAAGTCGCGCTAAAATGGGCACTATGATACTAATGCAAGCCCACAGGTTCCCGGATTCGTAAAATTGTCTGAGATATCCTAACAGGTGGTAGCTTCAGCTTTGACTTTTATAAGTGACCTTCGCGGGCCTAAACCGAATAAATTGTTTTAAATTGAATGTTGGTCACTAGGGAACTGTATAAAAATCTTTTAAACTTTTTTCTCGATATACAAACCAATTCTGCTCCATATAAAATTCAAGACATACAAACATAAACAAAATTTCACTAATTACGTATCAGGGTACACAGTGTCTCATTAAACTCCCTTAAAGGGGAAGCAAAGAGGCGAAATTACGCGTTCCCTAATCTTATAAAGCGCGAAACACTATTATTGCCGAGTATAATTACGGCGGCTAAATTAAATGGGTGAGTAGGGAGATGCCAGACGGAGTCAGCTTTCTGTTCAGCGGTTAAAATATAGCACGGGAACGGTGGAGGTACAGGCGAGGATCTCTCGGATAGAGGTAAATAATGCACTCTCTTAATTTCCAGGTTTATTAAGTATCCTTTTGGGTAAAAATGATCCAGCCAAATTATTGGTAATTGCTTTCGTAAAATGTTATTAAAACAATATTTTACGTAGAAGCTAAATGTAAGAAAAGAAGCTATGCGATTTTTAAACCTACTATGAGTAGAAAATGCATATTTATCTGTTTGTTTGTCTTCTATGCAATCCTACACAGTTCATTCGATTACGATAAAAGTTTGGCGTGTTGGCGAGCGCTCGGGAAAGAAGGAAAGGCCGGATGTGTAGGTATCAATACGGAAATATTGTTGAAGGTTATACATTTTTTCAAGAACCAATAACCAACAGTGTATTAGGAGTTCCAATGAAAACCCTCCGACTTTATCACCGGACTAGGGTACAAGGTAGTAGTTGCTGTCAAGTTAAATCAAACGAGCGGAAACAAAATAGGTTTTCATGTGTAATTTAGGAGTTTTATCTTTGTTATCCTTTTATCTTTACCAGAACAATGGATTTCTAATTTGGGGAGACATCTTCCGAATTAATAAAAATCTTATAAATGGCCACGCATCCCGGCCACAACTAGCTTAACCTTTTGAACGCCATTGTCGTCTATACTCGACAATAAACAGGGGCCCAATTCCACTAAATGCAACGTTCGAGTAGCACGTTTGGTTCGGCCATGGTATGGTTAAGATTAATGTCAAATTGAAGTTTGACATTTCATAAATATGGTATTCCTACGCACTACAACCGAAACAAACATACATTTTGACGTAATCTTTCGAACGAATGTGAACCATTACCGAAACACAACCACAGTTCGATCGTTGGTGTGTTTAGAACAATACGATTAAATGTCAAATTTGACATTTGCATAATATGTTAGTGGAAATGCCCCCCAGCTCAATAAGCAGCACAGAATAAAGTGTAGTAAATAATCATATTTAATTATTAATTTTATATGTTTTATTGATAATGGTATTTATATCGATTTTCGGGCTTGGCGTTCAGGTAATGGAGATGCCGTGACGGCATGGCGTTCAAAAGGTATAAATATAATGCACTAGTTCAGACTATAATTTGAAAGTTATATATTTTAGTAAATTTCCCCATATTAATGTACTAGCTGTACCATTTAAGAGATGTGCCACGTACAAAACATATACAGAACACATTAAACTTTATAATCTCAAAATTAGCCATTACGTTTATCCCGGCCATTATCTAAATATTAACTTCTCAAGTTATTCCGTACTTGTATCTGTATCTACCACTTAGAAAGCCTTTGTGTTGATTAAGTACTTTTAAAGTACATATCTGAATATAGATGTGATAGGTGATAATCGAGATTTCTGAGCGGTTCTAGGAAATAAAAATGACTTTTTATGAAGAGTTCTAATTTGGTTGACTAGCTTTTCCCTGTGGTTTACTCGCGTTAGGGACGTTATATTTTCCCAGAATAATAAGTATCCTATGTGTCATTCCAAGTTGTAAACTATTCTGGTCAAATTTCATGAAAAAGAAAATTTTTGTTTTTGTAAAAAAGAGTATCAAAAATGCATTTTTTTATACCACTTCGGCCGACTAACACGCAGTTGGTCCACCTGGTGGTAAGTGGTCACCGCTGCCTATGGACATTTCCAACACTAGGGGCATCGGCAATGCGTTGTCGGCCCTGAGACGTGAGGTTGTTAAGTCTCATGTGCCTGTAATTTCCCCCCGCCCCTTACCTTTCTAACCGAAACACAGTAATACAAGTGCACTACTGCTTCACGGCAGAAATGTGTAAGGTGGTAGTACTTCCCCGGACGTACTCTGCACTAAGAGCTCTACTACTCATGTTCATGAATGCAATAGATTGAGAAGAAATCCCGCTAATAAAAATCTGCAAATGATTTTGTTTATTCAGTCTATGGAAATAAAGTTGTTTTTTAACCTCGACGTATAAGGCACATCAATAGTGTCTCGTAAATTTTTATTAAGAGTGATTTTGTTAGTAATATAGACGATAAATAGTATAGCTTATTAACAGTAGTAAATTTTACGATGGTACTAAGCAATTTTCGATGCTGTTAACAACTTTTTGGGAGAGAATTTTAAATATTTTCATCCCTTATTCCACGTTTATTACAGGTTGTAAGTATTCTACGTTTTAAGTGCCAGTAAACTTATCATATGACGGCGTTGCCAAATTGGATTTTATCGTTTACCTTATGGAAAATTGTTTAAGCATGTTTGGATAAAAATCTTGTGTTGGTGAAAATTTACATTAATTAATAGCGGTCCTTGAATTTTATCATAAATCTACTATAATAGTGTAAAGCGGTAATTTTTTAAGTTTGGATGTAGGTGGTATCCACTCCAACTTACTCATTCGATTTTAAAATCTATGCCATTTGTAATAAGCTACATTATGCTATGCCATTATTTTTCAGATAGCTTGGCAGGCGATTTGATTTTTCTTTTGGCGCTCTATTTTGAATTTTGAACTACCTTGCTCCAGGTTTGTTACTTGACTCAGGCGTGACCTTACAGAAATCCATTGTAAGATTATACAAAAACAAATATCTAGATACTTCTCATCTACTCTCTAGATTACGCTGGATCTCCTTCTCTGTCAAGTCGGAAACACGTGTCGATTTCCTGATGGTTTCCTTGTTTGGGACTTCATAAAGAAGGCGATCCAGCGGCATTAGTATCTAGATATTTGTTATTGTATAATCTATTCCTGTATGTTCTAAAGGTACGTTCAAACATTTCTTTAAAAAAATCATTGTGAAAAATAACCAAACAACAAAGAATACTTGGTAATAAGAAACCCACAAGGTTATTTGAACAATAGAAAATATTACAAAGTGGAACTGTGAACCTTATTGAACTTTGTATTGAAAAGGTGTGAGATCTAACTACAAGGGTTTGTATTAAATTATTTAAAAGCGTTTTCTTGTTTAAACTGTTTAAAGTGTGTACATTGGGCCTCAATTTGTAAAAGGGTCCAACAACAAACTGGTTTTCAGTTTGTGCTAATCTGGTTTCAGAGGTACTATTACAGGTACGCATTTGTAACTTAAATATATATTATCATTTGCCTACTCTATTTCCATCCATTTGAAGTCCGCGCAATATGTATGCTTTCTGTCCAGTTGGCTGGGAGGTTAGATACCCTCACTGGCACGACACTGGTCATGAGTTCGATTACCAGGACAAACATTTGTGTGCATGAGTTCGTGGTATATGTAATATCAGCTATCTGGTTCAGTAGTTTAAACAGTACAAGCTCTGCTTTATTGGAGATCACATGGCCGAGTGTAAAGAATATTCCAGACTATTAATTTATTTATATACTTATATGGCATTTTTTTAATATTAATATAAATAATTAACTAAACAAAAACCGAATCTACAGTCATGTATTGACAAGTGTAAAGCAATGATGTTAGTAATCTAATTTTTAGATAAATCAAAATGATTTCTGAACCGCCACCAATCTTTGAATAAGACCTCTAAATATTATAAAGGGGCCTCCTAATCAGACTCCTAGACAGTTTAATTTTAATCCTGCTGTATTATTGGTGGAAATTACCAGGCGGCCGCGTGCCTGAGACGTTGTCAATTGATTAGGTAAGGGGTGGCATCTGAAGTACTTTACTTTGTACGATCATCGTGCGATCCAATAATGTTCAATTAATTATGGACTAGATGATTTATATTATCACGTGACAGGTCTGTGATGGGTTTTGATGGTACTTAACCAGGATCTTGTAATCTTATCCCATATGCACTCGGTAGCCATTCTGATCGCCGGGATTCCATGATGCTTTTATTCCAAACTATCTGTCTCCCGCGGTTTTACCCGCGTTCCCGAGGGACATCACATTTTCCCGGGATAAAAAGTAGCCTATATGTTATTCCAGGATATGCTCTTTGATTTTCTCTATCTATGATACTTTACTTTACTTAAAATGAGCAGTAATTTACTTGTGTTTCGGCATTAATGGGTATGAGACTAAGTACTTCCTCGGACGAATTCTACACTGAAAGCTTCTACTACTTCTAAAGTAACAAAAATAAATGTAATTTTCACTCAAGTCATCTATTACATTGCATTTCTCACCATGCGATCTTTCGTTCCTCACAACATATTGATTTGCCAAACAAGTGTATCGATTTACTGAGACATAAATGCCAATTGGAATTGCAATGTTCTACCAATAGACGCTAGCCAAAACTAGTGTGTTATACTGAATGTTGGCTGACCGCAAGGTTGCAGAACAGATGCCTTAATCAAGTTAACGGAGCTGGCTGCACAGGCAGGTCTCCGATGATTACACGTAGTAGGTGTGGTTGTGTAACAAGCAAGATGTTTTTAGCACCAGTGTGCAGGGTATGTCGGTATTGTATATTCATGATGTTGGATGCCGTGTCAAAGTAATTGTCAGTGTATTGTATATGTATTGATATTAAGGAACGCGGGATTCTGTCTTCTAATAAAACAAAATAACTTTGTGTGGTATGAAATCCGAATAATAATTAATTTCGAATTTATAGGCAAATTATGGGCTCTAGTCAAAAACGTTAAAAAGCTTAAATAATTATTATCAGATGTAGATCTCGAATTTAAGACTGTAAAACATAATGATGATGAAAAATGGGCAAAAATGCAAGAAACAGTAAAATATGCAGTCGTTATCATTTGTCATACTGACAGACGCGGGATTCTCATTATAAGATTTTTTTTACCATTTTCGTACGTAACTTTAAAAACCTATGTCACCTGCCTGCTCTTATCCTAGCCAAGTGTTCGGGAACTTCTATTGTCATTCACTCATTACAAAATCCTATTGTAGATTGATTGATTCTGATATCATTATGCAGAGCTCGCACCATGCTCTGCCGTGCTATTCACAAATCTAAACTCGACCGAGTGATTACTCAGGCGAATATGCGGATAGCAGAGCTCTCATCAGACTGCGGAGTTCACAAAAGAGACAGATAATATTCCGTTCCTCGTGTGAATTCAGCGTCGAGTTTCAGTCCAGAATAGCCTAGCTACTGCTCGGAAATTCCCATGCTCTCCAACAAACTTTTTAATTCACTATTATCTTCCAATTACTAGAGCTAAACCAACAATTAATAAATTCCCCAAATACGTGTGCCCATACTGTGGGATTATCAAATAATTTTACCAAGTATTATCAGTATTGTGCTGGGTCCATTGTCGGTGGTAACTTGTCAAAGTTTTAATAACGTTTCCCGGAGTTTTGCCCCGACCGAACTTTTCAATTTCTGCAATGCGAACTGTGAAAACTCTGCTCTACCGCTTTAGAACACAGATGCTGCGATAAAGTCTTGCGGCTCCGCGGCTATCTGTTGATTGATTGAGCTGTTAAATTAAGCGGCAAACTATTTATCTTCCGTTTTTAGTTACCCCAAATTAAGAGGTTGTAATATTGTAAGCGTCCGTGATGGCTCGTGATACTCAATCAAGTTGGGAACTACTGAAGTCGCTGGACGAGAGTTATGGCTTGAAATCTACTCAGATTAGCAACATAATATCTCAGAAGATCATTAGTTATCTTCAAAGCGCATAAAAAGGTGAGATTGGACAGATTAGTGTCTTGGTTGTTAGATTTTCACTAGCACGCCACGTGGGTTCGATTCCCATCCAGAAAAAATATTTGTTCTGTTTCTATGTATAAATATCTATTTATGTAAGTATGTAACCTATATAAAAAATAAGCAGAATATATGTAGTATATCAGTTATCTTAGTTATGGATCAGATAGTCGTAAACAATGTCCCAGGATGTAACAAGATATTTTATTCATTCTTACATGCTGAGTCAATTAGATTGAGGTAGTAAACAACGCGCGGTTAGCGTTAATAAAATTGTGCGTCTTTATGCTACAGCTTTAAAACACGGAGGATGCAACATGCGGTGTTTGATGCAAAGTTACGGTAGCTTATTAAGGTAGTTTATTTGGAGGAAACGACTTTGTAAAGGGGAGGAATTTACGGGTAGAGGATTTTTTTTCCGGCAAAGTTTTAGAGGTCACTTCGTAACTTATTCTTTGCGAACTAAGGTTGACTTTACAGTTGCTCTCATATTTTTTGTATATAAAGTTCCTTGTTTTGTAGTTAGTGAAGGCGTTTTTAGGTTTAAGGAGAGATTTTATTTTTAATTTGAACGCTACGATAAATCTGGCGAGCTAGCGCAGCCTTACTTTTTTATATAGTGGTTTTATCCACGTTCGTGAGGGATTAAAATTTATTTTGTACAATTTAAGCCTGTATGGTATAAAAGGTAGTATATACATCGATGACTCAAGAAGATTCTTTATCTGTATACAAAATTTCATTTAAAAACTGCAGTTTATGCGTGACTAAGACAAACACATCGGAACTTACACATTAATTTACCAGGGAAACATATTTTACATTAACATGCATGCGTTACCAAGTTAAACATTATTTCAGTTTTAAAAGAAAACTCGTGCACTTAATAGAAACATCAGATAATGCTCCATAATGTGCACTAACGGCTCACAGACATGGTAGAAGCAAAAAGATTTGTGTGTACAGTCACGAACATTGCTCATATTATAAAAGCGAAAGTTTTTTGGATTGTACTATGGACACCAGATAAGTGATATACTACATATACTATTTTTTTTTCTAAAAACATACTTATATAGATATTTACAACTAGACACAGAACAAACAGATATGTGGTGGGAATCAAAGAGCCACTAACCACATGTCAATTGGTTATATATACTAGCTATATCCCCGGGTTCAAAAGGAGTGATTTATTTCCAATGATAAAAATTGTGTCTTAAATCTGTTAAAATATCAAGTTTCATCTAAATCCGTTCAGTATTTTTTGCGTGAAGAATACATAGTAGGATGAAAAGGTCGGCATCAACATCTGAAACCATCATATAACCTAACATAACTGTTACTACTGCGACAGAGTCGTTGCATTAATTGAGCCGTCTGCAATTAATTAATTAATCAACCAATTAAATATTATTCCAGAACTGTTCTTAGTAACATATTTTTGCTCATAACTGTACTACCGTTTTAGCAAAGAAATAACGCGGAAAACAAAGTGTTTCACTAAAGCTGAACGTGGAAAACATTTTACTACGTCATAAATGCGAGCCGTTACCGAAAAATGAACGTATAATGTTCAGGAGATCCTGAGCGGAGTGCCAACGATTTCAGCTTTCTTAATACGGAAGTGACTTCATTATTAAAATTGAGACAACAATACGAGTGTTTTTATAGGCTGTTTAATCTTGAATACTCATTTCAATTAGTATTACTTTCTAGCTGGGATTTTACCCGCATTATGAAGGATTTCGATTATATTTTGAGATAAAAGTAGCCTATGTTTTATAATAAGATACAATCTATCTACTTACCAAATTTGGTCAAGATCCGTCGAGCCGTGAAAAGGTAAGAGATAGACAGATACACTTTTGAGTTCTTGTATGGATCAAGTAAATATTATAGATACCAAAATACAAAGGTAATTGTGTAACCAGCCTGTTTAAATATGCGGTTTTATTTTAGGGATCTCTTTTGGTTTGTTTTTGAACTCTGTAATAACCCAGAACCGATTATAATTGTTTGCTGCCGTTTATGCGTAATTAAGACACATATATCCAAACTTTCCGAAATCCCAACTAATATTATAAATGTGAATGTAAGTTTGTTTGTTACGCTTTAACGTGAAAACTACTTAACCGATCATCATGAAACTTTGTAAACATATTCTTGGAGGTATTAGAAGTAACATAGGATACTTATTGTGCTGGGATAATGTTACATCTCTCGAGAACGCGGATAGAACCGCGGGGGACAGCTAGTAAAATATAAAATAAATATCTTGAGACATTACAAACGTTTACCAGCTAACTGATATACCTACTCCAATTTCGAAATACATACTTGTACTGATATTTACACCCACTTTACATTCACATCGATATTCATATTATTAGTAATCAGTAAATATTCAAGTTCCTACGAAATATAAACTGTATCATCGCAATGAACAAAAGTACTACCACAAATTGAAATAAACATCCTAACGTTCAATCTACAAGTTTAGATCACCATTTCCATCCTAACTAAATACCGTACAATTAGCAATCAATAAACACATCTTCCGAACGGCTCCCGTGGCCGCCCTACGACCTTTACGTTACGGCCCAGCAGTTAACGTCCACTCGTTAGGTACCGTGTTATCCTTTACGGCCGACGCTTCACCAATATCCCTCTATGTATTCCTCTATATATCTCTGGATATAACGCTTTGTGTAACTAGTGTTCGTTTCCACGAAGGATCCATAATAACGTTTCTGTATCGGTTTTTTTGGTAGTAAGAATTGTCTTCTATTGTTATGCTGATATACGACCCGCATTCATTCAGGGAACATGTGTTTTCCCGGTTTACAAATAATAATAGTAACATTAAAATCATAATATAAAACAAGCTTAAAGTTTGTTGTTTTAAATGGGTTTAATAAGTTACTAGCTGTCTCCAATGGTTTCACTCGCGTTTCTTGAGGTACGTAATATTTCCTCGGGACAAAAAACCTACATATATGCTGCTCCTGGGCATGTTCTATCTATGTGCCAAATTTTATCCTTTAGTTGTTTTTGTTTTTTTTGTCCTTTTATTGCAGGCTCAAAATAACAATAAAATAATTATTACATAGTAGCATTTAAACACCACAAAGGTTTGTGACAATACTACACATATTGAGTCTACATTGACAAAAAACACACAATACACTGTTAAAAGTAGATCTTAAAGTTAAGTAAAGATATATTAGGTTGGGGAAAAAGTCTTTTCGCATTATAGTATGTATGGACTTGTAATAAAATCTCTTTGGCTATACTATTTGTATCTGGCTGGTTTTGGTATCATTGAAAGTTTAAATATTAAAGAACATAATTCCAAATTCAAATTAGGAAACTCTGTGATTTGCATTTGTTTTTCGTACCGCCAAGATGAGTGAATCTAATGAAGAAATTCGATTCATTTTAAAATTTTACTACAAAAAAGGTAAAAATGCAACGCAAGCCGTGAAAAAAATTTGCGATGTTTATGGACCTAGTACAGTGTCTGTGAGAGTAGCATAAATTTGGTTTAAGCGTTTTCAATCCGGAAATTTTGATGTCAAAGATGCACGTCGCTCTGGTCTCCCCATTACGGATAAAAAGGATGCCATTTTTGTAAAAGTGGAGCAAGATCGGCATATCAGTAGTTACGACGTAGCTGAAGAACTGGGAATTAACCACGAAACAGTTTTGGCGCATTTGAAAAAAACTGGGTACACAAAAAAGCTAGATATTTTGGTCACACATACCTCACGAGCTCACTGAAAGAAACCTAATGAACCGTGTACTCATTTGTGATTCTTTATTACGACGTCATGAAACCGAACCATTTTCGAAGAAGCTGATAACTGGTGATGAAAAGTGGTCACGTACGACAAGAACGTGCGAAAAGGGTCGTGGTCAACGGCCGGTCAGGCTTCACAGACTGTGGCGAAACCCGGGTTAACTCGCAACAAGGTGATGCTGTGTGTGTGGTGGGATTGGAAGGGCATTATTCATTATGAGCTGTTACCACCAGGCAGGACCATCGATTCTTAAGTCTACTGCGAACAACTGATGAGATTATAGCAAGAAGTTGAGAGAAAGCGGCCGGAATTAATCAACAGAAGGGGTGTGGTTTTTCATCATGATAACGCTAGACCTCACACATCTTTAGCCACTCAGCAAAAATTAAGAGAGTTTGTCTGGGAGGTATTAATGCATCCGCCGTATAGTCCTGACCTTGCACCTTTAGATTTCCACCTGTTTCGTTCTCTTCAGAATTCTTTAGGCAGTCTTAGTCAGCTTAACATCATGAGAGGACTGTCAAAACCACTTGTCGCAGTATTTTGATCAGAAGTCCCAAAATTTCTATAGCAATGGGATCATGTCCCTACCTACAAGATGGCAAAAAGTTATCGAACAAAATGGTACCTACATACTTTAGTTAAATGTAAATAAACTATATTAAAAATGTTTTGAATTTTCTCAAAAAATGCGAAGGAACTTTTTCCCCAACCTATTACTTCGAAAAAACAATACTTTGGATAATATAAATATAGGTACATATACTATTTACAAGATCAATATCAATAAGGTTAGTTGTTGCGTGAAAGAGTAACACACATCCATTCATCTATACACCAATACCTTCATACATTCTAATTAACTTTCATATCTATAATTGACAGGCCAGTTGGCTCGGTGGTTAGCGACTCTGACTGCCAAGCCGAAGGTCGCGGGTTCGATTCCCACCCAGGACAAACATTTGTGTGCATGAACATGTCTGTTTGTTCTGTGTCTGGGTGTAAATATGAGTATGCATTTAGAAAAAAAAAGTAGTATATCAGCTATCTGGTTTCCATAGTAAAAGCTCTGCTTAGTTTGGAATCAGAAGGCCGCTTGTAAATAATGTACCAAACAATATGAGATTTACAGACAGATTTAACCGTAGGTAAACCTGTGAGGTGCGAAATGGATTCGCGTACAAATGGTTCATACGCTAATCTCATGTGCCTGTAATTCCCAATACCTTACTAACCGAAACAGTGCACTAAATAATAATATTTACGTAACTCTTCATTGAAAATATAGCTCAACGCACATCCTTTTAGACAAATCACCTTGCAACACGTACAAAATATTCCCAAAGAGAAAAAGTATCAAACTTCTTTACTCTCCAAAGGGAAATATTCCATAACATTATGTTTATAAGCGCCGACAATAAAGACGTTACAAATTTACTTCGAACTGCCGGCGTCGGGGCGAGCTCGGTAGGAACTGGGGGCTCCCACAAAGTGTTCACGGCGTTTTTGTGTCTTACTCGACGCGTTTACATGAATAACTAAAAGGGGATCAGTTGCCACGAGGCCGCAACGTTAGGTTAAATGAAACATATTTTTTTGGCGATTCTTAGCGCATCGCCGCTTGGTATCTGAGTAGGAACACTTGGGATGCACAGTAGAGCCTGTACGTTGACCACAATCTGGTAAGTGATGGTGTGGCCGAAGGTGGTGAGCAATGCCTAAAAAGGAACTGACTGGGTAGTGGAGCTGCCGATATACACAGGTGGGTGCTTGGCAAATTTTCATGTTAAACAGCCAGTCAGGTACTGCAATGTAGGCCGCCCGACTGGCTGGTATGGTACTGGACAGATATGTAGACATAATCAATTACTTACATGCTAATATTATAATGAAGGAAGGGTTGCAACTTCGTACGTTTATTAGTTTGCATGTAGGTAATTTCCAAAACTAGACATCAGAATACAATCATTCTTACACTGATAACAAACTACACTTCTCCCAAGGCTATATGGATATAGGATATGTTTTAATACCAGGGTTCATTAGATAGATCATGGATCATAGAACACGGGTAGAACAACTGGAAGGTAGCTGGTGTTTGGTATTTTCAAACAATTCCTCAATGACTTTCGTCGCTCGGTATTTTCAGTCTATCTCAGAGGAAAACGAATTTATTATTAAAGTATTCTACCAGGTTGTGATACATCCAGCTCACAAGTGGATTTCCATTCATAATGCGAGTTTAGTTACGTTGCCAAGAAAGGTTTTTTATAACAAACTCTGCACTGTAAAAAATATGTTACTACAGTGTGAGCAGATACTGAGCAAATGTTATAAAAATGTGCCACAACTACCACTGGTATTATGCATAAGAGTGCCAAGAGCTTGATAGTTAAACTTAACTTTGTACGCGTTAATGGAGTAATTACGGAGTTATCGAATAAAAATATGCTCATACTTTTTACCAACTATCTCCATAGTTTTGTCGTTGTGATTTTGGAAGTGTAGTGTAATATTCTTTGAAATCACTAACGATACTGATCGTCAAAACTTTCAGAAGGATGGAAGCCAGGGGTTTAAAATTTAAAATATCGAGATGCAGTTCTCATGAAGGGAGAGTCTTTTGAGAGCAAAACCATCCGAGGCCGAAATTTTTAAGTTATAATATTTATTTTATAATCTATGCAATTTAACAATAGAAAAAAGAAATGTATTACTATATATAATGGAATCAAAATATCGAGCTGTTAACATGTTAACGAGTTAATGATCTTGATTAACATCTGTTAAGTTATAAAAATGCAATACAATTTTTCATAAATCCTTTAAAGAGTACGGACTAAGGGTTCGCAGATTAAAAAAATAGAAATTATAGCCTACATTTCAATGTATATTGTGGATTGTGGATTTCAATCCACCATTATAAAATATATGGAGTAATACCAAGATTCGAATTCGAAGAATTGATGCTCACAAAAGCTGATACTGAACCTTGTAAGGTTAAGGTAAAGTGTACTTTACATTTGAAATTTGACTAGAATATTTATCCTAAAAGCGTAAACCTTGATATGTGAGGCAGGAACTATAGATTTACATAACACCTACCTGAAAAAAGCGTCAACCAAAAAGTTTTTATTCATTCTGAGGGAAAAAGTTATTGCTTTTGGAGTAAAATTATTATGAAACGAATAGTGGTGGGTGGCAATGTTAGAAACCTGGTCTATTTATATCTTTACATTTGAGATATGTAATAAATATTTATTTACTATTATATACCTATATATTTTACTCTCGAGTAAGGAGACAAGGACAGGGAGTCGAGGAAAAGTGTTGGCAAAAAAGAAAAAAGAGGAAAGAAAGGCAGGAAGGAGGCCTTTACCCAAAAAGGGGTCCATATATCAATACCAAAGAAGACCATACTAACAATATACAATAACCAAATTTCTAATTCCCACCCTACTAACAACCGAAATGGATCTTAGAATTATGGAATAAACGGCTTTTTTATTTATTATATAATTTTTCTCTATATATTATTTCTTTTGTAATTTACACGTTAATTTGTACAAAACTTGGACCAAGGCACACGGGAACAAAGAAAGTTATTAATGTTTGTACCCATTGTCTTGGATTCTGACAGCGTCCAATATAACCTGACTCTTGGGCTCTCAGTTTTTTCTTGTGGAACGTAAAGGGCCAGAGTTCAAGCCAGCTGGCCAACGTCGTCTGGTAAAATATAAGTTTCTATTGTCCGTTTTGAGAGATACTTCTCCTTGTTGCAACAGTTTATTTTGTTCAGTTTCAATTGCAATGTTTTGTCTGATTAATTGGGGCGATCGACGGACGTCCAATCTTAATTAATTGATAATATTGTGCGGTAGAACTGTATATTTAATGATTGGTGTATTTTTACTTGAAAAATCATGGATGTTGTATCCACAGTCCAATTAAAATTAAATGCAATATATTTTCCGTCTCATTTGACATTTCCATTATTACTTATATGACTGGTCTCTCAGGGTATATTCGAATGTAGGTATAAAAGCTACAGTTCAACATTTTAATCCACCCTAAACCGTTTTGTTGAACAACAAAGTCGAGTTTCGTATGAAAACCGCAACAAACTGTCACAGCAGGGCCTCTGTGCAATGCATAGACCGTTACTGAACAGTGCTTTAACTCGTCATAGATTAATAAACGTAGATACGATGTTGCGCAATTTATTTTGAATAATTATGTTGAAATACCTACATATATATGTAATCCGACTAGGTACACTAAAAGCTTGGACTCCCCTCTTAATAGAAAACACAGTAGAAACTTTAGTTAACTTAACTAGAAGTTAAAATTTTTATATGAATTTAATGACGGGATAGTAAGTAAGTACTTCACATGGTGAGAAAATAAAATCATATTTTGAAGTGTAATTTCTTATGAGAGGGCTTTGAAATTCTGATCCGTAACCATTTTGTGTAACAAAAAATAAATTTAAATGATATGATAAACACAATCTATGCTATTTAAAAGTGATGGATAAATAATGGAAATGTTTCTTCGTAATACAAAACTATCACTTCTATCGGGTGTATCGAGACACCCTGATTTTTATTTTAATGGCCGCCTTTATGTGCTTTTGGCATTCACAGAAAAAAATATTAATAGAGAGCTTGACATGTAACCAGTGTTTCATTAACATGCTCATATTTATGATAGACGTTAATTTAATAACCTCTGCTTCAGTGAGACAATACGCCACAACCTACATCATGTCTCCCCGACGAGTCTGCACAAATACTCTTTGTCTGGGCAACGCTCAGTCGGTGCGAGTGAGTTGTGTGTAGGGAATTCATTTCGCAGTAAGCCCCATATTGAAGCAAGCTCACCATCCGCTGATTCGTTGGAAAGGTGAAAGTTTTTTTTTATTTGTTTGTGCGCTCTCGGCTTTATTTTCTACGTTTGTAGGTTAGCTTTTTGTGATGGCTTATAATGGTGATTTAGTGGTTTGTTTGAGGATGTATGTATTACATCCCATGTTACGCCATTGTTTTATGTGATTTACTGCTTGGCTGTGGCGGTGTTTTCTTTTTTTTTATGAGTTTAGGATGTAGTCTTTTAACGGCATGTTACTACTTATATAATTTTGAATTTGTACTGTATTTTAATGTTAGTACTTTTATACTTTTGGTACTAGGTACTTTAGCCCAAATTTAAAATAAATAAGTATTCTAAGACATTTTTTACCGACGGCCAATCATCCTTAATTAAACAGAGCTTATTCTGCTTGTACTATGGAAACCAGATGTATACCTACTTATTTTTAATAATCTCAATACATAAGAATTTCCTTTTCCTTATGTAGATATTTACGTTCGTGCACATAAATGTTTGTCCTGGGTGGAAACGAGATTCACTACCTGTGGCGTTCCATCAAATTAAAAAAGAATTTATGTTACGCGTTGTTTAATCATTCAATCGATATAAGTAATTTTAGCTTTGGAAGCATGGAGGTGTAAGTTCAACGACTTGGTATATATGTACAAAACAAACACTGTATGATAAAAAAAGGTTACAGTCCATATTAATATTTACCGTTAACCTAATAATAGAATTCGTCGGTAAATCACAGGAAATAAGGCCTCAATATGCGACTGGGCAGGGCTGAAATCGTGTTTCCTAAAGTAAGTGCATTAGGTACGGTGACAGGTGAGCGAGTGAGGTTCTGTAATTTACACATTATTCTTTGCCATTCTCCTGTCACATTTTTGACATGTGTCAAAAGTTCATTTTGTACAGGCGGGAATTGAGACAAAAAAAGAATGGTTTATTATAATTTAAAATAATTAAACAAATGTATAAATAAAAACTTTATTAAAGATAAATAAATATTTAGAGATCTACAATTAAAATTGCTTTATTTTATAAACTTGACCCCTTAACCCGAAATCCATAGTTCCTGAATTTTGTCCAACGTATGCTTGGTACTGATTTTCCAAGACGGTCGGCGTGGTGGTTAGATACTGCCAAGCCTCACGTACTGGATTCAATTCCCACCTAGGACAGACACATGAATACTTGTGTTTGTTTTGTATCTCGGCTTAATAATATATTATGTGGTACCTATATTAGTTATCTGGTAACCATAGTACAAGTTTTGCTTAGTTTAGAATCAGATGGCCCTGCATCAAGGAAATGTCTCAAGATATTTTGTTGTCCTTGTCACTACCTCGCCACGTTCCAATTTTAACAAAAACAAGACATCGATAGATACCTAGTTGAGCCAACGCCTGAGTGACGTAATATACAGCTGTTGACACCAATCAAATCTAAAGCAAGTACTTGGTTTCACTGACTAGTTAAACAAACTATAATGAAAATCGTCAAACTTTGTCTTGATTCGCCTCTACATCTCTATTCATCCCGTTAAATATAAATTTTATGAGTACATATTTCGTATAATATATTCACTATAAACATACGACATATTGATCCGTATATTGATAATAGCTAAAATCTGATTTATAATTTCAAATTTATGACCTCCTTTTTTTTCTCCATATTTCTTCCATCTTCCATATTTGAGCTGTAAAATATACAGGCTGATGTTACAGCTACATTCTCTACTTCTTTCCATTTCCATATATTATAACGTATACAGGACGCTTAAAATATACACATTATGATATCCGTGCTTCCTCGGAATAGGAGAACTCACAAAAAATGCAATTCACGTTTCTAATCCCGCTGTAGGCGGCTCGTAAAAACATTTTCCCATCGGCAAGTCGTTTATGTTTTAATTAAGAGGCCCTAAGAACGGGTCTTGTCGGGAATTCTTAGAAATTGTATTATTTTGTAAGGGCCTGGATGTGTTTCTGTTTACAATTTTAGAAGGAAAGCTTTTAGTGTTGTATTGTGTTTGATGGAGAAAGACTAATATTGGAAGGTGAAATAACATCTGTGACATATCTTGCAAATGTGTATGTAAACTTGGTGCAAAAATAGAATATGATCTGAATGATCATACATTTAAACTTAAAAATCTGGAAAGCGTAATATCCTCGAAATCATGGGTAAAACTAAGAGCTAATAGTTCCATAAGACAAACAGGCACACGCTTGACGTTTTGTTCCGATACCCTTGTCTCTTTCACTCATAACTGAATATCAGCTGTTAAATAAGGTTTTCAAATATCAAAGAGTTCACAACACCCATTTAGGTATTAGACCAAAAAGTAAACAAACATTAAAGCACCCTTACAAAGTCAGTAAACATTATGTTCATAATTCAGAACATTTCTAAACCCTTTTACACAACATGAAATCAACATCAACAGAAAACATGAGCGCATACGAGTCAAGAGCACCGAGCGAAATAAAATAAATTTTCATTTCGCATACAACATTTAAACTGTGCTTCAATTCAGCAATTCTGCCGTGTAGAGAATAAAAATTTCATGCAAACGCAAGTCTTAGAGTAAATCCGGGACCGCAGACGGCTAGAGCCCCGTAGAGCCCCGAAGAGCCCCGGCTGAAAGTTTTCAGCATAGCAAATGAGTTGCTGAAACGTCTAGTGCGTTACAAAACAGAAACACCGCGGGTGTATTTTGATGGACAACAAATTTTATGTTCATTTGTATAACTTGCAAGATTTGTGGTTGTTGAGACTTTGTTTTTACTTTATATGCGATGTCTGCTTTACTACATTCTTTGTTTGAATAGTTTTCTCATCCTCTAATCACTTTTGATCCTAAATAATAAGCTGCGGGTTTTCCCGTTTCCCCGAGGGATTTGATACATTCCCAGAATACAAAGCACTCTAGGTGTTAATCCAGAATGTATTCTTACCTGTTAAAATGGGTCAATAGGATCTCGACAACTTTGAGACTGTCAGTAATAATAAATCATAGACTCAAGGGAATTAACTAAAAACAACACATACCATTATACCACCATAATATCACCTTTATAAGTAACAAAGGAATAACCCACATCGATAGCATTTACCTGCGAAAATGAAGAGTGCCACTTTACGGCGGTCTTGCGATAACCCCTTTCATTAAGGGCACTTTTACACCGAGTCCGTCCCAAGTGCCACTTGTAATATCACCACTTAATATTTTCTCGATATATTTTATGGGCTATTTAAGATTGGTGAGGTGAGAGGCTCTCGCGAGGCTTCAACTGGAAACAGGATGTTACGAAGCTGGAGTGGTATTTGCATTGATTGATATTAAGACCCTGGTGTCTTGTATCTGATCTACAATATGTAAACTCACCTGAGGATAAACGGTATAGAGTTCCACTTGGGATCAGAGGTTAGGGGTTGATTTCTAGGTCGAGCTTGGTACAATTAATGTTTCTTTAGTGGTAATTGTTATATGTAGCCCGGGGCTGCTAATTTAAGTAAAAAAATATAATTATTCTTGGGTATTCTTCACAGACGGCCGTATGATCTTGAACTAGGCAGAGCTTGTACTATGAAATGAAAATATTTTTATTCCAATAGGCCTTTACAAGCACTTTACAAGTCTGACTGTAATACCGCTTCGGAAGGTTGCTTTTTACTGAGAAGAGGCGGCAATAAACTCCGCAATTACTCTTTTTAAAAACGATTATAGATTTATTACATAATATTTATTTAGTCTCACTGACAAAGCCTGTTTGTTATCGCATAAGTGAAGAATTATTAAACAATAATAATATGAATATCTGATTAAAAAAAATAGAAACAAACTAAAGCTGAAATGTTATGATACTTGAACTAACAAAAGGACGATTGGTCATTATGTATAATGGGCGTAAATATATACATTATTAACAGCAAATTCCCATACAAATCAGTAATACAGTACTTCTGTACATTAATTAAATTTCAAAATAAATACAACAAAAAAATTACCAACGTGGTTCAGTTGTAAAAATGAACAATCAAAATAAAATAACTCTAACAAAATACAATGTACCCATGAATGTTTGTGAAAGGCTTCAATATCTCAATATTAATACAATTCACAGCTCACACCTTAAATCAAACAATCGAATGATTGGAAACTCACAGGATATTCGACGCAATATCCTGTAGCCGCAGATTTCAATAATTACACAGCCATCGCCTACAGCTACGCTAATTACTGTTGTAAAGCGTACGGCAATATTACCGTGTCGGTTATATATTTCCCGACGAGACTCGAATTGTACGAAACCACTGGACCTTCAAACAATCCTACTATAATATACTAGCTGTCTGACGAACAACCAAACAGTCCGCCGCCTGTAGAAATGTGTCACTTGGATGGCCCTTAGATATAGTACCTGTAGGTGTCGTTGTTATCGATATCCATACTTTTTGTTAATCATTTTTAATATTTTGTTTTGTCTATGGTCCGAGATTTAGGGTTATAGTTATATTACTTTCAGCTTCTAGCGCAATCTACTGGACATAATCTGGCTGCAATGTCAGGTGGTTCAAGAAATATTTTAAAAGTAGTATTTGTTCTAACGCTTATCAGGGGCTCGATTCTGTACGGACACTAGCTCAAGGATGTTTCGTAGCGGCCTCTATGCTCTGTCCCGTTTGCTAACTACGCAATCACTTGAGAGGTAAGCTCTCCGAAACCTGCGTGCGCCGACTCCAAGCTCTACTCAGTTTGGGATCAGATAACCGTATGTAAAATATTCCAGAATATTTGAAATATCATCGTCGGAAAGGGTAATGCCGGTAATACGGTAAGCTGGCACGATTAGCAGAGCCGATAATTACTGGTCGGACTCACATTATATTTATGACCAAATATCGGCACCGTATTGGTATTTAATTAGAGTTTAAATTCAATTACATTTTGCAATCTGCACCTGAATTTTGTAGCTACCTATGATACAGCGTCGACGACTATTTCGTGGTAGAATTAAGGTTTCAAAGTAACACATTTGGTTGAGTTTAATTTCGAGAGCTTTATAGAATTGCATTATGTAGTTTTAATTAAAACCTTTTTAAAGTCAATTATACTGGATTTCTTCTATTTATATATGAGTTGGTACTTTATCATTTATATATAGATATAACTAACCAAAATGGGTGATTTTATGTGAATTGAAACATCTTGTCATCCGGCTATTTTACTCCATTTTTTTTCTCTATTTAAGCTAAGTGAAGTTATTTATATGGTTTTATAAAAAAGTATGTTAATAAATATAGTGTCTCAGGATACTACACATAGCTATCTGGTCCCAAACTAAGTAGAGATTAGTTTTAGTGACAATATGAGGTTAAATTAGTGACGTCATTCTAAATCCAGAATGGTGGACGTAACCGACGGTCATTCATTATTTCCTTACATAAAACTAGTGCTTAAATAGAAAAATATTTATTGTGAGTTTTATTTAAACTTTATAATTGTCAATTTAAGAAATAAACTCATGCTCTTCTATACACTGAGCCACTATACAACCTATGAATAGACAGAACTGATGCTATGACATCTACGGAATTGCTTGGCTTTGAGTTCCATTCATAGTTATTGCTGAGGTAAATTCTTGTATTACCGACAAGCGTTGGTATTCCTCAAATTAAATTAGATTTTCCAGTGGGGTTCTGATACGAGTATACGTATTTTAAGGCATGTGTAGGAGGCATCCGCTAAGGGTAATCGTTATCATAAATTCAGTTTTAGGAGGAATAATTGATTGAGGAGTGTAGTCTCTATGACAGCATATGCAGCTGCTTGATATTAGGAAATTGATCTTTATTCTTATTAGCCGTTAGACACAGTCTTGTCCAAACTTTGAGCTATGACCTAGAATTAATAAAAAATTAAAAAGTGTTTGGTACTTACACACGTAAGAAGTTACACTTCTTTGGGCGTATTTAATAAGATAGTTGAATGCATTCGAAAAATTTTCAACTGAACAAACGACCAGCAACAGAAATAAAATAAATTCTACAAACCGTAATTAAATAAAAAAATACTCTCGAGACCGAAACAAACAAAATCATAATAATAAATGTTTTACATCGGAGTGCGCAGCTTCTTCCCACGCTAAAAATACACTCGAATCTGTTTTCCTAAAATCGCTATAGACTATGATGTACCCGCAGGTGGATAACAAACAATATCAACGTTCAGTGCCTGTGGAAAATTTACTGAGGAGTGAAAGAGAACTAAATATGACAAAGTAATGAGTGTGAATGAAAGGAAATCTTTTATACTAGCATCTTTCCTTATTTATCATCACAAGATAAAGCCCTGTAGAGACACTACAACGGCTTGTTGTTCCCACCTAAATGTTTTTAATGTGGTTTTAAATATAGGTAAATGTCCCGGGACACTCTTTACATACGGTTATTTGATCCCCAACTAACGATAGTTCTAGGAAAGAGAATAATACGGACACGTTCACTAATATTCTACGTAGACACAAACTTTTTCAGAATCCCAGATACAGAACAAACACACATGCTCATGCACAAAAATGTATGTCCTGGTGCAGAAGGAATCCACCCTTGGCGTGGCTGGTATAACCACCAAGCCAACTGGCCTGTCAGATTAATAAAAATGAACCCGCTCGGTTGAAATCTCGGATGCATATAAATGTCACTTTTGGAAGCTTACAAAGAGTGACAGTATAATCCACATGTAACATATACTGTGTCCTTCAGCCGCAACATTGTTTTAAATACCCTTAAGTTAGTTAGAATAGTTTAAAATTCAAAGGCAGAGGTCTCTGTAATATACCGACATTTCAACAAGTGGTGACCATTTTCACTGTCTCTCGGGTACTTTTACCAATGTCTAAGCGTAACGGGCTAAGGGTAAACATTTATTAACAAAGAAACCTTAATATCACGTATCTATTTCCGCTGTGAAGCTGTAGTGCACTTGTTTTTGTGTTTCGGTTAGAAAGGTATGACTGGTGAAATGTCGGGTACAATAGTCTTAACAAATTCACGTCTCAAGGTTGGCATTGCATTGCCCATGCTCCTGGGGTAGAAAATGTCTATAGACGGCGATGACCACTTACCATCTCTAAAATGATATGAATCGTCGCTAGGCAAGTAATTGCTGACCGCTGCAAATGTACGGTCGTTGGCCCGTACATATATAATTGCCTTTGCACGACCTAGAAATCGAAGCCAGGACCTCCTTCACCAAGCCGTTGGGACACATTTGCTTATTATTCTTTTAAATTGTTTGTTAAACTTATATCAAAACTGCGCTGACATTTGTCGGTAAGTCGTAGCTCTAGTACGATTTTATAAAAACTATACATAACCTTCTGATCAGCTAATACAAACTTCGTGAGCTTACCTCTCACGTCATTGCGTAGTTAAAGAAAGAGAGAGCATAAAAGCCGCAAATAAACATCGTTGAGTTAGTGTAATTTTTCTTAATCGAAGCCATATAATAAGTACAGATGGAAGATATATAAATACAAACCCCACAGACACCTTATAATATTTCAAACGAACTGTATTTCAGTTTAATAAATATTTGTACATTACATCATTCTATTACTGAAAGCTAAAGCTGTCATTGACACTAAAGTCATTCAGAACGTTATCAATTGCGATAGACCTTTGGTACGAACAGTTATATCAAAGATAAATTCGTGTCTTAAGGTTTAAGGGCACACGAAACGCCTAGATCTAAATGACGTCATTACGACGTAGGCAAACGATTTGGGGATAGATAAGGCATTTGGGGAATGTCTTGATGGTTTTGTAGTAACAATGTAATATGGGGTAGTGTTAATAGCTTGGTAGATGTTCTGTGAATGAACCTTTTGAGGGTCTGCGGGCCCGTTGCATTTGAGACTTTGAATTCATGATCTCCTCTGTTCGAACTTTATCCAAAGTATGATTTGAAATAAGAAATCATAAGTACTAAATGCGTAATAGTTCAAAACTATTGAATAGAATACTGAAGGCTGAAGGCTAGCTTTGACCTTTATAATTACCCTGTGCCTAAACTGAATAACTATATGTATAGGACATTTTTCTTTTTTGGAAAATGTTAGTGTGGCTTAAATTACAATTAAAACAATACTATGATGTCTTTCCTTATTTAATATATCTCTTTACATTGTTTTTATACTGATTTCCAAGTGTATGCCAAACAATATCATGCAACAATTTACCAAAATACATTTTCAATTGAAATGCCTAATTCTATATTTGATAATACCTATCATGAATAATATCAATTCAATTCACAAAGAAACCATTATACCTTCGACCCTTCGAAAGCAACAAAAACGTACACTATTATATTTACATCTTTACCAATAGCACAATTGATAGCGTTCAATAATATTGGCAAACGCCTTTCATTGCATTCTCAATTGAATGCGGTGCCATTGACACGAAGCGGGCTTATCTGCCTGGTTCTGTATTGTACAATACTTGTACTTTTATAGACAGCAAAACTGGTGGCGAGTGCAAGCAAATTGTGGAAATGTCTTTCGTAGTTCGCTTTTGTTTTCAATTCAAATTTACTATTAGACTAGATGTCCCTTGTGGTTTCACCCGCTCTCTAGAAGTATGTCACATTTTATTATGTGTCAATTCAGGTTAAGCTATGTATGGGCCAAGTTTCATCTAAACCGTTAAATAGTTTTTGCATGGACTACTAAACATTTTATTAATTTTTTAATTGTACTTTTTTTCTCTCAAATTTGTGTTTGATTGTACCTTTATATGTACTTGTGTAACTGTGAATTGTTAATCGTTTAAGTTGTGTGCAGTTGTCGTTGGATAACAGATTTATAATTTTTTTTTTGCTTTATGTTATTGTGTAAGTGCAATCTATTATCTGTTACTGTACCGTTCAATGAAAATAAAAAAAATAAAATCATTTACAATGCTAGTAGGATTGTAGGTTTGACGTCTTCGGGCTGATCGCTTCGAATATGTCCAGTTTGAGGTTGTATTTAAATTAAAAAGAAAATCAATTTTCTTTGAG
Source organism: Habrosyne pyritoides (assembly GCA_907165245.1). Classification (NCBI taxonomy): domain Eukaryota; kingdom Metazoa; phylum Arthropoda; class Insecta; order Lepidoptera; family Drepanidae; genus Habrosyne; species Habrosyne pyritoides. The sequence continues at coordinate 14,057,477 of OU015591.1, read as the reverse complement.
CTGATCTTACAAAAATAATAATTAGTTTTTGCTTAAAATATTGAGGCCGAAAGTCTTATGCCTAGAAGAGAGCTCTCAAAAGCAGCTGCTAGATTACACTAGTAATGTATATGTGCGCATATTTCCAAAATTAAGGTAGCGCTAGGCAGGTACCACGAAGTTCCATTTTGTCGTGCCCAAATCTCCACACTTAAGCTTTCGGAGCAGGAAGGTTGTTTTTCTACTAAATTATAATTACCATGAAAATGTATTTTCTATACTGACAATAGGGATGTTGACTAACATGTCAAATTAGCAACTTTTTATTAAATGTCAAAACGAACAAATGTATGGAGTGTTGTATGAAATAGCAAGTTGTGACGTCATAATTATACAGCGTCAAAAGGTCTACTCTTTTTGGTTAGATTGGTACTTAAAAATGATATTTATCATTAAATTTTGATCACATTTGATGAATCCGTGTATTTTTTGATGTTCAATACACTGGCTAGTGTTTTATCATTTGTTTTGAATACATCCTGTATTTTTCCCTGTAATTCCCTATTATAAGGTAAAAACCAAATCTGAATGTCACAACCTTACACCCGTCTACGTGTTCTGAGCATACAAGTAATCATAAATGTTTCAGACAGGCATGGGACTTGGCTTATTTGACAGCTCCTGTCATCATACAGCCAATCTAACCCGTCACTTGCCTGGGGCTCAATTCTGTAAGGCAAATTACACTAGCACGACGATGTTTCGTCGGACTTTGCTCTATCTCTTTCCTTAACTACGCAATCGTATGAGAGATCCGCTCTCCGAGGGCTAAACAGTCACAGGACCAATAACTTGTTTTAAATCATAAAATATTTAATTTTTAAGGAAGTCTGATCCTTAACTGACTGAAAATAAGATCTCAATAATCACGACTCAGTGACACTAATTATAATATCCAACTTATATAATAACTAATATTACCTATAATGGAAGGCGAGTTCGTTTGTAAATTTATTTGTTACGCTTTCACTGAATCGATCTTATTCAAATTTGGCACACAGCATACACACATTTGATAGTATGAAGAGAGACATTGGGCTATTTTGTATCAATTTTAACGTGAGTAAAACTGCGGGCGATAGCTACTAATATAATTAATTCGAAAGTGAGTTGAATTTTGCATACACCTAGCCTATGAGACTGAGAGAGACACGAGCTACTTTGTATTAATTTGAACGCGAGTAAAACCACGATGCGGAAGCTAGTTAGGTACTATAACTATGTGATAATAGCAGGAACGTCTTTGTGAAATAGTTGGTATTAATATTACGGAGAAACGTCAAGCGCAGGCGCCTTGAGGGGTATCGCCCACCCCGGCCTGGCTTCATTACATGCAGTATTCAACGTTTCCTGTCAATAAACTGTAATTGACCGATTGGAAGAGCTTTTATGTAGGGATATAAAAAGTGCTGTACCTACCCTTTCTAATATATTTTTTTGGTGCTCGGAGAACTTTTAAATTTAGAGACTAATTGAAATTAGAGTGATGAGAATTTATATGACTGGGCAGATCGACATATCGATTTGGGTGATTCGTTGAGATGTTGTAGTCTGTAATAGTGTGATTAGGTTATACTAATATTTACTTTACTCGCTGTCTCTCGCGGTTTTACGGTTTTCGCGGATAAATAGCCTATGTGTTATTGCAGACTATAATTTATCTCGGTGCCAAATGTCATCTAGGCCGTTGTGGCCCGTAGAATCCGTCCGTTCAAACTTTCACATTTTTAATAGTAGCAAGATTATATGGACATACAGTTGAAAAATTTCCAGTACAAAATTACCATTAGGTTCATATTTCCGTATTGTCTTGATGCAGGCTTAATTCGAGTCTTTGTGACAAAAACTACTCAGTTCACTGATTGGTATTATTTTATTACCTTTGTCAGGAGTTTTCAAAGCCCTGTTTATTTTATTCTATAGCTTTGTTGACGGTGTTCAAAGAGAAATGTTTCCCAGAACACTCTGAAGCTGTATTCTGAAAGCAGCTCAGAAAACAAAGCTAGCAAATCTTTTAATTCAATTATGCCTTAGAAAGGCACTTATGAAAGCTAAACAGCTGAACTTTCCATCGGTTTATAAGTCAGCATTCAACGGAAAAGAAACTCTACATATATCTCATTAAAAACAGAGTTTTGAAATATAAAGTAGATACACCTCTTAATACCTTTTCAATTTCGACTTTGTAGAAGCTTGTGTTTAGCAACAACTCGCCAGGTTAAAATACGGAGGCTGTAAAGGAAAAGGAATTAACTTTAAGTTGCCAGTCTTAATATTTCGACACACCTTCCCTCTCAATATTCTTAAGTGGACAACGACGCCATCTCAGGAAAGAACTCTAGTTAGCGTTTAAAACGAATTGTAGCTGGAAACTTTACTAACTCCTCTATATAGATTGTTGTGCTATAAGATCGCAAAATTTGTTCAGTTCACTTTGCCATTGTACACTGACTGTCTGGGAATAGAAAAATGAACCGTTCAGTTGCAAAAGCACTGGAACAGTCTCGAACACTCTGACTATCAGGACACTTTCAAATTTGCCTCTCAGGAAACGTGGCTTGAAATAGTGGAGTCGTTGGGATGGAAAATCGTTTTGTATCCATGCAATAGTTAGGTACAAAGCTTTTGAAGGCTCTGATAAATGTATTTACTAGATGTAGAATTTAAAGTGAAATGATAGGCCAGCTTGGAGGTTAGCGACTCTGACTGCCAAGCCGAAGGTCGCGGGTTCGATTCCCACCCAGGACAAACATTTGTGTGCATGAACATGTCTGTTTGTTCTGTGGGTGTAAATATGTATATAAGTATGCATTTAGAAAGAAAAAAGTAGTATATGTAGTATATCAGTTATCTGGTTTCCATAGTACAAGCTCTGCTTAGTTTGGAACCAGATGGCCGTGTGTAAAGAACGTCCTGGAATATTTAATAATTTAGTTTTATTTTAATAACTGTGGAAATGGATTTCAAGTTAAAATATACCTATATGGCAATCAGCCGAAACTTTACTTTTCTTCAAGCATTCGTCTTTCATATATAAATAAAAATAATTCTAAAACTTTTTTTTTATATTCAATTGGCTAATGAACCGGCAGACGATCCACCTGATGGTAATTGGTTAGTATGGATATTTGCAGCATCAGGAGCGTTGTCGTGTCAAGTGCTTGTAATTTCATCGACCCGACCTAACCGAAACACGGTAATACAGATGAACTACTGCTTCACAGCGGAAATAAGTATAGAGCTAGTATTTCGCCGAACGAACTCTGCACTATGAGCTCTACTGTTTTTTTAATCTTTATTAAAGTTACATAATAATATCTTAAATAACAGCCCATGGCAACAAATAAATCCGGGCATCGAACTCAAAATCATAATATTAACCATTTCCTTGATTTTGTTTCTCAATAACCGGAATCAAATCCTAACGGCTTTTATTCATCAGATAGATCGTATAACGTAATCAAATTCACAGTCAGACTGAAATGTTTAATCGTATTAAGCCGAAATCCATTTCATCAAATCTATGTCCTAAAGACGAGGACCTCGCCAACCGAACCGCGCCCGCATCTCGGTTTGAGATGGATCCTATATTACATTTGTAGTTGTATACAGATTATAAATATCGCTCGCTTTTGGGTAGATTTCTATACGAATTGCATTTCGGATTTAATACATACCTATTTTAATGCTTTATTGAAATTCTGAGCTCCTGAAATCTAGTTTGCGATTCGATATTTTGTGTTATTTATTTTTGGACCCGTGAATTTTCAAATATCAAAACACGTTTCGGATTTTTTAAATGATTTTGTTGTTTAATTTTTGTTGAGCTTCGAGTTATTCAATTTAAGCCGTAGCTAACGTTTCAATCATAACCAATTTGTGAGGATTTTTATTACTGTAGCCCAATGAATATGGACGGATTTTATTTTAAATTTCAAGTAGACTAGAGACAGGTAGAATGTTCCGCCGGATTGTACTACCGGGGCTACTACCGCCTACCATGGACTTTTGAAATATGATGATATTATGAGGCAATGAGAAATATAACTTACTTGATGAAGTCACCACCGGTTCGGAAGGCAGTAACTGAGAAAAGTCTAAATGTAACTCAGTAAGGTTACATGTTTTTGTTTTATTCTGTCTTTGTTGACAATTTATTTTGAAGTGTTTAACACTTTCTAAATGCTTAATATAAACGTATAAAAAGTAGTCTACAAATATATTTCTCCCGACTTAGTTACAGTTGAAATATCTCTTCATAATTTAAACCATATCGACTTAACTCTTGATTGGAATATTCAGTCATTAACTCCGATAGTGGAAACGATAAAATAAATAGCAGTAACAAATTAATCCCTGACATAACATTTTTACTTCACCCATTACACTTTTGAATTCGAATTTATTTTTATTGAAGCAATTTTATCTGATCGCCACAAATCAGAGGGCTGTTCGGAGGTCAGTGGATGTTTATCGTAAATATCTCGTTACGAAAGAATTATGTAGCAATTATGAAGTAGGTTCGTTTCGAGAGGGATTGAATTCCTTCCCGAACTAATAATAGATTTGTTCGGATATTTAGCTTAATAATAATTGTCGTCTCTTATCTTTAATAAGTTCCCTAAAAGTGTTTATTGTTTCAATGATTTAATATGTTTCTTTTTCTTTTCAGGTACGTATCTGCTTGTTTGTATTTAGCGGTAAGTCTTAAGGAACGTGAAGAAAAATAAGTAATAAAATATATAGAAATACAATTTATTGGATTGCGCAGTGTAACTGGGGTGTTGTAGTTCGCGCGCCTGGATAAGGTTCTGCAGAAAAAAAGACGCATTAAAAACGCATGAATTTTATTATAAATTTTACTCATTTGTAAATATCCGAACATGCGTATATATTCCAAAATGGCGTCCAGTGTACCGTTCCATTTTCAATTCTTCGAAACGTTGCGAGATAAATCGTTTATCTTAGATGAGAGCCTCTATATCTTGAACTGGCAGCAGTTTGCCAATAAATTCAAAATCAATCTAAACGGCATGCCAGATCGCCAGTCCTTCGGGCCATGACCACTTACGTTTATAAATCACACTGCTTCTACGAGTCCGTGTCCCGTTTTCTATTTCGTATATATTTTTGTATTCCAGTTTTATTTATGGTATGACTTCTTAGAAGCTTCTTGGACACACGTTCGAAGTATTTGATATAAGGTTATTTCTATAAACAAAGATATACCTAGATTTAAAAGTGGTTTAGGTGCGAAGTGGTTTGTGGAACTGTTTGCGGTACACACGTTTCCAGAACGGAATGCTGTCTCATTTTTTCCCAGCCTTTGTGTGGCAGTGAGAGTAGGCGTTTCTCATCTGGCTGCCAGGCGCAATATGTACTCTTCCTGCGATTTAGTGTATTACATATTCTACAGGTGATTGACAGATTTTTATAGTTCTCTTTTTTAATACTTCTTATTTTTCTTTTTTTTAATAATATAAACTAGTTCTTGACTGCGATCCCACCTGATGGTAAGCAGTGATGCAATTCTCTGACTTTTGTTGACCATTTGGTTCATAGTTTAAGTGTTAGTGTTTGGAAAGAGTATAGGACAATTCTGTAATGTTGTTTTACTGTGGTATTCCTAAAAATACTGTCAAGCAACATATTAGTCCATAGACTAGACACTTTTAAAGCTGCTATAGGCAAATTCATCCCCATGCTGTATTTAACATTAAATCAAATAATGTTTATGACTGAACCGACCTTGACGAGAAATAGCAATTTTATCGTATTTATCGTATAGTGGGGCAGTAAGTGGTATTCTATGGAATAAACCCAAAGTAAGGTGGATTTTCATTGGCTATGGACTTTAAGCTATGAAATAGGAGAACTAGAGGAAATTAAATACCTCATTACCGGTTCCCTGCTACAGTCCCAATGGGGATTTGACCAAACCTAAAATCTGAAAATACCTACCGAATGGTTTTCCTCAATACATTTTCCTTTACCACTGACCCAATATTGGAAAAGAAAACAAAATTTTTACAAGGATATAAGAATCAATTTAGCACCTAAAAAGCGCCCGGTCTACTGTCAGATAATGACGTCACTCCTATTCTTCTTCTTGGCTTGCTTCCAATTAGGTTTATTATTTTTACACATATTTTTTGCGTTCCTACAAGAATTGCCTTCTAAATGTATTTGCTGTTTTGTATTTTACTTGAAATGCACTTTTAACGTTCAAATAGATCTTAAATAAAAACTGGTAGGTTTTTTATCGAACCGGGATCAAACAAAATGGAAGGAGAATTTATCATGTATTTTATTTTTATTAACAGTTTTTTTTTACTATTTAATTTCAATTGAAATTACATATTTAACCGAGAATTTGGGGTTCTAAGCGTTACTTTATAATGATTTCACTCAGTTTGGAGACCTGACACATTTTTTTTTTACAAATATTTATGACTGTCTAGAAAGTACCGGGAAAAGGACCCTAATACACAGTATGTTAGTTATTCATCCAAATTTATTTTATAATGGTGCGTCAGAGGAACCCTATTTTTCTTATATATCTTTCATATCAATCTATATGCAACCGATGGTCAAGAAAAACTAATAAATGTTTTCGAGAGACATATTGTAGAGCTCGCATTTCATGGTTAAATGATATAGCTTGATTCATTAGGGGAACGCTCGTCATATTGATCGACAAAGGCAAAGTGCAGACTAATGTCAGAGGCTGCCCTCATAGAGAGCCTAGCTGAGCGTGAGCGGGAGCGTTTTATCACAATTCCACCACATAAGAAATACGGAAACTATCAATTTAAGACAAAAGCTGCTTTGCAGTTCATTGTAGAGCCAGCATCTGTGCTACTTTGTGGAACTCTATAGTAAGTGATGATTCAGTCGCAGGTGGTAACTTCAAATAAGTATGAATTTCTTCTTTTGAATTGATATTAATTTTAATTTATTCCAGTTTAGAAATACTTAAAAAATATGAGTTAATAAACGTTCTGTGAATGTTGTGTACATCTGTAAGAGACGCACATATCAGAACCTTACTGATAATTTAAAATATTATTATATACTTCATATGTATGTTGTAGGTGTTCCTTTTGAATAAATAAATATGAGATTCGCTGCTAGTCACTATTTCTCTCTGTTTGTCTGCTTATATCTTTTACTTTTACCGTGTAATAGATTTTGGTACATTATTATTTATCTATCTAGCCATATTTATGCGTCAGTTCATATAAGGTTTTGTATATTGCCTCTTTATGCCGCATAATCTTCTATATTTAACTAGTTTCCCGTGCTGTAGTTTTACGCTTTCCTGAGGAATCTAATGTATCCTAGGAAAATAATATATAGCCTGTCTACCCGGAATAATATACCTTTCAAATGGTTAAAATATTTTTAAGGTAGGTTTAAAGTTAGGACCGCAGCCTTACTTTCACGATTGGGGGTGCAGAAGCACGTTTGCTTTCGAATAGCTATTCATTATTTTAATTAAAAGAACTTTCTGTTTTCTTCGAAGAAAATCAATTCGATGGAACATTTTGCTGTTATATTTTGTAGGAGAGATTTATCTATACTTGTTTGTATACTAGCTTTCACAGCCGTTTCTTGGATACAAAGCAGCTGGGGTGTAATTCTGTAAGGTAAATTGACTAGCTCGACGATGTTTCATTGCGGTCTCTATGTTCTGTCTCAATCGTTAACCATGCAATTACGTGAGAGATCCGTTCCCTGAGGCCTCGATCCACCGCGAGCCAATGCAGTTTGTCTTTGCTGAATAAGAGGGCTGATGATACATCCTTTTCGCCCTGTCAGCCACTCACACAAAGATTTCAAATTGTAAGAAATTTTGCCATTATTATACGAGTATTTCCATGTAGGTAAACTTAAGCTTCAGTAAAATCAAGGTAAGTTTATCTTCACCTACGAGATCTTGCTGGAGAAGAACGCCGTTTGCTAGACACCATTGGAAGAAGCTGGAGGAGGCCCTAGCCTGTAGGCTTTCTGAATTAAGAGACATTATAAAAGTTATCGATCGATCTTCAGAACGAGGGCTTATTATTATTATTCTTACAAACTTAAACACCGGTAAACTTCTTTTAATATGTTTGAATAAAATCTTTATTCCATAGATTTTCTTCTGAGAAACGAAAACATAACTTTGCTGAGATTTTTTCGGTCCTTTTTCTGTAACAGCTAACTTCCATCCGGTGGTAACGTAATTAGTATAGAACTTTATTAAGGCCCTTCTAGGACCTAAACTTAATAAATGCCTATGATTTAAAAGCTTTTAACTGTGTAGGTAGTTTACTTAGTCTTTCCACCAGAGTATTCGTTATATCCATCAGAATATTTGAAAATCGTATACCTACATCGCATCCACAGAATTTAATGAACCAGCACACACCGAAAATCCATTACATTATCAAAATCCCTTCACAAATAAATCACAGCGCAAACGAATCAATACCGTCCTTGTCACGCCCCAACATAAGATAGAGAGGGAAAACCAAACGTAGCCTGTCCCTTTAAACGGTCGTGATGGCCCATTAGCAGGGCGAGTTATCGTAAGTGACACTTTGTACAAATTGGGTGAAGACCGTTACGTCCGTACATCATGCTACCTAGTCTATGGTCCTTATGTATTAGACACGAGCGATTTATTTCTACATCGTAATGGTTTTTGCTTGGTTTTCGGATTTAAGTACTAGGATCAATTCATATTCTGTCGGTATCAGTGTATTTGGGTGGAGGTAATATTATCTTCAAAAGTAGAAAAAGAGGTAGTAGATAATAGAGTAGTAGAGCTCTTAGTGCAGAGTTCGTCCGGGGAAGTACTACCACCTTACCCATTTCTGCCGTGAAATAGTAGTGCACCACTTGTGTTACTGTGTTTCGGTTAGAAAGGTGAGGGGGCCGGTGAAATTACAGGCACATGAGACTTAGCAACTTCACGTCTCAGGGTCGACAACGCATTGGCCATCGCGGTAACTACTTACCATCAGATGGACAGCCTGCTTGTTTGTCGGCACAAGTGGTATAAAAAAAAGAAAAGTGATCTGAGCCATATTCTTTCGAAGATATTTACCAACGAAAATAAAGATTAAAATTACCTTCCTCAACCCGTTCACCTAACTCAGGACCTCCAGTTTTCTAGTAGAGCTTTCCAACATTCTACTATCAAGACTATATAGTACAAAAACGATTAAATGTGTAAAATTCTAAGGTATGTAATATCAATCAATTCAATGAGTCTGGAGCGTTGACTTCGGGTACAAAAAACTTGCTTTAAATGGAGGTTTGCTTCCCAGCAGTTTAATGAACTTTGGGTGATGATGATAATCTAATAATAGGTCAGTTCTTTCTGACGTTTATGACGTTACAGAAAAATGAGCTTTAATAGTTTTTTTAATAAGATTCATCTATTGATTTCATCGTTAATTGTATGATAAAGATGGATTATAGAAACCCTATTTCCTTAAATATTTTTGTGGAACGTTTGTCAACTTGTCAAACCTAAAAATATAAACATACTATAATCTACCTATGTGACAATCGGCAAAGGACTCTAACCTCTTCCATTTTGACCGTCCTAGAGTCACTCCGTTCCACAAATGTGGCAAACAGATCTGCACAAGATAAAAAAGCAGCTAGTACTAGAATAAGTTTCGAATTTGCTTTAAGTTTCTTTTAGAATATTGTGATTAGGTTAAGTTGATCTGAATAAAAGCTGTTATTATATAGTCTGGCTAATATATAAACTCCTTTTGTCCCTCTAGTATGTCAGAGAAAAATTGTCCTTATTGCCTTTGAAATAAGGTTAATAAAAAATGTATGAAAATATAAATTAACCTATCCAAAACAAAAAGGATATTTTTTCTATAACAGTCTTAAATAAGAATAAAAAAGGGTTTCTTATATTGAACAAACATACTGAAAGTAGTTTAATAAGTATGAAGATAAATCATGATTCGTGGAAATTGCAAAATGGTTTAATTTCGTTTGTTATTGAAAAAAGAGAACACACAGCAACGATTTGCTAAATATTAGGTGAATCTAACAACATTATTTTATGATACAAGATTATGTAATAACGAAAAATACATTTCGCTAAAATAAACAGAATACCACAAAAAAATACTACGCTTAGAGGTTTTGGTTAAAACAGCAAACTTTGATTAGAAGTGTTGTGATCATTGTCCTAAGCTCGGGCGAATATTATCTTTGAATTATTAAATTGTTGAGATAAAAGAGTAACTACGTGGATAATGTTTTTATGATGTAAATAATATTCCTTTTACTCGCTTTGATTTTTAGTGACACAATTTAGTTTCAGCGAAAAAATATATAATAATTTATTTAATTACTTCTACATCTTTCAAAGCGTCATTTTACAATCAAAAAACATTGTGAGCTGATGGTTCATTTAGTGTGGTGGTTTAATTTAGATTATCATAGGACACTCATTTGTGTACAGGAACATGTCTGTCCATTCGATGCCTTGATGTAAATAGCAATATTAGTATGTAGTATCTCAGTTATCTAATTTCCATAGTACATGCCCTGCATCATATCATAAGGATCAGATGTCCATGTGTAAAAAATGCCTTAAGATATTTCTTTATTTAATATTAGTTATTTGGTTGCCATGTAAATTTTTTTTTCAGTTTGGGATCAGATAATGCATGAATGGTCTACCTGGATATTTATTACTTATATAACCAATTTTACCTTCGCCAAACTAAATCTTCATCAATCCTCCAAAGTTGCAAAATCCGAAACCAAATTAATAAAACGAGAATCAATTGAATGGAAACGCTTAAAAGAAAGCTCAAGATTCCCGGATAAAAATGTTCAAAGTCCATAAATTCCTTTAACAAACTTACTGGATTAAGAATTCAGTTGTGCACTTAAAATCTCTGCAGGCCCACCTGCGCTAGGTAGCTTAGTATTTTATGCCCCGGACAACTTCGACCGTTATTCGCCCCTGGAACTTGGGTTTCACTTAGCAGTTTGCTCTAAATAGAGTCGTAGTGGGAAAGTAGTTAGTATTTTTTGGGCTAATTCACAATTTTGGCTCGGGAAGAACTTTTGGCACTCATTGTCTTGTAATTAAGTTCTTATATTGTTTTAGCTCTGTGGGTTTCTTGTAATGTCAATTATGTTTGCAATCCTGCTAGTCTTACGGCCCATTTCTCAATCGACGGGTAAACCTCGGACACGCTATTCCTTGGATAAGTCTATACAAAAACAGTTCTTAATTCAAATAAAACAGCCAGATACCGTGTATCTGGCCATTGATAAATCAGCCATTAATGATGTAAGGAATACAAAATATTTGTTTACTTTTACGTATAATCAGATCAAAGGATCATCATTTTTTGCGCTGGAAGTCGACGGAACAGAAAATTATATGAGGCTACTTTTAGGTATGGGAACGCGGGTGAAGCCGTGGGACAGAAGATAACCATGAATATATAAACGAAAATATTATACCATTCAATTCCGTGTTTTTTTTTCTATTTTTTTTAAATAATATAAAGTAGTGCTTGACTGCGATCCCACCTGATGGTAAGCAGTGATGCAATCTTAGATGTTGAGGCGCACTAGTTTATTAAGAGCCTATACATTCATATGATCCTGTATAATTGAGGCGTTAAGAGATAACAAGCTGAACTTATTTGTAGTATTAGTCAGATAGATTAATTTTCTTTTGTTCTGAAATATTACGTTGTTTCAAACGAATTTGTATGTATTACTTCAAATAGATATTTAAAATAAATTTACACAGACGACTCTCGGCGAAATTAGACTAAGCGTCTTTCCAATATACCTACCAATCTTTATCTGTATAAAATCTTGCAAAAATTCAATTACCGATCCACTAAACTTGTCAAATATCAACAAGGGGCGCGGCCGCCAGGGGGCGCGGTGATGTGATCGACTGTCGTCGAGGCATATTTTCAAAAAGGTTATACCTACTGATTTTTTTTCACCACAAAGTTTTAGGAGAAAAGTTTGTGATACAACTTTTCTGATTTCCACCACGCTGCGGTTATATCCTAAATTGTATTATTCAGGTGCTATTCACGTACCGCCTATTGAAGGGTACTTTCTAGTACAGTCAGCAACATAAGCTTAACAGGTCCAAATTAACAAAACACCTGTGGGCTGTAGCCAGTAATGGGGTTATGCTAAGATTATAGACAAAAATAAAACATGTCTTGTGTCAAAACTTATATTATAATGATGAGCTCTATAAGCATGAAATAACGATGTGTGACGTAGGTGTTACTCATGCTAGCATACTGTGGGGAGCCCCAACCCATGTAATTACTGTACTTGTAATGTAATAATTTTTTTTGAACTTGAAGCCACAGTTTATTTTATATCGTTATATTTGTATACGAGTATTGACTCGTAATGTGAAAACCAGGGAACTTCAATAGTGCCATTGACTGTCAGTACTTTTGAAAATTTAGAAGAAAATAAAATTCAAAAAGGTCATCCAAAAAGGTGATGCAAATAAGTTCTATTCACATCACAACAGTAGGTAACATATATACCACCAGTTTTTATAGAGATTAAGACTGGTCAAAGGCTATGCTAAAGTTTGTCGTAAAGTCGATATTGAAATGGTTTATTTTGACAGGTAGTGTTATGGAAAAATTAACCCTATGGAGTTCTGATAGGGTTTGACAACATCCTACATGTATGTCCAAACCACAACTTGAATGTTATAAATTAGAAATAGTGGTTGTTCCTTGATCGTTCATCAAAAATGTTGTAAATGTTTTAGGTCTTAATATGAACGGCAAAGTGTTTGATTTTTTGAGTACTGTCAAATCCCTTATTCCGATATTACGGGGACGTTATAAATCTAAAATACACCAGAATTTACGAAGCGATTTTCTACAAACAGGAAAATTCATTAAATCTTTACAAAGAAAACTCAAGCAACCCCGCTTTTACATTAGGCGAAAACAAAAAAACATACTTAAAACAAATGAAAAATTCAACGCAAAAATCCTTTCTACATCAAATGCGAATTAATATTTCAGAGAATCACTCGGCCTTCTTGTCTTGAGTCAGTTTGTTTAATTGGCCAACAAACTTGGAGGAGGCCTCGATAAAAGTCACCGGACGTCCGGCCCGCTCGAGACCCAACTGACTGGGGCATTTCCAATTTTATTATAAAAAGGACCCTTCACAAATGTCAGGAATCTTGTTATCCTTCCAAGGGCTCGGTGTGTACCTGACATGCTTTATTGAATCAGGTGTTATTTCGCGAAAATTTCAGTTAGATTATGAAAGAGCTAAATTTGCTTATAGTTGTTTTATTATCGCTTCAGTGGTCCAGTGGTATACTCGTATAGGCTCGGCTTGAGACCTGGAAGTTTGGGTTTCAATCCCGTGTCAGGTAATATAATAATAATATTTCTCTGTTAAGAAATAAGAATCTGAAGCCTGAGATTAATAGTATCTTCGTTGTAATATGGTCTCATTCTTAACAGTTCAAATACAGATGTGTATTTGTGGTCTGCCGCATTGCCAACGTATTTTCGACGCATGAATTTCATGTGCATGTTTCTGTAATTCCACTACACAAATTTACCTTTTTAGAAATGATTAAATAACAATTTTCTTTTATTTAAATCCCTCTTATATCATAAATATGATGTTTGTAACTAAATAAAGTATTTAAATAAAAAAAATGGAGCACTCGTTGTTTTCTAAAGGTTGACATTCCGTGTGCAGAAGAATGAGACGAATGCTGCTTGTATAAGCAAAAATATAAGATTAAAAATAATTTACATTTATTAACTGATTTACACATAACTATAAAAATTATAATTTACTACGTTTATTATTATAAAAATAACACAACTGCTTCTGTTACTTATAAAAAAAAATAACATTAAAACTAATTGTGAGACTAGCATATCTCCCGTGGTTTTACCTGCGCTCGTTCCTCACCTAATATATTCCTGAGAAAAATTACATATTCCGTTCAGCCGTTTATGCGTAATTGAATCGTAGTCATCCAAACATTCCATGTCACCTACACAAATTAAAAAAGTTATTTAAAATAAATTTGTAGCCCGAGCTTGGATTAAAGTCGGCATTCGTTAATCCCATAACGTATTACTGTGAGTTTTTACTCATTTTATACGTTAACATTTCAGTAGCAAAATAGCTTCTCTAGATGTAACAGATTTATTTTCTTAACAAGCTTCACCTTTGTTAAAATTTATAAATAATAGCCTATGTCGGTTTAGCCGTTAAAGCGTAGCAGATAGAAATTGATTCTTTCAAATTTATAATATGACTAGCTGTTTACCGCGGTTCCTCTCACGATCCAGAGAAAAAAAAATATAACCCTATGTCCCTCTCCATAACATAGGCAATGTGTGCACCAAATTTTAGCAAGATCAGTTCGGTAGTTTAGTCGTGAAAATGTAAAAAAAGAAACCCTATATCGCATTTAAAATATTTAGTAACGTTATTATATTATAATATTTATAATATTAGATTTTGATAAGATCTAAAAAACGATGCGGAATCGTCTGTGGAACATGGAAATATTATGGCACATTCTCTGTCTCATATTTCATATTCAAAACTGAATATACCGTACCAGCGAAATAAAAGTTTGTGAGGAATGTGAATTTCAAAAATATACAAGAAGTGTCCTGAACAATTTTCTATCTAGGAAACTTCATTTCGTATTTCATGACTGGCTGTTGGAAGGTATAACGAATTTTGAACTCTGTGTCGAGTGTCTGATCTGAAGAACTTGTCTTACCTGCGTCTTGTGAGTTTAGGACGTGTGCGAAGCATTAAACTGTTTCATTTTAGACAGGAACTGGTTCGGTTGAAAACATAAATTGCGCCTTAGGAATAGGGATGTGTCCTAACATGTCAAATCAGCAATTCTTTATGGAATATCAAAACAATCGAATGTATGGAGTTTTGTATGAAATAGCAACTCTTTGTGATTAAATCGGTACTTAAAAATCACATTAATGATTTAATTTTGATCATATTTGATGTTTTCGTATATTTTTGGATGTTCAATACACTGGTTAGTGTTTGATCATTTATCTTTAATACAGGACAGTTCCCAATTGGCGATTAGTGAGTTAGAGGCATTGTCTGTCCGTGCACAAAAAATGTCCCCAAACTATCCGTGATTATAATGAGTGTGTATTTCAGAGGTAGTCAAGTAGTAAAAGTCTTTATTCGAGCACAGAAAAACATCCAGTTTAGTAGTGCATCAATAAATTGTGAACCAATTAAAATAGCTGTAAAAAATGTAATTACGTTTTTACTTTTTCGATTCAATATCTATATATTACATGTCAAATGTACCAGATAGGACCAAAAACCACGAACCCAGACAGATGCGTTTTACGTTTCAACTTCCCAATGTTTTCTATAAAATAAAACTTGTAATAAATACAAAAAAGCCTTGCTAATCTCGAGAGCACGTACGCCATTCCTTAAAGGCAACTGCTATAACAAAGACAAAATTCCCATCGTAAAACAGCAGTAACGAGAGTCATAAGGATACGACCGGAGCTACGTGCGTAATAGCAGTTGTAAATAATTCAAAGTTGGTGCAGTTGTGCAGTGTGGGGAGCGACGTGGGGGCGCCGGCCGAGGGGGCGCGGCGTCAGATAAACGTGGCCGCGGAAACGCGAAGTGCGCGGTAAACGACAGCCGGCGTCCGCTTCCTGAGTTACAATGCGCTGGAGGTGACGTTGTGTGCACGCCTGTACTTTCCCTACTGTAATATCAATGTGCTGGTATTGTACTGGCACACACAAAAGTTCAGCTTCCAATATTCTCTACAGTAACAACTATAAATAGTAACAACAATAAGGGGATAAGTACCTCAATAAAATATACGCTATGTCCTTAGTTAGCCAAAAGTTTTCATTAGGCTAAAGCCCACGAGGGATATGATATTTTACTGTCACCCATTATATACATAGGTTACGCACATCGCCCATATTTCGGGCCTAGTTGGTCGAGCTCCAAGACTTAGATTTCCCACAGGATCGTCTGAGATTTGTTTCTTAAGTATGGTCACAGTAGCTTGCCCCACAAATAATGCTTACTTAAATATACCCAACCCATATATTTTCGCTTACTTACTCCCTAGTACGAATAGGTACTTTAGTTTTTAGCAAAAAGTGTTGATTGTTTGGAGTTTTCGATTTGCTTCTCCAGAATATTCCACTAAATGTGGACTATTTGGTGCTTTTTGTGCCAAATACATAATTGTGACACTACAATTTAACGTTCATCTAAATGAATATTGTAAATGTCTCAATTAACGAATGTAAACTTCAATATTTACTGTGTCAAAGTGACTTCATTTTTTGTAAAATTTTGGATCCAACATAAATCTCAAATACCACGCAAAAGCGTTGAACCGAGTTCCATTTTCGAAGTCAGTTAAAAATAACGTGACACGATATTTCCAGACGAGTAAAATCAAACGTTGAGCCATCTCGTCGACACATATGCTTTTAAAGCGAAAATTTAATGAACACGGTTGGCTTACGATGAAATTACATTCCAAATGCCTGTGAAGGTGACAAACATCTTCCGCTCGCTAACGTCATTCCAATTACCCGGTACCTTTGCGACTGAGCAACGAATGCGTAATCGTTTATAATTTCAAATGATTATAAGTCAAAGCGCAACGATTCATAGACAGTCAAAGAGAATAATTTTCGGCAGCGATTATCACAAGTGATGCCAAGTGGCTGGTCTTTAGGGCCAAGGGAGCTCAAGCACCGCCTTTAATTAACGGTACCCTCTGAAGGTCCTACTGGATTTAATTGAAATTCGTTTCTTGATGTTGGCACACTGCTGGTGCGGAGGCGTTGCCAAGGAGGTTGGTTTCTGGCAATTTTGAATACCGAACGAATTTGTTCAAGTCCAAATAGGCTTACTATTAGCCTGGGGTTAGTATTACTGAACTAACAGTGCAGTATGTTGGTCGTTTTGACCTTTACCGATCGTGAAGTTTCGTAAAAATTTACAACTGCGTTTGAAGGAAACATTGCTCTACTTTAATATTAGTTAAAATTTAGACGGGCTGTTTGATGTTGTAGTTTATTATCAATTTTTGAAGTAGCTCTTAGTTCAGAATCTGTTTCGAGGTAGAACAAACACCATATTTATTTTCAAAATGTAAGAGGGCCAATGATATTCCAAGCACATAAGGCTTTACAACTACATGTCTCGCAAACGCATTGGTGATACCTCTGGTATTGAAAATATCTACTACCAAAATCTCTCTTCATCATGATATTAAAAAAGAAATTGGATCTCTCCAAGGAAAAGCATTAATGTACGGTACACGTGAAGGTCTGTTTGTTCTGTGTCTGGATGTAAAAAGTGATATGCAGCAATCAATTTATGTATTTCATAGTACAAGCTCTGTTTAGTGTAGGTTCAAATATTCGAGCGATTAATTTTCCAACCAGTATTATAAATTCAAATATCGTGTTATGTTTACTTAATGTTTTTTTAAATAAATATATATATATATATATATTTGCTAATGAAAAGTAAAATAAGAAATCAATATGGCGCGTAACTGAAAATCGTGACGATTTCCTATACAATTTCTCTCAAACATCGATAAAGCAGTTTCACCTCAAAAATTATATTATATATTAAGCTCAAAACATCGAACTGAGTAATCGCGGAAATGTGTGTCTATAAAAATGCAATGCAATATAAATTGATGAGTTCTATATAATGTGAGAGCGCTGGTACCCATTACACAAGTTAAATCCTACTTTGGGTACCAGAGTTCAATCGAACACTTACACTTACTCTTATATGTAAAGCGGTAACTTTTAAAAATGAATTGTGTCTGTAAGCTTAATATGTGTGTCAAATAAAGATATTATTATTATTATTATTATTAATATAATCTGACTATAGTTTATCATACAATCTTTAAAAAGTACCGACTGAGAGCCCGTAGAAAATGAAAAAAAAACTATATTTGACCAACAAACTTATAACAGCAAAACGAACATTTGCAAAACATACAACTTTTGTATTGGCACAAGAACGACTTACCAAACGATATTAGGAATGTGCTTGGAAGAAAGTGCAAACAGAACAATAATAGTATTATGAACGCTAAAACGACATGAAAGCCTCGCATTTGTAGTACATTGCAGTTTTATGGTGTTGTAACTTTTGCAAATCGATAGCGAGTGCAGCAATGCTAGGTATAACAATTGGATTCGGTTTATCGAAGCTTTCGAATTCGAAGTATGTGTGCACTTTAAAATATATAAAACTAATATAGTTTTTTTCTTATTAGGGAAGGCCAATTTTGCTGAGCATCTTAAATTATTTGAATGTACATCTCTTTCTATTTTAATAAAATGAAAAGAGAAAAAGAAACTTTATTTTCTTTTTGCGAACTTCGTCTCGGATGAAACGGAAACTAAACAGAGAAGAATATTCTCTGTTTAGTCTTAGACCTGTCATCGCTCCGCACCGCTCATCAATTGTCAATCTTTACCATAGTGTTTTTGTTAGAAATGGTATAACCGACAGATTTAAAAACTGATTCTTGTTTTTACATTTAGACGACAAGAAAAACACATTATAGATTCCAGTTATGTTAAGTTTGATAAATAATAATAATACATTTTTAATAATAAATTTATTTATTCAGCCAGGTACACATATAAAATGTAAAATTACAGTGATACAGGCTATAAATTATATGTTCAAGATAAATTTGCCTCTGACTCTCAAACTAGATGGACACCTAGAGAGAAATGAGACTAATGTCTGGTATTTGTCTATTGTTTCGTACTTTGAGAGTTATCTATGGTCCCTTAACATACATTATCAATGTTATTATTACTATAAATTCAATCTTAGTTACATTTTGTTTTTCACAATATCGATAATGGTTATTTGAATTAAAGGCCTATTTGAATAAAAATATTTGATTTTGGTTGCAACAAAAAATAAGTTTGTATTAAAAACTTTTTCAACATCATATCATTTTAAATTATATCTGGCATAAAATATTGAATACCTTAAACAGCAAACGACAAAAATAAAAACTGTTTGCAAAACTCAATGTAATTTCGGTAAGAAGTGACACAGTTCTTATAAGAAATACGGCATGCCGCGTTTCATCCGAGACGAAGTTCGCAAAAAGGAAATGAACCTGGCAAAATGATATACGGGTATAGCTGAAAATTTTGTTACCCGAATTTTGTATCGGCTACGAAAGCTGTAAATTTATGTGGCAAGATTCAACGCGTTTTAACTAAAATACGCCTCTGGTAAACATAAAATGTCAATTTTTCAAAATTTATGCGTATATTCATTTCTGTTTGCGCTACAATTTCCGCTATGTTTTGCGATCTCGAAGGATCTAATATTTTTTGGAGTATTAAGTACCCTATGTTTTATTTCAGAACACTAAATAGCGGAGATACATAAGTCAAATATGCCAGTTATTAAAGGAATATGTACCATGTATGCACCTTGCTGTGATTCTTGGCAGTCGATCTCAGTTAAGACTTCCGAAACGTTGATAACTTCACCAATTTTAACCTTTATAAAAGCCATTCTAGGGCCTAAACTGAGCTAATAGTTTTTTGTATTGTAAGCCAAATTAATTCATTCCATTTATACGTGATTTAGGCAAATATCCAATCATACAAACGTTCACTAATAATTAGGGAATAAAATATAGAACACTGGCTGATATAATTATTTTAATAATTATCTATAGATTACAAAACAAATATTCAATTCATAACATATTTATGGTTTCGCATACAAACAAATTATGCGTTGAGGCCTGTTTAGATATAAGCGGTGTTCGCTAACGCTGCGGGGAACGAAAAATACCGCGTGGTATACCACCGGGTAATTTGTATGAAGTACTGTGGCTGGCGCGGAGGCGATATCGCTGTACCGCGCAACGAAGCAGTATCTTTTTCTATCTTTCATATGCGCTTAAGTTTGAAATGAAATGATATGAAATGAAATGAAAGATTTTATTCAAATAAGGCCTTCCCAGGTACTTATGAATGGTCAGACTCTATCACCGGTTCGGAAGGTTGCTTTTACTGAGAAGAGCCGGCAATAAACTCAGCAATTACTCTTTTCAAAATAAGATTTTGTACATAAAGATGTGTCCTGCTGGAACGAGCGCTACATCCAAGCATTGTCGTCATTAAAATAATCGTATGTATTGTAGAAAACCTTTTGTATAATACTAAAACAGTCTTAATTCTTTCCTTAAATTTTTGTAAAGGCAAATTTAAAATTTCAGCAAGAATTTTATTATAAATGCGTGCACTAAGTCCTAAAAATGAGCCCTGCACTTTTGAACATTAACTGTAGGTTTTTTGCATATCTATTCGGTATCCCTTACCCAGAGCAGTAGCGCATATCGCATATATCTAAACAAGCCTTTAGGATAATATGTACCTAATTATTTTACCTTAATAAATCATACAGTCTGTTTGTTGAATTTCTACATTACGCTGTCACTAAAGTTGTTCTATTTGATACATTTTACAAACTTTTGAATACGTGACAGATGTTTGTTACTTTTTCACGTAAAACCTACTAAACTTACTTGTAACTTGGCACATAGCTAGTAAGCTTGATTAACACATGATCCTTTTTATTTTATCACGGGGAAAATTAAATATCCCACGGGAATGCGGGGGAAACGACAGGGACAGCTAGAACATAAATAGATTTACGTCTAGACACTTGCCAAACATACATGTTCATGCACACTCGCATGTTCTTCATGGCGGATTAGTCAGCTCTTGCATTCTATAATGTAAACTTCGCTGGCGCTGCAAGGAGGCCAAATGACGAAAGAAGTAGAACTAAGAGGCCCCAACTGAACACCGTCGTGTCCTTTACCGTACAGAATTGCCTCTTAGACATTTTCTTGTAAAAGTACTTGTTTTGACTAAGCCCTACATCGTAAAAATTACTTACCTTACCTCAAATCACAATACACTTACCTTAAATCACTACATAGTATAAAACAAAGTCGGTTTCTCTGTCCCTATATCCCTATGTATGCTTAAATCTTTTAAACTACGCAACGGATTTTGATGCGTTTTTTTTTAATAGATAGAGTGATTGAAGATGAAGCTTTTTATGTATGTGACATCCCACGGGAACACGGGTAAAACCGCGGGGGACATAATATTATAAATGTGAATGTAAGTTTGTTTGTTACGCTTTCATGCGAAAACTACTAAACCGATCATCATGAAACTTTGTACACATATTCTTATAGGTATTAGAAGTAACATAGGATAATTTTTGTACCCGGAAAATGTTACATCCCTCGGTAACGCAGGCAAAACCGCGGGGGACAGTTAGTATACTATAAATTGTACAGCATTAAAAGGTAAAATGAAAATATCCTTTTCATTCCACCCCTCCATTAATATGTTCGTGCACGGAGGTTTATGGCTAATGCAATTGAGTGCGGGTTTGAGTCCACGACCTCGCGATCATATTTTACGGCCCCTTTTCCCCATGAAGGTATGTGAGTGATATTTTCCCTGTAAATGTTTACATTACTTTAGTTTACGATGTATTTTTACAATTTCTTCGTCGTTAAAACGATGATAGCTTAATAGTCTGACACTGCGCTTTTAAGAAAGGGACATATTTAAAAATATTGTTAAACTAGATTCCGCCCCATGGTTTTGCCCGCGTTATGATGGATAAATATATATTTTTTATGACAAAAGTAGCTTCCGCCCCGTGGTTTTGCCCGCGTTATGATGGATAAATATTTCTTTTGAGACAAAAGTTAGTCTAATTCGTTCCCCATGACACAATTGATCTCCTTAGCAAATTTCATCAAGATCTGTTTAGCTGAAAACAAAAAAAACAACCACTTTCGAACTTATAATATTTGATAGATAAACGTAATTAATTAAGATATTGCTTCAATTAGAAAGGTAGGTAAAAGGTTGCCGGTGAAATAACAGGTACGGGAGACTTAACAGTTTCGTATCTAAATATCGATAACGCTATGGCGATGCCCCTGATTTACTGTAAATGTTCGTAGTTATTCGATATTTTAAAAATTTTACATTAATTAAAAGAAAAATACGTGATCGGAATGCAACTTTACAAGTAACGAAGCGACTGAACCTCTATTGCATTAGTTTATCCTACACAGGGATCCTACGCTAGGTTTTACACGCTTAGTTCTGAGACGCAAACTCAGCGCATTATGTCTTTGACACGGGTTTACAGTAGTTCGCGCCGTACACACAGACAGCTTTCTCGACATTTTATTATTATAGAGTGTTAGTTCACATTACGATTTTGCCAGCTCTGTCAAATTGTGTAGCATTTTTACATTTCTTACTGTATTTTTGGGAGCATTAGCGAAGTTTTTCAGTCCATTATTTTTCTTCGTTCATGAATAGTGTGGTGTGATTTTTTTTAATAAATAAATAAACATTAAAAAAACCTTGCATTAGGCAAAAGTAATATTTTCTTGTAATGATTTTCAAATGATACGTATATTAAAAAAATCGTAATTTTTAATTGAAGTAGACTCGATGTTACACAATATTTCAACTTCTCAAATCCCATGCAAGTATTTCTGCTTTGTTGACTTTAAAAGCTACCCTAAACTATAAATTAGATCTTACCGCCTACTCCTCAAAGAGCTTATATCCACCACGCTATGTAATAACTAACGTCACCTATAAGTAAGTGGGCAAACATCAAAAACGATTTAGCTATCTAACCATAGAAAATTGATCTATAAATCAATGCATGGTTGTACGTGACAAAAAAGCTGTGGGCGGAAATTGTACGACAATTGATGAATAACCTTTTATACTAAACCTATATTTGAACTACGCAAGACATGCTCTGTCTAGATCAGATGTGTATGCCTAGACAAGCGAAAATCTCTGGGAAGCTTTATTCCAGGTATTTTGATATGACAAAGGAGGAGCAGGTTTAAGTTATAGCATGTATGTTTAACGGTTACAAAGTTTATAATAAACGCTGTGCTAGTAAAGGTGGTTTGATACAAGAAGTATAAAATATTTCGATACATTTCCTAGTTCAAAGTAGTTGGTTCTTTGGAATTTCAAAATGAAGCATTCATTAAAAAAATTCAAAAGTTTTCATGTACACATCACTACATGGTATAAAACAAAGTCGGTTTCTCTGTCCCTATATCCCTATGTATGTTTAAATCTTTAATATTACGCAACGGATTTTGATGCGGTTTTTTTAATAGATAGAAGTGGTTGAAGAGGGCGGTTTTTATGTATAATACATGTGACATCCCACGGGAACGCGAGTAAACCGCGGGGACAGCTAGTTAAAATTATATGTTAAAGATAATTTTGTGACGTAGAACCCAACTCAGTAGACATTTTAGGGTTCTTTACCCAAAGGGACAACAGGCCCTTATTCCTAACTGACAACGTCTGTCCGACCGTCTGGACTTTTGTACCTTTAAAAGGTCTGCTTACTGCTCAAAGCTGTAAAAAACAGGTAAACGATCCATGGTAAGTGGTCACCGACATCTATGGACATTTGCAATATCAGGTGCATCGGCAATGCGTTATTAACCCTGCGCCGTGAAGTTGTTAAGTCTCATATGATAAAACTAACTGTCCCCCGCGGTTTTACCCGCGTTCCCGAGGGATATCGCATTTTTCCGGGATAAAAAGTAGCCTATATGCTATTCCAGAATATGCTCTATCTATGTGCCAAGTTGCATCCATATCCGTTTAGTAGTTTTTGCGTGAAAGAGTAACAAACATACTTACATACAAATCTTTCCTCTTTATAATATTAGTATTAGATATATTAGAATAGTATTAGATTATACAAAATATATCTTGTTTGGGACTTGACAGAGAAGATGATCCAGAGGAGATTTTTACTAGATATGTATTTGTTTTTTGGATAATCTTACAATGGATTTCCGCATTCACGCCTGAATCAATTAGTAATCTCATATGCCTGTGGTCGCCCCCCCCCCCCCCCCCCCCCCTTCTCTAGAAAATACAGTAATAGGTACAAGTGTACTACTGCTTTATGATATAACTAAGTATGGTATATTACCAGCTTTTAATATGACTTCCACGTGTAAAACTTGCAAATGTTTTTTCTCAGCCGAGTTAGCAAAACAATAAAAGAAAAGTAACCATCGGGAACATCCTGAAAAACTCCACATATATAGCCTGTAAGCTACACGGTCAGTTAATTTAGGTTTTTGCCGAGGACTGCGGTCACGGAGTGTGCACCGCGTCACTCCGCGTCACGCTCGCACCCGCGTCAGCTTCTGTCATCTGCCGTCGTACCCGCATCAATGGTAACGCGGATTTGTTGACGCGAGTCGCTGTGTTACCGCGGGTATAGTTTTTCTGTGCGCTGTGATTTCTTCTAATGGTGTCTGATTTATTATTTCTTGTACGTGTGCCGGGTTGGTTGGGATAGTTCTTATTTGAAATACTAGCTTTCGTTAAATCACTAATGGACGTGTAAAAAAGTTGCGGTAGGTTTTGTTACATGTCTATTTATTTTTTCTGTGTTTTCCAAGCGCAACCATATAGATTGGGAGTTCAATTGTCAATATTTAGTAGTAGTTGAGCTCTTAGTACAGAAATCGTCCAGAGAAATACTACCACCATACCCACAAATTATCGGCACATAAGACTTAACAACTCCACGTCTCAGAATCGACAACCCATTGGCGACGGCCCCGGTGTT
Organism: Habrosyne pyritoides; assembly: GCA_907165245.1. Classification (NCBI taxonomy): domain Eukaryota; kingdom Metazoa; phylum Arthropoda; class Insecta; order Lepidoptera; family Drepanidae; genus Habrosyne; species Habrosyne pyritoides. Next base: position 14,032,625 of record OU015591.1, on the reverse strand, counting down.
ACAAATGTCTATAGGTGTTGGTGACCACTTGACATCAGTGGACCGTTTACCTGCTTATAGGCATATGTAACATTAAATATCTTATGGAAAAGCTCTATTTTGTGTATCAATTTGTAGCAATTGATAATTGAGGATATTAAAAACGAATGGGCCCACAAGCCCCTAATAAGTGAAAATAAATTAAGATATAAAGAGCGATAAAATGAGGTATTTTTTTTTAACAAACAGACATAACGTTCAATCGTTAAACTTAATACTATCGATATTGCATCAACATCTCGCGTTTTATTTGATAGTTTAAGATATAACTTTATGAAGCTTTGGGAGACTGTGTTCGTTTGATATTGAATTCACAAGCAACTGTATAAAAATATAGATTGGTTAATTTGATGGACAAGTAGATTTTTCGGAGCTTTTTCGGTCAGTTCAAATCGCCGCCCATAATTCGCACCACCTATGACTATTCTCACTAAGGGCTCGCGTACCCCAATTTGAGTAACAGTGTTATATGGCATTCCTAGTGATAATTACGTTGAACTTACTAAGCTGATGAAGTTAGGCCTTATTGCTTAGAGTCTTGAGCAGCAAATTAACGTGAGGTCTTGGAATGCGCTATTTGGCGCACGCTATCGCAATGTTGCGCCAACTATTTGCGGTGTTGGCCAAGCTTGTAGGTTCATAGACGACAATTTCGAGACTTGGTATTTTAACAAGTTTGATACAACAATTTCCTGTATAATGTATTAATAATTAAATTAAAATATGGCTTGCGTTTTTTATAATTTAGGTTAAATTGGTTTAATGCTAGTTAATTATTATAGGAACTGGTTGATTTGAGAACGCTCTTTGATCGTTCGTAGGTTACAAATAAATTTTATTACTAATACTATAAAAGCGGTTTCTGAGAACGGATAGATGTGTGTTGCTCTTTCAAGCAAAAACTTTGTATCGGAATTTCTTGACAGTTGGCACATAGCTTTTAATCTATTTTTAATACTGGTAAAACTTTACATTTCTCTGGAACGCAGACAAAACCCCAGCACAGCTAGCATTCCCTAATACAACAACTACACATTTTCCTACCTCTTTCTAGCATACATGTTTAAACAACCAGGTTCTCCAAGCCCCAAATATTACACTTAAATGGGAAAAAGACCGAAAACGCCTTCACATATTTTACACCCGCTCCCCAAACCAAGCACTCCATCTTCTTTCCACGGATACGCCCGTCCCTCTCGCACACAGTCGTTAAGATCCAAAACAACTAATTTCACATGGCACATATATTAAAACCAAGTTCATTAAGTATTGAGCAGGCAATAACAGGCGGAATTAAGCCGCATCTCTTTCTCTCTCGGCTCGAGCGCTGCCCCTTAATGGAGGTAATGAAGACGAATGACGGCCCCTTAAGTTCAGTGATAATGTGAATTAGTTTGTGTTTGTTTTGATGATTCGGTTTTTCATGATGTTTCTGTTATGTGGTGTTTAATATTACATACGTGTGTTTGGACGTGTGGTCACACTAGGTTCAGGTAAATTTCCTTCTTATAAAAAAAAAATATTTTGTAGTTTATGGCTTCCGAGCTGGTGGTGGTTTCAGTCACAATGACCTGAATCAATTATTCTTTTTGCATTTTTGAGTTTTTATGGTTATTATTTTAAAATCAAATAAAAAAATAGTATAAAACAAAGTCGCTTTCTCTGTCCCTATATCCCTATGTATGCTTAAATCTTTAAAACTACGCAACGGATTTTGATGCGGTTTTTTTAATAGATAGAGTGATTGAAGAGGAAGGTTTTTATGTATAATACATGTGACAACCCACGGGAACGTGGGTAACACCGCGGGGGACAGCTAGTACATTATAAAGTTGTAGCTTTCCTGTATTGATTGCCAGTTCTTGTCAGTTGAAAGCTGATTTCAGTTACTTCAAACTTAATTTGGGCCCTTCTAGGGATTCTAACCTGAATGGCTGCCCGGCTTTGAATTTGTTCTTTATTTATTATTTTTGTTGCGGAGGAGGAGGCTTGCAGTAAAAAAGCTGGATAAATGATTTCAGTGGAGTTTAATGTATTTACAGTATTAGATTATAGTTGAATTTGTACAAAATATCCGTTGCGTTTTAGTTTTTATTCAAGTGTGTAGGGGGGGGAGAATATAGTGGGGATGACCAATCACTGGAATAGGTGCGTTTTCGAAGACAGCTACGTAGGAGCGTCGACATTTTTAATTAAATTATTGATAGTAATAATAACATTAACGCTCACAGGATGATATCAACTGTGACGGTTTTGCTTTGTATAAGACTTCTATGTCATGGAGTTAATAACTCATTGAAAATCCATCTCTAATCTCATGTTATTATGTAACATTTTTAAAAAACCATCACATCACATGACAGGCCAGTTGGCTTGGTGGTTAGCGCTCTGACTGCCAAACCGAAGGTCGCGGGTTCGATTCCCACCCAGGACAAACATTTGTGTGTATGAACATGTCTGTTTGTTCTGTGTCTGGGTGTAAATATCTATATAAGTATGTATTTAGAAAAAAAAAAGTAGTATATGTACTATATCAGTTATCTGGTTTCCATAGTACAAGCTCTGCTTAGTTTGGGACCAGATGGCCGTGTGTAAAATAATGTCCCAGGATATTTATTATTATTATTATTATTATTATTTTTTTTATACTACTAAGGCAGCAAACAAGCTGACGGCCCGTCTGATGGTAAACGGTCACCGCAGCCTATGGACGCTTGCAACACCGTGGGTATCACTCGCGCGTTGCCGACCCTGCAAAAATCTCTTCACACCCTTCTTGAAGAACCCCATGCTGTACTCCCTTGGGAAAACCTCGGCAGGGAGCTCATTCCACAGCCTAAGCGTGCGCGGCAGAAAGCTCCTTTGGAATCGCACCGTGCGAGACCAGTTTGGCTCCAATGTGTGAGGATGAATTCCCCGTCTGTGGCGAGAGGTGCGATGGTAAAAAGTAGCCGTGGGCATCAAATCAAACAATTCCTCAGAACACAGTCCGTTGTACAAGCGGTAAAAGACACATAAGGAGGACATGTCTCTCCTTAGAGTTAGGGGCTCTAAACCGCTTGTGAGCTCGGGATCGTTGACAATTCTGACGGCACGCTTTTGAACCGAGTCAAAAGGCCCAAGCTGGCATCCAGGTGCCCCCGCCCATAGATGACAGCAGTACTCCATATGGGGCCGGACTTGCGACTTATATAGTTGCAGTCTTTGCCCCGATGTGAAGTACCGCTTGGCTCTGTTGAGCACACCTAGCTTTTTAGATGCCAGCTTAACCTTGTCTTCCAAGTGACTACGGAACTGAACGCCGTCAGAAATATCAACGCCAAGGATTCCGATGCTCTTCGTGATGTTGAGGGACGTGTTCTGGAATTGTGGAGCCACAGCAAATGGGGTTTTTTTAGCGGTGAACGCGCAGGCTTGTGTCTTAGTGGGGTTGAAATCGACTAGGTTTAGTCGACCCCAATCGGAGACACTAGTAAGTGTGCTCTCGATTCCAGACACAAGTCGTTCGCGGCTTTCCTCTACTACGGAACGAGGGATATTTGCACGGCCCGTGTAATAAGCATCCCCAGTACTGTCGTCCGTATCAATGCCGTCAATATGATTCATTGCTATGCAGAAGAAACAGGGTTGGGGATAGCACAGAACCTTGCGGGACACCGGCGTTTATGTCCATGCTATCGGAGCAACTACCGTCGACGACGGCTTTTATGCATCTGCTGGACAGAAAACTGGTGACCCATTTGCATAATCCCTCGGGGAGCCCGTACGCTGGTAGCTTCGATAGAAGACCCCGGTGCCAGACCCGATCGAACGCCTTCGCCACATCTAGGCTCACCGCGAATGCCTCACCTTGAGTTTCTATGGCGAGTGACCAACGATGCGTGAGGTACACTAGGAGATCACCAGTCGAGCGACTATGGCGAAAGCCATACTGTCGGTCGCTCAACAAGTCGTGATCCTCCAAGTACCTCAGCAATTGTGTATTGATCACCCGCTCCATCACTTTGGAGAGAAGGGAGGTGATGGCGATCGGCCTGTAATTCGTCGGGTCTGATCTGTCGCCCTTTTTGGGCACAGGGTGCACGTGGGCAATTTTCCACGAAGACGGAACTTGTCCCTTGGAGTAGGAAACCGCGAAAAGGCGCGTTAGTACAGGACACAATTCAGGAGCACACCGCTTCAGAACCACTGCCGGTATACCGTCTGGCCCACTCGACTTGTGGACGTCCAGGGAGAGCAGCTCTTGCCGGACTACCCGTTGGGAAATACGAATTTCCGGCATGGAGCTGTCACACCGCGGGATGGTAGGCGGAGTGGTGCCCCCGTCATCCAAAGTGGTTCGGACATCACCGCATAATACAACAAACAAGTTAAATCCTTTTTTTATAACATAAGTTAAGATTAAAATTAGTTTCAGTTACCAGGTGTTTTGTTGCGAAACTGTGCAGCTACTTATTTTGCTGACCATACCGCCTCATTGGTTATTAACCGAATTAGGCTGCTCCCATACCGACTGCAAAATTTATTATTATTTTCACACCTGCACGGGATTGGCTTAAATTGGGCGTGACGTTTTGTTTACTATAACATTGTACGGATTATCGCGGGCTATCGGGCTTAGCTGGATTACCCGTATTATTCACGCTCGCTCATATTTTGTGACCTGTTTATTTGTCCGCATAATTTTGTAATGACTTAGTTATTAGAATGTAAAATTGGTAACAAATGAATCAATATATAAGAAAAACAGGGTTCCTATGACGCACCATCCCCTCAAAACTACTGAACATATCGGGATGGGACTGTTACCATTCGACGCGGATTTTTCGTAGATGGTTATAGGCTATATATGATGTCGATAAATACGGGTAAAACCGCAGGGGACAGGTAGTTAATGTATAATTTTTATTTATCATTTTACAGTCTTTAGTTTTAGCGCTAGATTCGCATTAAGCAATTGGAAGATCTTTCATAATTTTATTACGATATGTATATAATAATAATATATATAATACGAGAATTTGGCTGAATGAATTTAGTCACGCAATCACAAAACTGATGAACGAATTTATTTATACCGGGAATATGTAATTGCCCTCGGGAACGCGGGTGAATCCGCGGGGGACAGCTAGGTATAAAAATATAAATCCAAACAGACTAGAAGCTGGTCAACACTGTGGCTTATGAGCTACTGTTAGCACTTAAAAAGAGAATATTTATCAATGATAACTAAATAATAAGTAAGTAATGTGACTATCAATTCAAATATGGAGTTGGACCTAAAATAGAGTCTCTTGGCGACCATAATTATGTCTCTGATGTAATTTTTTATCCATGGCACTTGCAATGCTAGCAGAAATGAATTTTATATAATTAAAAGGTAGGTACAGAAATGATTCTGTTAATACGTAATCCTACTCTTTACAACATTTTATAATAAATAATATATATATATTTAATAATAATTTAAAAAAAATTGTCACCACAAACCAAAATACATCTAATAATATTTTTACATAAGTTATGTATTATATTTTTTTTGCTGTGGATCGCTGGTGCCTGTAGTAGGTAATAGGAACCTGTATTACATGTCACCAGGTCTCCACCTCTTGGACGCTGTTTTACAAATCAAAATAGCATGAATTTATGTACATTAATAAATTTATAAATGATATTTAAAGGGAATAGTGAAATGAACATTTTTTTTACTTTAAAAGCGATTATATGTTATTCATTAAATTACTTAATAAATAAATTAATAATAAATAATACATAAATTAGTAAGCTAACTTAATAAGCCATTAAGAGGTGAGCTCACCACCATTATATTCCAAGGGTCGGTGCTGCTGCATAGGCACCATGGACGATAGCATCTAGGACATCATTATCCTAGTTTAGGTGTCAGTAGTTACACTAACACTTTTTTATCTTTAAGCTAGATTCAATTTATGATTTTGCTTGTACCTTTTCTGTATTAAAGTGCTAATAACCTTTATTATAGATCACTTATAAGTGACATAGAATGCCGAGACGAGTGTCATTTATTTGAATTTTGGATGAGCTTTTGATGAAGAAAACATTGTACCTACATAGCACGGTAGGGCGTATTCACTCAAAAGACTGATCACATTAATATTATAAATGCAACAGTATCTCTGTCTCTCTCTGTTTGTTTCCTCTCAACACTAGAAGGCTGAACCAAAAATTGTATATATAGTTTTTTCATGTATTAGGAGGTTTGTAAAGGGTTTTATTAATTCCGGGAACGATAGGGAGGGTGGGGAACTTGTAAAATTTATATTGTAAAATATAGGGACGTAAGTATCAAGAGTTCCGGAAATTAACCGAGCATTATGCAAAGCCTTCTTTATAATAAATTTTCACGGCACCACGATGCGGATTAGCCTCGTCAGCTCAAGATGGATAAATTTCTTTTTCTCCATTCTGTTTTATTGCGTTCCGCAGCCTTAAAGGTTTTACATTCTAAATTATTCCATTTCGAACTCGGGCCAGCGTCGTGTCCGGTGAGTATTTCATTATTTTCATAAAAAAACCAATTCTGAAATAAATGTTTGTTAATTTTCTTCCAATATTTGCCTTGCTTGTTAATCAATACGCAATACGTACACTTACTGTCCATTCGGTGCATATTACGAGAGAATTAGCAATTCAGCCGCCTGTTGGTAGACCAAACTTCTTTGGCAATGGTGCAAACGTGGAATGGAAGCCAGTCTATACAATATTATTATTATAAGCAGGGAGAGAGACAGAGAGAAAGATTGAGAGAGAGATTGAGAGAGAGAGAGAGAGAGAATTGGATTAAACGTAGAGTAATGTCCTGTAGAAATCGTCCACAACTAAATTCTTTCACTATATTTATTCCAGGATTCTATAAGCTATGTTATAATCCCAAAATCAATAAATCTCATGGAAAATCGAGTGAAACCGCAGACGAAAGTTAGTGTCTCATAAAGCTATATAAAATACAGTTTCAAAAACAAATCCGACCCTATCATAACTCTTGGCAAACCAAACGGAGAATTAATAACAAAAAAATTATAATAACAATACGGAATCAATATACAATACATTTCGCATAATACGTCATGGCACCGTATAATCCCGACGAAGTGAAAAGCTCCGGCGGTTGGCGCCGCGCCAGAGCTCCGTGGTACAACTCAATTAGTAAAATAATAACCCTTGATACGGGAACAGGTATTGATTTTCATGATAATATTATAATCGAGGTGGCTTGCTTTGCTTGCTGGTAACATTTTAGGTTTAGAATATTTTTCTATACTAATATTAATAATAAGCCTTTATTCTGAAGTTCAAACTATATCTTAATTTACTAGTTTAAATATATATAATAAAATAAAAATATTGTCTCAATGTTTGCATTTTTGTGTGAGGGATGTATGATTGTAAATAATAATTTAAGTTTGAATAAATAAATAAATCATATAGGTTGGGGAAAAAGTCTTTTCGCATTATAGTATGTATGAACTTGTAATAAAATCTCTTTGGCTATACTATTTGTATCTGGCTGGTTTTGGTATCATTGAAAGTTTAAATTTTAAAGAACATAATTCCAAATTCAAATTAGGAAAATGTGTGATTTGCATTTGTTTTTCGTACCGCCAAGATGAGTGAATATAATGAAGAAATTCGATTCATTTAAAAATTTTACTACAAAAAAGGTAAAAGAGCATCGCAAGCCGCGAAAAAAATTTGAGATGTTTATGGACCTAGTGCAGTGTCTGTGAGAGTAGCACAAATTTAGTTTAAGCGTTTTCAATCCAGAAATTTTGATGTCAAAGATGCACGTCGCTCATGTCGCCCCATTTCGGATAAAATGGATGCCATTTTTGAAAAAGTGGAGCAAGATCGGCATATCAGTAGTTACGACGTAGCTGAAGAACTGGGAATTGACCACAAAACAGTTTTGGCACATTTGAAAAAAACTGGGTACATAAAAAAGCTAGATATTTGGGTACCTCACGAGCTCACTGAATGAAACCTAATGAACCGTGTACTCATTTGTGATTCTTTATTACGACGTCATGAAACCGAACCATTTATGAAGAAGCTGATAACTGGTGATGAAAAGTGGATCACGTACGACAAGAACGTGCGAAAAAGGTCGTGGTCAAAGGCCGGTCAGGCTTCACAGACTGTGGCGAAACCCGGGTTAACTCGCAACAAGGTGATGCTGTGTATGTGGTGGGATTGGAAGGGCAGTATTCATTATGAGCTGTTACCACCAGGCAGGACCATCGATTCTGAACTCTATTGCGAACAACTGATGAGATTAAAGCAAGAAGTTGAGAGAAAGCGGCCGAAATTAATCAACAGAAGGGGTGTGGTTTTTCATCATGATAACGCTAGACCTCACACATCTTTAGCCACTCAGCAAAAATTAAGAGAGTTTGGCTGGGAGGTATTAATGCATCCGCCGTATAGTCCTGACCTTGCACCTTCAGATTTCCACCTGTTTCGGTCTCTTCAGAATTCTTTAGGCAGTGTCAGGTTAACATCATGAGAGGACTGTCAAAACCACTTGTGGCAGTATTTTGATCAGAAGTCCCAAAATTTCTATAGCAATAGGATCATGTCCCTACCTACAAGATGGCAAAAAGTTATCGAACAAAATGGTACCTACATACTTTAGTTAAATGTAAATAAACTATATTAAAAATGTTTTTAATTTTCTTAAAAAATGCGAAGGAACTTTTCCCCCCACCTATTTATATTGTTAATATTTACGATTTTTCCGCGTCGAATGGTAGCAGTATCATCCCGATATTTTCAGTAGTTTTAGGTGATGGTGCGTCAAAGAAACCCTATTTTCCTTATATATTATATATAGATAGAAAATTAAAGGAAAAAAAAAAAATTAATATATTATAAAGTGGTAAACTTTTGATAATTTTGGATGAAGGAGGTAATCCGTAACTTATGCTCCGGTTTAAAAATATCTTTCAGTGATAGAAAGTTGCGCTATTCCCTTGTGACTTAGGTTATGTTATAGAAACCGCGATAAGTGTGGTAGCTAGTCCTAAAGTAATAATTATTTATACGTATTGTTAAGTATCTTATATATAATTATTTATACGTATTGTTAAGTATCTTATATATAATTAATGCAATTTGTGTGCACGTTTATAGCCACTTAGCTTCGTAACTTGATCGGATTTGATTAAAATTTGGTATACGTAGAATAATATGTCTGAATTAATACGTAAGTAGTTTATCTACTATTTTGTGCGTACAAATAATCAATATATTACCACATATTTTTTTTTTTTATAAAATCGAAGGGTCGAAGTTACTTAATAATATTAAAAATATAATAAATTAAGATTCAGTGATGATGTACCACAGGTAGGCAAACATAGCCTAGACGAAATATCCCTTAGTAAAGTAACATCACACCTAGCTACGAGCACCAATATGCTATTTTTTATCCGTAAATTGTAACCAAAGCCGGTGGCGATGTGCAATTTATTTTGGTGATGAATAATAAAAATGTTTTTCGATTATTGAGCAATACAAGCGGCGCTAACAAGATCTGATACAAGTGTCTGTATCTGTCATTACAATATCGCCTCTAATTGCCGTCAGAAATATTGGAACGACGCCAATCCGCAGTGGCTGCATTAAGATATACAAAATGTTCATTCGAAAATATATATTTATTTACATTTTCAAGAGTGATGAGATGGAATTTTAAGCCGTTACAAATATAAAATTATTATGAGCCGTTTATTTATTTTAAGCCCTTGTAGGGCATTTCTGTCAAAGCTAAATTACCAGCGTATCAGAGGTTAAAGTTCAAATGGGAAGAACCGCCAAGACAATGTGTTCTCCGGGGAAAGTATGTAGGGTGAGACAGAGCTTGAATTATATATATTTAATCTGTGAACATGTAATTAAAGAAATAATTATTATCGTGATATGCCCAGTTCCCAATCATTTTATCGGGAACGGGAATCGGCGCAATATGCTTAGTATGGTTCCTTTAATTAAGCCCCATATCACAAGAGATATGACAGTTTTCATACTGGTCTTGGGGAATGATTTTGTTGACCATTTGGTGCAAAGTGTAAAGTGCACTTGGTCAGGCGGTGTACTCTTTATTCGCTTTCTTCGACATCAGATCGACTTCGATCGGATCAGGTCGGGCAGTAGTATTCGTTCTATCACATAGCATATAAATGTATGCAAGGTTTGTAGCATTTTTGTCTATACATTTAATAAAAATTTCTATTTTTATCTAAAACAAAATCTAATGTAGGTACTATAACAATATTGCGTGATACTTTGTTGAATTTAATTTCCCCCTTGAGTTGCACTTCTAAAAGGCGTCTGGATCACGCAATGAACTCAAGTATCGCCCATCTTCAATTGTAACTACTTCCTTCGGGTCTTTACGATGGAGCGATACCTACCCTTGCAGCATCGCTCGAGGACATTGATCTCTTATATACTCTGGATTGAGCGAAATGTTTAAATGAAGAAAGTTGATTCACACGTCAAGATTTTGATCAATGGTCGTCGATGAAACTGTTATTAGAAAAAAAAGCTATTTAAATACAAACAACATTCCATATTCATGAGGAAAAATATGAAGTTGGGTTACGAAAGTTACAGTGAGCTAGTGCTTGAGTTTTCCTTGTAGACAGATCATGTAGAATGGTAGCTCAGTGGCAGCCCAGATAAATCATTATCACCAAGCACCAATCAGCGTGTGTTGGCAGTAGTAAAGAAAAAAATGCATTGCATTTGCTGTATTGACGGGCCAGTTGGCCTGGTGGATGTACAACATTATTGTTATACCACGGGAGTTTGATTCCCAACTTGGATAAACAGTTCTGTACATGATGGTGTTTGTCCTGTGTTTTGGTGTAAGAAAATTCCTAAATCTGGTGGCCGTATGTAAAAAATATTTCTGGAGAATTCTTGGTTTGTTGGGCCACCATGCGACTTTAATTCAACAATAATGTACAATACCCCATCTATACCTCGAGATCATTGTACGAACTCATACGCCGCACCTCGACGCCACCTATATCTGCTTTACGACATCTCGTTGCTAACTTTTGATGGGCGTTATAAACGTTACGATAACATTTTGACGTGGCTGGCTCAACGGAATGGCAACCGTTGAGCGCGCACTGTCTTTTTATTCGGCCGTTTGTCTTAAAACCTTATATAAGTGGGGTATTCGTGTGACTTAATGGTGATGGTTTGGTTTGTTCATATTTTGATGTGTGGAACACCTAATGGGGGTTCGTGTAATGGTTTATCATTTATACATTTGTTGGAAAATAGAACGTGTTAGTTTGACTTAAAGATGAAGATTGCACTTTGTTAAAATTTTTGATGCCGATATTCTTGCGTGTTTTATTAATACTAGTTTCCGCTCCGTAGTTTTGCCCGCGGATACAGAAAGAAAATTACACATTATGCTTTTTTAGGTTATGGAGACTTAAACTACATATATGTTTACCAGCTTATATAATGATAAGGGATAGAAATAATTTGCTATATTTTCTTCTATTACATATCTCTGTGCTCTGTCTATGAGTGAAATTTCATCCAAATCCGTTTAGTAGATTTTACTTGAAAGAGTACAAAGCATTCATACAAACATCCTCGCAATTTTTAGCATTTATTGCAATACACATATTATAGATTTATATTGCTAAATGTTTATTTGACTGTACCTACCTTTAAATAAGCCAACACTACTCTAGTTTACCGAAAGAGGATTTAATCGTAACAATACTCATTCGACGAGGTGTCGGACCGGTGATCACTTTATCCCGCCCGCCCTAAGAGTGCAGCTTCCGGTCCGGCAGGGCGGGCGGTGTAATCTGGAATTTACCGAACACTCATTAACTTGGAACAAAAAATGCCGGTTCAGATTGGTATTTGGAATGGAAATTCAGTTTAGTCTTTTTATAATAACGGAAAAATGAATGTCGATATCGAAATTCATCGTTATACCTATAATATTTTAATTTAAAAGGTTAATTAGAGTAAAAGAGGTTGAAGCGATGAGCTTGTCTTAATTGCGATCACTGATTTACTATTATAAGAAGGACTTGAGATTCTATTAAGATTATTAATTGGTTTTCTGTCCAAAGATTTATGTGAGAACATTTTTGGGAACCGATAAATAGTAGAAGAGGAAAATCTGGCTCATTTCGTAGATCGATTTGATAGTCCTGTATTTAATATCGAAAGTGGTGATCAAAGGCTCTACCGATAGCTTTATGCACTTTACATCAATCTAGCACTAGTTAAAAAGTCTTGCTTAATTTTGATATAAATGATTTTTGTTGAAGAGTTTTCCAGGATATTTATTTATTATTTATATATAAGGAGTAATACATATCATTGATAGGCAAAAAGTTAATATATAATTATATAGATATTTACAATCAGACACAGAACAAATGGACATGTTCATACTCACAAATGTTTATCATCAGTGGAAATCGAACATCGGTCCCGTGGGCAGTCAGGGTATCTACACACTGCATCATTCAGCCCACCAGCGTTATGTTCACAATAGCGTGGTTCTATTATGAAAACAACTCTGCAATAGTGTGCTAAAGCCTTAGTACCGGACGGGACAATACAAGGCGATATAATGAGCTATGAAAAGTTCCTGCCCCACGCCTCCCCACCAAGGTAGGGGGTTCAGAGGAAATGAAATGCTGAACTTTCAAAACACTCTCGATATGGTATTAACACTCGGAAACCGGGTGAAATGCGAATCAACTTTGCTTGATGGTTGTGTTTGAAAAGGTATTATTGTCAGGTAGATCCTAATAATATTATAAATGGCAAGGTTTGTTTGGTGGACGGATACTAGTTATTCTTTCAACCAAACTAATACAGCGAATTTAAATGAAACTGGTCACATATATTGTTTGTAACCTGGATTGGCAGATATAATGCTTTTTTATCTCGGAAAATGAAACACGCTAAAACGGCTAGGGAAAGCTAGTACGTAATATTTTTATAAAATTTTGCGGTTCGATTTTAGATTACTGATTTTTTTTATAGTTAGTGGCGTGACAGTTTGGATTCGCCAAACCGAAGGTCACGGGTTCGATTCCCACCCAGGACAAACATTTGTGTACATAGAAAAAAAAGTAGTATATGTAGTATATCAGTTATCTGGTTTCCATAGTACAAGCTCTGCTTAGTTTGGGACCAGATGGCCGTGTGTAAAGAATGTCCCTAGATATTTATATAATTGATTGAAAAACCTGATTGTCAATTTATGAAATATTTTGCCTGTTTCCTGTTAATAGCCTTTTGAATTCATTGATTTTTTTTTGTCCCAGAAAAAGCTATAATGGCATGTAGGGAACAAAGGTGAACCAAAAATGAAAATTACGCGAACGATCATCGCCACTGACCCCCACCCAGCCAGGACCGGGGAGAGACTGGTGAAATTTAATATCCGCTGTTTATTTATCCAACTGCTCTGTATAACCGCGCCGCAGCCTTTGATCGACAGATATACTGATTATTAATTGTGTAAAAAACCCTTTGTTGTCGAGTGAACCTGGTGGTTTAATCCTAAAAATGATTTTCACGTATTTCAGTATACGCTGAAGGTTTATTTTTATAATATAGGCTGTTTGTCGCTCCAAAACAATGAATTCTAGGTAGCTTTTAGTATGATGAAGTTATTATTGGAATTCTAATCAATACACTCTAAAAAAATTAAACTAACACTCATCCATATATTTTATCATTTAATTAAGATGGAAATAACAGCTACATTGTCATCTTTATGCAATACTTTTAAAAGCATATTGTTACTATTCATTTTATTACGTTATGATTTTCTGTTATTGGGTTTAGATAATTTAGTCATCTATATTAAACTTGTATGACAAATGTTCAGCTGTTGGAATAATAAATCTATACTAATATTGTAAAGAGGAAAGGTTTGTATGTAAGTATGTTTGTTACTCTTTCACGCAAAAACGACTTAACGGATATGGATGAAACTTGGCACTTAGATAGAGCATATCCTGGGATAACATATAGGCTACTTTTTATCCTAAGAAAATGTGATACCCCTCGGGAACGCGGGTAAAACTGCGGGGGACAGCTAGTAATATTATAAATGAGGAAATCAGTTAGTTTGTTACGCTTGACAGCCGCATGACTGAACCAATTTTGCTGAAATTTGGCACACACGTAGCCTATGTTATGGAGAGAGACGGAAAAGAAAGACGGTTTTTATCAATTTAAACGCAAAAGAAATCATTGCTAATATTATATAAAGACCTGTCAAAAAAATAGATTGCCAGAAAAACTCATTTACCTCCGTACACCTACAAGGTACCTGAGCGAAATTCACTCACAAAATAATTAAAGCATTCAAAATAAGTTACAAATTAATTTCTGAGTTCGTATTTAATTTGTACACTCCACCGGGTATTAAATTGTGTTCTTTTGTTACCCAACTTCACAATAAAGGTTTACATTTCAAACTGAAATAATGGATTCTCGCAAATCCGGTGTCAGATTTGAGATCTGTTAGGATTTTGTTATTGTTCATAACGGATGTTTACCCGCTGTGCGTACGTATGTAGGTGGGAAAATTATATCAATGAACTTGGCAGTTTGCAGGCACTTTGTTACCTGATAGTATATTAGACTGAATTTAATTAAAAAGTCTATTAATTCACTAATTCAAAATTTTATAGGGCACTACTTCTCTCTCACCTGATATCCGATCTTAAATTTTTCCGGGTCAAAAGTATCCTATGTTTTGATCCAGAATATCAAATGTCTTTGTATATCGTCCTGTTTTTAGTAGTTTCATCAAATGGTATGGGTCAGTATTATATTGATAAAATAATTAATTTTTTATTGCATATTTCAGTCGATTCAATCCGATGATTCGAATTCAATATTCATTGTTAAGACAAGACAACGTCTGTCGAGTCAGCTAGTATAAGATAAAATTTAATAATACATCAATTTTAACATTGAACTTAACTAAAAATATCTCAAATAAATTTATAGGCACTCAAAATTTTAAATTGTTTTTTTTATGCAATCAAACGCTACCAAACCGTTCTCACAGCGTAAACGAATTCCTGAAAACGCAGCTTCGTTAGCGCAGCACAAAATTAACCCCCAAATGAAAACGGCCACTCAGCTTACCCAGCAATTTGCTCAGAGCCAACTAATTAATATAACTCCAACAAATTGTTTTAGCTCGTAATCAAAAAGTGTTTACCAGACGCTAGCCGGCGGCCGGGCTTAGTCCAATGGGTTTAAGACATGAATTTAATATGGAATACGTTGCACGTTATTTGGCACACATTATTAAAACTTCGTTCTTTTGTATTTCTGCCAAGTAGGCCAAGACGATCCAAAATTTGCCATATCAATAGCATCGCCAAAGCATTGTCGACCGTAAGTCCTAAAGTTAGTAATGCTCATGTGCCACTAAATTACTGGCCCTTTTTAACTGAGCACTACTGATTCACAGCAAAAATGGTTGTTGTACTTAATAATAAATATCCCAGGACATTCTTCATACATGGTGCCTGATCCCAAATTAAGCAGAGTGTACTGCTTGTACTACATATACTACTTTTAGATACAGATATTTACACCTAGATATTGATATTTAAATCATTAATTAGGGTTCATTTTGCAATGAGAACTCGTGGTTGCAATAAGAACTATTAAGCTTAATAAAGTTTTCTTGTTGCTAATATTGAAGAGGTTTTTTCCCCCTTTTAAGGACCTCAAGTAGTGGGGCATGAAACTTAATGGGAGCTCATTTCATGAATGGTCTGGTATTGGAGCAATAATTCACCTTGGCAAAGGTGCAATAGACGTTCATGTGTGGAAATGTCCATTTGTAACCGAGATTGATCGACCATGCTCACTAGTGATGGGCGCCACTGGCGACTTATAAAGGCGTGTGGAAGCACCATAAAAAGATATAGATGGAGATTTCTCTTTTAAAAATCAAACCATTTATTCAATTAGGCCCTCAGAAGGCACTTATGAAAGTCAAATTTAAAGTTACTGAAGCTACTACCTATATGAAAGGCGTCATGAGTCTGAGTTCCTTTCTACTTTTGTGTGACTTTGTGTTCCTTGACAATCCTGTAGAAATTTCTTCAGAAGGGACTATCTGATTTCATGTAGAGTAGAATTTGTACAGTCAGCAAATTAAAGTTTTTTTTTTAGACTGACTAAACCTGTCCATACGTTACTAATCAGAGGAGAGAAAAAAAAATGTTGTCACGCATATCACAGATACAAAATACACTGAGCATCAATATGCAAGAAATCTCTGAAAATATGCCGCCATAATGTCATAAGTTTTATTAATTGACTACAATAAAATCGTCAATAGAACCATTTAAATTTTGGAACTAACATCCTATAAAAATAAACATTAACAAACAGAAAAAGAACAAACAGACATGATCACCCTCACATATATAAACCTGGGTGACAAACAAGCGTGAAATGAAACGCGATTATAAAAAAGATTTTCTGATCCAGACAGATATATATATAAATGTTTTGTATCGTTTCCTCTCTACAAATAAATCCTCAAATATCTTTGACGTCCCCATATCAAAAGCGAATCCTTTTTAGCCACCTTTTACGGAAACTTTTTACTTATTTTACGGAAACGGGGTAAACCAACATTGCAGATTATTCGCCTGGAGCGTAACTCGAGTTTTCTATGCGATATGTACCCATATAGAAACGAGAGTAATTTAAACTCTACTTTGAGAGAAACAGGGACTATTATCGCACTTTTGTGCACTAGAAATTCTGTTTTGTTTTATATTACCTACTGTATTTAAAATCTTGAAGCTAGCCGATATGTTAATATTAATAAGTGCAAGATTATATTATATACATTTGTTAACCTTGAACAACATTGCTTCTCAAAATGTCAGATAGTTCATCTGAACGGGTAGCAGGGCTGATTTTAAAAGGATTAAAAGCAATTTTGCTACATTTCTGAATATAAGGTGTTATATAATGTTTGATTTTATTAGACTTAAAATGAAAAAGAGCTCTATTCAAATTAAGTAAAGGATTTTTTACACACAGCTGATCTAAATTCGATCCAAACCAAGCAGAGCTTCTGTCATGAAACTAGATAACTGACATACTACGTAGTTATACTACTTTTTAACTGTATCTACATTAATAGATATTTTAGACTGCCTATGTTACAGTCAGTTTTATTTCCTGACTGAGACACGGGTTGCTGTTATTGCTGAAAGTATTCGAATCTCACATATTTTAATAGTTCATGATTCTTTTCTCTGTAGGTATACCAACCTACTGTTGAAAAATTGTTTAAGTTATTATTGTGTCAATTATTGCTTGCTGAAAATGTTGGAATCTTAATTTTGTTTTATAGTTCAGGATTATTTCCTCTGTATGCCAATCTAGTATTGAAAAATCGATTCGGTTGTTACCGGTGGTTGTTATAGTTTAAATAATTAGTATTATTAATTATATACATTGTTTTATTGCGGCATTTTCTTGCTCCTTTTAGTTACCAGCTCTCTTTCTACCAAAGGAAGCAGATCTACGATTTACTTTACACGCTACGATAATTTAAATCACAAGTTCTTCAAGAGCAAATGAACAAGTCAATTACCGCCAACTTAACCGTGTATATTTCTACTTGGGTGGCTACAGCAGCGTGTGTGCTCCACGTAATACATTTGGCATCGCGCCAGGGTTTGCTTGCATGCCTATCCGATCACCCTTCCATCTGACTTGTGATTCAGCCCATGCCAGGTCTATTTCGGCTACCAGATTGACTTTGCTCTGCGGTTGGTGTGGAATTGGTTTCGGGATGCGTCGAGGTTGTTGAAGGATGTTAGTTTTTAGATGGTTGAAATTTTAAATGTTTTAAAATATGTTTTGGCCTGATTTTTTCTTTTTATCTAGGTGTTGGTTTTTGTATTGACTGATCAAATGCTGCTGAGTGTCTTCTCAGTTGTCAGTTGTCTGCCAGTTTTTCGCAGGTAAAGGCTGACTTCCGAACAGGTGAAAGCTTCAATAACTGTGACTTACATGAGTGCTGAAAATTAATTAATGGTTTTGAATTTAGTTTATTTTTATGAGTGGGGTATCCGAGGTTTATCAGCCCTCCTTCAATACCTTGAAATAAATGCTGTAAATTTTTAACAATTATTGCAGCAGTAAATACAAATAAGAGAAAGATCGAAATATAAACCATAACACTAATTACAAAGCCACTAATGTTTCCTTGACCGACTTCATTTGTTCCGCATAAAGGCACCGATGATCCAATCAAAAAATTTCTCTCCAATATTTCCTGACCAATGACTGCTGAATATCAAAGGCTCTGTAAAGTGATCCGTGACCTACTTACATCATTACTTGTAAGGTATCTCAGATGTACGTTATACATCGAAGGTACACTTAGTGATTTCCCTTGAGCTCGCCAACGATTACTGGAAGCGAATCGCATCCAATTTTTATCATCCACTTACGTATCCATTCAGGCCTTTTTGTTAAATTGCGGGCCTCGTGGTTAGGAGCTTAGAGACCAGCCATCGAAATTTTGACGCAATTTCCATTTAGACACGGAAGAGCTTCTTCGCGTTGCTTTTTGAATCGTGTATATTTATAATGGTTTTATTGTTATTGCTTCTTCATTTTGGGGTTGAGTTCAGACGGTTATCAGTAAAAGCAACCTTTTGGTCTGGTATTAGGGTAAAAAATTATGTGCTTGTTCTTCTTTTTTAACGTGTCAACTTTTTAAAATAAATTTATAATTGACTGAAGTTGTTATTGGATTTTCGAACTACTTCCTCTAGTGAGATAAAATATAGCCTCTACCAAAATGATATCTCTATCGTTTTAGATACAAGAAAAAAAGAATACAAGAAAAGCAAACGAAAAATTATGAGGTAATAAATAAAATAACTAGGGTTGTAGCTTATTGTTTATTTGCTTTGTTTGTGACGTCGCTGTCTAGTGTCAAACGCATTGTCCAATTATTTATTGGCAACCTTGACTTTACTCATATTGCTGGATAAACACTGATGCTTTTTATAGGACAACGGAAACGCTGAAATCTAAACCATTTTTTGCTGTTCTCCTGATCATATTTCTGGATTTAAATATGGTGATGCTTAATCAAATGTGATGTGAAATAACTGCTGATTTTGTGCGACTACTAGTACAGAAAACATGTAAGATAGTTAATTATTATTGTCATCAGGCTTAACTGTTGTGTGGGGTCCGGCAATACACTTTGATCAGTTGTCTTTTAGGTTTTATATAGGTTGATATTTTTGTGCATCCTTTTGAATATGAAGTTGTCGAAATGAATTTGATAATGATAATAAAAATGAGAAGTCACATTGACTTCTTCTTTTAATCTTTGACTTTTACAAAATCCAAGAAAAAAATAGCCTAACCAGGCGTATGCTTGTTCAGAGTGCAGCTATTTACAAAGTACTCTTTTTTTTTTTTTTACTAAGAAGTGGCTTGTGTTTGGCCTTTGACTGACCCCAGAAGGAGTTATGACGAGGCCGAGGATGTAGCACGCTTACCCAGAAAATGCCTATTCACTCTGGCCTTGAATAAATCCAGGTTAAAGCTGTCGGGAAACATTGATCCCGGAAGAGAGTTCCACTCCTTTGCTGTTCGTATAACGA
Organism: Habrosyne pyritoides; assembly: GCA_907165245.1. Taxonomy (NCBI): domain Eukaryota; kingdom Metazoa; phylum Arthropoda; class Insecta; order Lepidoptera; family Drepanidae; genus Habrosyne; species Habrosyne pyritoides. The sequence goes on along the minus strand of OU015591.1, from coordinate 14,012,853 downwards.
AGGAAGAAGCGAAACGTTGTGTTCGTAAAAGCGGGGTGTGATCTCTATCTTCAATACTCAAAAAAGCTACATTATGAATCTCAATCATCGCACGATACCGCAGTTTCAAATCCACGCGTCAGTGTACTAAGGTTCTTGCTGAAAGATACCAACTACTTACTATTTATGTAAGCGGACTGGCACGTCTCTGTATAAGTGGACACTTATATCGAGAGGTCGATTCTCGTGATTTCCCAGAGCGCATATTTATTTACAACGACTTTTAGCATATCACTTCACTTACTGCTTTATTTAACGAGCTCACCTTAACTATGTTTGTTTGAAGTTTAGTTAGTCTGTAAGTTTGCTATTTTTCAGGTGTTTTAACTATTTTTCTAGTCAAGCCAAATATCGCGGCTTACATAAAAAAATATATATATTCTGGATCATTTTTGGCTATCTAATACAAAAGAATATCCTTTTACTTTAGTTAATTAGTTAATATTTACCAGAGACAGAACAAACATACATTATATGTTTAAACATACATGGTTGTATTGCGGAAACGAGCCCACGGCCTGTGGTTTGGCAATCGATATGGGGTGGATACCGATGAAAACTTTACACGACGCATCAAGTGGTCAACCAAAAACATTCCCCAGGAGGGTTGGCGTCAGGCAGGTGGCCGGCCTTAAAAGCTTTACAAAATCTTTTGTAATAGGTTTTATTTCTCACAAAAATCTTTTCTGTTGATACAACGATGTAATTAGAGTTTATACAAATAACTATTCTATCAAAATATTTCTTTAAATATTGATGCTGTTCTATAGATAAAGTAGAGTTCGTTCGGGAAGAACTACCACCACTTCCTTTTCCACCGTGAAGCAGTAGTGCACTTGTATTACTGTTTCGGTTAGAAAGGTAAGGGGGCGGTGAAATTACAGGCACATGAGACTTAATAACTTTGAATCTCAGGGTCGACAACGCACGGGCAATGCCACTGGTGTTGCTAGTGTCCATATGCGGCGGTGACCACTTACCATCAGATGAACCGACTGCCTGTTTATCAGCCTACTTGACACACTAACTGTCCCCCGCAATTTCACTTTCGCTCCCAAAAAACCTAATATTTTAAGTAAAAGAAGAGAGAAGAAAATTTCATGAAAATCTTTCCATACAACGGTTTTGGTAGTATCGCTCCGAATAGTTGAACTATAACAGAGAATATTTTTATGTGTACGAATCTGTAGTTACAGTCTGTGCAATGACTGTCGTTAATAAACAATAGTAACGCAAATTTGCACCTTATCTGAACTGTACAAAATACTAGAATCTATTAAGCGAATTGTCATCTACACAAGCTAATCTATATAAACAAGCGCTCGGTGTTTGAACCGAGACTACGGCTCCCTGCGTGGTAGTAATAATTAAGTAGTAGAACAACTATTACTGGCCGGTAGTGTAAAACAAGCTTTACCCTTAACTGTTTACGAAGGTAAAGTTTAATTTAACCCCGGACGGCCAACGTATTGGATGTGCTGCTTGGGCTTAGTGTGAGCGTTTTTAATTATAATTCTAATTAATTTTGTAATTTATGACTTTTGGGATTGTAATTAGGAATTATAATATTTTGAATGTGCCTTTAGTATGTTTTTGAGTTTGGTATCGTTTTTATTTTTAATTTGATTGGCTTGTTTGACTATGATCTTAGCGTGGAAAGTGATTCAGCGGTCAAATGTCGTTGTGCTTTAAAAATAATAAATATCCCAAGAAATTCATCACACATGATTATTTACATTGTAGGAAAATAAAGGTATTTCACGAGTAGTCGGGATTTTGAAAAATCTTAGCTTGGCTATACTAAATAATAATAATAATAATAATAGTTCTTTATTGTGACTACTAAGGCCCACTTGTTAGTATTACAATATATTCTTAAAATCTATGTTAGTAACAAATAAAATAAGGTGAGTAAAATTACTTATTATCTATTTACAATTTCCACACACAAAATGTGGTCCTTTTGGCAAATGACCAAGTTGTAAAAGTGCTGAAATAAAAAAAAACGTTTTTTATGACGTCACTGGATGGGGGAGACTACAAAATATAAATCGAACTTGAAACAGATTTTCAAGCGTTAGTGTTATGAAATTTATTAATAATACAATTGGATTTATTTTTGAAATTCAGTGAACAAACAATTCCCTGAAATCTTTAACAATATCTACAAAGGAGAGTTCGGTCAACTTTATTCCTATAGCAAAATTATAATAGTAAAAATTTATCGAAAAACTTATCAGACTGGATAATAGGCAAACAAGTTAAAAACTAATTAATAACAGATTGTTTAGTTTGGTGAATGTTGAGTTAGAAGGCTAAAATATACTTGAGACTAATGGATATTCATGGAAGTGATTACAAAGTTAAATATAGCTTTTGTATTAAACCCGCGGTTTTACCCGAGTCTTCCCCAAATAAAGAGTATACAGTAAAAACGATATACCCTCTCACTAACTGATCCCTAAGCGATACTACCTCGACGATGTTTTGTCGCAGCCTCTATGCTATGTCTCTTTCGCTAACTACACAATCATACGAGAGGACCGCTCTCGGAGCCGTCGTTGCCAGCGCTCGTCGATGAAATTTGTATTTATTACCTGAGGTGTAATTCTGTAAGGTATTCTGACACTTGCTTGAGGATGTTTCGCGGCCTCTATGTTCTGTCTCTTTTATTATCTATGCAATCAGGTGAGAGCTCCGCTTTTCGTCAAGTTTATATAAGCTGAATTAATGAGCTAGCTGAACACACTTTTATCTTATATGAACACGTTCCTTATTTAAAAGCTTCATTATATTGACAGATAGCGTCACAATGATGAAATATAAGTATATGAATATAATTATGCGCTAATCCTACTCTGTCCAAACCTAAGTGGTACTAATATAGATTTTTGGTTCGCAAGTTATGCGAAAAGGTACCTCTTCCTCATGGCGGTACGGAGGTTTGGCTCGATCCGCAGAAATTCATAGAAATACGACGGTGGTTACCGCGCGAAATTTTTCGTTACCCGCAGCGGTAGCGACTAAAGCTTACACCAGAAAAGGCCTTTAATAAAGTGTAGCCACAAAGCGTCTTACTATCTCATCAATAATCTACAGTTTAGTGTCGCATCGATTAATGTAACTGATTATACTAAAACTCGATCGGGTTATTTTATTTAATTATTAATTTTTTGGGAGTCAAAGGGGAGTTCCCTCATATTACCTAGTCTCTGTTAAAGGAATAAGCTACTTGCGTGTAAAAAAAATCATTAGGATTAGTAGAGTTCTTGATGCATCAAGAGATAACAAAGAAATTCGCCCGCATTTATAATATTAGCCAGAATAAGTATTACTAGTTTCATAACGAAGGTAATCTCAATTTCATAAACTCGTATCAAAAAATGGGGGCACCTTTTTCGTGAAAATATTTATAAGCGAAAGAGTGTTAGCCAATTTCGTTAGATTATTTCATTCCCCGAAGGGAGGAGTGGATAAATTGGACAGATCCCCACTCTGCGGAACGCGCTGCACGATTATCCAAGAGCCCCTTAATATTGATGATGGGAAGCGGCGATTAGTGAGTCAAACGAACCTTGGATTGCCTGAAAAACCTATTATGTTTTGAATTGTGTCATTTAAATTGCAATATATCATATCCACAAGTTTCTGGCCCGATGTTATCTAGTGCTTATATGAGAAGAGGAAAAAAAAGAACAAAATATACAATAATATCTTTCATTGTGTTGAATCGTTCAATATCATTTAGTTGTTTATTCATGATAAAATATATATTTATTATAAATGGAAAAAATTGTTCGACTTTCCTTTACGGCGCAAAATAGCAACGCAGAGAGTTGAATTTTTGCATAGAGATAGCTGACAAAACGGAGAAGGATGTAAAATATAACGGTGTGGAGCATAAGCCCCTAATTAAATTAAGGCCGTAAATTACCTAATGCAATAATCATTTGCCCCGTAACGTAAGTCAAACTAAAGAGGGGCGTTTGCTACGGCCCCCTTATTCAGCAAATACAAACTTCATCGGCGAACCGGCGCACGGAACCCTCGGAGAGCTTACCTCTCACGTGATTACGTAGTTAGCGAAAGAGACAAGACATAGAGGCAGGGACGAAACATTCTCGAGCTAGAGTCATTTTCCTCGCAGAATCGAAGCCCTGGTGAACCGATAAGGCCTTTTTTTTAATAGACATAATATTGCCTGAATAAATAAAAAAATCGGGACAAATTTAAATGCTTTATTCTGTCCCCACAATAAGAAGATGTCGTCTTATCGTTACTGAGAACATCTAGTTCATATTAACAATTTTCAACTCTAGCCAGTGGAGGTTTAAACCGAGACAGGAAAGGGAAGTAAAACCTCAACATGCAATATCACAATTTAAGTGATATTCGCCAACATTTCCGACTGCGAAGGTTGTCTGGGAGAGATCGTTTAGCGATAACACCGAGAAAATTGTATTCACTTAGTGCTGTTCTGTATTTTGGTCTCTTCCTTGTGGTACATAAAGTATTACTTGAAGTGGTTTAGTTACAAGTTGGTTTATTCAGATACTATCTTCTGCTCTGTGGTTTTACTCGTTTTTCTGAAGTATCTCATGTTTTTCCTGAATAAAAGATGTGCAACCAAGACTATGTTTAATAAGTAAATATAATTTGAATCCTGCTGTGACTACACAATATGCGATGTTTTTTTTACTAAATATCTCCATTATTTTTCATTAATTTATTTATAAAGTTCCCTTATTTGGATATATTAAAATAAACAAAATAATAAACCGTATTTTATACGGTGAGCCTATTGGTAAAAACTTCCTCCAACGATTTCCACTGCAGCCTGTCTGGAGCAACCCTTCTCTAGTTTAGTCGTGCTGTCAATTTTATTTCATCTACCCACCTTGTGATTTATCTTCCTTGTCTTCTCTTGTCGTCCGTTAATACAGTAGTTAGTATGTTAGCAAAACCATGACATTGGCAACTGCCTGAAAGCATTAGAATTACCCAGCAGATTTGAAACTAACTCTCGGGTACCCAGCCAGGGTACTACAAGGTCACCTCGCCATGCTACAGTTTTCTCCCAATTTGTACCTTTTCTGGAAGCCTTCCTGATTTTTTGGATTCTTTAATCTCTTTTTTTAATAACAAAATATCGGTAATGTTACACGAAGCTCAATTTGAATACTTGACATACGTTAGTTTACGCCCAATATAATATTCAGTTACTGAATAATAAACGCTGTGCCACTGAAAACGTGATCTTGCCAACATAAAACGTGACGGGACTACCAACTTCCCCCCGCCAATTTAATGCAAACCTGTCACATCAATTTAACAAGCCAAACTGTACTCTATCATCAAGCACGTTAGTCTATTTTCATTAGCATCTCACTTGGCGATAGGTCTTTTTGGTGCTGTTGAAAAAGGTTTTTAAAGTTACGGTTCCGCCAATTTTCCGGGTAATTTTCGGAGGCCATTGTGAGGTTGAAATGTATGATGGAAAAAGTCTGATGGGAGACAAAAATAGTTATATACGTTAGTTATTTTAAGGCAATTGTAACTCAGTCGGTAGTGACGTCGGATGCTGTGGACTGGAGTCGTGGGTTCGAATTTCATAATGAGCTTGAGTTTCAGTGAAGGAAAACATCCTGAGGTACCTTGTGGTAACCGCTCACTGACTACCTACCCTGAAATTGGAAATCTATTAGTTTGTTAATCTAGAAGGGCTTTCAGGCTTTGAGCTACCTTCAGCACAGCACATCATCATAGCCATTTTAAGTTAATTCTTAGTAATAGGTTCTATTACAAAAGCCGTTATTTAGTTAAGTTCCAAAGAGCATATTAGCAATGTTAAAAGTTATAATGTAGTTATAAATGTAATAATAATTTTGTATTGATTTTCAAATTAAGTTTAGTTATTGTTGTTGTGAATTTTATATAATACAGCTGTACCCCGCCACGCTTCGCTGTGGCATATTGTGATTGAATGGTTGAGAAATGAGAAACAAAACAAAGACGGTCGCGGGTATGTGACTGATGCAAAAAATAGATAAAAACAATCCTTGATGCAGATTATATATCGTGCTAAAATTTCAGCTCGATCTGTGCAGAACTTTTTGAGTTTTTGAAGCGTACACAAACCAACACAAGATTTTTATATACGAGTATATAGACTGTGAAAAGTAACTGCAATTGAACTCAAAACCCTGTTGCTATCAAGGTTTTGTATGACACTGCAATCGAATGGTAATTTCCTTGGAATTGCTAATGTCTTCGCGACTATGACGACATACCGTCAGGTGCACCCTCTACCTGCTCCCCAGACTAATGCCATAAAAAAAATCTGACAATGAATAGTATCCCGTCTTAATGTAATTTATAATATCCGAGTATCTTTTATGCCATCCCCATTTTCAGCGACTGCTCCTGAAGGTAGAGGGAGATATTTTTTCATTTTACCAAATGTGGTGTGAAGTGATTTATTTGAAAACTTATTTAATATACTACTTTTGAAATTTAATTAAATTGTCTTTGTTGAAATTACAAAGCCAAGCCGTAAATTTGTTATTGGCTCTCAAGTATGACAAGTAATTAATTGTGTTTTGTTTAATTAATTATCTTTGTTGATGCTACGCTATCGACGTTAAATAGTGCTTAAATGGTAGCGTATTTATTAACCGACTTCCTGTCTTGACAAATAATATTTAGTTTTAATATATAGTTTCAGTAAATGGAGGGTTATTTTGATCTGTCGTTTGGGTTTAATATACTCGTATTGATCTAATAGTATTTATTGATGAATTTCAATTATGATTCTAATGTTCATCTACTTGTTGCAATTTAACCAGTAATTGTCTTTAAAAACTACACAAATGATTGTATGTGTTCAATAAATAATAATACTAATAATTATGAATAGGCAAGAAATTATGCGCAAAATATCTAAGCGGCCATATCGCTCATGCGATCTCTCAAAGACTCGCCTAGGGTAATAAAATTATTATAAGATGGTTGATTCAGATATTACTATACTAGACTATACTACATTGAATACTACATTTTTGCATGCAATAAAATATCCACAGATCAAAAAAACCCAACCAAAATAGAGTTTATGAGTCAGGGTAAAAAGATAGACATATCACATCACTTGCTCATATCCACTCATTGGATAAGTTCATGCAGAAATTGGAACAATAAAACAAAACATCATAATAACACAAACAAACCTTTGCACCAATACAGTGCGCGATGGGCTTTCAGCACGGCAAATATTTGTTCAAGTAATGGCTGTAACCCGTCGGAGGAAAATAAAATATAAATAAAACAGTGTGTGTATTGAAATAAACGAATAGGATGGCGCTGAATAAACACATTGGTACGTGACCACGATCAATCCAGTGTTATTTCATTTTAAAGATTTGATTTGGGATCCGCTACATTCTATTGGCCTTTTGTCACAGAGAATATAATGGGTTACAAATAATTGAAATGTGTCCTTGCGTTAGGATTCCGTACTAAAACGGGAAATTGGGAACCGCCAGTGTAGATATTTTTAAACAAGCTGGTTTGTCACCAATGTTATCGAGGGTAGTAATTATATCCGAGATAAAAAAATATGAAATGTATCCTAAAAATATCCTGGTTACAACCTATGTACATAATGTCAAGTTTCATCGAAATCCGTATAGTATTTTTTCCATCCTCATACTCTTTCGCTTTTTTTTTATAGAAGTTATTTATTTGCGCGATAACTTTAAATAAATCACAAACCCTCGGATAAGAAAATGATTGAAATTTTTGACTTTGCAAATTGTTGAAATCAACACTGGATATTAACAACGTGTGAGATCTACTTAGTGATTTCCCAAAACAAAAATAATTCACGAATACATTTATTAACTCCCCAAAATAAAGGCGTACCTTCAAATGATGAAGCCCATTGGTCCGCTCGGACGACTCTCTGAAATTCATAATTTCCCGTGCACTTTGCATCAACCTTTTAATAATACACCGTTTAACTCGTGTCCAAAACATAGTTAATCCACAAAGCTTCGTTAAGTGTCCTTAATTAACATATTAGTTGGGTGCTCCGCTCTATTTTACTACAGTGTTCATTATTCTCGGGAACGACAAGTCTTTTTTACTTTGTCCTTTATTACACTTTTGTTTGAGAAATTAGCTATATTAGCTAGGTGCTAGTTTACTTTTTCGAACCAAAACCTTGCTTTCAAAACTTTGCTAAAAATTCAACTTTCTAGATTTAAGATTTATAAGACTTCTCATATTAAGGTTAGTTGGTTAAACACTCTGACTGATAACCTACATATTCTGTTCTCAAATTGGACAAATGCTTGTCTATATGAATATATACTACTTAAAAAGTAATAGATACATACTACGGCAATATTGGTTCCATAATACAAACTCTGTTATCCTATAAATGAAATGGTCTGTAAATGCAAATTGGAAGTCCATTAATATTTATGTATTCAGCACAAAATAAATTACAGATTCCAGTTTGTGCATATTAGGATAGCCAACTTTCCTCAATACATTTTGCAAATCAGTAATAGTAGTTATTTTACTACTACTAGATGCACTTCGTTGCTTTTAGCGCACCACTGCATTTGTCAAAGGGTTTCACTAAATACATCCTTTTTTTAGGAGATGGAATTGCCTATTGCATACGGGTTATGTCCGAGTCGCACGGACTAAAATCCCCATGAGTTGCTTCTCTCACCGTTGACGTGGTTGCGGGACCTGCTCCCTTCTTCAGCTAATACAAACGTCGGCGAGCCGCTTCACGCAGGTCTCGGAGGGCTTAAATATAAAAAAAAAATTAAAATTATTTTATTCAGATAACAAAGGATGCATTTCTTAAAACTACCAAGACTTTTCTACCAACTCTCGATTGAGAGTTATAAAAAAAAAAATTAATATTAGGTTGGAGAAAAAGTCTTTTCGCATTATATTATGTATGAACTTGTAATAAAATCTCTTTGGTTATACTATTTGTATCTGGCTGGTTTTGGTATCATTGAAAGTTTAAATTTTAAAGAACATAATTCCAAATTCAAATTAGGAAAATATGTTATTTTCAATTGTTTTTCGTACCGTCAAGATGAGTGAATCTAATGAAGAAATTCGATATAGTTTAAAATTTTACTACAAAAAAGGTAAAAATGCAACGCAAGCCGCGAAAAAAATTTGCGATGTTTATGGACCTAGTGCAGAGTCTGTGAAAGTAGCACAAATTTGGTTTAAGCGTTTTCAATCCGGAAATTTTGATGTCTAAGATGCACGGCGCTCCGGTCGCCCTATTACGGATAAAATGGATGCCATTTTTGAAAAAGTGAAGCAAGATCAGCATATCAGTAGTTACGACGTAGCTGAAGAACTGGGAATTGACTAAAAACAGTTTTGGCGCATTTGAAAAAAACTGGTTATACAAAAAGCTCGATATTTGGGTACCTTACGAGCTCACTGAAAGAAACCTAATGAACCGTATACTAATTTGTGATTCTTTATTACGACGTAATGAAACCGAACCATTTTTGAAGAAGCTGATAACTGGTGATGAAAAGTGGATCACGTGCGACAAGAACGTGCGAAAAAGGTCGTGGTCAAAGGCTGGTCAAAGCGGCCGGAATTTATCAACAGAAGGGATGTGGTTTTTCATCATGATAACGCCAAGACACACACAGCAACTCAGCAAAAATTAAGAAAGTTTGGCTAAGAGTTATTAATGTATCCACCGTATAGTCCTGACCTTGCACCTTGCACCAGATTTCCACCTGTTTCGGTCTCTTCAGAATTTTTTAGGCAGTGTCAGGTTAATATCACGAGATGAATGCCAAAACCACTTGTCACGGTATTTTGATCAGAAGTCCTAAAATTTCTATAGCAATGGGATCATGTCCCTACCTACAAGATCGCAAAAAGTTATCGAACAAAATGGTACCTACATACTTTAGTCAAATGTTAATAAACTATATTAAAAAATGTTTTGAATTTTCTTAAAAAATGCGAAGTAACTTTTTCCCCAACCTATTACATTCACAAAATTATCAATTTATATAAAAACATTCCTGGGCATGGGGGTTTATCAATGTTGACACCCAATGCTTCTGCAGAACACTATCCTATCTACCAGCTTATCTCTCACGTGATTAGTAGTAGCAGTATTAGCGTAGTAAGTGACAGAGGCAGAGCATAGAGAACGCGATGAAACATCCTCGAGTTAGTGTCATTTTCCTTATAGAATCGAGCCCCAGACGCGTCTAATGAGACCGCCCAACTAAATAACCCCTGAACTTAATATATCACTGCAGCTGCACATATTTTTCCAAATACTTTACAAATATACCGTAAACAATTCACCATCGTCGTCTTGAGCTCAAAGCTCGTATTGTAGCTAGTACGTAACACAAAGTTTATGCTAACGCCCGGCTCTGTGCGGCTTACATTATCGTAAGCGGCTTAGTTCGCTCAGTCGACTCGGCCGATGCAAATGATGCTGTCTGCATTATCAAATGCTGTTTGTTGCACCGGTAGGGTCAATTTCATTCAGACGACTGAACCTCTTTACATCCTGGCTTACTTGCCTAAATGGGATGCAATTAAATGCAGTACAATTGTTTTTGATATATAAATTTGCGCTGAGGCTGTTAATTGTGGAAATAGGGAACTATCCTGTATTCAAAGATAGAACACTAATTAGTACTGAACATCCAAAAATGCACGTATTCTTCAAATATGATTAACATTTTGAAGTACCGATCTAACCACAAGGCGTATCTTTTGATGCTGTACAATTATTACGTCACAACCTGCTATATCATTCAAAGTTCCATACATTCCTCCACATCCCTTATTAGTATTAAATTAAAAAAATATATTTTTTGCTTGTTTGTGGTAAAATCAATGAATGAGAATGTGTTAAATCGGCAGAGAAATCAATTAGATAAATGAAAACTGAACTCTGCATTAAAAAGAATACTTGCTTGCTATCTCCATTGGTAAATTTAGTTGGAATACAGATGTTGAAGTTTTCTCTAGCGACTTAGTTTACGAATCGAAATAGAAAAATACTGTAAAACTACTTTAAAACTGCTCCCTGGGAGCAAACAACATCCATCCAGTTAATATCTCAAGCTCGCTTTACCTAGCGTTAAGTTTCAATAAAGTCTATATTGTATGCCTGGTAACTTTCAAGTTTTGCATTTATATGGATTTCCACAAAGCTAACGATAAGGTGAACTACCTTCTTCTATATAATTAAATCTCAAGATGAAAGTTTCAAACTCTCATGCATTGCAAGTTACATTATTTGTTATTTGAACTTACTTCAGACCTTTCTACATATGTATATTTTAAGAGTAGTCGAGCTCTTAGTGCAGAGTTCGTTTGGGGAAGTACTACCATCTTACCCATATTTGACGTGGAGCAGTAGCATTTGTATTACTGTGATTCGGTAAGAAAGGTAAGGGGCCGGTGAAATTACAGGCACGTGAGGCTTAGAAGCGACATGTCTCAGGGACGACAATACATTGGCGATGCCCCTGATGTTGCAAATGTCCATAGGCACCGGGGCAATTCGTATTTGTTTATAAATGAATAAATAAATATCAACTGGGTTTTACAGGGATCTCTTTTAGGGCCCATACTCTTTAATATGCATAAACTTGTTATATACAAGTTGATACTTATTTTGCCAGTTATCATTTTATATGCACCGTCGTTACTAAAATCAACAATGTCGAATTTAACTACAACGTCAACTAAGAAATTGTTGATCGTAAAACTTGCCGACTTCACGTTATGACCGTAAATTGAAATTTTGAGGCACCGTAAAATACATTTCATGTCAGGGCTGTTATAAAATACTAAGTTCTTTGTTAGAACCGTTATGTAGATGATAGTCAATAAATTCATTGGCAAGCTCACAATTATTATTTGATGTGAGTTTACACTCGAAAGATATGACGAGGTGTGTAAAATATTGAATACAAAATATAATTTTCGTGTCTGTAAGTTACAAAATATGTTTTAAGGATAAAGGAGTCACATCAAATCACACTTAAGCCCAAAATTGGAGCTATACTATATTAACAAGTGAACACGTTTCAAAGGCAAAAGAAACCTCGAGTGTTATGAAGTAAGATAATAAGGCTGAATTGGGTCTTCATATAACGTAACCGCAAGGTGGGTCTGGACGTGACTGCAATACGTAAAGTGTTTGTGGTCCGCAACTCAGCCGGGTATGAGGCAACTTGTGTGAAACTAAAGTTATGTTATTATAGACCCGAAAATGGCTGTGGAATTTTCGCATGAGAGTTTATTTAAATTCTAAGCATTATATTTACGTTCTAGTTTCAGTATATAAAAATGATGTAAAGGTTGACGGATATTTCTCACATAGAAAAATAATATTCGGATTTTTTGGTATGGAGCTTTCTGTTTTTATTTGTCACAAGAACTCTCAATAAATACCTTTTTGTAAATTTCAGTCATAATGGCCCATCCATCTCAAAATCTTATTCAAAAGAAAGAATAAACAAAAACTGAATCCACAAACGCCACCATTCTAAGCTATTAAAATTAACAAAAATTATTCATAGAGGATCTACAACGATATAATAAAGAAAATGTAATTTTTAAAATTAGAGGAGAGAAAAATTTCACATCTTGAAATGTCTACGGGCCTATCTTCAAGTTTCTTGAGCCCGGAGCGGTCCGGCGGAGGTAATTTAAGCGAGATTAAATCCCGAGCTCGCCCGACCGTGCCCGAATGAGACTTGCGCTCCTGAGCACGATTTTGCTTCTGTCTTAAGACCGGGCCTCTGGATTTCCTACTTACCTTTCATATCGTGCCTGAAGGGTGCCAGAAATTGCTAGCTATTTCGGGAATCATTTGAATATAGAGTTGGTACATGTCTGATTATTTTTTTCCTGCCAAATGAAAAATGTTGGTTTCCAATTTACTTTTCCGAAGCCCTACTAGTTCTAGTTTTACCTTTTTGTATATTTTTAGCTGACAAGTGTCTTGATCTGATATGGTTTGTTCGTGGACTATTTAACAAAGTCGAGAAATATTCGTATGAGTGGAAAACATTATTTACGTAACAGAAATAAAAAAATGGGCTCATCAAGGATAATGTCAGCAAAATCTTAAAGGAGTCTTGCACACCCCTGACCGCCATACCTAAAGAATTTGCCACAAAGAAAAGGCCGCAACAAAATCTTAGAGCCAAGATATTATGGAACATATAATTGTATCTTCAGACACCACTCGGCTGGGCCTTTATTAAGGCCCTTGTGGAATGTAGTCGGCGCACAAAGGGACGTTTGAGTGGAGACGGCACGTAAAGCTACGAGCGTGGCGGTGGCGCTGCCGTGGCATGCCTACGTAACTGTGTTAGCCTCAACCATAGTTTGAAATACATTGACTCGTGTAGTTTACGTCACTATGTTTGCCAATAGGGATCATGATAATTACAATGTGTCATGGTAAATGCATAGCCGGTAACAGTGGAGTTTTAGCCGATGTGAGTCAAATGTAATAAAAATTACCCAGGCGCATCCCATATTATTACTGTTTCATTTTATATTAAACTAGATTTCCGCTCGCGGCTCCGCCCACTTGAACTACATTTTATATCGTGCCCAACAGTGGGATAAAAAATAGCCTTTAGCCTTCGTCAATAAATGGGCTATCTAATAGTGCAAATCGGACCAGTAGTCCCTGAGATTAGCGCGTTCAAACAATCGAACAAGAATAGTTTTGAGGTTTTCCTCAAAAAAATATAATGCACAGTAATTGTCTTGTAAATTTTTCAGATTTCCTATAATGATAAGTGAATCGTAAGCTGTATGTCTTAAATTGTCGTCTGTTTATTAATAGCCGGTTATTATAACAGGTTACTAACAAAAAATTATAAACTAGTAATACTCTATCAATATTTCTAATTGGTATTTCATTATTCTAATGCATAATGGTATTTTCTCTAATTCAAATCATGTTTTTTGCCCTCTTATAATCCGTTGTTTCTATTTCATTCGTAGCGACTTTCTGAAAGCGTCTGTCGTCGCTTATCTTTTATTTTTATATCTGTGACTATCCATGAAAACTTTTAATTGGCCTTCTGTTTTAGGTACATGCTTGTTAAACCTTACTTTTTTTCCATTAGCTGTACGTTCTTAAAGAAAGAAAAAAGCGTTGGACCAAATTAATTTTGGACGTAAAATAAAATATTTCATACATTTCCCCACAAAAAATATCAAAAAGAAATACCACCAACAAAGATCGTCAAAAATTATCAAACAAATATATTTTACCTTTACGACAGCACAATAAAAAAGTACTGAAGCGGTTTCAGAAAAGCGTTACTCGCTAACGGCCGCGCGGCGATACTTATCTGTCCCTTAGTAATAAATACGGCCTGTATAAAATTATAATTTCATTTAAACGCCGCCAGCTTGTAATTGGTGAGCTCCGTAAACGTCGAGTCCCTTTCTTATCTGATCTACTGAATGTATTATTATCTGTGTACATAAAAAAGGGACTGCGAAATGCTGGTTGTTTTGGGTCTGTACGACTGTACAATTTTTGTATAGTGTACTGTAAATATTTCTTGAGAAATACTGAAGTGGTGTAGTGGTCAGTAAATTTAGAAAAAAAATTATTATTTATTTGTTAACTCACTCTATATGTTATTACTTTTTCTTACAACACATCTCCGTGAAACTTGTTACGCTTTTAGTCCCTCAAAACATACAGTTCGCAATCATTCAGAACGCAGGTGAAACCGTGGAGCGAAACTTGTCAATGCCTGTAATAAAATGTCTCATGCGCCGGATTTCTTTAAGTAGCGTAACACTAGGGTCAAGGTCTACGATTAGAACAGAAGGTTCTACATTAAATATAGTACAACAGATTTAATGATTGAAAATCCATTTATTATCTCGGCCTTTGTAAGTATTATCCGATAACCTAACAAACTTCATGTGTATAGAATGGTATGTAAGCTTCAATAATTTTAAATTTCACCTTCAGACGTGTCCTCCCCGGGCCTAAACTGAATAAATGGTTTTGAATTTCTAATCCAAGTAGTTATTTAGTGGTCAATTTGAATATTTAATTGAATAACTTGGGTGTGTTATTTTAAATCTAGAACTACCGCATCTCACATTTGTATAGAGATTTTATTATGAGCGATTGGAAGACAATGCGTATCCTTGAACCTACGTTCACCGATAAGAACATAACTTACTGAACCGACAATAGTTTAGCTGACGAAAGCCTTCTAATAATAACCTTCATAGATAACAAGTTCACACATGATTGCGCTGTGGAAGCCAGATAACTAAAAATACTACATATACTACTAGTTCAATGTCATATAGTATATCTATTATTTTAACAAAGTTTGTTTTTAGAATATATTTTTATAAGTTCAAAAAATATGTTTGTACAAATCATCAAAATTTTCATATAATATAATGTGTTTTTATTTTATTCGGTCATGGTCATTCATTCAAATGTTTGTCCTGAATGGGAATCAAAAATATACCAATAATCTGTATGGTAACAATAATGGAAATTCAAAACCATTAATTCAGTTTAGGCCCGCGGCACATATGAAGGTCAAATTTAAAGTTACTGAAGCTTCTACTTAGTATCAAATTTAAAAATCGAACGCTTAAATTAATTCCATTTTCTGATTTTTCAGGTAAACCTTCATTCTTCTCTATTGGTATGTAGTCTAGTTTAAGCTTGCAGGGTAGGGTAAATCTTGATGACGTCATCTAGGAGCTACTGAAGATATCCGACAGAAAATGCAGTTGTTTTGCTTTAGAATTCCTACGCTTTACCGTTGCCAAGTTGTTGGGCAAAGCGTTTGGATTCTAAAACGAAATAGCTCGCCAACGACTACGGAGCTACGAAACTGCTACAACGCTACGGAGCTACGAAACTATGTGTGATACACAGGGTAATATTATTGTAAGCTATTCTTTCACTATTCAAAATTACTCTGTAATATATAAATTGTAGGGTATATTTTTCATTGTATATTTTGTATATTTTATGGTGAACAATTCAATTTTATTTTGTATGATATAATATTACAATGTGTTTGAGTTTGACATTGATACTTTATTTTTTATTTTGCATAGATACAAGTATCGGTAAATATCTGCAGTCCAACTTTAACCGCGATATTTACAATCACTTCTTACCTTCTTTATGGACACTAAAAACCTCTATCTCAAAATAAACAGTGGCTGTAAAACCACAGTAAATTGTTGTACAGTGGACAAACATTTCTTACATATATTTAAATTGCCAATTTACAAATAGTCATAAATATAAAAATTGTGAACCGAAAAGGTGGAAAGAGCTTATTGTCTACATTAAAAACTAGCCCCTTTTTTATAAGTACAGGTATTTGTGTTTTTAGTTAGTTAGATATGAGTTATATATATACTTTTCCTGAACCATTTTACACGCATGGCCATTTAAAGAGAGTTTTTTTTTATAGAAACAGATATTAATATTGTAGCAGAGAGGAAGTCGATGCCGTTGATGAATAATATTAGATCGATGGATCGAAAGATGTTTAATAGAAAATAACATATGTTACACAAGCGTCGATACAAATGTCCGTGTGTGTGCAAATGTTGTACTATTCAAGATAAAACATTTTTTTTAACCATTTATTCACTTTAGGTCCTTGGAAGGCACTTATGAAGGTCAAATTTAAAGCTATTGAAGCTATAAGTTATTTTGAACATCGCTTCAACAAATATATTGACACTTAGATAACATACTTCCCACACACATATAAACAACACTGTGTACAAACATACTAACAATACTAATTGGGGATCACAAAACGATTACAGTACTTCATTGCTTCAAAAAGGAAATATCATTTTATACATACTGTTATTAATAATAATTATTTATTTATTTCTCCTCACAACACCGGACGTATAGGTAGGTACGAAAATTAAATAATATCTATATAGATAAATTATTTTTATTTATTGAGTTGGTGACCCGAATGTGTCAATTTTATTTATAGTCTGTAACTATGACTTACAGATAATATAAATTTAATTTAATTAATAAATACTAAACTACTTAAAATTAACTTATAAGTAAAGCAATAACCTATAAATAAAAAACTGAATTTAAATTATTGGAGCTGTCTATGGGTAAAGTGTCCAGAAGGCTGGCTACGTTTCCTCTTTGTATGGCTAAGCTTATTCTCTGACCAAAATACGAGCCAGCCCTCTGGTCACCGGATGACTCGATGAGGCGCGTCGAAAGGTCTTTGAATAATTTACGCGCCTCTATCTATATTGGTTTCAAAATTTACAGTTTAGTGTATGTGCGGAGTTATACTTATTTACTGTTCCTATATATGTTTCATTTCAACTCCAACTTTACTTTGTATTACTTAACCTAGAAAAACCGATAATTGGCTTATGATAACTTTTATTTTTAATTGTTATCATGTTCTGTAAAATAGCTGTTGGTTTTCTAAATAAAATAAAATAAAAATCTTAAAAAGTCTCGTCAATAACTTACATGATGTCACCGACCTACCCCACTGCTCCACACAGCACTGTGGCAAAACCAAAGCACTTTATATTGAAAATCGCCGGCGCACACCTCTCGGAGACATTTAAATGCATTAAACCCCACCTAGTCGATTATTCTCCAGAGTTCTCACTGTTTTATGTGAGAGTCGATTGCGGGCTGGATTACTGGGCTCGTTAGACCGGCACCTAACGTTTTATGGGCTGGCTGAACGATTTAGATTATTGGTTTTGTTGAGTTTTCGGCGACGTTGTAAAATTTTTCAGTTCGTTTTTCAGTGTGAGCGAATCAGGACACTTATGTTAGATTTTTTTGTGTATTTGAATACATTTCTAGGAGTCTGTTTTAATGTATCTAAAATTTGGCATTGTTATTACATATTTAAATACTTGTTCAAAGTTTAACTGTCGTAAAAATGGATTAATGAATTCAAAAATCATTTTTAACCAAAAAATTCAGCTCAGTCCGGCTAGAAACACAGCAAGGTAGCATTTTTTATATCGATATAACCTGAAATTTCAGCTATTTTTTTTTAAATTAACAACAATTTTAAACTAAAAAGACATGCCATATAAATAATTAAAACAACCCCATGTTTGTATTATTTACAAACATGTGTTGACATGCAACTACGAAAAAGTCCGCGACACTAAATTTATTAAACTGGAAGACAAGAGTTCTAAGTTGTATCTGACAAAAATAACAAACACGAAACAAGGCAATTTAAAACCCTTAACAAGAAAATTAAACAAAATGAAAATTTAAACAAACGCTTTCATCCATTAACGAAGAAGTACATTTATTAAACTACGTGATCATCTTATAAAGTCCGTAATTCGTTTACCTTTGAACGCTGCATAGTTAATTCATTAAAACGGTGGAACACAAAAGGAAGACGAAAAACTTGGAAGGTTTCGGCGGAGGACTCATTAACGACAAAATAGTGCCTCCACAGAGCTAATGCTTTTAATTCTAGAACGCTGAATTCCTTATCTTACTTTGTAAGTGAAACTGTGAATTTTAAAATGGCTCATGACGTCACAATTCACAGAAATGCTGAGTATTTCGCTGTTTTAACGTTCGTTACCTTCATGTCTTGTTGCAGTTAACTTGAATTGTTTGTACTTTGTTTATGTTACGTTAGGAATTGCTGTATGCATTGCACAGTCTTGAGCATTAATATGTAACAACGAACAGTTCTGCAATAATGTCTGATTTTATGATTCATTTCTCGTATTTTATTTGTAGAAGACTCAGTTATTTCATTATCTTAATAATTATCAATATTAAAAAAAAATGCAATAGAATTATAAAATCTTATACATTCCGGAACAAGCAGGTACATCAGTTTCGAAATTCAAACCCATTTATTCAGTTTAGGCCCGCGGAGGGCACTTATTAAAGTCGAAGTTACTCACAATTTCATTTTAAAAAAAATATTAACTTTCTTAAAATAAGTAATAGATGTGATACCTAGTCCTAAATAGTAAGTGTTGTTGAATTATGTAAAGCATACCTGATATTAATTTAAAACTGTACAGGATTATAATATATTCTTGCTCGTAACTGTAAGTTTAGTAAAATTTTATGCTTAAAGGAACATCTATAGTCCAAAAACCAATCCATAATGTAGAAATTTGAACTTTATGTTTATGTATTTTTTTTTCCATTTAACGGATAGCATTATAGTATGCTCAATGTCAAAACGGTAACTTAGAAGATAAAAATTAGAGCGTAATTAATAAAATAAAAAAAATATGGTTGTCACAGTTTGAACGAGTTTTTATTTTTAATCCAAAATCTGAGTCAACCATCTTAAAAAAATCTATAATAACAGAAATGTATCATACCAAATGGATTTATACATCTCTCAGTAAATATAATAGTAAACCATTGTTGTCGTGCCCAGGATGCGGACCAATGCCGCGGCGGATATAAGCGGATATAATCCCCTCTGATTGAGGGATCATAGGGTTTACGCGGATAAAAATATCTGATAGCGTACAACAGATATGATTTTTACGAAAATAATAGCAGGGGTATTTGGTTTTATTCGCGTTTTATATTGTAAAGTTTAAGACTGTTGAAGTTGACGAATAGTCAGTTTTTTGTATTGTGTATAATACATAAATTCTTATATATTACGGTACTTACTACTACTCTTTCTAAATCCACGTCTCAACTCACACTACCTCTAACTCACTCCTTCTATTAAACTCACTTCTATTAAAAATAATGTAATGATGAATTACTATAAATTTTATTTTTATAAATTGTATTATTAGGTTTAAACGATGGGCGGACTCCTTTATGTTTCCTTTTTTAGTACCCATAGCATCATGTAACTCCCCCTCCTTCATTATTTGTGTTAATTTACCTTCATTAACTTAAGCCCTCATTTATGTCTAATAAAATCGCCAAAGATCGTCTCGATCATCTCTCTCCTTCTATCCCATAAAATCTAAAAGAGATATTAAACCAAAAGAACATTAAACTTTATCGAGGTTTCAGTTTGCCGGGATGCTGATTTTAGGGGTCCTTGCAAACGTAAAACGTATACTGCATTTGTGGAAACAGGTGATATGTGAAAATACATTTTACTGCCACTGACCTGATAGAAAATGGATATTTCTGAATTTGATATCCATATTCAAATCCGCGGGAGTTTTAAGTGTCACTGTGATTCGTTCCTGAGATATGTAACATTTTTCCGGCACAAAACGTATCCTATACTTCTAATACATCCAAGAATACGTGTACAAAGTCTCATGATGTTCGGTTAAGCAGTTTTCGCGTGAAAGCGTCACAAACTTACATTCACATTTATAATATTAGTAGGGATATCAGAGAAGAATATTCCTTTGTAATTCCAAAAGGCTGATGGGTTGTCAGACGATCTACCTGATGGTAAGTAGTCACAGTAACCCAAAAACATTAACAATGCCAGTGATATTGCTAATATATTGTCAAGATTTATTTTAAAGTTTGTTAGTTTGGTTCAACCGATTTCAAATATTACTTTACTAATAGAGAGCTACACTATTCCCGAATGACATAGGTTACATTAAATACTTTAGGACCGCGGTCTAAGCCATGGGAACTTGGGGCTTTCCAGAAAAAAATGAATAACTAACGGGAAACCGAGCTCCATCTTCGGCCTCATCGTCACTTAATCCGGTGAGATTGAAGTCAATCGCAATCCTGTCATAAAAAAATAAGTTTTAACGGAACCCGTCGCACAAAATAAACTGCCACTTGGTACTCTGTTCATAGACAAGAGTAATGTAATAAGTTCGCTTTTTTTCGTTTTATGCCCCTTTGTCTCGTGCTATTGCCGCTTATTAAGTTTTATTACTCATCTATGGACATATAAATTTGGTTTTATTTTCCGTAACAAAGTAATGTGTGGTGATGTCTTTGACCGCACTATTCTTAGCTTATTTGTTAGAAAATCAACATTATTTTCACATGTCCACGTGTGTGTTATTATATTGTTTCTTTTGTTAGTTTTTAGTAATCCTCCTAATATTATAAATGCGAATGTTTGTAGGTATGGATGTTTGTTACTCTATCACGCAAAAACTACTGGACAGATTTGCATGAAACTGAGCACATAGATAGAGCATATTCTAAAATAACATATAGGGCGCTTTTTATCCCAGGGAAATGGGATATTCCTCGGGAACGCGGGTAAAATCGCGGGGGACAACGAACGATTTTAGAGATAGGAGCCAAAAGTAGGATATTTTTTAGGATAACAATATTTTCTATTCTTGTTTTCTATTACTTTAAATGTTTAATATTACAGTTAAGGGTTTAATATTTATTTTGTAGATAATCATGTTAAAACCTCATATAATATGTGGTTGATATTTTTATTGTTTTTTTATTAAAGAGAACAAACAATGAAATAGTATCGTGTGAGAGTTACGATTCCTCCAATGAACCATGACCAAAATTGTGTATTACTTTATGTTATCTGTGAAAACTGAAGTTTCTAAGCCGCAGAATTTTTTCCTGTACTAAATCCTCTCTATTACGATCAATAAATATATTTTCATGCGAGAACGAATTCAGTTGAGATTTTATATAGTTTGATATTTGAGTAATATAAATTTAAGTATGCATTGGTCTATAAACTTGCAAAGTCATTTAAATTTCCATAACAAATTATAATATTAAAACCTATATATAAATAAATATCCTCTGACATTCCTTACACACGGCCATCTGGTCCCAAACTAAGCAGAGCTTGTAATATGGAAACCAGATAACTGATATACTACATATACCTAGGTACTACTTTTTTTAAAATACATTCTCATATAGATATTTACGTCCAGTCACTCTCTCTGGTCTCTAACCACCAAGCCAACAGGCCCGGCAAATCTATAAGTTGCATGTGTTATATCTGCTTTCTTTTAATTTATTTTTTTGTTTGCCATAGTACAAGCTTAACTTTATTTGGAAGGATATATATGCATTTTTGAGAGTCATATTCATTAGATGCTCTCGTATATCCATTGAATATCTTTCGGAACAAAGTATGTGGCAAAGTTAGTAAACTACAGTACAACATCCATGCCACCTGAATTTCTGGCGTCTTCAAAGTAATTAAACAGCCCAACAGGACTCCGACATGTCTCAACAACTTCACAGATTGCATAACGGGCTTCTGGAACCGTGGCTGTTAAGCAACACATAATATATCTATATGCATATGTTTTCATGTAATGTCTTTCATCATTTATCTTTAGAACCAGCAACTGCTATGCAATTTGGGAGAATCATTTGTACACGTTTTGATTTATAAATAAAAAATAAAATATTGTTTTAGTAATATACCGGATTAATTCGGCAACTTATAATTATTTAAATATGATTTTGAGTTAGTATATTTATTATTATTTGTATCTTTCGGTCCGAAGAATATATTTTATAAAATTTTCTAGTACGCTCATAATACGTCCCAAGTCTTTTACCGAGGAGGTCTAAAACATAACTTCAAGTGTTTAAACCAGTGTTTACTGACCCCTTAACGTCTTACAATAAAAAGCACTAACATAAACGTCATGATAGTGTAATGCGCCTATAAAACGTTAACTACCAGAGCCGGAGACGTGGCACTCCCGATGGACGCTTTAACCGCGCCAATTGCCTCTGTAGGTACGCGGCTTTATGTACATTGTCTACCATCTTTGTTGCTCTCTGACAAACGGATTGCTTTCTGCAGGCGATATTGAAATTAAGTTGTGTGCAGTAAATGAAAGAAGGGTGCCGGATATGAATCCAAGATTAATAGTTGTTCTATACTTTTTGTGAATGAATGGTTTCTTTGTTACATTAAAATAAAGTTTATTTATGAACCCTTCCTACCTATTCTTAGGGAGAGTTTACAATTAGAATTTTTCATTTTGAAATTGATTATACAAAGTACCTTACCAATATGCTATAGGTTTGACACGATGCTTTTAACGAATTTAATTTAATTTAAAAGTAATTCAGTTAAAAGTTTTTTTTATCCCCACTGATATAAAACACGTGTAGTTTTATGATTTTTTGAGAAAATTCTATTTTATTTATTTTATTTATTAAGGATCACCAACAAATGATACACATAACTAGGACAAAAAAAGATGCTACAGAGATAACATGCCTTGTGCTCACTTAATTATAGGTAATCACAGCTAACACCAACAACTTATACCGCTATTATGGATTCTTCCGCTTCTATGAATGGTTATGAGTTTTCAAGGGAAAGACAGTTATCAGCTAACTTCCTCATGTCGCTTTTTGGATGTCGGTGTGCGCGCGCATTGTAAAAAAATTACTTATATTTTCTTCCAAACGTGCCCAAAGAAGTCTAATTTCAAAATTGGTAAGGTTCCTTCGCATTATTATACAGCATTCGAGCTATAAGCCCTTTAAATAGCCTTTTGAGATTCTCTCTGAAATCTATAAATAATCTTTTAATTGTCCTGATAATTCTATTACAGTCATTATTCATTATACATATTTCATCATATTAAGTAATAGGACTATGTTATTAATTTCAATGGTTTTCCACATTCAATGTTACTATTCCACAACTTTACTATTTAGGCATGTTTTTTATAATTTAGGAGTCCTAAAACATATAATAAATGACTTGAAATGTAAATTGTAAATTGGAGTGTACAATAATAGATTTGTGAGACAACTTTTCGTATCACTAATGTACTATTGCATTGCGTCGCAATGGTACCGACTCTCTCGCAGTATTTAAATAGTAAGTGTTTACGATATCGTTGTTAACTATTTTAATGTTTGTAACGAGCATTTTGCGGCTGTTTGAACTGCCTTAATGACGGTCGCGAACTTTGGGAGATTTTCGCCAACTATTATTTTAATGTTGGCATTAAATTAATTAAAGTACGTTTAAGGATTAATTTGTTTTGGAGTTAAATTTAAATATTGTACGGAATAATTTTTAGAAATTAATAAACAATTTTTTTCACCCTAAGTTATTACTCTTGTGGCGAGATCTATGTACACGCCTACAATCCTTCACCGCCCGCACTACAGTGATGTGGCGACATCTATGAACGAGTAGAAACACGCGGGAATCCTACATCGCACTATCAAGATTTCACTCAGGATTTGATATATATACAAGCATCCAACATCAACAGTTGGACCGCGGTCCCCAGGCATGATCACCTAGCCTGGTGGAAGATCTTCCCTTTTAAATGGAGGAGTCTCATACCTTGTTCCTCCATACTCTTGTATTTCCGGGGGATTTTTAAGTTATCAGGGATAAATGTGTATTTAATTCTAATCCGAATTATGATCAATATTTGCGCGAAGTTTCATCCAAATAGATTCAGGCATTACGATTTGATTGAAGAACAACTTTCATTTATAATAATGTGGAGTGAGAAAGATACTGTGCTTGTATAGAAAGTGACTTTCATATCAAAATAATTTCATGGAAATATCAAACAGCGGCGAATTTGATTTATATCACCAAAGACGATTTTCATATCAAAGAGTGGCTGCAAGTGAGCTTCATCTGGCTCAAAGCCAGAACCCTCAACGATTGATGTCATCAAATAGCCAAATGCATCGATTTAGTAATACTGTTCAACAGTCATGACCATAAATATGTAACCAGAGAGTTCTGCAATATCTAATTTCATAGTTAATTTATTGATTTCTCTTCTTTAATTTGTAGACGCCATGACTGTTAATAAATAAAAAATAAAAAAAGTGGAACGTTCTCTACACACGGCCATCTCATCCAAAACTAAGCAGAGCTTGAATTATGGAAACCATATAACTGATATACTACTTTTTATACCAGACACAGAACAAACATACATGTTCATGCACACATAAGTGTTTGTCCTGGGTAGGAATCGAACCCTAGGTATGTATGTAATTATGTTGTTGTAAGTAGTAACAGTTCTGTTGAATGTGGAAGGTGTCAGATATTATTTCCAAACTGTCCATCTTATTTCTTTACCGTTATAAATGCGCAAGTTTGGATAAATCCATGTTTGTTTCTCAATCATGCCAGAACTGCTGAACAGATCTGGGTGAAATTTAGTACAGAGATAGATTATAATCTGAAAATTGACTTTTTATTCCGGGAATATGCACAACATCCCTCGGGAATGCGGGTCAAACCGCGGTGAGAGTTAGTGGTTATTTATCGCTCGCGACTGTACAGCCGACAAACTTTTAGCATAACCTGTTTGAGTGTGACAACAACGAGCCAAGTGCGACTTGACTCGCGTACTATAAACACTGATTCTGATCTATTCCTGAGTTATATAGGCTTTATAATCCGGAATACAATAGATCGCTCATTTACCAAGGCGAGACCGCGTGGCGAAAGCTAGTTAGAAATAAAAATAGAGCTGGATTTGGGTTTACCAATATGTACATCAGTCGATAATGCAAAACAATTTATTTTAAATTAAAATTATTCAGTGATTTCTTCACGTTATATGATAGAGACATTATTTTTTGTAAACCATTACATACCGTCACCTACTCCAAGTTCAACCTACATTTTAACAGAGTTCCAACCGTCAGCTGATTGGTCGCAGACAAAAGACTAGCTCTCTAGGTGTTGGCACTACGCCAGCGGTTACAAATGACATGGACATCGATTGAAAATTTCCTCTCACACGCAACCTTCACATTATATTTAATGTTCTCTTTGAGCCGTCTCGGTTAGCAAGTGATATAGAGCTCGGCTAGATACTGGAGCTCCTGTGTTTTCTACCTACGACAGGTACCTTAGTATTTCTTTGTTGGTTAATTGTAAATTGGTTACGATAGTTCAAAACAATTCAAAATTCAAAACCATTTATTCAGTTTAGGCCCTCGGAAGGCACTTATGAAGGTCAAATTTAAAGTTACTGAAGCTACTACTTCGGCCGATACATGGCAATTAGGCTCATGTAGAGAATTAAAATATATGTTAATGAGATGTGATAGAGTCTTATTGTACTACTATATAATTATGACTTCTCATTTGCGTAAAGATTTTTATTTTTGAGTCAACTCTTTAGTTTGAGATGCGATGAATATTTGTGATTTTGAGGATCCTTTTTTATCTTTTGTGAGCCCTCTTTACTGGATTTACGATATATTATTATTTATATAACATTTGAGTATATAACATATATAACATATATATATCATATAAAATTTGAGTTCGTCCGGGGAAGTACTACCACCTTACCCATTTCCGCCGTGAAGCAGTAGTGCAATTGTATTACTGTGTTTCGGTTAGAAAGGTAAGGGGGTCGGTGAAATTACAGGCACATGAGACTTAACAACTTCACGTCTCAGGGTCGACAACGCATTGGCGATGCTCCTAGTGTTGCAAATGTCCATAGGCGGCGGTGACCACTTACCATCATGTGGACCGTCTGCTTGTTTGTCGGCCCAAGTGGCATAAAAAAAAAAAACATAGGCTTGCAAATTAACGTTTATAAATATTTCCAAAACACATAAATTCCAAGACTTGAATGGCTATTTCTCAAAAACTCATTCCCATTTTAATATAAAAAAGATGGTTTATAAAAAATACTTTCTCTTTCCAATTAAAATTAATTTACAGATTGATATTATATAAAGGTACTCATTATAATCTAAATTGACGTTTAAAGCTTTTAAAGAATAAATTATTCATTGAATATTACAACAAGATAAAAAAAGTAATAGTATTATAAATGCCTTTCAAACGCCTTTGGTTGGCTTGTTTGTGATTCTCTAAAAGCAATATTTTATCCATTATTTACTTAAGAACTAGCGATAATTTTAACCTGATTTATGTTTCATAGAATTATCGTTAATCAAGTTAAAAATATATTATTTTTCAACCTTTTGTTCAGACTTTAATAAATTAAAATTAAATAACAGTATCCAGCATTATAGAGTTCAGCTAGAGATGGGTCCAGGGTTCGATACCTATGTTGGGCAAGATGCAATTACATATTGCTGCTTTGTTAGGAAACTTGAGATTTAGATGTGTTGAAAAGACGACGTCAATACTTGCCACTTGTGACGTTGGGGATTAGCTATCTGTGGAATGTAGGTCTCAGGACCGAGACTGAGAGTAAAAATATATTAGTAAACTAGCTGTCCCGGCAGACGTAGTCCTGTCGAAATAAGTCCATACTTCATTTTCATAAAAAATTCAATGAAGTCAATCGCAGCGCCACCTGCCGGGTTCAATTGTGAATCTAAACTATTCTCAAATCCACTGGAACACACACAAAACATTTAATAAAAATAATTCCAGCCATTTAGGAGGATTTAGGAGGCGTTCACTAGCATACACTCGGACAGAAGAATTATAAATATTAAGATATGAACGCTGAATCCCTACAAATATTATAAATGTGAATGTAAGTTTGTTTGTTTCGCTTTCACGTGAAAATTACTTAACCGATCATCATGAGACTTTGTACACATATTCTTGGAGGTATTAGAAGTAACATAAGATACTTTTTGTGCAGGAAAAATGTTACATCCCTTGGAATCGCGGCTGAAACCGCGGGGACAGCTAGTACGAAATATAAATTACAAGGCCCAAGTGTGCGGGTTACGAGCGAATCCTATAAACATATAACCGAAGGTTTGATTCCAAGCCCGGACAAATATTTGTGTGCTCGAAGATGTCTGTTTGTTCTGTGTCCAAGTGGTAATATTTGAGTTGCATATCAGTTACCTGGCTTCTAAATCAGACGGCTATGTGTAACGAGATGTCCTCGGGATGTTTATTTGTTATTATTACTAGCTGTCGCCCGCAGTTTGGCCCGCTTCACTGAGTGGTGTAACATTGGCCGGGATGCAAAGTATGTTGTGTTAATATCCAGGTTGTCAACATCGAGATGCAGTTGTCATGGAGAGTCTTTTGGGAGCGAAACCATCCGAGGCCAAAATAGCTTAAACTTTAATATTTAGAACTATACATTTTGATGGATAAGTGTAACTAAATTTAAGTAAATACTAAGTTATTTATTTATAATCCATGTATCGGCGATAGAAAAATTCAATGTAACACTATTAATAAGGAACCACAAGGCTCAGTTCAAAACAACGAGCTGAGCACGCGCGGAAAGATGTAAATTTTTAGAAACACAATACAATTGATTTTAATATAATTTATCGTAGAATCTTCAAAGAGGACGGACTAAGAGTCCGTAGAAAATGTAAAAAAGAAATAAATAAAAAAAAATATCCAGGTTATACTCGTATATGTGGCAAGTTTGTGAAGATGGATGTTTGTTACTCTGTCACGTAAAAGCTACTAAATGGAATTGAATGAAATTTAACACATACATGGTTTGGAACTTGGGTTTACACAGAGTATACTTTAAACCCGGAAAATGTAAAATCCCTCTAGAACGCGAGTGAAACCGTGGGGACCAGCATGTTTTTTTTTTATACCACATAGGCCGACGAACATGCGGCCGGTCCACCTGATGATAAGTGGTCACCGCCGCCTATGAACCTTTACAACACTAGGAGCATCGCCAATGCGTTATCGACCCTGAGACGTGAAGTTGTTAAGTCTCATGTGCCTGTAATTTCACCGGTCTTACCTTTCTAACCGAAACACAGTAATAAGTGCACTACTGCTTCACGGCAGAATTGTAGTACTTCCCCGGACGAACTCTGCACTAAGAGCTCTACTACTCGAGAGATACCAAATTAAAGAGAGCTTGTACTGCTTGTATTATGGCAACCAGATGGCTGATACTACATACTTATTACTTGTATTATACATTAGTAGGACTTCCTTATACTTACTAATACTTACATTGACAAGATTTTAATTTAGGTTGAAAAGTAGATCCTTCTGTAATTCTAACGTCCAAAGCGGTGTGAGCCCTAAGCGTCCCCTTGAAACCCTGAACTAAATAAATGGCTTTGACTTTGACTCTTTTACAATCTCCTAGCAGATAATATTCACATAAAGTTCTTGTTCACATACAGTTTTCTCCCTATTGAAAATTTCCCAGTAATTTTCTGCCCTAGGCCGGACGTTATTACCCACCCTCACTACGTTATCTAATGTGGGTCACTGCAAAAGCTACTCTATGTTAATCGATTATGAAGTTCATATTTGTTTGAGAACAATATGTGTAGAGGGAAAACTCATATGTCTTCTTTTTGTGCGGCAAACAAAGTTGGAACAAAATATTAGACCCATTAAACGGAAGCGGAGAGTGGGTAATGTGAAATTGATTTGGAATGTGGGGTTTTTTTTATTATATAAAACTATACTTTGCGACCTTTGTAATAAAAACTAGAATAAAATGAAATGTATTAAAAAAAGGAACATTATTTATAAAAATAAATGTCACACTGTACTTGCTAAAATTCCACGACACAATACTTGCCAAAAAAATTCACGTACGAACATAAAGTTCCGGAACCCGTTGTTCCAAATGAGGGGTAAAAATGCAAATTGCGAAAGGATAGTGCAACATTTTCAATGAAAATTATCAAAAAAAAAACCAAGCGAAAATGTTCCAGAGACAGAAAACTGTCGCGGCCTAATGAGACTCGTTAGGATTACCCCTAATCCGGGCCAGAGTTGTTGGAAAAAGTCATTTGTATTTTCGCTAATAACGAACAGGGCCAACCGTGTCATGTGTTTGAGACAGGCGGCTTTAATCTTTATTTTCTTTTAGGTAGGATTGAGATTAAAATTTCATGTAGTGGTTTGGGTAGTTCATTTTCTCGTCCGCTGCCAAATGTTGTCCACTGTCGAGTTTTGTGTAGTTTAGTTGTTTTAAAATATGTACGTTTTTTATGTATGTTTTTTGTGGTAACTGTTCCTACCAGTGCTCTCCCAAAAGTTGCAATTTAGTGCTTTTAGCCTTTGTATAAGTTAACAGAACATTAGGAACCCCTTGATTTTGCAAACTTACCATAAGAATGACCAATTTCCTACTTTAGAGCCTTTAACATTTAGAAACGATGAACATCATACACACACTTAAAACATACAAGCGTTGGTCAATTCTTCGTATCATAATGCCGCAAGCCATCGAGAGCTGCTTACGCGCCAGCTTTTACATCTTCAAGCGCTGTAAGCACATAGCTGGTAGGCCAAAAGCGCACTCTGCGCGATACGGGAACTGGCTGCGAGCCAGCAAAGCTATGCTTGTATCTATTTCTCTCTCCCTCGTGTTGTTTCCATGGACGCGGTATTGATGGAAAGTGATGAGTCATGGCTTTTTATGATGGAAGTTGTACAATTGAAAGATTGTGGCTATGGTGAGATTTGGAAGAATATCGAGTATAATACTTGGCATAAAGTTGTCTTGTAAATTTTTTTTTGGCTTTATGTGATGGTCACTTTGGTTTATTGAGAGAATAAAGGTACAAGTGATCCCAAAATTAAAATGATTGTCTCGTAAGTTTAAGTATATTGTATATAAATTAGAATGTACAGATTTCAATCTGATTTCTTAATAGAAAAGTGCTTTTCATTTCGTCTGGGTCTCTTAGCTGTAAGTATTTTCCATCCGTATTTTCTCGCAACGAAAAATAACGGTACGGAAGTAGCAATTTATCGAGCAACATGAAGCACTAAAATTGTGTATCAACAGTGAAATTAAGAAAAGGAATGCTCGTTCAAATTTGTTTACTTGTAGCGGAGGCAAGACAAATTTTATTCTCGCATTGGCACAATAAAGTGCGGGAGAGGCGGAGAGTGCCTCGAGGCTCCACGTAGACATACTACACAACTTACTTAGGATTCCTATGGGAACCAGTCTTGAAAAATGGTTCGGGTGCTATTTGAAAAGCGCTCGCGACAGTGTCGTGAGCGAATTTGTTTTGTATTTAATTCTAGGGGGAATAACTTAGCCTTCTAATCGTGAACCATGAAGTCCTCTAAAACTTGTAGGGAGGTTGCTGGAATCCTACTACATATTTGGATTTTAGTCTCCCAAACACGCTGTTACTCCCCAATTGTCAAATAGGCTGCGGTGACCGTTTACCATTAGACGGGTTGTAAGATAGTCTCTTATCGTAGTGGCAGAAAAGAAGGACTGAAAGGATTTTATATCTTGCTAATGAGATTGATGGATTAACTTATATATAAAATAATAAATAAATATCCTGGGACATTCTCTTACACACGGCCATCTGATCCCAAACTTAGCACACACCCAGACACAGAACAAACAGACGTTTTCATGCACACAAATGTTTGTCCTGGGTGGGAATCGAACCCACGACCTTCGGCTAGGCAGTCAGAGTCGTTAACCATCAAGCCTGTCAAAATCTCTAGGCCTAAAATGCTTTGCCTTACATTTATTTTCACTAATGTTTAAGTTGCGGGAGATTTATTAATTTATGTGTTAACAGCATCTACATGAAATTAATAATAACTACAAACAATTAAAATTATGAACGCATAAATTTTGACTTTCTATAACCGACATAACATAACATTAGAAACATTTTATCATGATATTTGGCTAAAAATAATATTTGTCGTGGACCGTAATGAGGAATCAGAGAGGAGCAAAGCCAAGATCAAGACCCCTCTGGTAAGTCGAAAATTGTCCTTTTAAAGGTACAAATAGATACATTGAGAGACGATTTGGGGGCCATCTTCACTGGTGACCTCATACAAAGCGAATACTACAATAGGAGAAAATAATATATATATTTCGGCTGAGGCAGCTGGCCTGCCCATCGCTTTTTTCTCCCTTTGGAGATGCCCGACATTATTGATTTCAATGAGATATGATCCGGCGAAATGGATCTTTTCATAGGCAGGTAGGTATTTTTGGATATGATTATATTGAAAACTAGGGTATTAAGGGTCTTATGGGTATATTGTTTTAATACTTATAAGGGTTCTGTGCCAATAGTCTAAAAAAGTTTTTATTACAACCTGCCCCGGGTTCGCCTGAATAGAGTAATCTTTATCTAACGATAGGCCAATTGGCTTGGTGGTTAGCGACCCTGACTGCCAAGTCTAAGGTCGCGGGTTCGATTCCCACCTAGGACAAACATTTGTGTGCACGAACATGTCTATTTGTTCTGTGTCTGGGTGTAAATATCTATATGTATGTATTATATTTAGAAAAATAAAAAGTAGTATAATAGTATATCATTTATCTGATTTCCATAGTACAAACTCTGCTTCGTTTGGGTTGAGATGGCCGTGTGTAAAAGAATGTCCCAGGATATTTATCTATATAAACTAAATGGGGTTCCATTGTAGCACTATCACCTCAAAACTACTGAACATATCGGAATGGGACTGCTACCATTCGACGCGATTTTTTTTTGTAGATGGATATAAGTTACATATGATATCAATAAACGTGGGTGAAACGCGGTGGAAAGCTAGTATAATATATACATAAACATTTCGGAATACATTTTGTAAATGACGATGAAAACCGCATAATTATCTATAGCGAACTATAGAACATACAAGCGGGCAAACAGACTTGCTTTAATAGTATTTAGAGATAATAAAAAAAATATAATTATTGTCCCTATATTTATTCATAAAGTATTTAGTACCAATTACAATTTATTGTTATTGTACAGTATATGAGACTTAATAACTACATGTCTCAGGGTCGACAACTCATTAATATCCATGGCCAGCAGTGATCATTTATCATCAGGTGAACCGCCAGTTCGTTGCTCTACAAATTGAAAATCCATAAAGTGATATTCGAGCCACTAGCCATTTATTGGAGTAAGTATACAGGTTGTTACAAAACTACCCGTAAAGCTGAATGGAGGTTAAATGGGGCCTTATAACGAGTTTATTCACAATATTTAAGAACCGTAGTAACGCTGTATAGTGCACGCCAAAAAAGAAAACTGATTTTTTTTAATTAAAATAGAAAATCTATTAAAGTAGACAATTATTAGGTAAAATTGGTACGTAGGCCTTTCTGTTAAATAATCTGGTTCCCTGACATGACAGCTTACTGGGGTTGTTATAATTAATTATATTTTTACGCAGTATTTTGTAACACGTTGTATAGGGATGAGCTCATATTTTTAATAGTTTGTATATATGTAATATTTTTCTACTACAGGTAGACATATGCAAGATGCTATCTCTTCATTACAAGCTTAAGTGCAGCTATTTTTATAAGCTATACTAATAAAGTTTTAAAATAAAGAGTACAAGGTAGCTCGTTCTTTCTACCTTTAGATTAGCTATATTTCTTGTTATACTTCTAAACCGGTGGTTACTTCGCTAACTTTGACGTTCAAAAGAGCTCTCTGGCGCCCAAAACTGAATAAATGGTATTGAATTTTAGTTTTTTGAATAATAATATGATAAAAGTTCCTGACTCCATTTTCCTTGTAAACTAATTTTAGTTCGTTCCACACAATGTGTATGGTCCCATACAAAAACAGTGATTAATTATTCATAACTAAGTAACACTGTTCAAGCGTATGTATTAAAGCAAACGTGCTAATAGTCGGGACACATGTTAATTGCTCCATAACGGCGTTATGATTATGTTAATCGGAAATTAGACTCCATGTAGTTTTGGTCTATACATGTATACGGTCAACGTAATAACTGATTGAAATTTTTGATAAAATTAACAGGTGTTTGTAAATATACACACAAAAAAAGGTTGCATTCACTTTGATTAACTTAAGATTGTGGTTATGATAAAATGTATAAAAACTTTTTGTTCAAAAATGAACCATTTGAGCTACTTTTAAACAAAGAAGAAATGCTTTAAAATGGTATTTAAAAAAAAAATGTATTTCTGAACGAATGCAAACTTTTTTTGTTGTGTGTATCTATGTGTCTTCATAACCTTCTATGTACTATCTTCTGTATATATATTAAAGGAATCAAGGGGAAAAAATTAAGGGTTCCTTTGACGCACCATCACCTCAAAACTACTGAAAATATCGGAATGGAACTGCTACCATTCGACGTGGAATTTTTCGTTTATATATAGTTTTTTATTTTTTTCTTTTTTAGGTCACAGCAATCAGTAGCTGTTACATTACTAAAAATAGATTTCAAGATGTCACAGCATGCATCATGAGGTAAACAAATCTATTATTAAAAAGAGGTTAGAGTTATAGGCTAAATGTGATATCGATAAACGCGGGTGAAACCGCGGGGAACAGCTAGTATATATATAGATTAAAGTGTTTTGGGTTGCCGACCGCAAATATGTGTTGCTGTAAGAGTATTACTAGGGTAAGACCTAAGATTAAAAAGTAATAGCGGTAAACGTCCGAAATAGTAATAATCCTAAATTTTGTGTTTTACCAGCAAGTACTCAGTATATCTTATGTTAGGTTAGTATCAATACTTACATACTGAATTATGTTGGGAAATCTTAAGATTTATAAGTAAGACCTAACATTTACTAGTATTTGGGCTTTAATATTTTTTGGAATTGATTTATATAAAGTACAGCTTAAACATGGCTTTTCATAAGTATGTATGTATCGACGGGCCAGTTGGCTTGGTGGTTAGAGACCTTGACTGCCAAACCGAAGGTCGCGGGTTCGATTCCCACCAAGGACAAACATTTGTGTGCATGAACATGTCTGTTTGTTCTGTGTCTGGGTGTAAAATATCTATATACTCGTATGTATATGAAAAATAAAAATAGTATATATGTAGTAAATCAGTTATCTGGTTTCCATAGCACAAACTCTACTTAGTTTGGGATCAGATGGCCGTGTGTAAAAATAATGTCCCATATTTAAACAACAAAAAAAAAGAGAATATATGTTTTCTTTTTATATCTATGAAACATAGTACCTTCGGTAGCGGCCGTGAATCTACGGGGCGGAGTTTAACACTAGCTTCCGTCCTGTAAATCCCCTACCCCTAAATGAAAAAATCTCTCGTAAATGAAAAATTCCCTTTTTTTCCAAATTTGTCCAAATTTAATGAAGCTGCAATATGAGATCAGCATTATTTTGTTTTCCATAAAAGGTATCAATTCAGTTATTGTATTAGTATCTCGGTCAGAGAATAAGCTTAGTCGTACTAAGAGGCTTGTAGCTTCAGTAACTTTAAATTTGACCTTCATAAGTGCCTTTCGAGGGCCTGAACTGTATAAATGGTTTTGAATTTTGAGGCAATGTAGCCAGCCTTCTAGGCACTTTACCCATAGACGGCTTTAATTATTTAAATTCAGTTTTTCTTTTACATATTTTTATTTAATTTATTTTAGGTAGATGAGTATGTAGAGTTTTAAGACGTTTTTTTATTCAATATATTATTTAACTTGATGTGAATATAATAGATAGTACCCGCGGTTTCACCCGTGTAGTTCCCGTGAGAATAAATGTAGCTGTTTAGCGGTGAAAGAATTTTTTAAATCGGTCGAGTACTTTTCATCTTTATAATATTAGTTTAGATTTTAGTTTAATTTATTCTTTGTTATCTAAGTTGTTTAACTAGGACTTTATCTACTGACAATACACGTAAACAATGTACCCCGGTACCCCTGCAGAGTCCACACACACACAAAATGTCTCATTACCAACACAATAAAGATCCAAAGTCCTGCAGCTCAAACAATGTCTGCCTTTGCTGCCAACAGCCAGATTTCATTTAGCTCCCACTTCACTTCCATTTTGCTCCCTATTCACTTGATTTCACTCCCGTCTTAGTCTACAAACCTAGATTTACTCAAGGTTCTCCGAAGTCGTCGAATGAAATGCTATTTTGTTTGTTTTATATTTCTCGCAGTCTCTTTGACAGATTTTCAGATTTTAACATCGAAATGGTTCTTTGTTTTGAATTTAATTTGTTTCTTCGCAGTAGTTATTTTATTTTTACAGTATAAATCCTAATTCTATAATAAATGTGAATGTATGTTACTCCATCACACCAGAACAGCTGAACATCACAACACAACAGAACAACACAAAAGATAGATAATAGTTTGGAATAGCACATAGGCTACTTTTTATCCCGAGAAAAAATGGGGGTGAAACCGCGGGGGAGAACTAGAATTGTATATTTTTATCACCATTGTACAGTAATTCCACCATGGTAAGTGATGAAATTGTCAACGGCAAGCACACGTCATCATCTGCCATCCTTTTTCCGACCTATCTATTCAGTGCATCTTTCTGACGCCAATCTTTCGCTAATTAAACCGACATTGAAATGATCATGAAAGACGTGGATTTTAATACGTGGAGTGTGCCTCCAGGTAGATATATATTTTGCGAGTTTAAAAGTATCACTAGAGCCTCAAGGCCATGTCTTTCTAAGTACATTCTTATTTCAAACCTCACGTTGCTGTCATAAAAAAAGAATAGCAGAGTACAGACCGCATTGTACGATGACACAAAACAATCGGTTATGAACGAACAGAATGATCATTCTGGGGCACATCCGAACGCTGTCTTCGCATTGTTGGGGCCTCGTAATTTCCATGTAATCTTCCCCTTCAAAATACTATCCTATATACAGTAAATAAGGTCCGTTTTCAAATGTTATTTAGTTTCATAATATTTTGTATAAAATCGAGTGGATTCTCTCCTCATAAATATGTACGGGCGATGGGTTGTTTCCTATTGTTTAGTTTATTTCGTTTGAGTAATTGGTTGGAAACTGCTGCATATTATATCTGTAGGCGATTTGTTTATTGTTGCGTAAACGTATTATTATGTTTACTTTAATTTTGTGTACTCTTCAATTTGAATATGGTTTAACATTTTTGTACTTCTGAAATTCAGGTGAAATTTTGCTATTTACATGAACTATGGTAATTTAATAGACTAAAGACTTTTTGAATTGAAAACTATTTTTATGTCACGCTATTTAGAACAAATTGTTTTAAAATAGTAAGCGGTTGTTGTAATTTTATTTATTACCTACCTGATTTCTTGTAGTTTTTTTTTGATTCTTAAAGTAATATAAAATTTTAATGGTTTTGTCTTTTGTAAAAATATCTAAAGTATGTTGAGGAAGAGCGATGGCTCCTAATACAGGATTTCTATACTTAAAATGAGGCATCGAATTACTGTACCGAAAAATGTAAAACATGTTATAGAAATAAACATTTGTATTCGTATTTGTATATTTGTATTTCTTTTCTGTGACGTCATTCAGTCTAGTATGTAAATAGACAATGGTTAAAGTCTGTGTAAATGTTTTTTTATGATGTGTATTTTTATTTTTATGAAAATAAGGGTTTACATAAAAGTGGTTCACTGAGTGTACAGTGATTTTGTATTCGTCGGTACAAAAGAACAAGCACAAAGGAAACTACTGTGAAACCGCGAAATAAAATGTGGTTGTAACTCACTTCTACTATCGCTACAAAGGAGGCTATAAAACAGAAGTAAAGCCTTTCAATTCGGTTGATCAGTTCGAAATTTAAATTACATATACTTCGGACTTCCTATTCTTGATGAGCCAGTTGGCTTGGTGGTTAGAGACCCTGACTGCCATGCCGCAGGTCGTGGAGTCGATTCCCATTCGGGACAAACATTTGTGTGTATGACCATTTCTGTATGTTTTGTGTCTGGATGTAAATATCTATATAAGTATGTATTTCAAAAAAGTAGTATATCAGTAATCTGGTTTCCATAGTACAAGCTCTGCTTAGTTTGGAACCATAATAAATATATATCAAAATAAAATCATACATAAACAATAAACGGTTATGCAGTTTGGCGAATCTTAGCTTATGTATACTGAATAATTTTTCCGACGAAATAAATGATCTAAAAAAAGAACAAATAAAATATCAGTACCAATACCACTTTCCCCCGCGGTTTCACCCGCGTTCCCGGGGGTATTTTACATATTCCCGGGATAAAAAGAAGGCTATGTGCTATTTGCTGATTCATCATCATCATCATCATCAGCCTATCTCCGTCCACTGCTGGACATAGGCCTCACCTATGGCAAACTGGCTGGCAGCGGTTGGAAACAAAGAGCTGAAGATCGAGCTCAGTGGCGTGCCATTTGCTGATTATAGTTTCTATATTATATATTAACCGTTTACGAGCACGCAACGGAAGTTCTTAAAGGCTTTTACCACATTTTTAATTGGTGCTCCGCTCCTAATACTTAGTCTTAGCGTGATGATATATAACCAGTAGCCTTTCTCGATAAATGGGCTATCTAACACTGAAATAATTTTTCAAATCGAACCCGTAGTTCCTGAGATTAGCGCGTTCAAGCAAACATACAAATAAACTCTTCAGCCTTATTTATTAGTATAGATTTCTATTAGGTCATAGAGATACATTAACACTAATCATACCAACACTTACTAGGCACCAATTTCTACCAAAGCGGGTCAAATGTGACTTTTTGTTTCCTGCTTGAATGAATGAAATATGGTTGTTAGGAGGGGAAATAAATAGTATAACTGTATATTAATTAGTAAGAAAAAGTCATGAAGTCATATGTGCAAAAGCAATAAGATGATACGTGCATTTAGAATGCAAAGTTCAAAATGGGTCGTTTGACCCGGTTATGGTATGTTTAGTGTTAAAGGCTGTAATTATTTTACATAACAGAAATATTCCATGTATTTTTATATGCGCGATTCTGAGATGAAACTGACATTGTTAATGTGTTAAGCTAACAAACAATACAATTAAAATTTCTATTTATATACCTAATAGTATACGACCTGTAGACACATTTTACAAACCAGTTTTACTTGGTACGTCAAAGACATAAAAATCTGTATAAAACGGAGGTCTACATCATTCACAGAATTACACAATGTCGCAGAAATAAAATCAGCCCCTTTAAAATCATAATTCCCACTTCGTATTTCCAACTACTTTTTAATCTTTTAACACAGATTGTCCGGCGTAAAACCGTGCAGTTCCAATTCTCCGAAACAGAGAACCTCAAAAAAGGTAAAAGAACGCGGAATTAACGTCTGCAAATGCCTTTTAT
This sequence comes from Habrosyne pyritoides, assembly GCA_907165245.1. Classification (NCBI taxonomy): domain Eukaryota; kingdom Metazoa; phylum Arthropoda; class Insecta; order Lepidoptera; family Drepanidae; genus Habrosyne; species Habrosyne pyritoides. The sequence goes on along the minus strand of OU015591.1, from coordinate 13,973,776 downwards.
TATATATTTTCCCCTCTCGAGCCGAAGTGTGCGCCGAGATTTGAATGAAATTTTCATGAATAACCACCTCGTGCCGCGCGTATTTCACAAATGTACATACCAACTTAATATTAAGTACCTCCTCGTTATAATCGCTTAGGAAAAATGGAATCCCCTGAATGTGGGAAATTTTGATTTGGGATGATGATAAATTGAATAAAAATACCTAAATTGTTTTTAATTATATACGTATTTGGAATAGCTTTTTGAGCATATATATAATGCTAAAGACAGTTCAGTTTAAAGAATTTATTTCTCAAAAGAACATTACAGGTTATGTAATAATATCTGATGGAATGCATCCTTAATCGTAGGTCGGTAGTTAGGTAGTAATAGAAATATTCGTCATTCATAAAGACCTTTACAGGTTTTTATAAATTGTTTAGTGATAAGTACTCTAGCTTCAAGAAAATGTAATGGAAATAATATTATAACCCATTTTTAGTATTGCTGCAGTCGAGTAAAAATTGTACTACTATTATGTTTCAATGTCCTATATTGCATTTGTATCAAATGGGCCATACCACCTTCAAAAAATTATACATAATATTATTAGGCATTGGGCCCGCGGGCCCGCAGAAATGGGCCTTTCGACCTAAGCACCCATAGAGCTATTAAATTATGTGAAGGGTGTCAGATATTATTTCCGAAGAGTTCAGTGTGTTCACGGTTAATATATTTATGCTAGTGACTGATTGTGTAAATTTACTTTTTAGTGTTTATATGGCAAATTGTTTTAGTCTATACCCTGAGCTGATATCCGAGCCCTAAACGGGGCACTTTAGCGTCATTGCTTTTTTTACTATCAGTTGAGTTTTCAGTACTCATTGATTTAGCGATAAGAGTGTAAAATCAATGATCTATTACCAAGAAAATCCACTTTGAAATTTTTACAGATAGTTTTTCTCTTTTAGTATATCATATACAACCAGCCCCGCTCCGGCTTCGTCTATATGAACTGTTTAGCCCACTGATTGTTCTCAGTAATTTTTCCTAACACAAGGATCATTTTGACACAATCATTTTGATTATCAGCAGTAGTAATCAGACGTTGGTTAGAAAACGTAAAAATAATCGCGTTTCAATCGCAGGAAATGGTCTAATTATATCCCGGGACTGAATAATTGTTTTTTGATGTTATCTGAACCAACATTTGAATACTGTTTAAAAAAAAAGAAAAAGAAAATAAAAATATGTTATTACTGTAAACAAAGATAAAAGAAAATGATCCACACAAAGTTAACAATTAAAGACAAAGTTTACAAAACATAGAAATGAACATAATATAAAATACATTATTTCGCAGACAACTATCTGTCTAGACTTGCTAATATCTAAAGGATTCCTCACTAGGCAAGCCTGCATCGAGGAACCTTTAAATTAAAATAAAACATTCTCACAATCTAAATGAAACATTGTTATTAAACCAAAGAGCTACAGAGTGATATTGCAAATTGTGCCGAGGGCGTCCGCAAACGTGTCTATACCATAGACTGAATAAATAAATAGAAACGTACACGTATTAATCCATAGAGTTACCTATGGCTAGAACGCGTGACGGCATCAAACAGTTCCAATATCGTATATATTTGAGCTAGCCTCGCGGGCATTTTACTGAAATGTTCGCTGTAAAATTGCGTTATCGTAGTTTTAAAACAAATGGAAGCTTTGTCTAGCAATTGGAATTTTAGTCACGGTAAAATAATTGCCATTTTTGATTAAAATAGTTAATCATATAAAGTGCAAGCTTAACTAAATGGTGCATAACATGAGGACCAAGAAGTAACGCGTGAGGTAATACCGCAAAGGGATGTAAAATAAAGTTAACATTTATTTTAAATGTATTAAATATTTGAAATGGCTTGCCATATTAAACATTTTATTTGGAGTATTCCATGAGTAACCCAGGATTCAGTTGTTTTCGAACTATTTTATATAAACTTAAAGAAAATATCATTGCCAAATCCACCAGCATCCAATTTTTACTAAAATAGATATATAAGATGATCTAAGATGACCTGTCAACGTCTTTCGGCCGCTTCCCTGGTCCCTTCGTCAAAACAAACGACTTCAAAGCCCGGATGGTAAAGATCAACTACTGGATTGTACGTTTGATCTTAAAATTGTTAACTCAGCCGTCAAATACTTAAATTCCTAGTTTTGACACTCGACTCAAACGACTGTAAGGCTCAAATAGCTCATAAAATAGCTCGCAAGTAGGACATTGAAAGGTTTTATCGCTCAAGAGCACTCGCCACAGCTTGGCGCGATCTGCGAGCGTATTTGATACCCGCTGTTTTTAGGAAGGCAGTTCTGTCTACTTCAGGTTTTGGTGGAAATGTTGAGTGCATATTTGTTCGTCAAAATATATTTCTAGGAAATATATCTGCGAAATATTCAAAATTTTTGTGCATTTAATTCTGTTTTTGTAATCCACTACTATGAGGTGTGATTCGTTTTTTTTTAAACAACCGTGACACATTTGAAATTTACACTTTTACAATTTACGTTTTTGTAAGGAAAATAAGGCTGTTGTTTTATATTTGATTTAAGATTTTATACATTTCAAACCTCGCTTAGATAAGGTTTTCTAGTACATCCAAGGAATTAATAAATGAATTAAATCCGTCTAAAAATAGCCCACAGCAACGTATTTATTTTGCAGTAAAAAAATCCGCGACAAATTTACAAGCCAGCTGAACTAAATTAAACGCACCAAAATGATAGGGCGGCAAAAAACCGGATAAAGTTCATCCGGGCATACCCGGTTATACGGTAATCCGGGTGCGCGGTCGAATTAAAAACTCACGTGAAATGACCGGAACTCGATTTTCCTTATGGTGACAGGGTAATGAGCGTCCCAATTTCGGTTCGGAATCGTCCAATTAGGAAGGTTGTACGAAACACGACGACCAGCGCTTTGATATTTGCCCCATGGCCTTTTTTTAACGAAGTTTGACACAGGAAGCAAATATTTTTAGTTATTTATATCAATACATATATTCACCGCTCGGTTTCATATCACAATCCATGGCTAAAAGTACCAAATCACATTAAAATCTGTCCAGTCATTACGGGACGAGCACCTTTTGCAGAAATAATATTACCGAGTAATATGTTTTCGCTTTCTTTCAATAAAGTCGTACATATTTTGAGTTCAAAAACATATAATTTCTTTGGTGTTTAAATAAAGATCAATGTACACTTGAAATTAAATCAGGATTAAGTGAAATGACTTCCACGTTGTCTCAAAAGGCCACTAAAAAATTTTAGTAGAACGGCCACCATTTTAAGTACTTAAACCAGACTTTTGTGTGAAAAGTGAGTGAATTGATTTTGTGATAGTTAATTAAAGTTATTTAAACTATAAAAATGTTATTACTCGAGACTGGCAAAAAGAAGGAGAGATATTTTAAAAATTGTATGAGTGAATTTGATTCAAAATAAATATTTGTGTGCATAAACATGTCTGTTTGTTCTGTGTTTGTTTTTATTAAAAAAAAAGTAAATCAGTTCATTGCTACATGTTTTAAGCGCTGCTTAGGTTGCGAACAGACAGCCGTGTGTGAAGAATATGCCAGAATTTTATTTGTATTTTTTTATTTTTTAGACAGGCCAGTTGGCTTGGTGGATAACGATCTGACTGCCAAACCAAAGGTCGCGGGTTCGATTCCCACCCAGGACAAACATTTGTGTGCATGAACATGTCTGTTTGTTCTGTGTCTGGGTGTAAATATCTATATAAGTATGTATTTAGAAAAAAAATTGTATATCAGTTATCTGGTTTCCATAGTACAAGCTCTGCTTAGTTTGGGACCAGATGGCCGTGTGTAAAGAATGTCCCGGGATATTTATTATTATTATTATTTTTAACTAGCTGTCTCCCGCGGTTACACCCGCGTTTCAACGGGATGATTTCCCGATTCAAAAATGATTCTATGTGTTATTCCAGGGCATTTCCTATATATGTGCCAAGTTTCAGCCAAATCCGTTTGATAGTTTTTTCGTGAAAGAGTAAAAATTATCCATACATACAAACTTTCGCATTTATAATTATTAGGACACATATTGCAAGTACATATCATAACTTCCACATAAAAAATCTCATCGTAAATCCACTACTATTCCTCTGATAGGCTCATTAGACACAAAAATAAGGAAACATCAACAAAGCTGTATAAAGGTGACCGAAACGTGCAACATGCTGCCAAAATTACCATTGTACGACAACGTTACCGTTGTTTATAGCTCAGGTGTCTTCAATTTCCCCCCTAAAGTCGTAAAAAATAATAAAGAGCTTTTACTATGCGTTTGAGACACCATTTTCGTACGCTAATCAAATAGCTTGGTCACGCAATCGCGTGCGCATTCTTTATATAATCACGTACTTTAGGTTAACAAGGCGGCGGCACGCGAGCCTTACGCTAAGAGGTGCGGCCAGGGAATGAGCGAGGGAGCGGTCGGTAGCGAGAGCGATTTATTTCTATTAAAATATGTTGGAAAGATTGTAAGCTGATTAATAAATAGCTAGGTTTGTCAATTGGAAGATTTGGAGTTAGTTTATTTAAGTAAGCATTTATTTTATTGGAAAAATGTATGCCTCTGATATAAAATACATCAAAATTATTTGATTGGATATTTAAAAGCACTTTACAATATAAGGTAGCGTCAGCATGTATTCCAGTTCATGTTTTTCGAAAGACAGATTCGAAACATGGTTGAATTTTGTTAAAAAAAGTCAGCCTCTCAGTCCGCTTCTAAACAGTTATAAAAGCACAGTCGTAACTATAAATAAACTTTCCGACAAATTTCGTAAGCCAAAAGCACTTAAAACATTTTTTCTGTACTAACAAGACAACTTTTAAGTCTAATTTACTCTTCAGTACCTAAATTCGTTCATTTTATGTCTGGTCGTTACACAAAAAACCTAGAATTTACGATGAAATATTGCGTGAACGAATGAATGAAAGAACAAATGTGGCCGTTCACGTAACACTTTCCGCACTTCGTGTTTTATGGCCTGAACAGTGTTGTTAGGTTTGATTATTTTTTACGTTTGTACGCATTTACTTTAATTTACGGTTGGAACTAAAGCTTTAGTTTTGTTTCTGGCATGAACAATTAAAATGTTTTTACATTTAAACATTTTCTCCCTCAAAATAGTGTTTATGGATAGACTTGATTGTTTTCTTGAAATCCAATTTCTTCAGTGAAAATGGCCTATCAAAATTGCTACGAATTTTCTTTTCATAAAACTATTATATTAGTATCGAAGTAAACATAAAAATTCTCGAAAAATTCATTATTCATTTCATACTATAGAATTTATTCATAATGTAATTTTCTGATCATTGCTTTACAGATTAAAATAGAGTCCAATATGTAATTCAATACCTCAATACATTATCAGCCGGTTTTAATTAAAATGTACAACCACACAAGCAGAACTGTAACTGAAATATCTAAAAAGAAAGAGTGTGAATTTCAGGAGGATAATCTCCGGAACCACGGCACCTATTTAAAAAATATTTCACAGTTTGAAAGGTCAATTACTCCGGGTGGAAATAGGCTGTGATTTAATCCCTGGATACATTAAATCCCTCAAGAATACGGGTGAAATCGTAGAATGATAGTTAGTTTAATATAAAATGAGAACATTAATTATACAATAAATTATGTATTATGCTGTAATAACAAATAGGTACTCAGATAAATATTTACACCCAGACACAGATAACAGAGATGTTGATTTTCAAAAATTCCTCTAAGTGGGAATCGAACCTACTACCTGTGACTTGACAATAGCTGTGTCAAATGACCACGCCAACACGCTCGTCTTTATTTACTAACTAGCTGTCCCCCGCGGTTTCACCCACATTCCCGAGGGATGTAACATTTTCCCAGCACAAAAAGTATCCTATTTTACTTCTAGTACCTCCAAGAATATGTCTACAAAGTTTCATGATAATCGGTTAAGTAGTTTTATGCGTGAAAGCGTAACAAACAAACTTTAAAACAATTTTTTTTTGTACCTTTTGGGCCGACAAGCAATCATACGGTCCACCTGATCTGGTAAGTGGTCACCGCCGCCTATGGACATTTGCAACACTACGGGCATCGCCAATGCGTTGCCGACCCTGAGACGTGAAGTTGTTAAGTCTCATGTGCCTGTAATTTCACCGGCCCCCTTACCTTTCTAACCGAAACCCAGTAGGTAATACAAGTGCACTACTGCTTCACGGCAGAAATGGGTAAGGTGGTAGTACTTCCCCGGACGAACTCTACACCAAGAGCTCTACTAGTCTAAGAATTATTTTTATATTTATTATATTAATTATTTATATTAGTAGGGATATAACAAAATTTACAGCTTTTAAATTCAAATTGTATATATTTTTTTGTGTATAGTTTCTTAAGCGTGCAAAATAATTATTTACTATCTTACTTAATTATAATATTCAAGTGAGAATAATTTCGCCTAGTTTTTGCTAAAAGGTACCTGCCTGTAGCACTTTTTCTTTGATCACAAACTAATGATAATTATTATTTTACTATTACCATTAATAAATGATATTATAGTCTACGTCACCTACCACTACGCGGCGCCCTTTTCATCCCTAATTGTAATTAGACTGATTGGGCACACTAATTACGAGGTCCAATCCGATTTAATGAAAAAAAGGTACTTATTTCTTTGTTCATTACACTACGATCACTCCGTGAAAACCTTTTTGAAATTAGGGGACTTGAAAGAATAATGGTTAATTAGATTCAGACTTTGTGGACACCGAAATAGAACTCATTTAGGCAGTACTTGGATATTTTACTGCGTTATATTTCAAGGGATATTTTGTGAAGTGAAACCTCTTTATCGACGTAATATAATAAAGAGATACATTTTAAAATCGTCAAAATATAGCTAATATATATAATAAGTAAACTATTCTGGTAAAATTTCATGAAAAAGAAAATTTTTGTTTTTGTAAAAAAGAGTATCAAAAATGGATTTTTTTTTATATCACTTCGGCCGACTAACACGCAGATGGTCCACCTAGTGGTAAGTGGTCACCGCTGCCTATGGACATTTCCAACACTAGGGGCATCGGCAATGCGTTGTCGACCCTGAGACGTGAAGTTGTTAAGTCTCATGTGCCTGTAATTTCACCGGCCCCCTTACCTTTCTAACCGAAACAGAGTAATACAAGTGCACTACTGCTTCACGGCAGAAATGGGTAAGGTGGTAGTACTTCCCCGGACGAACTCTGCACTAAGAGCTCTACTACTCGAAAAATATGAATATATGTGTGAATGTTTGTTACTCTTTCAGGCAGAAACTATCGATCAAATTTCGATAAACTTGGCACATACTCGTACATAGTTTGCAACCTGAATTAGCATATACCTAGGAGATTTTTTATCCCGGGAAAACGTGAAAACCCTCAGGAACGCGAGTGAAACCACGAGGGACAGCTAGTTAATGAGGATTGTGATACTTATTTAGTCGATATAATTAAAATGAAGACATATTTTCTGTAAATTGTGACGACTTAAGTTATTGTGACGACTTAAGTTTTAATGATACCTACATCACATTTACCTTCAAGTAACTTACCCTAACAAAAACCAATTTAGAAATTGCCTACGACCGGTCAAATGGACCCCCTATTTCAGTGTACTATCTATATGATATCAGCCCTAACCAAGTGCAACCGAAAATACACTTTAGTGCTACACAAATATGACTCAAAATGTAAATAGCGAATGAATGGCTTAATCAGAATTTGCGTCCTTATTCAGATTTTAATAATATTACCTAAAGAAGAAAATGAGATGGTAAATATTTTTTGAAACTTACTTGGTCCTTAAAAACTACTATTTCTAATTAAATTTTAATTATATCTTTATTTAATTTAGTACATTGTTTTAGTGTGATATCGTATCTGCTAAAAGCTGAAGCACACATTACGACCCTGAATATTACCGCTAAATCGGTTAGTTTCCATGGAATTTGATATCTAAGGAAACTAACTGTTTTATTAGTAATGCAATCATCTACTTTCCAGTATCCAATCCTTTGGAATCGGCGTAATATGTATGTTGATCGGCTTTGGGGATGCTTTTGTAGACCACGTGGTGCTAGGTGTGAAGTGCACTATCTAGTCGCTTAAGATGGTGTCGTAAGCTGATGGTAAGTGGTCACCGCTTCCTATGGACAATCACAACACTAGGGACAACGCCGATGGGTTGTTGACCTTGAGACGCAAAGTTCTTAAGTCTCATGTGGCTGTAATTTTACTGTTCGTAAATAAAAGTCACAAAATTCTCGCGCATAATCCTAACTCGTTTACGTAAATCGAAATAAAATCCAGAATAAGGACGGATAGGGTCAGCGATTCCGAAACGAGGGAGAATATACTGACGCAGTATTATGTAGATACGAATTATGATTATGAGTATTATAAACTGAGATTTATAGATGATCGAATATCTATTTTAGAAGGCTTTTGTGTGTTTTGGTCAGATTTATATCTTTGTTGATGTAGAATCTTAAGGTTATCGTACTATACCTAAGTGGATATACTAAGAACCATGGATGCCGGGCTACTTTCTCGACGATTTCATAAGATACTAGCTGGTAAGACTGACGTTGTCCTGTGCAAATGTATTCATACAAAAATGCTATTTGAAACAAATCATGAAAGAAAAAACAGACAACGTTTTCAATTTTACTTCAAAATACTTACAATCTTAAAAAAATGGATTTACTCGCCAACGAACTGCTGGAATTTTTCATTATAGATGCTGAAAGTAACGAAGCATAAGCAAGCTGTACAGAAAGCTTATAGACCTATAATTGTATTGAATGAGCATTTCTAGATTGCCACAGCACACACAGTAGCGTCTCGACACATACTTACGATAATACAAAACAGTGTGCTAGATTATGCCAATGTCTTGTAATGTAATACACCAAATGAACGAAAAGGGCACAGATTTCGAATACCCCAAATGAATGGGACCAGGTTTGCCAAGAGATGAAATAACGATGACTGAAACTGAAATTCATACCAAAATGGCTTTACATTTACGAAAAACCTCAACATTATTTAATCATTATGCACATTAGTCGACCAAACTCCAAAACAACCGATCCCAATTTTCCACTCGTTTTCCGAAAACCTCTTCCGACCAAACAAGGATGTAACTGTTAAAAACTTAATTACGCTCTGGTCCGAGTAAGGGGCTCTAATTACCCATGGGCCTCCGCTTACACAACAATTAGTCAAAGTTTGAGAGCCGCTATCGATGAGATCGGTCTCTGGTTGGATAAAAGATTTTGTTTAATCCTTTGAAAAAAGGTTTGAATTGTCTCCTTATTTTTATTGCGGTCTCTTTCGTGTTTAAATTATTAAATTTAGAATGCTCTATATACCCAATTAATATCCTGGGACATTCTTTATACATGGCCGTCTGATTCCAAACTAACCAGAGCTTCGACTACGGAAGCCAGATAACTGATATACTATATATATGATTTAAATGTATAGAATAACCAGACATGTTTATGAACAAAAATATTTGTCCTGGGTGGGAATCGAACTTGGCAGCCAGCCAACTAGGCCGTCATATATGTCGCGATAATCATTAAAAAATAAACTAAAAAGTGTGACAAATCCGTCTCTTTACTTTTTTTCTCTGCCTACTGTACCGATTTTGATTCAAATTACCAGAGCGGTCGCTTATACCTCTTAGATAGAATTAGGCTGCTTTTTCTTTGGTAGTAGAAACCTGCGATACACCGTCAGCACTGGATAATTCTCGAATAAATATGAATATATAAATTGATCAAAATATTAACAAAGTATCAGCATGTTTATTGTCAACCGCCTAAAAACCTCTAAAGGTCAAAAAACACCCCGAACAAAAATAAATCTTGATTTATTGTTCTGGAACAAAAAGTCCAATATTGACACGGCTCGACGCTCATGCAGCGATAAAATAAAAAAGCGGAGATTCCATCACGCCGTGTTATCCGATACGTCTTTTGTCATTTCATATCCGGGTTCCCGGGTCCCCCCTCCACCGGCCCGGTAAAGGCCGATGACATAATTACGAAGTTTAGCCCAATTTCTCGCACGAAAATCGGGCCACAATTTAAGAGATGGTTTTCGAGGCGTGATAAATAGATGTAATTATTGTTAAGGATTTTTTTATATTCGGGATAAAAAGAAGTGTGGCTACTCATCTTTCCATTAATTGTTTGTTTAAATAATTTAATAAAAACGTATATTCACTCTAATTTTGAACATCTTTATATTTTTCAGGTCTTTATAATAAAGCCGTTATAAAACATTATCTGTACGTTTAGTGCCTAGTGTACTTACTAGTATTTATTAGCTTTACCTACGCAGTAACAAGTTAATGATAAATTCATCATCTTCATGATAGCCCACATGAACCCACTGCTGGGCATAGGCCTTGATAGTATAGGCAATATCAGGTCATCTCGGTGGTGATCTGAATATCTATAATAAATATAGTGAATAAAAGTTGCGAGCTCTAAGTGCTGGCGACAGGTGGTATATTTATCATTTCATTCATATAATGGGCGAATAACCATTTAAAAACATATGTGTATCACATTAAACAAATTCCAAATTCGTTTTTGTAATTACACTGTGGCTTCAGCGGACGTGACGCGATTCCGCGGCAAATGAGGTGTAGGGGGGTGAAGGGGACGGGGGAGGGGTGCCCAGTGATTTGTTACCTGTGCCAGGGGGCATTGCGAATTGAATAAATTTCCGGTAGGCTATGCAATGGTCTCTTTGATACCCGTGCGTTTTTGAAGGGTGACATTTGATTGAAAATATGACAGTTATCCTACTTCCTTCTAATATTATAAATCTGACATTTTTGAGGATGGATCTTTGGATGAATGGATGGACATTTATTACTCCCCCATGCAATAACTTACAAATGTAGATGAAAGCAAAATATTGTTAAAACTTGGCACATAAACAGTTTATGACCTGGAACCTGCTGTATATTAAACCTGTACCCTTGTTAACACATAGGATTCTTATTATCCCGGGAAAATAAAACATCCCTCGGAGATAGGGGTATCACCGCAGGACAATAGTTTTAATTTGATTGTAAAAGAAGTATCTAAAGGTATACTGAAGTAAGGAGAATATTAGTAAAGAAGTGCATTACAAATCCCATTTTTAAATTTGCTCTGTGTCCTACAAACTATTTTTGACGTCAAACAACCATATTAGCCTCTTTTATGTCTCTCATTGCACTTTAATCAACAAGTAATACAAGCTAATAATTTTGTAAAAAATCTGAATCAAAAATGTGGTATTTATTGTTATTGGTTTGCTCACCGTAGTTGGTAATAAACAGTAGCTAGTGACCAAAAACTTCGCTTTATATTTTCGAACACACCATTTTAGTCCACGTCCTCATAACAATGATGCAGCTAATTCATTATCTGAAACACCCCAAAATCTGCAACGTACACGTTATAAATTACCTCTGTAAATGTGTAACAGTAGTTTGCAACAAAAACTATCTAGGGTTGATGAAAATAATTTAGAACGCAGATCAACCCTCGGCTTTTGTGGTGAAGCCCATGTGTGAGGCACGTCCCTATTTAATTAATAATTTTAACGTGGTTTCGGGTGCACGCTCCACGGTTAAACCCGTAATTTGATTTTTTCCGTACCGCGTCGATTTTTAACGTAAACTCGTGAGGTAAAATTTTACTAAAGGGTTCTGAAATTGATACTTTGCAAGAACTCTCTACTTAATTTAACATTAATCAAAATGCAATACTGCTGTTTGCAAGGAGGTACCTAACTTAGTTTGGATTCGAATAAGATATCTACTAAAATAATATTCATTCGTCCACATCCACTCAGTTGGTTTTGATTGATCATGTACCTGAGCTGATACAATTATCCTTTTCCTAAAATAAAATAAATAATCTTGTTATATATTCGAACCATTCAATCAAAAAATATAATAAGAAGTGATAAAAAAAATATTATTAAGGCCAAAAGGAAACGTGGGCATCCGCCATTTTGTCGAAGTCAAGCGTGACTTGACAGCGCACTCCGTTCGGAAATCGAGTTACGATGTCCAATATTGATACAATTGTACCAACAAAACGAACCCAACATAACTACAGGAAGGATAGTAATTCGATTTTGACCCGATACTTCTCAGGATTCGCTTTGAAAAAGAATAAATTTATTGTATGTTCATTTGAGATTTGCCTTGAGTTTTTCTGTAGTTTTTGCGTTCGGAATCTGATGAAAACCATAAAAGTACCGGAGTGTTAGATTGCTTTGTTGACTCCGGCGTGACGACTGGATTCTAGATTTTTTTTGGTTTTTTCAATTACAATAGAAAAGCTTTTGTATGTTCGGAAAGGTAACTGGCACCGTGACTTTTATTTGTGTTATATATACCTAGATTAATTTGAAAATCTAGCTCTGGTAGCCTTTATTCTCATCCCAATATCTTTGACATGTTTTGTTGTTTAAATTGCTCTGTATTAGAGTAGTAGAGCTCTTAGTGCAGAGTTCGTCCGGGGAAGTATTTCTGTATTTTGTAGAGAAGGAGACGGTGAAATTACAGCCATATGAGTTTACTAATTGACTCAGGCGTGGCCTTGCGGAAATCCATTGTAAGATTATCCAAAAAACAAATATCTAGTAGTAGTAGAGCTCTTAGTGCAGAGTTCGTCCGGGGAAGTACTACCACCTTACCCATTTCTGCCGTGAAGCATTAGTACACTTGTATTACTGCGTTTCGCTTAGAAAGGTAAGGGTGCCGGTGAAATTACAGGCCCATAACTTAACAACTTCACGTCTCAGGGTCGACAACGCATTGGCGATGCCCCTAGTGTTGCAAATGTCCATAGGCGGCGGTGACCACTTACTATCAGGTGGACCGGCTGTTTGTTTGTCGGCCCAAGTGGTATAAAAAAATAGTTTTCCCTATGTTCGAGCATAGGAAAATATCTTCATAAATATTCGTATGTATTATAAAATTTGTCACCTAGTTTCCATTGCACAAGCTCTGCTACCAGATGGCGGTGTGTAAATAAAATTGCAGGATATGTATTTATTATTAATATTCCAAATAATTTCGCCAAATGATTCTCTTTAAGCGACATATGTCTTCAAATGTATAACACAGTGGGACGCAACAATAAATTAAATCGGCCTTGTCGCCACAAGTCAGTGAAAGTAAAACGTATTCCTTAAAAGCACTTTCTGTGCATATTACATTTCTTAAAACCACGTCCTCTGTTTCACATTTTCATCCGTGCCGTGGTATGATTCTCGCGAGCAATTCTTTTAGAATAATCTTCATTTGGAGGGCGTCGCGTCAAAAATACATAAAATATTGCCGGCGAGGCGCGGGCCTGGAAGAAATCCGCGTCAACCATTACCGAGGATTGTTGGTGTTAGACTATATTGTTCGTTTTTGTAAACTTTTAAAAAATATGAACAGGAATGCTGGGAATCGAGAATTCCAATTTGTGTACTTTGTTGTTGGAAGCAGGATTCATGATATTGTTGGAGATTGATTGAAATGTCGCCAATGAATGTGGTCTAATCAAAGTAGCGTGTTTTGCTTTGTTTGTCAGTAAATTTCTGATAACATTTTGAGTTCTACTAAATCTCTTGTTATATTATTGCGTCGATTACATGTAATTCGAAATTCTGGCAGAGGATAATTTATTACAGATTTAAAATGTTTGCCATTAGGCGTTATTCAGGCATATGTTGTGTAAGTCGGTGTATGTTTTCTAATGGAGAAAGTTTTTCCTGATCTAAACTAGGGATCATATGATTTACACTAGGGATACGATTCTGCCACTTGTTGACTCCACTACACTACCTCTACGTATTTATACAGGTCTCGCTTCGATTTCGCGCTTTCAGCCATATTTCCGATGGATCTAATGTATCTGGGGATTATAAAATAGTCTGTTTCACTCGGGAATAATGATGATGTATATCGGTTAAAGAACTATTTAAACCGGATGAGTATAACTGGATATTAATTCCGACCTAGTACATTCAAAATTAAAAATTTTACTTAATTATAATATGTATGAAACAAATTGTAAAAGTAGATGATGTGAGTTACTGAAATTTCATTATTTTATATCGATTTTAGTTTAATCGTAGAACAGAAACATTTTTCCATTACGCGCCACGCTACTACCCGAACGTGTGATGTAATCAACCGTGACACAGTAACATAACTCTGCGCAAATGTTTAATTATTATACAAACTATAGCATATTAGCATTTCGTGACGTCGCAGTGGTGGTGCTACTGATATTTTGCATATTCGCGTCACGCTTGTGACGTCACCGTTGACGCCGAATTATGTACGCATTAGATTAGTAATTGCCGTGTACATATAAAATCTAATTTGTATTCAGTGTGTTCGGGTTGTTACGGCTATTTCTTTTAATATTTTATGTGGAAGTGGCTCATTTGGAATATTTGTCGCTTTAGTAACAGAGTTTCGTGTTATAATTTAAAATATTATTAGGGGTAACAGAGTAGGCGTTGCCAGCAAACAAATACATTCTAAAAAATCGGCTTTTAATTTACGACGATTCTAGTCAGTTGGTAGTGAAGTTGAAAACAACTTCTAGATTGTATGGTCACCACCTCCAGCTGCACAATATCACTTACCATGATGATATTGTGGGCAAACCACCAATAATAAAAGGCTGTGCAATCGTGGAACTCTAGACACCCAATCAGATAGAATTTCCATTAGCGATACGACAGAGCACAACAAATCCGCAGATAAGCTAGCGAAACAACCAAACACTGCATCTTCATTTATAAAGCAATTTATGTTTAAGAGTTCGTTCGTTGCTACAATTAACTTCTACCGAAGCAATTAATTTTAATTAAGAACACTTGGGGAAAGCGAAAAAAAAAAACAATTCAACAAAAATGGCTGTGACAAACGACGACAGCATTACCCTAAACGATCCGGAGGAAATAAGTTTCATAACGGATTTTGGCCGTGACAAGGTTTCTGTTAAAAGTAATTGTACGGTAGCACAATATTTTTCAAACAAGGGAATTTTCAAGGATCTGTATTTAATACGGCTGTTTCCAAAAGAGGATTGACTTTTTTCCACGAAGATACCTATACATTTTTCTTCACAAAATTTATTGTCTTCAAATAATAAGCTCTTTTTTGTATATAAGCCTTTATAATATCATAATATCATGTTTTAATATTTAAGATAAAGCATTTCAATTTCTTCTTCTACAAATAGCCCCACGTTGGGCGCCAACACTACTTCAAATCACATCCGGTATCCTATAGTAATGGTTGCCACACTTCCGGTCTAGCACGAGGCCTGACCTATTAATAACCCTTTCGATTAATTGAGTTCTCTAAGTGGTTAGGGGTCATATATGACACACTCCCTATTAATGTAAAATATTTTCCAATCTATGTAGTCATAGAATTTAATACTCTATCATGCCCAAATAAAGACTATCTATAAAAAACACTTCTGTAAATTACTTTTGTGCTTATAATATTAAAATTATCATGAGAAATCCTTCACATGTTATCTGAACCTACAAGCGGAGTTTGTACTTCGGTACTAGATAGAGAACAAACAGACAAAATTGCTGGCACTGGAATCAAACCCAATGGCCTGTGTAGTACAAAACCCGGTACACCAACCATTTGCCATTGAATTACCAGTCGTTTTATGCATAAGGAATTCCCAATACAAATCAAATTGTAGTAGAAGCTTATGTAGGTTTGACCGCCATAAGTGGCAACACTGAAAATGTATTTTTCAATTTTAATATTTTGTTTTAAATTAAACACACATTAGCAATTGGAAGGAATAGCAATGAAGTCATCCGTCAGAAAACCAAAGTATAGACATGGCTAAAAGGATTAGCAAGCTGAAATGGCAGTGGGCTGGTCACATCTGTCGTAGAACCGATAACCGTTGGGGTAGAGGTGTTCTAGAGTGGAGACCACAGTTTGGTAAACGTAGTGTAGGGCGCCCTCTAGCTTGATGGAGCGATCATATACGCAAGCTGGTTGGCAGCGATTGCAAACAAAGAGCTGAAGATCGAGCTCAGTGGCATGTCATAGGTGAGGCCTATGTCCAACAGTGGATGGAGATAGGCTGATAATGATGAATGTAATTATATCTTAATAGCTCCCAACAGTCTATATTATAGTAGTGAAGCGTAGCATATCTAGCAGCTTTCATGAAATTGTAATGAGAATATCCAGGGATTTGGCCGCGTAATTACTTGGATTTAACTTAATTGATTTCGAGACGTTGAGGTCGCATCTTGTAATCTTGGACACGTGTTGGTAGTTAGATATAATAGAAGAATATCTAGTCGTTAAAACATGTACTTATATAGTGTACATTTTGGTAAGAGATAAATATCAGTTGAATTTAATTAAAAATATATACTTTCAGATACAATATTTGACAGGCCAGTTGGCTTGGTGGTTAACGCTCTGACTGCCAAACCGAAGGTCGCGGGTTCGATTCCCACCCAGGACAAGCATTTGTGTGCATGAACATGTCTGTTTGTTCTGTGTCTGGGTGTAAATATCTATATAAGTATGTATTTAGAAAATAAAAATGTAGTATATGTAGTATATCAGTTATCTGGTTTCCATAGTACAAGCTCTGCTTAGTTTGGGACCAGATGGCCGTCTGTAAAGAATGTCCCAGGATATTTATTTATATTTATTTCATAATTGACAGACCATGAAATTGTACAATTTTGGAGAAAATCTACAAGAATATCAAATGTCAGCAATTCGATTGATTGGTTTTGTGATCTTTGTTTTGTTTGCTTCACTATAGTCTATCATTTTTATTTTATAAATAGTTTTCTAATCTTGTTTAGATCTTTCTATTTAACCGCAACTTCAAGCAAGACATTATGCTCATAAAAAATACTATATCATAGGTTTATTGGGCAGTATAGTAAGAACTATAATACTTTATCGGGATAATAACAAAGCCTTCTCTTCTATACACAAGCTTTTGCTTTCTTAGTCCCTAAACTCTATCAGTATTCACAATTGAGCCTACAAGACTAACATATGATGTTACCAACAAAATCTATGCAATTTAGATATGAAATTTGGGTGGTTTTCTATGGAATAATATCTCTATTTCTATAAATTATTAATTTCTATATAATGGTTTTTTTTTGTTTATTTAATATAGAATGGAAGATTAGGAATCTGATATGAAATAAAACAAACAGAAAAAAAAAATATATTTATCCAAGAAATACATTTTTACAAGCACTTTTGAATGGTCAGACTCTAACCCCGTTTCAGAAGGTTGCTTTTACTGAGAATCGACAATTAACTCAGCAATTATTCTTTTGAAAACAAGACTGTATACATTAAGATCTGCCCTGCAGAGAGCGAGGGCTACATCCAAGCATTGTCGTTATTAAATAATCATATAGATTATCTTAAAGACGATTTCGTCTATCATTTAAACTCGATTAATTGTACGTCGACTGCTTTAGAGTTACGAGAGTTGAAAGTATAATTTCAGCAGTATGTAACGTAGAAATCTATAGTTGAATATTTGTGGTAACTCCGCCATATTTTAAACTCCTACAACATATTTATTATGACTCCAATTAAAACAATCCCTGTGAGTGTTGTTAGTTTCCGAACGAAGCAAATAATATTGCTCTAATTTATCGAGGGAGATTTACAAGGCGCAAAGTGTAAGCGATAGCGAAATGTATATGTGTGTAATGTGTAGTACTTTGCACATAGAATTAAGTGAAAATGAATGAAAATATAATTAATAATAATAGAAACAATTGCAAGGCTTTTGACCTACCGAACGGGTATTAGAGTCAGACTACTCATAAGTGCTTGTAAACCCCATTATTCATAAAAATATTTTCATTTTATTTTATTTTTTTTACTATCAACTCTTATTGAAAACCAATTGAGGCTAAATCAAGTTGTCTTTCAGAATAATTAAAATAGAGACGTTTTACAGAAAAGCTAATCAGTGTGGGTCATGATTGCTCAAAATTAACAAATCAACTATTAGGTTACTATATAAATTGAGTGTTTTATACAAGCGGATAGGTAATGCCCAAACGAAAGATTTTGGAGAAAATTATATTATGTTAGTAAATCAAAGATTTTGATTAGTTTGTTTTGCTTTGCTCCTCCTCTTCAACCCTGCATTGAAAATAAATTATTGCAAACTAGGGTAGATTGTTTATTATTACAATTTATATAAATAAAGCCAGCCATTCACGGGACACTCGTGACAGCTACAAGTGGCGACCGACAATCTGTGGATTACACTTTCAACACTGTGCTGGGATTCGCCGCATGCATGAAGCCGGCGGTGGCCACTCGCTAAAATAATAATACGGTTAAACGAACTTTTTGCTGCCAATTTTCAATAGGCTGTGGTGAACTCTTTACCACCAGGGGGAGTAAGCTTGTCGCTCATCTTAATACTATGAAAATAAAATTTGCTATCGTAGATATAGTTATATACGTCTGTAATACGTGAACTGTCAAACGCGCACAGTTAAAGTAGTTTTAATTCTTTAAAGTTCTCGCATTTTCTCAATTATATAATAATATACATATATTATACATAAAAATCTTCTTCTTGAATCACTCTATTTATTAAAAAAGACGCATCTAAATCCGTTGCGTAGTTTTAAAGATTTAACCATAAATAGGGATATAGGGGCAGAGCTAGCGACTTTGTTTTATACTATGTAGTGATTATAGGGACAGCTGACAGAACTTTGAACTATGAAATAACAGTGTTTTTGTATATGGACTTCTATGAATGAATAGACACGCGAGAATTGCGATATCGAACTTATCTCAGGATTTGACATGTATAGAAGCTTCCAATATCAACAGTTGGCCCGCGGGCCCCAGGCACTGCCTGGCTGTCTTCCCTTTTAAATGGAGAAGTCATACCTCACTCTACCATAATATGATAACCTTGTAAAGCACGGGATATTAAAATAAAACTGAGATTATCGAAAAACATTATTGTTATTCATAAAAAACAAAAGGCGACGATCAAAAGAACAAAAAACTTAATATAACCGCTTTGGCTTATGAATACAATTGAACAAAGATATTTAAATATAAAAAAAGGAATAGAAGCATCATTAACCTTATATCGTTGGTGAGATGAACCGATAAGATTTTCCTCTGTCAAAAATCGCACAAAACGCCTCAATAACATATTCAGAGGTGTCAGTAACAGTGTCGCGAGTTCAATTGTTTTATCCCATCTCAAAAATGCCCATCACGACTTAAGAAGTATTTTCTTCAAAAAATTGATAAGATTAGCCATGGTACAGTAATATTCCAAATCATTCTAGTGGCTTGCTGTACACATGTTTAACTCACGCTTACGTCTCATCACTTGTCCCACAATATTTGTCGAGCAAACTCGTCGACTCCGCTCACTTATTGTGTCATAAAACGTTACGGCAGCATTTTCTGTATCATATTGTTTTAAGGGCTGGCCCATTATATCACGAGGTTATTGCGTGTTATATATGATAACAGAGAACAAGAACGATGACTCTTGATTTTAATAAGGTTATAAGTGCACATTTGTACTTGTGATTCTAAATTGTGAGATTTTAAACCCAGCTCTTTGTTGTTTTAACGATGTTTTTGTTTTTGGGTTAAAATTATTATTTCTTGTGTTATTATCTTGGTTGTGCATCATATATATTCAGCAATGATGATGTGATTTGATGAAACATAGAGCTATATTTGTTATTAAAATATCAAAAACGGTTCATTAAGAATATGTGTCAGTTTTATCGTGCTTTACCACTGCCTTAGCCTCTTAGCCACTGTTAACAAGCCGTTATTATTCCTAAATACACAATCCTTTCAAATTCAAAGCTATTTATTCGGTTAAGACCCTAGATGGGCATTTACGAAAGCCAAAGGTATTGAAGTAACCACCTGTTCGGAATTCAGCTTTCAACAGACAAGAAGCGGTAAGACTTTTATCATTGCTGGCACAGAAGTTTTCTGGAATCCGAAGTACCTCTGCAAAGTTATGAATCAGATGACTGTGCATGAAAAATGACCCCAAGGATATGCTTTAATTTACTCCAAGATCTCTATGAAAGTAGGTCAATAAACAGACTCGCCAAAACCGACCTTGGCTACCATTGAAAAACAATTCAAATTCAATTATTATTATTTTTTTCGCTTAATTTTTATTTCAGCGAGAACTCTTTGTCTCGAACCCGCCGCATAACGAGGTAATTACAATAACAATAGCTGTATCCAGCGACGATGAATGGAAAAAAAACGTCATTCCAACGCAAAATAACCCTATTGTATAATTTATTTACGGCAATGTCACTACCGGTAATTATTGTTGTTTTTTGCATACTCATTCGGGTAAATTTAATAAAATGTTAATATTTTTTTTATGAGTTTCAGAGTAGTTTAAGTGGGCTAGTGACTAGTGAAACACAGTCACTATTCCTCTCTCTATTTGTCGGCTATAAGTCTTTTAAATTACACAATCAATTTTGATGCGGATTTCACCATCATGTTGAGACTTTTATTCAAAAGGTTTATATAATTCCACTCAGGCGAGGGCGGGGTAAGTCGCTAGTATGAATATAATAACCCATAGCTTAAACCTCCTTTTCGGCGACATCACTTTGTTAGATGATCACCAAATCTATCAGTAAAACAAATAATATCGTTCAAGCAATATCTGATCTTTATGACTTCTATTAGTGCCTTACTAAGGTTTAAATTAAATTTGACCAAAACAGTGCCAACCATCTACAAGAAATTAAGTACTACTGCGTTTCATATTTCACTGCTACCTTCAATGGACACGTAATATCAACAGGCAAAGCAGACCTTCGTTTAGATATATTGACTCTTGTACACTATTGTATAAGGTATACATTTAAATATATTCAAGTGTGTGACGTAGCTTGTGACAACAGCTTTGTCTGACGTAGACGTTTGAGTAATTTATGCCGTAGCGGTGCTACGGTACTACGGCGCATCGTAGCAAATTATATATAGAAGAAGTATAGTCAAGTAGTGTGTAAAGAAAAACAACTGAAATAGTATGTAACCTTCATGATTATCTTGCCGGTTCTTCTCAACTGATGGGTGACTCCCAAACGGGTGATAACTTTGGTAGCCTTGATTTTTTATTAACGAATGTATGGCCTCAAAAATATCTGAGTAAAAATATTTAATATACGAGCATTAAAGTAAATAACATTTAATCGTAAATCATATAAGCGAAGGTATTTATTCCATTGTTTCAGAAGCCGATTACACACTGGACGACTCATTTTGGAATGAAGAGAGCCCAGTTGGTAAGTCAGACTTTTATAATAGAACTAGCTGACTCAACAGATGTCCTCTACCCTTTTTTTGCTCGAACTTCCCAACTTTTCTTTCCATAAAAATCTTATTTGGCTACTTTAAAATATTCCTTTTTTAATTGCCAAATCTCTTACGTACAGTAATTCATATACAATGTAATCGTTTATTTTAAAAATAAAGATATATTTAATTTAATTATAAATAGAAGATCGAAAAGTAATTTAACCCCCACCACAAGATATAAATAATATTAATCGAATATTTCCACACCCATCATCAAAGAGGTAAATATAGGTGTTAGTTCTGAAACTCAATTTCCAGCGAAGCTATTTTTAAGTTGTGTTACACATGTTAACATACATGCTTCAGGTAATCATTTATAACAAAGAATCGTCAACTGTACCTTGCCCAATCTGAGAACCGAAACTAGTACCTCTGCAGGTTTTATTTTAGACTTACTTTAGACTTTTAGTTTAAACCGAGCTTTTCTCGACTTCAGCTTCATATATAAAAGCTTTTTTAAAATCCACAAAGAAAGGCATTGCAATAATTTTAAACATAGTCTCGTTACCATTTCTTTAAAAACATGAGTCACATAAGTTCTTGGTTTTAAAACTTGCAACGGAATGGTAAATGTGCGTTTCGTTTCCCACGAGGTGGTCGTATATCAGGCGCAGTCGGGAAGCGCCGCCATTACCTTTGTGGCCAGAGTTGACCCAAAAACCATACGTGATTCATATATTTACGTACTTGTTTGAGACAAAGGAAAGCTTTATTGGAAACTATGCTTTTTCTTTGTTAATTTTAGGTTAAAAACTCAGACAGGTAAAAAGACGGCCGATACTGTTGTAAAACGTATTTATTATGACAACAAAAAAGCAGGGATATTGTGAGCGAGAGGATTATCTAAAAACGTTACAAAATCCCTTTTTTACGCACTTCAAATATTATACATTCAAAAATATGTCCGGGCGTTTACTACTCACGTTACCATATGATCATCATCTGCCTACCCTGTTCCCAGTCATTGGATGGAGCAGTATATTTATTTCTTCCATTTAGATTTTTTACATCTCTTCTCAACATTCACTCCCTTCTTCTACATATCCCTCACACAGTCCATCCATTTTTTCTTTGGTCTTCCTAAATACCCATCTACTTTCGTATTCTTTACTCTATTATTCACATAGCTTTCATCTCTCCTCATGACATGTTCATACCGTACCAAAACTTGCCATTATATAGACTACTAGCTGTCCCCCGCGGTTTCACCCGCGTTCTCGAAGGATGTTACATTATTTTGTTTTTTCTATCATCAATAGTTTTAGCTAGCAGCCCGCGCGATGCTAGGATTGTAGGCCATTTTAACACTTTGGGTTACATTATTAGAGTTTTAGTAAGGATCCCTAATTTTTTTGAAAATATAGCCTACATCTCCCGGGAATAGTGTAGCTTCCCAATGGTGAAAGAATTTTTGAAATCGGTCCAGTAGTTTTTAAGTTTATTCGTTACATACAAATATTTCCTCTTTATAATAATAGTGTAGATAATATATTCCATGTACACATAGACTTATTTTCATTCCGGGAAGGGATTGGCAACCATTGGTAAACACGGGCATTACCGCGAAGTGGAAGTTAGTTTTAAGAAGGAACAGTCTAAATTATTTACATAAATATTTTTCTAACAATGTTTTCTGAAACAGGCTATTTATTTATTTATTATTCTTTATTCAGAGATAACCTAATATTCTTTACTGTTGTCTATATGAAAGGGTATATGTAGTTGGCGAAATCAAATTATAATAGTTGAATGACATGTATAGTTTCGGTACAAAGCACATGAATAGAAGCGAGACTTGTATACCTATTTATTTACCGGAGCAAACATTTCATTTGGTCCATTGTTTTCATAAAGGTTGTATATTTGATCAGCCTCCATTATTTGTTGGCGAAACAACTGTGGAATGTACGAGATCCTGAATAACGCATCACGTTTCTAACTAAAATTTCGTCGTCGCCACATCAAAGCAATTCTGATTTGAAACTAGTTGGAACCGGTTTTGAGTGGTTACGATTCCCGTTTCAACAAGTTCGTTTTGGTTTGCTCCGTGCGAAACATGTGTTTGAGGGAGGATTTATTTTGTTTAAATAGTTTCTGTAATTTCGTTTAGCTCGGGAATTTTGTTACATGCAATCGCTTTGCACAATTAGGATATTTTCCAAGCTGCCTGGAAATAAATCCGCAACTATTACGTTAATATACTAATATGTTGTTAATGTGTAATTTTGTCATTTATATTATAATTTTAATATTTTTATTATTTTACCATTTTCTTTAATAATTTACGCATTAAAGATTATGTAATGTTTGTGAAATTATTATAAGAAATCTTTTTTTATATTTAAAAATGCTGTATTTGCTTTAATATAACTGTACATTTAGTTTTATGTTTAATGTAAGTAATAATATTTTTGTCTTAATAAACTCTTGCTAGCTGACCTGTAATAAATAAACAAATATGCCATTTTAATAAAATTTTTTGTTATCAAATAATTAATCAAAAGAACATTAGTTTATAAGAAACAATCCCAGGTGAATAAATATCCTGGGACATTATTTTCACATGGCCATCTGATCCAAAACTCAACAGATCAAACTAAACAGCTAGTACTGTGGAAACCAGATAAATGACATATAACATACAATTTATTTTTCTAAATACATACCTAAGTTCACAGATATTTACACCTGGACACAGATAAAACAGACATGTTCACTCGCAAAAATATTTGTCCCCGGGGGATATCGAACTCACGACCTATGGCGTGGCAATTAGGGTATCTTGCCAACAAGCTAACTGGCTCGTCGGGCTAAAGAAAAGTATTGCTACAATATCAAATGCAAACATCACCAAAAAACCATATCGATTACTTACCTACAAACTTCTGAAGTCAATCAAAACAATATGTACCAAAAAGAAACGGGGTTATTCTATAACAATTTCATAAATCAAACGAGCGTGTCGATGCGTTTCGACACTACGTACGTATGCGGAGTACATACGTACGGACGTAAACAGGAGCCGAATGAAGTCGTTTACATGCACGCGATGGCAGACGATGAGACACATTCCAATACACCGTACACGACAAAATACGGAACGGTATGGTGTGGTACAAGCCATCAGAATTGAGCTTTATTGAAAGATGTCAGAGTTGAATTTAGATTGGCAATAGGTGTGTTAGTTTTTGTTTTCATTGTAAAAAATTGTGTAATATTAATAAACTGTTACCATGTTTGGTTTCAAACAGGTTGTTTTCATTTGGAGTTTAAAACAAACCGGTGGTAATATCAGTAGCCTAAATTGGGTTTACTTTTTTTAGGTCTGATAATTTTTGTTTTAAATAAAAATCTAACCGTAGTTGAGCGTGATTCGTTTAAGTTATTAAGTAATGACAGATGACTGAAACGTGGTTTATGAATTTGGGTAATGAGTAAGTCAATGAATTATTTGATATTGGCAAAACGTATTGTGGAGCAAAACTTTTTTTAATCATTATATGGTTCAAAATGAATAAATGAGTTTATGACTTGCGCCACACACGAATATGAGAGCTGGAGCAGGACAATTTTATTGTATAACATATCTTATTACCCTTCGAGATTGTCTCGGAATCGAATTTAGTTTATATTCGATGAATTCTGATTATTCGTTGTTTGGTTGCTAGTTTAACAAGCTCTATTTTTTGTTACGACTATGAAGTGACAGTTAAGGGGAAATGTATTCAACATATGCTTCTGATGGAATGACAGGAACAGCTTATTATGGAGCAAATACTGCATCTTGGTCTTTGCTAAGAACCTCCTGTCACCAATATACTGTTGATAGTCATCGACGTCAATCCATGCCCTGGTTCCCTGTTCTTTGCCATCAGTCTGCTAGCACTTCAATCTTCATGTCTTGGCCAGAGTCCCATCCAACGCCATTTAAGACTAACAGCTGGCTTCAATTTGTGTTGGTGTTGGATTTTCCGAGAACTAGTCTTTATGCGTTACTTGCTGAGTAAGGCATCTTGTGCATGCTCTTTATGAGCACCATAAGTCATAGTGGCCCGGAGTATACGTATCTTTTAATTTTCACTTGTATTTAAGTCTCTAAAAACATAAATTGAATATGTAATCTCAAATTAATAATTAAGGAAATTAGTAATTCCGTTCATTCAATTTCCATCTTTAATTAACAAAATTTGAAACAAACCTCGTTATTCCATAACTCGATGCTATCACAATGATCACGCATCGACAACGGTTCGATGCCTCCATCTTGTGCGGAAATTTACATGTCAATGCATTCGACATGTAAATTCAAACATTCATACACGCGGCCACGCGCCCCCCGGGGACGTGACTCGTCGTCTAATCGATTTCAAATCGATGGATCGAGTTTGCGGAATAGGGACGTGGAACGATTCGAAAGTAATTTTATTATAATTGTAATTTTATAAATATTTTTACGTAGGATTCGATTGTTATAGTTGACGGGCCAGGTGGCTTGGTGGTTAGAGACCCTGACTGCCACGCCATAGGTCGTGGGTTCAATCCCACCCAGAACAAAAGTGTGTATGCATGAACATGCTCGTTTGTTCCGTGACTGGATTTAAATAACTATGTATTTAAAAAATAATATTTGTTTGATATCGGTTGTCTGGTTAGTTTGGAATCAGATGGCCCTATGTAAAGAATGTCCCTGGATATTTATTTTTTACCTTATTGATGAAATTGGTCCAGAGGAAGACTCCTACCTACAACTACACTAGTCTACATCTGCATATAATATTAAAAAGTCACAAGCTACTAGTTTATTTATTTCTTTCACTATTAGAGCTACTTTATAGGCGAATAATCCCAAGAAACACAAGACTCTTCGGGACCGCCTGTGAAACCTCGACATGGAAGCTAGCCTTAAATATATAGATTTATAGAAAAATATTGTGAAAAAATATTTATTTAAGTAAGTGGTTTATAAAAACTACTTTGGTTCATTACCCGGGTTTGAATGCAATTGGACCCACTAAGAGAATAATAGATTCAGGATTAAAATCAAGAATATTTTTATACTATGGAAATAAAAAGATCCTTAGGAATATGGTTGAAACCGCAGTAGTAACATTTATAAATTCAAAAGTAGATCTGATTTATTAACGTTCTCAGAAGTAAACGAAAGCCAGTCTTCAAAACTGTGTATTGATCGACAACACATCTAAAACTTATTGAACTAATTAATAAATTAATTAACTATACTGCTTAAATAAAACAACGGTGACCAACTAGTTCAAAGAAAGTAATAATTTAACAAATATGGTTTTTATACATACTTAAATAGGTATATATTCACACTGAGACAAAGAACAATAAAAAAATTTGAAATATATACAACGTGTTATACAGTACCCTGTAAAAATATAATTAATTATCAAAGTCGTCAACAACTCTAGTAAGCTGTCATGTCAGGGAACCAGATTATATAACAAAAAGGCCTACGTACCTATTTAACCTAATAATTATCTACTTTAATAGTTCTTCTATTTTTCATTCATGAAAATATTTTCTTAAATTTTTGGGGTATGTTATACAGCGTTACTACGGTTCTTAAATATTGTGAAGTGACTCGTTATAAGGGCCCATTTAACCTCCTTTTGGCATTACGGGTAGTTTTGTAACATTCTGTAGAATACTTAAACTAATTTAATAAAGTTAATAAGTTTAATAAATAACTATCCAACTGTAAATTTTTTACATACTTAAATAGTTACATATTTACACTAAGACAGTAAAAAAGAGACATGTTTATGCCCACAATTTTTTCCTGGGTGGGAAATACACCCACAACGAGTAGTATGGCAGTCAAAGTATCTACCACCAAGCGACTCGCCCGTAAGGACAAATTCCCTTTATTCAACAAGATACAGCCATACTTACTTTTATATATACATACAATAATCTAAGGCAATGAATTGTTCGCCTGACAAGCATACATTTAAGTATTTTTATTGTAAAATTTTAAATTTTTAATATCATTGTTTGTAATTTTTTTCAAAAAGACCATTTATAAGAGGTGAATAAACGATATTTATATTACAGTGTAAACTCTTTATAACGTTATCCTTTATAACGATAAACTTCCTATAACGTTGAAGTGAGCCCAAGTTGGTTGGTTTGTTCACTTTGTTTTGTTTTTTTTTGTTCACTCCATATAACGATAACTCTCTATAACGACAAAAAATGCTCAGTCCCTTGAGTTTCGTTATAAAGAGTTTACACTGTATATTCTATTCTATTCTATATAAGAAAATAAACTTTAATACCTGAGTCACGGTTGTAAAATTTAATCATCTTTCTACGGTACACCCTAAAAATTAGAGATCCGTATTACACGTCACAGACGGTCGTGAGAGCTCCAAGCTCGTGAGTCTGACACGCATGCTCGCGTCGCACGCTTGTTGGCCGCCACGACCCGCTGACTTCCACTACTCAGTAATCATAAGTGTGTATATTACAACATTGTACATGAATTCGTGACCTCCTTTTGTTATATGCTTTAACACGGCATGTTTTCCATCTAGACTGTGTTCTTATAATTTTTTTGTAAGATGTCTTCAATCAAAAACTTTTTAAAAAAAGTTATTAATTGATGAGCATGCTTAGTCTCGCTCTCTTTGGGTTCAATGTTTGTATAAAGTATTTTTAATATTAATAGCTAGTGGTTAAAGACTCTGGGGCTCGATTCTATAAGGAAAATTACACTAACTCGAGGTTGTTTCGTCGCGA
This sequence comes from Habrosyne pyritoides, assembly GCA_907165245.1. Taxonomy (NCBI): domain Eukaryota; kingdom Metazoa; phylum Arthropoda; class Insecta; order Lepidoptera; family Drepanidae; genus Habrosyne; species Habrosyne pyritoides. Next base: position 13,945,444 of record OU015591.1, on the reverse strand, counting down.
CCTCCGTGCTCTGTCTCTTTCGCTAACTACGCTAATACTACTAATCACGTGAGAGATAAGCTCTCCGAGGCTTCCGTGAAGCAGCTCGCCGACGAAGTTTGTATTAGCTGAATAAGGGGGCTGATTGCCACGAATGTTATGGGTTTGATACTTATCCAGGAAACATTTGTGTTTATGAAAATAACTCTTTCTCTTGTGTAAGGTGAAAAATATCTATATTAAATATGTATTTAAAAGAAAAAAGTAGTATATTAGTTATCCCATCCATTAAGTAGTATAGTATGTTAGTAGCTAGTACGAGCTCTGCGTAGTTTGGGATCGGATGGCTGTTAGTAAAGAAGATATGTCCAAGGAAATTTATTTCTTACTCATTTTTAAGAAATGAAAAATATAAACTTGCTGAGGGAAGGTTGTTTTTAATAACTGATAAATAGCTTTTATTCTTAAGCAACTGTTTATTATTAATGTCTATAAGCGGTTACTAAAACCCAATAGGTGACTGCTTAGCAGTCTTCTGAAAGGAAAATAAAAGCATACAAAAGTCCTTACTTTTCATTATTATTTTTCATCAAACTTCCAAAGTTTGACAGGCCAGTTGGCTTGGTGGTTAACGCTCTGACTGCCAAACCTAAGGTTGCGGGTTCGATTCCCACCCAGGACAAACATTTGTGTGCATGAACATGTCTGTTTGTTCTGTGCCTGGGTGTAAATATCTATATAAGTATGTATTTAGAAAAAAAAAAAAAGTAGTATATGTAGTATATCAGTTATCTGGTTTCCATAGTACAAGCTCTGCTTAGTTTGGGACCAGATGGCCGTGTGTAAAGAATGTCCTAGGATAAAAAAAAAAAAAAAACTAGCAAACTTTTATTAAAAAAAAAAAAAAGTTTTCTATTTCAACTAAAACATTAAACAATCAGCGTTACAAAACTAATACAAGAATAAATTTTACTAAAGTCTCAATTTCATTATAAATATGCTAACAACAAGTCATTACCCTAACGTATTACGTCACGTTTGCTAGTAACACGTGCGTTAACGTTAAGTAAGGCTATATGTATGCGGGATACAGGCTTGTGTATTAGAATCTAGGTTGAATATCGATTCTTATTTGGATGTTGATTTTGGTGGCAATTTTATTAAACAATATATTTTACTAAACCTACTAATATTATTAAAGTGAAAGTTTTGAAGATGTGCGGATGTTTGTGATTAGCAAAATTGGGTAAAACTTGCCACATAGGTAGTTTATAAAAATATAGAATAACATATAGGTTTCTATTTCCCCGGTAAAATGTCACTTTCCTCCTAAACGCGGTTGAAACCGTGTACCTATTTTGTATTATGTAAAGATTGAAGGTCCTAGTTTCTATTTCCGAGTTAGGCAATGTATTTTATGATTCGTAGTGAGCTTAAACTGCGACAATGCGCAAAACATGACGCACGATGTCTTCGGTGAATTGTTTTAAGGCGTACCTATCTGCCTACCTCGCGTGGATCGTGGGCGTTATAATATTATTTATATAAAATGTACATTAAAAAAAATCCAAATTCTTTTCTTATATAACAATCTCGACAGTCATTATTGGATCATTTCAAAATACATTTCACAAATTATTGAAAATGAAAGATAAAACGAAATATTAAAAATGATTAAAAAAATTGAATATTGTTATGCACTTACTTACGCACTTAGTTTTACGAATACTTAGTTGACATCATCTCATCATCAATTCAGAGATATGTCAGATAAAAAGGTAATTTCATTGTTAAAGCCTTGTCATCCCAATCAAAATTTCATTCAATAACCCGACTGTGACTCATCTTAATTTAGTCGCTATTCCTATCCGCATAAGGTAGTTTATAACCAAATGACTGTATTAGCATCTCAATACGAAATCAATAAATTCTAACGCCCGCTTGATTTAGAGGCTACGTCGTAGTGCTACTACGGGGTGCTACGGCGTAGGTCTGCTACGAGCACAAATCTCCATTTTAGAAATAGATTGCCAGAAATTGGCAGAGATTCACCTGTTTAATGTAGTATGCGTTTGTGGCTGTACATTTTGTGGTAGCCGTGATAAACGCAGGCCGTTTTGTGGTTTATCAAAGTAATAGAATGGTTTTACCACACGTTGGATGCGGTTTACCACACGTTGGATGCGGTTTACCTTGTATTTTGTTTTCGGTTGGTTATATTTGGAAATTTCACTTTTGAGCTATTTATATATATCGTAATAATATAACTCTTTGAACCCCTTTTTATGAAAATTAAGTGAACGAGGAGTATGATATGGCACAGTTAAAGTTTATATGGAGAAACAGTGCAGAAAGCCAAAATTGTTGCACGTGTTTAACACACACACACACACAAACATATTTTACAGAATCAAAAGCTTACGTTCATAAACCCAATGTCATGACATATTTGTGACACACCCTGTGCTGAAAATTCAATAATATATTCATAGCTAAAAGAGGTTACTACTCTGAGGTACTCTGAAAAAAAACCTTCAACCGTTTTTAAACTTAAAATTAAAGTATTACGGTCGAATTTCTATCACTATCTACTTAGTAAAAGCTTGGTTTCCAAAACGAGCAGCAGTAAGGTACTTAATTATAACATTTTAAAAATAATATAATATTATTAAAGTGAAATTTCCTATAATATCTTTACAGTGAACTGAAGCAATCAAACCAATATTGTAAAAATACTTTTTTTCTTTGACTTTGAAGATTGACTACGATTCAATCAAGCTTAATGTTACTTGTCTTTTCTATGAATCTAATATTTTCCCTAGAAAAGAGAACCTTTTGTGCTAATTCTGAATATTTTTTAGTAAGTAAGTTACTGGTATTGTAACTTTATGCTAAGTAATTTACTTATTCTTTAAAAAAAACGAAACTAACTTTACAAGATATCTTTTTACCCTTCCTCATCCTTTTAAACAGTCAGTAAAACTGAAACTCGTAGGCCACAGGGGAATAAGGAGTTTCAGTCGCTTTCAGGTCAATGAAACAAAGTGAATGGTCAAGGGCCATGCTCTTTGCTCTCGCCCCTTTGTGTCCAACCCCTGCTACCCTTACAGGGTTAATAAAGGTTCAACTAACCCTAAGGCTAGCTGAAAACTTTTATTAGTTAGTTCCCGAAGAAAACGTGATGGCAATGCTGAAATGTGTTTTGTTATCTTTATAGATGAAACTTGTCTGAAAAAAAAGTAATTATTAAAATACTATGAAATAATGTCGTCTGTAAGTCCTTTTGACTAGACTACACTCGAACCTATTGCTCAAATTTATGAATTTAACTTTTATTGTTTTAAATTTACAATATTAGTGGGAACTAAATATACTTTGCTGGAAAGGTTTGGAAATAGTTTGAGCAATTTTAAAAGGTACTTTATTGGTTACTAGCTTCCGTCCCTTTGTTTCACGCGACATATAATATATATAACATATATATATTCCGTGTTACATATATATATATAACACGGAAATGACGGAGCTTTCTATCATATATATCTATGAGCGGTTTCGGAGATTACAGTCTTCATCTAAACCTACAAACTTACCTCTTTTTAAAAGTATTAGTATAGACACACAGCTGGTGGGTTTAGGGTGTTTGATGTATGAAAGCCGAAAAACAGGCACACAGTACATAGAGTCGTAACCGAACTAAACACTTAACTTAACCTACACTGCCAAGCTCAAATATTTCAATAAAGCATCAGTAACACAGCATCATGTAATACAAATCTGTGAAGCCAAAACTTTACGAATTCCACTTTTACAAGCAACATAATAACACCGCAGAAACTCCACGGACTTTATTAAGCAGGCGGTAAATTAATCGTAAAAAAGTAACAAGTACATAAGAATTAATTACGGGAAAAAAAGCTCAAAACAATGGCGGGCGTAATTCAAACTTTTGCACCGCAATCAAGCTCCCAACCTTAAAAGCATATAAAAAATTTAATACAAAAGTTCACAAGTAAACAACGGTATTTCTGGTGAAAGATGGCTGAAAATCTATAAGCCCTTGATTGTAAAATTTTATAATAATCTATAATGTATCAGGTCTTCTTTTAGGGGCAAATCAAAAGTTTTCATAATTATATACTCGTATCTACCCTCTTCACAGTCATTTGAGAAAAGCACAAAATTTATAATCTGAACTAAATTAACTAACTAATTAACTACATTATTATATATTACATGAGATGTGTATGTATTTTTACGGTGGACCAAACGTCTTACCCCAACCTTCTTTGAAAATACTTGGTCCGTGAAGGTTGTAAAGTGCATTTGGTCATCGGTATATCAAGTCTTTTGTCGTCTCTTACGATACCGTAGAGATGATGTAACCTCACAGATACACACTCTAATCAAATGATAGTAAAGGGGCCGGTGTAATTACAGCAACGTAAGACTTAATAACTACAAGTCTCAGGGTTGACAACGCATCGACATTGCCTCTGATGTTGGAAAATATCCACAGGCAGCGGTGACCACTTACCATCTGTTAGTCGGCTTATTAGACATAAAACACATAAAATGAGACTGCTATAACTCAAACAAATATATTTTGCAGCAAATATTTGCACATGTTTAACGAAAATGAAATTAGTTGCACCAACTTGTTGTAAGTTACACCTGTGCTCTGTTAGCGACGGAACTATCAAAAGTTGAACGTTGTTGAGTTATACTGCTTTAACTTGAGGTGCCGTGTGTGAAATATTTAAAAATTTACGGTTATTGCAGTTGTTGACTGGGCGTCATGTTTGGATGCTGTGTGTTATTAGGTGGAAAATGATGTATTCTATATTAAAGCACACTGTGTTCTCAATTAGTAGCTAATTGACGGGATGGTCGGTGTAGTGGTTAGATACCCTGTCACGCCTCAGTGCCGTGAAGATAATAATATGTTTTTGTTGTTATATGGTATCCACAAAACCAGATCTGCTTAGTTTGAGATCAGTTCTGTTATCCTTATATTGTAAATAAACAAGGAAAACTGGTGTGAGGAAATGTCCCAGGATATTTATTTATTTAATGTATGAGGGTATTTATAACTCGATTGTAGGTTTCCTTGCTTCATTGCCCCTAGCTATACAAGAAAGTAAATCCGATGCCCCGTTGAAGAAAGGCTAAACAAACAGACAACTCATTATTTCCTTTGAATTAGTTAAAATCCAAATATCCAAATTTTTTTTTACTTAGACGTGCTTAAGCCCTTTACATCGACCTAAGCATACAATATATACAACCCAATCACCCGGCATTTAGGTACTCGAAAACTGATTAAATATTCCCAAGGGAATTCTTCCGGCCTGCGACTGACGGATTAAAAAATCTCCCGCCCGAGTCAAAGAACTTAGCATAAGTCCGTGTGAATAGAAACTCCGGCCAAACTCGCCGAGTACGGTTAGCTTGGTCTATTGAAAGTTAAGATTGTGCCGCTGTTAGTGACGTTGCGAAGTTGGTGTTAACGTTTTACGAGAGTGGTACACGGCCGTTTGTTGAAATCGTTTAAATGAACTTGGTACTTTTGGTTTTACTGTTTGTTTGTAATGCATTATTACACTTTTGTATTTCCGATCCATTATGTTATTACATTATTGTAACTGCTGAACGGATTGTCATGAAATATTTCAAATAGATTGAATTGATCATACTCTTTTCTGGATTTTTTTATCGGTGTTCCCGAGAGATCTCTTTTTATTCTGTAATAATGATCCTACTCCTGGGCAAAAGTCACCCAATCTGTTTCCACGAGACTGTCTTCAATGCAATTTGAGGCCAATCTCTCTGAAATATTTATAAATTATCCTGCCAATGGTTACTGGATCTTCCTCCGCCTGGCTTCTACCAACCAGAGCATGTAGCTTTGGCCCAACGTTCCGAGTGCATCCTATAGACGTGACCCGTCTTCCAACCTAGCCTGGCAGTCTTGTCACCAATGTCGTCATCGATCGAGATTTTAGAGAGCTGTTATCTCATCTCTGGTGATTAGGTCACAAACATATAAACATCTCCACATCCAAACTTGAAGATGACGGAATAAATTTAACAGATGAGAAAAGAAAACAAATATTTGATTAATTATCCTATTTATCGACTTTGTGCTATACAAAGAACCTTACCTAGTAGCATCTTTACGTATCTTGTTTTAAAAAAAACAAACGAAAACTTGATAAAAAAGAATCCCAAGATCAACCAGCTAAAGTACTAACTATAACTACTTACAAAGGAGGCAAAATCCTATCCATAGCGTGTAAACAAGAATTATTGAGCCTCTGATATATTTCACATGGCAACCCATTGTTAAAGAAGGTTATTGACGAATTTGCCTCTCTTTTATGTTTATGAGGTCAATGTTCGATCTCAACGAGTACCAAAAGAAACAAAATGTATCTCGGCTCGGTTGGCATGGTGATTGGATACCCTGGCTTGCTACACATAGTTCGTGGGTTTGTTTCACATCCAGGATATAATATAAGGATAAAATATAATATAAACCTAATGATTCATTTACTAGTTGTATGATATGTATAAAATTGTAAAACTTGTGCTTTCTGCAAAGCAAAATAGAGTGATGTAACCATAGAATCATTATAACACAATAATAGAAAATAATGTAGATACGAAGGCTAAATATGCAAAGAACAGACTTCGAAATAGAACTTTCAATGGAAATAGAACAAAATACTTTTAAAATACCATTGATATACAGGGATGTAACATAATAAGATCTGATGCTTTTACGGAGTTAGTATAAAAGTGGAGCACACGTGTATGTGAACCTGGCAGGCCATGCGCCGCGAATAACAATATCCAGGGCATTTGTGATGCAAGTATTTGTGAATGTATTATTTTTACCTCTGGTTTCTATAACTTTATATTTTGTGGTCATGACAATTCAGTGGTATACGTGCGATACCGTAATGAAGGCTCTAATTTACCCAGGGACTTCAAGAATATTAGGTCATCGAGATAAAATTTTTAATAATAATAATATATCTTTATTTCTCAAAATAATTACACAATTGTGCAGAAATGTAATGCTATGTAAGTTGTTAATAAGATTAAAATAAACATACTGTAGTTGCGACTACTCTCATTACTAGGCAAAAATAGCCTGTATTAATGAAGAGCAGGCCCATGCCTCTAGAACAAATTGAACATATACAATATTATATTAATATGTGACATATTTGTGTAGCATACAAAATTATTTCTAATGTTAATATTTGAGAAAAGAAATTATAGTCTGTTGAGTGTTGTACGAAGGTGCGATTTTAAGTGTGTATGTGTGAGTGTGTGTGTATGTGTATGTGAGTGTGTTGGTGTGAAATGTTCTTTTTGAGTCAGCAGCTTTTTGTCTTTTCATTTTAATCTTTATTCACATCATCACTCCAAGCAATAACAATACCGAAAGCCTGTTAAAACTGTTATCACACTAAAAGGTTGATTTTCCATTGAAATTAATAAGCCTCGCCTGAAAAGCGTTTCGAAGCGCGTCCAAAAACCAGCGACACAATGTACCACCTACACGTATCAATGTATAATATAGCTCATAATATATAAAACCGATCTAGCGTGTAACACGATGACAATACACCGTCTACGGTAAGCCGTATTTGAAACCAGACCACGCTCCATATGAATAACAATATCTCGTCGCATACGTGCATTTATATCGTAATGCTGGGGCACCGTTGTAGCCCACTATCGCTAAATGCAGCCCCATGCATAATGCACGCGTCATCTGCGCGGTGCTTCGGGCGTTAGACGTGTGTGGAGCGACTTTCAGCGGTTTTACGACCGGGCTGGTTTTACCCCACCATTTTACCCCCATTGGTGCTGAATTTCAGAAAATGAGTATAGTATCTACATGTAAAGGCAATAAATAAAGACACAAAACAAACAGCCAAGGACCCTGGCTGGGGATGAAACTAAGACTTGTGGATTGGTTCAGGTTTTATCCACCACGCCAACTTGCCCGTCAAAAATATTCAAAAGAAATGGATTTAATACGGCTCCCGCTGCTTTCATGAGCACACAACATGACGCACGCGTCATCTGCACGCTGCCGCGGGCGTCAGACGTAAACGGTACCACAGCGGTTTCATAAGCGGAAATTGACCTAGTTTTCGTACCACTGAATTATGTGCCTGAAATCATATTGTCAAGTTCTGGCAATTCAATAATATTTAACGTTTAGTTCTAATACTTTGTTAACACAATTAAATTTTTGATTCTACAAGGGTACTGAATACTTTAATTACATACGTTAGTAGGGGTTTAATTAAAGATTAACTTATTTTTGTAACAAAATTGATTTAAATTGACGATAATAATAATATATAATCCCAAGTTAAGCAGAGTGTACTGCTTGTAGTATGGCTACCAGGTAACTGATATACTACATTATACTACTTTTTAAATACATACTTATATAGACATTTACACCCAGACACAGAACAAACAGATATGCACATGTGTTCATGCACACAAATGTTTGACCTTTGTAGGAATCGAACCCGCGACCTTCGGTTTGGTGGCCAGGGTCTCTAACCACCAAGTCAATTGGCCCGTCAACGATGAACATGTTTAATACCCTGTGTTCACAAGTGCCTGTGAATGCTCAGCGCTAGTTCCAAAGATTTCTTTTGCTGAGAAGATTCTGCAATAAATTTAACAAATATTCTTTTCTTAATAAATTGACTACATTAAGATGTGTCCTGCAAGAACAAGTGCTAAAATAATGGTCACCATTAAAATAATCGTTTACGTTGTAATAAAACACTTATTTATTTTTAAAAATTCTGTACAGGCTTTAGTAGTTATAGAATGTCAATAAATCTATATTATATATATGAAAAATAGAGTTCCTTTGTGGCACCATCACCTCAAAACTACTGATCATATCGGGGTGGGACTGCTACCATTCGACCCGGATTTTTTCCTAGATAGTTAAAGGATATATGATACCGATAAACGCGAGTGAAACCGCGGGGGGCAGCTCCTACATATATATCTCTAACTCGCACCCCACCCAAAAAACTCATACACGAAGCTTTTGTACGTCCACTACGTTTGGTACAATCTTACAGCTTTACGAGCGATTTAGCGAGTTTATTGTATCACTCAGCCGTGAAACTTACTACTTACCTACTAACATGTACATCCTCAATGATTACCTTTCCACGGGCCCTGAAGAGCCATAAATCCAGATTTTATTGTGGACGTACGTCGATGTTGTACGAATAGACTTCTAATTTGTATTATCTGCTTTATTGGCCGGGAAGACGCGGAAGGAATGAGCATTGCCAGACAATCATGAATTTCAATTTGATGGGACCTGATTGGCATTCTATTTACTTGGAAGAGCCCGGTCGTATTGTTTAGTTACAAAGAACTCACAATGGGGATCACGTCGAGGTCACCAATATGGTGGAGGGAGTTATGAGACTCGTCCATTTAAAATGGTAAATTTCCGCCACTAGGTAATCATGCATGGGGACCTCGGTCCAACAATATTGGATGATTGTATATAAATCAAATCCTGAGAAAACTTCGATATCGCGATTCAGGATTCTCGCGTTCATAGATGTCGCTAAATACGAGTACATAAAGTTGGCCCTTAAAAGACTTGTTTTGCTTCCTAAAAGTGTCATAGAAGAATGATCTTATTGTTTTTAAGATATTATTATGGTTCATCTATTGTTAAACATTTCATTTCGTTTCAATATGAAAAATAGTTTGAATAATTGTTATATAATAACAATAGTCGAGTAGCCTTAACCCTGTCTATATAGATCGGCAGCACATTTTTACCTACGCCTTTGGGTAACGGGGTAACTGAACTGAAGATGGATCGTATGCCCGTTTGCCAGAAAATTAAAAAAAAATTCAAAACCATTTATTCAGTTTAGGCCCTCGGAAGGCACTTATGAAGGTCAAATTTAAAGTTACTGAAGCTACTAAATAAAATAAATCTGATATCGAGGAGGTTAGTTAAATGCAAAAGAAACTCCATATGTAAAGTATGTTAAATAAATCCAAGAGTAATCTACGATGAAGTATAGATTTAAATGTTACAAAAGAATGTCAACTTTAAAGTCACTTTGATAGAACGTACAATCAAATCAAATTAAATTTAATCGTTTTTTCGACAAGCAATTTTCATATAATTTATGTAATACTATGCAAGGCGAAATATGAATTTAAGTATATTAAGATACAACTTGTAATTTAAAAGTATTATGAAACGAGCAAAATAATTATTATGAAACAAATACTAAAATGAATGTACTTAACAAGATCGCATGTCTGTATTACACACTCAGTAATCTTTAGTAGATAATGAAAATGTAACATAGTAAAGAGTTCAAGGCAGCAAGTTAAGATTGATGGAACAACTATACCTCACATCTATTTTCCCCCACGCCGCAACATTCAGTTGTTAATCCCTCGATGATTTATCATCGTGACACAACGCGTTATTGTATATTAATTACGTCGCACAACCTCGAAACACGCTTGGAAAAACCACTTTGTTTCACAAAATTGTTAGGGGGTGAATGGCTGGAATTTCGCCCGTCGCCGTCGCTTCAGCTGCCTGCTGTTAAAATAGAATTTTTCCCTGATACATCACAAAAGCTGTTGTGTATGTGTGAATAAGCACTTTGTACACGCTTGACAGATTGTAAATATGTATTTAGTGCGGTTAAATGTTTTGCGTACGGCACGCGGTGTCGTGACGTGTTACATGTTATGGTACTTGTGGTATGGGGGTTGGTTTTGATAATGATTATTTTTGGGGGACGATATTGTAAGAAGGTAATGTTGCTGTTATGAGTAGTTAAAGGAGGGTTTAATCTTGAGACTACGTACTAACTTTGGTGGTTAAAATTGACTTTTGACCTTTTTAGCCCACTAGAATAATCGATTATAAGTTAATTAAGAAACTTTTTTAAGCCTTCAAAATGACGCCACGTATTCTACTTGGCAACCCTTTTATTAGATACCCATGACAGGAGGTGGTTTATGGATTAATAATTTACCATTTTGCCACGTCCGCCATATTGGATTGAGAATGACGTCACTTAGCTGATCATGCGTACCTAGTCACCAGAACCAAATGTGTGGAAAACTTCAGCTCAATCGGAAATCGGAAGTGGGTCAAATTTTATTTAGGCAGCCAGATACATACACCGGGATTGCGGAAACAAATAGATGCTGCCTTAATTGTGTATTTGATTGCTAGAAGAAATTAACTACATATAAAAACCATTTATAGTTATTATAATTATATTTTTAAAGCACTTCTGAGAAAATATTCAACAAACGTGCTAGCCTAAAAAATAAACTGAAAATCTCTACACAAGACTTAATTACCTTAAAATAGAGGTTTGCGCCAAAATACATACATCAACCTACCTAAACTCAAGCTGTTTGGTACCCCAAACCATTTTATATCAGACCTTTTCAAACGCATATATCTCCCCCTGCTTTCATCAGTTTTAAAGCTTTTAAAGGGGGAAAGGGAGATCAAGTTATATAGGACAGTTTTCGAAGGTAAGTACCAAAACTTACAATGGGTTTTGTTGGTTCTAACCGGAGTTTTGATGAATTGCTTAATTAACGATACCTATATGGCGCTGCGAAATGGTAAAATGGTTATTTATGTTTTGCTTTCACGATTTTTGGTCGGAAAGTTTACTTTTCATCGTTATACTTAAAATTTTGAACGTTATTCTGCTAACGTACTTTATTTGGATTAACTCAAGCTACAGCTTTGTCTTTTCTTTATTTGTAAACGAAAACTAAGGTGTAAAGATAAAGTGTGAGTCTGATTTTCATTACATTAATATTTGACTGTATATGTAGGTAAATACTGCAAATTTTGTCAAAAACTATTCCAAGATTTTGACAAAGCAAAATAGAACTCTACAATAACTGTATTTAAACTCACATTTAATATACTATAAAAGTTTATTTGCTGACACAATAATATTTAAACAAAATATGTTTATAATAAGGAATGAATAAATAAATAATATTATTTACTCGTATCGTAGTAAATGATATTAAAATAATATACGTACTTATTCAGTCTTTCTTCTCTTATTCTTTCAAAATATTTATTCTGCATCAATATAAGGAACAACTGGTAAAGAAACAAAACATAGTAGAATTGGTCAAATGTGAATTTTTTTATTACAATGTTTGTAACAGTAAGAACTTATTACTATGTTAATGTGGAAATAATCTATACTATACTCGTATATCTTTACTATGTGCTCGAAGGGAAATCTCTAACACAGCAACTAAATATTTCACCCTTTAAAAGTTACATTACTCCGGTTGGGCATTGGCTATGTAATAATCCCTAGAAATATTAAGATTTCTTAGAAACGCGTTACGGAAAGCTAGAGAAAAAAACAATTAAGAATTTAATTTTATATGATTAAATAAACACAATATACATTATCAATCCTAAGCATATCACAATACTAATCCTTTTTGAGTACAAGCACAAAAAGTTACAAATCCCTTTTGAAAATTACGAACACCTCCAAAAGTTACATGAATATCATAATTGAAACTAAGCTCCCAAGCTCAATTAGATACGTATAGCAAATTACTAAAGCCTCCTTCAGACGGGCGACACAAAAGATCAGTGAATATGCCTCTTGAAACTTTAAATGGAATTGTATTAGAATTTAATGGAACGGAGCTCAGATTATACATTTTACATGACTTAATGAGATTTGATTTGGTAAGAGTTGTTGGAATTGCTTGTTTCATTGTTTTTTATGTGGTACAATATCAAGCTAGGTATCGGTTGGAGTAGATAACGATTTGTTTTTGATTTCATACTATATTCTGACCAAAACGTCGTTCGTTTGTAGTTTTTAAGATCTACGACGGTTCTATTAGAACTATGGAGGAGCGAGGTTTGAGACTCCTCCATTTAAAAGGGAAGATCTTCCGCCAGGCTAGGTGATCATGCCTGGGGACCGCGGTGCAACTGTTGATGTTGGATGCTTGTATATACGAGTATGTCAAATCCTGAGAGAATCTTGATAGTGCGATGTAGGATTCTCGCGTGTTTCTACTCGTTCATAGATGTCGCCACAGAACTAAGGGTCACAAAACGGTCTGGATTCCTCTTAGTTCTTTCACTAAAACTCGCCCAAAAGAACTAAAAAAAATACTCTGTAATTACATAAACAAATGACAATACTTTGATTTAATTTCTTTGATTGAAAATGGCCATAAAACATCGAGATGCAGTTGTCATGGAAAGTCTTTTGGGAGCGAAACCATCCGAGGCTGAAATAGCTTAAACTTTAATATTTAGAATTATAAATTTTGATGAATAAGTGTAACTAAATTTAAGTAAATGCTAAGTTATTTTAATCCATGTATCGGCAATAGAAAAATTTAATGTAACACTATTATTAAGGAACCACAAGCCTCAGTTCAAAACAACGAGCTGAGCACGCGCGGAAAGATGTTTATTTTTAGAAACACAATACAATAGATCTTAAAATAATTCATCGTAGAATCTTCAAAGAGTACGGACTAAGAGTCCGTAGAAAATGTAAAAAGAAATAAAAAAAAAATAAATAATTCTTTGATATTTTTCATTGTGTATTTTGCTGAACCCATTGAAGTCAAAAAGTAAATAATCACATTTTTCAAAAATCAATTAGTTCTTCACAGACACTTACATATAGTCAGACTCTAACTTCGACTTTTGCTGAGAGCCGGAAATAAACTCAACAATAACACTTTTCATTCTAGATTTATTACAAGATATGACTTGCAAGAGGGAACGCTACACTCAAGGATTTTTTTTCATAAAAAATCGTTTTTATTGACTTCCTGTTACAATATTTTACATAAAATCAAAAATCTTCAGCCACGAAAAACCGCACCATCAATATAATTAGCAAGCAAACATCCAGGCAAGACATCCCGCACTACGCTCCAGTTCCCGCATGACAATGAGGCTGTATTAAAACCGTCTCCGCACTGTCCCAAATTGCGATCCAGCCCGCCTTTACTCACGCCCTGATTATTGCACTTCGTCTGTAACTTGCTTTTTTTGTTTTCGTTGTTTGTTTTTTTTTTGACGATTCTGAATGGGCGTATTTAAATATGACATTGGATTGAATACTCGAAAAAAATCTTTCGACTTAAAAAATTATTTTCGGTGTTGCTTTTTTATTTTGTTTTTAGCAGTTGCCGATGATGCCCTGAGACGTCAAGTTGTTAGTCTCATGTGCCTTACCTTTCTAACTGAAACACAGTAATACAAGTTTACTACTGCTTGACGGAGTGGTATTTCCCTGGAAGAACACTAAGAGCTCTACTGCTTCTAAAACTGCACAAAGCTACTAATAAAGTTTAGATAAATAAAGTACTCTTTAATAGTCACATAAATGACGTTAGGTTATTAACAATAACTGGGAGGGGGAAAAATAATACCCACTCGAGTGTTTTAAGCATAGAACATTTATACTCACGAGGTTTTAAGAGAGAAGACGTAAACCCATTTGCCTAGTTCAACAATATTTTTAATTGTACAATGCACATATTTTTGTTGTATATTAGACAAATAAATATATGAGCTCTTTTATGTAGCATACTTCTGATATAGGGTTCTGTTTATCACTTCCCCAGTTCGGGACCATTTCGGGTCCATTCAGCGTATTACAAGAGATTTGTTAGATTTTTTTACGGCAGACCGCCTGTGTGACTTCAACCCTATTTAGGAATGCTTTTGTTGACCACTTGGCCCACTTGTCGATCTTTATGACATCCTAGAAATAAGTTGGGGTGGTAGCATTCGTTGAACCACCACAGCATATAAAATTATATTAAAATCTGTCTAAAGGTTTAACTTTGGATAAGTACCAACTTAATTATTGCTGGTAGTTTTCTTGGGATAAAGAGGTTGGGTTAACGTTAAGTACTTAAGACCCCCAAATTCTTGTGGTCACTGATGTATACCCTGGTTTATTGAAATAAGGGTCATAATAGTCAGATTTGTAGTAGGTTTAATTGATAATTTAACAAAGTTGTATTAGTAGATCTAAAATCCGCCATGATAATATCGAAATTTCATTAGAAACCGACTTCAAAATCATTTTTTTTTATTGAGCCAATTAGCAATTTAGTTTAAGCCTAATTTGCATACACGAAATACACTTTTTATTAAGTACCTATTTAGAGGTCTGATTATTTTTGTTTAAAGGAAAATTTTATTAAACGAATGTAATTTACTGAGCGACTATTGCAATTTGACTGTCCATTTTTACCGTGAAAATAAAAAAAGTCATCATCCACCGCACATTACGGGTTCCGAGTCCATCCGAGTCGAGTATTTCGATTAAATTGCCATTCGATCCCACCTCGACTCGTTACGTAACCGAAATAGAAGTATTTACTTTCTATGTTTTTATTTTTAATTTCTTTGAGCCGGCTGTAGAGTGGAATTATTGGCAATTTTTTAATTCATGGAAAAAAAATCGCATTTTTTATGAAATAAGAAAAAAACTTTGCTTATGCAATAAAAAATTCTAGTTAATATAATTAATACTCATTGACAAAACTAAATAACCCGCGAAATAGATCGCATTATTGTTTTTAAAAATTGTTCAACACATCAAATGTTTATTTTGAAATTTCTTATCATCCTAAAATTCAAACTTAGCCATTCTATTGAAACTGAAAATCATAATTAATCATCACCCAATATCTATATTATAGTTGGAATAATTAATAAATACCCTTTACATAATGATTCTGTGGACAATTGAATAGAGACGATGAAAAGCCTCGCCCTGGAACTGTCAATCAAACTAAATAATTAATCATCAGTATTGTGTGTAGTTAAATGTTTAGTTTATCAAATTGGATTCAAGCATTCAGTCCAATTTATATTTATACCTTCCTCTTCAATCACTCTATCTATTAAAACAAAAACGCATAAAAACCGTTTCGTAGTATTAAAGATTTAAGCATACATAGGAATATAGGGACAGAGAAAGCGACTTTGTTTTATACTATAATATGTAGTGGATGTCGGGTTCTTTTTTCCACCCAGGACAAACATTTGTGTCCATGAATATGCCTGGTTGTTCTGTATCCTAATTTTACGCATAGTATATATTTTTTTATTTTTTTTTTATTTTGGTAGGCAAACGAGCAGACGTATCGCCTGATGGTAAGCGATTACCGCCGCCATGGACACCCGCAACACCAGAGGAGCCACAAGTGCGTTGCCGGCCTTTTAAAAAGGAGTATGCTCTTTTCTTGAAGGTTTGGAGGTCATATCGGTCCGGAAATACCGCAGGCAACAGCCCATTCCACAGTATATCAGTTATCTGGCTGCCATACTACGAGCTCTGCTTAGTTTGGGACCAGATAACCGTGTGTGTAGAATGGTCCAGTATATTTTATTTATTTTACATTGTAACGAGTGGCACACTTCACTGGCTTAAGTTTTAAACATTTTCCAGAGAGAAAGATGTATTTTAAACCTATTCTCTTATGTATATAGCTCTATCGTTAACTTTTATAGTGATAAGACTGTGATCGATTGCTATAAAATTCAAGGTTCAGCTGAGTCGGATAAGATTTTAAGACATTTTACAAGAACTGGAAAGTTCTTTGTCTTTTAAGATTTCATAAAATTATTTGTAGATCTATCTATAGATGTTGTATTTTATTTTAAAAGATGAAGATAGTTTTATTATTTAATATATAATAAAAACAGGGTTCCTTTGACGCATTATCACGGCAAGAGAGAGTAGAGTTTAGAGTCAGATTATTCATAAGTGCTTGTAAAGGCCTATTTGAATAAAAATATTTTCATTTCATTTCAAAACTACTGTACATATCGGGATGGGACTGCTACCATTCGACGCAATTGTTGTAGCTGGTTATAGGCTATATATGATTTCGATAAACGCGGGTGAAACCGCAGGGGACACCAGTATTACACATAAATGGGAAAGTTAATCAGGATATTAATATTTCATAAAAATATTTGCAGTTCTATCTATAGATGTTTTATTTTAATTTTAAAACGATTTATTGGTTTATTTATTTATAAAAATAAAGACAGATTTCCTTCTAATATTATAAATGTTTAATATTTAACAGGATAGCTGGATTTTGGTGCTATTTCGCCAAAAACCTAAAAAAATCATAAATGAAATGAAATATTTATTCAAATAGGCCTTCACAGGCACTTATGAATGGTCAGACTCTAACACCGGTTCGGAAGGTTGCTTTTTTTTTTTTTTTTTTTTTTTTTTTCCTTTATTGAGAATAACAAACAATTGCACAATAAAGCTTATGTAACAATATTATATATAAATAAAAAAGTAATTGCACAACCAACACCGTTATTCACAAAATTATGTACTAAACATGGCAAGATTAACAAGTGAATAAGTAAAATATTAACAATAAAGTGAACAAAACATAGAAAAAGAAAACAGATTATATAGATTTAGATAAATATCAAAAATCACAGACATCCGCAAGTATGTCATTAACATTTTTTTTTAATTGTGCATGCGTTAGAAAGAATAAATCTATGTCACTAAAATGTTCGTTATACGATTGCATTATACGACGAAGAGGAGCACGTTCACCAGCGATAGTACGACAAAATTTGGGTGCAAATAAACATTGCTTATGACTATCACGGATTCGTTGGGAACGGCTAGGGGTACGTATATATATTTGATTGATTAGTTGAGCGCAATCAAACCTGTCATGGCAAATTTTATATAAAGTAGTTTGATCCAGTAGCAATCTTCTCATTTTTAGCGGCGATAAAACAAATTTGTCTAAGAGGGACTGATACGAGGACCTAGCACGGTAACATCTGAAATAGAGCGTGCGGAGAAATTTGCGTTGTATCGATTCCAACTGATCGCAATATTTTTTAAAATGTGGATTCCATATGACTGTGGCATATTCCAGTTGACATCTTATCAAGGACTTAAATAGAAGTAGATACGTATTAGGTCGCTTAAAAGGAGTACATGTTCTCATTACAAAACCATACAATTGGAAGGCTTTACTAGATATGTAATTGATATGTGCGTCAAAATGTAATTTGTCGTCGATAAGAAACCCAAGATCCTTTATGAGGGATACCTTTTGCAACGGTGTATTACAAAGGGAGTATGTGAAACTGATTTTATTAACTTTTTTTGTAATGGAAATGGATTTACACTTTGGTAGGCTAAGATGTAGTTTATTCACAGTACAGTAATTAGAGAGACGATCGAGATCCTCTTGGAGCTTCTCGCAATCCTCGATAGTATTAATACTATGATAGATTTTAAGGTCGTCTGCGTATAATATGAAACGGGAATTCCTAAAACACTGCGAAATATCATTTATAAATATGACAAAAAGTAATGGGCCTAAAATTGAGCCTTGTGGCACGCCAGAGGACACTGATATCAGATTGGATGCATAACCGTTTATCACAACCTTCTGTGTTCTATTCCTGACATACGAATCAAACCAGCGGAGCAAATTACCGCGTATTCCGTTAAACGCAATTTTTTTTAGAAGGATGGAGTGATCCACTTTGTCAAAAGCCTTACAAAAGTCAGTGTAGACAGAGTCGACTTGTATACGATTATCCAAATTTTCAAACAAAAAAGATGTGTATAGTAATAAATTAGTGATTGTCGATCGGTATTTAACAAATCCATGTTGTTCCGGAATAATGATATTATGTAGGCTTGGATAAACGATTTTATGTACAAGTCTCTCAAGTACTTTTGATAAGGTAGAAAGCAAGGAGATTGGACGATAATTAGAGACATCGTTCCTCGCGCCACTCTTATAAACAGGTATAATGTTAGCCGCTTTCCAAATCTGAGGGACAATACCTTCCTTGAGGCTACTATTATAAATTATACTAAGCGGCAGGCTCATGCTATCAGCTGTGTGTTTTAAAAAGAATGGCGGTATACCATCAGGACCATGTCCCTTGGTTACATCCAAAGATTTTAATTCTTCGGCTATCATATTTTGAGTCAAACGTACGTCGGATATATTTAAATCATTATTTGAGGAAGGAAAGGAATCAAAGGCAGTGTCCACAAAACTACCGTTTTCATATACGGAACTAAAGAATTTTGTAAATAACTCGCAAATAGTTTCAGGATCATCAGATTTTTCATCACTAAATATCATTGTGTCAGGAATACCCGTTCTATCTTTGCGACTTCTTATATAAGACCAGAATACCTTAACGTCCTTTTGCAGACCTAACTCAATAGAATTTATATATGTGTTAAAGCATTCAGAACAAAGTGTCTTAAATCTCTTGCGTAACATAGAAAAAACTTCGTAGTCGGACTTATTGTTATATGTCTTCCATCTCAACCAGGCCTTTTCTTTATTCTTAAACACGTGTATAAGAGGTCGGGAAAACCATACCGGAAACTCACTAGACTTTATAGGCCGTAAGCTAATATGCTTTTTTATTATTTCATATATTTTTTCATACAAAATATTTGTCGAAGTTTCCACCGGCAGGTTACTAAGGATAGCGATCCAATCAATGTCATTAATAGCATTATTAATAGCAGTATAATTTCCCTCAACAAACCGATACCTGGGGGAAGAACTGTGATTCATTTCCTTATGGGATAAGTTGAAATTAACCAACGCATAAAAAGGTGGGTGTAGAATATCTATAGGTACTAAGGGATTAGATGGCGGCTCACATACACAAATATCGTTGTTAGACATAAACAAATCCAAAATTCTATTCATGTTGTTCGAAATTGTATTATGTTGTTTGCATTGAGTTAAGGATAAAAAGTTTGTGATTACTTTGTGACTGGATATGCCACAATTAGATGGATCTGGGATTAAGGCGAATGGACTGTATTCTATCCAGTCAAGGTTCGGCAGATTGAAATCACCTAATATGTATACCTTATCTATAATTGTAGCCTCAATCTCACTGTGAAGAGCACTAAAGAACGATTCATACACAGAAATGGTTTGATTTGGCGGAATGTAGACGCCACAAATTATATGAGATTTATCATGTGAACTAGAATGAAATTTCAATAAAACATAATCTATGTTAGGTGAGAGCGGTAAAATGTTCAGAGTAACATCGTAACCGATGTTTAGCGTAAAGCGGGCGGCTTGCAAATAACGACGTACCGCAATTAGAACACCACCACCATCAAGCTTCCCACTCGCCTCACGATCCCTATCACTACGGAAAACAGAGTAGCGAGAATCTACAATTTCACAATCAGAGATATTTGACACTAACCAAGTTTCCGTGAGAATTATTATATCATAACTCCCCGCCAGAATATTCGTAAACAATGTGTTAAGTTTGGTCCTCAGACCTCTGCAATTCTGATAATATATTGCTATTTTATCAGTCATTGTTGATCAATAAAATGTTAGTGTACGTTAACTTATATACCATAAAATAAATAATGTAAAATCGTAATGAGAATGATTGCTAATGAATGCACAACAATTAGCGGAAGAATGCCATATAAATGAAAACTTAACTACGTGATAAAACAAACTGTATATATAAACTAAGTGAATGTAAATCAGATTTGATTTTACCCCTTTACAATATGAAATATTTGTGCATAGGAATTTAAATTCGGTTTTTATACTTATCTTTATAAAATAAAGGTAGGTAGTGACAAAACACTCCGTCTTCGTTGCGACCGCAATTAGTGAGTTAACTTGTAAACATATAGAATAATGTGAAGTTGACAGACGGCAGATATGCCAATAGGCACAAATAAGTAAAGTTGATAAAAAAGTTATACAATAATGCATATTAGTCCTGGTAATTTCCTTTTTTTTTAATAAGTTATAAATCTGTTGTTGAATAAGTGGCATGACTTGAGCAGCAAAATTAATATTGGAAGACTTAGTGTTGGGAAGCGATAGGTTTAATCCTGGACAGATCTTCTTCCGTTCGAACTGCAATGACGGGTGATGTGTCATTAGCCCTGACGAGTATTGTTCCATGCTTGATCCATACAAATCTATAACCAAACTGTTTAGAAGCATCTCGAGTTTGTCGAAACAAGTTCTTGTTTTTTACTGTAAGGTGTTCATTTATATATACCTTTTGTGGAGGACCTGCCATTTTCAACTGTTCAGTCGTAAAACCTTTAGCTAATCGTGTAGCTGATATGAAATTATCGCGTAGCATTTGACTCGAGAATTTTATTATGATATTTTTTGGTTTTGAGCCGGCAAGAAACTCAACAATTACTCTTTTCAAAATAAGATTTTGTACATAAAGATGTTACATAGATAGTAATATTCCTAGAAACGAGGGTGAAGCAGCGGGGAATACCTGATAGTAGATATATGTGATCAATTTTATTTTCCACGAAATCAGTCCATAGCACTTTATTTGCTTTTAAAAGGTAACTGTGAAATGTAATTATACCAGTTCATCAACTTTCTGACACAAAAAAAGATTATCTACGTACTTTATTTTGATTGATTTATTACCATTTTAATTGATTTTTAGAATAGATATTTTTTATAGTAACCCACTTTTTCGTGACACCATATTGTTTTGTGACAGATCTAAATTTTTTTGTACATTTAAGTTGCCATAAATAAATTTATTTTCTTCTTCTTCTACCGTACTTCGCGGAGAGACTAATTGGATATATGTGTTAGTAATTATCTTCACGCCTGTTTCTTTATTGGTTGGGTGAGATCTCTGTACCGACCCATTAAAAACATTAGATACGCATTATCAGTATATGGGCTACACTATCGTTCTTAAAAGAAAATTAAAAAGTGATTTATTTATTTCTTGGACGGAGAATTGAACTTAAGTCCTACAATCTATAGCCTAATTTTATTTTCACTAAAACCTTAATCTCCAGCAATTCTAGCAATTCATTACATTGCATTAAACGTTACAAGAGATTTGGCAGTATTTTTACTGCCAGCCGCCTGTTTCACACTAACCCTCTCTGGGAATTGTTTTGTCAACCACAACCAGTTGCAAGGTGTGAAGTGCACGTCGTCATCGGTGTAGTCTTTTAATACACCCCAGAGATAAGATAGGATAGTATTCATTCCCGCTACCTCACGATAACTAATAAATAAAAATTCCCATTTCAATAACCCCTCAGAGTAAACCTGCAAGAGTGCAATACCTTTCTGCCGGCGGGCTACTTTTCACCTGGATTTATCTTGACCTAAGTCGAAGAGGTACTTATCGTATAAATGAGTTTCAATATAGCCATCCATTGTTGGATTTAAGACCATCGTTAAACTGGAGCTTTACGTCTCTGGTCGGTTGAGAGGCTCTGAGTTTATGGCCCAACCCTAAAGTTGCAATTGCAATTTTGAAACTGCTACTTTTAGGTGCTTTGGTTGGATTAAGTCCATAATTCCTTTTTTGTTTAATTAGGGATATTTTACACTCATGAATTTAATGATTGCTATTTTCCAAAAAAGATATGTGTAAATTGTTTTTGCTGGAAATGAGTTTGATACGAAAGTCCCTGAAATCCTTTTCATAAAATGATGTATTTATATTAAGATCATAAACGAATACTACAAACGTACATTCAGATTATCTTATGGTGGAGCGAGGTATGAGACTCCTCCATTTAAAAGGGAAGATCTTCCGCCAGGCTAGGTGATCATGCCTGGGGACCGCGGTCCAACTGTTGATGTTGGGTGCTTGTATATATGTCAAATCCTGAGAGAATCTTGATAGTGCGATGTAGGATTCTCGCGTGTTTCTAGTCGTTCATAGGTGTCGCTACAATCTGATCCCGAACCATGCAGAGCACCAGATAACTAATTTAATTACCACCTTGGAACCTACTATACAGAGTGAATTTTTCATGTGGGCGTGGATAGCCAAATCCGAAACTATGAGGATTAGCGAAAAGTATTCAAAGAAGGCTCCAGCCTGATTTTGATGAAAACCTAAACTGTAAGATTGTGTTTTAGAAAAATCAATATAGGTACCGGGCAGGAGTTAGACCCGTTGCTTTACGCTTTTTTTTGTCATAGGCACATTTTTGCAATAAATCTGACTGACTGTACATATAATCTGTCACTATCTGTAGCCGAGCACCTGCCGGTGTCTCCCGACAGCTGCTTTTGAAAGCCAGTTTGCTTCTAGCTTTATGTGCTGTCCACCTTCGGTCACATCATTACTTACCATGATGAGATTGTGATCAAACACCAGCCTATAGATAGTCATAATAAAAATTGAACCAATTTTTTATGTAATATTTTTATTCACAGGTGAAGTGGAGCGGCTGCTACGCGAATACAGACAGAACCAAGAGCTGGTCCGCAACATCGGGGCACACTACTACCAGATCATATACCCGGTGCAGCTGCGACACCACGAGAAGATGGGCATATCTACGCGGGAGGTCAACACACAGAAGGTAAGGTTTTAAACTTTATTGTCTTAGGAATAAAATTGATTTTCGATCAATAAAGTTTAAGAGGAAGACATAGGAAAGCTTTTTCTAAACAAGTATGTCCCTGACAATCATTTTCTATATAAATAGTGATTAGCGAAAGAGACAGAGCATTGAAATGAAACATCATCGAGCTGTTGGCGATGTTGCAAGGTGCGAGGTGACTACTTCTTTATACCGGGTGGATCGGCAAACAGGCAGATAGTCCACCTGATGGTAAGTGGTCACCGCCTATGGACATTTGTAATACCAGGGCCTTCGCTAATTCGTTATCGTCCCAGAGACGTGAAGTTGTTAAGTCTCATGCACCATCATTTCACCGGCCGTTATCACCGAACCACAGTAATACAAGTGCAATACTGCTTTACGGTGAAAATGGGCAAGGTGTACTTAGAGGACAACTCTGCACTTAGAGCTCTACTACTCAAAAATTACTTACTTATTTTTGCATTCTCTGCACTGTTTCATATTGATATGTTGGGGTATTTTTAGCTAGAGCCACTACATGACATGTTTTCGGACATTTACAGACATATTAAAAGAATGTCAAAAAGTTGCCAACAATGAAATTTTCACTCGAGCTAACTTCAAATTTTACGAGGACAAAAAGTTAGACGAAGTTTGGACAAATCGATAAGTTCTAGACATAGCCGAAACATCCAGACTTTTAGCCTACAATGATTTTAACAGACTTTTAATCTACTTTAACAGAGTTTGTTCCAAATTTGGGAATAACTTCGGTGAAAGTTTTATTTTAGGTTTGTTGGAGTGTAATCATTTTATGTTGTAGCTTTATTTACTACTGGCTGTCCGCGGTTTCACCCGCGTTCCCGGGGGATGTTACTTTTTCCCCGGACATAACGTAGCCTAAGCTATTCCTTGGAACATCTGCTCCTGAAAGTTCTTTTAAAATCGGTCCAGCTGTTTTACGCCATAGGGAGCGTATACGAGTACACATACCCACACTACACATCGATATTTCTATCTATATATATATAGATATATTTAATTATCGTTATGAGAAAATGAACATAATTATATTCTGTAGGATAGTACAATGATAACAATGTTAAAAATTCTGGGACATTCTTTACTCACGGCTATATTTAAATAGATATTTACACCCAGACTCAGTACAAACAGAGATGTTTATGATCTTCAAAATGTTTGTCCTGGATGGAAATTAAACCCACGACCTGTAGGAGCGAGGGTTTCTAACGCAACCACATGGCCCGTCAGTCCGTATATTGACAGCTTAGTAATAACCTCGAGTGCCAAAGCAAAGGTTACTGGTTCGAATCCTTGAACGTTAACTTTTGGTGAAGGAAAACATCGCGATGAAACAGATGTAAGATGTTTTAAATGATCTTACAAAATCCGCCGTCTCTATTTATAGTAATGGTAAAGGTAAATATTATTTTTGACCAAAGGTAGCCTGTGTCCTTTCCCAAGATACAATTTATCACCTTACATATTGTCATCAAAGTTCGTGCAGCCATTTAGTGGACACTTTCTGTTTTAATATTACAATATATAATACTCGCTTTCCCCTGATGTTTCGACCTCATTCCCGGTATAAAAAGTAGCCTTGGTCATTCTTCATACCATAGGCTGGCTCTATGTGGAAATGAAAATGAAAATATTTTTATTCAAATAGGCACTTATGAATAGACTCTAATACCGGTTCGAAAGATTGTTTTTTACTGAGAAATGCCTTTATCTTTACATTAATTATTAATTACTCTTTACATTTACAATTTACTATTACAAAAAATCGTGTGCCAAATTTTATCAAGATCGGTTTTGTTGTTTAGACGCGAAAGCGTAACAAACAAACCCAAGCGTTATTAATATAAGTTAGGATTGTGAATAACTACATTCTAGATATACGGTCAATACAAAATCCCATTCCAGAAAAACATCAATAGTATTTTCATCCTCCAACTAAACCTAAAAATATATATAATAACATTCCATGTACGGTTGGGCACACAAAATATTCGACCGGGAGCCAATTTAACTTGGCTGCGAAACTTGTTTGAACTTGTTAAAGATTGTTCATTCGATCCCCCTGTACCTTTAAAAGGCATCGAAGTAATTATGCAAACATTCAACGTGGTGAGAAAGTTTTATATTATAACGATGTGATTTTTAAACTAAATTGTACCTTCTTACCTTTAGAATATGTATAATAATAGCTCAATAAATACATTTTGCATACGGCTATTTGTTGCCAAAAAAATTTTTGAAATTTCTAAATTGAAAACCATTTAGTTTAGGCATTTATGAAAGTGAGAATCAGTATTTTTTGATTTGTTTTGACTTTAATTTTTATATCTAAATACATGAGTTATAAAACTAAGCAGAGCTTGTACTTTGGTAACCAGATAACTGATCAATTACGTGTTCTGCTCTTTAAATTTGTACTTATATAGATATTTACACCAAGACAGAACAAACAGACATGTTCATGCTCCACGATAACCCATGATCAGCGGCGAGGCGTACTCTATTAAACCACCATGCTAACAGGCCAAATTTTCACATAGAATTACTGCAAATATAATTACAGGGATAACAATTTTTTGCAGAATGAATTTGGACATACCATAATACTATATTTATCCTCTAGGGAAATTTTCTCTTCACCGATTGCTCTTAAGAAAATCTTAAGTTTGTAATCAGCCAAAAATATATTAAAATTAAAATTCTCTGCTGATTGTTGGTAAGTGCATGATAGAGAACGGCTGGACCAACAGGATTTTAAAAGTTTTTTTTATAGTCCAAATAAGGCTATTAGGGAAAGAAAATTTAGACGGAAAATTAGAAAATTTTAGACGAATTGAAACGATTTTTTTTTGCATTTTTTCAATTGCTCAAAACTTATAACTCACGATTCGATGACGCATACCAGGATAGCTGTTATACATAAAGACTACTGAACAATATATTTTAGTTAAAAGCAACATCAAAAGCGTTGGTCAACCTACTAACAATAGTCTAAAAATAATAACTTTAATACAAGCGAACCGACTGACCAGCACTTCAAAGTAACTTTAAACATACCTAGTTGAAATTTACGCAAAGATCAAAACACAACGTCGTCCCTACTTCCGAATCAGTGTACCCTAAAATTGCAATATATACCATTTCACACAAAGCTATAGCGTTTAAAATTCTACGCGCAACATAACCGAAGTATTCGTTTGAAGTTGCTAAAATTGAAATAGTCTTGTGTCCGCACAAAGAACAGTGGTCAAACGCATGTGTTTGATAATATATTCGCTAAGGTTAAACTATAGTCTGTCCAATATACGAAGTCCACTTGAACGTTTTAGAATGTCAAAGAAAAATGTACTGTATTGTTTCTGAAATAAGGTTAATCTAATTTATCCAGTTATGGTGTAAATGAGCTTTATCGTAATGGAAATGGGTATTTTTTCTAGAGCATCCTTAAACGTCTAGATTTCTTGGAAACGTCCCAGTGCTGTAGGAAATTTTAAAGTTTACCGAGCCGTAGATGCCGTTGTCCCATGGCCTGTAATTTCACCGGCTTACCTTTCAAGGCGAAACACAGTAATACGAGTGCACTACTAGTTCAAGAAAGAAATGAGTAAGGTCGTACTTCCCCGGACGCTCTAAAGAGCTCTTCTACATTTTTAGTAATACAAATAGAAAACTGAATTTAAATGAACAGTTAATATTAGAGCTGTCTATGGGTAAAGTGCCCAGTAAGCTGGCTACATTCCATTTGTATGGCCAGGCTTATTCTCTAACCAAGATACGAGCCTGACTTCTAGTCATCGGACGACTCGGCGAGACGCGTCGATAAATCTTGGAATAATTTACGCGCCAATGGTCCCATAATATACTGTAGTGTAACTTAATAAATTCAATAAATCATATTTCTTTATATCCTTCCGTAACATCAAAATCTTTCGACGAACGAAAAGGATGTTGTACATCTGGCTTCTATACTCGTATATGTTTTTGACAATTCGCTTGTGAGGCTCAGCCAGTTTGAAACAAAGGTATCACGCGAAAAAGATATTACGAAATCGTTTCCTTTTGATGTGAGAAAGCCTACGAATTGCAAGGTAGGAAGAAATGGGTCCATGGGGCCGTTTGATGTATGTATGTGGGCAATAGATTTGTTGCGAAATGGTTGAGAGAAATTATTTTAAAATGTTTCCTTCTAGCATTATGCTCAATTCTTTCGACTGAGTATAAGTCTCATCCAATTTGTGCCAAAATATCATTAGCTCTATGCATCCAACTGTGATTGATTGCCAGAAATTTATAAAAAAAAATTACAAATATTTAATAATTTCCAGAGTTAAATTAAAAAAAATCAAACAAATGTTTATTTGGAGTGAAAATGTAACCATCAATTTTAATTAATTTTAATTATGCCTCGCCAACTACCCTTCAATATATTTCATTCAAGAAATCAGCAGCAAAAAAGACAAAGACTAGTGAGTAGTCAGCTGAAGCAAATATACTATACAGTTAGCGAGGGTAAGCGCCGAACAACCACGACAATTTATTATCAGCTCGTCTCTAGGTACGTATGAGTACCGATTTATAATGCATAGATGCCCAACCACGGTGCTCCTTTGAGAATGATTAATGTTGCCTTTGTGTGTCTTGTGCCACCGTCGTGTACTTCCAGCTCGAGTAAACGTTATTATTCAGTTATTTAATGGCATAGACTTACCTATGACAAAGAATCTGTAATGTCTCCTCATAGGATGAAATCGAATGTCCCTCATCATATGAAAGCTGACTTCTTAACTGGTGGGAACTTTAGAAACTTTGACCGTGTTAAGTGAACGACGCAGGCTTATGTCGAATTTGTTTTTTTTTATCTATATATTGTTTGAAAGGGTCACTACAACTCATACTTATTAAATACTAGCCTATTCAGACTATTCATAAGTGCTTGTAAAGGCCTATTTGAATAAAAATATTTAAAAAAAAAAATTTTTTGCTGTCCCCGCGATTTTACCCGCGTTCCCGAGGGATATCGCATTTTCCCGGGATAAAAATATATGTTAATCCAGGGTATGCTCTATTTATGTACCAAGTCATCCATATCCATTTAGTAGATTTTGCGAGAAAGAGTAACAAACACACTTACATACAAATCTTTCCTCTTTATAATATTATTAGTATAGATTTAACTTCTAGCAACTTTAGCACGATATCAGTTCTTATTGTAAAGTAGTTTTGTTATAAATTCTATGCCCGATGTAAAACATTTTTTATAGGCCCATGTCTGTCTTGTTGGTGCGTTGGCGACAATCATTAAATATTTTTACGCTCACTTAAAACCTAAGAACCGTTCAATTTTATATATAAATAATATTTATTTAGCATAAAACTAAGCTATATTGTGATGTTAAAGGTAAAAGGTACAACGCCGAGTAATAAAAGCGTAACGAAAAATGTAACGTATTTCTAATAGACTTATAGTTTAATATTCTAGAGTCTCTTGTAATTTCACCATACGATTTAGGTCTCTGAATAATAACAAAGCATTCAAAGGTAGTAAATTGCGACTAGATAGACAGACATCCAACAATGGAAGCGAGCGGGTCAACTACCTTATTTACAGTCAAGTACATTAAAGCGTTTGCATTCGTGAATTATGTACCGGTTCCAAGTTCCCTTTCATTAAAAGAAGATCTCTTCGTTATTTGTGTTTTCACTTGAGATATTTCAATGAGTGCTAAAGTCACCTGCGTTATTTAATTGTTTATAAAGCCGTAGCGACAGCAACTAACGCTACTATGGCCGTTTTAACGTCCGATCATGAAGTTTTGTAAAAATGTATATCTATTTTATTTTATTTATTCAAAAGGAACACCTACAACATACATATGAAATATACACGATACAAATTAATTATCAGTAAAGTTCTGTACACAACATTCACAGAACTTAGGCTACATTTAAAATAGAAAACACTAACAATCAATTATATGAGAATAAAAATAAATTAAAAATAGGATGAAAAACAAAATAAATAATTCAAATCACTATAAAACAAAAATAAGACAATCTAGTATAAATATGGGACAACAGAAATTTTTTTTTGAACTGGCTGAGTGAGTCAGAAAACACAATATCTGCGTTTGATGGAATAATTGCTATACTTTCGAGTAGTAGAGCTCTTAGTGCAGAGTTCGTCCGGGGAAGTACTTACCACCTTACCCATTTCTGCCGTGAAGCAGTAGTGCACTTGTGTTATTGTGTTTCGGTTAGAAAGGTAAGGGGGCCGGTGAAATTACAGGCACACGAGACTTAACAACTTCACGTCTCAGGGTCGACAACGCATTGGCGATGCCCTTAGTGTTGCAAATGTCCATAGGCGGCGGTAATCACTTACCATCAGGTGGACCGTTCGCTTGTTTGTCGGCCCATGTGGTATAAAAAAAAAAAACTTTATTGTGCCGAACAGTAAAAAGATTAGTGTTCCAATGACATGAGCACATCTGATGATTTATGGTGATGATAATGATGCAGAATGCAGTGATGAAGTTTGTAAATTCCAATTCTACAAGGTGTGTTTGCGAAGGAAAACAACCTGAGGAAACCATAGCATAGTGGAGGGGTCCTTAGTAGTACCTACTAGTCCTACTAAGCTACTACTAGTCTTTAGTAGTACCTTGCTGTCTTTTTTTTATTTTATACCCTATGAGCTGACTAACAAGCACACGGTCCACCTGATGGTAAGTGGTCGCCGCCACCTAAGGACATTTGCAACACCAGATCATCGCCAATGCGTTGTCGACCCTAAGACGTGTATACTTATGTACCTGTAATTTCACTGGCCTTACCTTTCTTACCAAAACACAGTAATACAAGTGCATTACTGCTTCACGGCGGGAATGGGTAAGGCGGTAGTACTTCCCCGGACGAACTCTGTTCTAAGAGCTCTGTTCTACTACTCAAAAAACTACCTGGTTGAAAATCTGTCTGGATGTATTTTTTACAAACGGGTAATCCAGTAGACAAGTTTATTTATTATTCTAGAGAACGTAGCCTATGCGTATGTCGCAAAGGGAATGGTGACTTAAAGTTGAGTTTTTCTTTCGTCTCTTATCTCCCAGTAGTCCCACTTCACAGGGCTTGGTAATTACATGCTCAAAATAAACAAGGCATGACTGAGATTCGTTTACTGTCGACTAATTCTGTTTACTTAATGTCTGGATCGCTAATGCGTCGATTTTTTTTTGTAAGCTCAAGCTATAGGCGGTAGCGGGAAGAGAAAAGAGTAAATCAACATACAGTCCTACTATGGGTGCATCATAAAGGAATCTTTGACAAAGAGTGTTTCTTTATTGAATGGATAATGCCTACACAGTTCGATCCTAACTATTTTTCTTCCAATAAATCTAAATTTCCAATTTTAACTAAAAGATAATGTAGTGCACAATAAGCAGATAAAAGCGTTTTCCTAGCAATAAAATTTTACTGAAAAATAAACACTTATTTCAAAATACCAACGCTTTTAGGATTTAGGAAAGGAAAGTTTTAGCGGCCTTTTTATTTATCAATTTGCCACGAGAGCCCCGCTAAAAGCTTTCATCTTGTACCATCATCACACTCCAGAGTGGAATAAATTGCGTCTCTGAGGACAATTTCCATGGATTTACAATCATTTCTTTTTTTTTACACAAAGGGCGCGTTGTTTGCTAATTTTACATAAAAAGTGCGATAAAGCGTGTTTTTTCAAACAACGTCGGGACTGAAAAATTTAATTTAAGTTTCAGCATATTTTTGTATGGAATTTGCCAACTCTGTATTCCGTTATTAGGTTTAGGTTTTAAGTAAAGAGTCTCTAGTGTCTCTTGAAATTTTAATATATATGCTTTATGACTATTAGGTGTACCACATAACCCACGAGAATTGACAAATTTAAAAAATTGTAGAGCTCTAAGTGCTTCGTTCGTCCGAGAAAGTACTACGACCATGCCCATTTTAGCTTCGAACAAGCAATGCTGCTGTGTTTTAGATTCAATGGATATTTATTCATTAATTATGAGAAAATTACAAGTTCACGTCTCAGGGTCGACGACGTATTGGCTATGGTGTCAAATATCTATAGGGAACAGTGAGCAACAGGTAAAATTAAATGAAATATTGATTCAAATAGGCCTTCACAGGCACTTATGAATGGTCAGACTCTAACACCGGTTCGGAAGGTTGCTTTTACTGAGAAGAGCCGGCAATAAACTCAGCAATGACTCTTTTCAAAATAAGATTTTGTACATAAATATGTGTGCTACTGGAGCGAGCGCTACAGCCTTTTGTACTAAAACAGTCTTAATTCTTTCCTTAAATTTTTGTAATGGCAAATCTAAAATTTCAGCAGGGATTTTATTATAGATACGTGCACTGAGTCCAAAAAATGAGCCTTGCACTTTTTGCAGTCTATATGCAAAAGTGACAAATTTATCCTTATTTCTAGTATTGATGGAGTGCATATCACTCTTTTAATCAGGTAGTCCGTCTGTTTTCAGAATTTTAATAAAAAAATATGGACGAAAACAAAATCTACTAAAAAAAAACTAAGCCGCAATCTTTGTAACTTTAGATAAGATTTCCTTCCAAAACTAAATCCCAGTGTTTTTCTTTTCAATACCTACCAAATTATAATTTCAATTACAAGTTCACAGAGACTCGTAAAAACTTTCGCGTTATTACTTAAGCTGGAAACCGTTGTTTACCACTGAAAGTTAAGTTTAAGTTGAGTTAGCAACGCTGCGAATCGTATTAGGGCTTATTCCCACAAGGGTGGTTAAATTTTAACACAGCCATAATCCGAACTTGTTGATATCGTTCAATTTAAGTTTGCTTTATGGAATTTTTAAGTATATTTCCGCACTTTGAGGTCATTTATTTTTGTTTCCTTTCGTGGTTATTGCCACTGTGTTGTTTTGAAACTGAATTTGTTATGAAACATCCCTAACTTCAAAAGATTCTCTTAAGTAATATGAAACTCAGTTATAAACTCTCGTCTGTTTTCATTCAGTTTTGCATTGAAAAGGTTTCAAACTTTAGTTTTAAGACTTCCGTTCTTTGCGATATAGCCTCTATTGATAAGGCTGTATGGCGCCGTACCTTTGCCTTTTACAAAATACTAGCGGGTTATGGAAGAAAATGCGAGAAGCGGCTATCGTATTATGACCGGACCCCAAAGAGACCTAACGATTATCAAAAATTAACGTAGAAATCTGTAAATAAGTGCAGAATTGAATCTATAATTGAGATGTAATATATTGATTTGAGCTAGAATTCTACTTTTGTAACAGTATATTCAGTATGATAAAACCAATTTATTCAAACGGGTAGTGAAGATAACTACAAGATACTTTTCATACATGTAACGCAGGAGAGAGAGTAGGTTCAACCACCAAAAGTAAAGTAGTATGCCTTTACAACTATCAGTGCACCTTCTCATTGTACAAAGGTAACCACAAATCTATTCAATTACAACAGAACACAGCAACTATACCACAAACGGTATAAGTTCAAACTTTAACTTTTAGTCACGCCACATAACACCACACTACACGATAATTTACACTTACACTTACACTTAAATGAAACTACGGTGGCGCATTTCACACTTGTTATTTTATGACGTCATAATGTGCTAGATAACGCTAGTGACGCGTTTAAATAAATTTATTGCCTGACTTTAGTGCAAATGGTGGATTTGCTAAATATTTGAAAGGCTGTTTAGATATATGGGTGGGAATGCCCAAAATTAATGTTTCTAAGCGTATATCACTGGCGGTATGGCTTTTTGTTTCACAAATCAAGCCACAAGATTACGCTTTCCTTGGCGTTACGGAAAAGTATTCTGCACCTGAATTGTGTAACTCTCGGATTCAATATCTATTTCATAATTGATTGATGGTTCAGTGCAGTGTTAGACAATAGTCGTAGAGCCGTTAATGTAATAGTATCTGGATGACCGAGCTTTGCTCGGGGTTTCTATACTAATGTAACTACTTCCGTATTCTTTTACGAATACGAATTAGATGCTTTGATAAAAGGCTCCCAATAACAGTTTTTCTCACAAAAGAAGGAATTTGAAAATCTTCGTATTCTAATGATATTGTAGCAGATTTCATTACCTAAAAACACGGATCAAATGAGGTTTTCTAAAAATTAAACCTAACTAGATCGATTTATCGCTCCTGAAACGTCCTGCATACTAAATTTCTTGAAAATCGTTGGAGCCGTTTCCGAGATTCAGATTATATATATACAAGAAATACATGCATTTATTACACTACATACAATTTATACAATTTCATAATCCCCGTGTTGGTTTCCCTCAAGCCAGCATATATCTTAAATCTGAACAGGCCTCCAAGATTGGAGGTACGCTTTGAAATAGTATCTCAACCGTAGACCCCACAAGATTTTTGAATTTTCCACCTCAGCTTATTGTTTATCCAATAACACTATGAGAATGTAACTTTATACCTTAATTGAATTAGCAAAGCGGTAGTGGAATTAACGCGTCCTCGCGGTCACACGCGGATTAAGCGTTAGAATAGGTCGTGGAGCTTTCGCGGAGCTTACCGAACTTTGAGGCTTGTTAGTTATTTTGTTTGATCCGTGTAGTGTTGCTAGTAACTTGGTTATTGTGTATCAAAGGCACTGTTGTGGTCGTGTTCTTGCACTGATACCTAATATTTTTTACTTCATGATGTAGTAGTAGATTTTTGAGCTTTAATATTTTTGAAATTGTGATCGGCAACCTTTTTGTGTGACTGTAAAATGAATGATAAACACAATCTATGCTATTCAAAAGTTATTGATGTTAGTTAAAATATTTTCCTGTACATAAGTTTCCCTTCTATCGTATCTTTACGAACACCCTGTTTTTTTATTAATAGCCGTACCTCAAAGTAAGTCTGTCTGTATTTCAAGAACCTGTTTCTCAGGAACGCGTCACTTAATTATTTTGAAGGACGAGCTATCAAGAATGCAATTGGTAACTAAAATAGGTACTTATGTATTAATTTATTATTATTATTCCCATGTTTTTGAAACGAAAAAGCGTGTGATAAATCTTATGCTGAAATGAATGTGTGTAAAATAGATATAAAAATGTATTTATTGTTTCAGGGACGAGGCTACGACTATCAACAGGGTGTGCGGTCGCGCGCTCGGGTAAGTGTTTTTTTAAGACTAACTATGGAGCTACTTCGAAAATACATATGCATTTCCTTTGTCCATAGAAAATATCAATGCTTATATAAAACAGCTGAAGAGTTTGTTTGAACGCTCTAATTTCTGCAACGAGTTGAATTTGAATATTTTTTATAGTTGTTAGCTCTTTAAGAAGTAATCGGACAAAAATACTCTGAGAAAATGCTAAGGGAAAACGAAGTATAGGCGTGAGTGGATGAAACGCTGCGATAACTATATATGAATACTAACTGGCCCCGTGGTTTCTGCCGCGTTCCCGAGGGATGTTATGTTTTCCCCGAGATAAAAAAAAATCTAGGTTATATATTAAGGCTGTCCCCCGCGGTTTTACCCGCGTTCCCGTGGGATGTCATATGTATTATACAGAAAAACCTTCATCTTCAATCACTCTACCTATTAAAAAAACCGCGTCAAAACCCGTTGCGTAGTTTTAAAGATTTAAGCATACATAGGGACATAGGGATATAGGGACAGAGAAAGCGACTTTGTTTTATACCATGTAGTGATGATTATAAAATAGTATTTCCCTAGTTTTACCCAAACCAAGGTAGGTTTTGCGTGAATGGGTAACAACAATCCCTCTTCAAAAACATTCACATTTATAATATTAGTAGGTTCTTTAAACTTTCAGAATAACTTATAGTTATAGTCATCATAGTCATAAATTTTGAACATACCATATTATCGATAGGGGTTCTTTGTATGCAGGAACTCACATAAGATTTTGCTTGCAAGAAAGATCTCCACCAATCTGGTTTAAACTCACGTAGCACACTGCGCATACTCAAGCTGAAAATTTACAACTGTCATACGCATTCAAAGTTTTAGATAATTAAAGGTATTGAAGACAGACAGAGGAGTCTGTTAGCTTAGTGGTTAAAGACTCTGGCAACTATACAAATCAATTTAAAAAGATTTTTTTTTGTTTAAATACAAATTTTCATCCAAATCATTAGAGGTGTTTTCGAGTACCGATGCTTAAATCACTACATAGTATAAAACAAAGTCGCTTTCTCTGTCGCTATATCCCTATGTATGCTTAAATCTTTTAAACTACTTTTTAATAGATAGAGTGATTGAAGGGAAGGTTCTTATTTATAATACATGTGACATTCCACGGGAACGCGGGTAAAACCGCGGGGGACAGCCAGTTTATTTATAAAATAATTTCTCGATAAATAGTTGATATTAGATGTAAGAATGCCTACATGTGTGTCAGATTTTATGTACATTACAATACAATCACATACATTTATAAAATTTGTGGGATATGTATGTGACCTCATTCGAATCTACCTTCAACTTTTCATTCGAAAATGAAACGTAGGTTGGTGACGTCACTCGCTTCTCAGATGACTTCGGGATTTCAGACACAAGCATACATAAATGAAAACAAGTCGTGAGACTGTTTATAATTAGAAGTTGCTGGGTTTATATAAAATGTACGATTAATTGGCCTACAATTTAAATAAATATAATAAATATATAAAACTTTTTTTGATATGTTACAGTTAAAAGATTATGAAAGACCGAAACCGGTCCAAACTAGTTTAAACTAAAGAATAAATGTAAATACTAGTTTGTACATGTATGAAAATCTGTGAATCTTGCCTAGGGACTCCAATACAGCTGGACCTATTTTGACGGGACTTGCACTGGCAGTTATATGATGTTATAAGAAAATAAGGCTACTTTTTAACCCGGGAATATGCAACATCCCTCGAGAACGCAGGTGTAACCGCGGGAGACAGATAGTGTATTATATTTTCATGCTAATCAGTTTAATGGTATGTAAGTTTAACCTCTGCAGCGCCATCTTTTGGCGAGTTAAAGTAAAGTGAATAGCATTTGTTTATTTCACACGAAACAGTTGTTTATTTTCTTCAAAATATTGTGGATAGCTTTGGTGTAATAGTAGATACATATATTTACAGCTAGTTATATTGCTAACTGGCCTTAGACCAAGCTTAGGTCATTATTCTAGGCTTGACCCAAATTTCTAAAGAGTGCCCAAAAATGGCCCGAAACACAGCCCTTTTACACGCTATGTAAGCATAGCCTGTCACATCGAATTATAATGAAGATTTAATACTAAAACCCAGCAATGCTATAAACTACACCTGACGCCTTTGAACATGTGTATCCAGTTACATACTTCATTCGGTCTCATTATATCAAAGCCCAAGTTATGCCTTACGATTTTCAACTTTGATACTAATATGTTTAAGATGAATGTTGTTTGTCAGACGTGGGAATAAGGTTTAGTACACATAAGGGGGGATTAGATGCACGGCAATTTGTCTCGTCTCCTAAGAAACAACGTTTAATTATGCAGAAAGTTGTCTATGTCTTTTCAACAAGATTCTACGGTATCCAATTTGAAAACCTGTGTTTTAGTTATACTAGCGGGCGGAGGCGGTATAGAATCGCTCGTTTTTATGAACACAATAATGTACAGGTGTGTAATAGGTAAACTATTCGTACTAGAGTATTTAATTTCTTTAAGTTTCTCCCGCATTCCTGGAGGATCTTTCCTTTCCTCGGGTTAAAAAATACTGTATAATATCCCAGGTCATGTTATGTTAATAAGTTTTGGCTTAAATAAAAAAATGCTAAAATAAAATATGCACGAAAAGGAGAAGGCTTCTTCTTAATTAGTATTTCAATTATTTTCTGAGCTTCTTCACTTGAAGGCTGACTTCAGAACCGGTGGTAATTTAACAAACTTTTACCTTCTAGGCTAAACTAAATTACTAACTATTTTTGTGTTCTCGCCAAAACTAACACAAAGCTCCCACCCTAATTTGCTTAGTATTCGCAGTAGCGCCGGCCGGTTAAGCTGCCGGTGTCTCTAACGCTAGGCAGACGAAGCAATTTCAATACACACATACATACAAGGCTACCTATGTGTGTGTGTTTGTGTGTATTTATCAAGGTCTCCGAATGGAACTTCATGCCTGAATACGCATGCATGCATACAAATTGTTGCTTGAACCGTTCAGTTACGATAAGTTGGTATAACCAGAGATTTCACAGTGAGGTGATGAGGTTACTTTGTATACGATCAGGAATTTGATATTAACGGTCAGTTGGCTTGGTGGTTAGGGACCCTGCTACATGTCCTTGGTTCAATCCCCACCCAGGATCCAAATTTGCTAAACATTTCTGTGCATGAACATATCTGTTTGTTCTGTATGGGTGTAAATATCTAATTGTGTAGTTAGGAGAAAAAATACTAGCTCTGCTTAGTTTGGGGTCAGAATATCCTAGGATATTTATTTATAGTAAACTTGTATCTACGAATAATTTACATCTTCGAAAGAGAAGACAGCTGCAGACTTCGTTTTAAATAGGTACTTATACACACCCCCTTCTAGACACCTCCAGTGAGTAGTAGTGAAGAGAATTTTGTTTTCAAGTAGTTTTTCTTTTGTCTGGTTTAGTCACCAAAATTAAACACCACCATTTTTATTTTTATGCAGAAATAAAATTTACAATATGCAACCAGTTATTTTACCTCGCATTATCATAGATTAAATTAATGAAAATGTGTTTATTGAGGCAACAGAGTTCAATAAAATGTGTTTTAAAGTATATTAAAAAAATAAAATTGTATAATGGTGGAGGTTCAGCAATAAGAATTGACATGTGGCCTACACGCTAGGTAAAAGTCTGTAACGCGAAGGCCTGAACGTTAAGCCTTATTAATACCTTTTAAGGATTGTAAGTTAATACCCAATTGTCTCGATAATTAGGTACTTTACCCTCATTAATATAACTGAACAGATTAACGGTCCAGTTGATACCAGGCTCCCATTGGCACCATTTGAGTATGGAACCCTAAAAACGAAGCCTACTACAATTCATTCCATTTCGCAATGATTTCCACAAAAAGTATTATTTTTAGCCACCGTAAGCTCTATATGAAAAGCACACCTAATGGAAAATGATCCTGGCTTTGAGTCCCCCCCTCAACCTTAATTGCGTCCCCCTATGTGATCGGGGGCCAAAGCCCTCTACTGTAATTATTTCTCTTTGCCTTATTTTCCTCCCGTTACAGAAGAAAAAGGGGAGGTTTCGATCATAGATGTTCTATGATGTGAATAATAGCAATCAAGCGAGTATGCGTGGGCGTGCCTAATATATGCCTTATTAATTATTTATGTTTCTTATTGAACAATATATCCCTGGATATTACTTTGGGTGGAATTATGATGGGTCGTTTATTAAGACGTTTATAGGTCACTTCTATGTCAGTGATTAAAATTAAATAAATATATATCCCGGGACCTTCTTTACACACGGCCTCAGATGGCCCAAATTAAGCGGAGCTTGTACTATGGTAACCAGATAACTGATATACTACATATACTACTTTTTTAAATATTTACATCCAATAGTTACGAATAAAAATTACAAGCGACCCGCTTGTCTTTACAAATATTTATAAAGTAAATTAAGATTGTTTTAGATTGAAGGCTCACTAGAACATATATTAATATTTTAAAAACGACAATGGTGCTGTAGCAGTTTTTAAGACCTAGTTGTTTTAAAATGTAATACCTTATTTTAAAGAATTATTGTTCAGTTTATTACCAGCTCTTCAGCAAAAGTAACCTTCCATTAATTAGTTAGTAATTAACATTAGAATATGACGAATGAATGAGTGAAGATAAATTTGAATAAATATATCATATTCTTTATAGATTAAATTGAACTAGATGCCGTTGAGTATCCGTATAACAAATTTAAATGTGAATAATTTCATTAGAATTTTCAGGAATCGCTGTAGTAATTATCATCAACTAATTAAGGAATCCTAAAAACTATTATGATGTAAAAAAAATAATAGGTATGCTAGTCGACTTATTAACGCTTGGGACGGAAATTATTCTCTATATAGATTATTTTGTAAAATGATAGAGCTCTTAGTGCAGCTCTGCACTTACGATCAGATAGACGTGTGCTTGTTTATCCGCCCCTGTGGAATAAAAAATAGAGCCAACTATAAAACAAGTCATATTCTTTTTTATGCACATACGAAATGCTTATAAAATGTCGTACAAAAATACATAACAATGTAAAAACTTTAAACTCCTCACAAACTATGTACAACATGAAAAATAAACTGTACAATGATATTAAACTTATTTTTAATTCACAAACTTCGTTATAAAGTGCAGTTTTCTTGCCGTAACTTTGCCGAGATTTCATATAAAGCACGCAGCTTGCCAAGTTAAGGGAATCTCTAGTAAAGTGTTGTGAAGTCTGCCGACGCGATTTATGGAGTTATCTAAAGAATATACTGTTACAGTAGTCAATCTGCGCTATAATATTCAGTATTATAGAAAGTATAGGTCAGAAATTAAGGTTGTCTGGAAGAGATCGCTTTTTAGCGATAAGACCGCCCATTGTACATAGATTTAAGGTTTATTGTTGTTTGTTTTCTGTTTTATTTGGTGTACAATAAAGAGTTATCTATCTATCTAAAGATATAGTATAGTTAGAGGTTTCTACTTACTATCTCGGTAATACCAAAATAAAGAATATAAAAATGTACCTAATAACAATTTACCTTGCTGAGTTTCTTGCCGGTACTTCTCAATTGAGGGGCAGGTAATCTTAATAGCTTTTATTTTCATAAGCGGCCTTCTAGGACGTAAACTGAATATTTTCTGTCAATCAAAGTATATGTTAGTTATAGAAACCTCATTCAAGCTATGCTTAATTTGGATTGCATGATTCAGTTATGCACTTGACGATATTTAAGTCTTTGTCTTTTATCTCTCTCGTTAACTACAAAATCACTTGAGAGATCCGCTCTCCGAAACCTCATCACCAAGCCAATGATATTGTGAAATATGTTCCATGATATTGCTTTTATTAATCGATAAATTTTCCCTCGGTCGATAACCATTCGAGAACCCATCTACCGAACACCAAGCCCCTAAGAATATTAAAACGCAAACAAAGGGAGTGGATCGGTTAACAATATCCATTGTGTTCACGGAATGAACCTGCGACCTTATCACCAGTATCCGACGGTCGGTGGATTAAAATAGACAAGGCCGGCTAGAGTTACTTCAATATATCCTGAGGTAATTGGAATTTGTTGGTACTAGTTGAAATGCAACCTTGTTGGTTCTTTTTAACAATAGGGCGTACGTATCTAATGCTTTACATGGCACCTTGCCTTATGTTTAGAAAACTATTCATGCATATTAAAATTAAATTAAAAAAATAATTACAAACGTATTTTATTTTAAACTAGCTGTCCCCCACGGTTTTATGCGCGTTTCCGAGATATCACATTTTCCCAGTATAAAAAGTAGCCTATATGTTATTCCAAAATATGCACTATCTAAGTGCCAAGTTTCATCCATATCCATTTAGTAGTTTTTGCGTGAAAGAGTAACAAACATACTTACATACAAATAGTTCCTCTTTACCTAGATGATTTAGTATTTTAGGGATAATAATAAAAAATGCCTGGAAAAACGGAACATAACATATAGATACTACATTTTGTTTTAAATATATACATAAATAGTCGTTTATATCACAGGCACATAAATGTTTGTCCTGGATGGAAATCGGACCTACAACCTGGCAGTCAGGATCTTAGCCACCAAGCCAACTGGCCAACATGATATGATTAAGATATACATTATAACACCCTTAAGGACTTGGTCTAGCAACCGTAAAGTGCCGGCGGGGCAATGAAGACATTTGTCTTCATTGAGGGCTTGTTATATTTCGTTACATAGGCAGGGGCTCCGAGCGTGAGTTCTACCTTGCTACATCTAGGCTTTTACCCAGACAAAGAACTTGTCTAACATAACATATTCGACCTAGGCATGTGCCTCATAATAAAAACTAGTGGTCACCTAGTGATCCAATTAGACCGTAAACTACGATTCGTAATTCTTTATTTACTAACCGAGTTAAAAAAAAGAGGAGGTTCTATGTTCGACTGTTTAAGTATGAACGTTATTGAGGTTAATTTGTCAATCTTTTGATTTTGATTTAAGAATTTTGTTCAATTATGTTAGGTTAGTATCATTCCACCTTCTCCATATAAACATTAACGATGCCAAATCTCACTATCTCACATATTGAAAATGTTTTTTATTCCTCAACCCACATCAGCCGTAGGTCAATGAACTTGCGAACAGCTGGTCTATCAATAAACTATTATTAGACGTCAACGTGTCACGACGTAAAGATAAACATTGCTCGTCATTTTCACCAACATTACACTTGAGGACAGAAGAGCGTTGTGTAATGAAGCACGGACGTTTCGCACGCGCTCCGTTAGCCCGCGTAATTGGAGATATTAGCCGAGCCGGTGGACGTGTACGGAGCCTTATATTGGACAGGCCAGATGGTTTTTTTGGCTTGTTACGTGACATGTACTATTATTTTTAAAATAAATATTATACGTAGAAACAGTTCCCATGCCACCACGTGTATTACTATTTATTAGACGCTACGTAATTGCTACGAAAATGCTACGGCGTAGACATTTGTAGCCGTAGCTATTCGTAGCATTTTGAACTTTAATTACGTGAAGTACAAGAATCATTGGACATAATTATGGATCTTAGAATGAATGAACTATATTTTTCATCAAGCTACGTAGTATCAAAGACCAATGGCTCTCGTTTGCTATATTTCTTCTGTAACTTTACGTTACGTCCCTTGGAAGAGGAATGTCGATTCAGCGCTGTCTGACGCCTCCAATTAGTGTCGGGTCTTTGTCGCAGCGCTTCAGCAGCTGCAGTGTAAGCTTATTGACATTGGTGGTTATGTAATCTTACTTGGAATTAACTATGTGGTTCGAGCGTGAAAGATGTTGATAGATGTGCTTAGAGTTCAATTCAGCTTGATAATTAACAGTCTCTCAATAACCATTTTAATTAGTTTTCAGTCATGCACGCTAATAATGTCAGTAGTAATAAATGTTTTTTTTATGTTATAAAGTTCAGTTATGAAAAGTTATTGCCGTTAGCAAAAAACAACCTTATGAACCGGTATAAGAGTCAGGTATGAGAGTTTAGTCAGCCTTTATGAATAAAAATAGAATCTTTTATGTTTTTTAAAGGTTGATTTTTTTTTTTATTTATTTTACAAAAGTCGTAGTAATTTCGTTAAGAGAATCTTATGTGTAGATATAATCAATATGATGAAATTGGAACAGTATTTTTATTGCAGAAATTGATTTAAAAACAAGATGAGATGAATGACGGTGCCTTTTTATCAAAGCGAGTTAGAAAACCGATACTGAAGCTTGATTTCTACTATATAGGTCTTTTATATACAGAATGACCTATTTCCATAAAGCTATAGTGCACTAGTATTACTGTGTTATGGTTAGAAAAGTGGCATGTGAAATTACAGGCTCATGAGACTTAACAACTTCAAGTCTTAGGGTCAGCAAATGACCATAGGCGGCGGTGACCACTTACCATCAGGTGGACCCACTGTCAGTTTTTTAGACTACTTGACATTAAATTCTATACTGTTGAAATTAGTGTTTATAATAAGTAGTAATGTATAATAATAATTAATAGGTATACTTGTAGGTACATAATAAGTATTGTATTTGACAGGCCAGTTGGCTTGGTGGTTAGCATCTCTGACTGCCAAACCGAAGGTCGCTGATTCGTTTCCCACCCAGGACAAAAAATTGTGTGCCTGCATTTTGTTCTGTGTCTGATGTAAATATCTATATAAGTATGTACTGCGAAAAAAATAAGTAGTATACTCGTATGTAGTATATTAGTTATTTGGCCGTGTGTAAAGAATGTCCTTTTTTTTTAAATTTATTTATTTATAGTGTTATAATTAAACTTGCGGCACTCTATGATGGCCGTTTTCACGTTTAACAATAATAAAGAAAAATAACCTTTATTCCATTATAAGGTGCATCTATTGGTCCAACAGCTATTTGTATGATGATGGAAATCAACCTTATTCTAAAGCAATACAGTTTCTTTTCCTATGACAATCTGAAACGTCAAAACGGCCATCATAGCGTGCCGGTAGTATAGTATACATGTAGGTACATAATAAATATGTTATCGTTTTCATAGCTTCCACTCACACTTTTATCATAATCACCGGTGTTCGGTAACCGAGCGTTGTTATTTATGATGTATAGTGATGAAATACCCATTGACCCACTC
The DNA here is from genome assembly GCA_907165245.1 of Habrosyne pyritoides. Classification (NCBI taxonomy): domain Eukaryota; kingdom Metazoa; phylum Arthropoda; class Insecta; order Lepidoptera; family Drepanidae; genus Habrosyne; species Habrosyne pyritoides. The sequence goes on along the minus strand of OU015591.1, from coordinate 13,901,487 downwards.
AAGTCGTCGCCGCGTCGGTGCGGTTTGTGTGATGCATCGAGTGGGGGATAGCGTCAGCACCTGATTATTGATTTGAGTGAGAATTTATAAACCCATCGTGAGAAAAAAAATTGATAAAAAAATAAACCTTGCTGAGGTTCTTCTTCTCAGTTGAAGGCTGACTACCGAACCGGTGGTAGCACCAATAAATTTAATCTTCATAAGTCCGGGGTCTAAATTGAATAAAGGCTTTTTTAAGCTAGTGTAGACCATCCACTGTTTAAGTAATAGTTAGATCTTTGTTCCTTTTTAATTAAAAATGAGGACTCGTAAACGAAGTAACGTTAATGTTACCGTGTCCGACCCGTGAATTGATGACAGAAACATCGGGACTCTAGTCGAGTTTTGATACCACTAAACCACTGAAGTGATTTATAACGTATCAATCCATGATGACTACATCAGTTTATAACTGAGAAAGTAACTCCGTTTAAGTTTCCTACGATACTTAGGTTATTTTAAAGTACAAATTCAAATTCAAATTCAAAACCATTTATTCAGTTTAGGCCCTCAGAAGGCACTTATGAAGGTCAAATTTAAAGTTACTGAAGCTACTACCTAAACGTACTAAACCAATATTGCAGTTTTTTTTAGTATAAATAAATATCCTGGGACATTCTTTACACACAACCATCTGTTTCCAAACTAAGCAGAGCTTGTACTATGGAAACCAGATAATTCATATACTACATTAACTTTTATTTTTCTAAATACATACTTATTCGCACCCAGACACAGTCCAAACAGACATGTTCATGCACACAAATGTTTGTTCTAGGTGGGAATCGAACTCGTGAACTGCGACTCAGCAGTTAGGGCGCTAACCATAAAGCCCACTGGCCCGTCGAGAATACAATTACATTATTTCCATTATCAAACAAATCAATTCCAACCATTTTTCCAACCGTACAGTGACCTTTATCAAATACCTAGAAAGTATTCCATTACGATTCGTCTCAACAAATATTATTGTTTATCTATCTTCCCTCGGAGGGAGTGAGTCCTCGCGGGCGGTTTCTGAGAGAGGTTTCTCTAATCTCAATTGTGATTAATAATACTCATAATATTGTACGTTTATTATGATATAAGGGTTGGAATAGACACGGTATAATAATTGATTTATCTAGGCTATTTTTGGGATATCACCTCGTTAATTAAGAGTATAATGCTCAGCTCAGAACCAGAGGTCTTGGGATCGATTTTCAGATCGCTCGGGATTATTAATGAGCCCCTTAGGGCATAAATATCATCAGTGAAATGTGGGTTGTAGTATATAGGACTTTGGCTACCTTTTTGGGGGGAATAGGCCCGATGATTATTGTTATTTGAATGTTAGGTTAATAGACTTTAACGTTTAGATTGCAGTAAATGATCATGGATGATTTTAAAGTATGTTAGAATAACGTATAAAGGCTCTAATATATCTATAATTAAGCTCTAGATTTCGTTCCAACAAAACCTATTTTAATAAACCTTTTACATTTACATGAAAAAATATGTAAAAGCGCTCTAATATTGTATTTCACCTGATCATTAGGCGTAAAACATTTACGCAGAAACTAACGTTATTACGTTAGGTTTTACGAAAAAATCTAGGCGTTATTAAAGCAACAGTATCGGATATTTATCGACAAACACTAAATTGTCTGTCCGTCCATCGGCGTGAGGCGTGTCGATGATTTGTGTCTCACGGCCGATAATTTTTCATCCACCCTGCAATCACTAAATCACGCCGACAACTTCGCTGCGTCCAACTATTTAGACCCATACCTCACCTCACCTCTATTCTATTGTAAACCTAAAATCCCTATCGAATAAAGTCGACTTTATTCTTTAACCTATTCAATGTACCGTCCACTCGTAGCTGTATTCTATACTGAACCTTATTATTGGACTATCAAGTTATTTTTTAGTTTGTAATACCTTGTTAGGGGCGACGAGCCTTTAATATTTATTATTTGTTTGTCGACATGTAATAAAAATTCGTGTGAATTATTGCCAGGTTTGTGTCCCTTTTGTCTTGTTAAATTAGCTGTGGTTTGTTTAGGATTTTAATAAATGGGGTTCTGATAAGCGATGGGCACAGGCTGACGGCATTTTCATGTAGTCATGAGCAGAAATACAATATCTAAGCACTGAGAGTTCTGCAATAATACCTGATTTTATAATTTACTAGCTGTCCCCCGCGGTTTCACCCGCGTTCCTGAGGGATGTAAAATTTTCCCGGCACAAAAAAAATTCTATGTTACTTCTAATACCTCCAAAAATATGTGTACAAAGTTTCATGATGATTGATAACGCTTAAGTAGTATTCGCGTGAAGGCTTAACAAACAAACTTACATTCACATTTATAATATTAGTAGGGTAATCCCTAATAATATTATAAATAGATATTATAGATAGCTAATATACCACAAATTATACACCGTTTTTGTTCTATTAAATTATATAATTATACAGGTATTTTACCAAGACAGAGTACCTCGGCGCAGGTAATCGAACCCACGACCTCCAGGTAGCATTCTGGATTTGATAATTACTACACCTACCTGCTTTTCAACAATAAAGATTGGTAAAAAATTATGTACCTGTTGAAAGAAAGAAACAAAGTTGCACAGTAACAATACAGTTTCTGCCTTTTTTATTAACTTCGTTAATTTATCAATCCTTGGTAAGTAAAACTACTAACTAAAATCAATCAGGCTCTACAATATTTTTTTTATTCTATAAAAAAATTTGGTTATTAAACCACTTCAGGTAACACCAACACCGAAAAAAAGTTTTTATTTGTTACCATAAACCAAAATACATCTAATTATATTTTACCTAAGCTATATATTAGCTCAACTACTGCTACTGTAAAACCAGGATAAATCAAATAAACAAGCCTAAAGGCAAAACGCAGTCCATCATATCAGGTTCCTTCAATTCTCACCGCTGGCCGAACACGGGGTAAACCCTTCGAAACCAATAGCCACATTTCACCCCTACCGTTGATTGTCGCATGCCGGTTACAAGCAATATGTGTTTGCCGTGTCCTTTGCAAACAATTCCGGTGTACATTGCAAACACGCCTTTATGATGTGCTTGAAATATCGCCTCGTGTTCGTTTGGCCGTGGTTTTTATCGTTGTAAATAAAACGTAAAGTATCACCGATGGTCCCGTAGTATTTGAAATATTATTTACGAGAAATTTAAGGGGTCACTAAGGGTGGGTTTAGTGAGCTGTAGTCAGGGATAAAAAATATCGTAGAATGGAAGATCGAAGGAAACCGAGGATGGACTTCTCCTTGAAATAACTACATAGACCAATTGAAGGCAAAAGTAGGCGTCTTGTCATGCAAGGAAGTTCAGAAAGCCGCTAATAAAAGAACACAGTGGAGGAAGACACACAGACAAGAGCTCAGCTATTGAATATAAAAAATGGCATCACATTGAATGGTTTCAAATTACAATTAATCACTGTTTGATCCCAATCTAAGCAGAGCTCGTGTTATGGCAACCAGGTAACTAATGTTTTTTATCCTCCTACCGTCTTAGATATACAGTTATATTAAATAATATTACCCAAATATAACAAACACACAAGTTTATGCACACAAATGTTTGTCCGGGCTGAAATTGAATCAACGTATGGGTAGATATCAGGGAATATACCAGGCTGACAAATGTGACAGCGGCATCGGTGTTTTGTCTATTAGTTATGTTAACATACAAAGCAATAAGCTTTTATCTAATCCAACAAATAATTAGTTAAACCATTGATCTACTTCACAATAGATCTATAAATAAAATAAAAACAAGCGTTAGTGCCTTCAACATAAGAACTTTTCGTTTCGCCTCGTCGTTTATACCGCGTATATCGAGGGACTGGAATAACTTGCCTGCTGCGGTCTTCCCGAGCTACTATAATTTGGGTGTCTTCAAGGCTAGAGTGAATAGGCTCTTAATAAACTTGTGCGCCTCAACATCTAAGATTGCATCACTGCTTACCATCAGGTGGGATCGCAGTCAAGCACTAGTTTATATTATGTAAAAAAAAAAAAAACTATATTACGTTATTGCAACATACAATCAAACTTACAAACCAGAGCGAATGCTCTCAATCATATGACCCGGCATCATCGCACAAGAGCAAGGACACATGCATAGTAATTTGAATTTCGAACAACACGCTGACATTCCTTCTTTGATGCGACATTTGTAATTTGTTTTAATAAAAAACAAACTTTTTACTCTCGTTTATTTAACTTCACCTGTTAGTATGTTTGGGAAAAATCTTGCAACTGAAAATATAGACCAATGGAGCTGAAATCATGCAAATTCATTTGTTATTGTTGACATTACACGATTAGCTTTGTGACGTCATTATATCCAATATGGCGGACGTAATAAGGTGGTTATTTATTAATTCATAAACCACATCCATGTCATGGCTATCTAATAAAAAGGTTTACCAAACAGCATACATGACATCGTAAAGCTTGTTTAATATTTTTTTTTACAGTATATAAATTGACGTCACGTCTTCTGCTTGAACTTCAAACCCTTTCATTTGACACGGAGCTTTATAAATAAAATCTTCATCTTGTCACGTCCGCCATATTGTATTTAGAATGACGTCATTTAGCTAATGTTGCATTGTAACCAAAACCAAATTTGTGTGCAAAATTTAGTTGCCAGATTAGTCTTAAATTAAATACTGTATCAACTGACAGATGAGGTTAAAAAAAAAGCTTGTAAAACGACAAATTAAGGCTACAACCTTACCAAAAGAGAAGTTGGCTAACATAACAGAAAGAGAAATATAACATCTCATTTATTTATTATCATCGATCCTGTACCAAAACACGGCGAACCAAGTTTTCTCGGCGAATAAGCACGGCTCCCCGATATACGGCGTATTTCCCTATATTTTTCCAATAAGAACGCGTTCACTCAAGCGCATGCGAACAACGAATGCTCGAGTGCGTCTCGTGTTGCGACACACCTGCTCGTCTGTCACAGCCTTTTTTCCATTCGAAACAATTTGCCGAGGAATAATATACTTTAGTACGAATCGAAAGGGTTGCCTTTTGACTGCTAATAAGAGTGAGTTTTGGAGACGGAAAGGAAGATAAGATGTTGAATACGGGTTCATTGATGTGTTTAATAGATTGCGATAGAAGATGTTAGAATTTAATATCTTTCAATTATATTATTCTTAGCTTTGTATAGATATTTTTATGGACCAGCTTGCGTTTCTACCCGTGTTCCTGAAAATATAATATTTAAAGGCAAACACAAAATTGTAATGTATATATGTAACATTTACTCTTCAGTTCGTGAATCGTTTTTTTTAATTTTTTTTTGTTTATTATTTTTAAACATGCAATTTAATGTTTTATTATGATTACGGTTGAATTTCAACCCAGTGGGTGAAAACTAGTTTAAAGAATTTAACAAAGGAACAACATCAAAATTACCAAAGCGGTACGATATTTCTCTATACTCATTACAAAAGCATATAATGAAGCTCTGTCTCTATCGATCGCTGAACTATTTTAAAATTTACTCTTCCAACAAAGTTCTGGGTCTAGTTAGCATGAACTTAGCTGGATGCTCCACGCACACCCCGCTGAGGAGTTTCTGAAACTTCAACTGGAAATAATGCAGGTGTGCTCTCGTCTGCTCACTTATTAAAACTGAGCATAGGATAATATAACTTGTGCTTAGTTCAAAAGGTTCTTTTACGTTGTTGGTTATCCAATTTGAGCTTTGTATAGTTGTGATTTAGAGTTGTTATTATTAAATTTTGAGATATTCTTTCCACGGCCGTCTGATATCAAAAGCAGAGCTTGTCCTATGGAAACCAGTTCTATTCTTTTATTTTGCAATTGTAGTTTTTCTAAAGATATTTATACTCATCCCTGGACAGTTCTTCAGTATCGAAGATTCCTTCCAATCGTGGTTTATTAATTTAATAATCGATTTGGCTAACTTCTGGTGGCTACTTTAATAGCTTCTATCTTCATAACTGCGTTCTAGGGTCTTAAGAGAACACATCTCTTTAAATGTTGAGTATCCACCTTCATGGGAAAATAGGCGTTAAAAGTTTTGTTTAATTCTTATTCGACAATTTTCGCTTTTATAAATCCGTTTTTGTTTTTTATCTGTTCCATCGTGTAAAGATTGTTCTCAATCTATAGGTGTTAGTACTAGTAAATACACAGTACATGGGTTAAAAAACAATATAAGTCACTCAGGATTGTGTGACTGAAGAGACGTGTGCGAGAGAGATGGAAGTACTACAGTTATGACGTAAACAGCATATTATGCAATCTACACTAATATTATAAAGAGGAAAGATTTGTATTTTTGTATGATAATTGTATTTTGGATATTAACACACGATGCTTTTTATTGTCGAAGGAAGAAAACAGTAGATCCTAGTCCCTACTTAATGTTATAAAAGGGAATGTAAGTTTGTTTGTTACGCTTTCATGCAAAATCTACCAAACGGATTTGGATGAAACTTGGCACATACATGAAAATACATCCCTCGGGAACGCGAATGAAACCGCGGTGGACAGCTAGTATTTAAAAGTAATAAAACAAGAGCTCAAAAATTCGTAACATTTCACCAATTATAATGTAGATACACATGTTTCATCGAATCCACGATCATAGTGTCGTACGGCCTCACTTACCAGCACATTACTTGTCAATTGCATACAAAAAGCATTTGGAACTATGCACAAAGGATTTGCCATATACAAAGGTTCAAAGAGAATACGTATAATATTAAATTGTGTGACTGTTTTATTCGGTAATTGTTTATATTTATTTGACGGGCCAGTTGGCTTGGTCGATTCCCACCCTGGACAAATATTTTGTGTGTATGAATATGTCTGTTTGTTCTGTATCTGGATGTAAATATCTATATACCTATGAATTTATAAAGCTAGTGTGTGTAGTATATAAGGTGTTTGGTTTCCATATAACAAGCTCTGATTAGTTTAGGATCAGATGGCCGTGTGTAAAAGAATATCCCATTATATCTTTATTTTTTTAAATCTATTTATATGGAAGATATGACGCCAAAAAACATGGCCGTAGTCGAAAAAAAAAAGATTGCTCATACGTAATTCTGAAAAATGATTGTCGATCCAATCTCATAACTCACTTACTTGCTCAGTGACTAAAAAGGCGAGCAAAAAAGATTTAGTACCCATTAGAGAGATTAGAGTGAGACAAAAAGCCATTATTTGCAGAAACGTCTTGTGATAAGAACGTTTTCTTCAGGTAGTTTATTTCCTAGAATTTATTTTGTTAATGTAGGTCATTGGCCTGCCCTGTGCCTTATAATTGGGAGTTGAGGCAATATGTATTCATGGTCTATTGCCATTAAGTTCATTTTATAATTTAACAGATTTGGAAGAGTTTGACAGCTAACTCTCCGGCTGACGTCAACACTCTTTGGGAATATTTTCGTTTACAACTCTATCTAAATTGCACGAGGTCATCGAAATTTTCAGACAAGCCTCAGGGATTTAAAATAGTATAGTTATATGAAAAGTTAATTTTAATGTCTAATTAAAAATGTTGTCATTGTTCTGTGGCAAATCCCAAGCTCTGACCGCAAAAACCACTGGTTAATGAATTTAAAATTAAACGTTCATTAAATTGTGGTTTCCTGGTGCACTGTTTAAAATTCCGTGCAACGTATTATTGTGGAATATTCCAAACTGTTTTTTGGATCACTTTAATATTCATGAGTGCTTCGTGTGCCGTGAAATCATTTGAAGGTAATATATGGCCGGCAAGACATACCAAAAAGATCACAGACCTAAAGTATTAAAAAAAATTTCGGAAAATATTTATTTTAAATTGTAAAAAAAATAAAATAAACAACCACCAGGGGCTCGCTCTGTAAGGGAAATGTCACTAACTCAAGGATGTTTCCTCGCAGCCTGCGGCGTGCTCTGTCTCTTTCGCTAACTACACTAATACTACTAATCACGTGAGAGATAAGCTCTCCGAGGTCTCCGTGAAGCGCCTCGCCGACGTAGTTTGTATTAGCTGAATAAGGGGGCTGATACCATGTAAGATTGAGGTCAAACATAAGGAAAACAAAAAAAAATTACTGGCGTACGTTGCAATGCGTCTTCGTCTTTCTCTGTTCTTTCCGAATGATATCGAACAATTACGAACACCCAGAAAAATTGTAAATGAGTTAGCCGTTCTCAAGTAATACTTTTTTTCAAGTGCTAGTCCTTTAATTTGATAAAAAAAATATATATTTAATAAATATTTGGATGTTTACAATACAATCTTGCATAAATGGATTAACAGATTTAAATTAGACTTGTCACACAGATAGACTATATCATAGATAACACATATCAAAATACCAGATCCTTGGAAAACCATGGAGTAGCTAATTAGAAAAAAACCCAAACGAAATAGGTTCACGCACAATTTTCAATAAAACTTATCAGAACAGCTCGTAGTTATTCATGTCTAGACTGAATAAATTAATTTACAGTTTTGTTGTAAGCTGAAGCGACAGCTGTTGTAACTAGATAAGTTTTATAGTTAGAACTCTCACTAATGCGCTTAACTTTGAATTTTGTTCTCTAAACTGTCAATCATGAGAAATGAGAAATATCATTCGATATTAGGTTGTTGGTAATTTAAATTTTAATGAAATTTTCGAGTAAGTTTTGTTATTTATCTAACTATCTTCCATCTGTCTTCTATCCTTCTTTTATTGTCTATACTTTATTAAATTGTAGAATTTCGCGTCTGTATAGTTTTTAGAGTAGTAGAGTTCTTAGTGCAGAGTTCGTCCGGGGAAGTACTACCACCTTACCCATTTCTGCCGTGAAGCAGTAGTGCACTTGTATTACTGTGTTTCGGTTAGAAAGGTAAGGGGGCCGGTGAATTACAGGCACATGAGACTTAACTACTTCACGTCTCAGGGTCGACAACTCATTGATGATGCCCCTAGTGATGCAAATGTCCATAGGCGGCGGTGACCACTTACCATCAGGTGGACCGTCTGCTTGTTTGTCGGCCCAAGGGGTATTAAAAAAAAATCTGATTACGGTTGATGTTAGAAGTGAAAAAAAATACTTAATCAATAAAAGCATTTTTGAAATATTTTCCTGACCCTCTGATTGTCTATTTGAACAAGCTAATCTTTGAAATTACTATACTAATTTTAATGTAGTCGTCACGAGAAACTAGTACGTAGGTAGGGGTTACATACATTATTATTTATTTGTCAGCCAGGCCGTTGATTCCACTGATAAGTGCCTATCTTGCTCTCTAGTAGTACCTCTCTGTTCCTCAATGTTTGTATGTATGGATGCTTGTTACTCCTTCACGCAAAAACTAACAAATAGATTTGGATGAAACTTGGCACATAGATAGAGCATATTCTGGAATAACATACAGGCTATACTTCTTATCCCGGGAAAATGTGACATCCCTCGGGAACACGGGTAAAACCGCGAAGGACAGATAGTAGGCTATATTTCATAAATTTATTTACATTCGATTTCAATCTGAATTCCACTTTTATCAAATCGAGAAGCAGAAAATTTCAAATATTAGATACTTGAAAAGATGTTACAATTCCCATGTCTTGTAAAGATAAAAGCGAGGATCAACCAGATCTCACTATCCGTTGGAATAAGAGCGCATCCTTATTCTCTAAATCGCAAACAATCAGACATCACGAACTATCGGAGCGGGATCAAGAGCGGGCCAATGAAACGATATCGCATATACACGCGGAGAATCGAATGTTTACGTCGATTGTTTTCAGTTTTTCGAATAGGGATGTTTTTTAACATGCCAAGTGTGATTGTACTATACCGGGAAATCGATTGTAAACAATGATATTTTGTAAACTCAAACACTGTATCTACATAAGACTTCATACTCCTATGTTTTAGTCTATAGTTCTGGTTTCATATCTCTGGTTTGTCGTATGTATTAAAACCATTCCTGAAAAACATTCAGATAATCGTAGAAATGTTAGTATACACATAAACCTTTCAAATTAATTATTATATTAATATATTAGATGGTGAAAACCGCATTAAAATTCATTGTGTAATGTTAAAGATATATATGGACAAACAGGCAGACAAAAATAGTGACTTCGATACTATATAATTTTGTTTTGAGTGTAGAGAACCCTATATCAATAAATTGAAACAAATATAAGACAATTCACACATCCTTAAAACTAAAGCAATAAACCGTGAACACTGTGTTAACCACAGATAAATAATCGAACACAATACAAAAGAGATAACAACACCCGGTTTATCTACAAACTGGTCCAAAAATCGTAAATCGACCACCCAACGATTTACTTTCGCCAATAATATTAAAATTTATACCCGAAACATAAACTGGGATCAGCGTATATAATCCGTTATGTTATAGGGTATTTGGTACAGAAGGAAGCGGGCGCGATCTAAGAGATTCTTTAGTAATTGTTTTTTCCTTTAACATGGTATAAGCGATAATAGCTCAGGTGTTGTTGAGTCACTCGTTTTTTGTGTGATAAATTGGCTTGAATTTTATTTAATGACAATGTATATTTGCACGCCATTATGGCAAAACATGAAGGACTTTGACTAAAGCTCTAACATCTATGTATTCATAACCATGTTTCTGGCAAATAAATAAATATTATCTTATCTTATCTTATCTCGCTCGTACGTCACTAAAACGGAACCTTACTGAGTTTCTTGCCGGTTCTTCTCAGTTGAAGGCTGACTTTCGAAGCGATGGTAGCTTCAGTAACTTTAAATTTGACCTTCATAAGTGCCCTCAGTAGTGCCTCAGAGAAAAGTTTAAACAAATTGATATCCTCACAGTTGCATCGCAGTATATTTATGCAAACATAATATTTGTACATCAAAATATTAGTCTTTATGTCAAAAAGAGTGATATGCACTCCATCAATACTAGAAATAAGGATAAACTTGTCACTTCTGCATATAGACTGCAAAAAGTGCAAGGCTCATTTTTAGGACTTAGTGCACGCATCTATAATAAAATCCCTGCTGAAATTTTAAATTTGCCTTTACAAAAATTTAAGGAAAGAATTAAGACTGTTTTAGTACAAAAGGCTTTCTACAATACAAATGATTATTTTAATGACGACAATGCTTGGGTGTAGCGCTCGCTCCAGCAGGACACATCTTTATGTACAAAATCTTATTTTGAAAAGAGTAATTGCTGAGTTTCTTGCCGGCTCTTCTCAGTAAAAGCAACCTTCCGAACCGGTGTTAGAGTCTGACCATTCATAAGTGCCTGTGAAGGCCTATTTGAATAAATATTTCATTTCATTAACGTTTGACGTGTATCCTAACCACCGGGCCGGCTACAACCTTCAAGATGATGATCTGTCGCCAAGCATCTGCTGTACTTGAGTTCTAATTTCAGTCTAGGCTTTTTTTGAGCTAACCTTTAGCTATATCATCACTTACTACAGGAAGATTGTGGTTAGATGTCAATGGGGACAGTGAAGCACTTCATGTCTTAGGACAACAGTGCAGTTGCCCTGGTGTCCATAGGCCGCGGGGACCACTTAACATTCAAGGTGGGCCGTCTGCCTGTTTATCGGACTACTGGACATAATATTATTTGTTTTTCTTAACAGTAGTGTAAAGCCTTCGATTCTTTCATAATGATTGTCGCCTATGGCTTATTCCTCAGAAACTTTTGTTATTCTCCTACATTTTCAGATTCCCATATCCTTTTTTATTAATTGCTATCCGATATCGCTTTTATTCATCTCTTTCCGTTCTCATATGAAATACTGTACGAAAATAATATATATTTCATTCCTTTGTTGATGGAGTTTAATATTTTGTACCACAATTGAATTGAATCTTTTAAACTAGATTCTTTTTTCTCATCCCTTCTGTGTCTGTGTTCTGTGACCTAAAGTAACTTTCTACTAAATTTTAGCAAGATCTATTCTGCCGTTTTTTTATGGAAATGTTATATACACAGACTCTCTTTCACCATTGTAATATTAATGTAGAACTGTGGACAGACCTACTGAAATATTATTATGAACAAAATTCGCGAGGTTCCAATTAAAAACTCCTTCCAAAAAATCCACTAACCCCCAACGATCAAAATTGTTTCCAAAGTTGTTTACAAAAAGGTGTATATGTAATATAAAAAAGCGGGAAGTCCCTCGAGATGCATTATGGTTGGGCAAACCCTACCCGGATCTCACCCTAGATGGACATAGAAACCATTTTGCGTAAGAACGAATAAACATTTCTCTTACACTGGAGGCCGACAAAAAGTGTACACTATAAAAGAGACGTTTATTGTTTTCTCTAACGTCAGACACGAGTTACTTGATGATTTACGACCCGCTGGGAAATTGCAATTTAGTTGCGTTGCAATACTGATATTATATACGACAGCGACAAATTATTACGGCGTTGTCACAAAGGGAGTTGTGTCAGCGGATTCGTTAAGCGTTTTTGATGATAGTGGGAATTGTTGAATAGTTTTGTTTGCGGTTTGTTTTTGTTTGTTGTGTGTTATGGTACTTGCTCATTGGAAAAATCTAAACTATATTTTACGTAAAGTTGAGTTTTGTTTGTATAAAACTTTTGATGTTTTCTAAAGAGTTGTAAACGTTTGTAAGTGTGAATAAACAATCCAACAATCGCGTTTTTAATATTAATAAGATATAAATGTTAAAAGAACACCTATATATTCAGACTCTCCGGTTCACATTTGGTAAAGATGACAATGAATTATATGCAATTTATTTATCTAATACACGACCTAAAAGCATTCTGACAGATAAGAGAAAATATATCGCTAACCCTTTGCGTAGTTTACTAGAACATGTAGACGCAATCCGGGCTAAAAAGCCTAGCACTTTATCATGGCCGAAACTGTACTTTTATGTACAGAGATCATATATTTTCACTAAGTGTTTGCTGGATTCCCACTATACATCCGAACCATTTGTTTCCCTGAAATACATACGATGTACTTACCTTTGTCTTCGGGAAATTGTTTTGTAGGAATCTGGGACATTATCTACCTATTTATTTTGTCCTGACTTGTATTTTTTTAGAATGTTCATTATTATAGTCAATGAAATTATCAATTTAACTATATTCAAGCCTGTGCCATGTGTTTTGCGTTGAAGAGGCAGAATTACCACTCACCGACTGGAAGCGGCTAAGAGACATAGGGACAACCACTCTGGTTATCCTTCACCGGAGAACAGTGATCTTCCCTTTTTAATGAGCCATTAGGTGGCGACTCCTGGCAGTACCTCGTTCAAGTAGTTGTGCCGAAAGATGCTGAATTAAAAACTTGAGGCTGCTAGCCAAGCGGGTGCTCCGCCGAAAGCTCAGGCCCAGACTCAAAGACTGGCACGGCATTCAACATTAAGCTTAAAGCCAAATCCTACATAAATACAAAAATACGAACATCAAAAATAGAGTATCCCGAACAAAGCAAAAACTACATACATCTTCCCAAGTAAGAAAACCGCACCGCGAATAAAAATACGTCTGGCTATTTTTATTCCGTAACTCTTCGCTCGCAGGGTGTAGAGAACAATGGTCGGCGTTAGACTTGATACATGGTGTGGCCCTATTTTGCTAATTAAAAAGGTAGTGTTTTGACCTCGGGTCATGTGGGACCACACTTAAATCAGCATGCCTCCTGAATTGATTTTCGACCCCCACGTTAGGGTTGATGTTTTCCAGAACTTTGAATGGAGTGCGGTCCCGACGCAGGAAATTTCATTATGTTTTTGAGTAATGGTAAGGTTCTCGCTTTTGTGATTATACGCCGTAATTTATGTCTCGGGGAGTTTTTGCTCGGTTGCACTTTTAGCGGAGAAAATTATGAGGTTTTAAAGCTTTTCGGGATCATATTCGGTCGAAGTCTAATGGTTTTTTTTAATAAAACTACCTTACACTGTATCTATGCGAAAGTAATTTTAGTCACCAAAACAAAAGCCGGCAAAAAACCTTTATTAAGTTGTATGTAGTAAGTTTTCTATTTCATTATATTTTTGATGATATTTTCTTGTTTTAACGTTAGAGCAAGAAGGATTTATTTACCTGCACACATAAATCCATATCTAGAAGACAATCGGGCTTATTCAGAGATTCTAACGTAAACCCCATTTGGGTGTCGAACCCATTCCAGGCCTTCCTTTTTCCATTTGGAATGATGCAGTTAATCGGTTACAATATCTGAACTAATTATTCCTACTGATCTGAATGGCCACTCTGATACAGATTATAAAAGACATGAAGTAAAATATGGTAAAGAAATGGTCATAGAGGTTAGAGGACATTACTCACAATTAACTTTTTGTCCGATCACTAAAACATATGAAACTTCACCAAATAACTAACATAAGCAGCAAAATAAGTCTCAGTTAAGCACCTCTTAAATCTAATCCCGACACTAAAAAAGGTTCCAACCCGAAAAACTGTAGGTTTAATTTTATTTTCTTTGCGTTCCACTTTTTCCCGGTTCCTTGCCAGCCGGGTCCACTCCGGGTCTATTTGTATGTGAATAGGGGATGCCAGTTTGTGGGGGATACCGTTAAAGGGGCATTTAAAGTAGCCTGTAGGTAAATAACGGCGGAGATTGGACCCGATCCTTCTCGGGTTGTATCACTTTGCCACTCGGTTGGGGAGGGTAAACAACAAATCCTTCGTGTGGAGAGATTTTATATTTTGTTCAGTATAACTCATGGTTAACTTGCTTCGTCTTAATGTCTTCCAATGGAGTAAGCATGAAGTTTATACTTGTGGAATAGGGACGTTTATTTCACGACTTACCGCATGGCCTCTTTAGCTCAGCGGTAGAGCACTGGTCTCGTAAACCAGGGGTCGTGTGTTCAATCCTCACAGGAGGCATCGCTTCGAATAATTTTGTATTTTGCACAGTTTCTAATACTATTTCATTTGTTTTCTGATTATACCTAAAGTTATAATTCCAATAAGTAAAAAGACGTATATATAAAATAATATATTCTGTAGATAGTTTTATATGAAATTAAGTATATGTTTGTAAAATAATTAGTAAATAAGTAAAAAGATACATACTAAAGATTGCATCTTGTATGTGGCCATCATCACAATATATCTCTACATCTAAACTAATGGTAAATGATTTTTTTATATGTAGGGAGTAATTTCTGGACGGGAGTTGGCTTGGTGGTTAGAGACCCTGACTGCCAAACCGAAGGTCGCGGATTCGATTCCCACACAGGACAAACATTTGTGTGCATGAACATGTCTGTTTGTTCTATGTCTGGGTGTAAATATCTATATAAGTATGTATTTAAAAAGTAGTATATGTAATATATAAGTTACCTGGTAGCCATACTATAACCATTACACTCTGCTTAACTTGGGATCAGGTAACCATGTGTGAAGAATGTCATGAGATTTATTTATTTATAGATCTAATGGACAATTCTTTCATTGATACATAGCTTCTCTATTTACGAGTTTAAAAGGCTAGACTTTTATCTTAGGATAATATTAAGTGGTCTGAAACGCGTGTGAAGCAGCGCGACGCGTGCCTTGTATAATTTTGATCAAACGCTGACCCGATTAAAAAGAGTGTGTCAGTGTACCTACAGGCCCGCCGCCCTAATTACAATTCCATGTCACGTTACATTCGACAATATTCGGTATTGACGAAGTTAGCCGATGGACACTCGTAATGGGGTCGACATGTAGGGACATACTTTAACCTCGCCTGAGAGCCCTCAGCGCTCACCGAATTGTCCGCATAAGGGTGTAAAAGCCATCTGCGGCTCACACCTTCAACAATAAAAATAAAAAAAAACATATGTTATAAGATTTATTTATAAATGCCAAGTATAACTTGCTAAAGGTGCATGCAGATTGAGGTTAATTTTTGTGGAGCGACGTTTGCTTGTGATAAGGCAACAGATAACAAAAAGTTATAAATGAAAAAGTTTAAGTAAGTAATAATGATATCATTTTGCAAAATCTTACTTTACAAAAAGAAACCTTAGTCTAGAGAAAATTAGAGGCTGTTTTAAAATAAGTGTTATAATACATAAATATCCTGGACATTTTTTACACTCGACCATCTGATCTTAAACTGAGCATAGATTATGAAAACCAGATAACTGATATATATGTACGTTATAGATATAAGTCAATAAACATTATTATGACTACTTTATTTATTATATTTCCTTCTAGTGTTTCTTCTTCTATAGTACCATACAGCCAAGTGCAACTTCATTGTTCTTACAAAATAAGTGAACCAAAAAGAGCACAACAGAACCCTAAGCAGCATATTTTTGAAAGGTCGCGTGGTAATGACGTAATACTACACACACATATGTTGCTGTACCTCATATTCTTTGTGCTTAAACAATGGGACAGCTTTCAAAGCGACATTAAGACAAAAGGAAGGATAACGACTCTTTATTATCAAATATGTAGGCAGCGACAAAAGGCACCGGTAGTACAGAAAAACTCGACCAAAAATACTGCGAGAATATTGTTCAAAAATAATAATGGATGAGAAAGACAAATGTTCATACGTATCGTTACCCCGCAGAGGTAGGTAGAGTAATGAGAATATTCCACTAAAGATATTTTGAATCCCATCGTCATAGGTGAATGAAAGAAAGAAAGAAAAACAATTTAATAACTTAGGTCTCAAACTGATAAATTATTGTTAAGTGTGAGTCCTTAATAGTTTTTAGTTTAAGACCAAAACAATAATCAAACTTAATAGAAAATAACAAAAATTTTAATCGTGTAACAAAAAAAGCTTAACACTAAAAAAGGGTTAGCTGCGTGAGGGCAAATATGTGGTGAATATTGTCACTGTCTCAGTCTGTCTGCTATCATTTCTGACCAAGAAATTTCAACTGTATGTTGCCTGTACCTAGGACCTTTGTTTTCCAAGCCGAGCTTTATACCTTTTGACCACCGAGGTGAGGTGTTTGGATAAAAATGTATATGAAATATAATATAGTATCACGATGTGAAGCCAATATTAAATAGACGAATATTTCATGTTACCTCTAGAAAATCATAAAAACATTCGACAAAATCAAAAACCTGTAGCCCACGTTCCTGATCCATTAATTCGTTTAATATATCACTTCGGGCAAAAATTTCACCAAAATGTAGAACAGGTACGTAGGGACATCGTAAAACCTAAATTTCCAAACTACGTCACAGGTCAGAGGGGGGCAGACGGATGGGAGGGCTGGGTGTTGCATCGGATTATTGAGGGCCAACGTCAAAATTTAATAATACATCGCCTCAGGCAATTCGGTATACCTGTATACCGAATTGTAATTGTACACCGATATATTCCGATGAAAAATAAGCTGTACGAACGTGTCATCGCAAATTAGAGATCACGTAGGTTTATCAAATTTTTTTATAGGTATTTCTCGGTGTTGCCGCTATGAAAAAAATAGAATTACTAAAAAAATTGTACAATATTTTTTATACACTGCCACCTGAAACCGAGCTTGTACTAGAGATACCAGGTTACTGATAAACCCACAAATACATGTCGCGAGTGGGACTCGAAATGTATACTAATGCCTATGTCTTTGCAGTCTGTGTTATCTCACCACCACCTCAATTAGCCCATCAAACAATGTCACATTTTTGACAATGTTTATAAATTACGTTTTACGAGTAATGCTGTAAGTTAGGCTGACGTTTTGACAGACTTTTCTCTTTCCAGGTGACCTGTAATACAGGTATTTTCATACTTATCTCTGGCACCAGTCTCTCATAAATATAGTTCTTAAAATATAAGTAATTAAGATCTAAATTAAATATACCTGTTATATAGATAGGATATTTCTTTACCATTCTTCTTTAACAAAACAATACTTTGAGGTATGTCGCTTCTGCGCTGAATTTAATACCCATAAATCCACTAATACTTTATCTATCAAAACCAGGGCAGCTCGCGTAAGCCCGGCTTCGACCTGACGACAGCATACACTAATTAACCCAAAACTAATTGTTTATCAAATTAGAGACCCTCATCCACAATGACCCATAAAATTCGCATTGACAGGTTCTGGCATGGACCAACAACACTATGTGACAAGGTTTCCGTACGTTTTGGCAAACGTTAATTATAGGGGTGGGCTCTAAGTGGTTTTGGAGCTTTGTTGATAGATAAACTAACGCATGGATTTTGGCATTTGCTTTACAGTAAAGCAACCAACGTAACTTGCCAATTTCAAATTTGTTACACTGCGAATTTATTGAGATACCTAAATGAAAGTTTATTGAATGCCAAAATGAATATTTTGTCGTGATCCAAAATCGATTGTTTTATAGTTAGTGACTCTGACTGTCAAACCTAAGGTCGCGGGTTCGATTCCCACCCAGGACAAACATTTGTGTGCATGAACATGTCTGTTTGTTCTGTGTCTGAGTGTAAATACCTATATATAGTATGTATTTAGAAAAAAAAGTAGTATATCAGTTATCTGGTTTCCATAGTACAAGCTCTGCTTAGTTTGGGACCAGATGGCCGTGTGTAAAAGAATGTCCCAGGATATTTATTATTATTTATTGTGTCTGGGTGTAAATATCTAATTAAGTATGTACCTGTACAGAAAAAGTTGCGTGTGAAGTATATCAATTTTAGCTCGGGATCAGATGACCCAGGATCTCTATTATTATTATTATATTCTATTTTTATAAAGTTGCATTCGATATCTGAAGCGAAAATATTTTACGTAAAAGATGAATCAAAATAATTAGAAGTATTAGATAATATAGATTCAATGGAAAGAATTGCTTCAAGTAAAGCACAAAATATGACTTATTTTTACTCAATAAGTTCACAATTATAATGTTGTATTGTTGAAAATAATTGAATTGAAAGATTATCCGATGCCCGTTACCAGGTAAAAATTCTTACCCTCGCTTATAGAACACTCTAAATCCACCTTGTTGTTTATGGTTCCATCATGTCACCGATAACTCTGCCAGTGTCGAAGTGAAGAAAACCGCAATATTTTGTAAAAAAGAAATGATTATTTAGATACCTAAATCAAAAAACTAGCGATCTTATCAAATGCAAATAGAACTATTTAAAAGATTAAGTTTATACAATTATGTCATATTTTTTACTAAATTTCCGAATCTCCAAAACTAACGAATGTAATTCAATACATTGTGACAGATAATTTATCATTCATGTTTTTTTAACAAAAATCAAAGTGATATCAATGATAAAATCTTGAGAACCAGGGCCCAAAGCAATGCCCAATAAAATACGTAACGTCACAATATTAAATTAATTTAAAATATTGACTTGTGAGGCTGTCTATAATTTAAAATATAGATCATAAAATTTAAATCCCCCAGTAAACAATCATCAAACGTTTCTTATCTCAAAGCAACATCCCTTAGCTTTGGAAGCTTTATCAAAAGTGTTTAAACTTTGTTGTTGAGGAGCAATTTATTAAAGTTCCCTTCGCGGGTATCGACGACGTCTTGTTACGTTTCGCCTTTGTAGTGTAACACGGTAACTCGAGAAGACTTCCATAACGGCTTGTTCAGTAGTTTTACTGCTCTGCTGTCGTCGGGAACTTGAAATTTGCGTTTTGCGCAGTTACCTGTAATTAGGTCAAAGATGTGAAGATCAGCTTTTTGTTGATTTCTCTATAGATAAGTACTCTGCTCTTTAGTAAGAAAAATGCTTTTATTTCCGCATTTTTGTGAGATCTAACGTATTCCGGGATTAATCGCATAGCCTGTTTCTGTTGGGAACAGTGTAGCTTTTTAAGAGTTAAAGATTTTTTAAAATAGATGCAGTGTCCCAGAGATCACTCTCCGCATACACAAAAACTCACACAATTTGGGCTCTCTGAAAAATATTAGATAATTAGTTAATATCAATAGGATAGGTTTGGATGGAGCCAGCAAGAAACACAGCATGGTTACTGATGTATCTTGATATATTTTCATTCAAATGCCTTAAATTTTTAAATAGGTGCTTTTATCAAATTCAGAAATCGAACTCAACGTGTTGCTTCATAAGAATTATTTTAAGTATTACTAGAAAAACAAATAAGTCTAACTGGAAAGATTCAATCACAGAATGAAAATAACATGATAACACTTTTCTTATGCTTTTTCTACTGTAATGACTTTGTTAAAGCCAGATGAAATGAACGTCCGCTCCAGTGGCCCGTCAGGACTTGTTACTCCTAAGTGACCTGTTTTCTTACACCTTTTCATTGAGTTCCTTTTACAGGCGTCGTTATATTTGCTTATTAAATTACAGTTTATGGTTGATCAAGTTCTGTTTGGAAAGTAAGACAGTAGTCATTACCCGAAAACATTTGATTGTATTTAGTACCTACTTACTCTTTGATTAATAAATTACTAAAAAGAGTTGTTTCTGAGTGTTAAGTGAGCTCGATTCTGTAAGGAAAATGCACTAGTTCGAGGATGGTTCGTCGTGACCTCTATACTCTGTTCCTTTCGCTAACTACCCTATCACGTGAAAGGTAAGCTTTCTGAGGCCTCGCTGTGACAGCTCGCCGAAGAAGTTTGTATTAGCTCAACAAGGGGCCTGGTTGAGTTAGTGATCAATTGTAAACAAAAAAAATTGTTTTGTCTCAAAATAATCGTTAATTGGACACAATTCAGTTGTATATCAATCTAAATATAAATTTAAGCTGTGAACCGCTTTTTCTATTCAAGTGATAGATATTTGGATCTTTCAGTTGATGAAAGCCATTCATTGACTCATTAACTTTTACGTGATTTTGATCCTCTATCAAAATACGTCACTATTATAATACTAGAAAGGGTTTGGCTGAGCTAACCCCAATGTAAGACTTCTGTAATAGGTAATTAAAAAAATATTAAATTGATATTTTTATTGGATAAATAGTTCCGAAGTTTATCTCCTACATTACATACCAGATTATAATATTTAATATAGATAATAATATGAATTATATTTCAATACCTGCATTGCAGAACACAATACCATTGTATAAGGATATTTCTGCCCAAAAATCGAATCGCACCGCACCCGTACCTATGGAAATGAAAGATTGCCCGTAAGGGCGAAAATTTGTGTCGTTCGACCCTTATCAGACAATTTCCCATTAGCAGGTTGTAATGTAGGCTTTTGTTTGTCGTGGATTTTGGGCTCGGAAGGGGATTTATGACTGCGTGCTCATTGTATAGAGCTTTTAAGATCGCCAGTGAGGCTTTAACACTCTCATTATTTGCGGATTAATTGGATCTTGGGATTCTTGTGGGATAATTAATGTGATTGAGAGGTGGGAACTAGAATTGGTAACTGGTTAGCAAAAGTGATTTGAATGTGGGGAGTATGTGGGTTCCCCTGTGTACCAGCTTATGCTATCGTCTCACTATTTCATAACATTTTTGTACTTCCAAAAAACTGTGTAAAAGGTTATAGAATTTTCATTTCATGACAAGAAACTTCAGACAGGCCAGTTGGTTTGGTGGTTAGCGACTCTGACTGCCAAACCGAAGGTCGCGGGTTCGTTTTCCACCCAGGACAAACATTTGTGTGCATGAACATGTATGTTTGTTCTGTGTCTGGGTGTAAATATGTATATAAGTATGTATTTAGAAAAAAAAGTAGTATATGTAGTATATCAGTTACCTGGTTTCCATAGTACAAGCTCTGCTTAGTTTGGGGTCAGATGGCTGTGTGTAAAATGAATGTCCCAGGATATTTATTTTAAAAGAAAAATTACTAGGAAGACACTGAAACTGCTACTCTGGTAATAGTAGACAAAAAACGAAGTAAAATATGATGTGTAAATAATAATGTATTTTGTTTTGTTTCAGACTGGCAAACACTTCCATAGGACATCACTTCTCATCAAAGCTTTCAACCACAAATTCAGACTGGACCTCGAGCTTAACACGTAAGTGCTAGAGTACTAATATAACTATTGCTGATATGTTCTTAAATTTAGGTTGTTTTACCTCTTGTGAACATGAAGAACATTATCATTAAACTTTATTACGCACTATGTTCCACCCCGTGGTTTATCGACGTTCGGAATTCTATTTGTGTCACAATGCTTTAGAGGAGTAGAGCTCTTAGTGCAGAGTTCGTCCGGGGAAGTACTACCACCTTACCCATTTCTGCCGTGAAGCAGTGGTGCAATTGTATTACTGTGTTTCGGTTAGAAAGGTAAGGAAGGGGGCCGGTGAAATTACAGGCACATGAGACTTAAGAACTTCACGTCTCAGGGTCGACAACGCATTGGCGATACCCCTAGTGTTGCAAATATCCATAGGCGGCGGTGACCACTTACCATCAGGTGGATCGTCTGCTTGTATGTCGGCCCAAGTGGTATAAAAACAATTTTTTTGGTGCCTTAAATTTTTAGTATCAATCGAACCGATTTTGTAAAAATCTTCTTGAAGAATTCCATGCTGTACTCACTTGAGCAAATCAATGATTTATCGATTAATATTGCATCGCAGTGCGTAATTGATTTGTCTTATGATGAACATTGTAAGAAAACCAAACCACGGTTAGGTACTTTGTACCCACCTGATTAGATACCATCAAGTTGAAAATCTGCTAAGCACCTTCCTGAGCTACATCAGCTAATCCTCAATTAATCAATTACCTTCTAGGCTTTCTGTAACTATCACCTTGGGCCATAATATCACTTACCTGACACTACTTACTTACACTTACTTGTGGCTAAATGTGAGCCCATACATAGTAAAAGCAATAAGTAGCTAGCCCCGTACATCAAATTACTCACGGCGCACAAATCAATACATAACATTAACAATTTCCATCTACACAGCTTTTACCAATAAGTCGGAAAATAAATGTGTACGGAAATGAAATAAGAACTTACCAAAGAAATTCCAAACAGAAAAGATCAGTAATAAAATCGCACGAAATTTCACGAGTTATATTTCCGTCCTTTTCTAGCTGTGTGTTCTATGTATAGGTGTGTCTCTCTCTCACCGCGTTTTCCAAGAGTTTGCAATGTTTCCCCCTGCCCTTTTATATTTCATTTATGGTGTACCCAAAAACCGTTTCGAAAGTTTCACCACGAGTCGATTTGTTTGCTCTCGTCCAATTGTGAGATTTCTTTGGGGACTAGGATTTACCTACCTATATGGTTAAGTGGGGCAGTTGTTTTTTGTCCTCTTCAAACATGATATCACCTCTCAGTCAATTTTATCGAAATACTTTTCAATTGAATAGAGATTGGATTAGACTCCTTAGGTAGAATGTCCCGATAGAAATTATAAAAGTAAGAAACTTTTGTTTTATCGAAATAATAATAATCTGCGAAACTAGCTTCTGGCCCGCGGTTAAATCTACTCACCCGAGACATTTAAACACATGTACAAATAACTTTTATAGTTACAATATTAGGACAATTTTAGTACTTATCATGATGTAAAAAACTACCTAACAAAAATCAGAACCTGTTTAAAAAAAATCACTAGTAGAAGCTACATTATTCCCATGTGACATAGGCTATGTTACATCCTGGGATTTATGAGATAATTCGAAACGCGAGTAAAACCGCGGAACGGTAGTCGGTACATTTTTTTTTTCTGACGAGAGTTGCGATTGGCCTCAATCTCACCTGATGGTAAGTGAAGATGAGGGTGAAGATGGAGCTCGCTTTCCCATTAGCCTATTCACTATTTTCTTAAAGAGCCCCAAGTTGTAAGTCTGGGAACACAGACGAGGGTACAGAATTCCAACTTACTTATTATATGTCCTTTTTTACGGAATACGTATGTACTCGTATGTATACATAACATCATATGGTCCCGTAGAAAATTACCAGGTAGAGAATTCAATCAAAATGTGTTCGTAACAGAAGAAATAAACCGTCAAATCCAGTTTAGGATGAAAGAGAAATCTCGTACACTCCAGTCCGATATCATTACATGTCAATACCCGGAAAGAGTTCGTTTGTTATTTTATTTCCCGTTATTAGGGATTGCCTCTCTAATATTTATTCCGAATATTTCCGATGGATAGTCGAGATTGCATTCCACAACTCAATATCCTTGTTTATTAAACGTGCTTTCAGTTTCAATGTTATTTGGCTATTTTTGTTGGAGTATGATCATGTTGTGGAAAAATAATGTTCTTGGCGGCATTTTAGGTAAATGGTTATGGCATGAGAGTTGAATAAAGACTAGTTTTGCTTGAATTTACTCAACAATAACTAAGTTACTAGGCCCGTTTATGCATCAGATTTTAGAAGACTAGTGACCCGCCCCGTTTTCGCCTTAGTGGGACAAAACAAGTGTATACGTAAGCTTTCCGGGTGACATTTTCCAAATAATAGTCATACGCTCATCAATATCTATGGCGCATTTAAAAAGATACAAGCAGACACACAGACAGACAGAAATAGTGACTACGTTTATATTTTAATACTTGTCTTCGATGTACTTTTTATGTTTATATTTATCGAGTTACCACTAGATAAAAATAAAATCAAAATTCAAAGCCATTTATTCAGTTTAGGCCCGCGGAAGGCGCTTATGAAGGTCAAATTTTACTAAAGCTACAACCAGTTCGGAAGTCAGCCTTCAACTGAGAAGAACCGGCAAGAAACTTAGCAAGGTTATATTGTATTTTTTCTTTAAATTTTTCTGAATTTTTGAAATACTAAGTCCAATAAATGATTATCATTTCCTCGGTGTTTCATATCCGAAACGACTGCCGTTCTCAACTAACGTCTGAATCTTTCATTCGAATTTTTTATTCTTCACGTAACCCCCAATTTTGTTACCTACAGAATCATTAAACTTTTAGTTAGTACACATCCTTTCTGTGTTATTTTTACCATGGCTCAGCAGAAATTTGATTGCAGCACAAAGGTACGAGTATGTTTACTGGTGTATGGTGCACGGTGGCACTGACTGCTACGTTTTGTTTGTGCGCCGCTTTTAATGAAGTTGTCGCTAAGCGGGGCGTGCGACAGGCGTTGAATATGGCGTCTGGTACATGTTAGCAGATGTTAGCGAGATGTTGAAAGATTTTTATAGTGACCTTTTTCATAAAATTCGATATAAAAATCGAATCAGTATATAGAAGGGCATTTATGTAGGTGTTACTAGGTTCGTAAGTAAGACTTAGATACTGTTCCATTTCATGTAATCTCTAGAGTGTCTTAAGGGGTGAATGAACTGTAACCAGGTGAGGAAAATGATCATAGAAATTGTTAACAAATTACTTCTAAAGATCATGCAGGTGTCATCAATCATAAAAAAAAATCAAGCATCATATTGTTGTTGGCTGTCGATATCAATTCGTGAACTATACGTTTATCGTCATTAATTTATATTTAAGCAAATAAGCTATAATGATCACACAAATGCTACCATCGCTTCGCAATTTACAAAAACAATACCTTAACTATACTTCAAAAGGTCGTTTATTCATTACCTACTCCTTCTTTAATTAAACCCTGGTTTATACTCTACATAAGAACTATAGAAAAATACTACCACCGCTTCAATTCTCCGAAATTTAGCAAATACTAAAGATTTTTTTCTGATGTCTATCGCTTTCTTCTCGCGACTTGCGCCAACCTAGCGCTCAGCCGGGAGTGTAGCGCACTAGCGCAGTCGGCGGCAGCAAACTGAAGAGCTTAGAATTTGAGCTTCCAATTGGAAAATGACGGGAGCCGCGTTGTTCTCGACACAATGGATAAAACGAATTGATTGCCCATCCAACTATAAATTACCTAACAAGACGGATTTAAGTAATTCCCTTAACAAAAGGAATTTCAATGAAAATCATGAAGTGAACTTGAAGTTTTGTGTAATTGGATCATGAATTCATTCTGAGTGTAGTTGCCGGTTCTGGCGGTGGGTGTTTCATGTTTTAGTTTGCTGTCGAAAATTGTTATGTTATTAAAATTTGTGTTCAGCTTTAGCTAACTCAATCGACCTGGATATTTACTAATATGGCGTTGAATAGTTTACTATATTAAATATATTATACTAAATAAGATTTTTGAGACATAAACGTACTAAGGCCGAAACTGTAGGTTTTTTTTAATCACAGATAACAGATAAATAAGATAAATATCCTGGGACATTCTTTACACTCGGCCATCTGGTCCCAAACTAAGCAGAGCTTGTACTATGGAAACCAGATAACTTATATGCTACATATACAACTTTTTTTTCTAAATACATACTTATATAGATATTTACACCCAGACACAGAACAAACAGACATGTTCATGCACACAAATGTTTGTCCTGGGTGGGAATCGAACCCGCGACCTACGGTTTGGCAGTCAGAGCGTTAACCACCAAGCCAACTGGCCTCAAAAGATCAATATGCCTTCTAAGTTAACATTGTTATTTTTGGAACAATAATCCTTTAGGTTAAATAGAAGAAGTAGACAGAAAGTGAAGTACTGAATGTTATCTTTCTTTTTTTTAAGTTACGCTTATACATCTGCTAAACTGCATTACAGTTTTTCGGTATGTTATGTTATATTATTAAATATCAAACAAAAGTATATCCATGTATTTTAACAGATAATAAAACTATATTTATAAGGAGATCAACACATATTAAATATATCTATATATGTCTGTTTGTTCTGTGTGTGTAAATATGTATATAAGTAAGTATTTAGAAAAGAAATATTATATATAGTATATCAGTTATCTGGTTTCCATAGTACAAGCTCTGCTTAGTTTGGGACCAGATAGCCGTGTGTAAGGAATGTCCCGGGATATTTATTATTATTTATATCAAAGTTACCCAGTAGTTTTTTTCTGGTGCCCATAATACAAGCAGTACCGGCTCTGCTTAATTTGGGATCAAATAGCCATGTGTAAAGAACGTCCCAAGATATATTTTATAATCTATACTAATATTATAAAGTGGAAAGATTTGTATGTAAGTATGTTTGTTACTCTTTCACGCAAACACTACTAAACGAGTGTGAATGAAACTTAGCACAAAGATAGAGCATATCCTGGAATAACATAAAGGCTACTTTTCATCACGGGAAAATGTGATATCCCTCAGGAACGCGGGTAAAATCGCAGGGGACAGCTATATCGAAATAAGCGCAATTATACCAACCAGTGTATAATTCAACTCTTTATACTTAAAACGTCACAGAAAGGATGTGAAATAACTCATCCCTGCCCTACAAACGTTTGGTAGGGGTTATTTACTGTCTTCCGGGGCGGTAATACGCCCAAAATACGTAGTACCCAGCGCCCCACTCAGTTACTTTACGCGTTAAGGAAATAATAAATAAATTCCCGTGAAATGTTATCACCGGCCGTCTTGGAGAATCTTATTTTTTTCGACCATGGAATGGGTATTTTCCGTAGTTTCTTGTCCTTGGTGAAAATGTTATAAAAGCAAGTATACAGTTAAAGTTGTTGCTTGGAATGTACAGGATAAGTGGGTGAAAATCCAAGGTTGCAAACATTATATGGAAAGGTAAAGTAAACGTGTTTTATTAATGTAGGTGCTAGAGTCTGCACTGAAGTTTCAACGGCTTTAAATTGATGAAAAATCCTTCTCCGTTTCATAGGCTATTTGTGAAAGTTTCAGCAAGATGACTCAGCCATTTAACCGTAAAAAAAGGTAAACAGTAAACACTTTCTTTATAATAATTTAAATTGCAACGCCATGGATTATTTTTAAAAATCGTTTATATTTCCTACATAAACACGATTTTCTTTTTTTGATTAACAGGTAAATACATTAGTAGTGGGAGACAAAAGCCCAAACTAGGTTTCCCCGTGCTATGGGTCTCCTAGCTTCCTCTCTTCGTATGATGAAGTTGACTAACACATTCATGTCAAAAAAGGAAAAAGAAACCGACCAACTGACATTATTGTCATGATACAATTTTTCAGTTATTTAATAAATAAAGTATTCTTTGGGACTTGACAGAGAAGGAGATCCAGCGGAATTATAATAATAATAATAATAAAACAGCTTTATAATATATGATTCCACAATAATTAGTAAGAATTAGAATTAATTGATTAGACGTCCGGGGAAGTACTACCACCTTACCCATTTCCGCCGTGAAGCAGTAGTGCAACTGTATTAGATACTGTGTTTCGGTTAGAAAGGTAAGGGGGCCGGTGAAATTACAGGCACATGAGACTTAACAACTTCACGTCTCAGGGTCGACAACGCATTGGCGATGCTCCTAGTGTTGCAAATGTTCATAGGCGGCAGTGAACACTTACCATCAGGTGGACCGTCTGCTTGTTTGTCGGCCCAAGTGGCATAAAAAAAAAACATTTAATAAATTTGATTACTAAGTAATTCTAAAAAATATACTACTCCTACAATTTAATCTCCTTCTAATGGGTACACATTGGATCTCCTTCTCTGTCAAGGCCCAAAGAATACTTTATTTATTAAATAACTGAAAAATTGTATCATGGCAATAATGTCAGTTGGTCGGTTTCTTTTTCCTTTTTTGACATGAATGTGTTAGTCAACTTCATCTTACGAAGAGGGGGAGCTAGGAGACCCATAGCACGGGGAAACCTAGTTTGGGCTTTTGTCTCCCACTACTAATGTATTTACCTGTTTTTAAAAAAAAAGAAAATCAAAAGTGTTTATGTAGGAAATATAAACGATTTTTAAAAATAATCCATGGCGTTGCAATTTAAATTATTATAAAGAAAGCTTTTTTTACGGTTAAATGGCTGAGTCATCTTGCTGAAACTTTCACAAATAGCCTATGAAACGGAGAAGGATTTTTCATCAATTTAAAGCCGTTGAAACTTCAGTGCAGACTCTAGCACCTACATTAATAAAACACGTTTACTTTACCTTTCCATATAATGTTTGCAACCTTGGATTTTCACCCTTAGGGAAAAGCCTCCTCCAAAAAATTCCATTTTTCCCTATCTTTAGCAGTGGTCATCCAGTCTCTTCCTGCCCCCTTATTCGGCTAATACAAACTTCATCGGCGAGCCGCTTCACAGAGGCCTCGGAGAGCTTATCTCTCACGTGATTAGTATATACGTACGTATTAGCGTAGTTAGCGAAAGAGACAGACCATGGAGGCCGCGACGAAACATCCTCGAGTTAGTGTCATTTTTCTTAGAGAATCGAGCCCCTGCTTTGGATACAATCTCGTCCTGCCACCGGGCGCCCGAACTGCTTCGCGACTACTTTATTAAGCGCAATTAGTTACAAGATATTTGTTTTTGAATAATCTTACAAATAGCAAAAGTAATATTCTAGGTACAAGTAATTTCAAAGGGATCCGTAGCTATGATATTTTACGCCCTTGGAAATCACTTATGAAGGTCAAAGGTTGAATAATATTCTTTGTACTAATTCTGGTGCTTGTTTTGATGCTTTTCCCTAGGGAAAAACCTTCTTTATCTAATTATGTGTCTCGAGGAAGATTTTTATTATATCATAAATAAGTATGGTAAGATTGTCCATTACGCGTGGATATAATTATAACATACATATATATAATTATACTGATTTTAGTCGATTCCTGACAACGTTCCAATTTAAAATATTAGTATGGATACTAATTAAAAAAATATTTATATATTTAACAATACAAACCCAGGCAGAGATTAAAAAAAATTGAATTGTTGAAACTTAGCACATAGATAGATTGTAACCTGGATTAACACAGGATACTATTTTTATCCTGGGAAAAGAAACATCCCCGAGAACGCGGGTGAAACCGCAAGAGACAACTGGTATCGTAATAAAATATTTTAACAACAATTTTATAACATAAGCTCCTCCAACAACACACGATTCACCCTAAAATTTAAGAACTCAGTTCACAACTCAGAGTTTTCAAAAAGGAGACTAGATTTCACCAACATAACATTAAGACTTAAGTTTTCGTCAAAATTTCCATTTCTAAGCAAATATAATCCCCGCCTTGTAAGAGATAAGGGGCATTAATTTGAATTCAGCTCATTACGGTGTGCCGGGGTGCCACTCGCACAGAATAAATTATAAGCGTTGCCACTCACACAAAATGGTTTATTATTATAAATATTCACCTTTTTTCCCTTCCTTTTCCTCGGTACAAACCCTCGGCTTAGATTCGGTTAGCATTACGCGGTTTGCTGTAACCGTACTTGTTGAAACTCTTGGAAGGATTGGAAGAGTTTTATATTATTTCTATAATTATGAACACTATAACTTCTATATATATAAAATTGTATGTTTCTCTGTATGTCCTTTCTATAATCGTTATCCATGCATCGGGTTTTAATGCAGTTAACAGCAATAGATAGAGTAATTCAAGGGGCGCAGCTAGTATAGTAGAAAACAAAGTCGCTTCCCGCTGTCAGTTTGCCCCTATGTATGCTTATATCTTTAAAACTACGCAACGGATTTTGATGCGGTTTTTTTAAAAGATTTAAAAGAGTGATTCAAGAGAAAGGTTTATATGTATAATAAATGTGACATCCTTCGGGTGAAACCGCGGGGGTCAGCTAGTCTATATATATCGTATATAAGTAAAATAGGGTTCATTTGAAGCACCATCACTTCAACACTACTGAACATATCGGGATGGGACTGATACCATTCGACACAGATTTTTTCCTAGATGGTTTAAGGCTATATATGACATCGGTAAACGCGAGAGAAACCGCGGTGGACAGCTAGTAGTATTATAAAGAAGAGGTACACATTTTGAGACTTTTTACGCATACTTATAAAGTCTATAATGTAAAGAGGGTAAAATCTGAAACCATTTGATTGGAGTTGGTAGCTAATCAGTACATAGTTTAACATCCGAGATTAATTAGATTTATTAGTAATTCGGGTAGAACCGCGGCAGGGAAAGCTAGGAAAATAAATAGGTAAAGTTAGTAAACATAGATGTAGGAATCTCTAAAATCACTTATCCAATTAAAAAAAATATTTTACTGATAACAAGCTACATTATTCCTAAATGTCCCACACATAGCTATAATCCAGGGTTACATAAGATCCTTCTAAAATTCGAGTGAAACCGCGGTACGATACATATTGTTAATAATCAATGTACAACAGAGTCCGTGCCAACCGCAATAGGTGACGTAACCATCAATTAATAGACCATAATTTACGTAGAGCCGTTTATCTAATCGATAAGCAACACGTGTCAGTTCGAATCGGCATCGACACTGGTCCACTTGTATGCTCTAAACGATCGATTTGAATAACAAAGGTAATTGTCGTCTACCTGGCCCTGTTCCCAATTCATTTAGGGTCCAATCCAGTCCAATGATGAAAGATTTAGCTGGGTATTGCGTGACACCAACCATGTTTTTTTTTGGGAACTTGGTTGTGTCAAGTCCCAAGCAAGGAAACTCAACAGAAAATCAACACGTGTTTCGCTTCTACACGAAGCATCTTCTGGACATATTAGACCCGCTGTCAGTGACTCGACGCACGAGCACGACATCCGTGTTACCTCTGACATATTAATATCTGAGATATTTGTTTTTTATATATATTAGTATATGTAGTATATCAGTTATCTGGTTTCCATAGTACAAGCTCTGCTTAGTTTGGGATCAGATGGCCGTGTGTAAAAAGAATGTCCCAGGATATTTATTTCTTATTTAAATATAATCTTAACCCAGAAAAATTACATGTTATGCGCATAAATGTTTGTCATGGATTAGGATCAAATCCAATACCTATGGCGTGGTAGCCTGGGTCTCTAACCACCTGTCAACTGGCCCTCCAACTTAGTATTATAACTATTTTTTTTAATAATGCTCTAATTATCTTAACGTCTTACACTTATTTAAAAAAATATATTAAGTGTGGAAGACAACAACATAGAGACCCCGTAAAATATGTCATGAAAATAAATCTGTATTGGATTTCCTCGTCTTGCAAATGTCCATTAGCGGCGGTGACCACTTACCATCAGGTAGACCGTCTGCCTATGTCGCGACCTTTTGATCTTGAAGAAGTAATTTAGTTCAGAGAGAGTGCAGAACTTATCCAAGACGTACAACTTCTTACTACGACAATACACCTTTTCCGCCGTCTTTCCATTAGAAAACCATGGAGGCCGGTGAAATTACTTAACCGTCCTGCTTGTTTGTTGGTCTACTTGAAATAAAAAAATGTATACCAGTAAAATATATTTTAAAGCATGTCAATTTGAATTATGGTCAGTTTTTGAACTGGATATACAATGGAATAGTAAGTGTGTCCATCGATTGAGAAATCGTGATAGCTTCAGTAACTTTAAATTTGACCTTCATAATAGCCCTCCGCGGATATAAACTGAATAAATGGTTTTGAATTTTGAATTTTTTGAGCCAATTGGCTTGGTGGTTAACGCTCTGACTGCCAAACCGAAGGTTCGATTCCCACACAGGACAAACATTTGTGTGCATGAATATGTCTGTTTGTTCTGTGTCTGGGTGTAAATATCTATATAAGTATGTATTTAGAAAAAAAGAAAAATTTGTATATGTTTGGGACTAGATGGCCGTGTGTAAAGAATGTCCCGGGATATTTATTTATTATTATTATTAATTCTAGAAATTTGTTACTCAATCTAAAAGTTATATATCTTTAATACTTCTACACACGTCAAATATACACTACCAATGCAAATAGCTCTGCAGATCAACTGCAGGCGTTGGACATTTACCTGAACGAACTAACTAACGAACACAAAATAACAGAGAGTACCTTCAGATAACAACTAAATAGTCATCATTCATTGTCGCAGTCCACCGGTGCACTGTATTCGCGATGCACTTTGTAATTGTCACTGCGATAATTGAACGAGTGAATGAATGAATGAATGAAACGAACATATGGGTAGAGGAATAGGGTGTAGTTGTATTACTAGCGTTAAGAGGTGAGTTTAAGGCGATGATAGTTCAGCCCCCTTATTCAGCTAATACAAACTTCGTCAGGAGTCGTTTTACGGAGACCTCGGATAGCTTATCTCTCATGTGATTAGTATTAGCGTAGATAGCGAAAGAGACAGAGCACGGAAATCGCGACGAACATCCACCAGTTAGTGTCATTTTCCTTACAGAATCGAGCCAGAGCTTGTACTATGGAAACCAAATAACTGATATACTACATATACCACTTTTTTTTCTTTTTCTAAATAAATACTTATATAGATATTTACACCCAGACACAGAACAAACAGACATGTTCATGCACACAAATGTTTGTCCTAAGTGGGAATCGAACCCGCGACCTTCGGTTTGGCAGTCAGAGCGTTAACCACCAAGCCAACTGGCCTGCCATATAATTATAAAATAAACATAATTTTTGTTTATACGTATAAAATAAATATTCATGTCAGTTTTCACTCCTGTCGGTACTCCCTGAGAGCCGCTTTTTTATGTATGTTTGTAAATTGAACTGGGAACAGAGATCGATCGAAGCTTTTCAAGGAAAACCATAGAGCGTAAGTAGCTTAAGTCATAATACGCCCTTGCAAACGCAATACAGCTACAATAGATATTTTTTTGAGGTATTTAGTACCGGATAGCTCAGAAAATTCAATAGTGACTTGGATCTTTTACTTATTGTTACGCAACGACCCTGAGGCTTCATGGATTAGTCCATTATCTGATTTTTACCTCTTACCAGTTATGAATAGTTTAAAAACGTACAAATTATCGACATGATTAGTATATTTAAAACTGTTATATTTTTAAGATATATAAATAATAACAGATATTATTAATAATATATTATAAGTGGGTACAGAGAAAAAGGTTGTAAAGAAAAATAAAATTTATAGGAAATTTTAAATAGTGAGAATATTATAGTATAACTTTTTAACGCATAGATCATTTAAATTATGTATTTTAAACTTAATATAAAAGCATTTTTATTTTATTTTCGTAATGCAAAATATTTGCTAATGACCCTAACGGATTTAATGTTTAAAATTCTTAATATTACCGTTCTATATTTGAAATTAAATCAAATAATAATCCATTTCCAACACTATAGGGTATTGATAATAAATAATACTTAGAGCTTGTACTTTGGAACCAGATAACTACTTATACTGCTGAGTTTCTTGTCGGTTCTTCTCAGTTGAAGGCTGGCTTCCGAACCGGTACTAGCTTCAGTAACCTTAAATTTGACCTTCAAAAGTGCCTTCCGAGGGCCTAAACTTAATAAATGGTTAAAAACTTTTTTTTCTTTTCTAAATACATACTTATATAGATATTTACACCGAAACACAGAACAAACATATTTGTCCCGGGTAGGAATCGAACCCGGGGCCTTCGGCTTGGCAGTCAGAGTCACTAACCACCAAGCCAACTGGCCTGTTATTGCCAATGCATTGTCGGCCCTGAGATATGAAGCTTTGCCTTAGAGGCAATTCTAGCCGAATAAGTAAGAATAAAAAACTGAGCTCTCTGTAATTGTTTGTCACGTTAATTAGTTTTAAAACGCTACTCGCTCTTCCCATCACTAAGTCCCTCAAGCGCAATAAATCATCATTAAGTACATATTTTAATCATTGAGATATTATTTTGCGTCATACCGATGACGTGTCGCAACTACGTCATTAGTCAATATGAATGATCACATGCGACTATAATTTTGAAATATTCTGAAGTATATATTTTTTTTAACAACACGGAACGGAAGTGGTATATGCTTTTGGGGTCTATTTATATTTTGTTATGTAAGTACGATGTTTATAAATATTTTGTTTATTTAAAGTATTTTTTTTTTAAGAAATCTGTACTCACTAGGTACATATAATATATTAGATTATTACTTATAAAAAAATATATTATTTTAGTAAATCAAGACTTAAGCTCCAAACAATTAAAAGTAACCAATAATTTTTTACTTGACTAGAGCAATTTTTAAAATTTACCTATCCAAAGTTTGATTTGTTGATGTATGAGGCATGTTGCGTAAACAAGAAAATTACTAACTATTTTACATTATTAATAAATATAACCTAGGACATTAATTACACACGGCCACCTGATCCTGAACTAACTTAACTATGGAAACCTAAATACTACTACTGAACCCAATGTAAGCAAAGCTTGTACTATGGAAACCTCAAAGCTGATATACGACATAACCTATATTTTTTTCTAAATACATACTTATATAGATATTTGCACCCAGTCACAAAACAAACAGGCATGTTCGTTCATGCATCGAACCCACGACCTTGCCAGTCACAGTCTCAAACCACCAAGCCAACTGGCTTGTCAAAAATATTACAATAGTAGTGTACTTACAAGTAATGTATTTTCATTCGTTTAACACAATTATAATACAATACCGTTTAATTTGATCATAAATCATGTACCCGAATAAATTCCGCTAGTGTAACTCATTTTTCCATCATGTCCCTAATTAAGTTATAAAACACGTTATTATGCGGAATTGATATCGAATTGCTCATTAAATCGATGTGAGGTCGATACGCATCGAGTACGGTCACATTCGAATATAATTGAACTTGATTTCGTTAAGGCGAAGCGCTGTCTATTATGACATTTGTGACTGTATTACTGTGTTTCGGTTAGAAAGGTAAGGGGGCCGCGCCGGCCGGTGAAATTACAGGCACATGAGATTTAACAACTTCACGTCTCAGGGTCAACAACGCATTGGCGATGCTCCTAGTGCTGCAAATGTCCATAGGCGGCGGTGACCACTTACCATCAGGTGGACCGTCCGCTTGTTTGTCAGCCTATGTGGTATAAAAAAAAAAAAAGATTACTCTAAAAGATTTTGGCCTTTTTTATGATAATAAAAATGCTGTCCCCTCGGTTTCTCTCGCATTCTCGTGGAATGTTATATTTCTCCGGGAAAAAAGTATTCTATGTGTTAATCCAAGTTATGTAGTATTTATGTGTCAGGTATTCCTGGTTTAATCTTGCTATTCTATAAACAAAACTGAATTTAATAATAATAATAATATCCCGGGACATTCTTTACACACGGCCATCTGATCCCAAACTATAAGCAGAGCTTGTACTATGGAAACCAGATAATTTGGCCTGTCATTGCCAATGCGTTGTCAACCCTCAGACGTGAAGTTGATAAGTCCCATGTGCCTGTATTTTTACCGGCCCCTTTAAGACCTTTCTAACTGAAACACAGTAATACAAGTGCACTACTGTTTCCGAAATGAGTATGGTGGAAGTATTCCCTCGATGAACTCTGCACTAAGGGCTCTTCGAAACATTGACAATAGTTATTTCATTATTAACTACAAGCTTTATGGGGCTTTTATAAAGCCTGCTGAAAATATTGCTCACTATATTCATATTTTAAGTCTTTATAAACCTTTTATTGGTCTACCTATTAAAAATATTGCACGACAATGAAAAAAATATGAAAATAACCTGAAAACAATGGAATGACAGTTGCAGCTCGCAAATCATTTGACGGGCCAGTTGGCTTGGTGGTTAGTGACTCTGACTGCCAAACCGAAGGTCGCGGGGTCGATTCCCACCCAGGACACACATTTGTGTGCATGAAAATGTCTGCTTGTTCTGTGTCTAGGAATGAAAAAATATATATTTTTGTAGTATATCAGTAATCAAGTTTCCATAGTACAAGCTCTGCTTAGTTTGGGATAAGATGGCCGTGTATAAAGAATGTACCAAGATATTATATTATATATGACTAGCTGTCCTCGGCGGTTTGACCCGCGTTCCCGAGGGATGTAACATTTTTCCGGGATAAAAAGTAGCCTATATGTTATTCCAATATATGCTCTGTCTATGAGCCAAGTTTCTTTCAAATTCGTTAGGTAGTTTTTGCGTGAAAGAGGAACAAACATACATACATACAAACTTTCGCGTTTATAATATTAGTAGTATTACCGAATGGAACACAGACTCGACTGCCCCTTAAATGTAAATTCGGCCATTCATTTAATTTTCCACTTTTGCAACGATAAAATCCAACGTTTCAATCGTGCGACAACCGATACTATCTCTTTTTATCGACGTTAAATTAACATAATTGGCCGTGCGTTATGGGTTTTTGGGTGAAATATTCCTTGAATAATTTCCTAGTGTTTATTGCCAGCAAAACTGTTTGGTTACTATCTAGGAAGATATTTATTGGGATCTCCAACACCTTTTCTTGATTGCTAGCAAACATTGACTATGTAATTTAAAAAAATACATTGTGTTAAGTTAACGAGTATAGTTATATTGTTAAATGACATGTGTTTTAAAAACACTTACTTCATCATAATCCCTACTAATATTATAAATGTGAATGTAAGTTTGCTTGTTACGCTTTCACGCGAAAACTACTAAACCGATCATCGTGAAATTTTGTACACATATTCTTGGAGGTATTAGAAGTAACCGGAAAAATGTTACATGCCTCGGGAACGCGGGTGAAACCGCGGGGGGCAGCTAGTATATTATATAATTATGCAGGGTCGGCAACGCGCGACTGATACCCATGGTGTTGCAGGCGTCTATAGTCTGCGGTGACCGTTTACCATCAGACGGGCCGTCAGCTTGTTTGCTACCTAAGAAGTATAAAAACAAATTTGTTAAATTATATATGTTGTTTTTCGATTGAGAGCCCTCAGCGCTCGCCGGAATTGTCCGCGTAAGGGTGTAAGAGCCATCTAAGGCTAACAACTTCGTGCCTTCCAAAAAAAAAAAAGATATGTGTTTAAAAATATTGTTCCAAATTATTTTATCATATTTTCAATAGTGTCCATTAGAGTCCAAAATGATGACTTGTAACGTATTTGACCTGAGCTTTATTAACTACGGTACAAACTTTACTTTTAAATATTCCATTATCCAACCTACTTGCTTTGTAAACAAAAGTTGGACCATTGTTTACAATTATTGACTTCGAAATACATAAAGCCACGGATCGGCTATCTCCCTCACACATATGCTCAAATATTCTATCTCTAAAACTCTGTTACGACCGTGGGAAGTTAGTCAAAAGTTTAATTGCCTATTTAAATTTGTTCAATGTTGATATTATAATGTATGAACAACATTAACAACATGTTGTTGAATGCAAGAAACTTCTGTATCGGCTCTATACATATTAATTGGACGAATGTTATCTTATATTAAGGATTATGTACTTTTACTACAATTTTTTTTATAATAATAATTATCCTGTGAAATTGGTTCACATACGGCCATCTGATCCCAAACCAAGCGGAACTTGTGCTATGTAAACCAGATCACTGATACTACTGACTACTTTTTTCTTCTTAAGAGTGTATACTGCTGAACTCCAGCAGTGGACAGAGATACGCTGATGATCATGATGATTAGGTGGTATACATTAGATGGTATGGTCACAAGAATATTAAAGCTCGGATTGTATGTTTCTTTACTGAAAGCTCAAGCTCATTACAGGGTTTAGTTCGGCTCGGCATCATCACCATACAAGCTTTTCAGAAGATCGGAGTATAATCACCAACTAGGTATTTTTAATAGGTTTAGTCAACTTTTAGTAACCCTATTGAATTATCGATGGGCCCGATGGCTTAGTGGTTAGAGACCCTAACCGCCGCGTCTTGGGTTCGATTCCCATCCAGGACAAACATTTCTGTGTATGAACATTTATATAGAATTTTGCATTTAACATTAAGAAATAACATGTTATATTTCCTAAAGCTTAGTAAAGGATCTGCTTTATTTGGGATCAGATATTAATTTATTTATCATTCAAAATGTATCCAGCACTTTAAACATGTTCAATGAAGGAATCTAATACACGATCTGTAAATAGACATGGAAAATAAAGGCAAATCCGACGGCAGGTCGGAACCAATGGCAGCGGATAAAGCGACAGAGGTACAGGCTGTACGTTGTATGGTGATTCTGATTGGGTCGCCGCTAAGTTCGGGTTTTTGGTACAAGTTATAGAAATTACGGAAACATTGAACTTTCACTATTATTTTCCTCACCAACTGCTGACACCTGCCCACGAAGGTGTAGACTTGCAAGCTCGGCACCCAAAGACTGACTAGGTAACAATAGTAGTAATAGTAGCATGACACACCAAAACATGTCTGTTTTAGATAAAATAAAGCTATTTTTCTTTTTAAAAACTATTTGAAGTTTGAAGTGCTCCATTTACTTTTCAGAAGACATTTAAGTCCCAAGTACTAAGCGCCTCATACTTAGCTCCACCACGCACACGTCCAGAATTATCAAAATAAACAAAATGCTTCAAAAGCACTTTGTAAATCCAAGCAATTAGAATTGCTAGAAGTCTATGTGAGACACACCAATATTCAGCAGAAAGGTTCTTTCTCTGTTACAAACGCACCGAAACCTTTATTTTTTACTATTTATTTATAATACTGCATCACTTTTAAATAAAATAATCGTTATTAAATCGAAGTAGAGAGCTTATGGCTTGGACCATACCACCATCGTTACAGAATTTAAGCCTACCTGGAGCCAGGCCCTATTTTGTGGGTCATTTGAGCTGACACCTACGCACCTGTTTGCTGAAATACCTTGAAATCAATGGGCTACGTAAAACAACAAGGTATTGCGGTTTTGGGTCTTTTGACTTTAAACCATTTAATGCTGAAGCTATTTCTGTATGGTTAGTCTGTATCTAAATTTG
Organism: Habrosyne pyritoides; assembly: GCA_907165245.1. Taxonomy (NCBI): domain Eukaryota; kingdom Metazoa; phylum Arthropoda; class Insecta; order Lepidoptera; family Drepanidae; genus Habrosyne; species Habrosyne pyritoides. Next base: position 13,861,781 of record OU015591.1, on the reverse strand, counting down.
GATTGAGTGGGAGTTGTTTGTCTGATTGAGTTAAGCCTGGTGTAATGAACTACTCAATCAAAAGTGGGAGTTCTAATTTACATAGAAAATGATAAAAGAGATCGTGTTTATCCTACAATATTGTAAATGCGAAAATTTTGGTTTTACTCTTTCACGCAAAAACTACCAAACAGATTTGGAATAAATTTGGCACATATATAGTATAGGGCATGCTCTGGATGATACTTTTTGTGCCGGGAAAATGTTACATCCCTAGGGAATGCGGTGAGACCGCGGGGGACTGCATGTTTTTGGGTGCTTCTGAAACTCTACATTTCAAATTGTCCTAATGCCTAATTATTGAAATTTTCAAATCAAAATTCCATTACTCCGCAAATGCTAACTGAAACTGTACGATCCCGGAATTAACCACGTTAAATTAGACACGATTCGATTCCGTGGTTTGTTCGACACAAACAAACGGATCGGTTGCGAGGGCACGTTATAAAACATTGTGAACATATTGAACATGCACCGATTGCTGTTTCCAAATTCGGGAATTAGCTCTTTGGTGTCCAATTTGCGGCTTACTTCAGAGGCGAGGGTAATATGAACGCAAAGTACATGTACGATAATGTTATTTGTTGTTTCAAATGGTTTTGCAAACAATTTGCATGTATGCTTTTAGATAGCCTTCGTAACTTAGCACACCCATATACTTACAGCTTGAAACCAAAGGTCCTGGTTGGGATAGATAAAGACAAACATTTGTGTGCAAGAACATGTCTGTTTGTTCTGTGACTAAGTGAAAACGTGTATATAGTATACTAGCTGTTCCCCGTGGTTTCACCCTTGTTTATCGATATCTTAATAGCGTCTACGAAAAATTCCGCGTCAAATGGTAGCAGTCCCATCCGGATATGTTTAGTAATATTGAGGTGATGGTGCGTCAAAGGAACCTTATTTTCCATATTATATATAATATATTGAAATAAATGCTAAGATTTTTATCCATTCTGCATAATGTGAGATAAAATGGCGTAAGTGTGAAGTAATATCCCAGGTCATTTATTTATAGCTGAAGCATGGACCATTAATATACCTTTCTTTTACATTTATGGGATTGAGAAATTGGCTAAGAGACAGTTGTTCAAACTTTTTAGGATGGTTGCGTCATTTGACGAACTGCACATTATGAGAATTTCATCGTACAGACAAAACCTTTCAGAGCAAATAAAGTTATAACTAACAGGTAAAATTCCTATAGCAATATGTCATACCTTTATTTTAAACAAACAGTGACGAGGGACATCCGATATAATGAGGCAACTTCACGTCAAATAATTTCAAAAGCAAAATTGAAAAGACATGGGCTTATTAACTCCATGTTTTTCTGGCCAACTTTGAAACATCTTAGGAAACTTCTCAACCAAGTTTCTGATGTAAGAAAATAAAAGAAACTTTGACGTGTAGATTGAAGCTGCAAATTTGGGAGCCCGTTTTTTTAATAAATGTATTCGGTGATTGATGGCCCTTGAATCACATGGGGTGAGGGATTCCGCTTAGAAATTCGACATGTTAATAAAAGTTACTAAGATGCTGTATTCATCTTCTAAAACGGCTATTGAGAAATATGGTTATAATCGTTAACGGATAGAATTTTGCTTATCGGCATCAAAAATATAAACATGAATGTAAAGTTCGAATTTCTTCTTAATCGGCTTCCTCGGCTCTCCTCCAGCTTATTATAAAAGTTTGTATTTGTAATATTCATGATAAAAAGTCTAATAGCTTACTAAATTTCTACAAACAACCTCGAAACTAGATCATACGTTTTATATAGTACTAGTTGTCCTCTGCGGTTCACCCGCGTTCCCAAGGGATTAAACGTTTAAACAAACTTACATTCACATTAGTTTATAGTAGCATTGTTTATTTTGCGTGTTGTTGAAAAATAAATGTACCTAGGATGGCAGGAAATGGCATAAGTGATAGAATATAATTTCGATTGAAATTAAATATCGAGAAGGCATTCTTATAAAATACGAGCGACTTTATCAATACCAAAATTATTGATAAGTACCCACCAATCCTAAGCTAAGTATCATTCTGTCAGATTTGGCCCCACGTTGGGCGCCAAATTACGTTAAGTGTGACTCATTCTCGAATAACCTGATTTAATTTACCTCTTTAAAAATGAACCCAAGCCCCTGCTAAGGTTTGCAAAAATGCGTGCATATACACGGCGTATTAAATGGAATATAAAGGTACTCATTTAAAATGAAGGGTGAAAATTCTTTGATTCAGTGGTACCTTTTTTATTATTTGTCCAAAAATATATTGCTTATTACGTATTACTTATTAAATAAAATTATAGTATTTTTTTTATTATTATGTAAATTTATTAGTATCTTCAACTTAAATAGGCTTATAGCCCGTATTTCGGCACACACCGCCTCTTCACTGGGGTATTTATGACAAAAATATATAAACTACGAAATTGGTTTGAAAAATAGTCTTTGTTCACTACTTCTACAAGGTCTGAAATGATTTAATAATTATATACATACTTTGTCAAGTTAATTATATTAAAGACACGAAACAAAGAATGTCTCCCACCAAAAATATATTATGACAACAGGTGACTGACCTCCACCTCCATCAATCACCAAGACCTGAATTTATAGTTGTCATAAAAAACAGAGGAATTAAAACACAAAAGAAGCACTGAAAACTTTTGTCGTAAATCAACTTATACCCAAAGTTTTTACCTGAATTTGGAAGGTTTTATTTTTTATTGGGTATCAGGGTTTTGGGGATATCATCAGGTACGCCGATCGAGCTTCATTCAATCGTCAAACATTGTTACAATAATCCGATTCCACCAAAAGGTACCTGTTCAGGGATATTGGATCTAGGGCCTTGTTGATTTCATGCATCATTAAACCCTTGATGTGACGTGGAATTTGCTATTTCTTTAGCTCTTGGATCAGATGACGTATTTTTTGCTAACAATCTTCGATTGGTAGATTGCTTTACCTGTTAATTCTCCTTTTTTAACATATTTCTGTTTCACTTTATACCGATACCCCTCTTTTTGTTTGTCCACTTTACAAAAATGAAATTTTGGATATTACGGTTATAATTTCACATTTTTCATCCGGTCATCTCTGTCTTTATATTTGAGGGGTGTGTTACCCTGATTTTCGCGCTGTAGGTATTAGATTCTATATATACTAAGTCTAAGATTTTTGTTCATAAACATCTCTTTTTGCTTCTATATTTACAATCTACTTTTTAATTGTGCTTTGAAGTATTCATTGCATCTAGTTTCCATAATTAAACATCTTAGTTTAGGATCAGATAAGCGTGTGATATCATTTACTATTTATTTATTTATTAGCACCTCATTATAATAAAAAGCTGCCTATTTCAAGTATTGAATCTATTATTATATCATGTATTCTGTTTTGAATCAGATTAAATTATTTGTTTAGACTCGGGAATGATAATAAAAACTGCTTCATGAGATGCCTTGAGTAAATTAATAATATTTTCAGTCCCCGTTCAAAATCAATATTTATAAAATTATCATTGTTTTTCTTTTAATTTAAAAGCGTTCAAATTTTTTATAAAAAAAATAAATACCATTTAATCAGTTTAGGCCTAAGTCGCTAAAGCTACAACCGTTTCGGAAGTCGGCCTTTATGCTATTATAACAATTGACAATTAATATTAAATGTTTATAATTATATGTGTTTGAAATTCACAAATCAATTTATATAAGACCACATAACTTAACGTTCAACAAATAAACCTTTCCAATTAAAACCTCTTTAAAATCGGTTCTCTTTGGCAGTTACAATAAACAAGAAAAGTATAGGTAGTAAAAGTCGGTATATCTTTAAAAATATATGTAAAACCAGAAAACGTCAAATACTTAAAGGATTATTTAGTAAATTAAGTAAACGTCGCTCCACCTCTGGCTTCGAGTGTCACAAATAAAATTACCAACACCACAAAATACGAGGCCCTTCCTCGAATCCTTTACAATCTCTCTAAACCTTACTCTCCAAACATTCAATTATTTATTTGACTGATTGAAAGCTTGCTGAGAGCTTCTAATTTCTCGTGTGTAATTATGATACGCGAGACATGTCAATCGCTCAGCAAGTCTACTCTTTTCTCAGCAATATTAGTAGCTGAATAGAACCAAACTTACAACACAGATGTACTCTTAAAGAACTCAACATATCCATACTAATCTATCCTTCTAGCTTACAGATTCATCTGTAGGATTTATCTGTACATCGAACACACAGGTTTTGTCAGTTATACTAAAAAAATATTTGTAATAAATCTAAGATCGTTTTTAAAAAGAGTAATTGCTGAGATTATTGCCGGCTCTTCTCAGTAAAAAACAACCTTCCGAATCAGTATTAGATTCAGACTATTCATAAGTGCTTGTAAAGTAAGTGTCTATATATGCTCAAATACTAAAAAACCTTTGATTATGCGATGTAGGATTCTCGCATGCCTGGAGCTCGATTCTGTAAGGAAAATGACACTAACTCGAGAATGTTTCGTCGCGGCCTCCGTGCTCTGTCTCTTTCGCTTACTACGCTAATACTACTAATCACGTGAGAGATAAGCTCTGCTCGCCAACGAAGTTTATATTAGCTGAATAAGGGGGCTGTTTTAGATGTCGCTTTTTTTTTATGCCCCTTGGGCCGACAAACAAGCAGACGGTCCACCTATGTATGATGGTAAGTGGTCACCGCCGCCTATGGACATTTGCAACACTAGGAGCATCGCCAATGCGTTGTCGACCCTGAGACGTGAAGTTGTTAAGTCTCATGTGCCTGTAATTTCACCGGCCCCCTTACCTTTTTAACCGAAACACAGTAATACAATTGCACTACTGCTTCACGGCGGAAATGGGTAAGGTGGTAGTACTTCCCCGAACGAACTCTGCACTAAGAGCTCTACTACTCAATTACATCGCTACAGAAGGCTTAAAATTGTATTGACATTTTACATTAAGGTATCCGATAGTAAAGTCTTTATGCATATCCGAACTCCAGTGAAAGCATTAAGCGGAATGCTAGCAGGTACCTCAATGTATAAATACTAACTCAGCGGCACCTAAACTAAAATAATTAGCTAAGTTGTCAAGTTTGGCATGTCGCTACTGCGTCAGGGTAACAAGGTAATTTATGTCGAGACTGTACAAATGTTAGTATACCACCTTGTTTGTCAACGGAGCCGCGATTTATTAAGGCATGTTATATATAACACGCTATAGCCGTTATAACGGTTATACAGCGGTTAACCACCAAATAAACTAGCTTATGAAGTTACTTGCTATCGTTACACGGTTACGTTTACGTTCTAAAGGATTATAACATAGTCTATGTCACTTGGGAATAGTGTAGCTTTCTCAGAAAAAGATTTTTTTTAATCGGATGCGTTGTTTTGATATTACCTACATCTTAATTTACAGACAAACTTCATATCTTTTAATATAAGTATTGCTAGCTGTTGGGTTATTAGGTGACTACATATCTTTAGTTATTTTTAGAAATTCCCTTGTTAGATAATAATAGAAAAGTGAACTTTGAAAGGCTAATTTCGTACCAGCTCCCTAAAGGTTAGCTGTAATACAATATTTTTAATACAAAACCTTTTACCCAGACCGTTAAAAGAGAATTCAATTTGCATCGAATTTTTCATCTGTCGTAATTCTCTACTGGAGTATTTCCTTATTACCAATTCTCCTCTGAGAGTGTAACTTAATATAACCTGAAAATAAAACAGCAGTATGCTCTACATATCAAATCAAAACTGACAGCGTGCCCGGGAGAAGTAGAGCATTCATCACGCGAGGCGTAGCGTAGCGTGATTCCGTGTTAGGAAACGCGCTACCTTATTTCATGTCTATTTTTACTTTTAAATATACGTTGCCTGAAGAATTGAGGATGCATTGTGAAGTGACTGCCTTGAGGATGTTTACTAATATCCTTGTACGGTCTTTAAGTTACGCACTTCTGCATATATTTATGTTAGAGTGAGATAACAGTAGTAAATTAAGCAGAGGTTGTACTATGGAAACCAGATAACTAACTACACACTAACTTTTTTATACTTCTTACTTATATAGATATTTACATCCAGACACAGAACAAACATGTTCAAGCACACAGATATTTGAGTGGTTCCGCAGTCAGGGTTAACCACCAAGCTAACTGGCCCCTCAAATTCATTGCATAGCATTCCTTAAAGGTTTTTCTATTATAGAATTCTAAGGTCAAAAGATATCAACGGTTAAGCTGTGACGTGTGTTTTGTGTCTGTGGGGTATCTCGAAATTAATATCTTGGAATTTATGAAAGCAAAACGATTGTGAGGTACTAAGCTTGAAATTAATATTGATGCTACCTTATTTTATTACTAGCTGTCCCCCGCGGTTTTACCCGCGTTCTCGAGGGATATCACATTTTCCCGGGATAAAAAGTAGCCTATATGTTATTCAAGAATATGCTCTATCTATGTGCCAAGTATCATCCATATCCGTTCCGTAGTTTTTGCGTAAAAGAGTAACAAACAGACTTACATACAAATATTTCCACTTTAAAATATTAGCATAGATTTTACGCTCGACTGCTTTTAGTCAACCTATTATGAAATATTTAACTTTGAAATCGAGTACTAAAATCGGGTGCCAATAGTATTATAATATTTTTCATAACCTTACTTTTATTATTAACCAGCTGTGCGCCGCAGTTTCATCCGCACGAGGAATTTTACATTTTTCCGGAATACAAATTATTCTATATGTTAATTAACAAACAGATTTTAAGCTACCTACGTGGCAAGTGACATCTAAATTTGTCGAGTTTTTACGTGAAAGACTGACATCCATTCTTTCAAATTTTCACATTTATAATATTAATAATACTCTCTAACGCAAAGACTACTGTTCAGATTTAGATGAAACTTGGCACATAGATAGAAAACGCTCTGAAATATCGTATAGATAAAACATAAGATTCCATGGGTACACGAGTAAAACCGCGTAAAACTATTTCATTATACAACTTATTCCGGAACCCAACCTCCTTGAAAACAACCCAATCGTTACTTCATAACCTCAATTACTTAAGTTCCGTGTACAGCAGTAATCAGCGTATAACGTTCACGGGAATCGGAACAGTTACCGTAATAGGTACCAGCGTAATCGTAAATAACGGTTCCGGCGTACCGAAACGACATCCCGCCGCCAGATCGGTGGGAAATCGAAATGAATTATGATCAACGCTGAAACATGGGTGTAAGGTTTCCCCCTAATATGGGTGTAAATCATAATTGTCATGTTTTTAGTTGCCAAATGATTTTGGAGTGCTGACAGCGGAGTAGTGGGGCATTTCTAGTTTTATTTATTGTTGGTAGGGAATTTGGTATATTGAAGTCAACAATATTAGAGTAATTTAATAAATACAACTTTTAAACTACTGCATCACTACATAGTATAAAACAAAGTCGCTTTCTCTGTCCCTATGTATGCTTAGATCATTAAAAATACGCAACGGATTTTGATGCGGTTTTTTGTAATAGATAAAGTGATTGAAGAGGAACGTTTATAGGTATTAGTATCTACATTTCACCTGAGCGAAGCCGGGGCGGGTCGCTAGTATTAGAATAAATATTTAATAACGAAAGAAAAAAACTAACTAAATATGTAGAACCCAGAAGTTGTAATTATTTCGGTGAAAGAACAAGGCAATATTTAATACCTAGAATATTTAATTGTATCTTCTCTATAGGCGAGAAAATGAGTAAGGCAATTTTCAAAAATAAATTTAAAAAATGTATTCTAGATAAGATACCTTCATAAAAATTGTAAGTAATGTAATATAAAACTAAAATAAAGTTGTAATAGATATAGGTTAATTAATTATTATTTAAGAGAGTGCACTATATTCGCCGACAAACTGTTATGCAGTTTATCGAATTTTTAGCTTAAGTATACTGTATATTCTTTTTGATGAAATAAACGATTAAAAAAAAAAAAAAGAAAATAATGACCTAGCTGTTCCCGGAGGTTTCACCCGCATTCATGAAGGATTCTATATTTTCCTGGGATAGAAAGTAACCTATTTGTTATTCCAGGCCATGATCTATTTATGTGGCAAATTTCATCCAAATCTGTTGGGTGGTTTTTTGGTGAAAGACTAACAAACATCCATATATCCACCCTCGAATTTTCGCATTTATAATATTTGTTGGATCTTCAGACCATGTTGATCTACTCATATTTTTCGGCGGGCAGTCAATTTAAAATCTTCCCCTTATTATCTAAATAGATATTTAGCGAAATAAGGCGAATGGAACAGAAAGAGAAAGATAGCGGACGTAGTCTTAAGACGACAATCGCGATGAAGAAGACAAATATATTTTTATGAGACAATATATGCTGAGTTAAACTTGAAACTGCTTGACAACGAAATTGCGTAATACCTTGATCCTTATTCAAGCATTTGCCAAGGGTATATAAAAATATTGTGTGCATCAACTATGTACAAGCTGTCCCCCGCGGTTCCACCCGCTTTCCCCAGGGTTGTTTCATTTTCTTGGGATAAAAAGTAACTTAAGATAGCCTTTTCGTCATGTTATCGTACCATGCACGCTATGCCATCAGGTGTCAGCTAGAAAAAGTCCCATCAAAATTAGTCCTGCCGTTTCGTAGATGAGCCGGACAGACACAGACAAAAATTTAACATTTTTTTATCTTGTTATTTACATCGTTCGTAAGAACTTTGTAAAAAGTTGTTATTTTGACATTACAAACAAACACTACAATTGTATTTATCTGTCTATATATATAACTTAGGCTTCTTTTTATCACAGGAAAATGTTACATCCCTCAGAAATACGACTGAAACTGCGGAGCACAACTAGTATAAAATAAACTGCTAATTATGAAAGTTGGCACCAACTTTTGATTCCAACATTTGACACAATAGCTTGTAACCAACTTCAACACTAAATCACAACTCTACGTGTACTGGAACGTATCGGGTATGTACTTGTACGTGAATTAATTAGTCAGCTCTGTTTAGGCTGTAAGCACGCCCAGCAAGTAACTTGTGATTAACGAGCGATGAACTTGTGAACGACATGGCGAAATGTTATACGATATCATGTGGTGATTTTCAACCGTTTATTAACCAGGAAATGTTTGCTCAAACATTCAACTCATTATTATTTTAAATGCAATTTAAAACTCCATTAAAATTCTATAATTCTTTCATACAAAAAAATTGTTCAAAGTGTACGAACGACAATCAAATTAAAAATAGATTAAAATTCGCAAGAACTTCTTTGCTCAACTAAATACTCGCACGAAATGGAACGCGCCGTTCTAAATTCAAACGCAGATTGTTCTATTTTCGAACTTTTCGTGTTTATTCTTTTTGTGCACATAACCCGCTTTTTAGTTTTGCACTGTTTGCGTGTGGTAAACATTATTAAAACGGAACGGTCCTTTTGCTGAGCCCGTGCGGCTCGCCGTTCCGTTATACGCTGCATAGTTTCGCGTTTATTATTTTGTGTATTGTGTACTGGGGACTTTATGATTCCGACTGCCGTTGTCCGCAAACGCTTAGTGCTTCCAACCTTTAGCGATGGCTCTACCCGAACTTCGCGAACATTTATTGTAATTGAGAGTTTTCTTTTCGCTAAGTATTTTCTTCCCTTGATTTACGATGGAGGCTGATGATAAATTAGTTTTGTTTCTATTACATAGGTTGTTTTCGTAAACATGAATTTGTATCATAGCCCAAAATACTTGTCCGCTACTGTCTTTCAGTTTTATTAATTATTACAATGTTTTGCTATACTATATTCTTCAGAACAAAATGATAAGTGAAATTTTACTGGATAAAAAATATCTAATACTAGCTGACCCGACAGACGTTGTCCTGTCTTAACTATGAATATTGAATTCGATTCTTCCGATTGAATCGACAGTGAAATGTGCACTTCATTATATATAAATTATCATTATTTTATCAATATAATTATGACCCATGCCTCTCCTTTAAACGATATTTGCAGCGCGCATTCAGTCAATCTTGCAACTGTCAAACGCCATTAAACATTAAAAAAGTGAATATGGCCGTCATGTTTTTTTAAATTTTCTAATTTTTTGGGCAACTTTCTTAATTTTTTGTTTCATAAGAACCTTCTCCTGACAATAAGAAACACAACCAAAAAAGAATTAGCGAAAACGGTCCAGCCGTCCATGCGTGATGCCGTGACCAAGGGAAATAGGGTTTCATTTGTATATATATAGATTACCTACCATATGAAAGATGTCAGGATCTCATAGACCCGTTTTGGCAGATGAGAGTGTTATACAAAAACATACCCTAGGGCATTATAATAAGGTTTAGCAGCATTATACAATTAACCATTGGATTAGATCATAGAAGATAGAATGATTTTTCAATAACATTAATAACTTTCAAAATGGCCTTTATATGTCTCAAATTTACGGTAATTTTAGGATCAAAATGTGTTTTAAACTTAAAAAATATGTATTACCAGCTGTCCCCAACAGTTTCACCCGCATTCCTAAGGGATGTCACAATTTTCGGCAAAAATGTATCCTATGTTATTCCAAGGCATTTTCTATATTTGTGCCAAGTTTCATCCAAATCCGTTTGGTAGTTTTGCATGATAGAGTAACGAACATCCTTACATACAAACTTTCAAATAAATAGGCCGGTCTCGTTTCTTCAAAATGCAATATTATTCTCTCGTTTGTATTTCATAAATACTCTAGCTCAGCACGATAAACTAATTCAATAGCGCACATTCATGTCCAGTTGGTTTGATATCAAAGTCCGTTGTCATAGCAACGGAGGCTCCTTTCATATCCTCTGAACCGTGAACACAGCCTTAGGACACTCCCACTGTTGTTAATGGATGCAGTGGTCAGATAATGCGGTTCTTGTATTATTATTAGGAACATTTTGTTTATGTAATGTTGGGGAAGTTGTCGTGATTCTTGAATAATCTGATGTTTCATCGCGGCTTTTATGCTCTGTCTCTTTCACTAACAACGTAATTACGTGAGAGGTCTGCTGTTGGAGGCTTTGTTACACTGGCTCGCTTCAGTTGTTAGTTGATCCCACCCAGGAAAGAAATGTGTTCATATATATATGTACACGACTGTTTGTAGGGATGTATTTATCCGGGAGTAAATATCTATATTATTATTATACACAATAAGTAATTCTCTAAATTATGGTTAAAATTTATTTGGTAGGTAAAAAAGTTACGTATTGCAAATGTCTAAAGGTGGATAGGAAAAGATACCATTTTTGTTAAACTATTGAGATTTGTGCAACCATTTTAGTTTTCATTATTAGTAAAACCCATGGGGTGATCACTTACCATCAGTAAGATTATTTCATTGCTATCAGACTTAAAAAGTCCTTGCATATTTATTTTTAAATATAACCTTTGCAAACATAGAACTGTGTTTATACTTACCGTTGTAATAATATGTTTTATTAGTAAAATATTAGATGTACAAGCTCGTTGAGCATTGGGAAGTGGATACTTATCCCCGCGTGATGCGACGAGCGTCCGCTCCATTAGCAGAGTGATCATGGAAATTACGGTACTAGTTGTAGGAGGTAGCTGGAGCGGTTTTTACCGCTCGCCTAGATAATTCTTTGGTGGTTGTTTTGGGGCTCGATTTTGTAAGGAAAATGACAATAACTCGAGGATGTTTCGTCGTGGCATCCATGCTCTTTCGCTAACTACGCTAATACTACTAATCACGTGAGAGATAAGCTCTCCGAGGCCTCCGTGTAGCGGCTCGCCGACGAAGTTTGTATTAGCTGAACAAGGGGGCTGATCTTAAGATAAAGTTTATTGATTATATATATATAGCATAATAAACAAACTGACAAAAATGTACAATTATAACTCAAAAACTATAGAATTGTATAGTAAAAAAAATATTTCAATAAACCATCAAAACGTGAAGACTCTTGATTACACTTTTACGGCCAAACGACAAAACCGATCATTTTGAACTCTACTCTCTTTCCTGGAAATGCGATATCAGGAGTAAATTTATATATTCTAGTATATTTCTATGTGACACCAAAAAGAAACATAAAGGCTTTTAAGTTTTTGACCCGCTAACAACTCATAAATTAGTCCACAACTCGCAAAGCACCGGTGTGGTGCGGCTGCGGCTCGCTGCGTCATCACAAGCGATTGAATAACCGCTATGACGTCACATGATTAAATTCGTTCCGGATGATGCGAATTAACTAAACTCGGCGTATGACGTCATTGCTTCATCAAAGACGCAGTTACGTAAGTATCCTTATCGTTATCTACGGGATAATCGGCTTGGTGGTTAGGTACGCTGACTGCTACGCCACAGGTTGTATGTTCGATTCCCATCCAGTACAAAAAAATCTGTACATGTATGATATGTGTGTAAATCAATTATCTAGTAGCCATATTGCAACCTCTTCTTAGTTTGGTATCAAATGGTATCAAATTTTAGAATGAAGTTATTTCGGAAATTATTTCCTACACCCAAAGTTACAAACTGCCAAATCATACCTCTTCATCATATTAGTGTTGATAGACACAAACAAGTAAACATACAAATATTTGTCTTAGGTGAGAATCAAACGTACAATGTAACATAGCACGGTATCCCACCGCCACTAAAAATCTCACGAAAAAGATAAAAGACGAAGTTAACACCATCCAATAAAAACATACCGCATAAAATCATAGACAAAAAAGAGACAGATATCCCAAAACGATGTCAATTAAAATCTACCTCAGATTAAAACACATACAGCATTTATATAAGAAAAGCACCTGAACAACCCAAGGAACTCAGGAAGGCGCAATAAAATGGAACATCTGCCGCGTACCTACTATATGTACCTGTGTTACACGATGTTTCCAACTTTTAAAGTTGCGTTAGAGAAATGGGAGGTAAGATAAATGCTTCCAGTAAATGGATGCAGGCAATGTTGCTTAAGTGGAATCCAGCATTTGCCTCATGAGATAGATTTATAGTTACCGTACCCAGTTGTTCACGTGTTAGAGTACTGCCGGGATTTATATTGTTGCTTGTACTTGGTATCTTGGTTGTATACAGAGTAAAAATTGTATATCTTTGCAGAGGTGATAATTTGAGTTTTTGCCTTGTGGTTTTATCCCAGTTGGCAAGGAATATTTTGTTCTCTAAGCAAACAGCATTATCAACTGAATAATAGTTTTGAATTTTGGTATATAAATAGATTTTATCTTGAAGACTAAACCATCATCTTTCTCAAAAAAAAATCCTTCATAAGCTATTTCTATTATCCCAAATTTTAACAAAATCCGATAACCAGCTTGGCTGGCAGCGGTTGGAAAAAGAGCTGAAGATCGAGCTCAGTGGCGTGCCATAAGTGAGGCCTATGTACAGCAGCGGACGGAGATAGGCTGATGATGATGATGATGACCAGCTTATACCAGACCGTGTCACAAATATTCTTCTGTCAAATCAGTTCTAAGACCTCCGCCTACATCTTTTAAGGATCTTTTAGGGATGATTCTACCAACAGTCGTACTGGTTATATGCGTCTGTAAAGTTTCTTCCATTGTATTTTTTCAGTGGCTTTACAGGAAAGTTGTACAAGTAAAACCTGGCTAACAGGCTTTAAAGAAAATACTTGTTGCTTTGAACTAAGATTGGTCCTATTTTTTTATGTTAGAGGCAAGTCACTGCTACCTATGGACCTTTGGAATACTAGAAAGCTTGTAAAATGTCTTACCACTTCTTTAATCTTCAGAAATCACGCCTCCTGTTTTTATACGCTTTTTATTAGCTTCACCTGAATGTTTGTTTGTATGTTTGTAACCGACTTCTTTAGGCGCAATTTTGACCCACTTCAAACGGTCAGATTTCATTCAAACTTTGTAGATTTATCGAGGACCGATGATAATTCAATATTTTAAACAGTTAGACCCGTTATCCTTACTAGGACATTCGGGATTAGAGATTTACTAAGAAATGAAAAATAAATAATAATTTAAAAAATTCACAAGCTTTTATAGAACATCCAACAAAAACATTGAAAATATTGGAATTAAGATATTAGTGTAAATAAGAAAAAACTGTTTTTTATTTTTAAAAAATGCGTGGGTTGGTTTTTAAGATATTATCAAAATGATAATCCTTCTACGCATAACTGTCAATAAAAATATTTTTAACTATTGACACCATGCCCCACGCTTTTTTTTACAATAAAATAGGTTTTTTCTTCTTTATTTATCTACATTTTAGGTATATTATATAAATTATAGACTAACTAGCTGTCCCCCGCGGTTTTACCCACGTTCCCGAGTAAAAAATTAAAAAAGGAGCCTATATGTTATTCTAGGATATGCTCTATCTATTTGCCAAGTTTCATCCATATCCGTTAAGTAGTTTTTGCGTGAAAGAGTAACAAACATACACTTACATACAAATCTTCACAAACTTTCCCATGTATGTATATTATCTATTTCAGAGTAGTAGAGCTCTTAGTGCAGAGTTCGTCCGGGGAAGTACTACCACCTTACCCATTTCCGCCGTGAAGTAGTAGTGCTATTGTATTACTGTGTTTCGGTTAGAAAGGTAAGGGGGCCGGTGATATTACAGGCACATGAGACTTAACAACTTCACGTCTCAGGGTCGACAACGCATTGGCGATGCTCCTAGTGTTGCAAATGTCCATAGGCGGCGGTGACCACTTACCATCAGGTGGACCGTCTGCTTGTTTGTCGGCCCAAGTAGCTTAAAAAAAAAAAAAATCTATACTAAAATTATAAAGAGGAAAGATTTGTATGTAAGTGTATGTTTGTGACTCTTTCACGCAAAAACTACTAAACAGATATGGTTGAAACTTGGCATATAGATATATCATGTCATGGAGTACCATATAGGATAGATTTTATCCCGAAAAAATTTAATATCTCTCGGGAATGCGGGTGAAACCGCGGGGAACAGCTAGTACTCTAATATTATAAATACGAAGTTCTGTGAGGATTGATATATGGATGTTTGTTACTCTTTCACGCAAAAATTACTAAACAGATATGGATGAAACTTTGCAAAGATAATGTTTATAACCTAGATTAACATAAAATACATTTTATCTTCGGAAAATTTAACATCCCTCGGGGAACCCTGGTGTAATCAGGGACAGCTGATTAATTATAAATAAGTTTTTTTATAATTTATTTATAAAAATTTTCATCCCCAAAAATTACAAAATTAATTCTGTCATAGCGTTGTACGGTTTGTCGACAGAATAGCCCTCGTTTTTATAATCTAATTAACATTAACATAGGTACCTAATTACATACACTTTCATCCTCGATTAAGGAAAAACGTTTTTGCTTTGCCCTTAATCTGTGCCTCGGATTTAAAAAAACAATTCCAGTAATTTGGACTACAACTTGCTGGTTTGTAAAGATTATAGAGCCTTAGTCTATTTATCCTAATATAATTTTTTTTTAAATAAATATCCTGGGACATTCTTTACACACAGCCATCTGGTCCCAAACTAAGCAGAGCTTGTACTATGGAAACCAGATAACTGATATACTACATATACTACTTTCTTTTTTTTTTCTAAATACATACTTATATAGATATTTACACCCAGACACAGAACAAACAGACATGTTCATGCACACAAATGTTTGTCCTGGGTGGGAATCGAACCCGCGACCTTCGGTTTGGCAGTCAGAGCGTTAACCACCAAGTCAACTGGCCTGTCATTAATATAAATACTAATAATAATAAATATCTATATAGGTAAGTATGTACTTAGACTTAAAAACGAAGTAGGTATATAGCAATGCAATCTCTGCTTTATTTGGAATGTAAAAGAATGTCCCAAAATATTTATTATTTAGTAGCAGTTCTCAGGATGAAAAGAAAGTTACTCCAGCATCATCAATCTGCTAGCGACAGCCCCGTCAAAATTTGTTCATCCGTTTAGGAGATTTGCCGTGACAAACAGACTGAGAAAAAACAAATAGTTTTTTGTTATAGTTAAGTATATATTCGGTAGTTATACTACCGAATTTCACGTGCACTTTGTTAAAAGCTGATATTAAATACAGACATGTAAATCTGTTAGATTGAAATGTGTTAGAGTCTGACCATTCATAAGTGCCTGTGAAGGCCTATTTGAATAAATATTTCATTTCATTTCATTTCAATCTTTTTATTTGTATAAAATACTACATATTTGTATTTATATGCGACAGTGAATACTAGCCATCAGGTGGACCTACCATCTGCCTTTAAGTCGTAAAAAAAGTTAACCAAGAAAGTAAAATAACAATATACAGCCTAAGGCAAAAGTACCTGGAAATAAGCGATTTTTCATAAACGCAGATCGCTACCGTACACACGGCATCATTATTCAAAGAGACACAAACGATAGGGGTTGAATCCCTCTGTGCTCCTCCCTCTACCCTCTCACTCGCACACTCATTTACTATAGTGGCAGTTACACACTTCAATATGTCTAGCTTATTAAGGGCTAGAATATATTGACAAAAAGTTCAGAATATGTACAAAAATATTTTAGACTCGGAAACAACTTTTTGGCCTCTGAAGCATTTCGTATATTATATAAAATAAATTCTGGAACATTTTTAATATACAGCTATCTGATCCCAAACTAAGCAGAACTTGTACTATTGAAACGAGATAACTGATATACTACCTACATACACATTTTTTTCGAAATACATACTAATATCGATATTTACACTCAGAGACAGAACAAACAGACATGTCCATGCCCACAAATGTTTTTACTGGGTGCAATCTGACGCGCGACCTGCGACTTGGCAGTCAGGGTCGCTAACCACCAAGTGAACTAGCCTCTCGTATATTTCCTATGCAATCTATTCTTCAACCACTTGCTGCCCAATTAAGCTGAAATTTGACTTATGTTAGTTTGGTGAATGCGATATTATGGTACCATCGAGCTGACCTGATGATGAAGTCAGAAAGGAGTCATAGGAATTCCTAAACTACACATGATGAACCCATCGTCTTTGGGCTCGTTTGATTTGTCTTAACTAAATCTTTTACCTTGTGTGGTAGCCAGGGTCTGATGATGAAGATGGAAGTAATTGGAGCTAATTTATTTATTAATTTTCTATTTATTAAACTTATTGCTGAGTGTTGTGTTATGGTTAATATTTTCTGCTTTTTTTATACTACTTAATACAAGACTCGGGGTTCTAATCCACCATCTATCTATACATACATATTTAAGCAAAATAGGGTTGCTATGAACCACCATCATCTCAAAACTACTGAACATATCGGAATGGGACTGCTACCATTCGACGCAGAATTTTCGTAGATAGTTATAAGCTATGTATGATATCGATAAACACGGGTAAAACCGTGGGGGACAGCTATATATAGATAAGGAAAATAGGGTTCCTCTGACGCACTATCACTTCAAAACTACTGAACATATGGGGATGGGGCTGCTGCCATTTGACGCGGAATTTTTCGTAGATGGTTATAAGCTATATATGATATTGATAAACGCTGGTAAAACCACGGAAGACAGCTAGTTTTAAATAAAATGATACCTGTGTCATACTTATATAATATAACATAGAACAGTCATACGCAAACAAACCTACGCTTCCATTAAAAGCCTTGTATTTGAACTGGTAATGGCTTGATTATCATATTAAGTGGTGACCTCGCATGTAAATTACCATGGATTCGAGAACAGGTAATTTCGCAAAGTTTGTTTTACTTAGTATGTACTTTGTGTGAATTTGGAGTCAGATTATTTGATACACCATGATAACATAATTGTAACTATATTTTAAGATACAGAAAGCTAAGTAAAGATAAGAAAAGATTTACATCTAGCGTAATAAACTTTCAGGTTCAGAGGTCAATCGCAACCTTGTCATAAAAAAAACAAACAAAATTCGTACACATTCTTTATAATATTACTAACTGCGCCCTGGGGCTTTGCCCGTGTTAATCCTGGTTATAAACCTTCCTCTTGAATTACGAGTGGCCTGTGGATCAATTATACGCTGAAGGCGCTCAGTGCCCTGAGAGTTCAATATAATAATGGCTTCAGTATTCTGTTGGGACTACCAAGATATTGTAGTGCCTCCAATATGTTCGCTCAGGCTGGAACTGATGACTTCTACGCGATCATCCGTAAAAAGAGCGCTTCTATAATAACAAGGATGCGGTCTAGTTCCAACAGTGTCCTGAAGACTTTATCGAGTAAATTTGACACGCCTTTGTTAAAGCGTGCTATAGACCTGATTGTGTGTGGAAATTGTAAATAGATAATAAGTAATTTTACTCACCTTATTTTATTTGTTACTAACATAGATTTTAAGAATATATTGTAATACTAACAAGTGGGCCTTAGTAGTCACAATAAAGAACTATTATTATTATTATTATTATTACTAAATCTAATGCTGAAATCTACATTAAAATCCGTTGCATAGTTTACGATTATATAAAGGACATACAAACAAACATTCATTTTTATATATACATATAGAAGAATAAACAAGCTTTACTATTTTGACTTAAATTGTACTTAAGTAAACGAATTATAAAGTTTAGGTATTCTCAACGATGTACTTCTATAAACATACCTTTATTATTGTGCAGGATTATAGTGATTTAAGAGCTCTATAACATTGCAGTAATGCGTTTTGTTCCCACTCTCCATACAGCATCAAAGCCCGCAATATCCATGTGTCTTCCACCTCATGAGAGTAGCTTACAGGCTTACAAATTTAAAAGCCATGAGCCCTGTATGCGTTGAAATACTTTAATACTTGTTGTTCGCTTGTTGTTATGTAAATAACTATGCGGATTTTGTTACTTATTTAAAGAATACTAGTTGTCCTTCGCGGTTTCACCCGCGTTCCCGAGGGATGTAACATTTTCCCAGCACAAAAAGTATCCTTTATGTTATTTCAGGTAATTTTCTAGATATGTACCAAGTTTTATCCTATTTCGTTTTGTAGTTTTTGCGTGAAAGAGTAACAAACATCCATTCATACAAACTTTCACATTTATAGTATTAGTAGGATTTATATTCTTTAATACTGTTAAATCTGTTAATATATGAATATTTAAAAATACGATTGTAGATAGACCAGTGCCTTTACCATGAGTTTTTAACGTTCATACTCGATAGCGACGGCGTAAAACATTTCTATGGCAAATGTGTACAGCGTCACTAGCGGTCACGTAAAGAAATAAAATCGATAGTACGAGTCGATAGGTAAAAACCTTTCGAAATGTAGACACTAGCGAGTAACGTTTTTTTGCCTTTGCTATAGAAATTCGGCACCATGAGTCATAAATTTGACAGTTGCTATCGAGAAATACTGTATCGATAGTAGTTTACTCGCTACTGTACCTCTACCATGAGTTGCTATCGAAACTTACTTTAGTCACTGGCGAGTAAACGACCATCGAACCCGATCGACTCATACTACCGATTTTAATTCCTTAGGTGACCGCTAGTGGCGCTGTACACAGTTGCCATAGAAATGTTTTACGCCGTCGCTAGCGAGTATGTACGTTAAAAACTCATGGTAAAGGCACTGGGCTTTGGTTCTGTAACGTAAATGTCACTAGCTCCTTCGGCCGAGAGCCCTCTGCGTTCAACGAAAACTCCGCGTAAGGGTGTTAAAGCCATTTGAGGCGGACACTATTAAGTCCGAAAAAAAAAAGATTAGATCAACGATGTGTCATCGCGGCCTGAATCGCGTGAGAGGTAAGCTCTCGGAGGCCTCTGATGGTAATTTATAAAAACACAACACACTTAATCTTAAAATAATTTATCATAGAATCCTTAAAGAGCCACAAGTAAACGAAACAAAGAATCAATTAAATATGTAACTATAAGTCAAGCTCAATGTTTGTGATAATTAGAATATTTTTATGATTTTTTTTTAAAGTATATTTTTGAAAAAAAATCTTTTTTTTTTCTTAACATTTTCTTTTTTAAAGAGTACGGACTAATAGTCCGTAGAAAATGTAATAAATAAAAAAAGCCTTGGATGTGCTGGCTCGCCGACGATGGTCATATGAGCTGTATTTATATAAGCTATATTTACTGCCACTGTGAGTATGTGGTAACCCTAAAGTTCAATAACAATCGCTATCGCTAGTAGTTAGTATTTTTTTTTATTTTGGACCTAAATATGTATCAAGGTAAAAGTCATAAATGTTCTTTTGATCTATCTATCTTTATTTTATTTTATAATATACTAGCTGCGCACTGCGGCTTTGCCGCTTCCAATCCTGGTTGTAAACCTTCCACTTGAATTACTCTATCTATTGTTGAAAACTGCATTAAAATCCGTTGCATAGTTTACGATTCTATAAAGGACATACAGACAATTTTTTGTATATATAGATTATAGATATTGTCTTTTAACAATATAAACCAGTCACATAAGTCAGAACATAAAAAGTATATAAGTATAGCGACATCTATGAACACGTACGCGAGAATCCTACATCGTATTATCGAAGTTTTCTTTGGACTTGACCATATATAGAAGCCTCAGTCCCCAGTTGTACCGTAGTCCCCAGGCCCCATCACCTAACCTGACGGAAGATCTTTCCTTTTAAATGGAGTCTCATACCTCGCTCCTCCAAAGTAGCTATAGCCTTAGTGCCCTTATTAGGCCTTAACGGAATAATTGAATTTTGAATTCTGATAAACAATAAAATTTGGCAAGCAGTGCCAAAATGTAATTATCGTAGTACGGCCAAACTCCCACTACACAGGTTAATTTGCTCTTTTTGTTTTTCAAGGGCCAGATCCCCAAACAACATTATTGTTTACAAAGATAAAATTAAATTTTAATTTTAATTTATGCAAAAGCATCACAGTCAAATAGATTCCTTCAATCAACCAAGGTCCATTTGTCATTCATACTTTTTCTCTAATAAGCCTCAAAAGATTTTTGATTAAAAACACCGTAAGCATAATTTTCCCAAGCCAAAGTCCCATAAGCCCGACAGCAACGGGCTGAAGGCACGTCATAACTTTTAAAAATCGCCCAGTACGATTTACATTCGGCGTAAAGTCGGCGAGATTCGAGCCATTACCTATCCCGGGGCGAAAGGGAGCGAACACGTGAAATATGTACGACAAGTATGCCTATTTGAGTGACAGGAGGTAGCGACAACGGTAGCGGGAGCGGTAGCGTTTATATATTTGACGTAACATATTCTCCTGTCAACGTTTTTTACGAAAATCTTTAAAAATGTAATGCAAATAAATAGCGTGACGTCGTTATAGGTTCCTTCATCAATTATCCAAATTTATTCTCCGTTTTGATTTGGTTGCTTCAGAAACATTGACTTATAAGTACTTTCTGCAGGCCTAAATTGAGTAATTGGTTTTGAATTTGAATTTGGATGTTCTAGTAATTTTGTAAATGCGTTTGTTTGTTTATTTGCATGTTTGAAATTTCTTACATCTCTCTTACTTCCTTGCATCGTAAAAGAAATCCGTCGTTGAGATTTATATTTAAGGTTAACTAGATTTTATTTCGATAGTTTTACAATATGTGCGTTACCACTACGTCTATCAACAGAGCTATCTGACTAAATCTTGGGCTAGCTGTGCTTTCAGACTTTCTCTCATGACTTGCACCGCATACCGGTACCTATATTTTGCTATGCAAGAAAAATATGTTGTAGAAAATTGTTTACCACGCGCCACCATGTTCGCCCGGAGTCGTAAACCAGACGTTTTGAAAATATTGTATTTTTATCTTGTTTTGACATGATTTTTACGACTAGATTGTTAGTCACACACGATTCAGGAGATCATTCTGTTTATGCGGAATAGTTTTGTGAGACACCAAGAAGCGAGATATTACAACCTAAATACCGTTGAGTTTAAATACTTTTTATTTAAGGAATAAATTGATAAATTATAATAATAATAATGTATTTATTTCTCTCTTTACAAAGGTTTTTAATATCTAGGTAAGTAGTTAAAATTAACATTAGACAGTTAATCAACGCTACTCCTTTGTGAGAGACTGGTGCCTGTACTAGGATACCCCGTTTTACAGGTCACCAGCAGGAGTTCCTCCAAACATGGCATAGAGAAAAGCACATTTATTGTTTCCCAAATATAGCAATTTTTAACAACTTTCGACCACGTTCTCGAAGGATCCAGGAAATCCATTTGGGATTTGGATAAAGTACCTTTTTAGATATAAAAGAACAAAGAATTCGGACCAGTAGTTTTTAGCTAATGTTTAAATATCATTAGAGTAGATAATACAGTAAGGCAGTAACGATTTTAGTATGATGTGAATGCAAGAAGAGGTCGTCTCATCACACTATCATACATAGAGACAGAAGATTAAT
Source organism: Habrosyne pyritoides (assembly GCA_907165245.1). Taxonomy (NCBI): domain Eukaryota; kingdom Metazoa; phylum Arthropoda; class Insecta; order Lepidoptera; family Drepanidae; genus Habrosyne; species Habrosyne pyritoides. Next base: position 13,839,284 of record OU015591.1, on the reverse strand, counting down.
TCCAACCTTAATCCTACGATTTAAATAAACAGTCCGACGACCCACAGAGAGAGAACCGAAACATTACTGATTATTCGACGCAATTTGATACAGATATTCTGTAAACCGAGCAAGCTATCGCAACATGTTTGCGTTGTAGGCAGGGGACTGTTCACGCTTCACTGCATTTTGTTGATCATCATCACCTAGCTGCCTTATTCGCAATTATATGAGGTTGGCACTATTTGTACCTTCTGATCCTTCTCTCTGATCGATATATTCAGGTGATTTGATAGCATTTGTTCGTTTTGCTTTTGTTGATCTTGATTGTGCTGAAAAACAGATGAAATAGATTTTTTAGGATAGGTTCACAATCGACGAAGATATTATTTATTTATTATATTAATATACCTGCAGGTGAATTGATAATCTCCTCCTTTTTTAGATGTCTGTTAAAAATATGAGTTGGGGTGGGAGAATTCTTTGGCGGTATCACACAGTATCTTCTATACTCATATTCTCCACAATTTATTTATTGATTTTCAAAAAGGTACGTCAACAACACACACATTAAAGTTATTACAAAGTAATTTTGATTAATCATATATATACAGTCTGATGTGTGTACCAATTACAGGCATACACAACGTTAATATAGTGACAACATTATATATATAAAAAGAAAACCCCAACTATAATAAAATATGAAATAAAACATAAAACTATAAATAGAATTCGTAGCTTAGCTATTTTCAGACCAACCAATCGTTACTATGTCTTCAATTGTACCTTATATTTACTTTTAAAGAATTAAGCAGAAAAAAAAATAAGTCACTAATTGATTTTTTTTAAAATTAAACCTTGGACGACATTCTATGACTCCAAGATCCCCAAAACATTAACGTTTAATAAAACTAACCTGAAAACAAACCCTATTGATTACGTTAGCCTACATTTACAGGCACATGCCACCGGATGCAATATCACAGCGTTTTAGTGGAACTGTGTGAATAGATGAGATACCTACTCGTCCATTTATTCGAGCTGACGTCACAGGGCGTTGAAAGCACTATTAATGAGCATCTGACCCGCTCGTTCGCCGTCAAATGTGATTATTGGCAGCTATTGTTTATACTCGAACATATTGTGAAAGCGTTGCTGTGATCGGATTTGCAATTATCCAACGATAGACAGCATTAGGGTGCCCTCATGCGTGGTAATTAATTTCGGCATTGTGCTTATTAAATAATAATAGAGTGAAAGCCAGTGTTTTGGGTGAAACTCGCAAATTAGGTCAGGTCAGTTGGTACCTGTTGTGGGTGTTGAAGTTGATGTGTTTTAACTTTTGGGCCGAATCGCTCACTCTTTTTAAAGCTTCTTTATTTTGCAATGATAGCTTTGAGGCTGAGACGTTGAATGACGTGGGATTGGTAACCTATACGAATTTAACGAAGGAAACATGGCAGGGAATCGTCTTTTCGATTTAAAAGAATGTCGCTATCTACCTGTACGTTTCGACAGTAACACATCAGCGACCGTTTATGGCTACCACCTTTGCCCATACATATAGTATTAAAATTGTATCAACCTCAATCTGTCTTTTCTATCCAAAATAGGTGACTTTTTGCTATGATTATTTACTATTAGTTTGACCATTATCTGGTAGTGATGATATGCCCAAAGCCTCTAAAATATCGCTGCTGAAACACACCCATACTTGACAGCAGATTTTTCAACAGGCTGGTAGCCAGCCAGGTGTGTAGTACAAAACACTTACCGTACCACAGGTCTACATCATCAGTAACATTTCATCATCAGTAGAACCCTAAAGGTTAACTTGAGGGTAAAATCGCAAAGCGTTCACTGTTCCTGACGATTAAAATAGATAAACGTTACAGAAACTTTTTATCATCTCGTTCCGAATATTATCTAAATGAACATGACTCGATGGCAACGTTCCAAGATTCCCCAAGAAAATAAAAGTTACTACACTTCCCTCATATACTTAACTAATTAACTTTTAAGAGCTAGAAATTAATTAAAAGAGATACGGTACTGGAACATTCACGTATTACTTTTGGCGCTGCATTTGGAATGTATAATTCTTTTGCGTAATTTATTACATATGCACTGAATTATCTACTTGTTTATGATAGTTACAGTTATATAATACCAGCTGTCCCCCGCGGTTTCACCCGCGTTCGTGAGGAATGTAACATTTTCCTACCACAAAAAGTATCCTATGCTACTTCTAATACCTTCAAAAATATCTGTACAAAGTTTCATGATGATCGGTTAAGTGGTTTTCGCGTGAAAGCGTAACAAACAAACTTACATTCACATCTATATATTTAAAAATTAATCCCATTTCCCTTGGTCACGGCATCACGCGTAATTTACTTATAATTTCTATATAATTAAGTACACATTTCACAGTCGATTTAATCGGAAGATTTGAATTCAATATAAATAATTAAGACAGGACAACGTCTGCCGGGTCAGCTAGTTTATAATATTAGTACGGATAATGTAGTTCTAGTAATTTTATCATATTACTAAGATTGAAGCAGCGGATATAGAATCAATATTTATTATACAAAAAAGAGCAATTCGTGCAATTTACGGTATGGGTCCCCGTGAATCATTAAGAGATTTATTTAGGGAAATAAATATAATGACCTAAAGTAAACAAGTCATTTCTTGGTAATTGTGTTCGATTTTATAATAAGATACCGCTTTCAGTAACCAAAATGTCTGATCATAAATTTAAAAATTATATTAGGAAAGTTTTGAAAGAAAAAGCGTATTACAAGGTGGTTCATTATATTGAAGATAAAAATGTATGGAAATAGCTGCTCTCTGCACAGTGCACCTCTAATTTTCTTGTTTAAGTTGTAAGTAATTATTGTCATTTTCTATTTTGTAGTCTTGTTATTTCTTTTTTTTTTTTTTTGAATGTTAGCTTTATTAAGTATTTTGTAATTGTTAAATATAAAAATATGTAAAATTGATATTATAAAATAGCCAAAAAGTCAGAATAGATAAAAAAGAATTTAATAAAATAAAAAAGAATGTAACCTTGGTGAGTTTCTTGCCGGTTCTTCTCAGTTGAAGGCTGACTTCCGAACCGGTAGTAGCTTCAGTAACTTTAAATTTGACCTTCATAAGTGCCTTCTGAGGGCCTTAACTGAATAAATGGTTTTGAATTTTGAATTGTTTTGAATTTTGATTAACTGGTTACCATAGTACAAGCTTTGCTTGGTTCGGGATCAGATGACTGTATGTAAGGGAAATGTCCTAAGGTATTTATTATTATTACTTGTACCTTTCTTTTTCTTCGGCTCTCTCGGCTAGCAAAGACCAGTCCTTTTGGAAGGTGTGCGTGGAGATATAGATTGCTAGATACCTTGAGCCCCTTTTAAGTACGTTTATGTGTTTGGATATGTACACCGTGTGGATATATCCGATAGATATAGATTTGACGGGCCAGTTGGCTTGGTGGTTAGAGACCCTAACTGCCAAACCGAAGGTCGCGGGTTCGATTCCCACCCAGGACAAACATTTGTGTGCATGAACATGTCTGTTTGTTCTGTGTATGTGTGTAAATATCTATATAAGTAAGTATTTACAAAGTAGTATATCAGTTACCTGGTAGCCATACTACAAGCAGTACACTCTGCTTAACTTGGCATCAGGTAACCATGTGTGAAGAATGTCTTGGGATATTTTATTTATTATTTATATATATATCTCTGCCTGAACTATTGTGGGGATGCAGCAAAAGACGACATGTCAGTGAGGACCTGTAAAAGGCCACGCTGTTAGTAACCACGCAAAAAAATATAATAAAGACAGCACCTGGTTCAAGGACCATTGCAGAAATAGAGAAACCAGAGAGGGTATATAAGTTATGATTATTATTATTGGTCTATTTACTAAAACTAGCAGAAACACGTAACACCAAATCGCGTTCCCATAAACAGAACGCTAATAAAAACCAAAGCGCCTACCGCCTACTTATCAAGCAAAACGGGTAATAAAGGACCGAAAATTGCAGCGCGAAAAGCAAAACTTTCGCTTACAGAAGCAACAAATTATAACAGAACTGTTTGCTAGCGAATTAAAGCAATCAGCAAACTTGGGAGGAGCGAATCGCCAAAAGTAATTTCCGAAACGTAACCAGTGCTTTAATACAGTATTTTTTTTGTTTTTCCTGTATATTGCTTACATTGACTTTTTGGAGAAATAAATAAAATTTTTTTTGGAACACATTTCTAATAAATAAAAATCAATGCTTTTTTGATTTGTTAGTATCTTATTCACTGCTATACCTTTCATCCGATTGCAAAAATTGTTGGTGTACTTATTGCTTGCACTAGCGGGAAGGTTATAGGTTTAGTACTATTAACTTACCTTAGGTGGCACGCGAGTCGCACCGGTAAATATTTAAGAGCATTTCTGCAATTGTAATTTTCATTCCTTGCAACTTAATATCAAAATTGACAAAAGACAAACAGCAAACACCTACTTTTTATTTATTAGAATAAATTTCAATGAATATTTCAATTGAATATTATTTCTGTTCCTAACTCTTTCTAATTTCATACAAAATTTCCGCAAAATTTTCTTCTGAGGCAGCAACATACTGGGTATCATTTAAAAATAAAAGTCCCTTTAATAATTCCAAATCAATTGCAATATGTATGCTTTTTCTCTCTTATTCTATGCATTACATATTTCGAGAGATGTGGCAGATTTTTAAGGGAGGGCCTTAAAAATCTGCCACAGTCTCTTTGGACCTTCGATATGTTTATTGTAAGTACGGGTCTTAATTTTGAATTATAATTATTACTAAATTGTTTTTCCTTTGTTCACAGGCAACTGCTAGCACCCAATCTAAAACAGACCCAGTACCTTGCAAATGGTGCTGAAAGTGACATCAGGACTGTAAGTACTTCTGTATTACATTAGTTATACTGGTTTTATATTTTGATTACATTTTCCAGGTGATTTGAAGGATATACCTTCTTAAGAACACAACAATTTATTTTATAAGAAATCCATTCGAAAAGTTAACATCTGGGTAAAAAGTTAGGGTAGGAAGTTGTAACCAATAAATGCTTCCGAAACGCAAAATTCCAAAATCCTGCCCCCAAAATCTAAAACAAAGGCGAAGAGACAAAATATTCCGTTCAAACGCAGCTCTCCACTCAAATTCCCAAAAAGTAAAGGCACAAAATACGTATATATCGTCGAAACATTGCATTCTTCGCTGCACAGCTATTTCCACCCTTTGCCGAATGACACGGTCACTCTTAACTTTTTTTTCATCAGAACGTTCCTCATTCTCCTTTTTTCGCATGATTTCTGCAGCGCTGGCCATGACATGGGGTGCCATTCGACTGGCGTTTTCCGGATTTTTCAAGCGTTTTAAGTTTTACAAAGGTATTTGTTTTGCTTAGAATACTGCGTTAGGTCTTTGAAGGTTTAACCAATCATTAGCCCTTTTACCAATAAAATTCAGTATTTTAAGCTGATGACTTACTTCACAATATTGCAATAGTCTATTTTCTTCACATTATTTTTAATACACATTTTTTTATAGGAAAAATATTATTACAGGCTAATTATAAAAACCTTTCCTTGTCGGTTCTTGTCAGTTGAAGTATTGAAGGCAAACTCCAGATCCCTTCTCGTAACTAAAAGTTTTGCTATTATTATGAACTAAATCTTAACTAATACATATGTGTGTATGTGAAAGGTAATATCTAGAACTACTGCTCCTATCTGTAGGACACAATTCTCAAGTCGTAATATTGTATGATGCCTAAAATAAAATAGACTCAGTTTTACTCTTTTATTACATTAGATCTTCAAGTCAAAGCCTCTGCGACGTCACGAAAACCCGGACAACAAGCAAGAAATTATAAGAAAATAAAACATAGTCACGCCACTTAAGTTACTAAAACATAACCGCACATAACTTCAAGTCAGGCATTTCATACTCAAGATATTCCGCGCTGGTATGACATAAGTTTGCACTGTGGCGCCGTGCCGCGGATTTATTTGGAAACTTTTAAATACTCGGCAGCGATTCGCAGACAGTTGAGAGTTGAAGATTAAGTGGAATGCGAACAAATTTGTTTTCTCGTTGTAAACTTGCAAGAAAACTGCACAACTTTGTATAAAATAGTTAAATTTATAATAAATTGGTTGTTGGAGCGCCGTATAAATAAGTCATAATGAGGTATCTTACATGTTAAAGTGTACAATTATCTGATTTCCAGAACCTGTATATAGTTTTCAATCGAAGTGGTGCAGTGGTGCAGTGGTCGAATACGTAGTCAGCTTCCCCACTGGTAGTGGTTTCGATTACCATCATAAATATTAGTGTGCATGAATATGTTCGCTTGTTTCTGCGTGTACCTATAAAAGCGAAAAACCTCACAGATTAATCACTAAATCTCAGAACGTATAAATGGTACAAATTTGAAATTTGGCAGGTAGATCGCTTATTGCGCTAAAAGGGGATTATAGCAAAATTTTAATTTTAAGGGGTAAAATAGGTTGGAATTTTGTAAGATCAAATTTTTAATTAAGTCATGCATATTATAATCTTCAGATTCATTAGGTCCCAGGAAGATGGGTGAAGCCGCGGGACGGTAGATAGTTTCTATATTATGTAGTAACTGTATAGTTCATAGTACAAGATTTGTCAATTTTGAGATCAGATAGTACATGAAAAATAATCCAGGACTTATATATTTTTTACATTTGCTGAAAAATCTCTATCAAAGCCAATAACCAATTTAACTAAACATAACTTTTAAATAAAACGATGACAGAAAAAAATACTCATTTAAGCACAAGCGTCGTTGTCCAAATATACCCTCGCAATATTACATCCGAAAAGATCCTCCAAATAAAAAGTAAGTGACCCATATAACACTGGCAGAGACATTCCATCTTTCTCATGCCTAATCCTGACTTAAATTTTAATAAAGGCGGCGGGCCAAGTCTTATTTATCAATGTTTAAGTTGAGAAGAAAGAAAAAACCGGACAAGTGTGAGTAGGGCTTGTCGCCGAGGGTTCCGGACAAACTTAAAATTGGCGAATGACAGATACCGTAAATTAACAGACATTATATTTAATAATGTTTAATAAGCTACGTACCTTCAAATAATTATTTCATTTACTGAAATCCATTAATTATATTGGTCAGGTAAACATCAAATATTTCATTATCGTAAAGGACCAAAGTCGGATTAAAGGACAAACATAGCTTTGCAGAGCAAATAAATGTCCTGCCATAATCGGTCTGGGAAGAATCGGCAAGATTTTTCCCAGTCTCCGTATTAATGACATTCCAGTCGCTGACAAAAGGGTATTCATGAACAGGTGGACAAACAAAGTGATCCTAAAAGGGTTTTTACTTCTGAGGTAGGGAACCCTATCAACTGCTGCGACTTTCGGCCCGACCTACGTGAGGAGTTCATTCCGTACGTAGTGGGAATTTTAAATAGGTATCAATCTATCTGATCGTCTCAGAAGGCGATTGTAGACACAGAAGTCCGGGGCAAGAATGTTAATGTATATCGTTTTTCTGGCATTTTACTTTTTATTAAACTCACGAAGGTAAAGCAAATATGTCTTACCTGTCATTACGGCGATGATAGCTTAGAGGTACCTGCGGGTTCGATTACATTGTGCTTTAGCCTTTTTTTATTTTTTTAAATGTGTTTTTTTTTATGTCTTTGTCTTTTTTAGTATCTAAAGTATGTAAAGGAAGAGCGATATCTTTTTATACAGGTATTTTATTCATAAAAGGAGGTTTCGAAATCTGTACCAAAAAATACGAAACACTTAAGCAAATAAACATTTTTTATTTGTATTAGCTTATTGAGCGCTGTTTATTGTGACAGTTATGACAGATTTCTCTAAATCTTTGGGCTCCTTTTATGATTGAGGGTAAAAATAGTCTAATGAACAGTGAGAATTACAGACAGGCTAGTTGGTTTGGTGGTTAGAGACCTTGACCATGACATAGGTCATGTGTAGTATTCCCTCGAAGAACCGCAATACCCCACTACCATGATATGATATTTTCCTTTACCGATAGCTTTAGCTACGTGATACGAACCCATGGCTCTAGTCATGAAATCCAACGATACTACCTAAGACAAACTTTGTCGGCGAGACGGCAAAACGAGGCCTCAGAGAACTTACCTCTCACGTAATTGCGTAGTTATAAAAAGAGATAGAGTACACATATGCCGAAACATCTCCGAGCTAGTGACATTTCCCACAAAGAATCGAAGCTCTGAGCCAACATCGCCTTCAAACACTATCACAAAAATCATAAGTTTTCCTAACACCAAACAAGATAAAGTTCAACACAGAGATACCGCATTTTATTATGATACAAAATATATAAAAAGTCCGCTATTGAGATGGACCATTTGGGGACGAATCCTCAAGTTTAGCCTTTCAGCGCAAGCTGGGGGAACGTAACAAAAATATATTTGGCAAGTCCCTATTTTATTTACAAAAGTTTCGTCTTTATTACCGGATCATCCCTTTCTTATTGCTGCGATGCGTGCTCTTGGATATGAGTTGTAAGGATATTTATTTGGTGTCAAATTATTGTTTTTTTTTCTGTAAAGTTTTACGACTTTTATAACCGAATCCCATCTCAAAACCCCATGGACCCATAGTTGTAGGACCATTCCTACAGCTACATCTTATTGCATTTTGATCAAAACTGATTGATTTTTAATGCATTCTGATATTGTTGTTTTCAAATGCATCCCATTATAACATAGCCTATGCCAATCTGTGAAATATTTTTAAAAATAGGTGCAGTGTTTCCGATTATCCCATATACACAAACTCACGGATTTCGCACAGTGTCTTAATAATATATGTTACATAATTGATACGAAATCAGTACCTACTGCTAGGTAAGTTATTATAAAAAACAACCAGAACACTGGTAATCTTTTGCGACCAAAAATCTCCCAACTACAATGAACAAAATAATGGCATCGTGAAATTCGTAGATTTTTAACTGGAGGAGCACTCGGGAGCTCGTTACGAACGGATAGACAGACAGACTCTGTTATTGTGAGAGGAGATTGCTATTCCTGTTAAGTGCCAAGTTATACCCAAGTTGAAACAAGCTCTTTGTTTAACGATTCGAACTTGAGAGCGTCACTGTTTAATTTCAATTATGCAACGCTCTCCGAAGGCTTAGGAGTTGCCCGGTGTTTTTGTGATCGTTAAATCTGACAGCATTTTTTTAAAGTAGTGCTTCATAATTTATCAAAGACCATAGAGCAGAATATAACCATAGAGAATTTTGAATAAAACGCAGATCTATATTCCATTTTTACAAGGGCACAATAAACATGAAATAACTACTGTAACCAAAAAAGCATGGTTCTATTAAAATCCTATTAATTTGATCCGGATCGATACCAATCGTATCGTATAAAATAAATTAAAAAACTTTTCCGTTTAAATTTAATTAGGCATAAAACAAACTCCCAAACTCCGTTATTAGGCCGGCACGAGTCGATTTTCAATAAAAGATATCCACTTTAAATCCGCATTGAGCGAATCAAACTTTCACCCGGATGAGGGCTGGCTGTACGTACGTCTCCTGGCCTATCCGACCTGTCCGGGTAATATTATGAATATCCAAACTTAGCCTATTCAACAGGGACAATTGGACTGTTGAGATGATTTTAATTGAGTTTTGTAAAGATTTCTCAAACTTCATGACTGACGGATTAAGATTAAGCGTCCAAGGTTTCGACGGCGCGTCAATTGTTTTTCGATAATTTCGACCGGATCTGTATTGAAGGAGGTCCTCGAATTAATGATAAATCTGACGGAGATTTCGATTTTGAATTGTCCGTTATTTACGCTGTTAAGGATGTGATTATAGATAACAACCGTGTAATGAATCTCGGATAAAATAAACCTTCGTAAACGATAACATGGCTTGAGATGAGAGCCTCTTCGGTTTCCGGGTACGAGCTATTTACAACTCTATTGACTTTGTAAGATATTGAGAATGTGCTGGATAGGAGCTAAGATTTATCACCACTGACACTGAATATTGGTAGACCATGCGCACATATTTTGCAATACAATTAAGACTTACATTCGAAATATAATCCAATCTAAATAAAAAGTATTTTTCCATGATTGTTCCTTCTACGTGGTCACTGCCGGACTAAAGACATTAGCAATACCAGTGGTTGCCCTCAGCCCCCTTATTCAGCTAATACAAACTTC